>CM073596.1:55006118-56443618 GCA_037074705.1 Zhengitettix transpicula | reverse complement strand
AGAATACTAAATTATTGATGAAGATAAAATATATACGATAAGCGTAGGAACTTGACTATCTAAAAGATTAATTCAGATCCCATTCATTAACTGATAAGTGAAAGAATAGTTACAGAACATTGCTTGTCTTGTATAACAATATCCAGCAACTATATTGTTTTTTTTATTTTCTTCGTTCGATATGCGAATTCGAATTTCAACCAAAAAATAAATACTCTTACTATCCTATTCATAATTAGCCTTATTTTTAATTATTCATTTCTATTTGGCCATCGATAATAATAATAAAGACTTATCGACAAATTATATTTAACGTAATCCTAAAACATCGCTGACTTTACAGCCGAATTAATGACTCCTTCAAGAAGTTCGAGACAGGTAGCCCTGGATTTGGCGATTTAATACTGAGAGTTGTTGGTCGATATCAGGACAGCAAGTTTTATATTCTGGAGGTGAGTACTTAGAAATGGAGTTAGAGCAATCAGCCTTTCGAGGCTTTAAGTTTTACGTGCTGGCAATGATCAAAGTTGATTTTGCGTAATCCGCTTCGCCGGAGATCGACAATTAGCAGCGCCGCCATCGAACGAGATGGTTGTCTGAGACGACAGGCGACACCATATATCAGTTTTTTTTCTTAATAATGAATTTGTATATACAATATTAATATTTTTGAGAGAAGAAACATTTTTATTGATTAAAATTATTCTTTCAGAAGAGTATCTAAGCGAAGGTCCTTGGTTAGAGTCAGGTCGATATGGTTCCATTCTGATTTTTTAAATTATAATTCCGTTTATGGAGTAGAAAACCCCGTCATATACCATAGTGTTCGAAATTAATAGCGTTCGGTATTACGAAATTCTTTCCCAGAACAATAAGGCATTACAATATCAAAAGTGTATGCTTTCGTATTCATGTATTCGTAGCTTGTAACGATCAGATGAGGTTCTGATGAGTGTTCTAAACTATTCACTGGTAATGCCCGTCATCGATTTTGTGGACAGAGGGCAAGAAAAAGCCAAACAGACGATTAAATTACTAAAGAAAAGTTTTTATCTTATTTTATATAGCGAGGGTTGAAGGTAGAGAACACCTGAATAGAAAAGCAAGATTGACGGTTGATTGTTAGATTACTGGGTGTTGGAGGTAGAGCATCCTCCTTAGCCCCATATCGGTCAGTGTTAATGGCGAATATCCCCCCTGGGAGTTGCTGAGTGGTAATTTATCTGGCGGATGCCGCAGCATTACCATAGATGGGAGGCAGATAGCGTCGGAGCTGCGGGAGTTCGTGGTAAAAGTAGCGAGGTTATCAGCAACTCGCAACAGGTGAAAGTTCTCAACGGGGTCTCCTCCTCCACCAAATACGCAGACAGACCCCAGGAATCACGTTCAACGCGTAAGTGCATCTAATTCTATTAGTACGTCTCAAACTAAAAAAAAACAGGAAGTACAGACTAATATAGGCAGAAAAATAACACAATATTAGCGGGATACGATTATTTTAAACAATATACTATTTTAATGTAAAATTCATTTATTTAGTGGACCATAATATTTTACATTACAGGATTAATGAGGTTGAGTACGAAACAACATTTTATCAGGCAGATCGGTAGGAAGCAGACCGATTACTGACTCTTCTATTCTTCAAATATTGAAATTCTTATTTCAAAGATCAGATATCATTTAGACTACAAATGTAATTAAAATTGCTAATTTAATATAGAAGCAATATTTCTCTATCGGTATGAAAACCGTAAACTCGTTGAATATTCTAAAAATATTATAAATGCGATTCGATTTTCATTTACTAGGTACTAAGAATACTTGCAGCTACTCGATCAATGGCTTTACTTACAGTGGAATTAGTAGGAAGTTAAATGCTTACTTTACTTGTACATATCTGTTGTTGCTGTAACAATTTCTTTATGTACGATCACGCACATGAAAAGATATAAATTTAATATTAATGATTTACAGTTGCTTTAGACTGCCTCCAATATATTCTTTCCACAGCCCAGTCATTCTGAAGTCATTGTGTAAAGGTAGTAAATGTACCGATTTTTGTAGAAGTAAGTAGGTCTTAAGAAAGAGTTTTCTGTATTATTTAATAGGAGGAACGACTGAAGGAATTCGTATTTTAACAATTCAATTGCAAAGATTCATGATAATTCTCTGAACGTTCCACCGTGAGGATGTTATTGGTTTCTGAATTTTGATTGATTTGTCATACGTTTCCACCTTCAATTGACCGAACAATTAACGTCTACGATTCTTGATCTGAGCTGTAATATTATTGATAAATACATCGTAACAGTAATTAAATGTTTGTATTTTTATAAAATTACGTACTAAGAACCAGATGAAGGTCAACACCCAATAACAATAGTGAATTCTCCATCCACATTTATTGCTCTAAGATGAGCAGTTAAGGTCCTGCGTCTGCGACACAAAATGTTGACGCATGATGTCTGCGTGCGGGGATGTCATCCTAACTTGTGTTATTAGAGGTAGGGATATCTGAATCAGAGTGGCGTCACGTTAGATTTAGGACCAATGCAGGAGTTAATAGTTTTAAAATAGGTCGCGGAGGAGGAGAAATAAAGTAGTCTTTAGTTACATTCGTTGCCGTGATATCAATATATAATAAACTCGCGGATGAGGATAAAAAAACATTTTTTTAGTGTCTTTTCTTTCAGTAAATTCGTTCGTTTTTGCTTAGAAAGGGCAAGTCTACGGAATAAGAGTGACTAAGCTGTATGGTTGTGATGGAGAGCAGACTACATGATTCTATGGTGATGCAGAGTTGGGACAGGACCAGGAGACAAAGAACCTGCAGACAGAGAGCGCCGAAAATCGAAAATAATTTAAGGTAAAACTATATATAAACTAAAATTAGTATAACATAGAAAAAATCACAAATGTCTTTAGTTTCTTTTTCCCTGAAAATTAAATACTTATTGTCAATTAACTCCTCACAGAAACATCCTGAGAAGATCTTGCTATTAATTGTAACTTATAATTATAATAACCTTTACTTTATAAGATTTAAAATTATAATGGAATCTTACAATTGAACATAATCACCAGAAAAGTTTCCTAAATTAGTATAAGGAAAATTATTAAATTTTCCTGTTACATTCTGAATGTCTTCAACCTCGCATGAAATGCATATTTATTTGAGGTTTCTATCTTTGTAAAGGGGTACACGGGGAACTTTTTTTTCTGTTTCTGTTTTAATATTTCCTAGTAGGGAAATTAGGTCACTAAGAAACGAGTGGCCTTCGAGAAGAAACGAACACGCAACGGTCGGTCCTCCATCATTACACTTTTTTTTTAAGTTTAAGGTCAATGCCTAATTCCACCTAGTCATTTGAAACGCTTTGCGCAATTATCACTTGGGAAGAGAAAAACTATATTTATGCAGCTAAGATTTGATGTAAAAATTTTGCGGTATAAAGTAATTATACGATATTTGAATTTTCATTTCAAATAAAAAGTACGTACTGAATATAATGGAATAGAAATAATATATTTAATTAATATAATCTAGTAATATATAAATGGATTACTAGATAAGGTCTAAGGAATGATAGTGAATTAAATTTAATTGCGGTTGTAATCGACAGCGAACGGAAGTCATTCTGCACATAATTTATATTCAGCCTGTTGTAGACGAATTTTAATGTCATGCCATTATTCGTTGTTACGGGAAGCATTAAAGTAGAAATAACAATATAGCCAGAGAAAAAAGGTCAAGCGACAATCGTTACATTACAATGGTGAAGGGAAGTATTTCTAGTTTGTTGGCGACTATGCGGAAATGGCCAACAAATGTGGTCTTTGCTGGAAACACATTGTCGCCGGTCTTTTGTGCCTACAGGAGGGGTTGTTAATACGAAAACCATTACCAGATTACTACTGGTAGCCATTCGTCAACACCCTATTCAATTTCTAACTCAACAAACACGGACCACAATAACTGCAAAGCTGTCTCTGCAGCTGACATATTTCACTCTTTGAATACAACTCACACGATTGAAGGTCAGAAGAATGGATATTTTGTCGTCATTCTTAACGTCTTCATCGATAATTACGTTGAGAAAAGGGTTGTATAAGTTATCAACTTTTGTAATGGTGGACAATAAGATACGAAAAACAGGAAATCACTAGCCGATATATGTATAGAAATCATTCCGTTATTGACATGTGTATTTTCTTTCCAATTTGTAGAGTGGAAGCGTTCAATTACGAAATGTTTCGTTTTAAAGTGTTTCAAATGTATCTATTGAACAATATCTTTGAAACTCAACTTATTTAGTACATAATTTATTCATATTTATATAATAAACAGTTACATTTATAATTATATTAGTCAATAAATGTGCTACGAAACTTATGAAATTTAAATTTATTGACAGAAACACTAAAATATACTTAATAAATAATTATAGGTCCTGAGATATAGCAAGGCGTACGAACTGCGCAGAAAGAGAAGGGAGAAGATGGAGGTGAGTATTGTCTCTCACTTGGAGAAGAGCTGCTGTATCGCTATTACCATTCTTAAAAACATTAAATGTATTATTACGAACGATATATACAGACAGAGACAAAAGGACTTTGAATAATACCTCGTACTTATCATCTCTTAACTCACGGATATTTTTTTTTTGCGTACAACGTATTCTCAAGTGATAAAATGTAGTTCCATGCATGAATGTTTTCATAATAGGTTTTACACTAGCCAGTTGCCATCATAACAAAAAGACGTGTTAAGTGAATTCAGGCCTCCCCCACTACAACCTCAGGCCAGTGGACGAATGCGCATCGTATTTTTCCACGTCTAGTTATAATTCTTCCATGGCGCTAGAGTTGGAGATCTTCTGGAAACATACAAAGTGAATTGGCAAATTGAGGTTCGGAAAATAAACAGAACATTACGCGGCTTAAAAAGAATTGTCTACTTGGAAGTGTATTTAATAATTATTCGTGCAAATCGGAAGCAATTTTAATAATGTATTGATTATTTCTAAAATGGTTACCACACTTTGTATCCTATATATGAATGTATATTTATAATTTATAAATAAATTTTTAAATTATAAATATTATATATATATATAATAAATAACATCTCGATCTTAAATGATACTTTCTGATAAATGTAAACAAAAATTAGTATATCTGAAGCAAATATGAGTATTAAAATATCAAAAACAGTAATGTAAGATGGAGATGTTATTTATATAATAACTGTATATATTATATTTATATAATTTAAAAATGTATTTATAAATTATAAATGTACATTTACTCATGTTTCGGAGATGGCGAGCATTTTACATACCTATAAAAATAATTAAGTCTAAAATAATTAAATACCTTACATAACTATAATCCACATGCCATCATATAAGTAGTCAAATAATTATTTTATTTTTCAATGTTACGTTTTCTAGTTTCCGGTTAAACGGAGTCTATGGCCATTGGCTTATATACATTACATTTTTCATTTTATTTTTTTGAGTTGAGTTAATCCTGTATTAAGCAAATAGTAGTCGTATGTATCAGTTAAATATATTAACAATATAAATCTGAAAATATAACTTAAATATAGTTATATTTATCTGACTTCAGATTAATTATAAATTATTGAAAAAAGCCAAATATGTCAATTCGGTTACAACGTGAAATGCAGATAGAGGAAGCATCGAAAATACTACACAAAATTTATTTATACAATAACATTTGATTTATATTAAGAGAAGAATTTGGTCACGTTTGGAAATTATTTATATTGCTCCAAATCCATTGAACACCTGTCGATGAGGTCATTGAGATTGAGTTAATTTTTATGTCATTAATTTATTTCTGACAAAACTAACTGATTTCATTCATTTATAACCTTAGTATAAAATTTATATTTATCTGAAATTTAATTATAACAAAATAAATATATTAACCAATAAGTCAGAAAATAGTCATTTAATGTATTGTTAAGTTCAAAAATTATATTTACAGGAAATGTATGTATGTAAAATAAAAACACAACGTTTTGTCCCGACTTTTGGACTTCATTAGGTGTTATATGTGCATTAATGAGATAAAAGTATCTTTTTAATAAATCTGTAGAATGAAAAGATTTCGTCTTGATATAATTTAAGTTAAATTAGGATTATTCAGATAAGTATAAGAAAGTACTAGATAAAATTTTAAAATATTTAGTAATTGCAGTGATCGTCTTTCACGCACGCTTATGAAGCCCTAAATTCGACCCTAAATATTATTACCATATTTCCATTGTAAATATTTTAGGTATTCATTTTCTCGTTTATTGTGCAATACATTTATTTTTATTAATATTTACGTAGTAAAATACTAATCTAGAAATTTGTAAGTGCTTTAATAAGTGAATGAGGAAATATGAGTTTATATGTATACATCACTGGAAAAAAATTGCTAAATTTAGAAATTAAAATTAAAATCAAAAGTTACACGTATGAGAAAATTTATTTACGTTATTTATTCTGTTATCAACTGTGTGTCGATTTATTTTGCAATTTATATGTGTTCATCGTTTAAATCTATTCAAATGTCCGATAAAAATATTTCCTTTATTTTTACATATTCCGGTTTGCGATAGGATTCTTTAAGGTTTCAAATGTGTTTCTTCACCCATTAAAATCTATAATCGTGTAACTTTACGGAGTTCCAGGTACACGGTTTTATCTGCTAATAGTGATACACTTTCAATGTTTGTTCTTTATATAGGACACTTTACACTGTCATATCGTACAGATTCATAAATTATTTTGATGTAAATACCATATTAATGTCGTGAAAGAAACGGTTTCTCCAGGTTTCCGGCACGTTTGTCGGTTGTAACAGGTTGACAAAGGGAAGACAAACATACTTTCATGTCTGGTGGAAGGGAGAAGAGACAACGCTTTGTGAAACGAACAGGAGGAAACTGCAAAACAGTCTACGCCTTACTTCACATCTCATCCTCTTTGTTTTTTGTTTCTTTCTTTTTCTCGTATTATGAATGGGCCATTTAAATCCAGGGGAAAGAGCCAAGGCGCCTCGGAAGATGGCGCACTCTGGCGCGGTGTGATGTATGGTTACAAAGTAAGAGGGCTGGCTTTGCTTGGGGCTTTTCTTTTTTTCTTTCTTTTTTATCCAGCGGCGTCTGGCAACCTGTTGGAGCCCTCGGGACCTCCCTGTAGCAGCTTGGCGTCCCGACGGGGACAATCCTCGGAGTTCACCCTAAATATTTTATATAAAAAGCATCAGAAATTCAGAGGGATATCATCATGAGAGCCAGATAATCTCTTGTGAGGTCAAGTGTAACGACCAAACAATCGCTATGGCACCTGGGTTGAGGTTACTATGGTTAAATGATCTGGATGAAAAAACCTCGACGGGACCGGAAACAGATCCCGGGACCTCCTCTACGTACTGCTCTTTTAGTATCTGAACTACCCGAGTCGACTTCCTGTTAGCTACTCGCTTTCTCCATCCATTGTATGGACCTGAACGCAGGCTCACCTACAATTTACTAAATCACAGTCAAAATTTATGACTTCAATGAAGAATGGCTATTATGTGCAATGGACCATAGGTGTAATGATTTCAATTCTAGAAATTGAATTTTGGAGCGTGATGAGCAAACTCTGTTATCAGAAAAAATTCCAGGCATGTAAAGGAAACTCTCTTCACATTCTGTAGATGCAGCTGACCAAATAAACTCTACTGTTTTCAAATTTTAATCTTACAAGCGGATCGATCAATCATACGCTGAGGATAGAACGAAAATTTTCATTTTTTTCTCGATCCTTGATTCGTAAAGTATGAAAAATATGTGAAGATAATTTTAATCGGTTACTTTATTTGTTCAAATAATAATTTAACAAAAAACAGGATTTTCTTAATAGTTCCTTATTCAACTTCTAAGAATTAATTAGAAATTCCATTACGTCAGGTTAGAATTATAATAAAATATTTCAATCAATCATTGTGGTCATCGCCATATTTGTTGTTTTGTTATAACCGTTGAAATATAGATCGATAGGCGTTACCATTGATAAATTTAAGCCGGGGTGCGTCGCGTCGAAGCTTCAGTTTCCCTAAGACTTCCAGGAAAATATGGGTTAAAACTCCGTGAATATGACGAAATGTGAGCTTATGGCTGGAGCAGAATCGGCATAATGACTTCGCTAACGTGCAATGTGAGACGTGGACAGTCTGGTAATGGTTCCTGAGCCTCCAAGGGTCCATTTTGCAAAGTCTAAATTGTAAATGTTTGGCCTGGTTTCATTTAAATGCGCCGCTGTTCTGCCGTTGCTGTGATGTTTATCCCAGTGTCCTCTTTTATTTTCGAGGAAGACAGCCTCTTTGCAATTGAGATAAAAGCAGAGTTCAACGTTCCGTATGGGAACCGACGCAACAGGTATTCATAAATTCGGGGCAGACATTTCCCACACGAAGTTGTGATGTTCGTGCGAGTTATCCCACGGCTTCCTGTTTATCGCGTAGCAAGGCCACCGGAAGTTAATCTAACACACTCACACACGTAATGTACTACATTTGCACGACAAGGTCCGCAACCGCAACTGCAAGTACGTGTGTAAAATCTCTTTCACTTCGCCGGATTAAGCTACGTCTTCCTCGAAATAAATTTTGTAAGTTAAAAACAAGCAAATTATACAATTCTCTACTTAGAAGTCTCTTTTATTACGACTGTACGTTCTACATATTTAAGAATTATTTATACAAAATTAATGAGTTATTAAGAATCCATTAATCATTCCTGTCAAATACTCGCCATGCTTTGTATTATAAGTATAAAGGTACATTTAATGAAAGATAATAAAATCTCCAAGAACACGATTAAATGGTATGGAACACCAAAACGAACACATAATTTTTTCGGTTAAATATAATCACTTATCAACCGATTGTCTACAATTTTACCATATAATAATCATGAATCAAAGTATTGGATATTTTACAAGTACGCAATGAATTATCATGAGCTATCTACGACTTTATTTGAGGTAAATCTGTAAAAAAAAATTCGATCGAATCGCCGGGATTAATGCAGAAAAAAATTATCAACATTTTAAACTTGTTATTTTACATACCATTTAATAATAACTAAATTAATATTTGAACGAATGTAAATTTAATCCGTTTTTTATGTTTAATGATTATATTAGCATTTAAAATATTAAACACTACGTTTGGTTCATAATTTTGGAGTTTATCAGGTGGTACTTAATATTAATTTTTAGAACTCAACATCAATGAAGATATTTTTATATACAATAAATTGATTATATTATTTTTCTCGCCTTTTATAGTTAATTTTGTGTACCACATAATAAAATTATGAATATATTGTATGAATATTTTCAATGTTAATGTTAGAAATTAAAATTTTAGAAACATTTTGAAGTTATAGAAACGAGACATGCTTTGTATATTTAAAAGTTTTAAATATATGAATCTGTAATATTAAATTCATTTCACTTTTAGAGAAATTCTCCTTAGTCTTACCTTCGCTATTTCTGTGGAAATTGAGGAGGAAGCGACCCTCATATGGTATAAGACCTGAATGCTTTGGATAAATCATGGGAAAGCGATATCTGAATAAATCAGTAATATTGTTTGAAAAATAAATCAGAGTTGTAATGGCGTGTTAAATATTTTATATGGAATAGTATTTAAAAAGGAGACTCGTTCTTGACGAAAAAAAATTGGTCGTGAAATTAAGTTAGACAGTTTATTTTCAGGTATGTATTGACATTATTAAGGACTGCTCTGTGTGTTAACTCTTGACTGCCGCCGAATATAATTCGATCGCCATTCTCTAACACATTGTTTTGTCGCCGGTGGTTTTCGATCCGCCCTCCTCTCCACCGCCCCCGCATCGCAATTTCAGGCGCCGCTTTCACTTGCCACCCACACCCCATCCCTGTAGTCTATGTATATCCATCCACCTGACTGAACTGCCAACTACAAAAAGGTTGGATGGCGCGGCGTGGTTTGTTTTCGGGAAACGAGGCGTGACGTTGGCATGAAATACCAGATTTACCGATTTTTTATATCGTCATCGTCATCTGTGAGCCGCACGTAGGCATTTGCGGTAATTTTAATCTAGATAATTAAATTCTTCAATTATGATTACATTCCGCGCATTCAACAACCCACACCCCGGGGGATGAGCCGGGAAAATGTTCAACCCCCGCGCCTCGGGAGCGTCACACCTGGCAACAAAACACTCCTTTGTCCACAATCATGTTCCTATCACGACAAAAATCTCCTTTTGTTTTATTTACGTCGGGTTTCTGCGAATTATGCAATTATGCGGGCTACACAATTGTCACAAAAATCTATTTAAAAATTAAAATTATCTGCTCGTTTCATATCAAAGAATAATTATGATTAAATTGCTTAAAGGATTCAAGAGAAATTATAACAGGAAACACGCCTTGCGCTTGATATAAAAAATACTATTAAAACATTAAATCACCTGCAAATTTGAAAACGATATATCGTCTAACCACTACAATACTCTATGGCGAAGGCACCGACCTGAGAATGGTTTAAGTTTGGAAAGTAACGGAGACGCTTCCTCTCTAAGTAACTGTACCTTTTGTCAGGTTCTTGGTAAACGATTACGTGACTTGAATTTGAATGCCTCCAAAGCTTTCCTAGAGATCCCCTACTTATTGGGCATTTCAATGAATCAGAAGTCGTATATCACGTCTACTCAAGTTTTAGCCACATTACAGGACCACACAGTTTATTTTTATTTTTCCTATATTCGATAAACATCAATAGTAGACTAATATGCGATTATTAGGAGTTAGTGTGAAAAATATTCCCTGTTTAAATATAAATAAATATATATATATATATATATATATATATATATATATAGTGAGAGTGTGAACCTGTAAATACTTGCAAATTATTTATGAGGCATTTGAAAGTCCAGACTCAGTACATTACTTGTTTCAAAATTCGTCCGCCGTCTTTTACTTCAATCTATACATTTTTCTAGGTGTGCAAGATGATATGAATTAAATCTTTATTGAAAGTCGTACAAGTCTTGTGGAGTTTACGGAGAGAAAAACACGTGTACATGTGAACATTAGCCAGAATTTCTTTGAAGTAACTCGTGAACTCCTTGTGTTGGCAGCATTGAGCAGGCAGTGTTGTTGATTCAGCGGTTAGCAACGGAGCAACGGCATCGAGTAGAACCGCTGTTGTCGTTTCTCTCTCTTCTTTTCGGAAACCTTATTCATATTCATGTGCTTCAGTTCGTCGACCACCTTAGTAATTTAGAAAAATACTGATAAATTTTAGTATGGTTGTACTCTAGATCATTTATTTGTCTACAATTGTTGCTCGTGAAACGTGGATTCGTTGATTAATAAGTAAATAAGATTAATGAAAAGAAACTAACTCTGGTCTGAAGGATGAGTTAAACCTTCGTTATCGTCAATTGACGTACATTTCATAGTACTAAAATTCTATTTTATTAAAATAAATAATTTATGTTGGATGTTAACATGGCTGCCTAATTTGCTTAACGCAATGGGATTGCATATATATATATATATACATACCTGTGTTTGTGTGTGATAAAAGTGAAGGGGTTTTTAAAAGAAATAACATATTCCTTTATTAAGCAAATTTTATTAATTTTTTAAATGTATATGCAATTTAATTTTTATTTTATTGCTTAACTGTTCCCCTGACGGTAAAAGTAGGAGATTATTAACTGTATTAAAGCCACATTATTTACAAATCCTAAACGTATCTATGTTTTTTTTAGATCTTATCTGTCCCCTCTGTTCTTTATCCTATCGTGTATGTTGTCGGATGCTGTCTTCGGGTATACTTCAAATCACATTCTCAGCTCTGTATAACTGTTCCACATTATCACGTATGTTTTGTTTGCACTATAACTTATTTGCACTATCACCTCTCTGCTTTGTTTCATCTGTACTTCATTCTCTACATTTATCGACTGCTAACTTACGAATCGAGTAAACTAGAAGCCGTAAATGCGCATAAACTTACGACTAATCGTCCAGACTTATTCGTTGTCTACAATGTTAGTTTGTAATATTTAAAAATTGTCTGATTAAATACCTATATTAGGCGATTTATATTTAATATTATTTACAAGTATTTCTGCTTCTTTTTCACTGAAGCGCATTTAATTTCCTGAGAGTGTTTTGAATCAATCGTCAGTCAAAATCATACACAGACAAACTAAAAAAATCACTATTAAAACATATTTATTTATGAATGTTTCAGAAAATAAACGGTCGAAATTGAAATACGTTAAATTACAGTGTTGAATATAAATTGTTAAAACTAACGCCTGAAGCTCTGAATATTTTATTATTATTCTCCTCTTTGTCAATTTCCAAAAGGTAAAAATAACCGCGGAATTGTTATTTTTACTGTTCCACTTGCCGTATTAGGACTCTGCTACACGTACAAAAAAGAATGGAACACACACACTAAAATTCTCTCTGAGCATTAATAATTCATAGCATCCAGAATTTTGCCCCCAGAATATTAATATTACTATATATGCAAATTGGAAATGAATTTTTAAATATCTAGTTGGAATTATTGATAAACCGCTATTGAAGTTTTAATTTCGCTAAATACATCAGTAATAAATAATTAGAGTCCACTCAACGTACAATACAGACATTCTAAAATATAAGTTCTCTCATGCAATTATATCAGTGGATACTTGTTAAAACTCTCCTATTTTTCAGCAAATGTAATTATGGTGTTGACATCTCAAAGGGAATTTTACTATGATATGACTAATTAGTTTCGATAGTTTTTATAACGTATAGAAAACTATAGTGTATTTATCCACAAATATGTTGGCCTTAAACGGACAATGCCTTTCCTTAGAGAAGTTGTTCTTGGATCATCCTGTACCGCAAAGGTGACAAACAATTTTCTGTTGACAAAATAACTGTTTATTTAGAAACTTTGCAGCTAACAGTGACACTAAGTAAAAAATAAAAGGAAACTTCTTCTTAAATTTTAAAATTAGGTGGCACAACCGAATTTCAGTCAGTATATGAGGAATGATTAGATTGATATCTAAAGTTTCTAAAATAAATAAATCTGACAAAAAAAAATTGAATTGAATACAATTAAATAAAATAATTACATACTTGAAAATACAATGGAAGGAGTGCGACGTCTGGTCTAACTTTAGGAGCTCATCAGCTACTATATAAATAAAAATTTCCTATCGCATTTCTAACGCAACTTGCATTTAAAATTATTTTATTTGTTCGAAGCCTGAAAATATAATTTTTATACGTACTAGTTTGTGTCTATCTTCAGGTGTGACGTCCAGTTAGTGACTATAACAGCGTTAATTTAAACGTACTAATGTCTAGTTGTCCACTATAACCACCAGAGCATTCAGCCAGCAGCCACCGGACCCGGTCGGGGCATGGAGTCGGGAATGCTGCGTCCCCACAAGTCATCGTAAGGGCGTGAGACAAGTACCTAGGTCCCTACCTGATGCATAGTTTTACTTGCATCACATTTAGGCAAATTCCGAGTAGGTTTCTTAAACTGTAGCTGCAGCACTAGTTAATCCTTCGCTACCTACTTCTTCATACCACATCCCTCCTAACATCCCCTCCGTTTCTATTAAAGACGAGAGGCCACTACGAAGATGATCCTCTTGTAGCCTGTCACTGTCGAAATAAAATCCATCCGTGGTCTAGATGAGATACATTAGTATTTGGCTCGGGGTAGATTGATATTAAATTCTTTTGAAAATCTATATTTAACTGTTTAATAAGAATTTGATGAATACCCGAAATGTTTCCTCTCCCGCCACTGATATATAACTTATTTTTCTACAATTACACAGAAGTTTAATTTCTCTCGTGCGTAATTTTTATTCTCACAATTTTTTTTGTGTGTAATAAACCCATTTAAATCATTCGAAAGGTGACGTACAGGGCGACTATTCTTTCGTCGCGCTGCGACGTAACTGTTGCTGAGGACTCCTCCCAACAGGACTAGATCCAAAATATTACGTTTATAATAATAAATGCAGTGATTTCATAAAAGTGATTCTGAAAAGTGACTTGTTTTTTACACACATTTTCTAAGAGCAACTTATGGCTCTAGATTTACATTGTTATTAAAAGCACTTGTCGTTCACAAGTGGTTGAGCGGATTCATGAATTTAATTAAGTCGTACTTAAATTAGTAAATATCAGTTCACATTGATGAAGGTTTCCCGGAATCCAACTACCATGTAACTACATTATTTTACTTCATTAAAACGTGCTTTGCCACATCCAGTAGGATACTAATCAATTCGTCCTTCGATTAATTTGATTAACCCCTTCAGTGCTCAATTCTTTTATCCCTCCTGAATTTAAACGGTTATACCTTCGAGTATAATTACGTAAATAGTTGTGGTGTATTGTTGTGGCCTTTGAGAGTAAAGGGTGGGAGGCAATCGGAGTGAAGTGTTTCCCCAGTGACCTGCGAAGTGCTGCTTGCTACATTCGTCTCTTCCCCAGTGTTCCCCCAGCGCGACCCTGCTCTAGAATCATCGTGGGTGCCTTCTATCCCACCCCCCGCCCCAGCCTCCTCATTCTTTTGTTGCGAGGAAATCCTGATTTACGGCGTGGTAGCGCCAACAGCGTCCTCTTCTTGCGGCGTTGTCTGTCTCTGTCCCACTGTGTCTACTCCCGAAGTACCACCTGCGAGATAACCCAAAAAAATCCTGTTCTTCCATCGAATTATTGTGTCACTTCGAAGTCTTGACATGACGATAACGTGTAAATAACACTGCTTAACTATCTGCTAAAATTAGCGGTTATTATAGTTTAAAGAATTAATTCACAAAAATTGCACAGGGCAGATTTCATTTACTATGCTTCATTTTACCATTAGTATGCATGATAAAATAAAAATCAGTACTGAAGAACTGGAATATCTATTACCAAATTTTACTATGAATTAACGTAAATTGATCATAGAGGCCATGAAATTAGATGGAATTTAATTATTAGAACGGAAAACTGTCGACCGGACCAGGAATCGAACCTCGGAGTTCCTCCACTGGCGTTGACAATGGTAGCTCAGTTTGTAGAGATTCCGCTCAGTATGCGGAGATCCCGTGTTCGATTCCTGGTCCGGCCGGCGTTTTTCCATCTTAATACTTCAGTTCAATTTAATTTCATGGCTTCTACGGCTTGAGGTTGCGAATGATTTCTCTCGGTTCTGGAATTTAAAAATTAAATAAATATTTTTAATGGCCAAATAGTCTACTTTAAGGATTACGTGTTGTCGACATACGCACAAACACAGAAATTAAGCATAGAGCAAAGCGTGAACATATTGTTTCTTTTGGGGAGAGGCTGGTGTCATCGCGATCGCAATGGTTTATGATTCAATCGACTAGAAATTGTACAGTTTATATTTCTAATCAAAATAATTAGCAGTAGCATGATAAAATGCGTTTGTATATCGACATTAAAGATTTTATCGAATAATCTACATATACAATCTGCTCTCTTCTGTTTTAATATATACGAACAATTAAGTGGATGGTTGGTTGACACCTCTATGTTATTTCTTTGTTGGAATCCCTTTCATCTATGTTTGTACGTTTTGAGAAGTGAATAAAATTCAGAGTTCATATTTAACTCGCAGATGTTAAAAGTCGATATATAATACCACATTTAAGTTTCCAATTACTATTAAACAGCATTTTTAGTCCACTAAACACTGTTTAATACGTTAATGAACCGTATGAGGCCAGTAACTAATTTTAGCTGGCTTGGTATTTGACACCAGGCCGGCAGTTTTAATGAGGAAATGAGGTCGACAGTTGGTTAAACTTTTACGAAGCCGATTTAATGAGGCGAAGCGTAACCTAACCCTTACCCTATTAGTTCCTAGAATAAAAAAACGGACCGCAGGTTTTAATATTGGAAGAAGCGATGGTTAAATCCTTGATAAGTCCATTTAACCGAAAACATGAATTGTGTTTCAAAACTGCGAAAATTTCGACTGCGAAAGGTTTAATTCCATATAGATGCATAACATGGAAAACAAAACCCTTAGTATTTTGTTTTGTTCTTTTACAGAACACGGTAATTTCATTATAAAAGGAACCCATAACCCAATCTGATCTCTGAAACAACTATGGAACAAACGATTCTAACATTTTTGTCCTTTTGGATTTGCTTGTTAGTTATGGGCACAATTGAATAATTTGATCAAAAAATCATTTAGATGCGATGGAATTAAACTAATTAGATACAAACATAACTTGAATAATTCTGTTTCTATATTTAGAGACCCATCAATTACTATCCGCTTTCTTGGTGTTATAAATATCGATTTATAACCATTTCCTTTTCGTGTTGATATTTATCTAACACGTCTGTTATCACAGTCTTGTTTGCATGCTTTGTATCACATGATCCCATGTTATTAATTTTTTACCTGAGTTCAATCGTCATTCGGGGATATTTTCTTAACTGGTATATACAAGGGTGTAACAAAAATTCACAGCAAAATTTCCGGAATGGACTCCACATATAAAGGGAAGAAAAATAGTGTATTACAACATGGTTTGTGAAATGCATGATTACAGACTTATTCTAACTTCCGTAACTGATTGGTTTGTATAAAGTTCAAATAAGTAGTTGGAACGCTCTGTTCACATATCAGATGAAATGTTCTAAGTGCCTTCCTTTCTTCTTCGCTTTCTTTCCTCACGTAAAAATTGTAACCAGAATCTCGCATTTTAGTCCATTCTACGCATTTCTCGTCATTTTTTTAGACAGTCGCACGCAATTTCCTTTTTCCTACATTTTTTCTCTTCATAGTGCCATTAATATTTAATGTTTTTTTTCCTTTCAAATACTGAACCAACCTTCGAGTTTCTTCGGTAAACCTATTTATTCCACGTCCAAAGATATTCGTATACTTTTCTCAATCCTCCCGCATTAATAGTGATTTTATTTGAGTCCCACGTAGAGAACGTAGTTCCAACAGAAAGTGAATAAGGTAGGTGGCGTGAAAATCGCTTCCTTCTTATTTCTCTCAGGTTTCCCCCCCTCCCTTTTGTCCCTGAGACAGACGTAACGTGCAGTCTGCAAAACTGTCTCAGACTTTGTAATTATAGGGGACGCATCTACCAAAGCAGACGCGCAGCGCAAACAACTTCAGGGGGTAAATTAAATAAACACACTCCATTCTCTTTCTCTCTCCACTCACTGTCTCATTCCCTCCCTTTCTGTCTTATTTTTCTTTCAGGGTTTACCAGATTGGGATTTTTTTCCTCTTCTACTACGCCGCAAATCCAGGGAAACCCATGATGTTGAGATTAACTTTGAAGAAAAAAAAAACTCCGCCACCCTCTCTACCTTTCTTGGCAGCAGAATATATTTATATTTCCCCACAGTTTCTTTTTTCCTTACTTACTCCTCTCTTCCCGCGATCCGAGACAAGTGTTCTTTCGATATTGCGTTTGGCATGTACTTCGGTACGGGAACAAAGATTAAATGCGACGGTGAAAAAATAACGAGAAAATCAGTCGGTGGGATTTTCTGCAAAACGTTTTCTGTGACAACATTTTTAACTACGATCCGTTATGATTTACCTTTCCATTAATATCTTAAATAAATATAATAAATAGTCGATTCCAACGATTCAATGATTCTACGGCAATCTGAAAGCCTTGGCCTCTTTTTAGAATGATCTAAATTTTTGCCATCCAGCCTGTCTTCTCCTTCCTGGTTTATCACCGAGAACTTGCTTTATTAGCCTAATATCGACCATATGAATCGTGTGCCCCAAACGATTCAGTTTTTGATGATAATACAAATATACGAAAAAAGTAATATCATATTTAAATAAAGTGTAGGTGCGTGAATCTACAACAGCTAGTGGATTATTAGAAAAAAAATATACGTATGACAATATCGTTGGTAACTATAATAATGGACGTCAAGTAAACTGAATTATTAATTTAATAAACAATATAGTACCTATTTATTATATTTTTTCGTACTTTATATTAAATTATTATACAGATAATAACATTAATATTCTAGAAAATTTTTATTAGAAATTATTACACCCAAAGGATATATAATAACGTCTTAAAAATAATAAAAAGGTTACGTCTGAAAACAAATTTATCGCAACTACGTAAAAAACGTATATTTAAAACCGCATATTTATCTAAATAACTCAAAAATAAGTATATAAATAATAAATTAAAAATAAAATTACAGAACAACTGTTACAATAGTCCTAATACGTGGATTTCTCAAAAAACCATAAAGCGTGTCGACTGCATTCTTCTCAATCTTTAAAATTTGTTGTTAGAACTGTTTCTATCCCAGTGTGACTTCCTAATATTATATTTTAACCATACTAAATCATTATAGATTTTATCAAATTAATGAAAGGGGAAAGTTGTCACTCTTAGTTTTCTTTGAAATTTAATATCAACGTGAAAATCCCGTCTCGGAAGTTCCAAAAATGTTTTCTTGTTGTTAGCTCTTTGAAAGGTTGTCTTGAAATTGCAGTTATGTCGTTAAACAGAACTATGAAACGTCCATTAAAAGAATAAATGTCAAGGCATGCGACTACGAAGTCGTCTTCCACGTCCACTGTTAACCTAAAAATATTTCTTTGTGGGACCCCGAATTAAAGGAAAAACATAACATGTGTATCATTTAATGTGACAGCTCGATAAATTCCTGCCTGGCAGACCTCTGAATAAAAACAAGTGTAAGTACTGTAATATTTATTTAATTTTAATCAAATATAAATAAATGCAACTTCCTAACGTTGTGATTGGACCCAATTTTTTATTAACACTTGTCTAATAAAAATATCAAAATTAAATCTAACAATGTGCCTCAGACAATTTTATGGCATTAATAGCATTTAAAATGAAAAATTTATGTCTTATTGAAAATTAATAATAAGAAAATAGCTACATACAGTCAATAGAAATGATAATATAAATACCACACAACGTTTCTGAAAGCCTTGTTCCTTTCTTAAGGGCGTTCAATACTTGTGAAATGAGTGTTAATGTCAGTCAACATGGAGTATTTCTCTATACCCACCAGTTAAATTTCTGACTGCATAAATTCCTGTGTTAGGTGCATTTTAGTCCACTCTGTTTGCATGGTGTAGAATTTAATATCACAAATGATCTCCGCCAATCTCCAAAGTAGCTAGCTGGTAGTGCTCCCGAGATTTGTAATTATTCAGAACAATGAAAAGTGGGTCAGTGTGAGTGTGTGTGAAACGAGTTATCTACTGCAACTCGTTGCTTGTAGTTCCACGGTAATCATCATCATATTTCGACGGAACAAAAGCTCCAGCATCATTTGGGCTTTTGCGGAGGAACGGGGGTTGCACTGTGTGTTAATAGACTGGCTGTCTAGTTATGAATATTGGTCGTATCTCTTGCTGCGGACTCCCTCAATGTCGGGTGTCGCCAAAGTGGTAAATACGAGACGCGAGCACTTTAGTTATTAGGCACAAACGTTAACATTCTGGCTGTAGTACCGTGTTACAATGAAGGGAAATACAGAATGTGTGTTTGAGAGTGTCCTTAAGGGTGCTGACTCTATTTTAACTTGATCTCGTATCCATGTTCTGCACATGACGGGTCCCATGTTCAAATACTGACACCATAACACGTAACATAAAAAATTCGTTATTACTCAGGATATTGTAAAATATGAAATGTGAATTCAGAAAAAGGTTTTTGGTCAGTTTTTTTTAGGGCAACAGACTACATGAGGGTAATCCACGTTGGGCAACTCCCCTTTAATAGCATAGGAAGGGATTTGAAAGGGGGGATGCGGAAGGGTAGAGGAAGGTAGCCAAGTGTTACAAGGGCCCCCGTGCTATATTTTAAGGATCCTACCCGGAATTCGCCTAAAGAAATGCAGGGAAAAGCCTAGAAAAACCTGCATCAGGTAGGTCGGGCATTGGGTACTTGTCCCACGCCCTTCCGATAGCGGAAGAGGAGTTTGCTGTGGGGACGCAGCATTCCCTTCTCCGTGCCTCGACCAGTTTAGGAGGCAGCTGGTCGACTATTCCAATGGGAATAGCGAATAACTCTTACCGTATGACCAAGGTCTTTGACCCCGGAACATACACCTCTTAAAACAGGCCGACGTACCTCGGCTTGTGGGAACCTTAGTTCAAAAAATGGAGAGGAAAAGGCATACCCAAAAGTAGCCCCTTCGTATCTCTCCTAAAAGGTTCTGTCTGCGAGAGAACATCCCTCGCAGGTATTGCCTGCGAGAGAATAGCCCTCGCAGACTGTTAAAGTATTTTTTTTATATAAATTATGTTTATTAGAATCGGATGCGAGCTGTTTTCATAATTTATTAGAAACTGTGTAATCTAATTTACCAACCTCCTGAATTTCGTCTTTTCACCTGGATCCTTCTACAGTATTTTCTGGAGAACTGAAAGTTTCTTTTCCGCCTGTCATATTTAAAGAGTAGTTTCCTCTCTGTGTCTAGAAGAACCTTGATACTTTGTATTTAAAGCGATCATCTCTCGGCTGACAAAAGTTTTTGCACGCTAAGAAATGTCCGTAACACCTGGTGATGCAAAACTGCCGGGATATTAAAGGAGTTGCATATCATGTCGAGGGAGGGAAGGAGGATATTTGACAACTTTATGGCAACTTCGTACTCAAGATAAGATACGGCGAGAAGGAGAAGAGAAAAAATAACTTGAGAAAACTGAAGGAGATTATCTGAGTCGTGGATTTTGAAGATTTGAAGCGAATCGCTGAAGGCACCAATATCCATTACCTACTAATAAATTAGCAAGAAAAATATTTTTTTTTGTCAAATTAAAAAATTGAATAACGAGAATAACGGGTAGGATATAAATATTTAATGTTACAATATTCAGAATAGTGAACCTAACAGATTCTCAAAGTAATTAATTTTATATCATACTGCAAACGTTCTCTGTCAGCCAGTAAGAAAACACCCCACATCGCCTAATCCTAAGAGGTAAAGGGAACACTACAACATTTCAAATTCATATAACATTTATCCTATAATATTGAAAAAATAAAAACGTTTTGTAAATTTTTTGTAACAATATATTATTTGTTCTTCCCACCACATATATTTTATTTTAAAATTTTTATATCTGTAATTTGAAATGGTTTTTTTATCATTTCTTACGATTTTTACGTGATTTTTCGTTAGCTCATTAATTATTATTCGCTAAATAATATTGTTATATATATTAAGTAAAATAACTCATATCAATTAATTTCATGGAGGAGAAAATTGTTATATTCTTTTACCGCAGAAACATAAAATAAAAAATCTGATGAAAACGTCGTTGAATAAATTTTTTTTTAAGTTCTGCGTTATAATAATCAATTTTTTTACTCGATTTTCATATTGAACTTCCAAAAAATTAGGACCCTGTCTAATATTTTTAAAAAACACGATTGTTAATAATTTGAAAATGTAAAAACGTCTGTATTAGATAAAATTATGAAGTAACATAAGTAAGTAGCCAAATAAATAGAAAAAATTAACTGATTAAGTTAATAACACACAACGTTTCTGCAAACTTTGTCGAATCCTTCAGGTATTACGTTAAAACTTTTGATTTTTAAATGCATGAATTTAAATAGCTCTAACTTGCCATTTACACCTGAGGAAAGCAACATGGTTTGTAGAAAAGTTGTGTAATATTAATTTTGGCTATTTATTTAGCTACTTCATTTTCTTTTTTGTTAATTGTTATTAACTTGAATATATGACATTTATAATGTAAATAAATAAACGGCATTGAGTCAGAAAATTATGTTTATTAACAAAAATAATTAAATATACCAGCCTTAATTCTATGTTTTGCTTGATTTATATAAAATTATTCAACCTTACCGTTAATAATCATAATTTTCTGACTCAATGCCGTTTATTTATATATAAATTTATCCGTACAACGAGTGAAAACGATTTTCTAATAAATTTTTGAACAGCAAAGTAAGCTTTGTAGAATTGTGACAAAAGAGACGAAACAACTTGGAATATTAGATAACTCTCAGATAGATGGTAAAGCGAAGAGTAAAAATGAATAGGGGAAGAAACTGGTCACCCTACGTCGATCAAATAATTACCCATGTGAGAAATATTGTATGATGTAGTAGAATAATATTGAGAATCGTGTGAGTCATATGACCTGTGATTCTTAAAAAGAAATTTATCAGCGTGAATCCAATGATGTGATGAATTTGCGACAACAGTCCCGGGTTGTGAAGTTTGTGCCAACTGTGTCCGATTGCAAGAGTTGAGTGATCAAATTAAATAGGGACGTATGGAGATAACCTGAGGCCGGACCAATATGAAATTCCAAAGTAATGGGATTACCGAACGGTCTGATGAACAACTGTCCTCGGCTTCTCTGGAGAGAAGATGATGAGACGAGAGGAACCACAACCTTTGCAGCGTCAAAGTTAAGTGACCCTCAGGACGAGAACATCTCGCAAAGAGCAGCAAATTTTAATGAAAAGATCGTGGAAACGCTTCAAGCATCAGACATTGAGCGCTCCTTTGCCCTCTCTCTGTATGTCTGCCGTAGGGACGGGGAGATGAGGTTAGCGTTGGAGAGTCCTGAACGTCGGGGAGAGATCAACCGAGCTTACACCGAAGCGAGTACGTTAATAACAAACTAGTCTTTAAAAATAAGTAGACACTTAATTTTAGCATATAATCTCAAAACTACCCTGAAAATAAATCACAAAAAAAAATATTTCTGAATAGTGAAATATATGACATAAATAAAGTTACTTTATTGATTTAGCTGGTAGACAAGATTACGTCATTATGAATGAGACATTGCAATAGTTTGTTTTAGTACAACTTACATGTTCAGTCTCTGACGTAAGCTCAGTGCAATCACTTATAGTCCAGTTCTCTTTCCTATGCTATAAGAGGAGAGTGGCCACTATGTGGATTACTCTGTTTTGAGAGGTGTATGTTCCGGGGTCGCAGACCTTGGGCATACGGCAAGAGTTGTCCGCTATTCCTATTGGAATAGTCGGCCAGCTGCCTCCTAAACTGGTCGAGGCACGGAGAAGGGAATGCTGCGTCCCCACAGCAAACTCCTCTCCCGCTATCGGAAGGGCGTGGGACAAGTACCCAATGCCCGACCTACCCGATGCAGGTTTTTCTAGGGTTTTCCCTGCATTTCTTTAGACGAATGCCGGGTAGGATCATTAAACCATAGCCCGGGGGCCCTAGTTAACCATTGGCTACCTTCCTCTACCCTTCCGCATCCCCCCTTTCTAATCCCTTCCTATGCTATTAAAGGGGAGTTGCCCAATGTGGATCACCCTCATTGTAGCCTGTTGCCCTAAAAAAAATGTGGATTACCTTTCTTCTTCTTCTTCTTCTCCTAACTAATCCAATATTCCATGTGTGTTGTAAACAATTTCTCCTGAGAAGTTTTTTTAATCTTATTACTGTGATGGAGGGACGAACTGAATTCAATTCTTGTCTTACGTGGATTTCTGTGGTTTGTCGGTTACACAAGTATAGGCAAAATAGAAATGCATTTGTGTTAAAACTAAAATTTTCAGATTGTACTGGTTGTTAGATTAAATTGAGGATACAATTTATTATTCGTTGACACTTTGCTATCGATTGTTCCGTTAATTTCTTTTTATTAATCTTGTGTTGGCTCCACCTCAAGGAAGGTTAGTTCTTAGATAAATATTTAGCATCCGCCAGTCATCCGTGCGAAATTGTAGACTCCTTCCAAGACACGACCATGAGTGAGTAAAGGAGCCAGAAGCCGCGTCCATCACGTCGCGACTCTATTTTGATAACGTAAATTTCCGGCAGCGACAGAGCACCGTGCCAAATTCTCGAGCAACCGCCTCCATCACTAAGAATCACTTTCATCCTCGAAAATCTGCGAACATGACAGCTGCTAATTTGCGACCATTACGACTGTCACTTGTAGTGGAGATAGTCGGGCTTTCCACTTCGGTCGTTTCTGCAAGTGTATCATATGGCGGTCCACTTGATTATTCCATCACACTGGAGATTACGTTTTAATTTCCACTCATCTAGAATAATATTTTGAAGTTCTTTATTCTTTTTAAACAAATAATAAATTATTCTTGGTGTCGATATGAAATATATTTGTCATATTCTTATTCTTATTTATTTCTGTAGCTTCGGTTACTTTCCATTAGGAGAAATTTTCTGGAAAATTGATATTATATATACAGGTTTTCAGAATTCCTATTACAGACTTCAAGGGTTTGTAGAGGAGGACTTTGTAGATATAGTTTTTATAAGGAACCTATGTCCGGAAATGTACAGTTTGGATGCAAAATAAAGTTTGATCATCGAATCGATTTCAAAGCTCCCGCTTCACGGTACGCAAAAAAATTGGGCTTAGGACCACTGCTGATATCGTGACTCTTGCGTTCACATCAGTTAACATTCAGTCATTTATCACAAATACTGTACATTGTTGAATTTTACAGTGTTTTGACTTATTTTACACATTAAACATTGAATAAAGTAGCCCAATCTCAATAATACTTTATTTCCGATCTTTCTCCCTCCTCCCGTCTACGTGAACCTCAAGACTACGTCTTTATGTGTTAAATACTAACATAAATATGGGATTCATTTACATGTCACATTATAATGATATAAATTTCCATTAGATTTCGTACCTCTTCTAAATAGCTTCCGTCTCCTATAAATTAAATTTCCTGACTTTTTACACACATCGCTACTAAACATATAAAAGTTTTCTATACGAACTATTTAAGGAAACAGTCTCGTATATATAATTGTCTTTTATATACATAAAAATTTTCAGTGTCAACCACTTTACCCAATTTTTGTATATGCAGTTCCTTTACTTTTCAGTATTGAATAACGTAGTAATTGTTTCATAATTATTTTTAAGCATCACATCACTCCTTAGGAAGTTACTATATTAATAATTATAAGAATACTATGAATATCAAACGTATTCGTCTGCGTAGCTTCAATTACTTTCCCACAGCAAACAGCTATGGACCCTGCGTTACACTTTTTGTGTATTAATGATTTCCCTGCAAATCCCCAAAATCCTCCCTTTATTCGTACGATATAAATTTAATTGGTACGGATTTCAGTGAGTATTAATGTTATCGCCGCAGATATCCAAAACCCCCTGAAAGCTGTCCCGTGTGCGGACGATGTAATTGATACGGATTCATGTTCTAAAGGAAGTATTTTCGGTACAAAATAGGTCTGGGAGATTTGAAACTGTATAACATATAAAAAACAAATCACACAACAGGAAACATGGCTCCTCTTTTCCTACTTAAAATACGGCCAGTTAAACAGAAAATC
This sequence comes from Zhengitettix transpicula, assembly GCA_037074705.1. Classification (NCBI taxonomy): domain Eukaryota; kingdom Metazoa; phylum Arthropoda; class Insecta; order Orthoptera; family Tetrigidae; genus Zhengitettix; species Zhengitettix transpicula. Next base: position 56,418,140 of record CM073596.1, on the reverse strand, counting down.
ATAAATTACTTTTTTTTCTCCGTTAATTATTATTTGCAAACCTTCTTTATATTTGTCCTTTTAAGTCACCTACAACTGCAGTGTTATTATTACTTATTTAAATTAATCGAGACCTAACATTTAATACTGTCTATTAATAGACATATAAAACAAATCTTATAAAAAAACGTATAATTAATTATCCCATCTCGCTTAAGTATAAATCCACTCCACATATCAATTTATATATAATTTTTCTCAATTGCAAATTGAGTATTTTTTATATTTACTATTTTGTATTTTCTTTTATATGTGTTCTTAATTTTCACTGTGTGCGTGGATGTATTTGTGATGTCCTTCTTCAGCATTTGCTTATTTTCTTGATATGTTCGTCATTGTGTTTGATATCTACGTGTCTAATAATTCTTTGACTTGACCTGCTTTCTCAGTGGACGACTAATGATTTCAATAAAAAATCTAAATTTGTGTACTTTTAATTATAATAAATTTGGAACCGTCAAGATTCAACCCTTCGGAATAAACATCTTTAGTAACGTGTGGAAAGTGAGTGTGGCGTAATATTTTGCCATATTTGAATTTTTTGTTTTATTTTTCGTAATTATTATCCCTTATTTTTATTATCTTTTAGCGCCGATATGAAATAAATAAATAGCCCTGCTAATGGTCTGCAATATATATATATATATATATATTGTATTTAATGCTGGGTTTATTACATTGAAAAATACATCTTCCAATTAAGTCAGAAATTTATTTTGAATGATATTTTAAAACATTATAATAGAAAAACATGACCGACACGACATTTCATCCCTAATTTTTTCGGACTTCTTCAGGTGTCACAATTTTCTGACTCTTTTATGAAGTCAATGAAGTGAGAAGCTATGTCAGGCTACGATAAACGACACAGTTTATCATCTTAATGCATCCATTTCGCTGTAAAAATTCCCATTCCAGCGTCAGCACGAAGTCACCACGCAACCAGATTTCGTCCTTGATTACAATATCTCAGCTAATAACATTGAATTTTGATTACAGACAAATGTTTTCTTTCCTATTTGCCGGTAACGTTGGGATGGCTTAAAGGGAGGAATCTATTCTCCTCGTCTCCAACCCTTTGGTTTGGAGGGGGGGGGGGTGAACAACGGATCAATACTTGGTCCCGCATTGCCTACCCCCCTTGCTTTCCCTAAAACAGTGTAAATATTAAACCTCGCCCCCATGGTCGTCGAAAATCCCCTTCTGCTCGAGCACAGACGCATCGATAAATTATCAAAGACAAACAATCACAATTTGTGAAAGAAAATTGTCAAGCTCATATAACCCCAAAAATTATCACGTCTATGCCTGAGTAATAAATAAAACATTGAGTCACAACACACAATCACAAATGGTTTGTTATTGTTTACGTACACAGGTCAATAGTTCTTTATAATCATTCTGGCTCAAGATAATCATCTAAAAACATTTCAACAAGTGACCTCATGAATTAAATTACTTGTCAATACACACATAAAAACTATAAAACCATACACTGCAATCAATACATTCATTATAGGGGAGCCCCAGCTGTTTAAAATGTACAGTAAAGATAAATCGTTAACAAGAGGAAAATTATTTTGATTGTAGGTGTTCATAATAGCTATTAAAATGTATCTAATAATTAGTAAAATTATCCCTTTGATTTAATTAAACTATTTCAAAATTATATTCTTCGCAATAAAAAATAAAGTAAATGAATAGTTATATTTACCTATCTTTGTTGAATTTTGTGGAGACAATTTTATTTAGGTATATTTAATTAAATAAATTCTATTATTACCTTTAATCGACTTATGTGGTTAAATGTGTTTTACAGTAAATTTTACACGTAAAACTTGGTCGTTGTTTCTATATTGTAGAAAAAAATATTTACGTTTCTTATTTATTAAGTGTAAGGTTGTATATTACCATGTTTGTATATATCAAAATAATAAAAATTATTAAGGATGTTGTAAAACATTTAATACTAATTTTTTCTTATCGTAATGCACAATTCTGTATGTTTTCTGTAACAGTTTCTAGACCAATGAGAGGCAAGTAGATTTTGACCAATAAGAATTTGATGTCGAATGTTTACTCCTTCCCTCCTTGCTGAGATTACGTAGTAACATTAGACGATTATCAGATTTTATCCTTCTTTATTTGGTTTTAACTGATATTCTATTGATGTCAATAACCCACTCTATTCCTCCCAGTCCCTCAGACTTCGTAATAACACATCATTAAACGGTTATTTAGTAACTTGACAAGCAAGAGGTTTTGACCATTCAGACTTTGGTGTCGAATATTTACTCCTCCCCTCACTTGCTGTGATCACGCGTTAACATGACATTTGACTGACATCGGTTAATTTATTCTGCATAATTTAGTTTCCACTAACCTGAGTTGAGTATCAAGAATATTCTTCGTCTTATAATACACAGTAATTACGCTTTAAACGGTCATTGCTTATTTTTTTCCTCCAGTATTTGTTTGACCAATCAGAGTTGTGTATTACAAAGTCACTCCACCCCGCACTGGCCGCGAATAGGCCGCATTATGAGGATTTGGATCCATCTTAATATTTTGACCAATCGTAATTGAGTACATGAGGTTCAGCAATGACAAGACATTATACGATTATTAACTCATGCACGTCCTTAGTATTGTTTTAACTGATCTTGTTTTGACACTGAATCCATCGCAGGCTGAAGAAACGTAGTAACACTTCACTAAAAGGTTATTTAATACAGTAAAACCTAGATATAACGATCTAATACTAGGGTGGGGGTGTCGAAATAGCCGGACGTATCAAAGTAAGGATCCTCAATACTGAATATTCTTTACTATTAAATACAAACATATATACAAACATTTGTTTTTGTATTAAACTTTATTTGTATTAGGTATACGATAATAAAGTAATAAAATTAATTGCACTTATCTCATATTCATGACGATATGTCAGTATAAATATCATATGTTATTTATTCGTTCAACTACTTATTGCCGAAGAGGTTCAAATGCTTTTTTGGGTGCACCGCAAATTCTTGCTGTTTAATTTATATTGATATGATCTGTGAATTTAATTGCAGTAGTTCAACTGCTCTAACCAAAACCCCACAAGGTCGCAACCCTACAATAAGACTTCGTCAAATGAAGTTTCGTGGCCGAATTTCATTCTTCTATTGGAATTTACATACGCATAAGTGTTGTGTAGCTGAGTGAAATTAAATAAAATTCTCTACTGATAACGAACATAACTGCGATTAAAACGTAACTTAATATGTTTCCTTCGGTGCGTGTTTCAGTTATAATTAACAATATTAGTTAGTTTCTTAAGAGAAAAATGTTGATAACAGTTTTCTTATTAATTTATATACTACGCTAGACTCGTTTAGATTCAACTCGAGAGACCCGACCAAATGCCTTGTATTTGTGTTCGAACAATTTTATTTGTTTGAAAGGGCAAATTATTACGTGTGACCTATATTTATAATATATTGCAGTATATTAAAAGGTACTGTATAGTGTCGTTTTCCAGCTGTTAAGAGAACCAGTTTTTAAACACATGACGTCGGGCACCGGAGCTTGTTTTTTTTAATGAGGTTGTTTATAAATACGTGATAGTTAAATGAAGGCTGAAAAATTTGCAAAACACCCAACCTGTTCCTAAATCAAAAGGTTTATAGATTTTAACACGTTGATTGGTTGGGATGAAAAGAATAATTTAAAGACATATGTATTTTGTGTGGAAAGGAAGGTTGTTCTTATACGTTAAGTACCGCGTATGCATTCCCAGGACGGAATTTTTTTACTCGTAGGACCGTGCAGTTTCGCGTGTTTGTTGAAGACTGTTTACAGCTCGTTGCAAAATAATATATAATTTCGTTGGGGACTTTTTAAGGAAAATATTATTTAAAATGAAAGCATCGGCAGAAATTCGCCAGGGGGAAAACAGTATCCGATATTTATTTTATTTATTGATTCCATTAGTCCTCTGATGACGAATCAGAACACGTCATATATGTGAATTAGCTACGTAAATAATTTATGTAAATAAGACTGGAGAAAATGGGGATATCACAAATATGGCAATACTATGATTAAATAATAATGCATACATTCAAAACTGTAAAATTCTATAATTTATATTTTAACAAAATGAATTCAAACCTGTAATTTTTTATTATTTATTAAACTATGTTCCTGTAAATTTTACATTTTTAATTTTGCTTTTTTAGGTATATTACCAGAAGCAGTTCAAAAATGTGAACGAAACATTGTATTGAAATAATTTTTTGTTTTAATTAATTAATACATATTAGGCGTTGTCTAAATCGAATAGTAATTAGTAATAGAACTGTGTTTACAAGTTGACAATTTAAAATTATATTTATGCTCTTTAATTGTTGTATTTAATTTATTGTTCTTTTAGAGTGGCCGATATCACAAAAGTCGTAAATAGAAAATTAATTTTATAAAAATGAGCACTCTTAAAATATTTAAAGGAGAAAGAAATTCAGTTTAATTACTAAGCAGGGCAGTCACAAATTAATTAATTGACTGGGTCACATTATCAGTACAGTAAACTGTATGGAATATAACAACCCTTTCATGGGTCTTCTTAATGTCAAATTTGGATTATTTACATTACATAATAATGATATATTTTTCTGACTAATTGGCTAATTTTTTATTTAGTTTTAATTATACAAACATCTAAATTGATTTTTAAATTTGTTTCCTATTAATTTTTCGGATATTAGAGTAGCGTTAGTTTTGTGTAGAGCAATATTTTCGGTGATCTCTTGGCGTTCCCGTCGTGTGGCTCCGTAGCACGACAATACGAAGCAGACGCCCGCCGAGCCGTTCCGCGCCGCGCCAACTTGTTTGTCTTGATTAGCGTGCCGTGCCGTGCCGAGCCCCGGCCCTCGTGACGTGTGACGACAAAAGTTGGCAGCCTTACGGACGAACGATCCGCGCCCTCCGCACAGACATCAAACCTGTTGCTTTCTTCTTTCTTCACGTCTCCCCCACCTTCCTCACGTACGAGAGCCTTTCCCTCGTGCCGGTAGCCCACACAGGCCGCGCATCCACAGTCCTAGGGACATTTCGCGCCGTCACGTTGGTGGCAGCCTTATTTCACGCCGCGTCGCAAACACACCACAGAGTCCGCGTCGTCGTCTGTTTACCATCTCGAAAGGCGAGGAGCGCAGCGTGTACCGTGTGTCTTCCCCCATTTCGTTCCACCAAAGTTCATTTTGGCATTTCCTTCCACGTTGTGTAGTGCCCGTGTTGTGCTTCGTTTTTTCCTGTTCAAAGGAACAGACTTCGTGTTGCTGACAGAAGAAAGAAACGCAGAAAAGTCACGGGAAACGTTATCCAGGAATACGCTCGTTAAAGATCCAACCTGTTTTGGTGAGTACAACTCAACTCAAATTACCAATATCTGAAGTGCCGAATTATGTCACTTATATGTCACGTCGCCCTTTAACTACGCGGGATATTACGCAGTTGTTGTTGATTTACAAATTCCGCGATGGAATCTTTCCGTCGGTAGCTCGCCCTTTAAGCTGGTTGTTTCCAGGATTTTTGCAAGTTTTGTCCATGTGTCTGCATGTGTCTCTGACAAAGGAATTTTTGTTGTTGTAGTCACGCCCCCCCCCCTCCTCCCCCCATTATCGTAACAATGCCTTGGCGAGTTTTTCCCATTTCTCTTTTCTCCATGAAGGGGAGAGTGTCAATCGATAAGCTTTGCTGGTCTCTCCTCCCCCGTGTTCGTCCTGCGCCACCATATCGATTCCTATGCGGGTGAAGAATTTTTTTTCCCACCCTCGACACTCGTAGACTTGGCCTGTCTGTGTCCGTGTTCATTGTCTCTATTAAAGCAAATGACTGGCCAATTAGGCTCCTGAGCACGACCGGGGTCCATGTGCGTGTTTTCGGAGATCAGTGCGCAAACTCCACTGCGGGATGGGATCTTGTGCGGCGGGGGAGGGGGTGGCGAAATTTTCTCTTTAAAACCATAGCAACAGGTGGTTCTAAGGTCCAGACCTCGTCTTCCTTCTACATGTATTTTGGAATTTAAGAAACGATCATGCAAATGCAACTAAATAGAGCGATTTTACCTCGTGTCATAAAGTATAAAAAGTAAAGTTTAATGAAAAGTGAAACTTTCTTATTATAAAAATTAATTATTAAATAAGCAATACAGTCAGTATGCCAAAACTAATAATAGATTAATTACACCAAAAATCGTTTAGAAACAACGTTTCGTCCACAATTTTTGGATACTAGCAGGTAATATTCCTAAATAGCAAAATCTGTATGATAAATAAGAAATGTAAAGTGACCAAAACAAAGTTATATATCTAATACAAAGTTACAGGCTTAAATTAAATCCCGTTAAAGTATAAATTATACACTTATAGTGTATCACCTGAAGAAGTCCGTAAATTATGTTCGAAACTATATATTTTTAACTTTTTTTAAAAAATAATTAATAAATTAATGTGACATTTTGGCTATATTGCTTATTTATTAAATAATTGTCTCATAATTTGTAATATTAAAAATTAATTATATAAATGACGTTTCGTCCTAAAATTAGGACCTCTTCAGGTCATGACAAATAATAATTGATTTTAACTTAACGTTACATCATTTATTCAGAGTTCATGTCCATAAAACTCGCATAATTGTAAATATATTTTTTATATGTTTTTGAATTACATTTTTATATTGATTGTAAAGTACATCCTCAGCATTTGTTTCTGCAATTGGCATTTTATAGGTTTTAATATTTAATTTTTATTAAGTTCAGATGCAAGTGGATGTTATAAGCCATAACATAAAATTGTAGATAATTTAACATTTGTTTTAATGCTCTCGTAATTATTCGTTATTACTAGAGGTCATAGATATTTTAAGACGGAACGTCGTTTATATGAAGACATTTTTCCATTCGTAACATTAATTACTATATATACTCTAATATACAACACTAGGAACAGATTGTTTAAAGCTGGACTGTTGTTGTCATTGACAGTTTTGAAGTGGGTCGGTCTCTCGAATATGATTTTTTAAGGCGAAGCGACTTTGGTGGTTACCATAAATGAAATGTTATCAATTGAAATTGGAAGGATATCGTCATATCTCTGATCTTGATCTGTAGAGCCACGAGGTCATACATATTTTCATTGTATTTGTGATCTTTCGTGTATAAAAAACAACACTGAAGATATTCCACGTGCTTTTGATCAACCGTGGAATGGTTAAGGCATCGTCCCTATCTGCAATCCCATCACTTCAGCCGAAGTTAGCTATGTTAATAAATATATTGATACATTGGAATAATTTGGAGGACCAGACCCATGAAGACACAATTCTGAATTGCTTAAAGCGGAAAAACCAGGTACCGTTTAAAACATACATGTATACTGTTTATGTAGAAGTGCCTAGAACAGAGCCTGCATCGACACTTAACGCCGCTTCGTATTTCTAATCACATCGTCAGCAAATAATTTGGGAGAAGCGCTGATTGAAAATATTGAAATCGTCCTGTACTCTTATCTCGAGGCCGAAGCCTTCACGGTCAATCGAAAAATAAGAATGATCGTTACAGGTTACAGCGTCACCACTTTAGTTCGTTTTCCGCAGCAAACATCACAGAACAATCTTCAGTAATCGGTTTTTGTTTTTAGTGAAGGTGTACCAGGATCCGAAATCCGTAGAACACTTTCAACAAAATACTGTGGAAATGTTTGCAGTTAAAAGGTCCAACGAATAGCGAGGGAAGATCAGGTCGTCCAGCCACATCAACTACTGACGACAACACTGAAAACCTACAACCAGTTAATACAGATCTGCATTTACGTTTCGACATAACCTGGTTTTCATATCATTCAGTGTGTTTAGACCTGCACCATGAATTGCCGCGATTTCTCCCTGTCGTAGCCGCTTATTGATCTTCAACTGTTTTTAGACAAATCGATGTCAACACACGTTTCCGCTCATTGTTTTCTTGTGCGAAACAATAGCAACTCGACACAGACGCGCACACGAACAACTTGGCGGACACCTTTAAGAGCGCGTTTACACCAAATGTTGTCACCAACAATGATGAGCAAAAAAAAGTTGGCAACTACTGTTGACAACATTACCGTTTACAATACTAAAAAATTGTTGCCAACATATGCTCTAGAATTTTTCTAAAAGTTGTCAACATATGTTGAAATTAATTGTATAGAATAAAGTATTGCAAGAGAACGGTTTCTCTTATATTTATAATATGTAATTAAGGTAATAATAGTAAACCGAGTAAGAGTTTCCTCCCGCTATCGGAAGGGCGTGGGACAAGCACCCAATGCCCGACCTACCCGATGCAGGTTTTTCTAAGGTTTTCCCTGCATTCCTTTAGGCGAATGCCGGGTAGGATCCTTAAAATATAGCCCGGGGGCCCTAGTTAACCCTTAGCTACCTTCCTCTACCCTTCCGCATCCCCCCTTTCAAATCCCTTCCTATGCTATTAAAGGGGAGTTGCCCTAAGTGGATTACCCTCATGTAGCCTGTTGCCCTAAAAAAAAAAAGTTTCCAACATGATTGATTCCGGAAGCTTTCGAAACGTTGAATATTTATTTAACCCCTTTTAAAAATTAATTTTAAAAAAAATTGTACTAACTTTACCAGAATCATATTAACAATAAAGTAATTTTATCAAGAATAATTTCATGCATAATAAAAAAGATAGCCAAATACAGACAAAATAAGAGATAATATTTGTCTACATTTGGCTATCTTTTAATTATTAATTTTCAATACGACGTAAAAATATTTTCATTTCAATAATTTCATATAATTTTTTGAGGATGAGTATGACAGTGTAGAGAAAGCTAGTAGAATAGAAGATATTATTTCATCTTTGAGACTGTTCACGGTTTATTATTATTACCTAGATTACCTAAATTGTCCTTTTTAACATTACCAATATTTCTGTCAAAGAATCTGTATCGGTTTTTTAATATTCACTAGTGAATCCTACGAACGTATTTAGTCATCGATAAAAATGCTATAGAATAGGAAGCTGATAAGTATTTATCAGGTTTACGATCGTGAAGGCGTCGTCGTCGTATTATTCTTGCTTCCTGTCCGCAGAAAGATATCTTGGTAAATGCAGAGTTTCTTGTAATAAAAGGAAGTGTCTGTTTTCTGAGGAAGAGATAGCGTCGTTTCCTGTCGAGTATCAGCTGATCTTGCCTTCCACGCAGCCTAGAGGTCAGCGTTTTCCAGGTGATAACTTCACACGTGTTCACAATGCCTCGACTTTGTGTCCTGGTTTTTCCCCCTTAAAATGGTAACTATCGGTGATTACACACGTCTATGTATCGCTGTCACATAAACAGTACCTTTCTTAAAATTATTTTATTTTTACGCCTATTTTTATCAATCCGATAAATTTAACAGCCATGAACGTTCTCTTATAGTAATATTTTTTTTTTCTTCATTATTTTTTAGATTTCCATATTTTAGTATCTTTCCTTTACCACTTAGAATTTTTAAATTTTAATTATCTCGTTTTATTGAACTAAATAAAATGGTATGTATAAAAAAGAGGCACACCAATAAAGTAATATCCATAGCCAGACTGCGGAAATGTTTGTAACATCATGACAGTCAGATGAAACCTGAAGATGGTACAAATATATATGAAACGTTTCTGTTTTCTAAATTAAATATTTTAAGAAAAATAATTCTTTTGAATTAGAAAAAAAAATTGATAGGTTGTTAATGGTCACTAAATATATTTATTTTTATTTAAATAACTTGTTCAAGTCTCTCGTCTAATTTATTATTTCGCTAATTACTTGAATCCACCATTTTATAAGAGACCTCATTAAAAGATATGCCTAATACCATAATTCTATCATTTGTTTCCAAAATTACAAATTTAAGTTATCACGGACAAGTTTCTATAGTCCGTTTTAAACTAGAAGTCTCCAGGAGAGTCCGCACTGATGTCAAGATAATGAGGTAATGAATGGATAACATATTTCAGCTTGCCTGTGGTCAATGATATTATGAAGCGACGATGTGGTGTTTTATCATGGTAATTACTTTAAAAGGGATGCGGGGCAGGTGGAAGATTCCTGTATCTATGGAAACGAAGCTTGTCTCTTCACTAACATCGCGACCGTTTTGTTTGAAGTTCCCAAACTCAGCTGTTGTTTCTAGTTGCAGTGTACAGCGAGTGTGATGTAATCAGCTAAGGGTTGTTTGCATGATAACGATGCTGTGAGGAAATTTATAGGTTATAAGAATGAATTCAGGGGTGATATGAAGCATAAATAAGTGTAGGACATAAGAACATAGGATAAGGAGAATTAACGTAATGGATGAATACACAAGAACTGTCTCCTCGATGAGCTAACAAAACATCTTTTAGACACGGCGTAAACAACTAGAAGAATGATTTTGGCCTAGAAATTATAAATATCCTATAACATTCAGGAAAACCAAATTTAATATTATTCGGGTCTGAACTCCAAAATGCGACATCGTAAGGAATAATTTGTTTATTGGTTTATCTGCTTAGAGAAGGTCGGAAACTGTGCTATGAGGTTCCCTGTCATTCTTTAAATTAGCCGTTCGCTTAGTATTAGCTAAAGTGCGTATATCAAGCAATAAATTAAAGACTTGATGGAAGTAGCCACAAAGTTTTTCGCATACGCAATTTGTTGACCACTGCATATTAGGAGCGAAAAATAAGTATGAAAAAGCCACTAGCAGAGGGTAGAATAGTTAATTACCGTATGGACATCGGAGAGAGGGGGAAGAAGGCTACCAAGGCCTAGTTGGTGAATCATTGCTGAAAACTTTGCAACATCGCCTATGCTAGAGCCTCCGCTATTGACCGTAGACGTCATCCACAGAAATCATCTCCCCAGAAGCATAAATCAGGCTGAATTATATTTACGCGTTCTATAAACTTTGTCATTATATATTCATCTCGTGTTTCTGTTTTTATAATTTGACTGTGCTAAATTTTCTCGTATTCTGTACCTAATATCAGAACCCTGGGAATATTGTTGATGGTATTGTCTCCTTAAAATTATCCGACTGCTCGGCGTTGCAAGAGTACGTACCAGAATATTATATTAGCAGGAAAAAGGAAAAATCTCTGTCCATTGCTCCAAACTTTGTCATAAACTTTAATTTCAGTTTCAACTCCCACATCACCCAGTTATTTAATAATTTAAAAATATTAATATTTTAACCACCCTCTTAGCTCATAAACATATGAGGGGTAGCAAGCATCGGTACAGACATCAATTAGCTCAGCGACCCCAATCTCTGATATTTATGATATTTTATTATTGCCCCTGCTCACCCGCAACCCCTTATGCCGTTATTGGCTGAAGTTCAACCCGTCCTATTGTTAACCACGTCTCAGAAATCCCATGTCGATAGGTGTTTAAAATTGGCTTACTGTGAACCACTTTAAATCTCAGCAATCCAGAAAACTTTATTCAACACGAATGTGGAAGTTTTAGTTTTTATACTGTATGTCATGTTCCATATGGTTCGGAACTTTTGTGGTATTTCAAAAATGTTCTATTTTAAATTAATTGATGACAGCATTTGTTTCCAATTACAACTTCAATGTATATAATTAAAAAATTGTCAATTACGAGCATTATTGTTAGTAATAGTGTCCATATGCCTCCATTTCTGCATAGAGAATATCTAAAGCCTTAAAGCCACCCCTTTTTTTTTGCTGCGACAGACGCAGACTATTTATTTTCCAATTAGGCATCCGTGGACACGTGGAAAGTTTGTCCTTGATTCGGGCGTCAGGCTTGATGGCAAAATCCATAGCGGAGTGGTCACATGTGTGCATTAAAAGTCCATTAACTAATACAGATGGCGCACAGTGGACATCTGAAATCGACGGTAGGCTTTCATCGTCCTTTTTTGTTTTTTCAATACGTATATTTGAGCTTAATCGTAGTTGGATGTCTGTTGAATATAAAAGGACGTGAATATGTCTTTTGCTATTGTAACCGATTCCGAGAAAGAAATTTCTCGTCATTCAGTCTCCTATTGACAAAGCTACATCGACTGATGACGTAAACTCAACACCGGAAACGTCTATGCGGGTGACAAGAAACTGAATAACATCGAAAAAAAACTTCCAACAAAATTAAACTATACAATGGATTCTCTAATTAGCATCCACAAAAATCAATAAACAGGAGATGCGCTTATTTTTTTACCAATTTACACAGGCAGAGTTTGTCATTATCGGAATGGCCGCGGCGGATGTTAACAGACACGGTTTCAGCCATTGTCTACTTCCGTTTACAAAGAAACAAATAAGCCTTTTTATTTTGCTAATTGGGATGGAATCGACCATGACAAACAAAGAAAATTGAAATTAGGGTCACCTAATTACTATTCGTATTTTCAGCTACGCTGACTTGTTCCTCGCGAAGGTTCGCAACGATAAATAACCTGAAACTGATTGTTTGTGATGTAATGTTATTTTTTGTTATTTTTTAAAATTAATTCCGTTATTCCGTTTAGTGAGATTAGTGGTCAGCATTGTTAACCTCGATTTTAACTCTGAATTCAAACAGAAATTCACTTAAATTAAATCTTATATGCAGTGGGTTATGACTTCTTAAATAATGACTATGAGACTCTTGGGGATTATTGGAAGTGCCAAATATATGGCCGTGAAAGAAGACTGTCTCAGCGTTGACATCAAACCGATGAACTACTTATTTGATGAGCATTCAGCGACTCGCATTATGCAATGTTGTCTGTCAGTTATTGGAACAGACGTATTTTTACTGACTGATGATTGTATTCAAATCAGAAAAGCTTTCGTTTTCAATCAAACCAAAAAGCCATTTTTAATTTTACGAGATCGTCGTACGCTAGTGACATCAGTACTGAGAGAGCGCTTATTGCGACGTTCTTTCTTAAATCAGTGGTCGATTACGGCCAAGGTGTTGGGGAAGACGATGCATTCATCACTAAGCGTTACATCACTCCCGTAGATATTCCAGCAGCTTCTTCAGGCGCTCCTCCGGTTCACAGAGTCTCTAACTTTCTGCGAAGTTCATTTTACGTAATACGAAGAAAGTTTTCCGCGGTTCATTACGGCCGTAAGAAGATACTAATTGGTCTCTTTAATAGAGAGAAAGAAGAAATTGTTTCGGCAGGGATCTTCCACTTACTCCTCCAATGACAGAGAAATGTATCACCTCGAATTAACTTGTTATTTTGCTGTGGGACTAAGTTTCCGCCAAGGTCGTCCCATTTCGCGTGACGCGGAACATCATAAGGTTAACGTGCAAACAGGGTTTTTCCGTTTGTTTACTCTCGGCTATTTTCGGATTCCGAAAGGTCTATTAACTTTCATATGAAACCGTGTAGATAAATAAAATTTCTTATCTTCTGATCACGCATGTAAGCCATAAGTTAAACAAAAATTCTCTTCAGAAAAACTGAAGAGACTAGTATAACAGTATGAATAAATTTTATCTTCACAACGGAGATAAATAGCACTACATGAACTGCATTTTAGAAGTGACAGTCGGAATTAAGATGAACGACTTAGTAAACGCCTTAAGTGCTTAAAGGATCATTTGTTTCTTAATAAAGCAGCAGCGTCGATTACCTAATTAGAGGATATATGTGTAAGTTAAAACAAACCAAGTATTTGTTAAATAATGAAATGTCAATGCGAAAAAACAGCTTTAGTGATCTAAGTGCAAAAATAAAATTTAGATGCATCAAAGTTTCTCCACTAAATTTGTAAATAAATGCTATTCTAATATTTAAAAATAATTGCTGTACTGAATAATTACATATTTAATTACAATATGAATATAATTTATTTAACTTCTTAAAATATATTATCATTATTAATTCAGATTTCGTTCCATTTCTTGTTGTTGTGTATACAGTGAAACAGGCACAGAAAATGGCGAAATAGGATTAGGGATATGGAATTTTTTTCCCGTCGTGTATCACAGGAATATAAACGATCTCCGACAGATTACTTAGGTGGTGATGATTGGGATTTTGTCTGACGTCCCTTAGTGTGCTAAGTTCTGCGGAGTTGATGACTCACTGAACCACAGTCAGGAAGCCCGATGGCTGTTCTGGGTACCAGGAGAAGCACGTTTCTCCTCTAGATTTACCCAAGTTCATTACAGCTGAGCCTTACCCATGTTTAAGAAAGAATTAAAATATCTGTCCTCTTGCATCTCTCCAGGTTAACCAAATTAAAATGACCTCCTTACTTTGGGTATAAAATACATACCTCTCTGCTTCAACCCACGCAACGCAACGTTTCCCAAAGGAGAAATAAACTATTCCCTAGCGCCTATCAGATACTGGTTTTATCCCTTTTAAGTTGGAACGTACAGTCCAGATCCATCTGGCAGTGATCTTCCTGAGCCACTAACCTTGGCTGGCCGGCAAGAAAACACTTCCCCCGCAATCGGAACGACTGCGTCAGTGCTCCGTAATAAGGCAATAATATTCAGTGTGTCTATTCATTACTATATCACTAATGTGATTAGTGTCTCAATATTAGCACTATTCCCTTCAAATTATTTCGTCTCTCACATTTTCTACCGATTTAAAATTCTCAAGCTCAGCAGTTTGAAAGTTTCCATGTAATTGTTCTCCATGGGTGCAAATTTCTTGAACTAAATAATTGTAATGCTTTGACCGCCAATTTTGAAAATTTATGTTGGTAATTTTCACTTGAAATCGAAACGAGGAACGAAATTGAGGCACGGAACGAATATATTTATCAAATATTAGTCATTTTTAAAGTTGTGTAAAAAGCTGTTGGTTTCAGCTTTGTTATTCAAAATAGAAACACCTGTTGATGCCACATCCAGCGTAAAACGCAGCTTTACAATCGAGGCCTGTGCATATATCAGACGAGGAATCTGCGACTCCAATTGGGTAATGTTGGAACAGCTGTTGCGTGTCCCTTTCGCTAGGCGGATCCTGCATCTTCTTCTCTGTGCCAAGGACGATCCGCTTTCGTTTTTCTCTCCCCACCAGACAGGTCAAAGCTCGAGCAGAATTGTTGCCAGCGTTATTCCCGTCCTTGTGTTTTCCCCTCAACAGCTGATGCGGAAGATTGGGCAGAGTGTACGAGTTTGTACGTATATAACAGGCACTTAACCGCATTGGCTCCAAGCCCGAACACTTCCCTGTGTCTATTTCAGGTCGAATTGTCAACTAGCTCTGCAATAAATGTCTTCCTACTTGTCTTGACACTTTGTCGTCTGACATCGGTACCGGAAAACGTACATCCACTTCAAACTTCTTTATAGTGCTTCGAATCTTCTTAGAAATACGAGTTCTTTTTCTTAAAATATATATTCCCTGTACTGAGGCATTGTTTGAAATGTTGTTCTTTTTTATAATAACGCAGTAAGGAGGTAAAAGGCACGTCGGAGAAGCAGCTGCAGGTTGGCAGGTCCAAGGCGCTAAAAAAATTTAACAAAAGCCTGTTTTCCAGGTATTGTTGAAATTATAAAATGGATTCGTTTTAGTATTTGAAACATGAAACGACACTGAGGAAGGCAGCTGCGTTTGCTCCACTAGTTAAGCATAAATTAGCCTTATTGAATAAAGGTAGTTATTAGATTTTGCAGAGAATTGTTTAATATTGTGGGGATTGGTAATTATTAGGGATTTGATAATTTTGGGACAAATTAAATAGGTATGTTAGAAGTCAGTCGAGTTAGTAGTTCAGTTATTTGAGGAATTAGTGATGTCAGTCGATATCTTCTAAATGTTAGTTACAAGTTGAAAGTTGAAGCAGTAAGGGGGTCCAGCTCTCGAGGATAGTCATCCAGTCTAGTGCGAAAGGAACGCTTTCGGTCTGTACGTGTGATGCAGCGAGCGAAGTCCAGATAACATAACAAAGGAAGACGAATCATCATAGATCTGTGTGTGATATTTAAAAAATTTAAAAACATAACTTTTACACATATGTGTGTCATATGCAATGTCACTATTTACTTAACCTCCCTATGAAACCCTGACTCATAATTAAAAATTAAAATTAAATTAAAAGTGCAATTTGATCAATAATATTTAATAATCCCATGACTGTGTTTTTCTTTTCCTCGTGTTGCAAAGCATTAGTAAGTCGTCACCCAACTGTGATGCGACGTGTGGAGCGAGACGGATATTTCCATGACCAGTCTCTGGACAGCTGAAATAAGTTATTGTTTATTCTTATTTTGTCGCGTTATTTTCATTTACGGTAGCTTAGAAACGTTATTAAGGTGTTCCTCATCAAACGTCACGTTGCTTTTGTAAGACTAGTTGCGTTGGAAGTAATTAGGCGCTCTATATACTTTTTCAATTAACAAATCGCAACTCTACACCTGTTACCTTCCATTTTCCAGCTTACGTAAACAATGGGGAAACCCGAATAAATCGCTCGTTATCAAACGTCAAAGCCGCCCTGAGCTTATTTGTGAAAGATAAGTCCTTGTGAAGGATTATAACCGATAGGAGTCGGTGTGTTGCAAAGGAGAATGCGCTTGTGAGTGCCTTCTGTTCCGGGAAGAGAGGCAGGAAGGAAGGAAGGAAGGAAAGGCAGGTTGGAATTAGGTGGAATTAAATGCTGTTTATTGCCCTCTTGGTAGAGTTACACCAGCTAATCAGAGCATGGACCTAGCGGAACGTTCCTGATTTTACCGGAGGGACTCCCTACTAACTTCAAATACTCGGCGGAGGGCAATATAAAAAGACAAAAAAATATATATTGAGACGTACATCTCCACCATAACACGCAAGTTTTACGGTCGTAAAAACCGCGGTGGTCTTAAAAACGGCCGCAATCAAACGTGCTGCGAAATATTAAATCGGACGGGACGTTCGTATTTTAAATACGGATGGACCCAGGGAACCAACTGTAAAGAAATAAGGGAAACTGAACATCCCTATATTTATTCTTAGGCATCGAATCTCACATTTGAATAACTGGAACATTTCGACCAAGCGGGAGACCTTCAACTTAAGAGTTTTTTACGTGCGATTTTACGAAATTCAAACCTTCTGGTCGAAAAAGGTCGTTAAATAATACTTGACAGATGTCTTCATAAAATACTACTTCTTCTCATTCACAATACAAATATAACAATTGACTAAATAATAAGATAGTCATAAATTCAGACCGAGATTCGTAATAATTTAAACTATACGTAACGTTGTGCAACTTAATATCTGTGTCTTTGTTTACGTGACTTGAACTATATCTTCTTTTCCCCCACATGAAGACGACAATAAATGAGCCAGTATGGAACATAAAGACTATTGAATAGAAGATAAAAATTGAATGCTAACAAAATACATAAAAATGGATTCTACTACGTAAAAAAAATACATTAAATAGCAGTTAGAAAATATTTATCACAATAATTATAACAAGGCACAGTCCACACCAATTATAATGTATGTCAACTGATTTTCAGATTAAAATTCTGGATTTTTTAGTAATTATACAGTATTATATCCGCGGTAAAAACCTTTTCGATTTTTTATTTTATTTTAGAGGAATTTATAATATGTTCATCTGTAAACTTTTGCATTTTGAACGTAATATATCTCGTGTATTGTTAATAACTATGACTTGAAATTTAGGATTTAAGTTGATGCTGATCTATTTGAACCCAGTCAGTATTGAATTTCGTACTGCCATTTTTATTATCAGCAAAACGACAAGCCCCAGTCCACGTTTATAAACATCTATTCATAACCTTTCCTACACCCATCCATTGATTTAATTTCTTTTATCAACCCTGCAACTTTGCCGTGTGCATTATCACTGGCTATAGCTGAGAAACTTTTCTCCATCTCCACCGATGTGCATGGGAGAAATAAAAAGTTCAGCTTTAAATGTCCTAATCGTGTGGGATGGAAACTCTGTCTTCAACGTCTTTTGTGCCAGAGAGTACTGTTTCCATCTTTATGCTTGGCTAGGTCTTTTTCAACGTCGGGCTGCATATGCGTAAACGTCTTGTGTGTTGAGTTATTTGTTGGACAGTTCTAAAACACGCCATTCCTCAACACGTCACACGGACATAATCCTACCTGCTAAGAAGAAAAAAAAACTCATGCTCACAGACAGGCTAAGAGATAAAGTCTTGCACAAATAACGCCGTAATCTCATTGGCCTCACTCGGGTGCCGCAAGGTTAAAAATATAGTCCACCTGCTCTTCTTCTAAAGAAGAAAAAAATATACACAGAGTTATCGAGGCAGAAGAGTGGATTTCTGTGTCCCGTCCGGGCATGAAGGGCCGGTCCTCGACTTTATAGAGGTTATATTGGGTCTAAATTCTTTCCATGTCACTCACACACACTCCCCCATACTCACACACAGTCGTACATAAACGATATTATAAAAAGATCTGCGAGCGACTTGATGAGATGAATAATATAATCTTTACCTGATAAACTACTATAATTATTTGACTTCATAATAATATTTTAAATAAATAAATGAATTTTTGACAGAAAAATTGGAAAGTTTATTGCAAATATATATATATATATGTATATATTAAATATTTAAGTTTCATTTGGGTTACAACAAGAAAGGCAGTCTCTAAATTTTACTCTTGTAGTATATTTAAAATTATAAATATTATCATGCCTGATGAGTTCCTTGAAAGGACGAACCTCGTGTATTTAATATATATATATATATATATTACATTTCCTTTAAAGACTTGTATATTTGTAATAAAATAACCCAAATTGCAGAAATGGGAGATTTTCTATAGATTGAAAATTTTCTGTAATTCTTGAAAAATTTATATAATGAAATATAAATGTTAATGGGAGTTTAAGTCGAAATAAAAAGTCTAATAAGCAAATTAAAAAAATTATTAATAAAAATTGGTTAGCATGTCGTTTCGTCGTAATATTAGGATCTCTTCAGGAATTAGTTAACTAGGAGACCCAAGGCCGGAGACAAATGAACAACAATAAAAATGATAATTCAATTAAGTGCATTTTTCAGACGTTTGCTATCAGATACTTTATATGAGTTTTATGAATGATAAGACCTAAATTGTTAGTGCCCAATTTTTTCCCCTCTCCGCTTTAGAGGGTTTGGATTAATAATATTGTAACGGTAACGCCTCTCTTTTGTAGAAGTTAATGGAGCGACTGTTGTGATGCCAATTTATGCAAAGCTTGCTCCTGTACACCCTCCCTTTTTTTAGCTATGAGCTCCGTGAACGTTGCAATCAGCGAAGTACGTGTTTCAGCCCCCACCCTGGCAGCCTTTAGGCCAATTAGCTTAAGAGCCGCCACGATTAGACTTTAATGAGGACAATACCACCGAGGGTCGGCTCCTCCTTCCTCCTTCGCGTCGTCCATTGTGGCCTGTGAAGATGGGGAAGGGGGATGCAGTGTACAATGTCACGCACTGGATTAATCTTTGCGACCCGGCTTTGCTTTTCTACTCTTTTATAAGCCACTGCGCGTTTTGTTAAATCGTTTCGCAGAATATGTGAAACCATCACTTTGAAAATGTGACAATTTCAGTTTGTTTTAGAAGCCTCTGTAATTGTCATCTCACTTGATTTCATGTAATCGCAAAGTTTCCAAGAATTCCTTATTCCTTAGACTAGTTAAAATTATTGATATCAACCACAGATACGATGATAGTATGTGATTAAACACTGCCTGCTGGTAGAATAAAAGATTTATATTCTAAATGTTTGGTACCGCCCCCAAACAATTTTATAGCTAAATCATCCCCTTGAATTTATGCTATTAAGGAGTTCGATTCTTCACAAGAGTCAACATCAGGCTATTGGGGAACTCCCCTTCCGTTTGCAATTCTGAGGTATCAGCAGATTCATGCCTGGTCGTAATCTTTCCCGTAAGAACCAGAACAGAGTCTACAGTTTTTACGTTGCTTACATTCCTTGTTTGTTCCGAAATTTTTGTGTAATCGAAATGGAAAGTCCATTCATGACGCGGGCATGACACGAAAGCTGAAACATTGCATGAATCCAGTCGATATGATTCATGCGACGTCTGCGATCGTCTGCGTCTGATTCACAATCTCCATGATATGGACTTGAATACTGGCCTTTCTTTCCTCAACCCATCCGCATCCCCACTTTCAAATCCCTAGTAAACGGCATTTGACTCCAAGTGGATTACCCTCGTGTAGCCTTTTGCTCTGAAAACAAAATTTCATCACAGTTTCCGACTGATTTTGGCAGATTAACAGTTAAGTCAGTTTCTTTCTAAATTCTCTGAACATGTTCTTGCTTAATAGTGATTTATTTCTCTATATCATACCACATTTTCCATATAGTATGTTTTCTTTTAAGTTATCTCATGTAATCTTATGTTTTCCGTCACTCAAACGCCTTCGTCTATCGGACTACCATTGCGGCAATGTGCTTTTCACTTTTAAATTATTTTTAAAAATATTCTATCGTCTTCTGAATGAAAGGCCATGCTTGGAGGTTTTTTTATTTTGAGGGTTAATGGAAAATATTTTCACAGTTGTCCAATTTCTAGTGTAATTAATTCGTACAGCGACCCTTTCTCGTCTTGTACTTCCTTGCTGTAACTTTTGATTTTGTGTACAATTACAGTTTATGGTCCAGTTATCCGTTGCCAACTTTGGCATATAACATTTCCCAACATCTCCCATGTACGCTTAATACCATATTCGATTCACGTGTACACAACGCGATTGTTGTTGCCTTGACACACTTCTGCAAACATAATTCAATTTACTCTCAGAGTTATCTCACTTTATAGCGGATTTATGCCTTCAATGCTGAAGCTGTGGACTGAGTCTCCACGTCGGAGGGAAATCGCTTTCGTTTCAGTTAACGGTGTCCTCCTTGTGAGTTCGCTAATTAATACGACGGAGATCTATCAGTCGTTTAAATTAGCTTCCGCGTCGGTTTTTACCCCTCGAACTCGTCGGAATTAACAGTTAAGAAACTTTAAAAATACGACCGAGTGGAACCAGAAAAGATTGACCGGGATGGTGACAGAGGTGTTGATACTGATTCCGCCAATTAGAGCTCGGCTCGGTATCAACTTCCGCAAAACTGTGTGTGAGCACTTTTAATTAGGTAGCTCACTTCGTGGAGGCACAGTTATCCGTCCTTCCATCCACGACTCTCAACTCGGGTTCCTGGCGACAAAGTTTTAATGAGGCATTGCCATATCTCACGCGTGAGCCCTTATCAGCTTTTTTTACCTAATTTATGGAGGTCGATGTACCTCAATACTGGAAGGTGACTTCGCTATTTCCCTTGTTTTTCGGTTTTGTACCCGCATTCGTTGGGTGGCAATTAATAGAAATACTGAAATTGTGTAGTTCAAAAGGAAGACAGGACAGAAATCATGAACACTTAACGTGTATTACTGTGGTAATATAGAAAACTATAAAAGCCCCGTTTTTTGTATACTTTATATACTTATTCTCACATTAACCGACGTGGTTATTAGTGACCACATTCACTTTACAAATTATTACTATTTTTTTTGCATTATGATATCATCGGTTACAAAGGGTTGGCGGCGCCTAGAGTACAATATGGTTTACTGTATAATGTATTAAAGATAATTCTGCGCCGTTTTTTGTTTGAAGTGAAAATGAAGAATGCGTTACTCAAATGCGTTGTGACGCTGCTGGGCAAATACGAGGGCTGTTCGGAAAAAGTACAAAATTTGATAAAAGTTAGTAGAGTTAAATAAAATATTTCATTTTATATTAATTGAATTCCATGAGTTTTTGTAGAAGTTTCTCTTTCGATATATATATATATATATATATATATATATATATATATATATATATATATATATATATTTAAATGTATTTTCTGTCAGAGTTCCGCGTAAATCAAGGTGACGGAAAATCTATGAGCTGTGATTTTAGAAGCTCATGTCTGGTCAAGGGATTCTACAAGAATCATACTGACTGGAGGAAGGTTCAGTCGCATAAGTTCTGACTGTCGATGTCTGTCTTAACAATGGTTCCACGATGGTTATTGCAGTTTTTTCTTGTGGACTGTTCACTGCAATCGTCGGAATTGCAACATCTGAACTGGCTGAACGAACACTTTTTGTATTTAGTGGTCCTTATTTGTGTTTGAAAGGCAACAACTTGGCCACGGTTGGGCTTCTTGCGCGTATTTTGGCAGACGGTTCCGTCGGGATGAGAAAGTTCTTAAGACAACCGTAGCTACCTGTTGCATCATCAGCTGACTGGTGTTTCTGTCTCTACACGGAAGTCTAGTGCTGTAATTGAATAAGTGGTCTCAAAAATAAGACACACTCAACCGAAGGCTCGCTGTTGCGAACGACCAAGTTTTTCCGCTGAATCATTGTGTTGAAAAATCAACCTATTACTGCTTCGCACTTCATATACCTAGATAATTCACTGAAGGGAAAAAAAATCGCGCGAGGAACTGATTCATTTAGTGTCATGTTTCTTCAGATGAAAGGATCCAAAAGACGGGAGTTGGAACTATCGAAAATAATCCTCACGACTGATATTTATAGTAATAAATATTTATTCTGACAATTATAATTTGATAAAAAATAAACAATCCAGCCAATAGGTCAGAAAAAATTATTAAATCATTAAACCAAAAAATCAGCGAACTAATGTAATTTAGTATCTGAATTGATTATTTATTTAATAACAAATATTATTTAATTTATTTGTTGTCTTTTATAGATTTCCTCTTCTTACTCTTCGGAACTCACTTTAACTACAAACGATTTCTTGTTATGAAATTTGTCTTTTTCAATCTATATTCTCTGATATCTCTAAGAATTTTACTTCGTTTCCGGACATATATTCAGTTGTTTTTTTTATATTTGAACTTCAAATGTTCTTGAAATTTTTTGTATGTATTCATTTATTTTATATTTATGTTTATTTATAAATTTAAAGAAGAACAATGCTATGAAACTGAATGAAAGCATTTGAAGTGTGTTGTTTTGTTTAGAACCGCAAGAATGTGATCTAGTAACTTGTAGACGAGCCTGTGCTCAGACTTATATAATGGGGTTCGATTACAGGTCTGGTCGAGATGCTTCAATCCTCATCCCTTAATTCAGTAAATGCATACTTGCAACACTTTTAGAATATACATATATATATATATATATATATATATATATATATATATAGAGAGAGAGAGAGAGAGAGAGAGAGAGAGAGAGAGAGAGAGAGATAGATAGATAGATAGATAGATAGATAGATAGATAGATAGATAGATAGATAGATAGATAGATAGATAGATAGATAGATAGATAGATAGATAGATAGATAGATAGATAGGTAGATAGCTATAGGTAGATAGATATATCGATCATATCTGTGTGTTTTTAACAGAAATTCATTTTACTACGTTTCGTCCACTTTTAGGACCTTCTAAGGTTGGACAGTTTTTAATCGACAATTTAGAATTTAATATCATAGGTATTTATAAATGTTTTAAGAACAATTACAAACTATTTTAATTAATTTGAATGAAACAAGCAAGGCAGCAGAAGCGTATCTCTAAATTTGATGTATGAGGTATATACAAAATTATAAATAAAATAAAATATATTAAAATAATTTCTAATTGTTCTTAAAACACTTTATAAATACTTATGTTATTAATTAGTCAATTGTAGATTAAAAACTATCCTACCTGAAGAGGTCCTAAAGAGGTCGAAACGTCATAAAATTAATTTTTGTTAATGAATACATACATAATCAATGTAATCTATATAGAACGCCAGTGTGATCAATAAATCAATCTAAATCTGTTATTTTATTTAAACTCGGTTCTAGTTACCAATTGAGACGAAGGAAAAAATGTTGTTATTATCCCTGTGTGTAACATAATTATCTCTGTTTCCGCAGGGAAAAATATCTAATTTGACGTTTTAATTACGCCAGTGTTTTCTGTTTAAAACTCAGCTTAACGTCACTAATGCTTTAAATTAAGGTATTCACAGAATTTGAACTAATTTTAAGAAATATCTAAATATTTTCCAACTTGTTAACTTTTTACCTGATGAATACGGAAAAAAGTGCGATACTAAATATGTAATTGTAATTTCATAGAATATAATTTTCTATAAGGACGATGATGTAAGACACACTGGAAAGTACCCCGATAAGTAACTATAAGCCTTGGGTCGTTCTTTGGCATTAAAAAATTTACGGCTCGTAAAATATTAAACGTCATATCGCAGGTGACCTTTTTCTTACAAGTGGTTTTGTCCGCAGGTAAATGAGGAGTATTTGAATGGTTTACATTCTTATACTTATAATGCAATTTATGTGAATAAACATTTTTTTTCTGAAGAAAAACACTTACGTATTTTACAATGAACGTGAGATCTTTCGATTAAATTATCCATAGCCCTTTATTATTTACATATAAAATTTCCAATTATTACCAGCAATGAAAACCTTAGTCTTTGAAACTAACGGGAAATTCCTATCTTCGTACCTTTCAAGGGATATAAAACGTTTTCAACTTTCTCGTAATTCTCTCCAAGCTGCCATTGTATGGAACTTATTATTAAGAAAGAATAAATGAGAAGCTGCTTCCATTGGTTGATATTGACAGTAGATTAATAGTGTTTGAGATAAAGGATAATAACATCGTGGAAATGACGTAAGCCATAAATAAAACATACCAACATACCTTTCGCAATGAAGTAGCAGAAAAATCCTTGAAAGAAAGAGGAAAGGAATACGATGACACTGACGGAAAGAATGGCCAACCTTATAAACGAAGAAATTAGTCATACAACATTCAGGAACAGAAATGCCTTTACATTTCGTTCATCTTGATTTGTGTAAGCCGCAGATTGTAAAAATTGTTTTTTTGATGAACATTTAGATACTTAAATTAATAATTGATCCGTACATTAATTGGAAGTAATTTTTTAACATTAATATTTCCTGGAATAAGAATAAAAACATTAAAATTCATCTGTAAATGTAAGTTGATTACTGGAGATTCTGTCTGCGATAAAGCGAAGTAATGTTTCACGCAGCCTGACGACTGATCCCTTCCTCATATTTACATTTTAACATGAACGTGATTTATGGAAAATGTTTCTGCGGTCGTAGGCGTCATTTATTTTTCAGTTATTCCTTATCATCCACTATGCTCTAAACTGTGTCGCCAAGAATTTGACGCGCACTACGGCTAATGCAAGCGGTTCTTTAGGTCGGGAATTTTCAAAAAGACTTTCCCTACTCGTGAAATCCAGGAAAACGACTTTGTTTTTACGATATGTTTTTAACTACTGCTCGGAATCGCTTAGTTAAATTTGTAAACTTTCGATCTGGTGATATTTTTTGAAAGTCGTTTTTTTTTTTAGGGCAACAGGCTACATGAGGGTGATCCACTTAGGGCAACTCCCCTTTAATAGCATAGGAAGGGATTTGAAAGGGGGGATGCGGAAGGGTAGAGGAAGGTAGCCAAGGGTTAACTAGGGCCCCAGGCTATATTTTAAGGATCCTACCCGGCATTCGCCTAAAGGAATGCAGGGAAAACCTTAGAAAAACCTGCATCGGGTAGGTCGGGCATTGGGTACTTGTCCCACGCCCTTCCGATAGCGGGAGAGGAGTTTGCTGTGGGGACGCAGCTTACCCCTCGCCATGCCTTGGCCTGTTCGTGATCAACTCAATATTTTTCAATGGATACGATCAAATTCGTGTCTGCAAGAGATATTTTTTCAGTCTAACCCCAGATAGTTTATACTTATTTTAAATGCAGTGACGAAACTGTTATCCTAGAAATAATTCGCTTTTGTGTCAATATTTTGATAGAGGATCGTTTCCAGCTGATGTACACTGGTTTTTAAGAATTCCTGTAGACTTACGCAGATAAAAAGTTGCTCTACATTTTTTCCTTCTATATATTGCGGATCTGACTAACTGTGAGCAGTGACTGACATATTAGACGCATCTAGTGTCATCTCACCAACCACGTCTGATGCACTACATTGGATATGGCCAAGGATCACATTGTAATGACTTTACCGAAAGCGGATACCTGGAACCATTTGTGGAATTCGAGTACTATTGAGCACGTCTACTTGTGATGGTCTCCAGTATGGCAGCTATCGGTCATCGGACACTGGATACTGGAGCTGCCTTAGTGCTCTCGATCGTTGCCAGTGGACACCACCAAATTGTCCAATTACCTCAAATTTGAGACGAAGTACCCTTCAGCATATCAGATAAAGAAACCTAAGCAGAAACTCAGCTGGAATTCGTTTATTCATAAAAAAACAAGAATATATATTCAAATTGACCTATGCGTCCAAGAACTAAATTTGAGAACTATTTCCTAACAAGAGATTCCATTTTCTTTAGATCAAAACTTAGAGAAAAGATGCATCTTAAAATAGTGCTTTTAAGTTCACATATTTATCGACACGAAGATATTTAAATAAAAATAGGGTCCAAATGAAATACCTTGACTGATCCAACTAAAGACTGATCTCGGGGAGTTTATGGACTGTCACCACTACTCAATTCCGTTTGTCCACCTGTTGCCTACTTTTATTTCAGTGTGATCTGTCGTTGTGCTCTTCAAGCACGTTATTATAGATCAGCTAGTAAACGTACCACTTACCCGTTTACTTATTCACGAGACCCTCGCAGCAAATCCTTGTGATCTATACTTTGTAGGATTATGTGAACCTTTTGGATTGACGTTCAAACACGTACGTATTTGGTACTATCCCTCCCTTTGTGCATGTTACTGAGGAAAAAAAAGATTTTTGTATAGGTATGACCTCCAGCATTTTGAAATTTTATTTAGACAAGACATCATTAGCAGGCAGCGGTACTACAGCAATGATCTTGAAATATAACGCTATTGTCTCATGCTATAGAACTAATTTACAATGTTGGCTGGCGTCATTTCTTTTCTTGTGATTGTAACTCCCTATTTGAATACGGGTGCATGCTACGTTGCAGAAATGTAGAGGTTTTTTTAGACTATAAATTGTTTTAAATGTGAGCCGTTCTGGCTCTCAATGAATGAGACTAGACAAACGTTGCCACATCGTCAATAATAAATAGCAACAAACTCTTATCGCAGTTGCGTTGACAATATGATGTTCTAACGTCACACGAATTGCATTCGGCGGTGCAAGGAAGAGCTTAAAGGTCAAATTTCAAAAGAACTATAGTGACAGTAGTCCGTTGTAGTCACTGGGCTTAAGTTAGCCTAATAAGCGGGAAATATAATCAAATGGAAAGGTAATATTGTTTTCGGTTATTCTATTGTCTCGGTAAAGAGGAAGCAAAGACTAGAAAAGAGAGGAAGAACGATGGAAAATCGTAGATACATAACAGAGATAAAATAAATTATTCAGATAGAGCAATAACAAAAAGGCAGAGAGATACAAGAAAAAAGATAGATAAACCAGGGAGCTTGATTGAGTAAAGTTGATAGCAACGAACTAATAAATCTTCCAAATGACAAAGTGGATAACTAATTTAAGAATTTTATTTAGACCAGAAAATATAGTCTTTTCGTCTTAAGGGAATGACTAACATTCACAGCCACAGTACAAAAGTCTGAACACTCATGAAGGCGCAGACATTTAGCATCCTTATGATGGGATGACGTCACCCAGTCAGTGAGTTGCGGACAGTCACTGCTAAAATTCTCGCCTTATCCTCAGATGAATATTATAAACTTATAAATAATTCTAATAAAACACTGTGAAATGTATTGTACATATAAAAATCCCACGGCTGACTTTGACTTCATGTTATTTACATTTTCTCCTTATAGGAAGCATTTATGTAAAGCTAATTTGTTTATTGAAACTTAAATCAGAAAAATATATTTAACGAGTAAAAATTACTTTAGCAATGAAACATTTAGCACAGAACGTTTCATTCCGACTTTTGGGATCTCTTCAGGCTTTACGATGTTATTCATAAGAAAAAGTGATAATGCTTTACCTTCCAGATATATCTATAAAATAAATAAAATTATATAATGTATTAAAAAATATCCAAAATAACAAATTAATAAATTTCTTTATTTAACTAATACTTTTTACCTTCCGTATATAGCTTTGTCTAAAGAAAATGAAGCAGTTAAGGCAATACTGAAGGCTTTTTACATTATCGCGTTAACCTTGCCCAGCGAGTAGCAAGTAGATCGATTAACTATCGATCGTTCTACACAGTTCTTAGAAGAAACAGTTTGTTGGCGTGACAACTTGCAAAACGTATTCCGAGAAACGTGACGAAAAGATTTCGTACTTGGATAACCTGACGAATTTTATTCCAGGATCCCATAAAAATATCGTAATCGTGAATAAAATATTGATAAAACCTCATATAATCTCTAAATGTGTTTCTAGGTTACTACGTTATCGTAGAAAATGCAAAATTAATATTTTAGATAGGGTATGGAAGGATTTAAAATATTAATATTAACCTCAATTAAGTCTCAAATATTCTACTTAGAATATTAAGTTTATGCACGGACCTATAAAATTTTTATATTTTATTTTTAAAACTCTAATTTGTATCTTTGGTTTCATATACACTTACGTACATTCATTTTGTATTTTATCATAAATATATTTTAATATATTTCAAGTAATTTATGTATTTTTATAATATATTTGTTGAAAGTGTTATGGGTCACAATTTTTCATATAACAATTTATTATAATAATGACGTTTCGTCCCAAAATTAGGACCTCTTAACGTAATGACAAATAATTAGGAGACCTTTAAAGTAAATTCTTATATAATTCCTTAACTTTAGTGAATTTTAAAAGAGAGACTTATAAAGACATGGTTTACTTTTCTACTTTCATGGTTGTATGTTTACATACAAATTTTTTTTATTCAAATCTGTTGCCTAACAGGTGTAAGGGCTAGTCATTAATAAATTACTTTTTGCCTGATTTTTTTACTCTATCTAATTAATCTCTTCATACTCTGATGTCACTTCTCATAGCATTGATATGAGGAACGTCCGTATATTTGATTGCTGTTGAATTGAAATTCCATTTTCCATATTCGTAAAATTTACTGTTATAATACATACTTCTCGGATGTTTGAAGATTCGTGTAGGTATGTTTGCTTATTGAAGCAAGATTCTTTTAGAGTAATTTCACGGTTTGCCAGTTGCTTGTACCTGTTAGGAAGCGGCATATCTCAGGTTTCCAGACGCAGTCCCTATTATTTCCATCGCGTTGACCGTGGAAGGCAAACAGACCGTAGTCCGTTGAGCTCGAAGCACAGCTTTGAGGACGTGGATAAGAAGAGCAGCAACAACTTTGCACGTGCTACTTTTCGACATCAAAGTGAGCCGAGAAGGAGGCGGCGTTGGCGGCCGGGTAAGTTTGTAATTACTGAAGGCACTAATTAGCGAAATAAATCACGGCAACTTTAAGGTGTCTCGCTTATATGACTGAGGCACTTTAACAAGAGAGCGAAGGCGAGGCGCGGCCAAGGAGAGGGCCCGACCAACTCTTCGCCAGCCCTGGCAAGTTTTCATTTTCCGCAGTTTTCCAGCCTCGATACGAGGCGATGTACTGGAAAACTGAAGCGATAATGACGCCAAACTTCCACCGCCTTTGTTGGCCACCGTGGAATTTTATCTTCGCCCCCGGGGTTGTGGTAGAAAGGGTGGAAACATCTTAAAAGGGATTTCCACCGACGCGCGAGTTTGTAAAAAAAAATAATAATAGAGTGAAAGAAACCCTTAGACGATATAATACACAACTCCGTGGCGTATCAATACCCCGGTTGCAAGAATTTCAAATACACTTACAGCAGGTTGAGTCCCTGCCATATTGTGTAACATTCCCGCTGGTGCGTCTTCTGTTCCTGAGCAGCAAAAAGAATGTCATTAATCGAAGACAAAATCTCTGTCGCATTATTGCAAAGTTTTATAAATAGTATTTGGATATTAGGTCCTTTATATTCCTCCTAGTAGAAAATCTATTCCATTGAGCCGTACTGGATATTACCAATAATAATTTCGGTGTTCTTTAAATTTTCGTTAACATGTGTAAAGACAGACCGAGAACTTACGCGAGAATGTAAGACGGTAGAGGAGCTCAAGAGAAACAATCGTTAAACCTAAACCTAAAACAGTGGAGACAAAGACTGGGGTTGTTCATGGTCGTAATTTAAATGTACCATTTTAACATGTGCTGTTTTATTTTTGAAACTGACTGAGGTACGTGCTGTGACCCAGAAACAGTTACATCATTGCAAGGAAGGTTTCGTCTGGAATTTCAGAATGAATCGTTCTATTCAGGTGAGCCGCAGAACTTTGTTTAAAGATTCCGATGTGTGGTATGAAGATAGCACGAAGTAATAACGTCTTCCATTAGACAGAAAATATCCATAATAGGGTTTTTGGAGAGTAACAGTTGTTTAATTCGGCATTTTTATGAGATAACTAAGTAGAAAAGAAGGGAGATATCAAAATTAATAATTAGTATATAGATATAAAAGAGACTGTAGAGTATTATTAGTTTATATGTGTGTGAACAGTGAATGAGAGACAGAGGAACGCTTGAGTTTGCAAGATGCCTGGGACAGGAACATACTTGTGTCATTTATCATCCAGTGTGTGAAGCAGAAAATATATCGTCGACGCTAACAACAGATGTCAGACATGACGACAAACATTACAAACGGTTTTTCGTTGAAATCATCTCACCAGGAACGCCGAGCTAATTAACATTAATGACGCTTTATTTATACCTGAAACTCTGCCGTATTTTTATTTATCCGTTATTATTTAATTGATAATTTAACAGATTCACAATTGTTACGATTCAGTAATCCACATAAATTCGTTGAGATTAATTTCCATGTTATTTTTATATCATTTAATGCATAATTCAGAAAATATTAGTTAAAAAATTAGAGTAATTTTATAATATAAAATTTTACTTTTAATTTCAACTCCAATTAATGTTTTTGTAAACCATAAATGTCGTACACTAATAATATGAATGATCTATTATTCCCTATGCTATTTAAGAATTTTTTTACTATTGACTGTGCACATTGATTACAGGATTTTTTTTTCTTTACGTGCGTGTGTCATTTTTATATTAAACTTTATCTTTAACTTCTTAGCGCTTTCTGATTTTTTAAAATCTGTGGACGGAATATAGATAGCAAAAACCTACACGTTATCAAATTTCCTATTTCATATCCTAGATATCTTCCACTCGATGCTGAAGTACAGTTGGCGCTGGATTTTCCTTCAACATACTCCTTGCTCTTGCTCAAAACTAAAATTAATTAAAAGTTTACAGATTTTGGTCTACCAATTTTAACGCGGGTAACAATTACACGGTATCCTTTCAAAATATCTCAAATTTATTATATTCTGTTTGTTTTACGGTATTTTTTCAAGTCCAATGCTACCCGGATCTTACGACAAAGCTTTTATGGGCAAATTTGAAAATAAGCAGCTGCGTTGTAATTCCGCAAAACGCAGACGTCTAGACACCTGACACAAAATAATGAAAAAGACACTTTAAACTTCCCCCTTTCCTACTTTCGTCCCCCTTCGTTTTCCCAAACCTCAAACACTCTTTATGACTAAAGCTCTCTTCCGGGCAAGTTTTAATAGCTTAATTAAATTTACAAGGGAAAAAAATAATTAACTCATTTCGTGTCGGCAAAAGGAAAATACAATATAATAAGGGGACAAGCCACAACTCATTTCGTGAGCCATCAACGTCAAAATGGCCAGGAAGAGAGGCAAGAAAAAGAATTTTAATGGCCAACTATAAAAATTTGGCACTTTAAAGTGGCAGGCACTTGTCGATACTATCACTTCCGTCAAATAAACGAGATCAGACGACAAATACTGAGAACGATCGCAGATGTTAAAAGTTAATATTATAGCAATTACTATTCCACGGCAAAATAAATTATGACAACAACAAAAATTGGGATCACAAAATTAAAATTCTCGCTTTCAGCTGATTAAAAATTGTTAGCCTCAGAAGTGAAGGTTTCAATATTGTTATAAAAATTGTACCGATAGTTCCGTCTGTGAATAATTAAAATAATTGTTGACTTATTAATTCTAAGGATAAACGAAAAGGGTAAGAAACATAAGATTGAAATAGGTATAAAATCTTTTATTCTCTGATCGTATGTTTTGAATTTTTTTTTTCCAGCATTTAAGAAATTCTGTTTACTTTTCCAACTGTCTCTACCAATTAAATTTTCAGTTCATTTCTAGTTCATCATAACGTGGCAAAGAATATATTTTAATCAACTAAGAACGACGTGGCAATGCCAAATTAATTTATTAATATGGTCAGGAAAGACAGAGAGCGACCAACTTACTTTAAATTAATTGTACTTTAAATTAATTGCAGCAGCCCCGTTGTCTGGAGAAAGGGAGGTCGAAAAATTTACTGTGTCCACATTAATATATATATATATTTTTATATATACTGTCATTACACTATAATGAGACTTTTGTCCTTATTAAATCAATTACTATACTACGCGTCAGCAGCGAAGGAGGATGGTGTAAATTGAGGGAGGGGAGTCAGCGCGGAATAAACACATACAACGCAAATATATAACTCATTCAAGTTAGAAACGCTTACTGAAACAGTAAATGTGACATTAATGACTTAAAGTAAATTTATATTATAATGACGAACAAACATGTGGTATTTGTAATAATATAAATAAATATACGGCCAGGAGCTACCCGATGCAGGTTTTTCTAGTGTTTTCCCTGCATTTCTTTTGGCGAATGCCGGGTAGGATCCTTAAACCATAGCCCGGGGGCCCTAGTTAACCCTTGGCTACCTTCCTCTACCCTTCCGCATCCCCCTTTCTAATCCCTTCCTATGCTATTAAAGGGGAGTTGCCCAATGTGGATCACCCTCATGTAGCCTGTTACCCTAAAAAAAAATCAGAAAATTGTTTATTGACAAATTTTTGAAATTAAATTCGTTTTTCATGTAATTTTGCATGATTTATGTACAAAAATTATTAAACCTGAAGTCCTTGTTATAAAACAATTTTGATTCGACCGTTTATTTATCTATAAATTTATTAAAATTAGTCTTAATTAAACTATTAAAAGGAAGGATTATAACAGACATCCGAGGTGACGTGACATTGTGACTTTCCCTGATAAATTTAACCTAAACACAAATTAATCTTTCTTAATGCAATGTTGAATGGAAGAAATCAATCACTTCAGAGCCTTGAACACGAACTGTTGGTTCTCGTTCTTTGTACAAGTTATGTTTCGAGAACCGTAGAGTTTCACAGCGGTTCTTCTTGCAACTTTTTACGTCAAGTGGCAAGTTTTCTGCCTCATTACCTACGCTACTTTACCTTTGTCTTATCAAAGGAAGGAAAAGTGAGCAAGGAAGTGATAACAGTGTCGTTACGTAATCCAAGTCTTCACCTTGTACTACTGTTGCTCTTTGTGCGCTAAATTAATTTATTCGTTTGCTTAGAATTTTCGCAATTTTGAACTTTACGTGCACCTTTCGCTATTGGTCTCATCATTACCAGGTATCTTCTGTTATTCTTTACTAATGGCTAGTATTGCATAATCTTACTCCACGGTTTCCTTGTTTCTTTAACATGTCTGTCGAATTGGCGCCCCTTTTGGCCCTTTTTCTGACTCTAATAGTAATTTGTATTATTTTTCTCCACCTACTTCTTAATATTCGGGTTATATGCCCTTCGCATTTCAACGAGATTCCACATTTTTTCCTCATGTGATCTTCTTCGAATCCACCTGTTTGATTTATTTCAATAATTCGTATCGAGTTCTATACAGGAAAAAAGGACTACACTCGAGTAATATCGTTTCAGTTTATTTTTTATTTGCAATATAAATAAATATTTTTTTTAAATTCTTTAATACATCATATAAATTGAACTAGTCGGTTACTATTATCAGGCAGTTTCTTAAAAAAATTCAGTATAAAAAATTTTCGGTAGTTACTTGCACCTTCTTCAGGTTGTGACTTCACTGAAAATATATGTAGTAAAATAAGGTAAAACTAAAAATTATAATCGTTCATTTACTTTGGCTCTGAAAAAAATAATAAATAAAAAATACAGACCATATGTAGAAAATTATTAATTAATTAATAATAAAAGCATTTGCATCAAACGTTTTCTAATAATTATATTATATTATATCTTATATATATATATATGTGTGTGTGTGTGTGTGTACATATATGCACATTACCTGTTTACCTGAATAATTCCCAAAATTGTGGATGAAACGTCGAATGAACTGATTTTTTTTGTTTAATTAATTAATAAACTTTTCTGAAATATGGCTGAGTTATTTATTTACAAATAATTGTTTGCTTTCCGGGGTTACACGAAATCAGACTTATTAATATGTATGTATTACTTTCTACGTACAAAACTCTTTCATTTAACTCAAATAATATTACAAAAAAATTACAATATTCCTATTATTTAATAATTTTATTCAATATGATAATGAACAACTGAGAATTAATTCCCCTATTTTTAAATTACAAACTCTGAGTATTATTTCATTGTCAAACGACAATCTTACTATAACAAAGTAAATAAATAAATATAATGACCAATAATGTAATAGCAAATATCAACTTTAATTGCCACTTTGACATTGAAAGCAATATAAATAGAAATACTGAAAGATGGCTACTTTGAATCCTTAATTTCGGAATTCATCAACTATACGCAAAATAGTTGATAAAGATGAAATCTTAATTATTAAGTTCATCTGATGAAGTTACAAATTCTGTGTTTTTGTTTTTATGTGAATGTAGCCATTAAAGTGGATATTTGATATTATACTTATTCTGAATTATTGTTCATTATATTTTTGTCAGAAAAAAATATTAAATTAGACATGGCTGAAAGGCAAAAACAGAACGAAAAGCAACAGTACCTTTTTTGCTCTATATTGTGTACGTAATAGAATATTTGAACATAAAAATTCTTTAAAAAAATTCTAAAATAATTTATAGATCTATTCAGAGAGAAGTTATGAAAATAATGTACAAATTGGCACTTAAACGATGTAATTTTAAATTGATTTTTTCAATAAAATTATACGGCAAAGTACATTTTATTTTAAATAAATATTAAATAAGCACATAAAACGACAATAACTGGATTATAGGAAAACTTTTTTTTGATTAAAAATTAGCGGGATTAATTTCATGAACGATTTTTTATTTACTAAATCTTACGTCCGTTTTGTTGAGAATTTAGCTTTGGAGATAATTACGAGTAGTTAACTGCAAAGCGAGTTATGGCAAGGGAGTAGAGAACGGAGTGGTGCAGCGTCTGTTTAGAAGATTGAATAAGTAGCCGTGTGAGGTATTTGGACAAAGGCTGCGGCACCTGTTCAGATTCCCCGAATATCGGACACGCGCCATATTTTATTCCCCCTGCAGAGAACGTTAAAGGTTTTTGGCAAAGTCTTCGAGTACTAGTAGCGTGAACCTGGTTGCCTTTCCGAATATAACCATCGTATTGAGCCCCAAGTGTGTGTGAGTGGACATTGTATCAATAAAATCTTCACGAACAAACATCGAAATATATTATCGCAGATAAATATTTTTGAAATAGATATATTTAGCATGAATTAATGTGGAACAAGGGGCGTGTATATCTCGGTGGTAGATATATGCCATATATTCTAAGAATTAAACGTTGTTTTTTTTTTACTTAAGATATAATTTCAAGTTTTAAATAGAAAACATCGTTGTGACTAAACAAGTAGTATTTATTTACAGTAATACAACTCTTAAGGTAGTTTTTGAGAGATGCTACATTTAAAAAAGTATGAGCATATTAACCTTATCAAATTAGTAAAGCTTCAGACCTCAAGATACTGCAATGTGTTCCTGGCGAGATGATTTTTATGCATAGCGACGACGACGATGGAGAGGTCTCAGATTCAGACTTGTACCTCGGCTGTCTGCTGAGAATTATTCAGATAGTATTGGCGTTGTTCAGGTTTACGCATATCCGCCGTCCATCGCCCTCGTCGCGTGTCTGGGCGAGCCTCGAGGATGTCCTGTGCAGATCTTGGACGTGTTACGGTCTTCAGATCGGCACAACCGTGAAAGTGGACAGACCAAGCGAGGCGGTTTCCTGGAAAACACGAGTCAAAGCACTCGACATGCTCCGGATACACTCGCAGACTTAATAACTGGGCCGTTACACTCAGTTTCCAACACGAAAACATCAAGATCAGACTGAAATTTCCAAAGGAAATAGTTGTTGAAACTGATAATATATACTAACAAAGGGAACCACACACATATAATCGAACGTGTTTTTCTTTCGTTGGTTTTGCACTGCCACAACGTTTTCATTCGTCACTTGGCACAGTGTAAAATCCTCTGTCGCAGGACGTTACCCACAGCAGTTACAACGTTTTTAATTAGTACTCGTATACTTTATGACATTCTTCAATCATTCCATGAGAGCTATTAGTAAATTATTAGAGAGCACATAAATGAACATAATTCTTACTTTATTATTATTTTACCTAAACATAATACCTATTGCATTAAAGTATCAGGATGGAAATATCTCGACTGGACCAGGAATTTCATGGACCCTATGGCTTGAGCTTGTGAAACCTTTCTCTCTATTCTCGAATATATGATTCATTATTATATGATAATAATTATGTCGGCGAACATGGTCAATTCTTGTTTGTATAGTAAAATTTTGAGTAGACAAATATGGATTTATGAGTTTTAAAATTAATATATTAGCCAGTAAATCATAACATGTAAATTTAATTAGTCGTTAAGTTCAAAGGTTAACATTGAAACTGTTCTCACATATGTCATTTAGACTTCAGCTGAAATTTCTAATTGGAACTTGTTAGATTCCATGAAGAAATTTTTATATAAAACATTTATTTTATTAGGTCTCGTATTCTCTAATTAATATTATATATCACCTGAAAATAGATAATATATTTGTATTTAAATTTCATTTTGAGCCTCATTAACGTTGAGGTCTTTAGCGACTATGAAATAATTCTTTTTTTCTTGTTGGAAATTTTGGAAATACCTGCCATAAACTAGGCGAATTTCCAGTGAAGCACAGGCAGTAATCATTAACTTTTAACGCGCCTTATTTTCAACTGCACAATATAATATTTCGTAAATAATATATTTTGATTAAAAATTTATGCGTCGTTAGAATGACGTTCCGCTGACGAGGTAAGAACCTGCTTAGTAACACGATCATCAACCTCTGACCCCTGAGAACCTCACCAGCGAAGGTTGAGCCGGTATGCTTAAATAAAACCGGACCTCCCAAGAGTTCCGTCATAACCCGATATGCTGAAATTCCTCAAATGTTAAACAACGGAGATGAGATGTATTTGTAGCCTGGGTTGAATCGGATCGCTGGTGTTATATTTAGCGAAGAGAAGAGGGGACGAAAACATGCAGAGTGCATCCAAGGCGCCCTGTTCTGCACTCGTTTGTGTAAACATACTGCGAATTTCACCAGGAGTTGGATTACAGCAACATAACCTTCTGTTTTCGTACACACAGGGAAATAATGTTTTACGATGTTTTGCTTTTCATTTTCCATTCGACCTCAACATAATTTGAATCGAGTCTCATCCACATAGTTGTTTCACGTGTGCTTTTGACAATTGGGACGCTGATGGACCGGATGTATGAACTCTCATGAGGAAGAGACGACGTGTATGTTCAAGGTAAACAGAGTACAAAAGGTGTGAAAATTCTCGGCTTAAGCAGGTGAACCAGGGAAACCTCAAACTACACGAGACTGGTTTATAACGTGGACTGTAATTATCCTTCAAATTCATCTTCCTTTCCTTCACAGACTTTGTGGGTTATACTGTTTATAGAAGTCATTCGTTCGCCTTCTTGATTCATCTATCTCGTATCCTAATGCATTTAAGGAGGAAACCGTCAGCCAGGAAAACTTTTGAAATATATTGTAATGTGCATAAAACATTAAAGGATTTACTTTGATTAATTCAGTTATTCGGATTTCAATTTTTCACGTGCAGACGTGCTGTGAGGAATTATTATGAGTTTGTTAAGAGGATGGAAACTTCTGGACAGTCACAGACAGAGCCTTCGTCGAGGTCAGGGACGCGAAGCAGATGAGAGGCACCTGAGATTCCGTTATGCAAAACTTGGATTGGTGGGAAAACGAAAAGGGAGAGGGGTTTGAGGAGGCGCTTGGGGTGTCTACGATAGGATGCAGACCACGAATTTTGAAATTTGGAAGTTGCTATTCAATGTTAGAAGTGGATATTTGGAAGTTGCTATTGAATGTAGTTAAAAGTGGGGATAAGTGGTTAGAAGTTGGAGAAAAATTGTTGGAGTTTGAATCTAATACACCGTAAGAACACGTTTTCTGTACAAGAATGCTTATTAATTACAGTATAATGCTCAAAATAGTCACATATCCCATGGGTAACCTGGGATTATGCCTCTAATAAATTTTAAATTCTAACAGTTTAAGTAATGTGTTTTAGGCTTTAAAATTTCAGTGAATT
Source organism: Zhengitettix transpicula (assembly GCA_037074705.1). Taxonomy (NCBI): domain Eukaryota; kingdom Metazoa; phylum Arthropoda; class Insecta; order Orthoptera; family Tetrigidae; genus Zhengitettix; species Zhengitettix transpicula. Next base: position 56,379,463 of record CM073596.1, on the reverse strand, counting down.
TAACCTTTATAAACAGTAGGTTGTAGGCTCATTTTTTTATCTTCCATTAAAATATAAATTTAAATAAGGAAAATATTACAGTCTGAAGGGTTTCGATAGAAATCAAAGATACGGAGAACTAAATTCAGTCCATGCAAGTTCTAAATGATTCAAACTGTTGCAGCCAAATAATCGCGAGTTGAATTTTGTATTCCGTTTGTTCTGTTCCCGTAAACGTTGTCGTTTATCTCTAGAAAGACGTCTCCAAAAATTTTTTTCCCACTTGTAATTTTTTCTCCTGTGTAGCTGCTTAATTTTTTCGTTGACATGAACAAAAGGCTTAAAGTCCTTTTTCTACGTTTTTTCCCGCCTTGAGAGGTATTATCACGGGTGTGTAAGAGTTTTCTTTTGATCCCGGAGCGATGCAAGCTGGCGTTTAATACAACCTCACCACCTCTCGCCACAAAGCGCTTTTTGGGGATGTTAGGCCAAGCGAGACATTTCAAAGAACTCTACGAGGCCCGACGTGTCTTTGCAAATGACACGCACAATGCTGGTCAGGAAATTCGTAAGAAAATCTCAAGCCTCATAATAAGTATTATGGAATTTATGATTCCCGATGACTTGACTCTAAATATTGACTTTCTTATGCAATCATGTTCAGCATTTACAATTTTACGAATATCTCTTGCAATATCAACTGTGTTTATAAAATAATCGAAACGTAACCTCAGACTAAATTTTAAAAAAAAATATTCTTGACGTGAAGTCTTTTAACCAATTAGCAAAGATGAGGCAAAGAAAAGGGTTTTAGCAATTTTATTTTCATTTTCCAAATGTGGGGGATGGGGCATTTTTTTTAAAAATAAAACTTCATTCCAAATTATATTCAAATAGGTTCAGCCGTTTTTCTAAATACGCTTGAAGAATTTGGTCAGAACAGGAGCTTATAAGGAAACGTCGTTCATGTTCCATTTTAAAACTCATAAATATGATGAGGATTATGCCTCTTGCAATTTCTTGATACAGCGCTTACTCATTGAGAAATATGCTTTGGCGCCGAATACAAGTGACACGCACAATATTAAACAGAGCTCACACCTCGTATTGTATTCCGCTTGTGTTGCGGAGAGGCCGATGTCATCGCGACCACGTTTCTTGATAACTGACCTCACGCGTCGTCTGCGCCAAGTGTAAGTGTGCTGCTTCCATGTCCATTTATCGTGCTTCCTTCTGGCTGATTAATTCGAATCCTAGCGTTTGTTAGTTATTAACTATTTGCAGTTTATTCACGATCTTCGTCTGTCTGACTACGTAACTCTCTCTCTATGTCGCTACCTACCTTTCTGAATAAATCCTTTGGGAAGTTTGTTCGTCCTTTCACGACTTCTGCATCTCCTACTTCAGAATTTTTTCTTGATCTGTGTGATAAAACAAGTTCTCACATGATCATTTGGTTCCTGTGGTTTTAAATACTTATTGGCAGTCTATTGGAATAGTCGGCCAGCTGCCTCCTAAACAGGCCAAGGCATGGCGAGGGGTAAGCTGCGTCCCCACAGCAAACTCCTCTCCCGTCATCGGAAGGGCGTGGGACAAGTACCAAATGCCCGACCTACCCGATGCAGGTTTTTCTAGGGTTTTCCCTGCATTTCTTTAGGCGAATGCCGGGTAGGATCCTTAAACCATAGCCCGGGGGCCCTAGTAACCCTTGGCTACCTTCCTCTACCCTTCCGCATCCCCCATTTCTAATCACTTCCTATGCTATTAAAGGGGAGTTACCCAATGTGGATCACCCTCATGTAGCCTGTTGCCCTAAAAAAAACACAGCATCCTAGGAGAATTCTTATCTCGGTCGATGTTTGCTTCAATAAAGAGACTAAGAAATTTCGTTAATCTGCCGACGAGGACTTCCCCAATATGCAATAAAAATTTAGTCTATCGTGTTACTATTAAAATATTTATTATCCGAAATCATGCACTACAACTTTGATACGTGCCACTCCAAATATCACTATTTCAACCAAATATGGAATTTCTGACTCCTCTTTCCTACTCGTATGTCCAAAACATGACATGCTGATATTCATAAATGAGTTCTCTAGGCAGTATCTTATGTAGCTTTATATCTTTTGATTTATTATCACTTTTAAATTCAATCATTACTTCACTCTTTTTACGTACGACTTTTTCTTTCCCATTAATTTATTTTGGGACACGTTTGCGTGACCATTCCCTTTCGTGCAACTATAATTGTACGTAATTATCGTCTCATTAAATACCACTCCGTTATTTTCTAGAATTATTTGTTGATATCTTGGTTTTCCGTTCAGTTGTCGTAATAAATTTGTTTTGAATAGTACTGACGTCCTACGGTATTATGTACCATATGAATTTCTTTCGTTGTCTGATTAATTTCAGTAATTCTACAATCTTCTCTCGTGTATATTAAAACGGTAGCAGATTATACAGTTTTTATGATTCTCCGGCTTGTGTAATGCTGGACTTATTACGTTTACTCTTCCAGAAAAGCCCTTTAGCCCTTCGCGATTGATTACCTTGGAGAATCGAGTAACATGTGACGTCATTAAGGAGTGCGTTCGACGGTAAATTGTGCGCGAGATATGGAACACGATCTTGCCTCCACAAATAGATGTACGTGCTGGAGACACAGAGAAAGATATTCATAAGGGCAGCGACGGGGAGACGGGAAACAGCAATTCTGCGCTTCGTTGCAGACTAAGGTCCTGGTATCGTGTTACTGCCTACAGAGCTGAACTTAATACACTGGCCTCTCTGTTTATCTTTAGAGCCTACTACACTCGCCAAAGACTGACCTTTTAGGCGAGTACATGAAAATACTTTAAATTTAGTCTTGATCAAACATAATTATCTAAATGACCATAGTTTTGATTGCAATATGTTAAGATTCTGACTAATTAAAGCAGTTATTATTGGAGATGAGGACGCGCAATGTTCCTCATCAGACATGACTTAATTGCTATGAACATTAAAAATGACACTTAATTTAAATTCTTTGTATGATTATTCTTTTTTATTCAAATATTTTTCTCTCTTATAAATATTTCCTCATTTTATTACATAAATCCTTCTAACTGAAAATATTGACCTTTTTTGCTTGTATTTAGATTATTCAAGTGATGTAGATTAATAAAATTACATTCATACAATTATGAAATTTTAAAATTCTCATATAATTAGGAATGACACGTTTCGTATTCTATTATTGACTAAAAATTGATTGTAAATTTCATATTATTATGATGTTATATTCGCTTAATTTATTTAATCACTTTCTGTTGAGAAAATAGGATAAGTCGCGAAGATTATAAGCAAAATATGAAATATCAACATTGAAACTTATTAGAAAAATATAACTTCCTCTCCCGATAAATGCATAACTCTAAGAACAATATCAATAGAAATACGAGGCAAAATATTGAGTGTCTTATTTCCTATCATAAGTAGTCCGTGAACGTTTCCCAAATACAACCATGACGTGGATGATGCCATCAACAAATCCAATTGTTTACTTATTTCGATGCACATAAATATAATTTGCATATTTCGTAGTTGCTTTCTTTTTTTTTAGGGCAACAGGCTACATGAGGGTGATCCACTTTGGGCAACTCCCATTTAATAGCATAGGAAGGGATTTGAAAGGGGGGATGCGGAAGGGTAGAGGAAGGTAGCCAAGGGTTAAGTAGGGCCCCCGGGCTATATTTTAAGGATCCTACCTGGCATTCGCATAAAGAAATGCAAGGAAAACCCTAGAAAAACCTGCATCAGGTAGGTCGGGCATTGGGTACTGTACTCATTGATATTTTATGTATTGATTCTATCAAACACATGATGTTTTAATATATAAATATATTTTCAAACATGTAAATTGTTGAGCATTGAAGAATTGTTTTCGACGCCACGTTAAAAAGGTGAATGAAACAGTGAAAGAAAAGTCTTTAATTGAGATCCGAAAATTAAGTAATACGCATGATCATTAAATGATTTATCATTTCACATTTTGTACGCACCTCATAGAAAGTAATACAGATTTATAGATTTGGATTAAATTCCGTAAGAATATAAATTAACTTGAACTGACATACAGTTTTGAATATATATATATATATATATATATATATATATATATATATATATATATATATATACTAAATTATAGTCACATATGATTTGGCCAATTTACATTTCCAATTTATCATATAAAATTTACTATTTCGGCTCGATACCTGTGTACCTGAAGAAGTTCCAAAATTGTGGACGAAACGTCTTATGAATTGACATTTTTGGTTTAATTAATAATTTTTTCTGAATTGTTTATTTATTTATCTAATAATAATAATAATTTTTAGATTATATTAAGTACTGAATGTCTATTATTATTTTATCTATCCGATATGTGTGCATCTCATTTATGGTTCTCTTTTTACATTACTATTTTCAATCTTTAATAAAGATTCGTGCATTTTATTTCGTTCATTACCAGAATAATGTAGAAGAAAACTTCTGATAGAGACTAGTTGATAAGTATATAGTTTAAGATTTTTAAAATGAAAATTAATTATTAGTTTTCAAATACTAGTTTAATTGTGGACACGCTGTTGCTAATATTAAAAAAAATTCGTTCGCAGATTTAGTAATTTATTTCTGGTTTTGTATTTATTTATGCAACTATAAGCGTCTGAAACACTTTAGTATTATATATATTACACTAAATATTCGTTTGCAGTCATAGGATTTACTCCTATCTTCTTTCGCGTCCATCTTACAGTTAGCTACTCGACGTCACGGTTGCGCTGTTCCATAGAACAAAGCAATTAACAGTTCCGTGGGAAAGCAAGTAGATACGAGATAGAGTAGGGAAGGGGAAAAACTGAACCTATAGGGACGCTTCAGCTTTGTGCGCTACTTAAAACAGACTGGCTGACAGGAGAGCTTCCTGCTCATCCACATTCATCATGAAATGAGGAACTCATGAGAGCTTCAGCTATTCACTGAGAAACCGGGTTGGCGTCTAACGTTCATTGAAGCGGAAGTAGAAGCTTCCACGCATATTTGAAAATATAACACGACTAACGGTAATGAAAATTGTTTTTTCAAGTTTTTTTAACTCTGAATTTTTGTTTTTGCAGCATTTAAAAAATTAATTCTCTATGCTGATTTAATAAAATCTGGAAGACCTTGTTTTGATTTCCGAATTTTTGCCATGGAAGGTATTTATAAATATTTTTGGCTGCATTCTTTCTTATAAATAATACGTTTCCCTGTTATACCTATGACAGCTGATAAATTAGTCAGGGTCTCGACGGTGCCAGAAGGGGACAGGTGAGTTAACGGTCGAGTGGAGTGCGTCTGGAACGAATTCAACCAAGCTCAGATGCGATATGCACGAGGGAAGAAGTGCGTGGGACGTGTTCTGACTGATATTGATCGTACGAGATCTTTTTGAAGTGCACGACGAGCGTAGATTAGCTTTTTGAGAAAAAACGTTGACCGTTTGTAAAAACCAGACCAGAAGAGACAGAATGGATAATAGGAAGCGCGTCAGTAGAATAGTAGACGGTTCGTAACCGTTTCAAAAAAGTACCATTTCTTCTGATAGGCCTAGCAGATGATTCAAATTGTTCTGTAATCATAAAAATTTTACAATTTGTTTAGTGGTTAGCTGGATAAAAGAATGACCAAAGAAATAGTCGCCGCCACCAAAATTTATTTGCTTTCGCCTATTTCCTATCACAGACGAAAATACTCTGAATATTCATACAGATGGACCAATCACAAGTTATTAATCAAACTTAAAGATGAGCAGCTATTTTAATTTAATTATATCTTTTATAGTCTGTGAAATTATAGGACGTTCTTTGCTTAGTTGATTCAATATTACAGACGAAATTATTCTCAAGATTTGTACTGATCGAACCATTAATATTAAAGTGCCTTCCCTCTCAAACTCCTTTAAAACAGTTTATATATGCAACGAAAATGGCTTTACATGACGGATATATGATCAAGACCTTTCGGAACTTTGATTCCATAATCAAGGTTAAGATTAAAAACATTTATTTTAATTACTGACACGATACCTGTATAATTTTTACAAATAATTATACACACCTGTTTAATACAATGATTCCCCCACTAGGAATTTAACAACACCATGTCAAAATTTTATAAAAAAATTATAACAACAGTTTTACCAAATCAGAATTAAATAATATTAATGTTAAGACCATAATAGTTGTTAATTTTTGCTAAAACAACGTTTATAGCACGGTAAAGTTCCGAGGGGTGAGTTCTCAGTGCTAGGGAAGTAAAAATTCAACTGCTGTGAAGGCCAGCCCCAGATCTTAACGAATTAAATACCGTTAAGGTCGAAAATTATCTTAACACTGCGAACAGCAGGAAGTAATTAGTGATATATGAACGGCAGTTTATTGTTATTAACTGTGGCATTGCGCCTCGAAGGACCGCAGGGACACAGTCCTGAGCCTGTGGAGAGGAGCACAGAAGGCTTTAATTAATATCTGTGGCGGAGCACGTGCAATATCCGCGCACGCAGGCAGATTGCGACAACTGCGGGGAAGCGGCAGATGCAGCCGCAGAATCACATCGTCTCTGGGGCTCGCACCACCAACTATAATTACACTAAGAGACACTTGTAACACTGCGCCGCGGAAGAACATGCTTGCAAACAGGTCCATTTTGTCTCAGCAAAGACGACAAAAGGTTTGAGTACCCGATTTACACGCTTGTGGTCATATATAACTACGTGATGTAGTTTAAATATTTATAGAGTTGTATGATACATACTGTGCTGTAATAATAACTGTTATTTTCCTCCATTTTATTTAACTTGTGCAGTTCTTGAAATTTATTGGCTGAAATACCAACTACCTGTCATTGTTGCAGTTCGTGTTTTATGTCACCATCAAATTTTACATGTTTTCACAGTTACTAAAAAAACAAATTTTTCAATAAATGTGCTCCTTAAAATAGAGAAGTATAGTTTGAAACTAATTAAATCCTGTCACAGTATTTACGATTAAACAGAATGATGAGTTTCTTTTATTGAATATTACATACGTTATTCATGCACTACCACTAATTTTGAACTTTATTTCTTCGACTAGGCATACTTGATTCTTTTCGTACTTCCTGTTTTTTCTCAAAATACAAAGTGACAGGTTTGAAAATATTTTATATAATCCAAGAACAGAAATAACAGCTTTTTAAATTAAGCTCAGTTACATATGGCATGAAACTCTATTAAAGGGTCCATCCTGATCCTTTAATTTAGTTTCAGGGTCCTATGTAACTGAGCTTCTATTCTGTTCTTGAATTAATTCATTGAATCCTTGACCAACTTTACGTTACATATAAAATTTTACGTATTTTCACATTTACTAAAACACCATATATTTTTCAAGAAAATGATCGTCAAATAATAAGTATAGTTTGAATATAATTAAATCGTTTCTCTATCTATTTTCATATTTGAGCCCTAAATATAGGCTATGGAGAATGTAATCAAGTGAATTGTAGGCTTAGGTTTACAATAGATGGAGAAATCACGTGCCTGTCCTGGAGGCGGCTTGGATAGGGCAGAGGCAGAGCATCCCGAAACAAGAGAGGGTCCCGGGTTCTATTTCTAGTCCGGTCGATATTTTTCACTCCCAATCGCTTTATGATTATATATATATTTAACATGAGGCGCTATTTAATAAAATTCTGTCAACTTCCCGTAGAATTTAAAAAAACTTTTATGAGAAATTTAAGAAGCCACAGCAGTGAAATAGATACGAGATTATATTATGTAATAATCCCCTTGTGTAATGCATAATTCTTCTTTGATCTGCTTGACTTATCGCCGGAAACGTAATAGTGGTGTAAAAACTAATAAATTTTTTTTACGGAATAATTAAATTTAAAAAAACGAAAGAAACCATATTTCATTCGACAGCAATACTTTTCATGAAAACTATTTCACTTTAATTTTCTGCTACCGTTATTTTGTATTCCTATTTTCCCTTAACAAATTTCAGTAGTCAACTTGTTTTCACTTTATACCTTGGTTCTATTTTTTTTAGCAAGATCTGAATTACAACGTATCACACAAGCGGATTATTTTAAAATAATTATTAGAAACCTTTTACCACAGCATTTTCAGTACGATTATCGTACTGAATTTCCTTTGGACAAGGAAGTGTTTTTGTATAACAGAGTGCAAATACACAAGTAACAGAAATTGCGATTTCGCCACAATATACATTTTTTACAAAAGATGTTAGATTCTCCGCATGGATGCAGCTAACATCTTCCAGCCTTTTTTCAGTGAGAAGAGAAGTGCGTTGACACAGGTTGCTGTTGTCCGAGTTGATTATGTCTAAATAATTTGGCAAACAGCTTCTGAAAGCGCTAAGCAGACAATGACGTCATGGAAGATATAGTAGCCATATGTTGAATATTCTAATTTGAAGTGAAACATTTCATCCAAATGTAAGACGCTAAAATATTATATTTTGACGAAAATGACAATGGCACGTGGCTCTAAGTCCAGGGACGAATCGGTTTGCGTGACCCTATTTTGAAGAAGGAAAAGCTGCAAGGCCAGTGGTGTAAGTGGTGCTCGTTTTTCCTCTAATAACATAGAATTTCAAACACCATAAAGGTTGTGTAGGTAACCTGACACGTTCGAAAATGTAGTTTATCTTTCAAGATTTCACTCAAAATCTTTTGAATCCACCCTGAACATTGAAATCTCAGAATGTTTCTCCAAAACGAGGAATTTTTAATATGTTTTATTGAAGGATAAAGTCGTATATATCGTAAAGTGACCGTCGATGCGTCTCGATAGTTTATTCGCACAAAATTCAGTGATCACAGGCCATCAAACCGATGTAAAAAAAGTAATAATGTTTACTGCAGAAAATTATTAAATTCATAACGACGTTTCGTCCTCCACTGGGACCTCGTCTTCCACTGGGACCTCATCAGGTATGACAATTTTTAATATATTTGTATACCACCCGTGAGTAAAATGCTGCCTTCCTTCTTGTAACCGAAATGTTTAGTTCGTTGCCTCTAAATTTTACTCATGGGTTGTGTACAAACTTATCAAAAATTGTTCTCCTGATGAGGTCCGAGAGGAGGCGAAACGTCGTTGGGATTTTCATTTTTTTTTCAATAAACATAACTACTTTGCTGACTCAAGGTCTTTTATTTATTTATTTATATTACAATAAAGTGAGATATTTTTTCATCGTCTTACTGATTCATGACAACTGTTATGGGTAGGTGGACTATGGTCACGTATTGTCACTATTCCTGCAATTTAAACCACGAGATGTGGCAGGATCATCGTTGAAACATCTACACGGGCCCATAATTCCATTCCCAGTAACTTTCAAGCTATGTCAAAACCAATAATTCAGGAAAAAATTCTAAATAATTTGTATTTTGTTTTTATAAAAATTTAATAAAACATTAAAAATTTTATCCAAAATGTTAAAGTTCGTTAAAAATATATTTTTGTTAAAAGTAGCCAATGAAACAGGTTAGTGCTTCAATGTTTTCTCCTTAAAACTAACTTTTTTCCTCCAACCTTATTTATTTTCAACAATTTTTCCACAATTTTATACGTTTTCCTAATTCGTTACATTAATGGAACTGCGCTACGAGAAGCTTTTTTAACAGTAATGATTAGTGAAATTACGCCTTAATAATTACACGTCTTTTCACCCCTTTTAATTCATCACGTCGTACGAATTAATTGTCACAAGTACATACGCTATAGATCGTACTTTCGCGTGGATTTGGAGGCACTTCGAGGCGTTTTCAGTATTCATATGGAGAACCCACGTGACCTTTGCGTTATCACAAAGTAATCTTGCGTATTTATAAGCTGTCCACTTTAAATGTCAAAAGGCCCGAAGAAGTGGTTGCATATTATTTGAATAAGAACAGACGGGGTGGTTGGGAGGGAGGGAATGTCATACATGTGTGTGTGTGTGTGTGTTCCGGTTATTTGTCGTTTCTAAGCGCAGCGCTTGGCCTGGTCAATACACTTCACAGCCCAAACAAAGGCACCGTCCGTCTCTGGTCACGCAAGGTTCGTGCGTCCTCAAGGGACCTGCCCTGGTCTCCACCTGACACACAATGGACTAGCCAACAAGTACCGCAGTACGACATTACCTGCTGCAGTCAGCAAAAACATCTCTCCTCTCTTCCCATCACTATTTGTATTTCATAAGCACATATTTCCTGGAATTTTTCCGTGAAATCTAACGGACGCATTTTTAAATAAATATTGGATTGATAAAAAGGCCTATAGAAATGGGATCCAAGTATGCAGCTGTTGCTGTTAAGCAATTATAATAATGTGACTTCTTTTATAATAAATGTTAAAAACACTAGCCCATTTGTCAGAAGAAACAAATTTAAAACATGATATTTAAGAAACACAACGTTTCATCCCTGATTGGGGCCTCTTAACAACTGTGTCAATAACGGTCATTTCGTGTGCAAACCGCATGTTAGAAATTTGTTAATCTAAATTTTCTTAAAAAAATTATGACTGAATTAAATTGTAATTGGACACCTGAAGAGTTCCCCAATCAGGTATTAAATGTTGTTTGTTAAGTATTTTGTTTTAAATTTGTTAATAGTTTTTTCTGATTTTTTAACATTTATTTTAGAAGAAGTCATTATTATAATTGCTTTACTTTAATATTCCCACATATTATTTTCCTGAATAGACTTCCAAAATTGTGTTTCTCATGTATTACAGACACATTATACGAGGATCTCTTCTAGATACTATATGCAAATTTAAATGGCATGTTTGTTAATAAAATATTCAATATTTTACAGAAATACGTTGTCTTGTTTTGATGTCTGATGTATTTCCGTGTCTCAGATTTATTTTTAGCTCATCAGTAAATCCAAATACTGAATGGTGGATCTTTTCATTTCTGAGTGCGAAATTAAATTAATATATATAACGGGCTGATACTTTCTGTGAGTCAAGCATTCCTCTTGTAAGACCACTCTGGTTTTTGATCCTTTGATTCCCAGTAATTTGGCAATTGTTCGCATGTGCCGCAACTAGTCTTCTCGATATCGGTGGCCGAAACACATACGGGGAACTTTTTCATTTCACTATTGTGGTGGACGAGCTTTACCTGGCGTCCAATATTCTGGTAGCCTCTTTGTCGAAGAACAATCCACATCAGAACAGCGCTCAAATTAACAGCCAACTGTAATGAAAAAAATCCGTCAGACGCAAAGGATCGACAGACGAGCTTGACTCTTTGCTGACTAGGGGGAGGTTGACCGACAAACCCTTCAGACTTAACTTGACACTGGTCACATCGTCCCACGCGTACAGCTCCAGTTATACCGATTCTCTTTCATCGCTAATATTAAATGCAACATGTCGTACTCTTAGTTCCCGCAAGTATAACACTATACAGTCTTTTTTTAATTTAACGGTCTTCTTCCTGTTTTATTACATTAAATTTCTTACATTACCGTACTCTTACAAACACACAATCACCACAGTAAATCTCGTTTCTAGAATGTTCCAATGTCTTTCATCATATAAATAATTTCTAATAATGATAATAATGTGTCCTGGATGACCTCAATAATTAATATATTTAGCATGAATATATTTACAATATGCAATTTCCTTAGTTTGTTTCTTATATTTTCATATTATTTTTCGTGTAAATTAATTCCTGGCTTTCTTATAAACATCCCGAATATCCAGCGAATATCGCGTGACTGTTAAAGTAATTTTCATAGTTCATTTTGGGACATTCTAAATTCCGTATTTGTTCGATTAAGAGAAATATGTACCAATACCGTAAAAAAAATTAAAAATGTATGAATTAAGTAGTGAAATGTCGCAATAAAAATACAGACGCTAATTAAATGTCAACAGCGAATTATTCTACGTAGAGACAATTCTTAAAATTGAAATGACGGAATGTAATCTGTTTATATTTTACCCCAAGATTTTTTATCAGTTGGAAAATAAAATTTAAATGTTTATATAAATTTCGTAAAAATGTTTATTCTAATTTAATAAGTATTTTAATGGTATTTGTATGAAAAAACTTTGATGTTGTGACTTATAGGAACCGTTGGAATAAAATTTAAATACATTATTTCTGTATTTATTTCTTATATAAGTTTTTGTGTTACGCAAGTTTTAAATGTTTAAGGTTCACTTATTAAGGTACACTATTAACGAATATCAAAAAATTAACATTACATTAGCTCCTTAATAATTACAAAACTGTTACACTTAGTGTTTCTATTATAGGGTTTACGTTTACGAACGGACGATATTAATAATTCAAATTAGAGTAGAGTATTTTTCTGTGACCCTGTTATCTTCATTCATAGACTTCCTTTAGCTGTGCTAATTTTCAACATGAATATACAATGAAGACATTTGTTCTCGCTGTTAAGTTTTTTGACCCTCCATTTTGTTTTCAAGCGAAACACCTGAGGTAATCACATGAAACAGCAGGATTCCTTCTCATATATATATATATATATATATATATATATATATATATGTAAATATCTTGGTACAGTAAACTTCGAAAATAACTCAATGAATGTGACGCACGATAATATTTTCAATTGTTTCGCAAAATACCATTATAAAATATGACATATAAAAGATGAAATATTACTATAAATATCTATATTTATGTCGTCGTTGATTTTCCTTTCTTTTTTTTAATTTTCCACTTTTATGTTTTTTATTTTGCCTTTAAAATGATTCTCGAGGTTTTCTATAAAAATAAAAAAAATACCTAATTGTCACAGTTATGTGAATAATTTATTATTTTAACATTTCCATTTTTTATTCTATGTTGAATATTTATATTTTTTTCTTACAGGTGAGTAACTCGTTGCTTGTCTGGCTTTCAGTTATTCTAACAGACTGTGAGTATTTTTTGTGTGTAAATAACTATGTCATTCCTTGAATAGTATAAATGGAATTTCGAAGCTAATAGCTTGCCAGTTACTTGTACTGTTTGAAATGTTAATTATTGAAAATAATTTTCTTTTGAGATATTCGGTACATACGACAGAGAATCTAAAGTTTAAATATAGCTTAAACTAATGTGTGACCTGCAATTATTAAATACAGGTTTATTGTGAAATTTTATTACATAGATTCAGTATGGCCTTAAATCTTACAGGGTGGTTTCTATCGTATTACATGCGTATTTATACAATAATTTTATGACGTTAGAAAAAAAATTTCTTCGTGTATATTTTAATATTGTTCTATATAACGAGATATTTAATGCTCCTGCGATGTACAAGACGTCCACAGGTATTTAAATAATTCCATATCTACCCATCGTGTCAGAGGTAGAATTAGAGAAATTTCAATCCCTTCAGATAAATCGGCCAGAATGTTTGCATTCAACTGTCTTTGCATATTATTTCCCTCAATTTTCCTGAAAGTTTCTTACCGATGCATTTTCTGTGCCTATAATATTGATATTTTCGTATTCCGGTAAATTATAACTCCTAATTTTATTTTCTAAATTGTATATATTCATTTTTTCAGATTAAGTATTATAGTTAAGTAGTTATACATAATATTTTCCTATTTGAGATTTTCCAGTTCGTAAATGTATTTTTTTTTCAATTTTATATACGTATATTATTTGTTTTTAAATCATATCGCGTGTCCCGTTTTATCAATGGAGAGATAACGAAATAAATCAAAATATTTCGTTTGTTGTGTCCTGGATCAAAACATCTTTAGCTTTACGACGAACTACAAAATAATTTCCAGGACAATTTTATATTAATGCAAGGACACTGGGTATATATTTAGACAATAAATTGATTTTGACTGTGATAAAGAGAATTGTAAATAGTTGTTTTAATGGATTGCAAAGATTTAACTCGAATAATGAAGGGACTCTTAAACATATTAGATACACAAGGAAAGATGTTTTCAGCACGTCTGCCGTATTGTGCAGCACTAAGCAAATTAATGAAATGTCCTTGGGACGAATGGTCTGTGCTAGTCGACTTCTTATCTACGCAATAAAGGTCACTATCGGATTTCATGTTGTTTCCACCTGAATTAACCGTTGCATACTATATATTTTCAGCTATATTTATTCTCCACAGGCTTCGACGGCGTAATGCAAGTAGAAAAGAGTTGCTTTTCTGTACCTGGAAATCTGTATTTTGAGTGTCGTTTTCGTTGCGGTGATAAGATAACGTGATCGTAATGAAGCGCACCGTTGATAGCGGAGTGGGGAAAAAGCCTCATCAAAACTGAAACGAGATTTAAAGTCGGCCACTGAACTGAGCTGCACAAGAGAAGAAAGCAACACGAATAAAGTTTATTCCCCTGCAACTGGGACAAAAGGATTAAACTTGTGGAACTAAATATACAGGAGAAATGTACGTATTCCGTGACCCGAGCGGTTATCAAATCACGGACATTGCATTGTCTTAAAAGTTAACCTCATACATAACTCCACTCACAAAATGTCTTTGGAAATCCACATAACCATACCTCGTAACTAAAATTATTTTTAATTATAGTATTATTTTGTATTGACACTGAAAAAAAAGTTATTGATAAATTAAATTTTATAAATGACTAGCTAATTGTCCGGCGTTGCCCGATATATATACTGCGAGTATTTAACTGGATTACTGAATCTGGGGAGTCTTAAGAGATTATTAAAATAATTGTTAAATACGAAAATAGCAACATTTTCCACGTCATATTTTCATAACGTTTCACTCGCATTTTGATAGTCCGTGAGGACGTTGGCGTCGCCGATATGTGATGTTTTAAGCTTAAGCCTTCTGTAATGATCAGTAAACTGACATGAATACTAACCCCTTTCGGATATCGATGTGATTACTTACGCTGTATTGTCGGTTCCTGCCTTTTTATTAAACCACTCCCAAATTGGTATTGACAAGAATCTTTCAGGAAATCAAAATATGTTCTTTTAGATAAAGCTTTGAATACGAAACATTCCTCTTTGTGTCTCACCACCTTTCAATTACCGCAACATGACCATATTTTTAATGACGAATGGGAACATTTCAGTTCAGTTTTCGCCAAGCCTATGCCGATTAATGACTTGTCAAGATACTTTTGAAATGTTAGTAAATATAGCGTGGCTTTTCTCTACGATTCAGTTCATGCGCGTTACAATCGCAAAACTTAACGGAAATTTAAATAAAAAAATTTCGAAGCACGTAATCAATTTATTTTTTATTTCTGTCATGTTTAGACTTTATTTTATGATTGCAAAACTGAAAATTCACATCAAAGACTGTGTGCTAATAATCTGAATGTGATAGAGGATCAGTACAGTTAGATACCGTTTTATCATTCCAAATAGGGTTTCACATAAAGATAAGGTGGCAAAAAAACTGCGCCACTTGTGAATACTGTCGCTACGAAGACATCGACTTTTTTTTTGCTTCCGCTTCTCTCTCTCAACCATTTATCATCTTTCGCTATCTTTATGCATCTTTACAAATATTTTATAAGCATTAATATCATCCTTAAAATATAGCTCGGGGGCCCTAGTTAACCCTTGGCTACCTTCCTCAACCCTTCCGCATCCCCCCTTTCAAATCACTTCCTATGCTATTAAAGGGGAGTTGCCCAATGTGGATCACCCTCATGTAGCCTGTTGCCCTAAAAAAAAAAATCTAGACGTTAATAATTTTGTCCCAAAAGTGATCTCAGCAGCCCTATGAGAATGACCCATCTATAATATGATAATCTCTCTGTCAACTATATTCCGAGATTTAACATTAAAAATCATCTCATTTAACATACTTGTTAAATAATCGATAAAAAATACCAGTATTGCTGTGAAACTATTATACTTGTTCAATTAAAAGAAAGATGGAACATACGAATGATTATTCTGTAGACCAATGTTTAACTGCAATTTAATTACGGAAACGTTGGATGCTATTACAAATTTACACCGGGAATGCCTAAGTTCATTAATTTAGTAATACTTTTTACATATACAATTTTCAAGTAGTATTTAATAATATATCAGAGAAATTATATTTTCATACCTATGCTTCTTCATCTTACATTCTTTCGTAAATTATTTATAAGTTACGTGTCTTAATGATTATAAATATTCGCTCAGGAAATTTATTCATGTCATTAATTTATTGTTTCCATTTCAGCCAGGAAATTATATGCGTCTTACATTTCTCTAATATTAACCTGAAGTGGCTATATTCTCTGATGACGTCATCGTCATACTGGTATATTTCTTAGTGCTGTAACCCTTGTAGGCGGCGAGAAAATGACGTCAGAAAACTGCAGGAAGGCGCAGTGTCTAATTACAAATTTCAGTTGTTAACTAAAAAGAAACGGTTGAAATCTTTAGTGACTGAGAATTTGTCAAACTGCTACTCCTTGATCTTTTCAAGGCTTGACGATCCTCACCGCGCTTAATGTCTCGTGACGCAAGAAGCCGTAAATCTCCACACGGGTCCTAAAAGTCTCCTAGAATAGTTAATTCGGCTCCGCCTTGACGTAAGCAGGAAGCACTCGCACAACTCTGAAACAATTACTTTATAGTTGCTAGAGAACGAGTCATTGTTATTCCGTAGCTATGGCAACCAACTTATCGGCTGACCTTGTTACTTATTCATCGTCTGCTGTAAGAATCTACTATGTTTGTTACACATAGTAATGAAACTTTGTACGTTTATAAAATTACGAACTAGGAACTGGAAGAATATCAACACACTGTAACTACAGTCTTCGCTACCCACCAGAACTATTACTGCTCTTGACCCCTTGAAGAACGTCTGCGACGCAAATTTTTTGCTGTTGGCTGCGGACAGGATGGTTTTAATCAGGTCAGCATTGATTGAGTTAGGTTATGAACATGGATTTGAAAATAAACGCAAAACGTGAAAACTTACGCAGGAGGAGGAGAAGAAATTTTTAGTTCCATTTTCTACAAATAAGTATTTCGTTTTTGGTTAGACTTAACGTCGTCCACTAAAATAAGTTGAACGTAGACAGATTTAAACGGGTAAACAAACAACCATTGGCGAATTATATATATGAATCTTTTACCTTTAGTGATTTAGAGTGCCTCGTGTCTTGCGATACGTACATACATTTATGAGAACTTCAGCCATCGACCGGTCTGCCATCTACACGTTCATTTATTCTAAATTTCTCAATTTCCTTTTCCAATTTACCATCCATTCAACTGAAACAGCTATTTTCATTACCAGTACAATTTATATAGCAAATATTTCTCCCTTATTTGTATGGAAACTGGAACCAACAATGTAATAACTCAAATAATTTTCCCTGCTGTGCATTTTTTTTTTTAAATAAAATTGTTGTTTTACAGTGCTATTTAAGTCAAAGGGATTGTTTTAATCTTGTATTTTCGTCGTCAATAGTTGGACAAGTAAAGGAGAGTTTCTGACTTAACAACAACCACAATACATTTTAATGCAAATAAACTCAGGTTGAATTGCAGGCTAACAGTACACTCGTATTTTATTCGTTTGTTCTGTTAGTCCTTTATTCAGGACACAGAACCCGTCACATAAATACTGTTGATACATTAATTATTATAAAATACTTAAGATTGAGAAATATAGAATATAAAAATGTATTAAATAAAATTATTTACTGGAAAATGCATTCATGACGAGACACATCATTCCTAAATTAAATACAAACCATTTTAAATTGAGTGAATTTATTTTTAATTTGTATTTTCCCGACGGACCAACCACAAAGAATGGCAGAAGAATTAATTTGAAATCTTAGCTAGATACCGGATGAATAATAATAATTATTATAAGGCGAAGCTTTCATATATAACAATTTTAACAGACATTACCAGTATTTAGGTGCTTAATTTAAGTTTGAGTTTTATCCTGTTTCTTTCTCCCTCCATTTATTTATTTTCTCCGTCTTCCATGTTTACTTGTTTAATCTCACTCTTCTTAAAGCCACCAGCTGGCGCCATGACCGGGAAAAAACAGTATTAAATATTGCCTTTGCTAAATTTGTAAATGTAAGAAAACAGTATCACTTTCCCGCCAAACAATACGATCCTGTGTGCATGAAAATACTTCTTCATATATTGATTTTCATATTTCTCACTAGTTTAGTATAAAATAAATAATTTTTTAAATTTTGTCGGAATTTTATAAATAAAAATAGTATAGTATAATTTTAACGTTAAAAAATTAGGTTCATATTTACGTTCTAGTTAAAAATTATTAAATTTCAAGAATGTTAAAAAATATTGATCTCAATTTAAATATTATAATCTAATATATATATATATATATATAGTAACATTACAAGTTTATTGAAACCCGATGAAATTAGATTAACGTACTGAAACGTCGTTAAATTGTTAAATATAATATTTTAAGTTGTCTGAAATGGTAGTTAATTTCTTTAATTTGAAGTACAGTATCTTTTGTATAGAAACTTTGTTTCCCTTAACCGTTATCGCTTCAAATACAAATTTGCATTAATTTTTCCGTTGCTAATGTTAACGTAATTCCTTAAAGGCTCGTGTTTCATTGTTCAACCTCTTCAATCCAAGCCATTACTTTTTAAATAATCTTGCATCCTCTTTCACGTTCTTTATTCCGTCTCTATTGATAGTTTATTTATTCCATTAGTTCTCTACTAAGAGATTAGGTCACGTCAAAGATTTAGTGCATACATGGATAATAAACACAACATGGAAATACGTAAAATACCAAAAAATAATGAAAATATATAAACGTATACCTAACACACAAAAGAAAATACATGGTAGTGAATACGCAAATAAAATAGTCAATTTAAAAATAATAAAACCTTACATTGTATAAATGCATAAGTGAAAAATAATTTATACATAATCGAGAAAAGAAACAATCGTAACATAAATGTTAAAAGCTTTTAAAATATTCGATTTGAGTTTAAATTTATCATTTTACTATTGTTTTTATTTACTTATTATTCACAGAAACACAACCACAAATTCACTGTTATCACTAATTTCATCAATGTAATGATGAGTTCACGGTAGGTGATGGATGAGATAGAGAGAGATATTTTAATATTTAGTAATTATAACGATCTCTTATTTCTTATTTAAAGACCACTGAATTGCCTCATTTCAATAAAGAAATATTTTTTCTACTTCAATTTTCAGATTTGTAAATATTGTTTCCATTCTTTCTGCCATTTAGAGATCCATATAATCTGAAGTATACCGACCTTTCCTTCGCATTTGCAGTTCATTGTCAAAATATATTTAAATTTCTTGATATTGCAAAATTTGTGAATAGTTTTAGTCAAACCCTCTGAAATTCTCCGAGGAAAACTTGCAGTACTTCATATGCGCGTTCTGTAGTCCCTCCAAACTTCCACTTCACCTTCCAACTTCAAGCCGGATCTACCGAAGCAACTTGTAAAAAATATTTATATATATAGAACAGTATACTGGAGCTGGCCAGCGGTTGTCGTGGAAGAGGGTTGCAATACAAACCTGCTCGCTCGGTGGAATGTTTGAACTTACTTGTTTGCGTACACCCTTTAGAAATTCATAACTTAGAATGTTTGACTTCCATCGCGGTAGAGCTGGAAAGTTTTTTACCTCTCCCCCCCCCCCCGCCTCCCCTTCACCCATCGTTATCCTCGTGCTATCGCCCATCTTCGGGAAAGGATAAAAGAAATTATAAAACGCTCTTGATCCGCGACTATCCATTCGTTCTTAAAATGTGTTCCGGAATGATAAATCCAGCGTTACAATGTTTCTTGGTATGAAACATATTGCGTTCCTTTATTCCTTTAATTCGTCCTTCTTAAAGTATATATTTGCCACGTATAACTACTGATTTTCCATTGAACGACAGACACCCGACAACAATGTTACATTCAGTCGTTTTTAAATTTAATTTGCATTCCTTTGTATAAACTTTATATTGTACCTCTGTGTTTTAAAGCCAAAATCTCGTCGGATGTTAACTCTTTCGCTTTTTAATTTGTAATACGCAATTTCTGAATATGACACGGAGGCAATTGTTTTGCACAGTCGCCTTAAAGAAAATGTAATGGACTTGTTATTCAAATGAGAGTTGAAAACGGTAAGCTTCCTCTTTATTTTTTTCACCAAAGACGTGTCTTTTATAGTCGAAACGCAAAATGTATTTTTCAGCATTTCTCCCTCTTGAGAATGAATTCAAAATTTAAGAGGATGATTGTTGAAATCAGTGTTTACGTGTGTCTTATCGTCACTTTCACCGAAACCACTGGTGTTTTTGTTGTCTTCCACCCCCTCTATTTTTTCTTTCTTGCCTGCAATAAAGCTATACTCACCCTTCTTTCCAGTCATTGTCAGCTGAGGGAGGAATCCAAGCTGTTGTTAATTTAGTCCATTTCCTGCGGAGCTGAAGTGGAATTCACAGCCTCCATTCTAAGCTCCTTTATCGGATCCTTTATTGTAGCTTAAGGGAGTACGCCTCTTAGAATACATATATTTTGCCTTCTCCGTTGCTTTCTCCGGACATATTGGAACAATGAAAAATATCGTCCGGAGATGGACTAATTTTTCTTGACAAAAATTAATCAAAAATAAAAATATATCGTGCTTTGAAGGAAGTGATAATTCATCCAACCAAGTTTCCTTAATCAGTAGATTTTTGTTTCACATAAAATGCAGATAGAAGATCATATTTATGTTGAAATAATTTTTCAGAATATAGTACATTATATTTTAGAATTGGGAAATATGTTTTTTCTACGTCCAAAATTTTTACATTAACAAAATCAAACTTAGGTTATTGAAAATATTCGGTTACCACTCAATTCTTTTGAATAGTATATTTAAGATTAATTGTGTTCTTTACGTTGCAGTGCAAAGTTTATGACTATTTGCAAATTCATTTATTTTTATAACTTTTAATATCATATAAATCTTAATTTTAAACATTAAACGTACGATTGTATGTGTTTTCTGTTAAAGATTGTTCTTTGTGTACGAGTCGTGTACCTTTTTAGTGGACGTATTAGGTTAATTGAGTGAAGAGTAAGAGGCTCTGAGGTCGTTCAGTGCCGTGATCTTTGGCTACCGCAATTAACTTGAACCCCATCAATTAAGCGTGCGGAAGCCTAGGCTTGTCGCTTGCGTCTTTTGCAGCCAGACCCCGAAATAGACTCTACGTAATCTGAGGAATGCAGACACGTCGTCCTTTCCACAGCCATCGCTTGTACGGGAATTCTCTTACCTACTAAAGCGTTTCAACCCATAAATTCCGCGAGATAAGATAACAGTGGCGTAACCCATCCTTACCAAGGACAGAGCACTTCTTTCAAACTAAGAGTAATCTAATATCGGTTCTGTATCAGTCTCTTATACATTTCCGTGATTCATCCAGATGATATCATTGTTATGCAAGGACATGAGTCCTTTGCCGTTACAGTGCCAGAGAACAGCACTTGTGATGAAAGGTCTTTTATTATCATTTTCACAGGGAAGTGGAGGACGCAGACATTCTAACAATTTCTTAACATTAATTATTTTTGAGAGGTGATTAGCACAGCCTTTTTTTTGTTTTGTAGCGGGAAAAGTAATCTAAACTACAGTTTTCAGTTTAAGCTTTGATTTTCATGTGATATGAGTTCGGTCTGTGGGATTGTTGTTTTAGGTTTTCGAGAATCTTCATTCAGCGCTGTTATTATTTTCCCTTTCATCAGCGATTCACAGCTCGAAAATAATATGAAAATATACACGAGCATACTCCATAACCCTTATAAATATATCAAGCTTGGATGGTGTGATTGAATAAAGCTGGAGGTTTCCAGTAAATATGAAAAATTGATTTGTAAAGTGGTCCTGCCGCGGATTTAATTGAGATGGAGTTTCGAAACCTCTATATTTTCTAAATGTTAGGTTTTTTATTTGCTCCTTCCAGTTGGACTCAATTTTTTATAAACGTCAAAAAACAGTACAACACTTATTCTTGTGTAATATTTCCTTGTATTATTAATATTTATTACTTAATTCTTATTGATATATTTTCATTTATAAAAATGAAAGGGTATCAATTATTAATTAAAATAACTTTACAAATTCCAACATATTCTTGAAAGTGGTTTCCTTATGCTATGGTTTACCTTTTAAAAATTATGAATTAATATGAATCGTAAGAAATATTCCACCTCCTGTTAAATCTGTAAATGATACGTAATTTATTTATAAACTTGTTAATGGTACTGTTTCTAGCCCTTCTTTACTGATTGAATTGAGATTAAATTTACCTAATAAAATAAATATACCATCACCATCGTTATTTTACACCGCAATTTGTAACGCTACGCATGCAGAGGATAATCCTCTTACTAGGATGTGCGAATATAAAAAATTTATAAACGTAAACAATTGCAAAATAATGGATATTGCCTCATTCATCGGGACTGTTACCGTCGTGAATGTGAAATACGAATAGTTCTATGTTGTGTTGTTATAGTCAACAGTCTTTAAGGTTTTAATTGTAAAACTGAAATTCATCGATGCATGTAGAGTAATTACTATAATTTCACTCCCGGTTTATCAATCTAAAATTAATCCCGTGTACTTAATTTTCCCCAATTTATATTCCATATTGAATAAATGAATTAGCTTTAGATTAAATGTCATTATCACTTTAATTATTAAAAAATATAGTTAAAATTATTAAATCTCATATAGCATAATAATTCTCCTGATTTACATTATTTGAAATTCAGTTCAAGACTTAAATTCGCATCGAGTGTAAAATTCTCTTATTTAACAAACTTACATGTTTGTATTCTATGAATAGCAAAGTAATTTAATTTTAGGTTCCCACCTAAATAAATTAAATTTTTATCAAGCCAAAATATTATTGAATTACTTAATTTAGAATAATTTTTTATTGAAAAACCAGGCGTGAAATAATTACAGTAAAATAAATAAATAATTAAATTAGTCCTGTATAAATAGTTTTTATTTTATTTATAACTTTCGAGCCAATATTAAATTTATCTTTGCGTATAAATAAATTTTTAAATAGACTATACCAATATTATTTTAACAATAACCCTCAATTTTGTCATTGTTAGTGCCACGTTGCAGCCTCCTGCCCATGTTTGGGATTGTATAACTCTGTATCTTCCAATTTTGCGACGCTCTGAACGTTATATAACCTCTTCGAGAATCTTAAATCCTACGTTTTGACAACACATCCTCTTTAGTAACATTTTCCTCTGAATAATAGAGCTCGTTCATAAGGATAATCCACGTGGAGGCAACTCCCCTTTAGGAAGGACAGAGGAATGTATCCAAGGGTTAACTAGGGACCCCGGGCTATCGTTTAAGTATCCTGACTGGCATTCGCCTAAAAGTGATGCAGGACAAACCCTGGAAATTCTGAATCAGGTAGGTCGGGCACTTGGTTCCTGTCCCACACCCTTCGGATTGTGGGAGAGGGCTTTGCTGTGGGGACGCAGCATTCCCTTCTCCGTGCCTGACCAGTTTAGGAAGCAGATGGCCGACTGTTCCAAAAAAGTAGAAAACAAGTTTTACCGTGTGCCCCCGAAACATAGACCTCTCAAGAAAGGACGACGTGCCTTAGTTCAAAAACAAAGAGACGAAAAGGCATCCCGTTTCTCCAGAAAGGTTCTGCTGCGAGTACTTCATTTTTTTCCACAGATTTTTTTAGAGTAACGGGCTACATGAGGGTAATCCTCGTGGTGACAACTCCCCTTTAATAGCATAGGAAGGGATTGGAAACGGAGATCCATGTGTTGTCTTCATTGAAGTAGTATTTAGTTCCGACTGGGCAACATTTTTTTTTTCCTAATCTCTAATAAATTGTTTTAAGTTTCTTGCTTCCCCGAAAATAATAGTTTTCCCATTGAGGGAACATTGATAGCCTATCGTCTGCTGTTTATTAATTTTTATATATTTCTTTTTGGTCTAAGCCAAGACTTGTTGTTACCCACTCAACAACCAGTTAAAGATAGAAACATATCGCGAGAGTGTTGTAACTGGACGGAGATGCTATTGAAGACGAGGTGCACGGGGTGAGCGAAGGACAAAAGCTGCGTTAATCGCTCCGTAGACGCGTAATTGCGCCGGACCTTAATGAGGTTGCTTGTAATGAGGTTCCGCTGAGGCAAGGAATTCCCCATAGCTCTTGGCGTCTGTGGCTTCTTTGAAGACAAAACCAGCCGACGGAGAAGAGAGACAGAACTATCTAGTAGAGCTTGCGGCTGCCAGTCTTCCTTGTGTTCCTTATAAAACCCACCCAACACGGGGCTGCCTCAAATTTTACAGCCCATTTCGCGTGGTAAGTGAAGGGTACAAGTGGAAGAAGATTCTCCGAGGAGACGCTCGTCTTCTATAAATAAAACTACGCCAAGGCTGTATTAAACTGTCCCTTGTGTCTTATATTCGGGTATAAACCGCTTGCAGTATTGATTTTTATTAGACTTTCAAGACCAGCAAGTAACACCTTTAGACTCGTTCTTTACCAAACGGAGTTTCACTTTATATTGGTTAAACTTTTTTCAACTATTCACAAACTAATGGCAATTATTTCAGAACCCAAATTAACAAATATACATGCCAGTATTTTATATTTTTCTATTTATTTATACAATGCCCGAGTATAAAACTCTTGATGAGCAGAGACCATTATTGTCCGAAACGTTCGTTCCAACAAACCTGAAATTTGAAAGAAAGTTAAATCACAGCTTCTGTAAAACAACAGGTTTAAACAAATTAATGTATTATGATAAAACTTAAAAATAAAAGTCTGTGGTCGCCTCGAGTGTTAGAAGTGAAACATCGAATACAGACGAATGAGAGATTTGTAGGCTAAACAGATAAATAAGTAATTAAATATTTTTAATTGGGTTTTTAGTTGAAAATATTGAATGATTGAGTAAGTTTTTCCCGTATCAAAATATTGAAGTAGCAAAAAACAAATAAGGATTAACTGTGAATTAATAAAACTCCCACTACGTTTCTGCAACCGGTATTGCTTTATTATGTGTAGATGTAAAATTAATAAAAGCTTTTGAAAATCAATTTGATCCCTTTAACCGAAATAAACAAAATAACAGATACTAACGAGTAAAATTTAATTTATGACCAATAACAGACAGATTATTAAAAATTGAGTTTAAAATAAAAATATATTTCTAATATCATATAATAATACTATAAAAATGTTACCTTAAAATTTACTAATCATTGTTTTATTCTTAACTTTTAATTAATCAATGTATACTCGTATTGAGAAGATGTTAGATTTAACATTAAGCATTTCGGAAGTAATTCTACATTGACTCCTGGTGTCAGCATCTAAAATTTGAATTCAATTTACCAATAAGTAAATGTGATGCAGGAGAAACCTCTAAAGGTTCGAACCCCGGAGCATACGCCACTCAAGTGGTGTTTCGACTTACAGGAATATTAGTTTAGTTTAGTGTGAGTGTGTGTGTGTGTGTGTGTGTGTGTGTGTGTGTGTGTGTGTGTGTGTGTGTGTGTGTGTGAGTGAGTGAGAGAGAGGGGGGGGAGAGAGAGAGAGAGAGAGAGAGAGAAGAAAGACAAACCCATAGATACTTTTTCCACTTCTACCATTTCTTAATTAACACAGTGGGAAAACACCCTTAGAAAGAAAATATTTTAACACACGGCATTGATGCAAAAATTTAAAGGAATACCAAATCATTGTTCTTGAAATAGTGAGTAGCCAACTTGTAGACCATGCATTGTTATATTTGTCAACTGATAATTGACTTTTTATACCTCTTTCAATTGAATTTTGACTTCAATGAGGCCATGAAGAGCTTTATTCTATTCCTACGATTTAATTTAGGACTCTCTTTATTAATGTAGTTCCAAATGAGTTCCCAAAGTTAAGTCGAAACCTTTGTATTTTAATTACATGTAATTCTCTAATTTAATTGTATTTAATTTAAATTATTCTGCGTTTATTGGATGATTTGTTTATGTTAAATATATTTTCATTCGTACGAGAATTTAAACTGTTTTATTTTTCGCGTTGTATTTGAATAGTTCAAGGCTGCAGCTAAGTTTTTTTCCGTACTAAATTCAAAACACTGATTTGTCTTATTTTAGAAGTCCGCCGTCGCTTATCAAATTTATATTCGTAACATAAAGAAGAAGCACATCTATTGTGCATTTGCGAGCCCGTTGAAACCCTTCATTGTTAATTATTCTACGGGAGAGTGTGTGTGTGAGAGAGATGGACGTGAGTGTGTGTACAGAGAGCACACGCGTGTGAGTCCTCTTCATTGGCCAACATTCAATTTACTTGCAAATTACGGAATATTACGATCCTATTAAATCGAACGCTGCAACTGCTCTGATCCGCACTCTAGCTGTGGCTCAGTCACACGACAGGAAAATGACCAACTATTTCAGAAAACAAATCCAGTGTAAATCATTTATAAAATACGGCTCTGCCGACAACGTAAAATCGTTTGGCTTTTAAACAACGACAAGCGAATTCGTGGATTCACGGGACGCCGTATCTAATTGTTTCTGCTGTTTGTTCGCTTGTTAAACATCATAATAAAAAAAAAGCTCCACTGTAATAATGGGAGATGAAATAATGATTGTGTTTCCCTTTCGCGGATGCCAATTTGCTGAGCAATTTTCCACGATGTGGTTTGGAATAGTTTGGGGGATGCAATTTCAGAGGCTCGTGTTACAGTTGATATTCTGTCCCCGTACAAAAACTTACTCTGTCATTTATACCTCTGCGACCATTCCTGTAAATTAACAACGTGTATTAATAATAATCATTAAATACATGTACCTAATTCTATTTTTAGAAACTTTATTTGTATGCGACTACTATTTCACCACTCAAATTCCATTACTCTGTTTATTTGTAATTTTTGTTATTGTTAAATTTTTTGTAATTTACCCCAATGTTTTAATACGTCAACAATTTAAGTAAATAAACTAATTCTTCATTTTCAATACTTTACTTTAGAAGTTTGTAGGAGCTTTCGGTGATGTGACATTCACGTGTACAAATAAAAATATTTTTCAGAAAATCATTTGAATTTTAACAAGGTACCGACAATATAAAAACATTGTTTATGAATTTGTAAATGAAATAATTATAAATTTAATATATTTATAAAAACATTTTCAAAATGACTGTAAATTAAATATATCTGTGATCCTTGTGAATATGCAAATGATTTTCTGAAAAATATATTTATTTGTACAGATGAACATTGCAAACCACCGAAAACTTCTACAAGATTCTAAATTAAAGTTTAGAAACTGAAAAATTAATGTTTTCATTTAAATTCATGACTGATTAAAACATTGGAGTGAATTATAAACATTTAACATGAAAGTAAGGAAAAACTTTTTTTTTAGGGCAACAGGCTACATGAGGGTAATCCACTTTGGGAAACTCCCCTTTAATAGCATAGGAAGGGATTTGAAAGGGGGGATGCGGAAGGGTAGATGAAGGTAGCCAAGGGTTAACTAAGGCCCCCGGGCTATATTTTAAGGATCCTATCTGGCATTCGCCTAAAGAAATGCAGGGAAAACCCTAGAAAAACCTGCATCAGGTAGGTCGGGCATTGGGTACTTGTCCCACGCCCTTCCGATAGCGGGAGAGGAGTTTGCTGTGGGGACGCAACATTCCCTTCTCCGTGCCTCGACCAGTTTAGGAGGCAGCTGGCCGACTATGCCAATGGGAATAGCGAACATCTCTTACCGTATGCCCAAGGTCTGCGACCCCGGAACATACACCCCTCAAAACAGGCTGAGGTGCCTCGGCTTGTGGGAACCTTAGTTTAAAAACGGAGAGGAAAAGGCATACCCAAAGGTAGCCCCTTCGTATCTCTCCTAAAAGGTTCTGCCTGCGAGAGAAAATCCCTCGCAGGTTACCTGCGAGAGAATCCTCTCGCAGGCTTTTTCAGTTAGTAAGGAAAAACTATACATTAGAAATTTAAGTAATAGATATAAACAAACACAATTATGAGTTAAAATAAATGCCACACTAAGTTTCTGCAAATCTTGTTTCTTTCATCAGGTTCTGGCTCAACTCGGGCAAATCCACCGTCTTACTTATAAACAAGTAAGAGGTTGGATTCCACTTTAATAGTCATAATATCATCGCAGAGGAAATAATCGAAACGTTGCTATCTAATGAAATTACCCTGTTGAAAACTAGAGAATTTTTTCTTACTTCGATTCTCAGGGAAAACATTTGATATTCAATAATTTATATAGTTTTTCCTTATTTTAGCAGTTGTCACGAACGATGACGGGTGACGCTCTCAAGCTCTAGCTGCATACTGAAGATTATTGTCTGCTTTTTCATAATTTTGGATCCCGTTAATTAATATCCTTTCGCATAATTATTTTTTTTATTTATCAAAAACGCTCATACGGTCATATAAATCAAGAATTAATATTCATTCTCGTTTACAAATTGTTTAATCCTGTAAAGTGCGTTTCTTGAAGGATATGATCCTGGATAAATAAAAAATTCATTTAAAACTCAATTGTAAATATGTAATACGATTCTAAATCATGGAGAAATTATTTTATTTGTGTTTAACAATTTATCAGGTATTTTTGCGTCACGGCATTAATGTATGCTGTACTTTCTGTTCGGAATTCGTTAACCGTGGCGACAGATCTCACGTTAGCGTTTATCATAAATGTATAATTCAGCCAAATGTCATCTGAGATGTTGGACGGTCTTTGTGCTGCATGGCTCAGCTCAGCAATTGTCTTCAGTCTGACCTTGGTGGAAAGTGTACACGTGTGAAGAGATGCTTCATCATCACACGAGGACACGTGCCCACTTTCGTAAACCTCAAGTCGATATATTTTGCGAACCCTTGTGCTGCTGTGTACTTTTATTTTCTTTACAGTTTCTTAGTGTGGTGCCACGTTTTGAAAATAAATATCATCAAAATACTGTACGTGTGAAGCCTTTTTAAGTTCCTGTGTGATTGTGAGTAATTTTCTTAGTTTTTTGGAGGAATGAAAATTACAACAGTTTTATTGTTTTATAGGAACGAATATAAGATAATTATTTTTTGTTTTCCCGTTAACGACGGGACAATAGGAACTATCAAAATAAATACGGTGTGGTGAAAATAAAAATGTCAAGCATTTAATGATACAAACTGGAAATTATTGATTGTAAATGAGTTAACCACAGTTGAAAATTAGCGAAAAAACTCGAGAGAAACTTATTACAGAGAATAACTATTCTAGAACGGGATGGACCAAAAATTTCAACCGTCTTCCTGAAATAATTTATAGTAATTTACGTAACATTTACAATAATGTACCATGTATCTCAATGTAATTCGGAAGTTGTTCTGGACTACTAAACCTAAAATAATTACGTACGTTTAGGAGCGAATATCAGTCAGTAGGCTCTTATCTCTCACAAATTCACGCAAAAGTAAACACTCTTAATTCTTCGACAGTTGTAGACGGAATGAAAACAAATAATAAACATGATCCGAGTTTAAATATTTATTATTTTGGTTTGTATTAATAATTTGTTTACTAACCGTCAAGATTGTAGAATGATGATGTGATTTATGAAGAAATGAGACAAAGGAATAAAGTATTTAATGTATAAAGAGAATAATTTATTTTTATTCTTGTACAGTCTGTAAATCTCAACCTATAGGCCATATTCATCAGAATTTATATATAACAGCATAACGAGGTTACATGGCTCTGTACATCACATAATTAAATTTTCTTTATATAAAGACTTATAATAATAAAAAACAATAAATATTTGTCCAGTTACATAACATGTTTGGTGTCTTCTATTTTCGTTAAGTATTTGTACTTTTCTGTCTTTATCATAAATTGCAACATTATTATGTATATAATCATTTTAATTTCATCGTATTATTATGTATAAATCCTTATAAATATGGCCTAGCAATAGGTCGAAAGAGTGAGATAAAATACCTTTAGTGACTGTAAAAAGATGTTCTCAATATCAATGAAATTATACTAATTATTTAAATAAATAGCCCGATAACAGACAAAAATAATAGATAAATTAAATATTCAATCCTTGTTGCTTTTGTCAGGTGATTCAAAAAATGCAAGAGACATACGAACCACACACGGCACAAACCAGGTGATAAACCGAATCTATTTAATATACTTATATATATATAATATACACGAAGTTATGATCATCAAGAAGCTGTGTCAAATAATTATTTATTGGGGAAGGAGTTTATTTATTATAAATTATTCAAGTCTTTATGTTTCATTAATATAAAATATTATCATTAATAATGAAAACTTTTAAGGTACAAAATTTTACTTATTTACATATAAAAATAGACTTTCTCTCTCTCGGGGTAAATTTTTATGTATAAATACTACATATTCTTTCATTTTTGCTATTTTTTCTATACATTCCTAGATTTCATTGCCTCTCCTTCTAGAGAAAAAATTGGAGAAACGTATGTGGCAATATAAACAAATTTGATAAATTTTTTTATATAGTTATATATTTGTCCTGAAGTCGTCTCAGGTTCTGTTTGGTGAAATCGCGTGTCTTCTTCTCCGTTTTCCACCCACGTTTCTCCAAAGCTATCTTGCCTCTTGAATTATATTACACTATTACACCATTATTTCACTATACTCTGCTTGTTACTAACACTTCTTAACTTTTCCATCCATTCGCCCAACTATTACTCTCGTTCCATCGTATTATTTTCTTCCTCCTAAATTATATAACTTTTAACATTCAAATTTTGCCTTTAAGTTATTTTCCTATCCCCTCACAACTGTCAGCTACTTTTCTCTCTCCATTGAGCGTCTCTGACAAGTTCACATCATGTACATAAATTACGAGGTTTCGGAACAGACACTCGGCAGCTACTGTTTTGAATCACATTGCTTAATCACATAAGCGTGTCTCATCATCGGAAATTTTCTCAGCCGAACCGTCTTAAGTTCTTGGGAATTCCTGTTATTCTACTCCGCCCCTGCGACCATCGGCGATTTTCGTCTTGTTCTAGGCGCTCCAAAATACGCCAAAAATTTTTGTGAGTGGTTAAAGTTTAATCAGTGTTTAGGTCATTCAAAATTTAATCTCATTACACCAATTGAACTTTGTTTCATAGTTGTCACCAATTATTCTGAAATAGTATATATAACAGCAACATATTTCGTCGCTTGTATATTTACTGTATGAAGCTACAAATGTCCACCTATGTGTCTTTTTCGTGATTAGTCTGTATTCGTGGCGCGTAATAGGTTCCAGGTGTTTGGTTGAGGCCACCCTGGTGTGTCAACGCTTGTCCTGACAGCTGTTGACTTTAGAAGGAATGTCGAGGCATTAATTGTGGGGCGAGCCAAGAGGTGAGCTATGCTGCCGTCAGGCCTGCCAACACTACAGCAGGTGGTCGGGGAATTCCCGACCCGCAGCGGCGCTGCCAACATTGGCAATCTGTCCCTAGCCGTCAGCCATTCAGAACAAAACGCTCTATTGGCACTTAAGTCAGATTTTTACCTGCCACATTAAGGACAATGCCCAATGGCTAGAACCGAGCATAAAGGACAGTTTCATCCACTTCTTTTAATATTAATTTTGAAAAAGAAATGCGATATTGCTTGAGACGTTTTAGATGAATTTTCCATGAACAGAAACAGTAATATCCAAAATATTACCTTCAGAGCATAATGCCTGATTTTTTTCCATTTCAGAAAAGTAAACTATTATTCTATAAAAATTGAATTTATTGTAATGTGTTTTTAATTCGAAAAAAGATTTTTGTAAGTTTCATTTCCCGAAGAATATCAGCAACGGCTACTACGTAAGTACTCTCGATTCCTCCGGAATCTATTCTAATCTTAGCTGAGTCGTAGATTTTCCGAGGGTGCTGTAAAGTTACAGCCTGTCAGCCAACTCTAGTCCCCAGATCAGCTGCTCGCCATAAAATATCAAAAAGACTGCCAGAGATGCGCCAGAACAAGTCTACAGAACCCCGCTTCATAACCTGCACTCGTCAACACATGTGCGAACTATTTGGCAGCTCCCCCGTTCCTTCTTACCTCATTAAAGACCAGGAGCAAAGTCCAAGACAATAAATCTCTGTCGAGGAGGGCAATTCCAACTCAAAAGTGTTACATATTTACGACTCTGGCTCGAAAGAGAGGATATCACCTGAATACATAAAGTGCGACCACCTTGGTACACGTTAATTCATCATTATAATTAAATACACAAAACCTTGTTATTCAGAGCTTCTCGTTTTACTGTGAATCACTACGCCTAACCGCTACATTTTTCTTCTGTATTCTTCAGAAATTTATAATATTATCAAAGAACATTCTCATATTTCCACTGGACAGACGGCAGCAGACAAACAATAGAACGGAGTTGGTCAATAGAACGTGTCAGGAAGTAAAGTTTTGAAATCTTATATATTATATGTCATTTCAGGGCTATTATTACACAATATCAGTCTTGCAGATTAGATTATATTTTTTCTATTTAACCATAGAGCACTCCTAAAAGGGAAATAAAATATTTATTTTTCACTGCCCCTGATAAATTTCGGTCCCAGTAGCGTCATTGGGAATTTTAACTCTTCGAAAATACTATTTAATAAAATCTGGCGATGATTTCACTTGAATGAGGAAATAAAAACCAGTATTAAGTCTTGCGTGTTGGATGTCGTAGAAATTGATAAGATCGCAGAATGTGGAGAGGTTTGCATGAGTAAGAGTGATGGGAAAGCATCACCACGTGCCTTCTGGATGATGTATTCACCTGTGAAGGCTGTTCTGCGATGTAGTCATTCTACTGAAGACTCAAGGTAACACATACAATCTGATAAAACTTATTTTCCAGTTACAAATATGACTGTTTCTTGCTCACTAGTGAAACTAATCAAGATCTGTCTCGTATAGTTTCAAGTGTGTAATAATTAAGGATTTGGTATATTAATAATTACAAATTTATATGTAACAATAATACAGTATTTGATTATTGTTAATTCTGTTTTATTAGGTTTTTTTTGGTAGAGTGGTATGAGTCAAAATGATAAATGGAAGGATATAAAGATTGTCAAAATCTTGATATAGATACGCATCGTTTTTGTTGACGTCTTCTTGAATTATTGATTGCCTCATGCGCGGTTGATGACCGGATCGATTCTGTGCATTCGACACTGTGGAAATTAAACGACGCTACCCGGTTGGAATCCCGAGATAACTTTATCCAATTATTATAAAGTAAATAATACGTTGACTGACTAAATGAAAAGATGAGAAGGAACTTTATAATGTTTTATTAGGCATTAAAGTGAAACGCAAGGAGTGTTTGTGGTCTCCTTAAATTATGAATATTATTAATTTACTTAGAAATACAAAATTTGTTTCTTAACTATTAACATAAAAATATTTTTCACCATTTCTCTTGAGCAGTTTGTGACTTACGAATTTATATCTCGGACCAAGGTGAAACATCCGTAGCTGCCCCTACGTGAACGTGAGTTTAAGCAGGGAAGGCGATTACCCACTTAGAGCAAAAGAGGGATAAATCCTGGCGTAAAGATGCCACGTACCCTTGGCAAGATTTACAAACCCATCCATAGCGTGACCGTAAACGAAGCTCTCTCTCCTTTATGACCAGTTACCAGCTGCGCAAACACTCTAAGCTGGGCGAGGAAGATCACGAAGATAAGTTGAAGTCTGCCTGACAGACAAATGCGAGTCCACGTCCTACAACATTGAGTCTAAAAACAAAATAATCTTTTCACAACATGAAATACTATTACTTACTATGATGAGCATTCAAATAATTTTTTATAACACACACAAAGAATTGTTAATTATAATTTTTTATGAACATTTTTCTGACTTTATATTTTAAAACTCATTGAGTAATTGCATGACGTTTATTAAAATTACATGAAGTAGTGACGTGATTAAAAATTGCCTTTGGCCAGTGCAGATAAACTACAAATAAATATTCAGTTGCAGACTGACTGTCGTATCGTTCTCTGAAATATTACTTCACTGATCAATCGATTTTTGGAGCATAGTGTAAGTTTTCTTGCATTGGGAATACGATCAGAGCCGGCTAATTTTCCTTACCTTTCTGTTCCTGCCACCAATTGTCTAATTCGGAGGTACGAAGTATCTGCTTGACATTTTCAACTTAAAATTAGTTATTAACACTCGCTATAATTTAAGTAATTAGAAATAAATCCCTTTCTATAGGCCTACTATTAAACAGGAGTTTCCACCACGTTGATTACCCTCATGTAGCCTGTTACTCTATTAAAAATAGTCAGTTACAGTTGGGGCTACAGGGCTATAGTTTTAATTTCTTTTTCAAATAATACTATAACAACGATACATAAATTCATCCAATGCATGTAGATCCAAAATTGAACTTTCCTCAAGGGGAACTAGTGTTTGCGAGAAATGTAATGCTACTTCAAAGCATTTGAACGCCTAAGATATGCTTTTCACGCTACGTGACCCTGCGTGGTGTGTTGCTCGTTTGTAGGGGCAGATACCAATCTCGCGTGCTAGTTCACAACAAGGCGTAAATATTGCGAACAAGACAGGATATGTATGACCAAGGCAGGGTTGGGTGTTTCAACAGCAAATGGAAATTTAATGTGGCGTTGGTTAAACGTTTTCAACACCAAATTTCTCAAGGGCGAATTCTGATTGAATTATTCTATTCATTGTAATGTATTATTATACACTATACTGATCGATAATGTCACTATAGCGATAGCAATTATATCGACTATTAATATCTGTCTTGTTATCAGCTCTTCTATTATCTTGGACGAACTTACATCACGAGACTTTAGATAATAGTATTGATGTGCTGACCAGAACATGAGTAAACTGTGACGAAGTACAGTACCATTGTATTTACTTTGACCTTCTCTCCACAATCATGAGGTATGCTATAAATTTGTCATTTCACACTAAATAATTTTACGGTTTCTTACAATAATTCTAAATCATTTTTAAAATGAATATGGCATTTTCATTTACTAACAAATATTTTCTCTTGAGTATATTGTTATTATTATCTGAAAAATGCGGTTTTATAGTTATGTTTGTTTAATATGGCGTACAGAGTGATGTATAATTTTGCCCTTGTTTCTAAATGTGTTGAAAAATCTGAGTTTAAGATCATCATTAACATAGTGTAAATAGTACAGCTAGAGCTTGCGGCGTTAGATAGTTATGATGTTTATTCCTCGACTTCTCCCTTCCTCAATCTTAACTACGCGCTTTCTCGTTCTATAGTTATGGCTAAAAATTGTAATTATCAACAGAAAAGTTTTATAATTATATTTTTTTAGGGCAACAGGCTACATGAGGATAATCCACGTTGAGCAACTCCCCTTTAATAGCATATGAAGGGATTTGAAAAGGGGGATGCGGAAGGGTAGAGGAAGGTAGCCAAGGGTTAACTAGGGCCCCCGGGCTATATATTAAGGATCCTACCCGGCAATCGCCTAAAGAAATGCAGGGAAAACCCTAGAAAAACCTGCATAATACCTTAAGAAATTATTCCACAAAATTTTAATTGTTTATTGATGTAACAAGAAATAAATTTGATACAGTCTTCTTAGAATCAATTCATCATTTTTATAAAATTTGCACCTGAAGAGGACAAAACAAAGGAACAATCCGTAGAGCTAATTTTTATGTTATTAAAGTGTGCTAATTTTTATTTTATTAAAATATTTTTAACGGCTGGTTCCTAAAGTATGATGTTTGGAATAGTTATGTTTTATGTTTGTAAAAAAACATTTTATTTATTTTTAATGTTTTTTGTCTGTAATTTGAATCTGAAATTAAATATAACTCTACAATTTTAACTGAAACTCAAATAGGCTATTATTTTTCCATTACCTTACGACCATCGAACGTCCAAATGCATTTTGCTTCTGCGAAAAGGCCAGAAATTTCGTCCATAATGTTGTAATTCACGTTATAACAGCATCTTCGGAGTCATTTATTGTAACCGTATTCTGTTTATTAAAGCATCAGTTATAAGTATTGTTTTTTAAAAAATAATTGTGTAAATAAATTTTGGTGTAGATGTCAAACTGCAGTTTGTTTTGTTTGTTACACTTATGACAAATGTAATAAGATTGTAAATTTTTAATTCAATGTATATAATAGATGTGAAGGTAACTTAAGTTGTTCTCCGCAATCTCGCCGAAGTTGATTTTTCTGAGCTGAGTTTTCCACGTGCCCTGAAATTCTAATTGAATGCTAAGGTTGTTAATTCAGACCACCCACCAGCCCACCCCACGCTCCCACAAGGCGTCTATGATTTCTACGGGTCTTGAATTAAGTTGGCAAGCAACTTTTTAACGAGATCGTCCTGCAGCAGCCAGGGAGAGATACCTTTGCCCGGAGCTGGAGTACATATATTTTTATATTATTCGGCGTTTTCTATAGCTCATCCCGTATAGTCAATCGTGAAATAATATACGGCCCGATCCTCGCTCAGATTTCGCGGAGCAAAGAATTAATGGGCGGAACTTTGATGGGTTTAAATGGCTTAGTTAGAGAGGGATGTTTCATTATAGGCGGCGCAGACAGCTCGATGAGAGGGTGAGTTAACTTGCCAAGATACATTCCAGAAGTTTGAGGAAGCGGCAGAAAAATGCCTGGCGCTGGAGAAGATTAAACCCAAAGAAGTAAGAGCAGCAGCACCTTCAAGTGCTAATTAGACATCAGATATCAAATTCGCGACGTTTGATAATCTGACGTTGGGAAGGGTGGCTTGCGAAATTAATGGGAGACGTTCCCTGTTTCCGGATTTATTCCATTAATCCACAGAGGGAACTGAATATAAGCTAACATTATTTTTGGAAATATTTTCTAGCTCGAAAATAATTTATCGTTATCATAGCTTATCTTACCACATCCCCCGTCTTCCAGAAGGACGACCTGACGTGACAAAACTGGGACACGTTTCCAGGAACTTCACCTACACCAAAGTCATTAAACATTTCTGGACACTGCGACTTGCGAGGAAATTGAGTTTCTTTCCGGCGTGGCGTGGCGACTTCATGAAGACAAACGCTTTTGTGACGACTTTCCGTATCGTGGCGTGAGGATTAATGAGAAACTTACCTGGTGCATACGAATATATATTGTCTTCAGGCTAATTCATTGATAATCGTTTATGAACGTTAACATTTTTTACTGGAGGGTAAATTAGAAAATAACTTGACCCTGACCGGCGACGCGTCACGATACTACATTTGCGTCATCGCAGATCATCTTACTCATACACAATTGTTGTTACTGACGGTTGGTCTGTGACCATGTGTAATCGTGATTCCTGAGCACGTAGCCACATGTGGTGATATAATCTTCCTTCAAAAAATCTTCACATGTTCTACATTTCTTGTTTAGTTGCTTCCTTTTAAGCGAAACCGAAACAAAGCAAAACATTAAATAAACTTTTATTAATTAAAAAAGTAGTCACCAGTTATTTATATTCTACTAATTTTAATAGATTTTAATGGAAAATTTTGTTATTTTGTACAATGTATCCTTAAAGCTCCAATTCCATTTGTTTTAAGGAATAATTAGGCTACATTTTCCTTTTCTTGTAATTAATGAATAACTGATAAAGACCAAAATTGAGGGTCGAAACGTTATTATGTTTGCTTTGGTAATTATTTAAAATTTTCACTAATGGCCAGTTTATTTATTGTAATATTAACGAATGTCAGATAAAAATTAAAACTTTTTCAGCCTCCGACGATTTTATGCTTCACTTGATACTAAATTTGGGTTTCATACATTTGTCCTTTGTCTGAAGAACTGTATTAGCTATTTGACGTAATAAATTTATTTTAATGATTATTTATCAAGGATCGAAGAAGTGATTGTTACAGAAACTGAGAAGTCTAAAATAGGATATTTATTCTTTACACATAAATGTAGTTTGTATTCATTTCCGAATATCAAGAACCGACATTTTCTCACATCACAGTATTTTTCTGGAATTCTCTCACTCGTGTCATTAAATCGAATGAGTCGATTGAATTACTTGCTCACGGAACATGTAGGTCGTTGGTCAATAGTTACGAAATTATGTTTAATTTCGGAGAAAGTATATATTTGCTTATGTGAGAGGACTAAAAGTCTGAGGTCACGTCCTCGACCCCTTGTCGCTACCTCTTCTGTGTGTGTGGCAATGGATCGTACGCAGTTTCTTGCACAATTGCCTGAGGAGTTTCAAATCTGCGAAGTGTTGCGAGATAAACGACCCCCACTAATTGGTGAGGGACTGGCGGTTTTCTTATTAATTTCACGCAAAAAGGCAACTATTAACCACAACACTCAAACCGAACGTGAAGGGTAATCGAGAATACTTAACGAACACTGTATAAAGCCTTTTGCAACTTATCATACAGTAAGGAAACTATTTCGTACGTTAACAAATACGTTCAGATATGACCTCGTACCATTTATTTTCGTCACAGGAAGTCGGGTAATTTCGGAAGTAAATTTCCGGCTCACTATACCACACATTCCTGATAAACATAAGGTTAAATTGCATGAAATAATCGTAGTTATTATTTACTGAGTCTGAAAATTTTGGGTTTTTATGAATCCTTAGTTTATTTATGGCAGGTTTCCAGGCGGCGTTTCCGTTACAATTTACGCTAATATTTACTTCTCCTCATTATGATAAGTCGTAATTTTGCCGTGAAATATCTTGATGAGGCCAGAGGATTCTTTTTTTCTGTTCGAATGAAATACGAATCTCCATTAACGTTCTATTACGTAGTCATGTGTTTACCTTAAGGTTTATCGTTAGAAACGGTCGTCGTATATTATGCCTCGTAAATTAGCGGCACAAAGGAACTATCTCTGCCGAGGAATGAGAAGAGCAGGTGGTAAAGACGCGTGAGTAACAAACAGTTTTATTTTCCGGCGATAGCTTCGTATATAATTATAGACAAACGCTACGAAAATAGCCAAACATTATTCACCCGAGAACCACGTGTTTTTACTGTAGTTGATTCTGTGAGTTATATGTTCGTTTACATTTCGTTCGCCTGATTTGCAATTGAAAAACTTGTTTTGAATACGTACCGCATTCGTGAAGGTGAAAAAGTGTGAATACTTGATGGGCAGAAACATTTATTTCGTCAATGAGCTGAATGGGGAAAAAACATTGAAGAGCCTTGCAAGTATTTTTCAAAGGATAAAGCCTTCTTCACGAACCACTTATCACTTTCGACTGGCCATATGTTCAAAACACAACCCTGGAATTGATCACTTAAAGGTCCCGTACAGGATAGAGTTTCTTGCCACAGCACATAGTCAACCATATTCTCTAGTAGCTGTTTACACATTATATTTTTTCTGTGGTGATATATTTCTCTGACAAATGGAATTTTAATTTGAAAAGATTTGGGTACATATTAACTTTGTAATTAGTAACATTTATTATTAAATTTCAATAATGTTGAAATTTTATGAAATGAACTTTAAATATTATAATACAAGAGTAAGAAGAAATATAGACTGTAAATTTGTGATTTTAAATTTTGTATGGAACACAATTGTTACTGTAATAACATAACTTTATTGAAATCTGGTTAAACTACCAAATCGTCTTGAAACGTCGTTAAATAAAATATTTTAAAATGTATGAAAGGTCGTTAATTTATTTAATTTATAATATTAATAAAACATGAAAATAAAAATATTATTTAAATATAGAAAATTAATGAAATCGACTCGAAAATCAATAACGTTTCATGACCTTGTCTTTTTTATCTTCAGGTATTGTTTTACCCAATACTTATTTTATTCATGGTTAAATTCGTGTTAAAAGGAATAAATTTATAATCTCGCTGATTGGTTATACTTATCTGTGTATTGTCAGAAATGTATTTCTCTGAATTTAAGCCTTCGTAGATGTATTCTTCTTATTCCTTTCTTGAGAATTTTCCGAGAATGTTGTCTGTTTTCCCCCTTCCTAGTTATAATCGGCTCATCCCTCCCTGAGCCCTGCAGGCAAAACGTTTTCTCTGTTCTCGTCTGTAAAACGTCAAAGATCTTTCTTCTACTCCAGCGTGAGCAGTGTTCTGTAGAAATCCAGAACGTTTTCCTTCAAAGTAGGTCAAACAAAAGTGCAAAGAGAAACGTCTACATTGTGTCGCATTGGACGTAAATAGTTTGCTGAAATTGAATCACTAACGAGAATTTTGTAGTTGGATAATGGATCACTTTTAGCTAAACCCTAAATAGTCGTTGTTGATAGACCCACAACTATCAGCACTGTCAAAAACGGAAATGAATTTGGAGACACCAGCCTAAAATTTTTAATTATTACGTAAAATCAAAAATATTGGACCGAGTTAGGAATCGTTCCTGTGGGCACTGTTTTGCACGAAGGCGCTACAGCATCGATTCGATTTACCACTCAGTCCTAACGTCTTCCATAGACATTTTATATCCTTGGAAGTTACGGACAAAGTTATGACGTAAATTATGTCATAAGGGAATGAAATTTTCTGATTTTAGTTCAAATTTCTCACAGGAGGACAACAACAAAGTTCATATATACATATCACAGTGTTTTTGTATTTAAATAAATAAATATTCTGCCTTGAGTCAGAAAAAAGTTTAGTAACCAATTTTATCGAAAACTTTATAAGACCAAAATGTAATGGATGCGATATTTCAGGTCAAACATCAAATCATAAAATTTATTTCAATGGCTTACATTTATAATAATATAAATAAATCAAATCAAATATTTTTTATAATTGTGTTTTTATTTTGTCTATTTTTGGCTATTTTATTGTTTCTTAACTTTAACAGAAGTAAAAATAGTTTTTCATAGCCGTTTTTCTGTCTTCAATAGACTTAAATTGATGCGTGCAAAGCCGAGGTTAACAACTAGTGATGTATTAAATTACAGAAAGTGGTTTACAGGCATCTCGTGCAGCTTCTCTCTATCTTTATGTTTAATGCAAAGCATATTTCTCCGTAGTGCAGTAACCAACTGCTCCATACCGAGGCCTGTATCTGGACTCAGTGAATGAGGTCACGTTATTAGTTGCATTCGTTGGAGGTTTCCAGGGCGCCGAGACCCGACGGATTCTCCGTGCGTCATCTTTCATCCCTCAGGCAAATCCCGGCTTATGCGCCCTAAGCCCTTGGTGTACCACTTGTTGGACGCAGCCATATCGATTCCCTCCGACAACACGTGGCCGTGGTGTAGTCCCGATTCCACCTTCCTGACTTGGAGGAATTAACTTCACTCTGAAATCCATGTCTTTCCCTCGTGAGGTCACCGTTTTACGAGGGCAGTTCAACTGTAACATAGACTTGCGTATAAATTTATTTCTAGCAGTTGAAACAATTGCATTCATGATCTAAGCCAGTGAAAAGGAATTTGGGCAAATCTCGTTAATCATGATCGAAACATAGAATATTTCTCCAACAATCAACATATTTCAACTGAAATGTCACAGCTGAATCCTCTTACAATTTTTTTAAGTCGGCCAACTGCCTCCTAAACTGGTCAATGCATGGAGACCCCACCATCGGAAAGGCGAGGCAGAAGGACCTACCTACCTGATGCAGGTTAATCTGGTTTTTCCCTGCATCACTTTTAGGCGAATCTCGGGTACGATCCTTAAACTAGAGCCGGGGGCCCCTAGTTAACCTTTGGCTACCTTCCTCTACTCTTCTGCATCCCCCCTTTCAAATCCCTTCCTATGCTATTAAAGGAGAGTTGCCAGCATGTGGATTACCCTCATGTAGCCTGTTACTCTAAAAAAAATATGTGTTTGTTAAAAATGCTATCAGACATGTTTTTAATTGGCAAATTGTGATACTCGACACAATAATGAAATTTTCAAAATGAATCCTACAAGTCTGCAATTAATTTTTTTTTACACTTTCTCTTCAGAATATTGTAGTAATTATCCCTATTATGGTTTTGCATTACGACCTTTATTTAATAACATCCCAAGACATGTGGCTTGTAAAAGCTTCAAAATGAGCGTAAATCGTGCTGTTTTTCTTCATAGAAGCGCACAACTTGATCGTTGCATTTTCTCGTGTTCATGTTCATCCACAAATTTTGTAGCCCTCTTCTACTGCCTTTTCTGTTAATTTCCTTCCGTATCCCCCTTTTCTATGCTATTAAATTACTAAAGCTACAGTGTTAATGGGAAGCCATTTTTCTCAAAAATAAAAAATAATCAGAGACAGAATCTTAGTCTAATGTACGACTGAAGCCAGAAATTATTTTTTAGGAAAGATCGCATATTTTTCAGTATTCTTATAACGACGTTGTGACAAAAAAAATATAATTGATGTTTGACAATTAAATGTGTTTTGAACGTGTTTTGCGATGAGTGAGGGAAGTAATTAAAAAAACATTTCCAATAGAGTTTTTTTTTGCGTATTCGGAATAGTTAAAAATTACAAGCCAACGCGCCCGCGTGATTGGCTGGCCGTGTGCGATTTTTGGTGGGGGTTGTGTATTTATAGTCCCACTTTAGACGCGAAGACACAAATAGGAGCGCGGCGGCGCCGACGAACCTTCAGAAAAGTCCCGGACGCCATCAGGAAGACCACGAAGGAACCTCGCTCTTCAAGTCCAGCAGATGAAATCCTCGCTAAGGACGTCGCAGCCACCAGCGTAAGGCAACGGTCTTGCCGGCGACACGAAACAGAAATGGACAGAATGAATTTAATATCGAACGTGTTTCACGAATGCTCAATCCTGAAGGAATCTAGGGTTAGAAATTTTACCTCGCAATCAAACCGTTGTGATTTGACCATTCTGAATCTCCACTTTCTCTCTATTATCTTTATTATATTCTTACTTTCCATTTCTTGTTTCTCTTCCACACATTCTGTAACATACTCCACCTCATATAATTTATTGCGCACTAACAAGTTAATTACCTATTAATCAGCTATTCACTTTGTGATAACTGGAATGATCCCCGTTGCCTTAATACTATCTTGTATACTCCGATATAATCTTCGAATTTTCAGTATTATTATAGTCAGTGAAAACCTAAGGTTACACTATACCAAAGATTAATTCTGCTACTTCATTGCCTTGATGCGCCGCTGAAGACGAAAGGCTCAGTAATTAATTGAGGGCTTCTAGAAATACCCGGAACTACGCGCGTTAAAAATTGTGATACTATTTCATTTTTGACTAAAAATTGATCTCGCTACACATATTAATGACAAAAATGTTACTTAATCAAAATTATATGGCATGGAATACCCGTGTGAAATACTCCAAAGACTAAAGCGCAAACCGAACTCCAAATATTGGAATTAAAGGAATGAAATAATTTAAATGTATTTAAATGTGTTGCCTGCGAACAAATCAGTGGATCCTGGATTATTCCCAGTTGCGACAAATATTTTCCAACTTACATCATAATTAGAAACAAGATTCTTGGAAGAGTTAATAAATTTTTGAATGTCTGTTTATGTGATAAGAAATGAAAATTTTGCCAAATAGAGACAGAATTAAAATAAATTTACCAGCACTACCAAATTTTTCTTTATTCAGATTGTATTTGACCTAGTTTTCATGCATTGAGCGAGTATTTGAATAATTTTGGCGCGTGCTTACAAAAAAAATGCAAAGATAATTTTTTATCAACAATTATAATTTATTTATTTATATCTGAGTGTTTTACGAATAATGCATATGCTTATATGAATGTATTCATTAGAACTGGAGATAAAAAGCTTCGCGTTTATAGAAGGTTCAGCAACATTTGATTACAACATCTGATTGCACTTTTTCTCAACAGTCGCATCCAAAATGCAGTTCTGCTCTTTGTTAAAAGATTGGTTTTTTGTCCGAATGCCCGTATAAGGTGCTTCATGTTTCCATCGCCGAGCTTGCTTTTACCTTTCACAATCCGAATACAATTAAACTATTAAAAAGAGATTTGGAGAGTCTGCCCGCGTGTGCCCTTTCCTCCCCTTCCCTCTTTCCAAAATTAGGGAAACTGTTAATTAAACCAGCTGCTGCGGCAGTACATACGCGAGCGCACGTGTGTATTTTTTTTGTTACATTATCCCAGTCCTTTACACTCGATCCCAATTTGCAGAAGGGGCGGAGGAGAGGGAGAAAG
Source organism: Zhengitettix transpicula (assembly GCA_037074705.1). Classification (NCBI taxonomy): domain Eukaryota; kingdom Metazoa; phylum Arthropoda; class Insecta; order Orthoptera; family Tetrigidae; genus Zhengitettix; species Zhengitettix transpicula. The sequence goes on along the minus strand of CM073596.1, from coordinate 56,335,173 downwards.
TCATTACAGATGAACTGGCACGTCAAACAGCTAGAGAAAGAAATAATTCACACAGAGCCCTGGCCGGGCAGGTGTATAGAATGTCAAACCCTCGCGGATCAAACGGCAATTGTACACTGTGAAAACAGGGCGGGGAAGGGAAGGGACCGCGCGTAATTAACAGTAGAAGCTGTCACGCGATCCCCGGATCATTGCAGCTGACAGCAGCCACGGATAGCGCTAATTGCGGACCGTCTTCCCGGATAAGCTCTTTGACGCGGTGACACGGTGATCCCCTTCGCATTATCACGCACGTCATTTCAGTCAATTATTATGTACACCTGAAAACTCATATTTTTATAATTCATACTCTTTATTGGAATCAACATTGTCAACAATTAAAAAACCATTTCAAAATCATTATCTTCCTTTCGTACTTTTATTTTCACACAGAATTTTTTGATGTACAACGTATCCTGAACTCAACACAGTGTATTTCGAAGCGTCAATGTTTAGAAAATAGTGTTCACTGTTCTCACATCTTTTCAAGTCTACCATGAAAACTAGCGTTAACCAGGACAACTACGTAGGACGCGGCAATGACCTTTGAGATAGACAAATTGCCTAGCGGTAGATAGACTTCCCCTTAGCTCCTTGACAATGCGTGTAGACTAACCGCTCAGGGATCAACAACGCCTTATAAAATACTGCGGAGTGCACGGTAATGCAGTTTGTCAAATACAATGGCAATACTACAATATATACGTACATTCACCACTCTTCTGCAAATACAATATCAGTCAATTATCCAAATAGTAACAATACATAAATCACATTTCATTCCACACCTCAATAAAATCCATTTTCAACTAATTTATATGTTTTTTACATCTACTACATTCATAACATTAATTTATTTGACTTAAAATTCAAACATTTAGAATTTCATGTAATAAAAATTCAATATGTGGGGTAGACACTTTATTAGTATAATCTTATATAAAACATGTTATAAAAAATGGTTAACAAGTAATTCAATAGGTATATACAAACGTTTATTTCGTTATGAGGGCTACAGGATCAATGAGAATCTTTTGAAATTTTAAAACAGGTATATATATAATCTTAAAATTGGATAGTTACTAGTAAAGAATTTTTAGTTATCTTGTTATGTGTTAACTTTGACGGATTACCGACGATAGCTTCTGTATATACGACCTTGTTGTTTTTATAGAGCACTTAATTGAAAGAAGATTATTAAATATATTGAAAGTCATCATTTACCACTGTACGCGACGAGTAAAATCCGCTTCAGCTGCGTATAGTAATTACAGATATTGCATTCACGTAGACGCTACAGGGAGGGTGTTCTTACCATGTCACGGCGCTGTTCGTTACCGTGGCTGAATACCAGGATGACGTGTGCCCTTTCTAGGTCAGGGGGCTGGTTAGAAGTACAACCCCCTGCGACGTCCTGGGATTTTAATTTATACGACGCCCTGATTAAGCGACCTGATTTAGCCGGCGAGGTGTCTTAATAACGGTGATCCGGTGTCCCCCCGTGGCGACGAATATTGCCCCCCGTTAATTTATGTCTGTCGCCCCCACACCCCTCGTTTCCTTAGAGGTAAACACCGCGCCAGATGGCTGGTGAAATTCATCCACAGGTAATCTCCTTTCCTGGCAGCAGGCGCTGCTGTCTCCGCACGTTGCCTAGCAACAAGGGTCCTAGATCTTGCGCCATTACTCAGGCTGCTTAAATAATGTTCGGCGTCGTCTTTTCCTCTTTTCCACATTTCATCTTATGCGTTTCGTCGTTTTCTTGCATACTCAGTGATTGAAAACTTCCCGACTGAACTCAATGAAAGAAAGATCTTCGACGAAACTTTGTATGCGTCTGAATCAGCTAGGGTGAAAAAACTAGAGAATGAATACCACCCCCGCCTACACTGCACAGAGAATGAACACTGACCATATAAACTCAAATATTAATTATTGAAGAAATTTCGACGTTCCTTGATAGCTAAACACGTCAATTGGTCTCCTGCAGGTGGCACCCAATTATTGTTTTTTTTATGGCTCGTCCATTCCTGAGGACACAATTCTCTTATCAAGAGTTATTAACCATCGCCTGATCATTTATTTAATTTAATCGTTGATAATAATTTTAGAGAACTTTATTGTACATTTTTTCATATATATTTTGTGTTAGTAAAGTGAATTTAGTTCACATGATTGTGTTGTTCATTCACTAGTATTCTGTATATTTTCTACTGAATTGTTGTTTAATAAATTTATTTGTACCGATTTTGTCGTAAAGAGAAAGCTTTGCGATACAAGTCATTAACAACGAAAGTGGTATTGGAGAGGAAGAAAATAAACCTGTATGAACCTGAATGAAAATTGTTCATTAACTTGAGTGGATTTCAAAAACAGCTAAATGGATATTATTAATTTACTTTCACAATACGTTTAAAGTATGATAAAATAGTGCCAATTTATTTAAATGAATGTAATTGCGAATCGTGGCGTTATGTCTTATTTTTCCATAATTTACCGTCCTCAGATTTGTTCATTTACTTCCACTAAGACTACATTCAAAATTTCCTGACATTAAAATAATGTGTTGTAATTATGTCTAAAACTGGAATTAATAAATAAATATCATAGCTAATAAGTCAGAACAAGTTTAATACCAATTATTCATTATAATAGTTACATTCTACGAATATTTTGAAATCAATACAAATAAGAAAACACTACAAAATTTTGGTAATTACTGGCAGTCAGACCATGCATATAGATTTTATTAAAAAGTCTGGTTTATCATCTTAAATATTTTTTGATAACATACTAATTGGTCTTTACACTTTATTCAATCAAATTAATACAAAAATTGAACGTCATTGAGGAAATTAAAATCCGTAACAATCTTTTAAACAAAGACTCTGTCTTCCAATCCAATTATTAAAATATTACGCGAGATGGCAACACACGTGTCCTTGACACTGGCGTCAGGCGATCCTCAACGGCCAATCAGATCGCAGCATGGAGACTTGGAGTCCGACCCTATTAGTGCGACATAGTCTGAAGACAGTGGTGGAGAACGGCCGCAGAAACGTCAACATCGAGAGATCTGAACCTGCTGCTTAACCGTGATTAATTTATTAATGATTTACACCGGGAAAGCTTACATTCATTAAATATATTATTGGTCAGCAAAAATGTTGCATAATAAATTTTAAAACCTGACTAAGAATAAATTTTGTTTATTTACATACAAACATAATGATAGTAAGTGAAAAGACTTGCTCCTCGTTTACAGTATTTAATTTTATTTGTAATAACTATTTCTTTATGAAAAATACGTAATTTTGTTTAGAATAATTCATTGTAAAATAAAATTGTAGTTATTGTCCTTCCTTGTGTGACAGTTTTCATGGTTGAAATTTCGAAGACTCGTGAGAGATCTTCGTGTAATTGTTGGCAGATTGTTTTTGTACAAGTGTATCTTTCTAAGCGCTGCTCGCACACCCACAATTGCCACTTGCCAACAGTTTAATCTAACAATTAGAAAAGTTAACAGTGTTTACCCTCTCAGGTTGTGCGGAGCTTTTACGACTGAGTTGAGACAAATCTCTCCCTTCCCACATTTGTATAAAAGCTACATTTCGTGTGTGCCTGTGTTAATGCAAAAGTCTTGCCGTAGCGTGGCGTAACTGCGATATTATTATTATTGTTATGACTCTGGCTGCTAGTGACAGAATAATTCTCGAAAACAACCGTCTGTCTGCTTGCCGTAAACAAGCGAACAAACACACCAGCCAACCTGCGTTCTGCGTATTTTGGGAAGGAGAGAATGGGGTTGTTGAGGAATTTGATTGTATTTTTGCGGAGTTTTGTTTTTGACTGAACGGATGTGATAATTAAATTTGCTTCGTTTTATTTTCGCTTTTTATTCTCCCCGCAGTTTGGTTGTGGCACACCACCCCGTTTTCCGGTGGATGTTTAGCCTTTTTTATATAGTGCGTGAGAGGACTTCTGTTGTGCTTACCACTGAACAGTAAAACATTTCTTTACCAATAAACGATTTATCATTATTCAACTCTTGTGACAATCGGCAATAATATATAAAACATCTTTGCGCGATGAAATAGGAAAATTTGAGAAATGGAATTAATCACCTTCGCTACTAAGTATGAGTTCCACAATTATATTATACAAAACAATATCTGTTTAAAAAATAACAGTATTTGTTTGAAATGATGCTTTTGACAATAAACCTCGCTTATTATTAAGACAATATGAACTTGCAGCCCTGGGTACTTATACGAGCAATCGTACCAGTTTCCACACAATTGAACTATGAAATTAGAATATAAAAGTGACTAATTTCCTAATCTCATGATACTAGAAGGCGTCATGATGTCTGCGATGATTGCCCATGCTGTATATGTTGCCGTGGGCGTCTTTGAAGTCGTCAGGTTCACAGTTTTGGTCATTAAAATAAATGCTGTCCTGCACCATCAGTGCCCTCAACTGTTTCCTCTCATATCTACGTAGCGTACGCTCTTACGTTCTTATCCTTACGAACTCGCTGTTCAGAAATGTTTTGCAGTGCCTGCCTCAAGTGCATATCGGTCTTTTGAGAAAATAAATTGAGTACAGTTTCAGCCTTGCGTATGTGGGTCGGTTTCTCCCAGATTTCGGGAAAAAGACGTCCTGATACGGTGTGTTGTTTTTGTTATTTAAACTAATAAATAATTCAAGACTAAATACAAGCATGAACATTCTTGCTATTCAATTTCCATTTGCTCATTGCGCCAAATTCGTTGTCGTTTTAATAATCTCGATTAGTTTTTCACTGGAAAATTTTAATACGATAATGGCCAGTTAATTATTAATTACTGACTGTCTTATCTATACCAATAATTTCTTACATCTCAGAGAAATTTATTCAATTAAAAAAGAGCAATTCCACTCTGAGATTATTACCCCTAATTTTTTTGTGCTGTTTGACGTATTACTAATTATGTAACATGTCATTAAATCATTTTACGCGTAGCTTTTTGAGTACTGTGGATTAAATTTTATTTCAAAATTACACATGGAATAAACGTGTTCGCTAATACATTTTTGTGTATGTGTGTGTGTGTGTATGCGTCGTCAGTCGTCAAAACTAATTTGTTCCGATTCCGTGAAATCTGCAACAGGGTTTCCGTAGGAGGGATTTCAGCGATTCACCGAAATAAGCAGTAGGGGTTAGTAGAGGGTTGGTTCGTGTCAAATTCAACTACGCCGGGTCGTAATCCTGGGGTGAGGGGTGGCATGTCCGACGCACACAAACAGCTGAGCGAGATGGCAAGTGGTCGGGAGCTTAGCACTGCAAATCTAGCCTGCAATTTGTTAATATCGCCAACATTAATTACCTCATACATTATGAAGTGTTTCATTAGTCGGGCGCTCGAGCTCGCGCTAAGCCTCGTAGCATTACCACGGTAAAAAAACCTTCCTTTGTAGAGAGACCAATTTCATTTCCTTGTCGAGGCGCCATCAACCCTAACGAACACACCCCTAACCAAGACACACTGCTCAGCCTCCATCCCACTTACCATCCTTGACGGTATTCTTATTTTTTAACTAATAAGGCTTACCGGATGAACAAAATCCTCCGTTCGATTCTACATATTTTTCACTCTCAGTTGCAATTCACTCTCTCGACGACTCAGGTGACCTTTTGTGACTGAATTTACTTCTCTTGTCTAATCTTCACTCTTCGTTACACAAAACCACTGTCCTGTCACTGCTGCCACAAATAAAAATATTTGTTCCTCTTTGTTAACGCTACAAAGCTCTTATTTCGTGGAATTCTCAAATCAGATAATTTTATTCTGCTTTCTTTTGGAATTCCTTTCTAAGTTTTCGTGAATTTGGGTATTTTTCCCCAGTACTACGGTTGTTCCGTTAGTCCTCGACCTGAAAAATATTTTCAATTCTATTTAGATCGAACGACGAGTCGTACTTCAATTATTATATTTTATGTGGCAATGGAGTTTCTTTAATTGTTTAATAGTAGTAGTAAGAGAATAAGCAAATGTTGTGAGAAAAATGGATGAAACCGATATTATAGCCGGTAAAAAAATACTGTGCTGTAAAAAGTTTAACATCGACTGTTATAAAACAACAGTTTCGACATTAAAGCAGTCTTCGCTTCGTTTGCAATGGTTAAGGTGTAGGTAACTGAATTAATACCCGTCCAAAGTTGTTTGTTTTATGACGAGAGCTAAATATGCTTAGCATTGGTTACAGTTGGTGTCCATTAGTGAATTAATTACTGCACTAGCGATCACCGAAACGTGGTAGGTGACAGGAAAACCCTCTCAAGAGTTTTCTTTCATGTCGGATACTTTAGTCCTTAATTTTTATTTGCGCTGAATTACAAGGTAAAACTCGACGCTTCAGCTCATCCGAGGATCGTGGCGCTAAGACGCACGTAAAAGTCCGTTTTTAGGTGCAAAACTTACGTGGATGCCTTTCTGTATTTACGGAGATTACCATGTTACTGCACACTTTTCTTTCACTTGTGTCCAGCAATGTGCGCTTGGAACAGAAATGATTGCGCCATAAAGACGGGCGAACGTGTTGTGTGATGCGGCTATTAGCTAGAGCGTAAAAATAAAATACAGGGGAAAAGGTGTGCCATGGCGGAGAGAGGAGAGATACGATCAATAAACAACAAACTTTCAAAAGCTTACCATTCAACGTATCATCGTCATGTTTTCCTTCCTCTTCTCTTCTTTTTCTATTATTTTATTTTCGTATTCCTCTTCCAATTCAAACAACCAACATTAGTTTCAATTTATCTCGTTCATTAACCTTTCTAAGCAAAACTAAAAGTAGTCGTATATATTCTTCTTTATCCTTCTACGGATTAAAGATCATTAATACTCAACTAAAATCTGTATACTATTTTTACATTTGTTTACGTCGTAGATTATTTCGCTCAGTTCCTCATTTAATTTTTGTCAATCTTTTTAGTTTACCATTAAAAAATTTAATTTATTTGCTTTCTATATACGTGAGTTTTTAGAACAATTTCGTTAACTTTTATAGAAACACACATGAATGTTTACAACCAATATTAACTTATTTAATTTCCAGTAACAAATAATTGACTGCCTCGTCTATGTCATCTGGTATTCCTCGTATTTTCCCTACTTTCAGTTTGGAGGTTACTTGTGGTAGTAGCAAATCGACATCTAATAGGCCGCTCTGGAGCCTGAGGTCGCAAACTTGCACAATGGTCCTGGTAATGCGGTAATTGCGTAGTGTGCTAACCACACTGCGGCTTAGCCAATCTAACCTCTTTGTCAACGTCCACATTTCCTAAAGAAACATCTTACATATTTAGAGCTCATAATTATTTTCTACAATTGTTGATAATGAACAAAAAACTAAGCAAGTGGAAAGCATTACGTTCTAAATACCGATAGAAAAGAATCGATTATGATCAGGACGACTAGGTATATGCGTTTTTTTAAAAAAAAAATGCTATGGATCTGTGATAAAATATTGTGCCAAGACATTCTTCTAGTTTTCTTATACAATTTGTCACTTTAGGCCCCAAATATCATTGTAAACAATAATGTTATATATCTATTTATAAACAATAATTTATTTCAATATTAAGTTTACTGAAAATTCTGACGTTGCAATTGACTGGTGCATATTTTTAATTTTAAGAACTACAATGAATTTAATGCAATCGAGTTAGAAAATATTTTATTTTTCGTAGAATACCAAAAGCTTAATTTTAAAACAAAGCAGAGTCTTAAGTTTTTTCCTAATTTTATATAGTATGAAACAATATTACCTTTGTTTCCGATTAATTATGAGAAAAATATTGCCAATAAAACACTTTTTAATCAAAATTATTGTTTTTTAAAAATTAAAGACGTTCAAAAAATGAAATTACATTTTATGAATGTCAGAATTTATATCTCCATATTTTCTTTCTAGCTACAATGACGTTTTATAGTTTATTGTTATGATATGCCTACGGGGAAGTTTACTTAGAATCGCTTCAAAGTAAATATGAAGAGAATGGAAATTCAACAATTATGTAGAATCCATATTATATTTCTCTAAAGAAGTATGTGGTTTTTTAGGTTTCATTTCAAGAAATATACGTTCACTTTGATATATTGAATTTATACCTCAAGTACCCGAAAACAATATTTACGTTAAGTAGTCAAGGTGAATATAGGGAGAATTGAGCTTGAGTAAGCATAGCTTCAGAGCAAGTTAGGTAACAGTTGCGGGTAATACTTCAGAACGACGAAGTCGATGGGAAAGAGTTGAACGTCTTTAATAGACAACGTTGGTGTGAGGAGTGGCCTGTTTATCCTTCAGCACCTGGTCCCTTTTCAAGTGCGCTGGCGCGTCGCTTCTTTGCGGGAGATTCGCGACCTGCTGATATTTATTCTACCGGAAATGACGTTAACGGGCCCGCCCGGAATAAAGGGGGCGTCTTCGATTTACAATTCCAATATTTGCATGGACGAGCTTGTTCTCTCGGGAGTCGCGATGGATGCTTTCCTCTTTTTTCCTCACTCCCACACGCGCCTTCCTAAGCTCTAAACAATGTTACGAGCTTTCTCTAACAACGCCGCCAGGTATATCTATAATTTTTTTTCTTCACCTTTTCCCTTCTTCGCGTATGGGAGAAGCTGGTGGTAAATGTGCTGACACTGACTCCAGTTCCCTTCAGCTGTCTTATATTTCCGCTTCGCTGCTTGCATACGAACACATTTCCTTCTATGTTCTCAAGTGGCAACTTCATTCATTCTTTACTAAATTATTCCAAATATCACTACCGTATATGAAAACCTGAAAATTTTCCCTGTATCGCACTTCATTTGTAATCACCGGATTTAACGCCCTGTAAGATTTCATCGTAATTCTTCAATATTTATGGGAAACTGGAAGATTTATTTTCAAAGATAAAATGCTATTCAAACAATATATCATGGGAAGATACTTGACATAAACTGGCACATAGTTGCCAATATCTGTAATTTTACCTTCGAGATTTAATAAGTTACCTTTTTAAGGGAATGGCGAGAGGCTCTCTGCACTGCAGTCGGAACCATCCAACTTATTCTCTCTTATTGCATGAACTGGCCATTTCTAATCAATCATGATAGAATTTATAGTTAAAAATGAAACTCTAGACTGCATGTCTTTCTCCTCCGCCCATCCATTAAATACCTATTTTCAAATCCCTCACAGCATCCCGACCTGCCGCCACTCCGGTTCCAACGATGCTGGCTCTAACAGCTGAAGCTAGTCGTACCCTAATCATTCGGCCAGCAGCCGACAGCCATCTTTCTTATTCAATATTTAATTTTGTACTATTTTATACTAACAACATTTGAATAAACCTCATCTATTGCTTTGTAACTGTGTCCCTAAATAATATTGAAGTATTTTTCGTGACGAGGGATACTAATGTTTTATCACCGTCGACCATCAAATTCGCAGAAAGCGAAGCACTTTAGTGATCAATCAAATTCTATTACGTAACAAATAATAAATAACATTTCAAAATAGTAATCAAATTAATTCCAAATTAATTATTAAAATCTAAAAGCTAAATTGATTCATTAGTTATTTATAGGAATGGAAGTGAACCGCTTTCTGTTAATCAATGTATAAAAAAATTCGTTTTATAGTTATTAAATTTACGATTTTAATTAACGAGAACTTCGTGTCGCGGGGAGGAGCAATCAATGCAGTTAGTGTCATGCAAAATAGAAATATTGGTAACTACTTGCTACAATCGTAGAAAACATGCCCTTCATATAATTGCTCTTCAACATTTATTTATGAGGTGTGTAAAATCTTTTATTCGCTAGCCTTTCATTTCCTAACATATAGACGAAATGTGTCCATAAGTTTGATAATAATTAACATTATTTCTATACGAACTTTCCGTACGTGGGACTCAATAAAAATAATAACCCTCAGTGAATCTGGAGAACAATTCAAGATTTGTTTACTAGCTCATGAATTCAAGTAGTTGATGGTCGAAATCTAACGGTTATATTGGAAGCTGGACTCAAATCCGGCGTTCGGGAAGAAGAGTTATTTTGAGAACAATACTTACAGAAGTTGCAATAGTAAAATAATTATAATGGCGTATCTTAAATACCCAAATTCTGTCACAAACATAGATAAAGAATTTATTTGGAGCTTTCGGCGAACTATGTTGTTCTAATCTCGCCTATTTTTATTAAAAAAAATTAATGTTTATTACACTTATACCTCAAAAAATAATATAATGATAAAACGAATTAATACATACCTTTTTTGCAAAAATATGTTATAATGACACATGAGTGAGATGAAAACTCTCAAAATATAAATTTTATGACTTTATTTTGGAATTTAATCTACTATATAACATTGAATTACGCCTACTGCATCACTCTCCTCGTTTTTTTTAATTATTTCATAAATGTCAGGGTAGTTGTATAGGTTAATGAGTCTGAACAGTTTTGAGACAAATTGCCAAAGTTGTAATGAAAGTTAAAATACCAAACTTTCGAAATTGATTTTACTAGACCGTGACACCCGCTTTAGACGATCTGAGCGCTTAGTGAGATGATTTCTGCGTATGGCTTGTGAGGATTTTGGCGAACTTCTCAGCTTTCACACTGCTAAATACTCACCTTATTTTCTTATGTGAACATGGGAATTAGAATCTTTGTTCTGTTTACTATATTTTTTTTACCACGAAAATGATATCAGCGCGGCCTTACTAGAACCCTACTATAGTTATTTTTCAGCAAACACTTAGCATTACTCTTTGTCCCCTACCGTCAGTCAATTATTGCTTTGTCTACATGACTTGGCGTCCTGACAAATAGATGGCACTATTTAGCTGTAAAGGCGATTAGTAGGTCAATTATTATATTTTATGTGACAACACTGTAACCTTTAATGTCAGTTCGCGCCTTCCCTAATCATAACGCTTCTTCCTGAATTTCTCAAACACTATGTCTTGGCTTTTTTTCTATCTCAGGCCACGTGTATTAATTAGATAGTTTATGCAGCAAAACTAAATTCTAAAATGAAATGAGTAGTTTAATTATTAATCGTTGTTCTGTTAGTTATATTGTTACTAGTTATTTACCGATGCTCCCTAAACTTCACGTTATACGTTTATAAAGTAGTGTATCAATGGGATTTTGTAATATTTATTTAAAAATGACTTTTTATCCCAGAGCCAAGTATAATAAAACACTAGAAGAGGTCAAATAAACTCGTTTTTCTGGTAGTTCGCGCTTATTTGCATCTATCTTTGTTAATTTTCTCAAAATCCTGTTTCCCATGGAATGTTGTTTAGAGGGTTTTCGGATATTCCAACACAACAGGAACTGTAGGCAACGCAAGACAATTTATGTGAATAACTTTCAATACGTTATCTTTTCATAGGCGATTTAACTCAACTCCTCTATCTGTGTTTTTGGGTGAAATGTATACAATGCATAAATGCATGTTGCGCTACCTGTTGTCTCGGTGTCGTATATACATGCATACATGTGCACAGAAACTCGCATGGCAAAACAAGCGGATATACGGTACACGTCCGTCTGCATGCACAACAAAAATGTTTATTCCAACCTGCAAGTTTCAAGGTATATTGGCAAACACTGGAATAATTAAGCTACAATATTATTCTTCGATATGAACTGACCTATGAAACAGCAAAACTGCACGAAAATGTCACATTAATTTGAGAATTTACAACCGGACCACAAATCGTTCTCGTTTAATAATTCCAAAAAATCTCAAATTTTATTCAACTAAAAATAAATACCATCGATAAAAGAAGAAACGGTTCGAAACGTAGAAAATAACTGACAGACTACAGAACAACCGGTAAGTACTAAAAGAGTACTTACTGCACATTTAAAAAAATATAAACGTAACATCATTGTATAGATATATTTATCTGACAGTTGAATTAAAAATAAATAAATGAAATGACCAATAGGTCAGAAAAATTTAATTGTCAACAAAGGAAATAAATAGAAAATTACAAAATGACACTATACAAATTTTGTATTGATGAATTAAAATCCAAATATGAAAATTTAAAGCAATAAATTTTTATGTAAAATCAAAAATTTATAAACTGTTATAATTTGAAAATTATCTTAATTACAAACCTATCAAAGATTTTAAAGATAAATTTGTTATAATTAATTGAAAATACGTCATATTTGTTTATATCAGTCGAAGGAAATAAAAGGTTATAATTTATAAACCATTTATTTTGTCCAAGAAGCTTTCAGCAACTCCTTCAACTGCCTTTTCCGAAACAGTTTTTTATATAAAAATTCTTTAAAGCCAATTTTATCCTTTCGAATCATTTTTGGGGCAATGATCAATTTCAACACATATGTATTGAATGTATTAATATACACCTTCCGGACATCCTAAAGAGTATTTTACATTATCGGAAATATTCATCAAGATCAAATCGTCTCCCATTTTAAAATAACTGTGAAGTGAGTTTTTTGGAACCATTCTAAATCTGGAAAGTCAGATATAATTTAACACACTTTTCCACACGATATTACCATGTTGTTTAATGTATAACTCTCTCCGATAAATCGTTGAGAAGAATTACTCTTCTGTGAAAAAACAACAACTTTATATTGCGACTTCAAAAACGTTAAATATTATTACTTTTTAATGATTTTAGTCTTTACTCTTTATAAATACGTTTACTGTACAAAAAGTATCATTATCCAATTAAATACATTTTGTGGCTTCTAAAAATACAAACCTAGGCGAATCTATTTTTTTGGTTAAACTATACAATAACAAGAATTTTAATATATTTTACTGTTTTTTAATGTTACAACATGATCCATCCTATTGTCACATTTACTATACCTATAATTAATTCATTAAGTAAATGAGCTAGAATTTTATACTTTCCTTCGGCATTCCAACCGTTGTTGTGGTTTTCTGTTTCAACATTTTCGCTGCATATATCACAGGTTGCCCTTAACGATTTCCGAACATAATTTTATGTCTGTGTGTCAGTCAGTTTCTCTTTGTCTTGGACCGTTGACAAAAAATTGTGTCTGTTATACGTTTCGTGTGTCCGCATTTTCTTTCAGCGAAGCAGATTGAGGTATACATGTAATGTATTTTTTTCGACATGTGTGTGTGTGTCGGTTATGTGCGTAACGGAGCGACTGCATGTTACATGTTTAATTACAGCCTGATATGTTGGCCGCTAATTAGGGATTGCGTTTGTGGCGTGTTTCAGGTAAGCACAGTCCGAATCGAAGCGTACAATGAAGAGGCAAGCTGAACCCGACTTTATGGACGGAATCATTTCGGAAGGCGATCAGGTACAGGAAAACAAAACAAAAAGATTGTATAGCGCGGGGCCCTTAACAGCTTTTAACTGCTCAGTAATGTAGATTAATGCTTTAACAATTCGTGTGTGCGTGTATACGTTGTGTGCTTTGCTTAACAGTTGTGTGTTCCTAACAAATAGCCTAGTGGGATTCAAAACATCAAGGCACTTAGCGTTTTTGTATTCTAATGAAACATATCTTTAGGATTCATTTAAATTTTAAAATAAATTTAAATTATAATAACGTCAATGGGATTTTGAAACATTTCAGAAACAATGGAAAAGTTCTTGATGGTAAAAGATTGATATTATAATAACCAGTACATAATTTACATAATAACTAGAGAACGAGTTGGTGTAACAAGTCAGTATTTGAAATGCTAAGGTGTTTTTCATAATAATAACCCAGTAAGACGGTGAAGGACAAGTTGTAGAAGCAGTCTGTCCACTTGTTTTGAGGCCGTAGCATTGTTTCTACTGGCACAGCTGAATATAATTTTGACGTAATTTTTTGGAATAGAGAATTGGAAGCTATCGTGGTGAGACTTACGAGAAAATTGGAAGTCAGTCGAGTTGAAGTGGACCAGGATTAGGTGTCAAAGAATAACAAAATCTATTGTTTATTTACCTTAAATTGTTCAAAAATCCTCCTGCTAAATTTGATTATTCACCTGACGAATTCAGTAACAACTACTGCAGAAACGTATTATTTTTTTAAGAAAAGGAAACATTATCTGACATGCTTAAAATATTATTTATATCTGTGTGTCACAAAAATTAAGTTTAATGAAAAATTACTGTTCCTTCTTATAAATAAAAACAGAAAATTCATCTGACTTGCATATTAATATAATTAATGTGTTATTTATTTAAATTAAAATTTACATTTAACTACAAAACGTTTCCTCCCAATGTTCAGAGACCTCTTCAGTTGTATAAAATGAACAGAATCTATTTTTAATTTATATCAACCACTTATATAAATATAAATCGGCCCTGGAAGTTGTTGGAAAAAGACAAAAAAAAATCTGTTTTATATTTATATAAATAAACACAATATATTTTGTTAATTATATAATAAATAGTGACTTTGGGCCATAATACACTAATTCATCCTTGTAAAAATTATTTCAGTTCGGTTTAGCAGACAATCGAAAAAATGCTCATAAAATTTAAAATATATTTTTTGTTGATATTTATAAATTAAGCAGTATTATTTTAATTGCACACAATTTGTATTGACTGGTGTTTCTACACCATCTAATCAAAATGTAGATTATTTATCATTTAGGTTTTAAGTGTTACGTAGTACTGTGATTTTAAACTATTATATTATTTGTTTGTTAGCTTTAAAAAGATACAGACGTATATACATTTTCAACAATTAGCTACCCATAGTTGCTCTATATGAGAAGTTAAAACTGGCGTAGACTATTGCTAGATGGTGTCCAGTCTTCACGGTTAGATTCAAACCATGGACTCTTTCTGACAGAAGTCGTGACGTCCGTTCTAACCTGGGAACGCGGTCCAGAGATCACAGAACAAAGGCACGCCAGAATCATTTCGCATCCTGTCACGGATTAGAATATTAAAGCATAAACTTAACCGGAAGTTTTATCGCGTGCCATGCCACTGTACATTTAATCTCCCCACGAAACCCTGCGAGAAAGATCTGTGCTCATGATTAAATACTAAATTTTGATTATGTTTAATTAAATTAATTTGTGAAAAAATAGGTTCTTGATAATTATATAATCATTATTATGCACCCACAAATGTTATGTTGTTGACGGAACATCGTGTTAAGTGTAGGAAAAAGTGATAAAATCCGTTTGACAATATAAATGGCCAATTTACATTTTGTCTGTTCGAAGAATACTGTATAATAATAGAAACAGTTTTACCTGTGGTTTTTACATCGTCGTGAAGTTCGTCCACGAGGCAATCCTGAATCTTTCTCTTATTAGTAAGATGAGTGTCAAGTTGCAACATTGTTATCCCTGCTTTGTTGCTCACCTGTTAGCAACTTTGGTAGGCAGCGAATACGCGGTGAGTAATTTTTTGTTGTTGTGAGTTGGCAAGTTCACGGAAACCACCGGGTCTTGGTCCTGGTTTGGGGCGTCGTCCAAACTTCAGGAAGGCCTTTGATAATAAGCATTGCCAAGTTTATGGTCACTGCGTAAGGAAAAGCCATAACAGTTAACAAGAAGGCTTTGTAGTAGGGCGCCAACTTCGGGGCGTAAAACGATCGTAAGGTATTCCTAGCCCAACAACTACACTGGGGTTTATTGTCCCCCAGAATATTTCGCCCACGTATGTGCATAGTTGTGCAATATAGCACTACCTTTGTATCTCGGCAAGCAACAACGTTGACAAGTTTTACATTTATTTTGAAACAACAAGAATTGAACGCAGGATATTTGATATAATCGGACAATTTTATTTATTTATTGTTTATATTCACGTCAACATATTAGTCATTGACGACTTTTCATAACTACTAGATGAAATTATTACATTTTATTAATATTATTTATACATATTATTCTTACCCTAAGATTATTCATCTAAATCGATTACACCTTGAATGTCAGTTTTCTTACTAAACTTTACAAGGTTATTTATTACCGCTGCTGAGGTACATATCTCCCTTCTTGTGTATTTCTCAAGTCTTTTCTAATCCTGTCGTGCTTTGGGCAGTCTTAGAGGAGAAGTTGGATCGCCCCGGCAGCCATCATGGGTCACATATAGGTTGTGGTGAGCTAGAAAACAGATAGTAGTACGTGAGGTTAGAGTGGAGAGATATTACCCTTTCAACTGTCTCCCTGATAGATTGCCAGCGAAGGTTATTGACTTCAAGTTCTCAACTTATTTCTGAAATATTCCTTCATTCCTACCTCTTCTATAATTTTAAATTTTTCCTCCAGAATTCGAACTAATTGGAAACGATGTCAGCCTTCCTCAAAATAATTAATTTTTGAAGTAATATTAGAATCAAGGTAATGTACAGTAGAATGGATCTACTACTCAACCCTTATAGAACTCTCTAAATTCCTTCCCTAACATTGAACTCGTCTATTGAGCAATGTATTGACCAATAAAACAGCCCTCTATCAAAAAAAATAATTAATAAAATATGGTGCTCTATACTAAATTATTTTTCAAATAATATAAATGTGGTACTATTTTCTGACTTAACTCCTAAACTCCTGTAGATATGTGAAGAACTACTCCAAGGGAAATGGAGGGTCGTACGTTGTAAGAATTACACGTCCATTATGATTAGCGCTAAAACTATCGTTCATATTAAAACGAAGCTAAAACTGGCAGACTTGATAAGTGACAAAGCAGATAAATTAAAGCGGCAAGACGTCGGTTAAGGCGTGGGGAAGGGTGGCAGTAATGCAGAAGCTATGCATAGCAGACGAGACAAGGAAGCGCTTAGTAATAATTAGTGGTCGATATATAAAGTTGAGTGGAGACAGCACCCGCGAGAGGCGGCCAACTTAGATGAGTTGACAGAAATTCACCTCTATGCGCCCATAAAGCTTACAGAGGCCGAGCCTGTAATTTACATAAAGATGCTGGCTTTAATGGCTAATGCGGCGCCCTGAATACATCTGCGTCCGCTGTCCTCCCACAAGGGTTGGAATTGCACCGCCCTCCCTCAAATATCCAATTAGGGTTGCTGTGTTGGACGCACAGAGGCTATGGCGTTTCAGGTGTTGTCCTCCGCGGCGATTAAAACTCTCAAAAATACGACCAATACGACTAAATTTCCATCGCCCAAATTATTCAGACGGATGTTAGTTTGAAATTAAATACAAACAATATCTCTTGTGTTTTCGTTGGTCTATGAGTGTGTAATAATTTTTGGCCGATCGGGTTAATATATATATAATGATATACTGAATTTTTGGAGTAACACTAGAGTACAGACTTATTTACAATGATAGAAAATAATTCAGACATAGAATTTAAATAATATTTTACTTTACAATTGAAATATGACTTTACATGTTTTAAATATGACTTGTTTTTTAAAAAAAATTGAAAACACCAGCCTAATAATGAGAAATAATTTATTATCAAATTTAAAACATAATTGTCAAGCACAGCGTTTCATGCCAAACTGTGACCTATTCAGGTGTACAATTTAAATTTAAAAATTTTTAAAAAATCTTTTTTTTAGATAACTTAATTTAGTTGAAATTGTACAACTGAAGAGGTCCTAATTAGGGATGAAACGTTGCGTTTGTTAAATATAATTCAAGTAAGGTTATTTATATTTGATTTCCAATACTTTGTAAAGCGAGTCCTGAGGAATTTTGACTTGTCTTGGCATCTTACGCTGGCGCTCTACATCTGTCCATTCACAGCGCAGTTCCCGGATTCGATTCCCGATTCCATCAGATAGTTGCCATCTTATTTCACAATTAAAATAGCATCAAGCTTAATAAAAGCATTTAATATTAATATATTTATTACTGTTTATATTGTTGTTCAGGGACCGTTTGAATGCAACTGTGATTAAAATTATTGTAAATTACCCTGGCTTGAGTAAACTTAATTAACTCAATGTAACTTGCTGCTATTTTATTAGACCATGCTGTAACCGCATATTGCACCTTATTTAATTTGTTTCCTTAACCTAATTTTTCTTGAACATTAATTATTTTCAGCATCAACGTTTATTTATATTATGGAAAACAAAGCTTAACAATTACAGAATAAATCTATAATTTCAATTAAAACAGTTTATTTTAAAAAATTGGAGTTGCAATATCAGTTATATACCTTTGTATTTCTTTAATTCGCTTTAATTCTGGAATACTAAATCGATTATTGATTTATTAATTCAAAAACAGATGTAAAATTAAAACTTTTAATTCTGGAATGTTATTAGTCATTGAATATTCATGGTTCAAAATGAATTCGCCCCTGAAAATCCAACAATTGGAATTCCGCGAAACATAATCATTTGTCCTCTTTCCCGAAATTTTGTTTTTATTTCTGGTTTCTACCATGTGCTGATACTTTTTTGCGTTGGTAATTATTTGGGGGGGTTCCTTCCACATTTTCTCTCGTCATTCGGGAGAAAGTTTCACCTGTCCAGACGCCAGGGGAGAAATATGACGGGTGTGTGAGGGTGGAGTTCGTTTCTGCCGTCATCCGTCACTGTAGTATTGGATTTATAGCCGTCATCGTGCGAGGCTGCGAAATGTGAAATTTATACACCCATTCGTCCGCCGCCACTACTCTGCAATGTCCGACCATAAAGTCGCTGCATTTCAAACTCACTCACCCACTCGCTCCGTCTAGTGACAGGGAACTGTAAACACAGAAATCAACTATTCTTAAATAGGGGCGGAATACTGGCTGGCGCTGTAAGGAACGTCTTTGAGACGACGTGATTCAACGGTGATCGGATCATGTCTGTAGAAATGCATTTTAGTTTCCTCTATGTAAGGAGATGAGACGATATAGTAGTGATAAAAGTACTTCATCATTTACTCTAAATAATTTGCTCGTTTTCGACCGATTCTTCTCGACGTCGCCGACAAACGGACTTTCGGTCTTTTTTGAACTGTTTAGCATTTGTGAATTGCATGCACTAACTTATAACTATACCGTTTGTTTCTTACGAGGCCTCCGAGCCGACGGCTTTGTCTCTCGCTTATTCCCACGATAGCGATTCTTATCATTGCCAACTCTGCGTCTTTGAGAATAATGAGTTCTCACAGTCATTATTATCTTCCCGGCTCCGTTGTTCAGGTGTCGCTATTAGGACTGTCCCAGTTGCCATTCAATTGTTTACTATTACCTAACGTGGGAGTTGTGATTTTTTTTAATATGTATGCTTACTACAAACGTCTTTCAACACGGTTTTTTCAATATATTAGCAATAATTGTAACTGTCCTGAATCGAATCCTCAATCTCTATGAATGAGGAAGTAACAGCATACTGTATTTTGTTATGCAAAACAGAAATTCATACGTACTACTAAGATACAAAAAATGTTAAGTTTGGCAAATGAGCCAAAGGAAATTCGTTATAGGGGTCATATGAAGAACAAAAGTAAACCAAAGAAGCTATTAAAGTTTAAGATTATTATGGAAGAGAAATAATAATCAAATGTACTAAAATAGACTAAATTCTGTAACGCGTAAAGTTACAAGGGAATATTTTTGCTATGTTGAGAATGAAACAATCGATGGTCAAGTTCGAGCAAAGACAAGGCGAGAAAAACGATGATATCTATGTCTTGAAAATACTCTTCCTTCGATCTCTCTATTTATTTAATTATTTCGCAAGTTGTCCAACTTCTCCGTGCTTCAATTCTCACTATCATGGTGCTAATGAACGCATAACACATCTTTATCCTGAAGATGCAACTAAATTTCTTGATTTAAATTTTGTAATTTATCGGCAAATAGTTTTGATTTTTTTATTAAATTAAAATGACTTTTTTATTTTGTGAGTAAGTTACGTTATTGTATCTGTAAATGTGTTTGGTTTGCGGTTCCACTTCACCCAATCTCCCCTAGACTGGGTAGGAACAGTTGATTAAAGCCCAAACTGTTTAACGCAATGGCAGCTGTAAAACGGAGGGAAATTTGAAAATTCCGATGCAGGCGGCACGAAGCATGGAGCCGTTAACAGGGTTACCACCAGCACAAATGTGATTCTGCGCGCGTTTAATGTGCCGTCTGTCCGCCCCCCGCAATCTATTTGCCTTGCTGGATCTTCTCCACCCCCGTCTTGTATTCCCTGTTCGTGATTTCCACAAAACCGGAGCCTCGTTGTATTCTCTTAAACCGTACGCCTGTTTACAATTATCCGCCCAATACGAATTTTTAAATTTCTAAAGCATTATCCTCTACAGGTACCATATCAACTGAATCACCATAACTTGAAAATTATGGTAATAAACGTGTTCTCGTATAACTGCTTTCTTGCTGTTTATACTGCTCGTAGGATAATATTATCAGTACATACTAATATGGATCTCTGCATATTTTTTCAAATAATACTGAGACCTTTTATTATTATTATGTAGTATATATATATATTGACCGTAAGTCAGAAAAATTTTAAGAATTGACGAAGCAATTAATACAATGAAAATATTCTATCAAAACGTTTCGTCCATAATTTGGGACTTCAACAGGTGTGCATTAATTATTAAAGAGAGACGAGACCTAAATTATTAATTTAGGAACGAAAATTTCCTCAATGAAACTCAGTTTTATGAATATAAATTTTAAATAAAATATATTTAACAAAATTTGTTTTATAAAATTATATATAACTGGTTTAACCTACAATCTGCCAATGGCAAAATCTTCCATTATCATCTTACAAAAATTAATATTATCTAACTAAATTTCTAAGACACTGTGAGACTTATAGCCAGTTTATTTATTTACTGTAATATTAACATGACGGGTAATTATAATTTTTAAATAATATTTTCAATTTCTGTAATCCTATATTAAGACTATATATTATAACGTTCGCATTTTATCTTAATAATTGCTAGAATATCAATGCTCCTAGTCATATAGATTATAAAATAATCAATCTCTTCTTCATAACTGTCCTTGAAATATTTTTTTATTGTAATTCATGTTAATTCACTGAAACTACGGTATTAACTAGTTATGAGTCAAATATCACAATAATATTTGAAAGCTGATATAGAACTGGTACGATTTCAATCTAGATGTATAATAAATCATGGAAAAATAATTTAATTTAAGTAAAAAATTAAGAATTGCCAAGGGATCCAGCATAATTTATATATATAAATACTTTTTGTCTCTCATTTTTTTTATCTTCATTAGGCGTTTAGGTGAACATGTGAGTTTATTGCCCCTCACAATCGTTTTCCCAGTACCTAAAATTAATTTTTCTCAACGTCTTTTGCTTCACAAACCTAACATATTTTTTTGTTAATTCACGTCTTTACGTTCATTTGCAGTTTCCTATGTTTTCTCGTATTGTTCAAGCCCACCCCCCGAGATGAATTCTTGAGAACCGAACACAGTGAACGCGCTGCGGAACCTTTTCATAGAAATGGGCGTCGTTTCAGTGGACACAGTCTCTCGTACTTTGTGAAATTCGAGTTTTTCCTGCGTGCTGACAAATTATAGAGACGGGCGCGGCGCTCTCTTTCATTAGGCCCGTCGGAGTGCGTGTCCCGGAGTTTAACACGCGCCAAGTAATTAGATCCACGATCCCCGTATTATTTCACGCGACCTTTGCTCTCTCATTCATGTCATACTATTTCTCCTTTTTACATTAAATGTCTTTGTCCTTTTAACTCCTTATCCTTAGCTTACCTTCCTCGTGTTCGTCATTTTCCAATATATACATTTATGAAGCACTAATAATTGCCCTACTCTCTCTCGACGATCGAATATTCCATCTTACAGCACGGATCTTCCAGTATTACATTTTTTAATCACACGCGAGTAACATAATTGTATTATATGTTCCTTTATTATACATTATTACCGTTGTATATATGTTAGGATTCTTCAACTGAGTTTGGAAAATTTTGAGACAAATATCGAACTTTGAGACCAAGACCCTATCTAAAACAGATTGAATTTTAATTTCAGAATTTCCATGGACTTTTAACCTTTTATGTGAGCACCCTCATATTCAAGTAAGAGTGAAATGAGCATATTTTCAAATGCTTGGGTTTTATAAAATTTTACACCAGTATCCGGATCAACACTTTTATTAATTGCTCTTATACGTGGAGGGAAGGACCATTCTAGTGTGTCTACGACACAAAATGTACTGGATTATTAGGGTGAAAAAATTTATTATGGGACCCAAGGTTGGGGTTACGATTTTAAAATATTTTTTATTTCATTGTTTGCAGTAAATGCGTTCGTTTATTAGACGGATGACAGGATCCAGCATTGCGTATCAAATACAATTTTTTAACGTAAAATTCATACTCAAATATCTACCTACGAAAAACACAAACAATCGGGATAGAAATTGTAAATAATAATTTTGATAACTTTATTTTAAATATTTAAAATTCCAAATAAATTATATAATTTCCAATAAATGAACAAGTACGTCCATAAACCCGTACACGCGGTAATTTCTTTAAGGATTCTATCCGAGGCACTGAACAATTAAAATTACTCTGAAGTGAGATAACAGACAGATTTTTTTAAATCTTAGACGCATGTAACGTAATTGCCAAAACAACTTATAATTGCACGAAAAGAGAACTCAATTCCAGCACAATTAAACAGTAAACACATTTAACAACTTAAAGGAATTTACTTATGGGAAAATAAATATTATCGTGTGTGTAGTCTGTATAATGTGTGTGTACGTGATGATGAACTGATGAGCGCCTTACCCTTCCGAAAGTAGGCAATGCGTTCGTCTTCTCTATAAGTGTAGCTGCCTAACCAGCAGAAAGTGCATTTATATTGTTCAGTCCAACTACAATTACAGAAACAAAGAAATGCGAACCATATACGAAATAACTGGACGTTTCGACTTTCTTTTACGTCTTTCTCTATTTCTCTAATTGAAGTTTGTTGAAAATTAAGGTTTTATAATTAATTATTATTGTTAAATATGCCGAAACAAATCTGTTTCTACAAAAATAACTTCAATTTATGAAAGAAACGAATAATTTTTACCTGGAATTTAGATTATTACATTTATTTGGCTTGTAACATCTTCTTATAGTAATGGAATAACTTCACTAGATAGGCATCTCTTTTTTAATTTCCTTCTAGAGACCGACATTGACATTCTGCATATATTGGTCTAGAATTAAAGAAATCAATTATGCATTTTTTAAAACTGACCATCTGTGTTTATTTGTCTTACGCGAGATACCGCTATTACCCAATTCCAATTCACCTTCCTTATTCACAGGCAGCTTTCAAATTGAGGCAGGTTTCTTGTATTCTCTTTTGACCATAGTAGGCTGGAAAAAAATAACTAACTGTAACCTATACTTTTGCAATGAAACATTTGTTTTGTATAAGAGTTACCGTCCTCTTAATTCATTAACGGAAGGGGGTTTTATTAAGGTTTATAAAACTGTCGTTTTATTTAACGAATTGATCCTCTTTATTTTCCCGGAGGTCGAATTTTTCGCCTCCGTTTGTTTGGGGGAGCGACCGCATGTTTGACAAGCAAGATATCTCCCTCTGGCGCGATGTTCTTCCAGAACACACACAACATTGTGTATGTGTGTGTATTTCGATCGCCGAACTGTAAATAAAGACAGATTTCCCGCCATTTCGTATCCGTAAACCCGCCAGCTACACTGCTCTCTCATTACGGACGCATTCCTAGAAACAAACACGACCAGTCATTTAGAGCTTTTCCTTCGATGCACTGTAACTGAAAACTTTAGTTCACACTTAAAAAGTTTAAATCGGATGAACCCCGGTCCAATTTATATCTATAGAATTCTACCATCTTTTAAAGAGACTTTCTTCTCTCAAATCACTTTTGTCAGCATTGAAGTTAAATGGTATCACTTAGTGACTGCTAGAAGAGACATGCGATATGAGATTGAACCAGAGTCACTGAAAAATAATTGCTGTTTTATAAGAATGTAGACTACAATTATAGGCACATTCATTGTGACAAACTATTTTTTCTGCTTCTAAACGTTTACTAAGAAAAGGCCGAGTAATAAATACCAACTAAAGAAAACATAAAATCACACACAGGAACGTTTGAATACTGTAGATTTAACTATGAGCCACTTCATAAAGGTCTGTAATAAACGCTTAGGTGGACTAGAATTTTCTCAACAATATTTAAGGTCCAATTTACTTAAAAGGAAGTGATCAAATGATGCACAAGGTGCCACACCTATAGTACGCACAGTATTTCATTCAGTTAGCGTCTAGAGTTTGACCTCGTTAGATCGTTGTTTTTATGTGTGTGTTTATTCCGCCGTATCGTGACAACGTCGGACTTTCCTCCCCTCCCTCAATATATGCTCTTTTACCATAGTTTATCTACAGCCTTTGTTTGACAAGGACCTATCGGCAGGTGGAAACGTGACTACTTTAAATTTATATTTATTTTTCAATATTATAGTCCGCAATCGAGGTCAAAAAATTAACATCGGACGTTAAATATATAATGATATAAACCGTATTTAAAAAAATGAAAATCACTCCTACCCTATGGTTATTTGTTGTAATAAGTGAGTAGAAGAGCGATGCTTCGATGTCTCAAGTCTCTAAGGCGACGACGCCTGCCCTTCGCTGTCCCTTAACATGCAACCAACTTCGTCGCCCTAATTTCTCGCTTCATTGAGCGCAAACAGACTCGACAGTAATCGCCAAAGATTGCCTTAATAAGACGACGGCTACACTAAACCATCAAGGTGATGCAAATCTCAGTCCAATATCGTGAGCGGGAAACCTATCTTCAAGTGACTAGCGGAAACCTTACCGGGATTAACCTACTTGAAAAATACATTCTATTTTCGTTCTGAGATATTTTTTTCCTTTACAATTTTACAATATTACTGACTTTACGTAACAGGTATATTAAAGTAAGGTGGAAAAAATATTCAAAAATTATTCAAACTTTTAAAATCTTACTTTGCGAGAAACTGAATCCCCAGAGAATTCGGACAATTTTTCTTCTGAGATGCATTGACTCTCAATACTGTTCTATTATATTTGATGACTCAGTGATTTCAATTTATGGAACACACAATTGTTTGTAAAAGTATACGCAAGATGTTTATCGTATTAGCTCACAGTAGAGATTAAATTAGATCGTGTTGTCGATTCAGTGGTTTTCTTGACGAGTTTCCACGTCAATACCAGACAGTTAATAATACATGGATCCGCCACTTCTTTCCGGAGAGAAGAGAACAGTCCAAACTGTGGGTTTACTCCGTATTCGCCAGATTTTGCCCGCTCCGACAGTTTTCTACATTCAAACGTAATAAAAGCAACTTGTACGGAAAAAAATGACGTCCAACGGGAAAATGTCGTTACAAGCTTCTTTTCTGGACGTTTTGAAAAGTTGATGAAATCGAGATTCACAAATAAAAACGAATCAACTCAAAGCATTGTGTTTTTCAATTGTCTTGCCAGTATTTCCGTATTATATGAGTCAACAGGTTGTCGAATCTTTTGGCCGCAATTCCGACGTGAAGTACATCCACATTGTAGCCAGGTTTGATTTGCACGTCTCTGCACAGTTTATTCGCGACGCCAGAGTGTTTTAATTGAACCCTTCGCGCGAGGCAACAGCGAGCAAGCAGATTTGATAGTCCCATCACAGATCGCCCCTAAAAAAAGGAGGCGGGGGAGAGGAAGCTTCCCGAACGAAGCGTTATAGGCGGCGGGCGCTGTTAATAGTGAAATACGATGCTTGCTCCCGCGGCGAATAATTCGTCGGAATCCATTAAAACGTGGCCCCTAATACTGCTAATGCATCTGACACATCAAATATTACGCTCGCCGTGCCGTAGCTCGCATGTGCTCCATGTTTACGACATCGCCGGCGTTTTATGCCGGGTGTGGGTGCGCGGGTGTTGCTCGCAAGTACGCGAACCCAGGCAATTACGCTCCCAGGGACTGCAAATGGAAGACGGTGGGCGAGGGATAATTCCCCTCTACATGTCTGGATGTCAAGGTCATTGATTGTTTGCTGTGATACATTGGGAACAGAAATGAATCTCTCCATTACCTCGTTTCACTTCCAACGGGATAAATATTCTACGTATGTTTAAAGAGACAGATTGTCCAAAAAGTGTGAATAATTCAAAACATAGGATCATCTTGTGCCCAATCCAAACTCTGAGTTACAATCATAAGCTATGTTTGTTAAATTATTCACCTATTTTATATAATCTAATTTGGCCTTTTGAATATACTTAAAGTAGCTAACAGACGTAAAATTTAGTAATTGATAAATATTGTATATTTAAGCACGCCAAATAATGGCCACAACTAGGAATCATCACCCATCTACTGAAGAACCAATTCAAAAATTTAAAAAAAATTGCTTGTGTAGTCCTGTTGTGAACTAAAACTTATATTATTAATTTAATATTATGCAGTGCACATTTTAAACTACGTTCTTAAAATAATTGTTTCAGAAAATTAAAAAAAAGGTATTCTTTCGCGTATGGTTATTTTACGTCCTAGTGGTGAAAATCAGTTGTATAAATAAATTTACATGTACAATAATGTGCATGCGTATGTGTATGTTTCGCCTACAAACGCGTGGAATAAATTTGACCAAATTTTGTTCACATGTTCCTTGAGGTCCGGTAACAAACACTACACTTGTGGTAAGACACGCGACAATCACCACCAGTGTGCAACGGTGGCAAATAACATTAATGAAATAGAGACTTCGGTAATTCTTATTTCCACTGCACGGCTCTTTTCCATTCGATATCTTGGAACAATATCACCACTACGTGCAACCCAGGGTTTAATTGCTCAGATGCTCAGATAATTACAACAATTATCTGATGTCACATTTTTACACTGTTGCCCCGTGAAGTCCGATACACATTATTTTAACTCAGACTTTCAAATTTTCTTTCGAAGCATCAATAACCATTGATTTCGATACTTGTCCTTTTAGTAGTTAATACTTTTTTTCCAATATTGAAATACCCAGTAAAGAAATTTTGGGGGCGGTCGTTTTCTTTGATCTGTTGATCATTGTTGGCCCTTTTTCCTTTTTTGTGTCGGTGTTGAATTGTTATTCAGTCGTCTCCTGTTACCGTGTGTGTTACTACAAATGCGATTACTTACTACGCCAGGACAAATAAACGTCTTAGCCACAGCATTTCAAAAGTTGTAATGAAAAAATAATAATTCTCGATCCGATATATATTTGATATCAACAAGTATCGGTACGAGGAATGATTAAACTTAAGGAAACATTTATTTTCCAAATTCATCATTTTAATAATTTGTTCGCACACTTGACAAAATTTATGAAAAGAATTATATTTTATTGCTTCGAAAGAAGGATTAATTTCTCGTCACGAATATTTTCCACATTAGATCTTCATTAAACATGGTTTGAAGTACACATTTGTGGCTCTGCGAGTTTAGGTTTGAGACGTAATTGCCCTTGATCGCCTTCACCGCAGATCACAAATGAATCTGTGAGTGTTCCAGTCTGATTCAGGTCATCTCCATCATAATTTTCTTCTGGCACCTCACGAGGAGATCAGTATGGGAAAGTTCTCATGCTCACGCAAGTATTTCCCGTAGTTGCGTTGGTTGGTTGTGCTGTCTTGATGATTAAGCCTCTCAGGTTTACTGGAGTTCAACTAATCAATGAATCTCTTTAATCCTTTATTAGTTTCGTCCGGTTGTTAATAATTTGCTTTCATCTCCAGAAAATAAAACTAACGAACACAATTCGTATTTTAAACTATGCTTTTGAAGCTCTGTTGTGTACAAAATCTTAAATAATTAATATATTATTATGGAGTGGACATTATAAACTATCTTCATAGTAAAAAAAATTGTTTCAGAAAATTCAACAGTATATTTAAAGGTTTTTTTTGTGCGATACACACATCGGATCGTTATTTTATGTCATTCTGGCGAAAAGCCGTCATATAAATAAAATTGCATGAAGTTTAAGGCTGTAATCAATTGTTTTTTTAAAAAGTGAATTATAATTTAAACCAGGTAATTTTATTAACAAGGCACGACGATTACAAAATATAATCTGTAAATAAACTATTCCTGAAATTCGTGAAAGTCTCAAAACTGACCAGATTTTTTAATTCGTTTCGTTTCAAATGTTTTTCCGCAGTAACAAGTTATTAACGAAATTCAAAGATAATTTTTTTTAAAAAAAATATGTGTATAATTTTGTAATAATAATAAATATTACCAAATACACACAGAAGAAGTGGTAATATAAATAAAATACCACACAACGTTTCTGGAAGCCTTGTTGCTGTCTTCCAGGAACGTTGTGTGGTATATAAATATTATCACTTCTTTTCTCTGTTTTTGGCTATAGTTCTTACTATTAATTTTTAATCAGACGAAATTTTTTTCATTTCCCCGGTTTGAAAGATCACGGAATTCATCCTAAAATGGGTGAAAATATTAATTACTGCTCTACGGCACTATAGTCTCAACAAAATGTCAAAAAGTACCACTAAAAATCATTCGTGTTATTTAAATAATTATTACGCAGAAGAGGTCTGTTTTAATTAAAAATGACGGTGCTCATCTCATCATTGGTAAAATTGATCAACTATGGTCATTGTGATCTAATTGTATTATCTACGGGTTTTGTGGTCATTTTGTGGTGAAGAAGAAACAAGTCGCTCTGAAGACTAAAGTTATATTTCCTTTCCGTTTATCACGAGTCTTTCAGAAAATGTATTCTATCGTCCTAATAATAATTATTATGTTTCTAACTCCTTTGCAAAAACTAATATAATTATGTCTTAGTCAAATGCGTGGTGAACTGATATCCGTATATAAGCTGTATGTCGTTGAGTAGTGGTTTTTCTATATTTATTGTCGACGTTGAAGATGATCAGTTGGTTCGATATACGCAATTCCCTCTCAGTGTGAATGATAGATTTTGTACAACAGCCGTGCCCAGATCCACGCGCACACAGAGAGAATCATAGCAGGAAAGGTAAATATTTTGCTTCATTAAGAGTCATAATCCAGCTTGTCTGCTGCAGGCTTTTCAGTGTCTGAGTTTCCCCCAGGTTCGACAGCAAATTCAATTAAATTTTCAAACGCGGTCGGTAATCACTTGGCAAATCCGACCTCGCCGATTACAAATACACACGCCGATACACCTTTGCCAACAGCAACATGATGGCGGTAATTGCAATCCAGTCGTCTGAATGCGTGCATGGATACCTGTACCTTCACAGACTCACCAAGGGCAATCGTCTTGATCAATGCCAGCGTTAGCCCGAGGCTGACCGGGGGCAATTATTGGGCAGACCTTGAAGAGTATGCACCGAAGTTGCCCAGTCGCAATCATAGATGCTTCTACATATTTTTCCACTAAGCGATGCCTCTCGAACTGTTTACCTCCTCACCTCCAGAATCAATTATCGTGAACGGCATAATTAAACCTTCACAATTTGTACCGGAAACCGGCCCTATTCTATCGCATTTTTCCTCACTTGGTCCTGGCTATTACGTCAGCAGTTAACAAAAATTGCCTCAGGTAGTATATTCACATTCCTCCTTATTGAGGATGTCATCACAGCATCAGATTTTAGGTTGATGACTTTAAATTAATTCCGTTCTTACCGTATCCAGTCACGGATGAAAACTCGCCTTTCAATTTGACAGAAACTTTGTGGTCTATTTGTGATCAACTCTTTAAAATGACGCTCTCCCTCTAAATTGTGTTTCCAACTTTCAACAGCCATTGCGTCTGTCTTACATTGTATTTCAGTTGCGTTCTGAAGCTCCAGTTTTTTTCTTCTTAATTTTCAGTGATGAAAAACGGCCAAATTTGGTATAAAATTATTCCGGCGCGTCGTATTCATTCTGTTGTGGAAAAAGTCTCATCAGCTGGAATTTTTTTCTTGAGTTATTCGTGTTCCATTTAATAAATTTCATCCCGACCATGTCTTCATTATTTTGGAACGAATTTCTTCAATCCAGCAGAAGACCACTTAAGTTTTAATTTTTCGTAACTTGATCTTAATGAGAATTTTCATTATCACGGCCTTGACGGAATAATTCCAATTGTTTTTGACTGACCTTTGTCTTTCGTATCATCATCCTTACGTTTGGTCTTATTGTTGTTGACTTCATATCTCGTGTTAGTAAGTACCACCTATTCTGATTATTAGATACTGCAGGAGTAAAACTCAAACTCGAAATACTGGCGTTTCCACTTCATGGAATCCCTTTTGTTCTCAATTGCCTCCGATTGCATTTAATAATGTAGTGATTATAATTATATTGAAAATAAATTAATGAAGGATGTATTTAAAAAATTAACTTATAATGACTCAGTAAATATAATAAATAAATATAATAGCCAAACAGTAATAAAACGTTTGATAATTGACAATGCAATTAATACAATTAGAACATTATAATAACGCTACGTTTCGTTCCAAATTTGGGACTTCATCAGGTGAACAATTGTTGATAAATAGAAGATGAAACCGTAATGATTAATATTATGATATGATTAATGTTTGATACGTTTGAATGTATGCACTTGACTTTCGTTTTGAATAAGTGTTTAAAAGTAATTGTCTGGCTTCCATTTATGTTGTAAGCAAAAATCTTGATCATAAGGTCTCTTCTTTTTTTAAACTATTGTTCACCTGTTAATTGTTATAATGTTGTAATTGTACTGTGAATGATTATTATTTATTTACTGAAACCTCGTTTTAGTATAATTCTAAGTATTACATTTAATACGTCTTTTATAAGTGTTAACGGAATTTTTTTCCCTTATCTATAAAGAAATTGTGTTTTCTTTTTTATCTATTTTTTCCATGAAAACTAGATTTGAATTTTAATATCACTAAACAATGATGAATATTGTAATCATACTATGTTAAAAGACAATTTTGTTTTTCTTGAATATGCTCACCTTGAATGGAGCCAACCTGCTGGCTTTGTCTTGATTATTTCGTAACACTTGTGCTTCCCGTTTTAATCGCATCCTTGACTCCGAGGTCCTTGAGGAAGCACAGATGCATGCCCTCCCAGAAATTGCCTTTCCCAAAGACAAAACGACTGCTTTTGTTGAGTGCCTGTCAGACTCCATGAATGCAATATGAAGACGTCAATTCAACCCTTAGACTGAAAGAATTTAATATACTGTGGCAAAGGAATCAATCCTTTTTGAGAATTGGAAGTCTGTGATGACGACCGTCTCAGTTCCACATTCCACTGCACAAATTTGGTTTCAATGTTAGATGTTTCTAACCACTGATTTCCTCCTCTAACTAGGTCGTACATTTCTGTATTATCTAATCCAAACGGTAACTACCGAGAAAAACGACGTAGTCTTCGTTTTGATAAAAATTCCAAATTCGAGAATAAAATAAGCTTACGGCAGCGTTTGAATAATTTTATATTAAACGAACTACTCTACTGTAGTGTTTCTACCGTATTTGTAATATCATACACAAATCAAATATTTTAAAATTTATTACACTTGTGAGCAAGGACCCGTAAGATTTTAGGTTCTTTGACTTCTAGCAGAAGTAATAAAAATTTTTTATTAAAGATTTATTTAAATTACTTGACTGTAATTTTTGTATAAAATTTAATCTCTAAATATTTAATTTAATTGCATAAATGCAAGTAATTATAAAACTATATTATCGACAGCATTTAAACTATTGGACTATTAAAAATATCTGAAGTCTTCGTTTGATGTTGATATACTTTACATTGTGGGCTTCTAATGAGCTACAGTGGAATTTTTTATGCTTAATTGGAGAGTAATTCTTTTGAAACGCACATTGGCGTCGGCCTAGGTTTCGAAATTCTCTAATGCGTTGTCTTGCGACGCCTACGTAGAGTTGTTTGTTTTCTGATCTTGTTGCAAGTTTCCTGTGCTAATGGCATCGTTTCCATTGCCTTAACCAGTCAGGGGCGAATGCCTTTACGCCTCGACGACGTAAATAAATGTTATAAGTTTTCTTCTTAGGAGAAACAATTCAACCGTCCATAGAAAGTAGGTTTCGCCGTCCATATGAAATTGAATTTAACAAGTTTGAATCCCTTTGAGTTATGTCAACCGACCAGTGCTGTTGTGTCGCTCTAGGCTCTTCTTAGCACCTGAAGAAAGACACAAGGATCCCAGAATCGTTGTGTGGTATTTATATCATCACTTATTTTGTCTTTATTTTGGTGTCTTTCTTATTATTAAATTAGAATCCCTCTTATTTATCAGACTGTCTAATTCCTTCGTATCTGTCCGAAAAATAAATTTTTAAGGGGCACTATCAGCTAAGTTACTTGAATTTGGACAAACTCCCCGACAATTTTTTTGATTTCTGCAACCTCCAGCCAAAGTTGCAAGCCTTCAAACTGCCTTTCTACCATCTGGTGTTTACGTCATATGTTTCCTGAAACTCGCAAATTTTCTTTGCCATCGAATGACGATCGTTCGCTCTTGATCCATCAAAAGTACTTCAGCAGCCCGTAACATCAAAACAAACAAAATATTTTAATATAATTTTCTTGGTTCTTTGCATTTTTAGTCGTTAGTTTCATGTAAGTTTGATGACTTCCGTGTAGCAATACATGTACATGTAAAACAAAGTTGTATTTCAACTTTTTTTCCATCGGTTTCCCGTACAAGACGTGGCCATCGCAGATTCGACTATGGGTTCTGCAAAACGTTCCTATACGATAGAAATGCGTAAACGTTTTATTATGTGAACTCAAATGCAACCGATTTAACGAACAATAAAAATAGACGCACACAAGAACACACGGAAATTAATTTACGTAAATTGAACGGAAACGCCCGCAGTTCAATAAAACGACCGCCTAATTTGTATTAATTAATGTAAACATGTCCTCAATTATAAATTCAATGGTTTTGAACGAATTATGGACGCGACAATTTTACGTATTTTTTTTCGAAGAGTTTATAATAATTGCCTGAAAATTACTCTGTACATTAACGTTGAAAAACGATGGGAAATCGTTTCATTAAATAATGTATCAAGAACATTTCTCAGTTACGATCAATTTATTCCAATTACGTGTAACATTGTGCGCATGTGAAACTGTGTTCCGCTCTGTGCCCAGAATCATGAGTAGTACAATTCCTTCTGTACTCATATTTATAAGCTGTAATGAGTATGAATTCGACACATACGAAAAAGATCCGCCCACGAGAAAGCATTATACATTATTTGTTATTGATATTACTCAATACATTTTGTAAAAAATAAAATAAGTTTTCGAATTTGAAATATTTGCCTCGGTAAATGGATTTTTTTTCTGCTATTTTGTAAATGATACGAATAACTATTTTGGATGCTATATTTTCTTAGTACATATCCACATTAAATTATAATTTTCCAGCATACAAAACCCACTTATTTTTTCAAGAATTCAGTTAATATTTTTCTATTTGCCATATTTCATAACATATTTTACGTAGTCTTTCTTGCAGGAAAGTTGGACTGTTACGAGCTCATCGAATTATTTGGTCCTTGTAGCTAATTTTGGAGATGAGCTCTGTGTATACTCGTTCTTGTGTGTTGTGTTGTGCGTTTCGACGTCACGGTCGAGGACTGACGCGGTCCGATTGACTCCAAGGCCAGGCGGCGGAAGCGCGGTCTGCGAGTCCCGGGTTCAGTCCCCCGACGATCAGGTCGCTCACTCCGCGTAATTAACGCGTCATGATTCCTAGATAACATCGACACCAATTACGGCGGCAATTAGCAACGCTGCGCTACGTCTATAGCTCCACATCTTACCGGCGAAGTCACTCAACGGCCACCATGTTGACACGTCGGCTCAACCTAAAAGCCACACGCTCGTGCTTTTGCTTTTATCAACATATTTCAGAAACCCATTTATTGGCCACCGCCTCCTTTCCCACACCTTCGGTTAATTTTGCTGTCTTTGCGAGTTCCAGGTCGTCCATTTACTTTTTTTTTTCGTTTACATAATTTTCAGTGTATTTCCAAAAGGCGTTTCCTTTTCTTACCAAGACAATTGTAATAATAATAATTTATTTTGCAAAAAATACGTATTTCAATGTATACAATATTTTGGCCTCATGAAATTAAGTATTTGAAATTTCCTAATTATAACACAGTTCCTGATTGCTTTCGGTTAAATTCTGGAAGACAGTTTTGCCCTTTTGATCAGTGACGGAAAATTCACTTACAAAATACGATTATTTCAGATTTTTCTCTTCAAATTGTATGTTGTCTCTTCCTACTTTTCCTGGTCTGTACGTCGAAAATACATTAACATTTGGATCCCATGGAAAATTAAAAATTAAATTTTGATATCTTAGACCCGAAATTATTTCGTATTTTTTGAGCATTTCCCGACTCACGTCAGATTTGTATTAACTTCAGGTTTCTACTTTTAGCATTCAAATTAGCATGTGGTTTGCAAGCAAAAAACATTTTATAATGTTTTGCTATTTAAATTAAATTTATAAATGAATAAACCAACCAACTGGTCATAC
This sequence comes from Zhengitettix transpicula, assembly GCA_037074705.1. Lineage (NCBI taxonomy): Eukaryota > Metazoa > Arthropoda > Insecta > Orthoptera > Tetrigidae > Zhengitettix > Zhengitettix transpicula. Next base: position 56,300,551 of record CM073596.1, on the reverse strand, counting down.
ATTAGCAATGACAATTATAATGTATATTTTAATATTTCTTGCAATTTCTTTCAAGTAATATCATTAAATAATTCAAATTTTTATTACATGTTTCTGACAAGTTCGCTGATTTATATATTTATAAATGATTCAGTTGATGTCAGATAAATGTACCTATTTTCAGATAAAATTTTATGACTTGAATAATAGTTTATACATGGGGAAATGTCTCCAAATTGAATAGATAAAATAGCCGAAAACAGACTTTTAAAATTATAGTTTTATTAATAGTGCTGCATGCTACTTGTGCCCGTCACTGAATCATTTCTCACGTCGGTCTGTCCATCCTACGATGAACCAGATCTGTTTGTCTACAGTTCCCGTGAATGCAGAGTGTTACAGTGTTTAAGTTATCAGACGCCTGAGTTGGACCAAAACATCACCACGAGATAACAGATCGCTGTCGGAAGGTTTCTGTAAACTCCTCGGAAGTTGAGCTGGCTAGTTGAGCGTGAATTACTCAAGGGGGTGGTGTCGACGAAGTTGCGATGACGGATCAACTATAACCCCCGGTGGCAGGGTGGTGTTGGCATATCTCAATTCGAGCACCGTAGTTAAGGCTGTCGGACTCTCGCGACGGTAATTTATGGGCCGCGGCATTAATTTGCGGGGTCCCGAAGTGAGCACGGTGGCTCTGACAAGTTTGCAAATAACCACCCCACCCCCTTGGTCGTGTCAAGTCAGCCAGAGCGGAACTCCCGTCCCAAGATATCTACTTGCCAGAAACTTCTCCAAGAGCAAATTCTGCCGCGGTTTTACAAATGCATTCCCACTCAGCGAACACTCGAGACGAGAGGAAGGACAATCGGTTTAGATTTGTACGACTACAGACGCGTGAGGCTCAAGTATTTTTTTCAACTGGCTGACGCAAATTTTACCAGACGTTCACCATTGCAATTAACTTCACTGTGAATATCAGACTGGAATAGATACACCAATAAACACATTCATTACATTGCAACAATTTATTAACAATTAATGTTTTCCAGCTCATTTCATTTTCATCATTTTACTCCATCAAGCCATTTGATGTTACCTGCATCGACTTTTCGATTCTCTGTATCAACCGTCACAGATAATCAAAGTAATCTCCTACGTCAGTTTCATTGATGGATCTCATCACCATCCAGTAAAGTCAACGTTTCTTCCTGTTGTCCCTTACTCCACAATTTGTAGTGAGAAAAAATTTCTCCGATTTATTTTACTTGTATTCTTTCAAAAGCCATGGTTTTTGGGTGCACTATTCTGATATATTTCGGCTATGAATTTATGAGTATAATTCCTTGTAATTTGTTGATGAAATTAAGGCACGACCATACACATCATACATGCATAAGCGTTGCATATATTTATTTGTGTATTTCTTTGTCTAATTTAGTAAAGAATAACTAGATGTAAGTGAAACAAAACGGGTAACAGTAAACAACCGTTTTCGTCTTCGTGGAGCAAGGAGCAGCCGTTCAGAGCTTACGTATGTCTTTTTGTTCACCTGAGCAAATATCCCTTACTTCACCTTCACTTAATTTTCATTATTTTAGTGTTATTTTCACCCGGAAATCAGGCTAATTATCCCAATATTTAATTCAAGGCAGAAAAAATGTGCTCATTTAAAATCCAGATCACAGTATTTCTAAAGCAATCCGTAGGGAGAATCCAGAACTGGCACGAGAATGTGCGAGCTCAGTTATATTATAAATCGATATATTATATCTGACGTATAACATATGTATATATATATATATATATATATTTGTGTGTGTAAAAATAATTATATAACATTACTTACAATTAATCACATGAAATATTGCACTCACACAGGTTGCCGTATATTTACGTATCTGTTACGAGTAATGTTGAATTTAAATTAACTCAATAAATGGATTACAATAAGAATGAATAAAAAATTCTATTTAAATTATTGGTATATATTTTTACATTAATAGCCGAGAATTGGCCCCAACATTTCGCTCATCAATCTGAAATAATATTTGCATTCTTCAGTTGATGACTAATAGGCTGATGTTTTTTCATTAATTCATTTTATGACGTAGTTTGTTCGGGAAATGAAGCCTAGGTCTTAAAGTATAAATCCATTCGCTTATTAGTGATTAAGATAAGTAATTGTTAATAAAAAAGTCGAGTTAGTTATTCCCTTTATACGAGCTAAAAGAGAGCGCATTGCAATGGAAGTTGCGTCGTAACCTAAAATTAGGTAAATAATGGAATGTTTAACATTGAGAGGTATCGCAGGCTGGTTTCCACATTGTTGACATACCTGCTCGCGTTACATTTCACGAGACGAGCGAGGTATTGTGGCGTGTCTATGATTAATGCTAGAACAGCCTCAGGCCAAAGCTAGATTTAGGTTTGGTTCATCCCCTGGAATTACACCGCATTATAGTTATTGTTGGCGGTGATTTGATTGCTCATTTCAATTAGTAGGAATCAAAGAGCACCAGTTAAATATTAGAATAGATTCATTCTGGGAAATGGACTGTCCGATGGAGGCATTAATCAATACGTGTAAAGCTAATTGTCACGACAATAGAATACCCTGAATGCTAATTACTTTATTTTTACGTTAATCGGCGCGATGCACAATATGAGCTGTACATATTTTTAATACACAATAATTACTTGTATCCTCTATGTAATTATTATGTGACTGGTTCAGAGAATCGGCTTGTTTCCCAAACCATTTTAGATTCAGTTATTTCACCTCTAAATATTAAATATATATTTATTAACCAATTACCATTTGAATATAGGTATCATTCCATATTTCAGATAAGAATAATACTTGATAATTCTGCTCATATCTAAATCGCGTGGCCAGTTGCGTTATGTCTAAGCAAAAATCTCGAATTTGGCAAATGTACCTTAAACATAAAACGACGATGAAACTATACATAATATATTATGGAACCATAAAATAGTTGATCGAAGAGGTCTTTGATTTGAAATTGAATTACAGCAGTGAATTAATATGGTCAGAAATAAATGAATAAATCAGTTTATTTAATAAACCAAACAACGTTTCATCCAGACGTTAACCAGTAGAATTAACGTTTACTCCTCAATTTTATACTCGGAAAACGATTTTAGTTTTAAAAGAAAGATAATAATCAAGAACATAAGAAATCTCAGCCATGAAACTGAATAAAAGGATTAATTAGTACGATCGAGAATATTTCCAACCTGATCCTTTAACTAAGAATTATTATATGTAACTTTCCCTCTGTGAATTATTGCTTAGTAGCGCTTTCTCGTTGATTAATTTCAGGGAATCACGGAACGGTTTATTGAAATAATTCTGTTTCTCCTGAAATTTCCAGAAAACTTCACACCTTATGCGACAGGCATCGTCTCTACGATTCAGACAGCGTAATATCACAGTTATTAAATAATAGAAACACGAAATAAGTAGATTTTAATTCTTATCTACACTCTGTTCCATTGCTACGTGTTGATTAAACTCTGCTTTAATTATTTCACCCCATCTTGTAAGTGTAGAAAGGTTCCATGTGTTTTTGTCTTTAATAAACGTAGAAAATTAGAAATACGGGTAATTTTGTTTTAAAAAGAAACTTCAGTAATTTAAAAGAAGACTTCATAAATAAACTCCATGATTTATTTTCACTATACTTCAATTCAAATTGGCGTGCGTTCCTTATTCATCAGCATCAAATTCAATGCTGAAATTTCCCTCTATTTCCTACAAAAAACTAGTTACGCCAAAACATTGTAGTTTTTTTTATATGTGGTGGTTGATTTCTTTGACTGTATAGTGCGTAACACGTAGTCGAGTGTAAGCCAGTTGGGACGATAGGATTGTAGCGACGCTAATACCTGCTAATTCCTCTTTAAACAATGTTTTCCTCCGGCAGTAAATTAGCAGATTTATCTGCACGGGGCTTTATTAACTGCGACAAGTCGGCCCCGTGTTTTCACAACAGATCACTTTCCTCGCCTTTTCCCTTCCCTTTGCTTTAAACGTTGTCAATGCCAGATCGCGGAACCTGTCGTGACAATGTCTTTCTCAATAAAAGGTCGCTTGTTGGCGTTAATTGATTACTTTCTGCTCTATTAAACGTGATTTCTTATTTTGTTAAAATTATATTCTCCTCTAACTGCAGTTAAAGTTTTAATTTCATTATCACAAGCCGATTATAGAACTCATTATATTACTTTGTAATATATTATATAATTTTTATATATATATATATATATATATATATATATATTTGTCGCTATAACTGATTATTTTCAACTGAATCAAACTGCATTGTAAAGTTTACTTTTTTAGTCTTATTTTCATGTGCCAATTAGAAAAATAATTTAAACTTTTCCATCCCCTGTCAAGAAAATATCTCAAAACAATAATAATAAATACATAGCACCTTGGTTACCTTGCTGCTCCACCAGTAAATCCCTTTCTGTCCCTTCCTATGCTATTAAACTCGGGTTACCGTCGTGTAATCTGTTTATGAAAAATAAAAAAAAGTCCAAAATACTTCATAAACGCCTTTATGCGTGTATAAACGTTAATTTAATTTCCAGAATCTCCTTTTGTAACTTTATTATGCATTCACTGGTTGATTGATATTTACGATTTCACATGAAAATAAATTTATTGTTCACTGGAAACTATTTTTCAAGTTGTTTGAATTATCAGTAGGCCATTTCGCAATTAATAGAACCAATACGGCGGTAAATTAAATTTTTTAAAAAAATCTTTAGGGTCTTAGCTACTTCACCACAAAATTAAATATGACTTTCGTTGCAGGCTTAATCGATTTCGCGACGGAGGGTCACAAGAAAAGATTGCTCTAGTCATTAATTTAGTGTCGACGATTCGTTGAACTGTTGTCCTTCTTAAAAGACATATTCCCCACCTGTTATTCTTTAATTTTGACGCTCTTTAGAAACTAGGTTTTCTTTTCTTTACACACCCTCGTCACTGTCGTAATTATTAAAAGTTTATTTGAATAGTACTTCACTCGTGACAAAGGAAAAGTGCTAAGTGCATTGGATAAATAATTAAAATATAGCATCAGAACGTCCATCACATTATAAGTTTTAAATTACAACCTCCGAGGTCAACAATTATCTGAAGTTTAAGTAATTCTTACGACTTAGACATTTGCCTTTCTCACACTCAAACGTAATGTTAAACGTATGTTAAATATATTTAAAATAATTGGGTAATTTTTTAAAAAATATATATAAATATACGCAAATAGACTGAAATGTTTAGTATGACATTGTATAATTATTAAAAGAACAAGAAAAATATTTTAACAAAAAACACAATGTAAAAATTTATTATATAATCGACGTTACATCGAAAAATTACGACCTCCTCAGGTAATGACAATAAATACTTAGGAAACCTGTGAAACTAAAATTTAAATTATCTACATTTTGATTAATGGTGTAGAACATCCAAATTAATTCTGATATTAATTCAACGTTATGTGTAGTATAAATTATTTGTTCAACATTCATAAATATCAATAAAAAATAGTATCTTAATTTGACGTGTATTTTTAGGACTGTAGGACAACACAGAACTCTGAAGAAATGGTGTAAACAAATAAATGACGTCAGGATGAATAAAGCTATATTGATGAATTGATTTTAATACATACAGTCGTGAATACCAAAAATATACTTTTGACAGAGTTAAAGATGTAATTCAATTTCAATACTATGGAATCATAAATACTGTTTTGATTTTAAGTAGCTTTTTTTACGTTAATTGTCTTATTAGGTCTGATGTGTAGCCTTTAAATTATTAATCTAGGAGTGTATTTGCTCTGCTCAAAAAAACTTTGACGTTAAGCACATAAATACTGTGATTACTAAAGCAAACGTGCCTCGTTAAAACTGCATATGAATATTTTTTAATTTGAGTTTTTATGCTATATTTTTCTGTTCAATGTAGCATGCATTACAGTCGAAAGCAATATATTTTATGTATTACATTATTTTGTCATAATTTGGGACAGAATCTTTAACATTTTTTACAAAATAATAATTATTAATTTATCATGAAACAATTCTATTTCCATACTTTTCAAGTAGGCCAATCAGTTCGTGTTTTTTCTAAGTACGGTAAAACACTACACCAGTACATCAAAATGTAAATAATTTAACATTTAGCTTTAAAATTCTTCGAATAATTTATCATTAGCCATTAATAATTATTCATTTCAGTCCTATTTTAGAAGCAAGCATTTATGGAATCAATTTTTATCTGAATACATTAAAAATTTTCTTTAATATTTTTTGGTGACTATGATGGCCTTAATATTTAGTTTATCGTAGTTATTTTAAAAAAGACCAATTATCTCCCCATACCATACATAGTTTCTACATTGGTTTCGTTATTTACTTCACGATTTTTGAATGTTTAAATGTTGAATGATGTTTGAATGTAAACAGTAATGTAAAGAGTTATCAAATTCTAAATAATGTGGGACAGATGTTTCAATTCCGTATCATTTTCTGCGTCACAAGATAATATAATATTATTTTCAACTCGTATTTTGTACATTATTTCTATTTAATGCTAACAAATACATACACTGATGAAAGCAATATGCAATTAAATTAAGTGATAAAATAAATACAACGCAATGTTTCTCCAACTTTGTTCCTTTCTTCAAGTGTAAAAAATTAACGATACGCCCTACCTTGCTCTCCCTTCCGCAGCCCCCAGTTCAAATCCCTTCCTGTGGTATTTAAACACGGATTAACCGCCTTTCGACGTATTTATATTCTCAACTATATTTAATACTATGTATTTCACCTTTTAACCTATCTTTTTCTATGTTTTGCAGGTAGGTTGTAAAATGATGATGGCAACACATGAAGTGGTACTTGCCTCGGACTTCGAAATCCTGCCCCATCTAGGCATTAAGGTAACAAATACTCATAGTTGATTATCAATTTTGTCGACCCATTAAAAAGGACGAGCACTGGTTGAAAATTTTTGACTCATTTCGTTACCAGGCTGTTATTTAGAAAATATGTTACAAGGAAATAAGAATATATTGATCGAAATTGCTGACATACATTCTAATTTACATAACACGAAATGTTTAAGTTCTGGTGGATACTGATAATTTGATAAGGTTATTGAAAACGATGATGTGTGTGGGTTTAAGGTATTCTTCAGTGTACTGTGGCGAAGGAGAAAACAAGGCTCAACGAAGCACAACAGTTACAAGGCCGTGTAGGAAATTAGAGTCGTAAATTTTCTGGACAAACACTGCGAATCTAGGTTGAGCAAACTGTTTGCCGGAGCAAGAGCAGGCACTGTACATTACGCTCTGACTGTTCATCTCATTGTCGCGGAAACCGTTATTAATAAGAAAAATATCCAAACGCAGACAAAAGGAAAAATATAAATACCACACAGCGTTTCTGGAAACCTTGTTCCTTTCTTCAGGTGCTAAGAAAACTAAAAACAAGCATTTATTTATATATTTTCTTGAATTTAATGTCATGACGAATAAAGCTCTGATTTTTTAAAATATTCTGGATCTAAATCGTTTCATTGATATATATTTTTAAGGAACTGAATCGCTCAAATGTAGTAAGATAAATTATTTTTCTGTTTAATAAATATTACTCATATTTTTGGTTTTTAGTAATAGTAGATTTATTTTTAAGTTGATAGTAAGGTTATGCTTAACCTAGTGTAAAATATCTGCAGACCTCAAAAGATCACAAATATTTTGTTACTAAGCGGTGAATAATCCTGGGTTTTTAAGCAATCAACACTTTTCATTTAGGTAGGCAGCCTATTTTAGCTGGTTTACCTTTTTTGTTCCCGTCACTTTAGACATTTAAAACGAAATGTGTCAATTAGAGGCATCTGAAAGGGAGCTTTTAGCGTTTATATTCTATGACTTGAATACATATTGAGTCATTTCTCTCGCCGATTCTACATTATTCCAATCGACGGTCATTTTCTATCTACCTCGGTGAGTGGCGTTATGCTTTCTCAGACAGCTTGCATTTTCCTTTTTTCCCCCTTCTTATTTCAGAGTTAATTTCCTAATTGCGCTTTGGTTGCATTGAAGGTAAGTCTCTCTCTAGAAGGGGGCAGCGGAAAAGGCAAAATGGTTTCTAGCGAGCAAGAAGGTTCCGATGAAAGCAATCAAATCAAGGAGGACTTTAAGAAAGCAGTTATTGAGGGGTAAGGGGGTTGCGACCCTTAGATTGCCTCTTAGCCGGCCGTGACGTGGCTACAAACAATGCCAGGAATCACAATGGCAAACTTTTATCTCGCTCGCCACACAGAATTACTTCACCTCGCCTCCAGGGGCAGTTATGAGAACGTACTGCAAGGAAACCGACAGAAACTCCGCCATATTATCGTCTACACACTTGCGGTGAAGATCCGACGTACGTGTTAGTGCTCGAAATCCTTGCCAATTCGAATCCTCAACATTATCCCGAATAGGGTCACAAAATATTGTCACGGAGGACGCAAAAGGTGTCAATTTACCAAGAAAATCATTATTCAAGGATAATAATATTCAATTAGCGTGTTAAATGTAAGTGAGAATAACAAAATAAGAACAACATTTATTATTTATTTTTGTCTATTCGTTATTGTTATTTTCCACAGTCTAGATTCGGAAACTCTTCAACTTACCTCTGATTTACCGAGGCCTCCAAAATTTTCTACCCGAACTGCTGTTTATCCTTTCATGTAAATATTTCTTAATGTCTATGTTTATTTCCAATGGCTGTGATATAAATTGACTAATTCGTTCCAGTAGCATATCTACGGAATTTCTGATACATTCCTGACTGTTGTAATAACTTCTGAATCCTGATTTTTCCCTTGTCTGACTTTATTCCAGAGTGTCTTCGATTTAACCTATTAATATTCGTGTCAGTCCTTCATATATTATATACAACACATCTCTTAAAGATTTTACATACCCTACACCTTGAACTGAATGCACAGTTGTAACTCTTAATCGTATTCGTTTCCATCAGACCCGTAGTTTCTTAGATATGGGCGATCCTCTCCAAAAGTCTGCCTTACGGAGTCTCATAAACAGAGCCTCTGACTCCTGATCTCAATCTACCCATTTCAATAAATGATCGGAGAGATGACTTATTCATAAACGCACGGGTTAATTAACTATAGTGTTATAGCTTTATATTACATTTTTATTTTTTAATCAATTATTTACTTACGTTAGAATATTTTGGAATCTCTGAATTATAGTTGAAACAATCTAACGGTAATCTTTTTCATCCACTTTCAGTTTGCTGTCAAAAGAGCATCAAATCAGGTAAAAATAAATAATGATTTGAATTATTAATGAGGCCAAAAACAGAATGACAAAAATAATTTATATAACATGTTTCAATCCTGATGTAGATCCACGTCAGGTTTGTAATAAATATATTAAATTAAATTTAATATCTTTATTTTAATATTTTAGCCTCATTACTGATACAAACGATACGAAAATCATTAGTATAAAGAAATTTTGCTTCTGCACTGGTGTTCTTTATAGTAATTCACTTTCTTTGAATTATTTATTTATATGTTAAACATTTGCAAAATGTGATTAATTTTATTTACCTAAGAAAATAAGAAATCAAAATCTACATAATAAAAGGATTAAAAGTATGCAAGCAGGTGGGATCCATTGATGTAACTGGTGAGTACCCGTTTTGCCCTTATCTAGTGTGCATATGTGCACTTTCGATTTATCTTCAACTTGTATCAGAAGAAGAAACTTCTGAATATTTATGTTCATGATCCCCTGCGTGCATTCTTCTGTAGAAAAAAATAGCATATGAAAAAAGTTTCGAATATTATTTTGATTACTCATTACGCTTCCTACCTCTTTTTAGTGATTGATTATATTTTAGTATATCTTTGCCAAATCCTTTATTTGCCGATTTGATATCATTTCAGATTTTCGAATAAATGACTTTAACTTTATGCGTGTTATACTGCCAGTGTTTAAACTATGTATGTTCCATCTTTCTCAGAACAGTATATTTGTGTATTCGCATGTGAACGTTCATTTCTATAGCTTGTTAACCTATTTCTGAAAGAACATATAAGCTGGTTCTTGTATTTTCATTCACCTCTTCTTTTGGTGTACCTTTGCTCCTTACTAAGAAATATTTGAAGTGTGATTTCGAGCAAAATCGCTCGCTCTAATCTATAGGGTGACTAAAAATGGAAGGAAACTTTTGAAACCGAATTCTTCCTTTCAAAAGTTTTCTTTTTTATACTTGTTTCTGTGGTGGTCATTCTGAATATACATATCAACTGTTGAGCTCGTTAGCAAGAACAGGTACGAGTGTGTCGTGTGTTTTGAGTCCGCGGGGGTGTGAGAGCTGTAGTTGGGGCCTCGTGTCCGTTGCTAATGTAGGACTGTGAGGGTGAGGGCAGTGACGTCAGCAGCTAGACCATTACCGCCGCCTGAATTATTGGAGGCTAGGGGCGCGTCAAGCATTCAGTTTGATTCGGTAAGCCTGCAGAGCGCAGCACTACAAGGACACAACGTGCTTGCATTATGGAACCGTCGCCTCATGATCTTATGGCCCCTTTGTATTCACTACATTGAATAAACATCCTGATGCTGGTAGTCTATCTGAGCAGATTTTTCGAACACGCTTCTTTGTTGAATTCGCAGTTACTATTCCGGACATTGTCCCAATTCATATCCACTGTCCTTATTATTTATTTCATCCAACCCAGTTTTTCTTTTTTAATATATTGGCTACTCTACCGTTTAAGGATTTCTCGCGATTATTTTGTATAACTTGTGACTGAAATACGTATTAATTGATTTATATGATTTATTATCATTTTTTAAATGTTATTAAAATTTTAAGTTACAATTTCTATCAAGAACACTTTTTGAGAGTTATTTTCGTGAAAAAAAATGGCATGTAAATGCACAAATTTCTTAAATAATAATAATTATTATTATTATTTACCAGGCACTTTGGTCCTCAATTTATTAAACAGCCATAATTTGAGAAGTTTTGGACACAAATAATTCCACATTCTTCTATAACGTAACCAACATACACCGATATTAATGAAACTGTGAACTCATGTTATATATTTTAAATAAATACCCGCCCGACTACATTTTATCCCTGTTAAATTAATATTATCCATTTTTTAATTGTGGTACACTATGAGTTTATAGATATTTTTAATTTTATTTCGATTGCTTTGTAAGTCGCGCTAATTTTCGCACTTTAATACTTTTCGAGAGTTTTTCCCAATACGCTTAAGTTCCTCACTGTTACAAATTCCCTAGTAGTCATTTTGCAAGTATTTTGTAACATATCAGAATTTATGTAAGGATCATAACAGTGCGCAATCCTGAAGCTTAAACATTGCGTTACGTCTTCGTTTATAGTGCGTATTTCTTTTTGTTATAAGGGAGACGGGTGGTTTGGTGTTACTGTTGGTTGACTTGCGCTGCTTTGGTAAGGGAAGACGTCAACCGCAGCGCCCCCGGAATGCAGTTAGCAGCCGCATTAACAATCTTAGCATTACCCTAATTAATATCAACAGCAGGCGGCGAAATCTGATCAGACGTACAGTCGCCGCCCCAAAAACACGCTTCCTGTTACAGCTGGTTCCTGTTTACTCGTCAGCCAAAACAGCGACCTCGAATCGAAAGGTTTATTTGCGCGATCCTACAAGTTAAATTTAAGATTCTCAAAATTCGTTCAGCTAATACGTTTGGTGAAAATTCTTTTGATCACTAATTAATAATTCCGAAAAACATAACAATGTTGACCCAAAATAAATTAAACTAGATGTATTTAATATCAAATTGGCAGTCAAAATAAAGTTATTACTATTTCACGGTAAATATAGGGATACGGAAGGCGAATGTGAAATACCATGTACAGTACGTAAGACATGTAAAAACACTTCTAAATAAATGTGACGTCGTCAAAGACCTTGAAAGTGTTTCTTTCCCTTTTTGGAGTCTGAGTTGGTGGACTGCATTATCTGGAAGGGCGAGGCGAACCCTTTTCAAGGAAGGACGAGCGAGGCCAGGCGCGGTTCTTTGTGGCCTCTGCCCTAAAGTTCCCAGGGTCCTGCAAGAAGGATTACCCTCCAGCAATAAGCACGCAGGACCAAAGCTGCAACACGCGAACCCAAGACCCGACAAATCATTCGCAAACGAAGGATGTGAACAAGATCTGTGAGTCTGTTAGTTTCGTGCAGAAAACAAAGAAGTATGTGATCCACTCACCTGTGCACCATAAATTACTCAAAACTGGATGCGGAACAACCTACTCTCTATTTTCTGTTCGTCTAGACATATTTTTATATACTTATTCTCTGATCAGTATTACAACCTCTCTAACACAAAAAACAAACAAAACTTTAGTTAATCGTGAAAATAATGACAATATCTCCATGAAAAAATTCTCACTATCCATGTTTCCAGTCAGAACCTGGTATTTTTAAATTTATTTTTATCGTCAAATTGTCTTGAAATCTGTCTACAGACATTTAGTATTTTTTTTGGTTTTATATAGTAAATAAAGTGCTAGAGGTAATCCATTGACTACTACTTTTAACAGAAATACTTATGTAATTGTATGTAATTTAGTTAAACTACAAGATTTTGCTAAAATAATATATAGTTCACTATACCTATGAGTCCATGTGATACATCCGAAGATTTGTAACTTTTGAGTCGTCGTAGGTTGTGGACGGCTTCGAACAGATAAATTAAATATCATATTTGTATAAAAATATTCACTTTAAATTATTACATATTGAGACTTATAGAAACCAAATTACCAAATGTTATATATTTGCACCTGAATAAGTTCGAAAACAAAGGAGCAATACGTAGTGCTAATTTATATTTTATTAAAATGTTCAAATTATTAATACACTAAAATGTGTCTGACAATTTGGACTGTTATCATTTATGACTCAATTGAAGTCAAAAAAATATTAATTTACGTAGTTTTTTGTACTGATGTATGTATTTATAGTTATAAATTTGTGCCTAACAACCATGCATACGTGAATTTAATTAATTATTAAACCCGCCCCAAGTCTGGTAAGTTGAATATAAATAAAATATTACAGAAAGGCTTAAAATCCAAGGATGTTCAAATAAATTAACAAACAATTGAGCTATTCTACATGGTATATTACTGTGCTAATTTCACTGTCTCATACGTATCGATATCTGCTCAATTCTGCTTTTCGTGTTTGCTCCGTTCAGAATTTCACTGGTTCTTACTCTCTTACCTATAACATGCATTTACCCTCGCAATCATTGTTTATCAGAAGGATGCGTATTCTAATACACACACATGTCCACGTTCAAAGGTCCTCTGGTGAATCCCACTCCAAGTGTTAGAATATTACTTTATTATTCCACCCTCTCTGCGTCGAATACAAATTTATGGCGTGTCCGCCAGAGGGCGGTGGTGTGTTTCCTTGTGATGCTCCGAAGCTCCTTACATTTGCATACGAGATGCGAATCTAAGTGAGGACCTTGCGTCGCATCTGCATAAAACATTGAGTTCGCTTTGGTGAAAGGAGCCACCCCCGCAAATATTATCTGCGTCCCGATGATATCTATGAGCTGCTACCACCTGCTGCATAAGTGGGGATTAGCCGACCTGCCATTAAAGTTGCAAGCGAGGCGTCTCTTCGTCTCCTGGTACCCAAAATAGATCATTATCAAAAGGCTCTCAGGAAGGATCCAAGGATGAAGCTACCTTTATAAAGGTAACCAAAGTGGCTACGGCCGACGTAAAGAAAATTAATTCATCTGTGGAATAGTATCCTAAAAATACCAGCAGGACGTGTTGTGCGCGGTTGCTGTCAGACCTAGAATTGTATCAGTTTTCGGTGAAAGGAAACATCTCGAGATAACGACTCAGCTGCAGTGGGTGAATTGTTGAATATAATCGTATTTTTACGTTACATCAGATATGAAAAGTGATTAGCGTGTTAGACCAGGTTAATGTTTAGACTATTATTGCACTGATGAGACGTGGATATTTACGTACGATCAAGAAACCATCGACAATTAAAAAACCAAATGCAAACCCAATTACCAACAATATTTTACACTAATTTTTGGGAAAAATTACGTGAATGTGTTAGGAAGAAGTGGATAAACTTGCGTTATCATGTGGGGTTGGGGGGGGGGGGTGGACTAGCCTTTCTCCCCTTTGCTTCTGATTTAGTACCGTGCGATTTCTTCCTCTTTCCCAAAATCAAATCCTGGAACGGATTCAAGAGAATACGGCTCATATCCGTGAGGAACAATATACAGAAACGTACATTTCAGGTGTATAAAAAAGTTACAGCGTCTGTCTAATTTTTTTCGTTGGCCTAGGTAGCAAAAAATTTCCTTCAAATTCCCGCGCAAAGAATCGTGTCAGTCTGGACCATCAAACAATTTTTTTTAAAAAAAAATTATGTTCTGACGTTAAATATGACATGGTAGTCATTTTGTCTTTCTGGATTTTTGCGAGAGACGTAGCCTACCAGTAACTGGTGTTTACAAACTTAAATGGTATTACGAAATGGAAATTGAAGATGTTTACGGCAATATATTCCGGAAACATTCAAAATAAAATAATTTAAATGACTATGAAATAGGTTTTTTTTACAAATTGTGAACGATTGAAACAATAGGACTTAAAATATGAACACAATATGGGACTATGCACAGTACATGAATTATAATTTCGCCTAACAAAAGTGCAAAGCAAACTTAAAAGAAAATGCAAGGTGCCCACGACGTAAATCCTTCAAAAGAATGGTTTCCTTAAATAATCAATAGTGTTGCGGATTTCTCGAAAAGCTGGTAATAACAACTTTACCGTCGAGTCCACGTGGGTAAAGGGGATGACGTTTATCCTAGGTGGGGGTCCATGTGAGCGAAAAAGGCTCAGGATGCTTTTTCTCCTTGAATATGTTGACATTTTAGCATTATTTAACTTACATCGTGGAGAAACGGGTACAAACGTTTGTTCCATAGCTCTTTCAGAGAAAGCGAGGCAGAATCTACGAGAGTGGATGAACAACGAAGCAGACAGTCACTAGTTATTGTCCTTAAGGCACTTATTACCAGAAGACAGCCGAGAATATGTAAACAAACCGTTAAATTAATTTCTTCATTACATTTATTATAAAATTGTGTTTAATTGACTTTTTAAGTTCTTAAATTCGGGTTTTTTAAAGCTCTGAGATAGTTTTATTTCGTATAGCGAATGGGTCGCACCAACAAATATAAGTTAAAAGATATTGCTTAAAATAATTCTTAATTGTAATATAAATTTATTTTATATAAATTAATATTTTATATAGTATAACAATCAGTTATAAAAAAAGAACCACCACAACAATAAAACATATTGCTCCAAATAAAATTAATTATTTGTAGATAATCAAAAGAGTTATTGCGATATATAATTAATTATGGTGTACTGTAATGCAAGATACAATAGCAAGTCAAATATAAAGCGGATTGAGTAATATGCTAGGTGAATGGCGAACACAATATAATGCAGATTCTGCAGTGGAAATATAACCATAAAAGTCCATAGATACATCGTTAGCATAATTGAAATCATTTCCGAATTCTCTGATGCCTGTAAATTCTTTGCCATATACCATTATTAATAAATACTTTCCCATTTCCTGCAATCTGTTACTCCTGAAAACGATGGAACACAAAAGAGACGACGAGCGTACGTAATTATCCCAAATTGTCGAATTTGTAAATAATCTTTTTTGTGTGTTCGTCGGAAATCTCTTGATAACAAAAGGGCAGATTTGGTGTGTTAGATAATAGTATTCCCATGATGGACGTCCGTGTGTACGTTTATATATTATTTTTGTTGTAGTCCGTTCTGTGTGCGTGCTTTTCTCTCTCCCTGTCTAGCCTGGAGTGCGGTTAGACATAACAGTGCGTTGAGTACTCATTGACCTGTAAATGGATTCGTCGGACTGCACAATGCAATACAAAACCAGGGTCTTTTCTGGGTTTCGCTCCTGGGATTAGAGAGTCCCGGGGTGATTTCAGGCAAGTACATCACACACACGGACAATGCAGAGGGTTAATTTCCTTCATACGAATTCTTACAAGCGTAGGGAATAAGTGTGTTACCCTCCAAAAGAATTATTTTGTTATGGAACAACACAAAGTCATGAATACGTGACCTCGCAGGCAGAGGGTAGTCCTGTAACGTAACAAAGTCACGGCCGAAGTTTTCAAAGTCAGAGACAGGAAAACTGAGTTTGTTTTAAGTCACTACATCCCATTAGAAGGGAGCACGACACACGTGAGACGAATTATGGTGTGCGTTTAGCGTTAGTTTTGTGGTTGTATTAATAAATTGAATGCTAAATTATATATAAAATATATTTGTCAAAAATTATCTTTTATTACAATTCAAAATTACGTTACAAATTAATACATTTTTAATAATTGAAAGTGCGAACCGCCGTTATATAATACAAAACATTAACCCTATCTAAGGGGTTTAAAAAATCGCGGTGTATAGAACTACTGAAATGGAAAACGTCAATAGAAATATATTATATAAGAAATTTAATGATTATAATGTGGTTTTTTTTACATTACTTAAGCATTTTTGAGGAATAGTCAGGAAAGCGGCTTCGTTCAGTTTCATTGTCGAGTTCCCTTGCCGCTGCCACTCTTTCTCCGTAAGCAATGGGGCTGTTTCTCTACGATGTATTACTATACGTGTAAGAAAAACAATGTTTGTTGCAATACCAACATGTTACCCCGCCTTGGAAAACGTCATCTCCTTTACCCGAGTAGTCTGGACTGTAGCGTTGTTTTTCACCAGCTTGCCCACAGATCCGCCACTCTGGGTTACTGACGGGTCGACACAGCCTTTGATTATTAAAGCAAACCATTATTTTTCAATGAGGAGTATTGACTTGTTTTGGACCTGCAAAAGCCGTAAGAAGCAAATGTTAAAATTAATCATGGAAAATAATGGTATTATTACGTATGACAATTTCAAATTGAAGACATTTCGAAAATTTGTTTTCGTATTTGAGGAATCTGCTCTGGCAAGCGAATTCGGGGTGATAAGTCCATATCTGATTTTACTCCCTCCCCTTTACCCAGAAAGAATATGCGATTTGTCGCGGGCCAATGAGGCCACTGTGAAGTAATACCATTCGTCGATGTAACCTCTTTAGCGAGGTAGAGCGCTATTTTCGCTTTGTTTGCAAATGGCTTTTTGTGAAACTGGACCCTGTTCAGTGTAGGCTGTTTTGGAAAGGCCGAAGGAGAAAACAGACCCTAACTGAGGAATGTCGGTCATAAATGTAGATATAATAATACGGTGCTGAAAAGCTTATGGCTATAGTGAGAAATCTTGAGCAGGAACAAAATAAATATTCTGGAAAAAGAGTGGGAAATATTTATAATAAATATTTACTTCAATGGTTACATTGGCATTGAAATTAATAAAAATGTGAAACAGAACATTTTGTCCAAAATTTGGGACTTCAAATGGACTTCTAAGTGGATTGGAAGCTTTATTAAAAATTCTTTATCGTAATAAATATTTTTGGGAATCTACTAATTTTAGGTATTGGCACGTAATACAATCAAGTTAGTACAAAATTGAACATCATTGAAGAAATCTTTTTTCGCCAAAAATTAATTATTAAAGTCTCCTCTTTTTAAAAATGTTATGGTCACCTGATGTCCAAAATTATGGACGAAAAGTACTGTTTTTATATTCTATTTGTATCAATTTCAATGTGTATGTAACCATTGAAGTAACTATTTAATATTAAACTTGTTTTGAATTATTGGCTATTATTTTTATGTTGCTATTGTAATTCAGATAAAATATCTATTTTCAAAGACATTTATTTAACCTGTTGGAAGTTTTTCCTTTTTCAACCCAGCAATGGATGTTGTAATATTTTGTCAGTAGATTTTTTACTCTTATGTAAAAAATTTCCCAAAAACAAAATTGGTAATTTTAGCTAATGTGGAAGAAATGAAATAGATAACGTAACACAATTTAACTTTGTAATTGAATTTAATGTAGAGACAATTTTCAATACGTTAATTCTTTAAGTTCGGAGGAGTCTCATTTAAACGGAATAATAATATTAATTATTATAATATATCTGACATTTTGATGGTTACAAAATAAATGCAATAACCAGTAAGTCACAAAATATTTATTTAATTAGTATTTTCTATTCATACTTGAAAACAAATATCGTATCATCCCTTATTTTGGCACTAATGCATTAAAAATACAAAAATATTATAAAAACAGAAATTTTAAACTCCAATAATTGTTGAAATTGGTCCTGACTAATCGTAGCGATTTTTGTCAAGTATGAAACTAATTAAATAAATATTCTCTGACTTTCCGGCTATTTCATTTATTTTGTAATCATCGAAAATATTTCACCATTTTATTCTGTTGAATTCAATATGGTTTTCCTCAAATTAACATATATATATATATATATTATATATATATATATGCGCCACGATAGTACACTTACGTGGTCACGTGAAACACGGTGGTCTTCTCGTAAGTGGCATCGTTGAAGAATTTACGCAGACCTAGAATACTCTGCCCAATTAGTTTTAAGCGTAGGTGAAACCTAATGAAGCATATTCATAGTCCGAAATTTTTTCCGAGATCTTTCTGTATTTATATTCTAAATTAAATTGAAGAATTATTTTTATTTAATTTCGTGGTCTACTGCTGCAAACGATATAATAAAAATGGACAATAAAGTGAAAGAAAAGAATTTTTCCAGTTTAGTAACGTGGATGTGTCGAGTACTCCTCTCCGCGACGAAACCTTCTTTGCGTAAATACGTCGTGTGTTTTCTTAAGAGAGACGCCGCACCGCCGAGCCGAGGTAATGGTTCTACCCCTCACCCGGAACGGGAACCCTTCCCTCCCGTCTCTCCCAGCAGACGTTTAAAGTTTTGGTGGCGCGGAAAAAAAAGCTAATTTTCTCAGCAGATTTCGTCCTTTGTGGCAGAAATTGTGCGTGAAGCTGGATTTGCGAATCCCACGCTTGCAACGAGAGACTCTGAGATAATCGCATGCGTTGTAATTAATTTTAATGAGCTCGACGCGGCGAATGAGTGAGTGAGTCAAGTTAGACGGCCCGCGGGGTTGCTTCCCCTGATTTTCAAAATCCCCGGGCTGCGACGTCGTTCGTAATTTGAGTGGGTCGTTAGCAACTTTCGCGTCTGCGTCCATATTCGCCGTATCATTAACAGGTAGCTCCGCCGAGGAGGCGGGGGCGGTTTAGGACACGTGTGTTTCCAGCCGAAAACACAAACTGAGCAGGACAGCTGTCTGTAGACTGGTGCGAAAACCAAAATAAACTTAATCTGCGCAAAAACAAATGGGAAACGATTCCATAAAGACAGAAATCACGATAATGGAATAGACCCAAAAATCGATTTGAGTAATCGTAACTCTGCTATGCCGGATACACCCACAAAATATAGATAATTAATAGCGAAACATAATATTGGAATACTAGACCATTAATATGAGCTTTAATGTAACATAATACCTCATAATAAATTTTCAATCAATATTTGCAACTAAATGATAGCCCCGATTTGCCGGGGTAATTATTTATTCCAATATTCTATTAAACAGGAACAGGAATAAATCTTATATGTATAATACCTTTAGTTATTAATTTTTTTTAAAATTAATACTTTAATTAAACACAACTCAATTATAATTAACATTATGAAAATTATAAAATATAAATAAAACTTCTGTGAAATATGTATATTAATTAGACAAATAAGTAAACAAATACAGACCAAATTTAGAGATAAAATATATATCACACAACGTTTCTGCAATCTTTGTAACTTTCGTCATGTGATCCAAAAACACAAGAACCGCAAGTTCGACTCACCGCACAAACCAGGAGACGAGGGGTTAGCCTAACAGGAAAGGGATCATAAACATTTATAAGTTTCATAGTATTAGTTTGAACGTTAATTGTAGTGATTCTGAATTTAAGATGAAGTGGTCCTTGTGGCTTTATATAAAGAAAAATAGGTGTATTACTAGATCTGTAAATTACGTATATTAGTTTTTCTTCGGAAATATTGACGTTCTGTGATGTAAAAATTTGTAATGCGGGAGAACGTAAAAATATTTGGATGAAGGTGATAGGGAATGTGTATTTATTTTATCATTTCATTTTGTCTGCTATTTGACTGCTTCTTCATCTATTTAGTAATATTTTTAGTTTAAGAAACTGAGTTTCGTGTGCTAGGCTTTGCTACAAGCTTCTCTTTGCCAGATGGGAGAGATCCGGCACCAGTGGTACGTTGTTTCCGATTGTGAGGCGCAGTATCCAGGTCAGGTGGTAATTTCGAGGGCTGTCTCCTGAAGACGCGATGATGTATCTTTATTTGGCGGAGACACCCGCCTTCACACTTTATCGCGAGAGCGCACCGCGCGGGGAAGTTTTAATTTGCGCGTGATTTACGCGTGGCAGCATGTGGTCGGCTCCGTGCGGGGAGATTTGTGTCGCCAAGTTGGCAGCGGAGGGAAAACCCCCCCGAGACGACGACGACGCCACGGTGGCAATTTTTCACCGGAGCCATATTTTTCTTCTCCTTCTATACAAATAAATAGCAGCTATGGGAACGGGCGACATCAGCGCCTACAGGTGTGCCAACCGCCGACAGGAATGCAATATAACAAGCGGCGGAAAGTGCTGCGTCCTTTTAGAGATGTCAAGAAGCACTTCGGCCTTCTACAGTCCACAGCGAGGCGCAGAAATTACAAACTTTTATCTGCTGTTGAGCGAGAAAGTCTAAGGCAGACTTTTCCTAAGAGTACTGAGGAAACCCATCAGTTAAAGAGGGACACAAGTGACCGTGCGGATGCCAACAACTGATAACAAAGACCGTTTAATCACCACCAGATTTCAGGTCAGCAATACAGGAACATCGTTTTTAGATGAAAAGAGAACATATATCGTAGAATAGCAAAACACTGTATATACAAAGACGTAGTCTGTACCATAGGGATACCCGGAAAAGCAATGTTTTCTATTCATAATCTTTTGTTGAATAATTAGTTTAATCTTGCATCAATACTTTTTCTTTAATAATTTTAAATTAATATGACTGATTTTTCGGTTACATTATAATTATCTGTCTCCAAATCCCACATAAATGACAAAGTTTTAAAAAATGAATCCAATTTTATTGTTTTGAAACATTTAATACAAAATTTTATCGAGTATTTTATTCAACATTGTTTCATCAACTAACCTTATTTATTTTTAAATAAATTAATTAAGTTATTACTATTATTTGATTTTTCTATTTATTATTTATTATTGTTATTATTGCTTATAATTATTTATTATTATTATCATTGTTTATAATTTCTTTACTAATGCATTTCTGATAGCATTTATTTCCATAAATGGTATTAATGTTAAATACCCTCAATTAAATTCAAAATTGAATATTTATGAAAACTACTAAAAAAATTTTTTACATCAATTGGGGATAGGGGAAAATATATTTACAACACTTGCGTAAACATGGACGTAGCTATCAGCTTCATTTACTATACACCTTATGCTATTTTTGTTTATTTTGTCGTTATATTTGATGTTTTTAGGGTGGCGGTAACTGGTGGAACAAGCCAAATATATCATCTATTTCAAACTAATTAACCCTTCACATTTTCATGTTTTCTCTCGGCTTCTCAAAATATTTTTCGAGCTCAACGATTTTTGTGGAACATAATCACTGATGTTTATGTATGATGTATATATATATATATATATATATAATTTTCTACCTATCATAGCGTAAATAATGTACTATAGTTCTTTCCAAATTGGAGCCGATTTGACTTTAGAAGTTCCTCCTTGCGCCGACGAATCAAATTATTATCACAACAGAACCAGAATAATTATTTTATTCTGTTACGATATCACGTTAATCCGTGACACACAAACATTTGTTTCTGCTTCATAAATTCCATATTTTCCTCGCTAACGTCGTTCCACTTTTGTTGTGTAAAACCCACCGTTTATTAAGTTCCCTTCAGAGAAGTTAAAGATAAAAATGCTTCCAGAAGTTCCTTGAAATATTTGCTAATGAAACAGAGCTCAGCGAATTACTCGTACACTGCGCTTTTGCATCGACCCCGTAGAATAGTTTCCCCACTAACCTTTTTTGTACACTTTCCTAGGAGAATAGATAAGCTTGTCTGATTGCAAAACACCGTTTGGGCTATTGTTGACTGTGACTATCCCACCATTATGCAAATGTGTCTTGTACTTGTGTGAGTCCGGATACAAGTAAAGTTGCCAAACGAGTTGTGTGCCGTAAGTTACTTTTTGAAAAGAGGTTATGACGTAATCCTTGAATAAAGCTGAGGATGTCTGAAAATATCAGCTGACTGACGGTATAGACCGCCAGCCTGTCTATTTTGTGCTTCATTTTGTCAAGTTAAAGATCTGCGAAAAAAAATCGTAAACCATTAATACAATGAAGAAAATATGGCATCCATTTTTCAATTCAATAACAAGAACTTTTTGTGTACACAAATACCACAAGTTTTTATTACATATTGCTTTATTATTTCACCTTTTGGGTCAAGTCAAGAAGCCCCACTACTTTAACTTCACCACTTTTTCAACAAACTCTCACAACATTGATTGTTTCAATTAAATTATACTAATTTTGTTTGTATTCTTTAGTCACTCAGTGAAGGATAATAATAATAATAATAATAAAAGATCTAGAGATGGCTTCATTTTAAACCCTTGAAATGGGCTTTCACTAATAAAACAAATAGACGACATTGAGTCCGAAAAGTAATTGTAATGTTTGCTAACAAAAAAAAATATTAATTTCATGACGTTTAGTCTTCTTTTGGAACCTCATAAAGTTGGTCAGAGTTTAATCTACCGTTTATAAATTAATAACATAAGTATTTATAACGTTAAGAACAATGACAAATTACGTATTTTTATTTACAAATTTGTACACAATTCAAATTGCCTTGCTTGTTGTAATATGGCCAATAAAATATTTGATTGAAAATTTCCAGAAGACCTTTATTTTCAAATATAAAAGTTCAGTTAAATAGAAATTTTATTTTTCTACATACCCAAAAATTGTATTTTGCAATTTTTTGTCTTTTTTTGAATCCTTCAAGAAAAACTAAAAAAGCTGAAAAATCTTGCATATTTTATTTTATGTGTTTAACATGACTTGAAAATTTCATTATTTTCGTTGATTCGGCCTGGAATTACAATTGTCCGTCAACTTGAAGAAATATTTTAAAGAGAAATAATTACGAGCGTAAAATATGTTAAGTGAATAGATTCAAATCTAGTGCGTACGTAAAAGTTTTTATATTACTGTTTAAATTTTAGTACATTGGGCCGTCAAAACAAAAAATTATAATATAAATATTCCTAATTTTTATTTGCTTAAATAACTCAACTTTAGATCCTCTTGCGTGATAGGAGGCTAATATATGAATAAATTTTCTGTATATTAGAAAATAATAGGTTTTCTACGTCTCTTTCCTTGTTTATATTTACATAATATATATATATATATATATATATATATATATATATATATATATATAGCATCTGAGACCATAATCAGCTTGTGAATATAATATATTGACGAAGTAACTGAGGAAACTGCGTTATACTCGCCAATGTCTCCTATTGTAGATTACTTCAACTTAGTCATCGATCTTTAATTTTGGTCATCAAATGAGTAGAAACGAATCTATGCCCAACCTTTACAGGTAATAAATTTAAATTGGTTCCAACGTTCCCCATAAATACTTAGATTATTATACAAGTCGCTAAAACAGCTGTTGGTGAGCCGTTAAGTCTCCCAAAACTAAAGTGATCTTGCTTTAATAGCCCGTTCTGGTTCTCTATTCTGTTCCCTCGACACATAAATACCGCAGCACTTGTGTCGTCGTTTAAGTTGCTAAACTGGGGCAGTGAAAAATTGCGGCCAACTTTGAAATATCGGAGCAGGTGAGTTTGGAGTTAAGTGACTGGGAATCCATTAGCTCTAAGCGTTCCAAAGTAAATAATGTGCATTCCTAAAGTGTAACAGAGCATGCCTCTACATACAAGCAGTCGTGAAACTGTTGAATTGTATTCATTCTTCTTTCTCTACTTTTAACAGCGATTAAAATAAGACGTCCCTTGACGTTTCCGAGTTTCCACGTAACAGGCCCGTTCTTCATGATGGATTCATGGTCGTAAACGACTGGGTCTTCTTATTTTAATCGGAGTATAATTAAATTTATTTTCGTGATTACATTTCCTTACTATACTCAGAAAGATCTTCGGAGCAGTCAATGAATACGGACAATGGAGATTACAGAGAAATAAGGAATTGGAATAATTATATGCATCTGCTAACCTGGCATCGGAAATCAAGAGTAATCAGTTAAGATGGCTGCGACATGTGGAGCGAATGTCGGAGAACAGAGCTGTGAAGAAGGTTTACAGAGGAAATCCAGGTGACAGAAGATGTAAAGGGAGACCACGGAAACGATGGTTGCGAGATGTAGAGGATAATCTGTGAAATATGGGAGGAAGAAGATGGAAAAAGCGAGCAGAAGATCGACAAGACTGGGCTGTGATTGTGATTGTCAGAGAGTCCAAGGCCTTTAACCCTTATTATTTGCTGCCATATTTATGTTTATAAATTCACTACATTGCTCCTAGAACAAGTATAACGCATAATTATGCTCAGTTGTTTTGAAAAATAGTGAAAGTTTGGTATTTCGAATCAATTTAGCGCGCGAGGGATATTACCAAAAATATAGGAAATAATTTACACTACACACGCTTATTGTAAAAATAAAATATGTAACTCTGATAGTTTCTTTAATTCTGAATGTAAATAAAGTAGATTAAAATAATCTATGTTATAAGTGGATGCTGAATGGAAACCGTATTGTCTGGGACCCTAGTATCGCTAATCCTACGGAATTAAATTAAAAATCATAATTTATCGGATAACCATTAAAAAAATTATGATCATCATAAATCATAAACTATTTGATAATAATCGTTTCAGAATATTGTGCCTACCTTAATTGAAAAATTTATTTTTTGGGATCATTATGTTAAATGTCTATATTTACTTTGAGTAAATACGTTTCTTCGTTTCTACTGTAGTGAATTAATTTTTTAAAAAGAATTTGTAATGGCAGTTCGTTGTATTGTTTATTTTCCTAATATATACATCTTCCGTATTGCTTGACCATAAATTCACGAGGACCATTAATCTCGTCTTGTGGTTTCTTCTAACATAATCCGTTTACCTACGGTGAGTTATCGCACTTCTTTTTTCCGTTAATATTTCACCAGCCCTCTTTCTCGTGTTTCGTTGCTTTTGCCCAAAAACAAATTCCAGCATATGGACGGCCTTAGGTTTGTGCTGGAACCTCGGCGTTCTGGAACACGATACAGAAACTTCGTCTCCCGTTTCCCTCCCCCCTCTAGTATGCGGGGAGGAATCGATAATTACATTTCCTCGATATCAGCAGACTTGAGAAACTAATTACTAGGGTGAAAAAGATGTTCGTGTCAACAAAACCGATGGTGGAATTCTGGCGCGGTAAAGATGTTAATTAAGGTTTCCCCATTACAAATCCCAGATACCATCGCCCTGGCTGGGAGAGGAACGAGCGGACCATCTGGGCAAAGTAATATCCTCGCAAATACTACTATAGCGCATGGAAAAAAGATAAATGATGATAGGAAACGTTTTGCCGAAAATTAACCGATAATGTTTTTTGCACAACTTTCATGCTAATAGGTCGGTGCACTGTATTTTATGTACCCTGTGGCATTCAAACAGTTTTCGAAATATCCAACTATATGTTATTACAATTACAAACACATTCTATGATTCTTGCGTTAGTTGTGGACCCGCTTCGGCTGTCGGCACAGGCGGCACTTGATGTCAAAGCCAACAGAAGTGCTCCAACAGTCAGGAGAAATTGATGAATGGTGGTCTTTGTGCTGTTGTAGTTGCTGAGACTTGCAGTTAAACTTCTATTTCGACATATCGGACATTTGGCTGAACTTATATTGTTTTAGTACTGGGACGAGCACTCCTGAAATGAGTATTGATTACCGGACCTAGTTTATGACCCAAGATGTCAGCTTATCTACAAGTGACGAGTCGAAACTGAAGTCGATAGCGAAAAGAAGACATCAGTGTGGAAATTTGGGATTCTGAGAATCAGGTTGACGATCCCTAATTATAAGCTCTCTTTTTAAAAAATATATATATAACTCTCCGACTGTGAGGCCCACCATAACTAATAGATATATTAAATATTATATAAAATTGTAGATTGTGAATATTACTTTCAGATTTAGCGTTGATTCTTAATGTGTTAAATTCCGTTCCAAAAAACCTTTACCTTTAAACCAATTGACTAATGTAATACAATCGTACATAACAATTGTTAATTTTTTTTGTCGTTTATTTTAATCTTTCTGATTTTATTTTCAAGAATCGTACTAATAAACTGAGAAAGTAAGTTGTTACATAATTTATTGAAGTTGAAAATCAGAGATTGGCCTCACTAAACTCAAGCGTCACGTCTTTAATTTTAATCTTCCCTTGTTCAAATTCGTGACAAATAACTAAAAATTATTGAAAATATACGTTCTTTATTTTTATTATTTTTTATATTCTTCATATAATAAACCCCTAAATTATTGGTGAAATATATTCCGCAAATATTTGCAACTCGTCGCCCTACGAATTACTTTTCCATTGTAGTTAGCTAATCAAAATCTGTTTTTATTTTCTTACCATTAATGTCCATTTCGTAAGAGTCGTCTTGTTCTAAAATGTTCGACTATATTAATAATACCTCAATCATGGAGATATTTGGAATGTCTATAGTGCTTATGCAATGATAATGTCCCTGGTTTAGGTCTTACCAACTTTAATATTTCTCTGGCTGGTAGTTAATCTCTACTGTAGCGGTGCGGAGGATTGCAATAATGGAATCGCTTTTTGGCTATCCTTCTATCCTTACTTTTTGTACAGTGGATATTGTGAAGGGTTTTTAAAGTCGATCGATGGTTGTTCATGTTCTCAGTTTTTAAGGGGCCAGGTGAATACTTTTCTTTATTACTAGCTCCCCGTGGAGTCGTTTCAGAAACCACGTGAAATGGTGAATCCCCCTTGCCAACTCAGGCAATAAGATTAAGGAGGCGATACGATCAGCGGCGGAAGCTAAGTTAGTTCCGCTTCCGGCGCTTCGTCTCATCGCATCAGCGGCGGGGGCGATATTTGCCACCTGTTAAGTTCGCAGCATCAAGTCAAAGGATCCTCGCCTTCGTACTGACTAGAGGGAGTAACATTGTCACGTGTTTGTTCTGTCGGCGACACACGTCATCTGGGTCTGCGATCGGTAAAGTGTTGGCCGCTGACGAGCTATGGATATCGATTCTAGTTCTGATTCATCGCTATTTCACTACGATAAGCATCACAGAAGAAATAGAATACGGGGAAGATTCAGGCTTCACTCGTATATTGAAAGAAATTTTAACCGATGATTGCTGCAAAAGAACTAAATTTCAGACGTAAAGTTTATATTCTTATTGTGAACAAAAATAAAATTGTTTCAAATTTTAATAATAAATAATTTACATATAACCTTATAATAGTAACTGGTATTCTAAATATTTTTTTACATTGAAGCTTCCGGCATATAGTTGACCATATTCGTCTGTATAATACGTAATATATAATAAAATATTCTCACACGAGCTAAAAGATCTTTAAAAGTTATTTGGTGATCCGTACTAAGTTTAATTTATAAAATTAATTTCACGTTGATAATGCTATGTCCGATTTATTTCCAATGGTGGAGACTTCACGGACGGGTCACCATCAGTTTCTTTTGAGTAGCTCCATGTGTACAGGACCTCAAGAGTTTCCTAATTGGTCCAAAGTTATTATAATCTGTTTTACGTTTCCGTGCAAGCAGCAGATGTCGCTGGTGTTTGCATTGCAACTCCTTAATAACGTTTTCCTGGAAAGATACCTTCCTTTCGGGCAATTTACTAAGAAGGTACGTTATTTCCAGATATAAGAGGGTCTGATTAGCAGGTAGTGTTTGGAAGGCCGTGGTATTCTTAACAAGCTGTCTGTGCAGACAGCGGGTCGTTGGGGAAATCACGCTATCCCCGATGTTTCCTCCGACGTCGTTTAAATACGAGATGAAGGAACGCAAATTTGCATTTTTAACAGTGTTTTTCATGAATTTCGCCTCGGCGCCCCTTCGGCGTTGTCCGGGGGTAATCTGTTATCAACCTGTGCAGGTGGATTGGCAGTTTAGCTTCTGCTAGAACCTCATTGCGAATTAATAAGTTCAGTACAACAGTGAAGAAGAATAGTCAACTCGAGAATTCCTTTCAATCTGCCGCTTTTATATCCTAGATTGTCTACTGTTAACATTCGTGCAGAATTCTGATTTCCCAACAGTCCGAAAGGTCTCTGGATCCAAATTGGGTAAAAAGACGGCTTGAATAACCCTCCATATATGTTGCTACTGGAGGCTCATTCCATAGTCTCCCCCATATATATATATATATATGGTGAGGCTCCTTTGATAATTTATGGACATCGCAATCTTTTATTAAATCAAATTAAATCCATAGCCCGGGAAAGCATACGGGCTTTTATTTTTAATTACTCGGGCCAATAATTTTTCTCGTTATGCATTAATATCTGTCTAAATGAAGCTAGGTCTAAGGATTAAAGTATTCTCGACAGCTGGACTAACAGATAAAAATATAGTCACTAGTATGCATTAGGAGCAATACAGTGTTTAGGAGTTCTAAGGGAAGGAAATGGCATTTTTCTTACTATTTCTTTAAGAAAAACTAAATCACACTAAAGAGGTAATATAGATATTATATTCTTTCGTTTAAATTGAGATAGTTTGGATATTATTATTTTTTTCTTTTTGGTCTATACCATTTTATTTCAGTACGTGGCAGATATTTAAAACAAGACTGAAAATTTGTATATAATAATAATAATAGACAATATAATATAATTAAATTAAAATAAGTAAACTTTTCTCTCTACGAGACCACAGTGAAATGTATGAAGACATACAAACAGCAATTTTTGGAAATTTTGAAACATTATAATGAGGATTCAAAATACGCGATTAAAAAAATCTATTAAAGTCATTGTATCTAATGACTGTTTTACCAACGTTGTTTGATATTGATAACTATTTCTCTTTTTTCCTTCCAGGTGAATTTTACTTATGGTACAAGTCTTACACTTTTATTTGTAAGCACTTCATATTTTTTCACGTTTTTACATGTGTCATTAATTTGAACGTGTTACAAAAAAATTATTATTATAATAAACGAATAATGTATGTTTAATTAATGAATGGGAAAATCAAATATTCTATTATGCAAAAATATGTCAGTGCTGTATTTTAGACTAAGTAGGGCGAAATAAAAAAGTCCGATTAGACAGAATCCCGAAGGAAAAGAGGTTGGGTTTTGTCTTTCGCTTCTACTGGACTTCAAAACAGATTGTGGAGATGATGTGGAGTCAGTTCAATGTTGTAGTAATTTGGCCACTGTTCAAGAGAGAACCTGAGACAGAGATCTAATTCCTCTTGTTATTAAGGTTTCAAAATGTTACTATGTTTAGCTTATATTCATGTGAGATACGGATAAATATAAAAATAAATTATAGCAAGTCACAACAAAACAAAAACTTTTACGTAGTAAATTTGTTGTATTTTAAATAAATTGTGATTCTGAAAAATTTGACGGAATAAGTGAGGGCTTCGACGAAATTTGAAGTTAAATATTACAAAAGTAAAATAATTACGCATAATCGCCAAATACGAGAAATCGTCATCGAGAACAAAAAAGTTTGATAATTTCGTTGTTATCGATATCGAAATAGCGCACGCATGTTTGTTTCCCGCAACACACCATCCTCTGTACAGTGAGAATTTGTGCCCTCTTTTTGTCTTTTTTTCTGTTCAGTCCTCCAAATGTCAACCGCAGCCGATATCTTTTATCTCCATTATCTGTATTCACACGTGGAATTGTTTGAGGTTTTCGTTTATATGTGATGTTAATATAAGGTAAGGCACGGCTGTTGGCATAAGGGGGAAAAGAGGAGGTAAAAGGGAAGGTTGTTAATGAAAAAGCCACGGCGTCGGAGAATTTCTAATTTACATAGCCTGTGAAGCTGTGATTTCCCCCTACTGCTTAATTAAACGTGTACTTTCTCCGCTTTTATGAGACGTCGCTTGCCTGTCACTATGGGGGTTTATCAGGTGGTGGGAGTTACCAATACCGCCTGGTTACGAGGCAAAGATATCACAATGGAGAACCCCTTCGTCTCTCACAATGAGTAGACGACAGGAGTATTTGAAATGCCCAAAGGTAGAGAGAGTGCTTAGGTGGCGCAGAAATATTGTGAATTCAAAAATGTAACTACGATACTTCATTAACGTCTTTCACATTCCTACATAAAGTGTCGACATCTGTCTCAATTCTGCCACTTAAAATTCAGAATAATCCTCGTTTGCTTCAATTCGGAAATTACTTCAACTCACAGTCATTTAACTGCAAACTTACGACAACTTGAGCAAATACGAAAACGAAATTAGATATCATAATGAAAATTATAGTGGAACTTAATATTATGGGACCAGAGTTACAAGAGATCCATTTGGCGAACGGCTCAACCCAGAATAAACGCAATTATATTTAATTTCTAATGATATTTGAGATAATTTTTGCTTAACAACATCTTAATTTTTTGAATAATTTCTCTTAAAGGGCACAAATAAACAACGAGAAATTGACTGTAAACAATTTAAAGTTTTAATTAAATTTATCTGTAAATAAACGGCCAACATCTCAGAAACAATTTAACACAAAATAACGCAACTATTAATTTAATAGTAAATTAAAAAGATACTGATGAATATAATTTATTTGCTGCAGTAATGTATAATTTCAATAAATAATAAAATTCTTCAGCTGTATTAAGCGCGTAAATCACACGCTTTTATTAATTTCTCTCCTAAATGCTATTTATTGAGGTTGCATAACATTACAGTAAACTTATTATTTTCATCATTTTCTTTTGTTTTACTACACCTGGAGAGGTTCCAAAACATTAAAGAAAATCGTCATTTGGATATAAATTGTTTCTGACACGTTAACCGTTTTATTCATTTCATTAAATGTAAGAGTTCTAGGAAAATATTTTCTGTTGAGTTCTAGATCATGTTACTATTAATCTAACTGTTGTAATGTCTCTGCGATAAAGGTAAAGGTAAATTTTTATTCGTTACAAGATAGACGTGAAAATTAATTTTAATTTGGCCTGACTACTGAAACACAAGTCCTATTTTAGTTTGATTTTGTTTTAAAAATTATAGCAACAACTGACTGTGTTCAAGGATGTTTCAGATGGCATAAAATACATTTATAAATTCTTCAGGATTTTTATTAATACATTTTGAAGGTACAAAGTGCGTTAAAATATTTCATTGGCGAAAAGTGATTGTAACGATTTGAATTTACTTTATTGAACGTAAAGTAGTGTTATATTGATGACTAGTGATAAAAATAATAATATAAAATTAAAAGTTAGAATATATGTTATTTAATTAATTGTTTTAATAATAATACTAATTTTTAAAAATTTGTTTGGGAAATTGAAGTCGACAGAATCAATGGTTCGACAAATTTTTAACTTTTTATTTAATGCGACTGGTATACAAATATTGGGAAATTCTATTCATAATAATATAAATATCAGTCTTAATAAATTGACAGCAGTTGTTGAAATTAGAAAAGCAAACGTTATTTGAAATAGGCTACAAATTATTTTTCAATTCAGAGCCGATGTTGATAGCTTGTCTGTTATTACTTCTCTGATAATATAAATCCATTTCCATACTCCGAGAACCAAGAATGCTTTTTCATTCAAATAAATAATACTGATTTCTGATCTGCTATACCTAAATCCCGAAGTATGACTCCCAATTTAATGATGTACGAGTATGTACAATCTCTACCACTTGTGAGGTCCGGAACAGATTTTTAAACCTATTAAATTTGGGGGTGGTGGGTTTGTTCTCAATGCGTCGTGCCCTATCATTACGAACCACAAAAACCACCCACACTTTCCCTTAATGTCCTGTTCAGCATTTACATTTTAATTACAAGTTTAAATTCTCCGCTCTGGTCTGCCCCCCCCCCTTTCCCTCTTCCATCCTGAAGTCGATTTTGCCTTTGTCATAGCGACAAAAATTAATTAGTGCACTAATTTTACATCTCGAGTTTATATTCTCCGCTAAATGCATTCTCTCTCTAGCCTGTTCGCCGCCCTCTTTTTTTAATTATTTTTATAACGGTATCTCCATATCTCTGGTCCCTTGCTCACTTTCTCTCGTTCTCTCTCTCGTTCTCTGCTGAAGGAAAAAATTAAGTAGCGTGGGTCTTTTATTAACTTAGCCTACACAACATTCAATTTCACAAGTACAGAAATAATAACAACAGAAGCTCTGCTACAGAATCTCTCTAAAAATCTGGCTGACGACTATCACGAAGTTAAAAACAAGAGGAAAAAAGAAAAATTGGACTTAAAACAAATAACAGATAATTTAGTAGTGACGAGGGAACCGTTCAGGTTTTTTTTAACTGTAATGGAGCCTTAAGATCGATAATAAACGGAAAGGAAATCTGTATTCTGACATTTACTTACACAACGGAGACCAGCAATATAAATCTTAAAGTTAGGAATACAGATGCACGGCATATAAAGGAGTATTTAGATTTTCTGCCAAAAATAATAAATATGCACTATTATTTAAATTTCAACTGTGGACCGAAATGTCTCAAAATCTGATTTACTAAGGCATTTCTAGTTTTAATAGATAAATGAACAATTAAAAATTCTGGCTTCTTTTGCTGTTATATTAAATATTTTTTAGAATCTACTAGTTGAAGAATCAAATTAGTACAAATCAACGCGAACGTCATTTCAATATATTGTAATGATTATAAGAAATAATTTATTAAATTTCCCCATGTTGTGTAACCAAAAATGTAACGAGCACAAATAAAGGTTAATTAAAGGAATTACTTAACAAAAGATTACAATAAAAAACTTTTAATTTGCCAAAGATTAATTTAGGTTTTTTTTACAAATGATTTGCCTTAGGTTGGCACGTCGACTTCAATAATTTCAAAATTAACAAACAAATATTTTTTATTTATAATTGGTGGTGTTCAAAGTAAAATACAATCTTCTATATTTCACAAACAATCAAATTTAATAACTCTTCTTCTCAGTGTCTTTTCCAAATAATGTCAGTTTTCTTCTCACTTCATTTTTTTAAGCGGCAATGTTTGTTGTTGAGAATATTTTCCTTATTTACTGTCCGCACGTTTGTCCCAGATTCAGTTTTTGCCCCCACTGTACAAGTTTTGTCGCGGGTCTCCGGAGACAAGACCTCCAGATTTAACGGCCCTTAATCTTCGGACGTCTTGAGTGGCCAGGAAGAAGGAGGAAGGGTGAGACGTGCTGGCCGGGTGAATTATAAACACAGGGGGTGTGTCCGGCGCAGAGGTGATTATGTTTGCAATCTCGGAATAGAACGGGGTTTTCCCTTTGGGACTCTGCGCTGTCCGCGGGATTTACGCCCTCCACTCCAGCAGGTGCGACGAAAACCGAGGTCAACACGATTACTGCCTATTAAAGACTGATCCGTCCTGTAGTAACAGCTTCACTCAGAATGCTGTGTATTTAATTAATTGCCGGAATTAAAACCTACTCGTATAATATTGGGAATCGACGAGTCAAGCTGCTCGACTTGGGAAGGGATAAACGACTCTTATTAAGGTTCAGGATAAGATTCGTTCATTTTCTGGAGGCTCACGAGTCACCTTGCTTAGCGAATTTACTTTATAAATTTTTAAAGAAATAATTCATCGTTTTTTGGTTATAATGCAATTACATTAATTACTATTCGGTGGAGGTCATGCATATCGAATAATCATCGTTGCACCTTGTAAAGTTGGTCATTTAAGAGGCTATTTTTTAATTAACTGATATTTGTTATCAGATTGTAAATTCTGCATCCCAGGGTTATTGAATTCCTTACATCTGAAGCATATATTTAAATAATGATATCCATATTTAGTCGAATTTAACAGATTTTGTAGATATTGTTACAACTAAATATTAGCTGAATTTTGAGACACTTGTAACGGTGAACAATTGCTGTAACTAATTCACATAGTAATTACTGCTAGTTCTCTAAATGTTGCAGTTCCAGAATCTCCTATATACTGAGATATGTCTGATACAGGGCAGGGCTAAATGACAAGGCGCACGGAGTTCGACGATCACTCGATTTTCAAGTTTTCTAAAATAAATTGTTATATGGACGAATTACTAACATGTATAGAGTAAATGAATGTTATTTATTTAAATTTAATTGGACAGAAGTATTTTTAAAGCTTGTATAGAATTTATTTTATGTTTTGTAATTACGACGATAAGAGGACAATAGAAATTTGAAAAAATAAGAGCGTCTCGCTTGTTGGTGCGGTTCGTTTTCGGATATTCAATTGTTATAGCAGTTAAAGGGACTGAATGTGGTGCTGAGTCGCAGGAGAGAAATTTGATCGATTTTATCTGCTCAGGGTTCGTTCCATAGCAGGACTTCGATTTGAATCAGGCCTGATGGAGGTGACTAATTCCATTCAACGACCAAATATTGGTGAAGGTTTGCGTTACTTGGCATCGATTTTTCTGTTTAAATCGGGCGGACTATTATGGATCGTGATGAAGAACTTTACTGGAAATTTCGCCGGTAAAACCTAACACTATGCAATTTTATTAGTTTGAGTAAAAAGCTGATATAGGATATGAGTTATATTTGTGTGAATTTTCGGAAATGTTAAATCCGGGATGAGAGACTAATTTTTGTTTTTCTCGCACACGGTTGAGATGTGTGTAGTATAGGATCCAACCTTCTAGGTGTACAGTGCAGGCAGATGATGGAGTAAGCAGCTTAGGAATATAGGCAGCGTTTGTTCTATTGAAAAGATTAGTCGGCGAAGAAGAGCAACAGCAGTTCTGACCCCCTAGCAACAGGTGCAAAAGACCGAACGCTGATAATGGCCGCTTCTGTGGCGCACCCGCCCTCTGCGGTCTGCAAACCGCGTTCACCACACTGCACAGTCGAGGGACGTCCACCCAATAGTCACAATGTGCGCCCCACACGCTCAACTGCCTGCCAGTTTTATGTCTGGAAAAGAGGACGCAACAACGGTGACCGCGGTACAACAAGAGTACCTCAGGGGTGCGTTTCTGGTCGCTGGTTTGCGAAGAAAAAGTTCCAACTGGACTTACTTCAGCCTGAACTCATCATTTTACAACTCAATTCATCCTACCTGATTTAAAATAGAATAGAAACAGGCCGTATGATCTATATTCCAATCTTCTTTCATGAAAGGAATTATTTGTTATATTCTTATTCCTTTTTCGCGTTTTTATTTAAACGTTCAAGTAATTATGAGAATACTTGTTTGAAGAGAGACAACAGTCAATTTCCAAAGACCCGTGTTCATAGCCCCATGAAGTTCACGAATACTAACCAATTTTCCCATCATGATCTGTGTCATTGTTTACTGACTCCTCGTCGTTTTTGAAGAAATTATCCGGAGGCCTAAAATAACTGACCGGTTGGGCTGTAAAAACTGACTGGAGAGTGGAGAACAATGAAGGAACTGCCACAAAGGGGGTCTACAATGTGTCAGACGCGGGGGAAGGCCAACCTGATCCATTGTTTTGGCATTGTCGATGTCCACATAATCAATCCCGTCTATTAAGTATAAATGAGCCATCGTCAGCAGACAGTCAATGGTTGGAAAACGTTTTGCTACCCTCCCAGGACTTTTAGGACGACAACCTATCATTAGGCAGCTTACGCCTTGTGCATTTTTCAGGCAAGTCAAACTTTGGAGCATTTGCATAAAACAGCTCGTTATTTACAACGGAAGCTCGGCGCGTGGGACTTGCACAAATAGTTACTGCACAGGACTTTGAACACGCACAAAACAGGCCAGACGGCGGCGAGGGTGGAATGGATGGAGGAAGGGAAAAATAAAATAAAACTGGAAATACTGGCTCAAAGGTCGGCCGTTGCGCGGAACACTTGTTGAGAATTTAAATAAGTGAGTAGTTGTGAGGCCGCGGATAAAGGCGACTGTACACACGCATATTGTCGACGAGAACAAACACGGATTGTCAGATATCGCATTGTTGTCCCCTCATAGTCAAAACATAACACACACATATACAGAGAGAGAGAGCGAGAGAGACAAACACCCTGTAGTTCAATTAAAGGATCAAAGTAAACATTCAGGGGAAAGAGGTAACGGTTAAATAAATTAACGAACGTGAATGGGAAATACACGGACGCTGTTAAGTTAGGTAATGTAACGGAATGGTGTTCATAATTCATTCAAACCCCATCTTATTTTAGGATCTGTGGATTACATTAATGCCTTTGTATTTGCAAAATAATAATATACTAATTCTTTATTTATTGTCAAATGATTTTATATAAATTATAACATCGCTATTGCACTCAGGTCGTAAACCATTACATTAAATAACGTTTTTATATTTCTCTTTTATTAATCCTTTTCACTTATATATTTATCTACTTTAATTTTTTCCCATTTTCAAATAGTCTGTTTTATATACATTTTATATACATTTTTATTTTAAACGTGTCATATAAAAATAGTCCATTTTTATTCCAAAATGTCAGTATAACATTTTAAATGAGAGTAAAATGTTGCATGACAGTAAACCACGTGTAGAAACTTCCCTTTAATAGCATAGGAAGGTATTTGAAAGGAGTGATGTGGAAGGGTAGCAATAGAGGTCTACTGGAATCAATAAATAAATCTAAGTCTATCCTAGATCAGGATCTACCACAAACGTCTAACCTACGCCACGGTAAAGACTTTGTCGTAATGAAATTTAAGAAACTTCTTCACAGTATGAGAATGGAATTACTTTATCTAAGTAATAAATTATAGTGAAGCTTTTCAACTACTAAAAATAACATGAATAACTGCAGTGCTAAATAATTCAGTTATCTAATGCATGGTACAGTCGGCCGCTTATGATAATCGTTTAGAGCAGCACAGCCTCTCTTTTTCTTTTCCAAAGTTATATTTTGTTCAATATATCAACGAGAAAAGCCATGATTATATTTTATATGCGTAATACTTCAATTTCATACTGAAACTTGGTATTGTAATTTTGTACAGAAATTTTCAATCTTATTTGCAATAAAGAATAATTTAGAATCTTCCGAAATCAGACTTGCATTTTACTGTATCGAATACGAAAACTCTAATTTATTTTTAGAATTTTCTGTCTATTGAAGATATTTGTAGATGATAGAGACGGATCCGAAATTTTGTTCCTGAACCCCTGCGCCTTATAGCTGCCGCAATACAGGCAGCAGTGATTGCAATGAGTCTACTCTCAAAGTGTTTGATCGTCGGTTATTTCTCGCTACGTTCTACCTTATTTCGTCGAGTCGTGTAGAAGCACATATGATGCTTCTCAGTCAGTGTCGTTCCCGAAAAACGAAGCACTGCAGCTGGAAAATGGGTAAAAGAATTGATTTGGTACTTTATGAGAAAACTTTAGAGGGCTTTGGATAAACAGGAGAAAAAACGGGAAAATATCATTTTACATGGAATGCCTAGGTTAACACCTAAGTCCGCGTCGAGAACCCAGTGCCCCCGATGTAGTTCTATGCCACTGAAACCCTTCCGCCTCACGCACCGAAACTCTGATGCCTTTCTCCGTAATGAGAGTTTCGGCTGTTCAACACGTTGTCTTCTGTTTTTCTATTCCAAACACATTTTCACATGTTCCCGCTCCGTACTAAACCAACCAGGTGATGGGTCGCGCCTACACGAGGATCTTTGTTTGAGGAATTGCTGGGCCGGGGAGGAACAGTCGGGAATGTTTCGGTGGTATGTCCACGTGGGCCCCAGCACGTGCTGACCCGGGCCCGGCCAGGTACGTGACGTCACAGCGACAGGGAGATCAATGGAGCGCGAGGAGCCCGGCGAAGAGGAAGAGAGGAAACGCTGACCACTACGCTGTCGGGGCCGAAGTCTTCCCGAAGTCCAAGTGCCGCGAATCCATGCGCAGAAATCTCCCCTAAAGAAGAGAACTCTTATTACCTAAGTCTCCAACAGAAACAAAGTACTCGAGGTGATGAAGATATATTCTCTGGCTTAATAATTGGTAAAACCAAGCTTGACAAGTAGTAAGACTGTTGCCAAGTTCTTAATGTTCTACTTCAAAATCATTTCCCAAAGCATTCGCGTTGTCCATCGGTTTGTCAAGCTACAGCACCCTCTAATGAGACGTAAAGACGATCAGATCGATACTTAAAAAATTAAAATTTACAAACATTAAACGTCAAAGGAGACATACACACTATTTATCACGGCTAATTACCACTTGTTAAATATATATTTTTTAACAACATACCTTACATACCGAGTCAGACATTTAAATTTCTTAAAGCAACTAGATTTTTTATATTTTAGTATATTTCTTTACTCATCCATATCCTTAGGCCTTGGGAAAAACGTTTCAAAACATCGACTCAATCAAAACTTCACGTTTTTAACAGCTTCATACTGAGGGACAGGTGAGCAGCAAATTTGAAAATAAATATTACCAATTCGTCGTTAACGAGACTAAAATGAAAATTTCCACTCGTGGGTCGTTTTTTTATGATTAATTTCCTAAGAATGTCGGTTTTGATGTATTTTTCTAAGAAGTAATAGAGAGATATTTAGAATTATTCAAATTGCTTTTTTCGAAAATTAAGGCTATAAGACGACTGAGGAAATGAACACGCTATAAAACCACGATGTGCAAACCTAAAGTGGAATATAATCCGTTTGTTTTGTTATTCCAAATATAATTCGCAAACGGTCTGATTAAATAAAGGAGTGCTGCGGGTTTGTCTATATGTTCCTGAATAGAAGTAGTAATGAATCGGAAAGTTGTTTGAGAAACTGAATTTTGGTAGTAACGCAATTGTAACGGGAACTGATAACAGCTGGAGAAAAATAAGACTGATATGCTAATCCGTTAAATTCTAGTTACCCAACTTTTCCAAACGCTGCCTGCATACGTCTGAACTCTTTGAAATGCGAGAGCATATTTTGGAGAGCCATGTCAGAGAAAAGGCCATTGCGGGAGTTTGCGATCGGCGGGCAATTTAATTTAGAAGGCCGCGGCCGTGTCAATGTTGCGTTTTTTCCCCCATCCCCTCTCTGTAACTGGAAACCAGCCGTTCGTAACACTTGCAATCCATCAGCAGGTCGAGTGTCACGCCGTGTAGCTTGTAATTCATGCGTCACCAGATATCCACAAGAGCTTCGCGTGTGTTGAAGGCAATTTCCCGGGGATTCCGGTAATAAAAGTCAACGGCACCTCTGAGGCGACAGTCTGGTAATGGCACGAGACGTCGGCCATATTTCATACATCACAAGCCACTTGCCGTCGTCTTTCTGTCAGACGCTATTATTACTCCTCTCCGTCACCGTTCTGGATGATTTCGTTTCTGTATTATTGTATGCTATTCTTTCTATGTCTACTCCTTTTCTTTTTTCTTACACATCTACACAAAGGATTTTATTGGTCGAAGTAAGTCGCTTTCGATTTTATCGACTTCCACACTACTTAGTCTTCTCTCTGCCTTGGTAATGTATTTTAAAATGAAAAGTACTAATAATACATTACAGAGAAGTAAGTCTTCGATGAATTTGAATGACTTAGGAATTGTAATGTAATAATGTATCATTATTGAAAACAGTACATTATTATTAATATGCAAGTCTTAATAATCTCCAGTAAGTATTATTTTAAAAGCTATATATTACTTAATGAGTTCATTCAGTGCATTGAAAGATGATAAATCTTGAAATTTAGTGATTTAATGTTTATATTTATTATTCAAATAATTTTAAAGGAAAGATGGAGCTTAAATTATCCGTATCATTATAATGGATAATTTTTCTGTGTAATGTTGGTAGATTACTTATTTTTATGTTGCTGTTTTAACACCTTTTATTTTATTACACATTTTATTAATTCCTAAATACATATCACTGAAAAATAATTTTTCTCTCTTTATCTACAGATTTATCTTAAATATTGTATGTCAATAGTGAATGAAAATATTTATAGGTTTTTCTCCATTTTCTTGGGTATTTATGTGAAATTGAAGATTTATAAATTGATTAATTTACAATTCACAATGTTAATAAATAAAATCTTATTAAAATTATAAAGTTATGATATAAAGAAATATATTTTTTGAGGTTGTTCTTCGTTGGCATAAAATGGTAAAAAAAATTATAATTTCTGTAAATGTTACGTTGAAAGTTCTTATCTGTTTCCCGATTGTCCATGCTATTTGTCTCTTCTCATGGACTTCTTTATCTCTTGGTCCGGTAATCTCGTCTGCTCTCAAACTCCACTACGTAGCAATCACTCTTTTTGAATGGTCTTGCCCTTTCTACGTAACTCGAACGATTGTATTGCAAAGAAATGAAGCGAAAGAATGCTTGTTCTACACCCCGAATCTATTATCTATTTTCAAACCCGTCACTCCTAACTCTGCTGGCCACGGTAATCATTCAGCCCACAGACGACAGACTCAACATTTTTCGTCGCCGACACCCAACAATGGTCCTTCCATTCCCGTATAATGACAATAAATGATGTTTGAAGAAGACTTTTGCTACTGCGTTTTAACGTAATTGTGTATAAACCCAACCATTTCAATTTATGCCGCTTTACAAATGTAAAGTTAACAATATTATTTTTATATTTGGATATCTGCAATATTAAATTAGTTTAATAGCTAACGGTGCTGAATTTTTCGGTACGTGATGTTGCCAATATCATTTATCAGTCGTTTATATTTATTACCAGCCTCAAACTGGTCTTGAGAATACAAGAACCATCCATACATCTCCACTCTAAATGTTGCAGACGTATATATACAGGCACTTTTACTATAGATGTAATGTATCTTTAATATGCGCATTATTATATGTATTTAATTCCTTAAAAATTTGATTTATTAATCAGAATAAGTTTACACCTGTTTATTAAAACTTCCGAACATTTTCTTCAGATCAGATTGGTTCGTTTTGTTTTAAATTATGTACCTTCTGATTTTCTTATCACCTTTGTAAACGCCTGCCAGAAGCTGAATAAATGTAATATATCTTATAGTTTCTTCTAGTCACTTCTACATTCGTTTATAATTTTGTACCGTGTAGTCATTATTGGTAAGCATCTCGTTTCTTTAACGCTATTAGGTGATTCTTCTTTCGTAGAAATTAATTTTCATCAATTACTTGAAAACTCTTTAACTCTTCTTTACAAGTTCGTAGAATATTTATATCCTGCGCAAGAGGGCGGTAAACTCGAATTAATTATGAAATGACTTTCTCTTCCCACTTCCTGTGCTGGTTGGTGTCACTAATTCCATCTGAGACAAACGCTCCGTTCGCAAGTCACAGTAGCGGAAGCAGTTCCTATTTCTAACGAATTGTATTGTTCTTATTTTTTGGTTAATTTCTATGTAGTTACCAAATTGTAGAAAATTAATATAATAGTTGTTTTCATACAGTTAGTCCTGTAATTTTCAAATTTACATACGAAAATAGAAAAAAGACGAACTTTTTCAAGATCGACTTGTAAGAGTCATCCATTGCAAAGCTTTTACGTATGTTTTTAACTTTCTAACTGTATTTTTACACCTCTTTGAATCCAAATTTTGCTTCATAATGGTCATTCCATAAATTTAATTTAGGTTTCCTTTTAATTATTTTTGATGAAGTCCTTCTTGTATTTTTCCTCAGATGTAACTCTCTAATTTGATTGTATTAAATTTAAAATTATTGGCT
Organism: Zhengitettix transpicula; assembly: GCA_037074705.1. Classification (NCBI taxonomy): domain Eukaryota; kingdom Metazoa; phylum Arthropoda; class Insecta; order Orthoptera; family Tetrigidae; genus Zhengitettix; species Zhengitettix transpicula. Next base: position 56,258,332 of record CM073596.1, on the reverse strand, counting down.
AATTTATTTCATTTGTCCTTAACGTCAGATAAATATCTATTTTAGATATCTCCTGCTGCTATTTAATGTCCAAAAGTTTTTTCTCTTTCGTTTTTCATACCTATACAATTTCTCCCTTTAATAATTTTGGATGTCTGGAATCTCGCCGATCTGGAACATTCGTTTGGGTCCGCTGGTATTAAAACATTTGATCTCTATGCTTGATGCAGTTTTTCTAAAATTTTCTTATGGATCCTTTTTCTTCGTTACATTTTCCACGTGTCTGAACAATATAAAGTGTTAATATCAGCCCTTGTTGTTTGCCCAGCTCCATTGAAGAAGACACGTGAGGTCCCCTGGCGATGTAGCGATTACGGTGACACATAACCAGGTAGCTGCTAAGTATTTGATAGGGTTTGTGCATTAAGGTAATGAAGGGTTAGCGACAGGAGAGAACAAAGCGCCGCCGGAACCCCTCCACAGAGATTAGTTAATGCATACGGGTCATCCAGCTTGTTTTCCCTATCCAATGTTGTCTACCTCTGCTGAAGCTCTTCGAGTACAAAGCTACAGAAAAACTGTAGGAACGAAAGAAATATTTAGTACTCTGAAATATGCAATTCAGCCTACTGGTACGAATATGTACGCATAGAAAAATAATAAAATTAATAAACTCACTTCGTTTGAGTCCAGGTTTCCCAGTTTGCATCCATTGATAGAGAAAATCCCTTGGCGAAAATTATCTCTACAAACCGGAGTAAGCTCTAGACGTATTTTTTTCTGGTAATTGTTAATCGCTCTGTTGTTCGAACCACGACACTGCTTAACTTGTTTAGATCGTGATTTTCGGAAGATTGAAGCAAGCTACCTTAGTGCCTGGGATCTGGCCGAAGACAAGGGGGAAGGATGGATGTACGAACGAAGCGAGGGACTCCAGAGGGGATTCTGGGGTTAAATCCCTGGAGGAGAGGCGGAGAGTAAGGTAGCCTACGGGGGCAGGTGAACGAGAAACAAACAAACCACAATAACAAGGAAGTCGCGGGTAATTAGGGGAGATGCAAAGTCTCCGTCGCAGCTCAACATCAAATATACTCCGTTCAGTGGTTTTCCAGTTATTACTACGGAAGAACGCAAACATATTCTGTACGGTAGAAATCGATATCCAGGCCTTATGAAAAAGTTTCTATGGCATGCTGATTTATGAGTGCACCGTGAAAGTTTACGTTATTTGACCCCAGTCCTGATGTGAACCATTAAAAATTAGTTGAGTTTTTCGAATAGTATGGATTATCATAAAATCGTATTAATGTGTGCAGTAGAAATTTTTATTTGTTACACGCTACTATTGTGTTTATCTTTGAGTCATATTCCTCTTCATTCTAAAATTCAACGAAATCCTAGTGTTTTCCTTTGCTGGTGGTTCTGGGTCATTCTCCAAACTCGACTTTCCGTCAAAGAACTCTCCCATTTTTGTCGTCACGAATTTTACACTTTCCAGATATCGGAGGGCAAAATATGTTTAAAAACAAACAATCTGATTCAAATTAGAAAACTTGGCTGAATTTTTTTTGTGGCTAGTGCAACGAATCTTTGAAGTGGTATCCTCGCACACTGCTCATTCGTCATTTCTGCGACGTAATAATTATTTGCATCTGTTTTCGCGGTTTTGCTTGTAAGGCAGGTTAGCGGGCGCATTGATCGGGGACTCCCCGCACGTAATGAGTCACGTGGTCGGGTACACAGTGGCTCGCCGCAGTAATTAGCTGCCTGTTTATCCCCAACACCTGCCCAGTAAATCCAAACCCGTCGCTATTACCTACCTACCCTCGCTGCTTATCGTACGTGCCCGTGCTTTCGCAACATTACTCAGCGACCGAAGAACTGCTCTCATCCTCTGCCAAAAGTCTCTTCCACAGGCACCTGCTGCCTATGAGAGCCGCTACTGGAGCAAATAAAACCTTAAAATTGTGAACAAATTGCGTTACTCGTAGTGATCAATTTTGTACGTTGCCTAAACCGACCCGTTAATAAATGCAGAGGCGAACAATACAGTGGATGAAATACTAGGTTGCCTTTAGTTCGCAAAAAATTTTCTATAGCAGGGTCTAGTAAATGACTAGCAAATTTAGAACCATATGTAACCACATGTCGGAAAATATTTTTTCCTTGTCACATAAAATTACCTAGAATTTGTTTCCACAACGGTCATTGAACTCTACAGCTGATTTCAAGGGTAGGCGGTTAATACAGAGACACACCTTTTGACCGGTTAATTCATCAAAATTAGCAGAAGGGAGAAGTTGGTTCTTTAAACTACGGCAGTGGAGATTTAAGACCAAATAGATCATAGGAGATGAAGTCGCAACGGCAAGTTTTAGTATCTCAGAAGTACGAGGAGGTTATCTAGAAATTATCGGAAATTAGTTATTTATGGTAAAGTGTAGCCAGAAACACATTTATTTTAGAGTAGGTACCTTACAGGCATACTTTAACATTGCTAATTGTTCAAAAAAAAGGCCACAAAAATTTGTTATATATTATCTTTGGAGCACTAAGAAGTGTAATTTGAATTAAATTAACTGCTAAAATTTGAATGTAGTGAATAGATTATTATAACCCAATTCCACTAAAAGTTATAATTTTTAAAATATAAATTCCTTTTATTTAGGAGTATACAAAAAATCTTAGCAATGTTGGAGTAGGCCAAAAACTAGGCAGATGACCAGCGTTTATTTTTTCTTAAAAATAATTATTCACAGCTCCTCATTGTTTAACAAAGTTGATAGTAACCCTAGAATAATTGAATATTAGTGCTAGAGGAACAGGGGTAAATGGAAACACTGTTCATCAAAATGAACAATAGTCAGATAATGCTGATGCATTTGGCCTCAGTTCCCAATTCTACTGAATGTAGCTTGGATAATCCCATTCGGCCAGACGCCATTAATTTATATGAGTCAAAACAATGAAATTGTAGTTGTCTGAATGGACACAGTTTCCAAGAACGTCAAGTCATTGATTCCGTTTTCAGTGACCCAAATTATGGATGATGATCTTGGTCGGTCTTAATTTCACTCTTGCTGATCCGAGGATCACCCTGGTTAATGGCACCGTGCATTTGCGTAATTGCTCTATTGTGCTGGCCTATGTAATTGCTAGTTGCGTGGGTGTGGGGTGGACCCACCCTCCGGCACGCGGTGTAGAAATTCACTGGTGACCGCACGCGGTGTTGGCGACCCTCGTCCTTGATGGACTGCTAATGGGAACTGACCACGTCGCGTCTCAAAAAAGTGAACATTACATCTGAATTCATATGTACTTAGCGGCATACCAAACCATACAGGAATTTGTCAGGAATGTCTATGTTTGGGAGCAATGTTGGTAACAAACGGATTATCCCCTACTGACATTTGCAAATTTCTCACACTGAAGTGAAACTAAAAGCTCTTATTTAAATACACCTTCTTACGTCTCTACGTGAACTATATTCATGAAGTATAGCTGACTCTCAATAGAAAGAACTAATTTTGGAAATAATACATAACAAGCTGGGTACTCAATGTGCATAAATTAATTAATTTCTGATTTTGAATGTAACTAATATTATTGAGAGACGTAAGTGCTGGAAAGAACTATATGAAACCACTTAAATAATATTTACCTAAAAATTATTTAGTATTTTTGTTCGGTTTCTTCGGTAATCTTTTACATAATTATGTCCGGATACGCTGCGTTTCTGTAATTTTCGTTGACTTCGGCTGTTTAAACGTATTGGTATCAAAATAGCAGTATTATCAAACGGTTATTTAATTGTAACATTAGATTCCTAATAATAATCTAATTACATAATATAAATTGTAAATGCATACAACTGTTTACAGCCTAGCTAAAATTATTTCTCACTATATTCTTATTTATTTCCTGTTATTCTTCGAAATTAATATAGTTGTTATTCTGAAGTCATATATATATATATTGTAATAATTAAACAAGTCTTTAAAAGAAATTCTTAAACAAAATAAAATTTTAATGTTAGTTAGCCCCACGTTTGAATACGCCATATATGTAATGATTAAAAAGGAGGTATTAATTAATAGGAATAATTAACAAAATTATTATGTATTTAAAAATTTATTGCTGATAACTACACATTATAAGCCCTGCTTTGCACGCCGAATTCCGTCAATTTAACAAACAAATATTTCAATTTTTATTTTATTAATTCGTGGCGTTCAATGAAAATGCAGCTTTATATTTTTTCAATCAATTATGTTGAATTTCTCATTATCTCAGGGTCACCACTGGGTTTGATAGGAAGAACAAATACAATGAACTAAAATATTAACAATCCAAAGTCATTGAAGTTAACGGAATACAATATTAAATACAAAAAGTAAAAGGAAACGAATGAAAAGAAAAACGCGAACGAAATCTGACTATAATTATCGTTTACAGTCATTAATAATTGTTTTGTTGTACTCACGACAGTGCTACTGGTACCAGTTCGGACTTTTGTATCTTGAAGTCAACACCCACTAAACAGGCTATTATACACGGATTCTACTATTTAGATTTTGAACACACGGTAGTTGCTCTGGATCTCTTCTATCCTGGTACCTGGATTATCCGACTCAACCAGTTGCCGGACGTAGGTCTCCTCAAAGTCTCTCTGCGAAAATTAGTTCAGTTTGTGAAGCAAAACTTCTGCTTCCAAACTGCGATTTTATAAGGCTCTCCGTCAGAACTGTTTACTTGCGTTTTATGTAAACAATTATATCTCGCCGTTGGACTTCCTAGATAGCCCTATTCGTAATTCTGGATCCCCAGACTTTTACTGTTTTTATTTCTGTATGTCGACCGAACTGCTATGTCCCAGTTCTCGACGCATACCGAGTTCTCTATGCGCGCAGTTTCCAGTCTCGATTGTTAACAAAGAAAACCCCGCCTTGATTGTCGTCTTTAAGCACCCGTCCGCCAACAATTAAATTATATTAAAAACAATTAATAGCCTGTTTAATTGGTATTACAATATATATATATATATATATATATATATATATATATATTCCAAGAAATTTTCATCCAGGCATTAAAATTGTGTTTTGTATCAATGCTGAATGAGACACTGCTATTCCAGTGTGGATGAATAACGGCCCCCTAAATTAAACACAAATAAACGTATAGTTTTCTATAGCGGACTGCGAAAATAGTGAAACAATTTGCGGTCGTTTTAATTACTGCCATTTTAAACACCTCCAGGACACAAATAGAAAGTAATTAACGTATTATTGAGTTTAGACTTACCGGGTGTATCGCAGTTCTGATCATCGTCAAGCTTTATTAATATTCAATTTGCAACAGTCCGGAATTTTTGCGTATTACTTTTTATTCCGCAATAAAACTCTCAAACCTTTGAGCTTCTATAATATAATATACGAATAATTTAGTTGATTTTTAGCAAAATTAAGGTTCAATAAATTATTTCGCTTTTTTTTCCACATTAGAAATTATTTTATTACAGAATAAATTTAAAAATATGAAAAAATGGTTGATTACAGTTCCCAGGATGTAGTTTAATACTAAGAAGTCTGCCTTATTAATGCTGATAATATTGCTATAGCAATCTTTTTGACACGATAAATGAGTGGGTTCCTCTTCAAGTGTTGTGCTTGCAGCGAATGGAGAGACTCGGGGAAAAAAAAGAAAGGCAGCTTTAGGAGATGCAACGGCACTGTTTTGTCTCTGAGAGGCGGGGTAGAAAAATTACTTGGCGTTTTCTCAATTACGCAAATAGCGCGAGGTTGGCGCTCTTCCATTATTGTCATCAATCACCAGTTATGAGAGACGCGAAACGCAGCAGGGATGGACAAACACGAGACTGGGCCCTCTGGCTGGCTCCGTCATTAGCACGGATAGCAGCAAGTGTTTGCACAAGCACCCCGTAATTAGCTCCCCCTCCCACCATCCTAGTTCTATAGGCTATAGTTTTATAGTTACGTTGAAGCGCGCCAGGTGGGTGCAAATAGTCTTGTAGACCAACTGAAAATACAGTGAGTTGCAGGACCGAACGTTTCCAGCCTCTTTCAGCCTCACGGAACAGTAATTTCTCATAAGCTTAACAAAATTTTCAGAATTCCGTACGTGAAAAATTGCAGAGTGACATCATATTCTATGGACGGAATACGAATCCATCTGTCAAATATCTTATTCAGTATTCCTCCCGATATGCTTTACAGAATTCATTTTTATCCGGTATTTTCGTTCGTCCTATCATCAACCTAAAATCTTCTTGGTCCATCCTATTCTCCTTAGGAAACAATATTTTTTGATCCGTTGTTCATGCAATCTTTTAATATGCACGTGTTTTATTGGAGAGTAAATTCGTAAATATCGTGACCATGACCTGCGGTCCGAAACACTGAGGCATGCAAAAGAATTTTTTTTTGGGAATATCTCACTTTAATTACTTTCCAAAACAAATTCTATGATACCATACAATGGTTTCTGGTCTAAAATAAGACTCGTCTTGCTGTTTAAGACCTTAAGTAATCGGGCATGTTTTGATTCTTTACCGCGAACAAATTTGGGAATAACAGTATCTGTGAGGCTTTTTCAAAATTATTTTGGCGTATTTTTGGATAATTAGGAAGTTTAGGAGTGAAATTGATGGGATTGTTGGATTACTCAGAGTGAGACGTGCAGTTAATATTATTGTTAGTGTATTACTCGGACATATGGTCGTAATGATGTCGGTTAAGTACTTGGACGAGGAAGATTCCAATTAGCATCGATTATTGGCTTAGTTTATGGTCCAGGATGTCAGCAGCGCGTGCGTGTAAAGACTCCAACACTCCAATAGATGGAGTACAATACCTTGAGCTGACAGCGGAGATCAAACTAATGAAGAATTTGAGAATTATAATTAACAGTTAGGAGATAATTGTAAACTCTTCCTTTTCTTCATTATGTCAATTTAAAACAAGGTTAATTTGAAAAAAAATAGAAGTTTCCGAGTATTACGATACCCTCCAGATAGATGAGCGTATGATTAAACGAGAAATTAAATGTAAATATTACATTAAAAAAATTTAAATCTGTTGTATTCTTTAAGTGTGTTTTGTGTGCTTTTCACGAATAATGATTTGACATTTATGCAAATGAAAGACGAGTCCGTATGTTCAAATTTAAACTGTAGTTATTAACTTCCGTAGCTCGTGATGGTACTAATACTTACAAAGAACTAAACAATTGAAAATACACTGCTTTCTTATGTTAATGAATGTGCCAGTTAAGACAACACGTATTTTTTGGCTCACAATAATGTAGAAAGCGTACTTTCTAATGGCTTTCATGATTAATAGAATCTCGGAGAGTTTTGTATTGAAGGACTCTCGAGTGGAGTGCGTAAGTTCAGCGCTCACAGAATCTTGCGCTCGCTCAATTAGGAAGTGTAATTGGCGTGTACAAAGATGCCCTGATGCAAAATAAAAGTAAAGTACAACATAGTCGAGTGAAGAACGGCAATTTTGTTCTCTGCGCCATACGAGTTTATTACACGGTGCTAATGCTCTGGGTATTTAACATTATAATTAATATTGCTTTCTGCGAGCAACGATCCCCGATACGTGTGTTTCTCGCGTTTCACTCCTGATTAGTCATAATTAGTAATTTTTCTTTCGGACCACGTAGCTTCCTTCCTCACCACCTGTCCGCAGCTGACGTCATGCAGTTTGGCAGTTCCGTCTTGAGGTTATATTCGATTCAGCTGGCTCGCCGACCGAATGTCTTCCGACTGGGTTACTTCACACCCATGGTTCCTAAAGCTTCATTTGTGACCATATATGTCCCCCCACCTAAACATTTTCCAGCTCCACATTGCCTCCTTTTATGGCTGCATTCTCCCTTCAGACTTGTGTAAGGTTGGATGTCAAACTTCCAACTGGATGTTTGATTTCATACCACAAACATTCAGTTTGGTAACGAAACTGTTGATCATCTCTAGCACAGCACCTAATACGAGGATAATAGACAGGGAGGATAGAGCCCTAATTATTATTTTATTATATTTTGCCAATAGGGAGAGTTATACAGATTATTCGCTAGCAATGTGGACAGATTTTTAAATTAGGACATGTTATTAACCGGAGTTTTTCACCATTTTCGTCAAGTTCCCTATTAGTTAAATCTAAATTAAAATCTGATGCATAATAAAATAAATAAAACGGATCAATCAACCCGAACAACTTTAATACCAAATATGTACTTCAATGGCTCCAGTTTTTTTATTTATTAAAATTAACTTTTAGTCCGGAGACTTTACAGCTGTGATAATAATATAATAAAAATATTTACAATTGTAAATATTAAACAAATAAAACATATGGTATTTACAATATGGCTGCAGTTACATTGAAATTTGAACATATAGAAAAACTACGTTTCGTCCCTAATTCAGGACTGCATCAGCTGAACATAATAATGCAGTAATTGATAAAGGTAAGACCAGTTTTAGAAAATAATTTTGTACAAAAATTAAAATGCATAAAAGATCTTGACAATGTATACAAAATGAAAAAAATAATTCATCATCATTGAAGAAATTTCAGAAAAAAATTTTTTAGATTAAATCTTTTTCGACTATTATTATGTACACCAGATGAAATATAGTGTTTTTCTATTTGTAATTATTTCAATTGAGACATAGTTATTTGAAATGGATTTCTTTTATTAAACATGGTGTAACTTATTGGCCATTATATTTATTTATTTCAATTATCCATTGTAAATGTTCCATTATGGTATTCCATGTCATTCATTCCCAATTTAGAAATGATCACTTTTATTTGATAACGTTCAGCCTAAAGTTGATGATTTGTTGGAATCGCTCTGATTGTAATGTGCAGACACATGGAGTCACGTAATAAGGCAACTGATTTGGATATCAACTTTTGGTGGTACTTGGTAATTTCATCTGCGCGCGTGTGGGATATACACACAGTGGCCAAGCAGTGGACAGGGAGAAAAGAATAATGATAACTCGACGTTTTCTGGTGGAATTCAAAGCTTTAACAAATGTCGCAAAACCCGGGTTGCCGGTAGTTTCAGTGCCGTACTCAGTCAACGCCATATCTTCGTGTCCATCTGCGGAACGCCGGCTGAGCTGATACACCTGCCGTAAAAAACTGGGGCTGACAAACTGCCCACACTCGTGAATATTAATGGAAACACGGGGTAGTATCGTCTACAAGGGAGGCTCGCTCGTAACGCAGTCGTCGCAATAAAATCGATTTATATTCCTCGGAAAGCGCTGGGTCTAATATTTAAACATGCGGTGACCCAGATGGGGATCCTTCATTCTGATAGTCCATTGCGGACGCAGAAAAGTTTAAACATAGACCTGCGAGTCAAAAGTATCGTTGTAATGTATGTAACAAACAATTAAGGATTAGTCCATATTTAATTTTAATAAAATTTTCAAAATAAAACGATAATTAGAAAATTTACTTTTGAAGTAGCCCTCATTGCGACGTTCAAATTCGATAAAACGAGAAATTAATTAAAAAACATCAGACTATTAGTCAGAAATCTGTTACGAAAAATTTAAGGCAACGTTTCATCCCTAATTATAAAAATATTGTTATTTAATATTTTTACATAATTGTATTATAAATTATCTTGTTTGTAAAATTTTGTTTCCTTGGAATTTTTAGATTATGAATTTATTATTTAATTGAAATTTGCAATACCTGAAGAGGTCCAATACATCGGGGATAAAAGTCCTGTGACTCTTATTATAATGTTATATAAATTTATAACTAATATGTTGACGTTTCTTCATTTATTTAAATAATTCAGGTAAATATAATTGCTAACTGAGAAATTAATATTCATGATCATTATCTTAGCGTAATTTTATTATTGTTAAAAAAAGATATAATACGTAGAAGGAAAAAAAATGCAATTGTTTATATTAATTTATGGTGTTGAATTTGAAGCAAAGTTCAACTAGAGATTAACAAAGTATTTTAGTGATAAAATAACAATAATGTATTGAAAAGCTACATTAAACAATACCTGAAGGAAGTTGTAAACGATAATTCTCGGGTTTTTTCGTCGGAACACAACGTTTCAGAGATTATCATCGTCACCTTATTCAGGAAGACTACTAGCTACGATTGAATAATTCGCATTTATCTATCGTAATTCTTTACGTTGTGCTTTTGTGGAAGTAAGTGCACTGGACCCACGTTGCATATAAAGTTAAGAATTTGGCAAAGTATTCTGATATTTGAATGCGAATTACGCTACTTCACATTTAGTAGTGGACGTTGAGGCAATTAATGAGTATTTTCTCTCTAATAATTATTATAAAAAGTCATTTTTCTCTTTATTGCTTTCCTGGGGCCTTAGTGATGACTAGTTTGGTGATTATAAAAATATACTTAAGGAAATCCGATTATAGGATATAATGGGAAGGATATGGCACAATATTCTGATTCTAGTTTGTTGACGATGACGACAAAGGCAACATTAGGGACTAAACATTTAAGCGTTGATCAGTTGACTCAAAGTAAACCACACTATTTATGTATCTTGATGTTTTTATAAACTAAATATTAATTCCTGACTGCCCGTTGGAACTCTCTCGTTGTAAAATTAATTTAGCTTGGACGGTAGCTCTTAAAATTTATTCATCACGGAACCGTAATTCGTAATTTACTGAAATGAATGCGGTCAATATGGTTATCGCGTTCGTAATTATTATTTATGATTGATTGTGTATTTCAAGCCAAAGTGAAATGAGTAATTATCCGTTAAATTGCTGGAACTGATAAAAACGGGAATTTGGATAATTAATCTCAATATTATGAATTTGCGGTGAAAAACTGTTTAGTTGCTTGTGGAAATTGATGTTTTGTATTCTTTTACCTACATGTTGTGTATGTCGCTAATCAATCAGATTGGAAACGGTTATATATTTATTATAATTTTGTATTGATTTGAAATGGCGCGTGCAATCACTTATCTTTCCTACGTTTATTAATAATTTGCTAATACATTATTTAATAACTTACATTCCAGCAACAAAAACTTCGCAATTAAGAATGTTTAATATATATTTTTTAAATGACAGAATTATTAAATTTATTTAATTTACTTTTCGATTTCGATCTTTGAAAATGTTTAATATTACTCCTCAATTTACGTTATTCTACAAACTTCATCCAATAAAAATACTTTAACTTTTGATGTTTCTCCAAATGACATTTAATCCATTCAAACGAATAAACGATTCCTCAGTCAAAAATAGTTTCTTCCTTGCTATAAAACAACAGTTCATTAAAGTAGATGTATCCTCAATTGAAATCACGATTCTTAATTAATTTCGAAAGCACTATTAATTTATTGGATTTTCTGGTGACGAGGTAGACTAAAGAAACTAATCAAATTTAGCATGTTTTGTGGTTCAGTGATTACAATCTAGATTTAGATTTGTTTACTAATTTCAGAGGTACTCTAACGAGGGAATTTTACAAGTCAATTTTACCATTATATTAATAAACATCAAATACATTAATTGGAAAATAAACAATGACAGGTATACAAAAACTGTATTGTTAAAAATACAAAAAATATACAAAATAGACAAGGACAGATATTAAACATGACGTCACAAATAACACTTTATTGTCCTTATTTAAAATATAATTCTTCTTTACCGATATTTCCTAAAAGGCTGAGATTAAAAAAGTGAATATTGAGATTTGTTTCTACTTTTAATTATAAATTTAACATAAGTATTGCTTATTTCATAAGTCCTCCGTTTACAACTGGTTAGTTAGTTGATTCGATCGCCACTTGTTGAATCACGGTGGAGTAACTCCAGAGATTATAGGCCTGCATTCGCCAGAGATGAACGAAACGACTTGAGGCTAAATATTGGTCCCCGCCGTCGTTATTATTATTGTTTTTTCAATGGCTGCTACTTTGAGATGTTGCTTTCTGAGAGGCTCATTTCGTATCCGTCCTTTCGCTCGTGCCTCTCCGAAATTAATATCGCTTTAAGGCAGGAGGGGAGGAGGGAGCTCTTTATCGCGATCTGTGTGTGCGGCCAGGGTAATTACTCCACCCCCATCCCCTTCAACAGCGGCGAAATGTGTCACATTTTCACGGACTGTTCTGCCTCCGTAAGTAGGAAATTAATACCAGCCTCTCTTGATTAACTTGTGCAGTGTTATTCCGTCGTCTTTGGAAGCTCGTCGATTCTAAGCGTACAATAGTTTGCATTATCTTATTGAATGGCTGCCTACAGTTTCTCAATTTCTTAACGAAATTAAATGCAATACACTTCGAAATACTTTAAAGTACGGTTTCTTTAGCATCATAATTTTCTAGCACTAGCAGTCTGCGAGAAATGAATATTATAATAATCATATTTTATTATATTACTACAATAAGTTTTTACTATACCATTAAAAGTTCACTCTATAAACGTCCCCATCAATAACAAAACTAAGTGTGTTGAAAAAGAACTGCGATTTTTGATCGGGAAATTTCCTTCAAATAATTCAGCTGCTTTTCGAACAAATTTCATACAGGAAGTTTTTCTTCTTAAAAGTCGTTAAAGCCCTTGAGTGAGTCTGTCTCCTTAATGATAACCTTCCATCTATTCCTATCTTGAGCTTCTATTCACCATTATTTTCAGTGTTTATAGGTCTTTTTTAGTACACCTCAGATTGTGTCCTACTACCTCTTGCATGTGAGAATATTAATTTCTTATATGGGTTAACGTCTTCCATTCTTCTACGTATATTAGCAATTTAATCTTATATACGTTTATAGTGTATACTATGTTAGGATTTTTAAATCCCGCATCATTATATTTTATTGTCCAGATACCTTTAATACACAGCTTGGATAAATAAATCTTCCTCAGAATCTTCCATTCGAATATTCTCAATTTTTCTTTATTATTCTTAGTGAGAGTCCAACTCTCACATCCTGGTAACATGTCGTATTACTGTTGTATTTTTTTATTTTAGTCTGTATTTTAATACCATTAACATTTTTTTAAAAATTATTTTATTCCATTAGTCATCGAATGAGGAAATAGGATACGTCAGTACATAAAATTGTAGTATAATTATTAGCAGCTACAATTAATAACAATTAGAGTTAACCTGAACATAACTAAAAATCGGGAACCAAATTTCCCTGTATAACTAAACTAAAAGTACTATTTAGTAATAATAATAGAAAATCTTTAATGTTACTAAGGCTATAATATAATATTTACAGTATTCAAACAAATTAAATATATTAGGCAAAAAATAAATATTTAGAGAATTACCTACCATCAAATATGGAGTTAAGGGGAATAAACATAAAACCTGACACACGCACACTAGGAGGAAACAAACGACGGATAAGTCACGAAACTGAACGACGAGGCTCTTACATGAAACAAATAAAAGACCAGAAACGACCAACAGATAGTAAGCAAGTTAAGAAATAAGTAGCAACGCATTGAACACTTTTGGAGTATAAATTAAAATTAATTAAACGGTAGGGGAACGATCATGAAACTCCTGTATTGCGTAAAACGCGCCTTTCAATAGAAAGCGAATTTTCACATCATAAACGCGATTAAATATTGGATTGTTTTCAGTAGGTCATGTTTTCTTTGGAAATCGAACGTGGTAGCATATAAATGTAATTCAATCTTCGCTCATTCATCAACGCGATGACCCGATAAAAAAAGTAAATAGATGAAATGGGCGCACAATTTTGTGTGTGTGTGTATTGCGAATAAATCCAAATTAAAAAGCTATACACTTCGAAATTGAAATACCGCACATACCTCTGCCTCTCGCTAAATATACGATTAAGTTATAGAATCATTTATCGATAAAATATATCAGTAAAAATTAAAAATTATTGGGGAACGAATCGGTGCCCATAAAAATTACACGCTTCATTGATTTGTATGACATGGACAAGAAATTATAAGATATCGAGACCTGCTTTATTGTCATCTGTTTTCACTACGCGACCACAAATCAATACGGACAGTATTCTTTCAGGATTACCGTTGTACATCAAAGAAAAATGATGCAAGATTGAAAGTCATTTGTTTATCTTAAAATACTAATAGTTACTTAAAATGTGATTGCTTGTATTTAGTTTTACGTCAAAAGTTAAAAGAGAATTCCAGATACGTAACAGTAATTTATAAATTCAATTGCTCTTGTTGTTGCTGTTTGTGAAATATGGAAACCGATGGAAAAGCATATTCAAAGATGGCACGAAGCATAAATAAACGTTGCAGGATTCAGTAGGCAGTTAAGCAGATCAGAGAGTAGTGGGCGATTATTTCGTCGATAGTGTGATTATTAATATTTGCTAGTCGAGACGTGAGTCTTTTAATTAGTATTTAGTTAATGTGGAGTTCTGCTTACAGACGTCTTCTGCATCTTTTAATGAAATGCCATTTATGCCGGGAAGGTAGTTTCAAGTCTTTTACTGAACGATTTTGTAAACAATCTGAAATTAGTAAAACATTTGGTCCATTTACTGATTTCAGGCTGATGGGACTCGATAAAAATAATAAATGTTTCGGAATTAGAATAATTTTAAACCATTCACTTTAGACCTCACAATTTCAAAATAATTAATTAATTTGTAGAAGACACATTTATAGTTAGTAAATATTTGATCCGTGGCCCGTTTAAAATACTTGAACCTTTCAGTGGAATAATTCAATCCCAGTCTGCTGATTGCTAATAGCAGAATTAATATTGTAATTAAAATGTCGCGATTCAGGCAGTAAAATACTTAATTCTTAGCTCGCTATATTATTAGGGTTTTTTTTAGGGAGACATTGAGTTGGTCGTGAGCTTTCAGCGTAATGAGTGTAGAAGGATAGGTGCCTAAAATATTTACGCGATTTTGGATTGGTGGTTGCCACCTCCGCGGTGCAGTGGCGTGGCACAATTTGTTTACCACCCTGTACTCTCTTCTCCTTCTCCTCTCTCTTTCCCCGGGGACTTGCCAAGGAAAATTACTTTCTTCCTAGCAGCAGAGCAACCTTTTCGCTCTCGCCCTCGCCGCTCATCTTCGGACTTATATTTCTTTCCTTTTATTTTTTTTTAAATTTTAATTGCTCCGGACGAGTAGGAAATAATTGTTCTTCCGCAGCGTCCGTGTCATCAACGGTGTGACACGATTTGTGGGAGAAGGATGGAGTGATGTGAATAATATTGGGTTTTTAACGTTTCAAAACAACTGCATATTACGGCGGAAATTAGTGACGTTTCAATATCATAGGAGCTGCCCTTCAATAGTTGAAAATAGTTTCAAATCGGCGGAATAAGAAATGACGTTAACTTCGATTGACATAGACTTTTGTCTGTTATTCTGAAAAAAATCATTATGGATTACCAAAAATCTCCTACTCCAAAATATTTAATAAGCGGAGGTATTATATTTTAAACATCGCAATTAAACTATTGCCTAGTTACTGCCAATTCTCTTCAGCAGAAATGCCGGAGTTGAAGTTAGCCAACTGTTCTAGAATCTACTTAAGGTACTAAGAAGAAGTCGAATGTGAAAAATAAAATTAGACATTTACTATAAGTAATTAGTACTTATATGTAACCTGTATATTTATTCGTTAAATATTATTTTCAGTAATTCTAAATTTAAACATTCAACACATTCCCATAACCTGCTTCCATAATAGAAAAAAAAAATATAACCGTGTCGACAATAGGCAAAACGAGATGTTTCGAAGCCGTGCTACTGAGAGAACCCTCTAGAAGGATCTGCCTATATAAGATGATGTCAAATACAACAAAAATTTAGTCAAATAGTGCGCAGTACTGAGCAAACTTAAATGGTGAAACTGGTGTGTAGCTGCTTAAAAAAGTTTGTCTGTAACAGCGTTCTGTGTGTAATGTATCTTGGATAGTTTTATGAATATCCTTCACTTTTAAAACATAGACAAATTCCTTTATTATAGACGAAAATTATAGGCATACGTGGTGGTGATTTTTGAGCAGAACATTCTTTTTCTACATTTTTGTATTATTTAAAATAGTTTGCTTGTACATATTTACACAATATGTCGGTTATTATGAATAAATAAACAACAGCCAATTTTAAGTCAGAAAAAATAATTTATTAATGTAAAATTAAACAACGTTTCACCGCTTATTTGCGACCTAATCAAGTTCAATTTTTTTTAAAAAAAAATTGATAGACAGGTCATTCCATTCCGACTGCCGTGGCCGAAATATAAATGAATAAACATTATATAGCTACGACTTTTCTCAATACTCAAAATATATATTTATTTATCATTATCAAGTATTATGTTTTGTTGACAATGGTGTACAATGTACAATGAATTGGAAGAGATTTTAATTGATATTTTATTGAATGGAAAGTATTAATGCAGACGAAGATAATGCGATTGTATTCTGTGTTTCAAATGGAAAGAAGATCTTCGACTCCTAATTAATAAATTCTGTCATTAAAAACTAATTATCTGCCTCAGATTTTACGTCAGACAAACTTACAAGACGTATCTTTGAATCCAACCTTTATCCACGAAGATAAATGGTTTCTTACTAATTATAAATTTTTGTGTTAGATATGTTTACAAATACGTGTGCTTGCCGAGTGCGGTGGTAGAGTTAATATCTTGACCAGCGGATGGATGGGGCGGGCGAGTTCCGGGCCGCTGGAGCTGGAGGCACACCTGCAGCATCTCCCTCCCTGTAGGGAATCAGCTGCTCGCTCGTATAATTTATGGATGGCTCCTGGAGGACCAGATAATAGCCGTCTGGTGCTCCTCCGCAATCAATAGGCGTCGGCGTCTTGCCCATAAAAACCTCAGCAGCGGCGCCGTGCCCGTCGCTGGAAGTCATATCAGTCATCCGCCTGCACTCTCTGGAGAGACCTATATAACACTCCCGAAAGGGAAAGAAACCAGCGAGGTGACACAGGGTCAGCTAAGGACGGAAATCTTGCGTAGTCTGGAAAAAAAATTCAGTCATCCGTGAAACCAACAACCACAAGATTTGGATTTGTTTCAGGTACATGTTTGAACTGATATAAATTTTGCTGCTATTAACTTCGCGCACATAGGGGCAATTTTGCACGCGTGTTCGTATAGAGGACAATCATTATTTGAGTATTTTTGCCCCAGTTCATTTGTTGTCATCAGATACTACAAATCTGTTTTTTTTTAAAAAAAATCATCTAAAAGAAAAAGAAAGTCGTAAAAATAGATTCATAACCAAAATTTATCTAATTATCAAAATTTTGTAAGTATAACCATTTTTTTTATGTTTTCTTTTATCTGTTTTCTTAAAAATGTTATTCTAATCTTAGTAAGCGTTTTTTTTATAGTTTTAAACTTGAACCTGATGAGTCGCAAAATAAGCAGTGAAACGTTGTTTAATTTTAAATTAATAAATTCTTTTTTCTGACTTAAAATTGGCTGATTTTTATTTATTTAAAACTTATTCTGTTACAGCATTTATTTTGAATCCAATAAAATAAGTACTCAGTAGTTTCTTATTCCACCTGAGTAAAACAAATATGTCAATTCAGGTAAAAAATTCTCTGTGACGTGTTTCTTTTTAGTTGTCATACTTTTGTCATCAAAGCTATAACGATTTTGATAAAGCTTTTCCGCGATTTAGTCTGGTGTCATATTTTCGTTTCGGTTATTTCCCTTGTCCGACTGGATCTGTCTCCGTGAGAGGCTGAAGACGGAGGCTGTAAGCTCGTTAAGCCTGAGCCGAGGATGGATTCTCGTCTACTTTAATGCGGCCGATAAATGAGGGAGGATGCGCCGGCTTATATCAATATTTTATAAGACTCCATCAAGGATCGCGGTCGCCCGAGTCGGATGAAAGAGAGGCGGTCGATTTGCCGGACTAATGCCATCAGAAAGAAAGTCAATCTTGTGGCTGCCGTAATAATTCGAGGCGGGTGGTAAGAAGCGCTTCCCAACAATGCGGCCGCGGATCATTGTTGCCGGCGACCCTGCAGAGAACGGCGGCAAGAGAGAACACGGGAGAAGCATACTCAATAATATTTACTAATAGATGAGCTCACTCACATTTGTTTGTCCTTGATAAAAAGTGAGTTAATAGTAAATTATAAATTCAACCATGTTATACATGCACGGTCCAACCATTTGTACAACAACCGCAGTTTGAAAGTCTATGACAAAGGTTCTTCCTTGATTCAAATTCAGCTTCCATTATAAATTTAATTTAATTTTTTTCCCTGAAGCGTTTATAGTGTGCGTGTGACAAAGATTGTCATTAAATAATAATAAATATATTTTAATTATATTTCATTTGTCATTTATGATTTTTATTGTATTTGCAAATTAATATTAAAATTTATAATAAAAATTTTCTTTTTTATTATATTTTATGTGTTCTTATAGATGACTTGTAAAAATATGCAATTGCACAAATAAAACTTTTCGAAATTGTGTATCTACGTGTAGCTCTTTTATAAAATAAAATAAAACTGGATTACGGCTGTCTTTTGTCTCGTGTGTGCTCACCGCTGATCTATGGCTTGGATTGGACGATCGGTATGAACGTGCACGACATTGTTTGACAGTTAAAATGAAAAATAAACGTCCATTTTGAAAAATTTATAAGAATAAAGATAGCCAAATTCAGACAAAACAAGTGGTGATATAAATACCACATAACGTTTCCGGAAACGTTGTTCCTTTCTTCGGGTGACAATAAAACTGGAAACTCAAGACCTAGAGTGACACAACTGCTCAATAGAGTCGACAAAACTAAAAAGGCAATAATAATCTCAGTACAGCGTTCGTCAGTATCGGACGTCTCTCGAGAACACCAAAAAATGAAATGATGTTTGCACGAGCGATTAACACACATTTAGTGATAATCATGATTTTTATTCAAATTACAGCTATGAAATAATAAGCCATCACTATTGGCATATCGTAATGCAATGCAGGAATTCCTTTATTAATGCGGTTAGTGGATCCTTGAGAAATTCCGCATAATTAAAAACCGCATTAATCATACGTAATAATCATTGGAGTAAATTATGATGAATATTGAAAATGTTCCGATGGCATTATCCAACCAAATAAGATTAACTCTTCAATTTCAACCGTAAGTGGACTTCAATTTCTATAGTCTGTTTTATATTCGAAGACCGATGGCGGTTAGATCCCGCGAGGGTGGTGACCTTGAATCGACGAATAACTAAGCTTGAAATAAAGAAGCGTTGTTGTACGATGGCAGCGTTATTCGGGTGTTTTCAGTGAGCTGTTTAAGTCGTGTGTCGTCCGTGGTATCAGTGTCCCCCACGCCAGGAGACTTCTTATTTAAAACGGACTATAGTAACATTAGTACACCATTGACAACCTATTTCAAAACGAGTAGGAAGATTGTAGCAGACCTACACTTGCAAATACATAGTAACATAAATTACAGTATTCCATTTTTTAACCAGTACGAATAATCTCCATACAAGTTTATACTTATTTCCACATTCTGATTGAGTGACTAATTGTGAATCTGTATTTTTTAGTTAGTCTTGTTGAAGTGTGAGTAGTTGTGCGTCTGCTCTAGATGATTACCACGACCAAGCCAGTAACTGCAGCTGCCGAATTTACATGACAAGGTCCTCGTTTAACAACTTTGGCGGCCGGCGGGGCTTTGCATGAGCCGTTTTCCTTCCAACTACCATAACATTTGATTACCGTGCGTGTCTTAGACGTGTTCGGGACTTCAAATATGCAGACTTTTACACTCGTTCGTCTTATTTTCCCTTCCTTTCATCTACATTGTCTTCGTTTACTATTTTCCCTTCCCCCACCCCTATTTTTCTTCCATAGAATAATCGCTGTATATTATTTGTATTTTAATATTTTTCCAATATTGGTTTATTTTTATTAAACTCCAGTCCGCATGACTAATTGGGATTTGACAACGCATAAAATAATATTTTCAAATTTCAAAAAGCGTTGCACGCTAAATTACCTGAAATTCGTCAATAAAAGGCGCAAGAAGTCATATTCCAATCTTCACATTTTTTAAATAACTGATAGACGAATAAAGCCGAAGAACAAATAAATCGGTTCTCCTGTTCTAATTCTCTCTTAGGCAACTGCGAGAGGATTCTCTCGCAGGTAACCTGCGAGGGATGTTCTCTCGCAGGCAAAACCTTGTAGGAGAGATACGAAGGGGCTACCTTTGGGTACCTTTTCCTCTCCGTTTTTGAACTAAGGTTCCCACAAGCCGAGGCATCTCGGTCTGTTCTGAGAGGTGTAAGTTCCGGGGTCACAGACCTTGGGCATACGGTAAGAGTTGTCCGCTATTCCCATTGGAATAGTCGGCCAGCTGCCTCCTAAACTGGTCGAGGCACGGAGAAGGGAATGCTGCGTCCCCACAGCAAACTCCTCTCCCGCTATCAGAAGGGCGTGGGACAAGTACTCAATGCCCGACCTACCCGATACAGGTTTTTCTAGGGTTTTCCCTGCATTTCTTTAGGCGAATGCCGGGTTGGATCCTTAAAATATAGCCCGGGGGCCCTAGTTAACCCTTGGCTACCTTCCTCTACCCTTCCACATCCCCCCTTTCAAATCCCTTCCTATGCTATTAAAGGGGAGTTGCCCAATGTGGATCACCCTCATGTAGCCTGTTGCCCTAAAAAAAAATTTCTCTCTTAATATGCACTTATTTTTCTTTTATTGCGTTTAGTGCTGAGATCCTCTGCAAGTAGCTTTGTTGAAATTACAAAATACTTCGGATGTCGAAAATGTATTTATTTTTAAAATTGAACATTAATAATTCAGGTATTAATATAACGATTTATGGCAAATTAAGTTATAGAAAATTATTGAGCGAGTTTATTTTATACAATATGACTATTATTTAATAAATAAATAAGCCAAGAGGAAAAAACCTGGGGCCATGACCTACAAATATTCCGGAAGATTTTGTAACATAAAATTGTAAACAATTTTATTGGAAGTTCTAGTAGGTGAGAAAAATAATTTTTCCTAAATGTACAATTCTTTATTTTCAATAAAATAGTTATTCGAATGAAATGTAAAAGCTGTTGTTGAACCGCCAATCAAATTATTAAGGAAATATTTCTCATATTGAATTGAAGTATGCCTAATTTAATATATTATTTATCAAAAAATTCTTTGAATATATGATCCGGAGTTAGTTAATATAATGTAAATTTTTTGGTTTAATTCGTCATAAAATTCTTCTGACATATTGGCTGTATTGCTTATATATTTATTTTTAAAATTATTTATAGAGGCATTTCCGTGGAACTAGTGAGTTCACTTCATGAAACTCATTTTCTATAACAATGTTATTTATATAAAATGAAGGAGGACAGGAACTATTACTGTACCTGAAGTTTCCTTCATACCTTGATTACATTTTTAAATATCAGCGTGAAAATGTGTATCGTACTTCACATTCGGAATAGTTAGTTCCTGCGGTATAAAGTTATCTTTGTTAGTGTTCCGTCTTAGGTAGGTGCGTTCTGTGAGCCACAATCTTTGCTCCATTCTCGTCGACAATGCGTCCCTTTGTCTTTGTTTCGGTCGCGTGTTTATAGGAACGTTTCTGAAACTGTAATGTCTGCGGAGGAGCGGTACGATTTTAACTGTAAACAAGAGGTGGTTACTAGCCGAGCCTTGATCTCTAAAATGTCTTTGGTCGACGAAGCTGACAGGTTCATAAGGCGATTCAAGGTGAGTTTCAACCCTTAGTTTAATTTGTTTTGCACAGATTTCGGCTTTGTGCTTCATTTCAGGGAGAGTGTAAGTTGGTTATCATTCACGAGTTACAGATAACACGTGTTACCTAGCAGAATACAGAAACGATAATTTCCGTAGCTGTTTTTAAGCCTCTGATTGGTCAAAACTAACACAAGTGACTGAAATTTAACCTATTCATAGTTGTTAATTACTCAAGTTTGGAATCTAATAATCAGCGAAGGGTCTTTGCTTGTTAATCGTAAATTTGTCCTACTGTAAAGTGCACGTAAATATACAGAACATATTCCACATTGTTCATGCTCCTTTAATACAAAAAAATTGTATATGTAAGCTGGTTAAAGTCTGTTGCAATTTTTACATTAGTGCATGTAGTACAATTTTATTAGCCTTATTTTAATTATAATTTCTTGTGAATCGTAGGCTGTTTTTAAGTTTCGTGTCATATCATTTGAAAAATCCAAGACATATTAAACAAGTAAATTAGTTAAAAATAATGTGATAGTAAAAATATCATTTGAGTCCTCGCAATAATTGTGGGATATATAGGCAATAGAAATTGTTAACTTTATGCACGTTTAATACACACCTGTTTATTAAATGCCCCGAACTGTATTAGTAATTTAGAAACAGGTAGTTTGGTAGCACCTCTGCATCACATACACCATACGGGCCCAAATAAATACAGGTGAAAATATGTATTTCTACGTTTTCTAATTAATAATAAAAAAGATTGCCGAAAACAGACAAAATAAGTGAAAATATAAATACCACACTTATTTTGTCCGTATTTGGTTATCGTTTATATTATTAATTTTCAATCAGTCGTAAATTTTTTCATTCCCATAATTATTGCTAGCACTCAATTTTTTGCGGTTTCTGAATCTCATCTGTTGTATGAGGAAAAGTGTAATAATCAATTATCTTGTATGATTCGATTTTGGTTTTTCAGCAGTACCTGAAAGACGATCTTCTCAGTCATAATACATTTTTTCATTTCACTTCATTCAAGTTAAATTTATGTCTTAATTGACTGTATTTTTCTGTACGTTTCTTTTTATTACGTTCACGGAGTGAAACTATCTGGTCTCAATGGTACAGGCAAAATGTATTTTTACGAATTGTAGTTCTACGTATTTTTAATTACTTCTCAGTTGGAAAAATTCGTTATATTTGAAATAAAAGTAGAGCGCGAGTTTTTTTCCCGCGTGGTTTGTGCCCCGAAGCCGAGTTGACGTGACGTACGTCTGCAAGAATAATTTTAAAATACAATTTTTAAAAGCTGCTGTTGCGCCCGTTGAAATTATTTACAGTTGTGCATCGCGCTGGATTACCGCAGAATATGTCAGCATTTGCAGCAGTCAGTGTATGCAAATTTCGGGGTTAATGTTGCGCGAATTATTTCATTTGAGAACAGTTACGTGACGTCACGTCGTAATCCAATGACGTCAGCCCTTCAGAAACTGTTGTCACGGTGGACCAAATTGCCTTACAATCATTGCTATCAAAATTGTTTATTTCATTTAACGTAAACTCTAGAGTGTTTTTAAGAAAAAAATCGTCGTGAATGTAAAGCAAAATTCTGAGATCCATTTCGTTTATATACTATTGATAATTTAATAACATAAAAATTTATATTACGATACTTCCTCAATCTATAATTCATCAGATGAACAAATAGATTTGGAATATTATAAATAATTTGCATACATTGCCAAATTCTCATATTAACATCAGCTAAATATTGATATTACATAAATAAATTTTGTGAAACATGTCCAAGGCATGTTCTGTGCCATTTCGGTAATATTAATGGAACAATTTGGCAATATATGGAAAGTATTTATAATACTCCAAATCCATTACACACCTGATGCAGTCCTAGTCAAAGGACGAAACCTTATATTAATTTTTATGTTATTAAATTATTTGTCACAAATTTGGCCGTTTTATTCATATATAATTCTAAGGATTTAAAGTTTGGTATTCAGAATTATAGATTCCTCGAACTTCTGAATTATTAAGGATTTCCCAGAAGATCGAGAGCGTTTAATGGCATCACTTGAAGCTTTTAATAATTTAAATTTATGCCTTCGACGAGTGGAAAATTCTTCCTACATGAATTCTATTAGATATTCTATTATCAAATTCCAAATCCTTCGCACATTTATAATTCTCATTTCTCCCGGTCTTCACGCCTGGAACTCAGATCGCTTAAATGGTGTTGATACTCGAGGATTACAAACATGACAATTATATAAAATTATTTCTACATTAGTTTTTCCATCAACAGTTTCACACTTTTTGTAGGTTTTAAGTAACGGGAAGGCTGATTATCAGGTGAGCGCAGCCTGGGGAAATTTCTACCAGTTGTTCTATATAAAAATCTTTAAGACATTTAATGATGTTTCAAATAGAGAACGAAGTAGCTATTAAACAAAGTTAGTGGACTAAGTAACAGTTTTTCAGTAAAACTTGTCGATTTCTCTAAGTGTTGAGAATGGGGTGCATTTTTAATGACTTGCGTTGTTTGTAAAATGATTATACACGGTATTAATGTTTTTTACGAATTATGCATTCTTTGTATAATTAGAAATGAGTGCGAAACGTCTGATCATAGAGTGTAGGATTGGAAAGAGATTGATTGCGGTCGGTCGCCAGCGGGAGGCAGTTTGCTGCTAATCTCCATATCATTATAAACATGTTAGCATATTTAATGTGTAATTGGCATTGTTATTCTATTAATCCGCACCGTGCGCAGGTCGAAAATTTCTTTCTGATGTTTTCTAGTTTGCATAAAACCAACAACTCTGTTAGACACCTCTGTTATTAAATTAATTAAAATGTAAATGTTAATTAGAGAACGCGCGTATATTTTGCTGCAGTTGACAGGGAAACATCATGCTTGGCAAATGTTTGTCCCCCCCCACCCCCGATCAATTTCGCTACATGACAAATTGGCCGTGTTGGTCCCCCTGAATAATTTGCCGTGCTATCTGCCACTTCGTGCCAAAGGTTTCCCGGACGAGCTGTTTGCTCGTTCCGTATCTATCGCGTTTCATACCTGTGTGCAGTCATTCATCTTCATTCTTCAATCTATACACTTTTAGTCTTTCCCCTTCCCTACTTTAATCATGGATTGTTGTTCCATAATTACCGTTATTTTTCTTATCTTATTTTCGATAACATGAGCTAGTAATTTTTATGCCTTACTCCATAAATCCCCTGTATATTTTTTATTACCCTTTTCCGTGTACGTTCCATCGGTTACCAGATTCCGTCGTATAACGTATCAAAGCCATAATATGAGGTTTTATCACGTCTTTTAATTAATCCCTGTTTCGTGCGAGCCTTTTCATCCGAATATAATAACCATAGGAACGTCATATTACGCTTTTAATCATACATTTTAATTCGCCTATTGCGCAAAAAGAAATTCTGAGAGTAGCTGCGCAAGGTGTTCAAGTGTTTAGTTTTCTTCCAATATTTTACTATCATTTCGTTTCATACAGTAAATAAATAAATTGATGTGAATGGTTTGGCCACACCAGTAAATTATTGTTGATGAATATAAAACACTTATAATGTTTTTAACTTCACACCCGGATTTTTATTACATAAAACAAATTTATAGTTTACGACCGAAAACAGGCACATTAAAATTCAGTCCTAAATAAAAACGTTTCTGTGCCTATTTATACGTTCTTCAAGTTGGGAATTTTTATATCAAAAAATTTTAAATTAGAATTTTTTATAATTAATAAACAGGTTTACGCATCACTTCAGTTACAATTCGGCAACCTTGTTCTTCTCTCGCCGTATCAAGAAAAAAAGGAAAAAGTCACAACTTGAAGAAGGTACAAAAATATATGCCGAAACTTTGTTTTAATCTGAAATTTTTATAAAATAAACTATCAATGATGTAAAAACTACCTAAAAAAATAAACTTAAAACTAAGTAAATTTGAACAATTTTCAACTACAGTCCTAAGCTAGTAGAAAAAAAAAGAAAATCTGCGTCGAAAATTCCGTCAGTTTTAAATTGTGAAAGTAACGGAGAGTTTTGGGCAAGCGGTCTAACTTAAGTGTCTTCTATGCATTCGCCCCTTATTCTCATATATTACACCAAGACCAGTTCATAATGATCAAGATAAAAGCAAACAAGAGGAATTAAAAAAATCTCAATGGAGCTTTACTTAGTTAAAGTTCCTTTTTTTATATTTGTCTGTTATAAAGGTCGTTTTAACATTATTATTTTCAACAGACGTTAATTTATTGTCTATTTTAAACTGTCTGCTGTTGGTCGCAAACTGCAATTGGTTTTATATATGGTATATATATATATACCATTTACATCCACAATTGTAAATAAAAAATTTTCTCACATAGTAGTTGATGACAATTTTGGTACAATTTATATTACGGGCTTCAAATATAGATTTATTTCCATCCTTTTGTTTCCAAACAATGCCGCTCGACAATGATTCCGAAATACTGTTTAGGAACAATGTTCCCAGTGTGTACCACAAAATTTTCGTTGTACAATAAAAATTCACATTGTCATTTATACAAAATTGCTGTGGTGGTCTTACAATCTCTTGAAGGGTCTTTTGTCTTAGTGGATCTATGTGAAATTGTAATATTGATTAATAATTTGTTTGCAATTTTAAATTGTTTTAATAATGGGTTACAATTTTAAAAAAAATATTTTTTTCTGGGAAGGATTGTTAACCGCGTATATCTGTTTCCTAGTGCGAATCTTTTAAAAACTTGATAATCTAATTTACACCTGAATGCAAATGTAGAGATGAAGATACAATTCAGTATGTATCTAACAAGTTCGGAGTTAGTCGAATTGATTTATTGAAATTCGACCCGGAGTTCGGTTAGTTGCAGCAGTAGCTTAGAGAATGTATGACAAAATAAATTATGTAGAATTTCTCAGTGTAAATATATTCGCAAAATGTTGCTGCTGTAACTGCTATAATTATTTCAAAGGTTAAACCTAAGCCTCCCTGACCTAATAGTTCTGTAATATCCTCCTGATACTCTTTCTCTGAGGTGGACGTCGTGTACCTGCGTCGCTTTGGCGCAGGAGAAGAGGACATTAGGCCCAGATGACAATCCGATATCACGAGGCGCCGGAACAGAATAAGAGGCGAGCGTCTTTAAAAACGCATCTCCGACACTCGGGGGCGGCATCTGTCATCACAGCTGACACTAATTGGCCCAAATAGAAGGTAAATTGCACCTCTGGCACCACGCACCTGTCATTGCAGATTATCGTTACAATTTTCGAGTCCATCTGGCGTCGTAAGGTTCATATTCCGCAGTTTTAAGAGACCAGCGGCAGGTATGCAGATTAAAATCAACGAGATAAAAATTGAACTCCATAGATGGCAGATATTTAGTGGAAGTATCTGTTATAAAAAATTGAATTCGAGCGTGTACTTTATTATCAACAAACAAACAAACTTGACGCAGCTATCAGTGTAAATCTGTCACACTCGATGAATCCCCTAACGTCTGTAAAAAATATAGTTTAAGGAAATTAAGTAATGAAAGTAATTCGAAGTGTCAATTCACTGCAAAAAATTAACTTATAAGTTAAAAATGCAGTCTGGGTATTCCGTTGAAGCTAGAATTTTCACGGAAAAAAGCCTCGACGTAATAATCATGAGTATATCACAACAAAATAATTATTCTCACATTACGGTAATTGATTTGTAACGAAACAAAATTATTTTTTATTTAATGTTGTTTGCGTATTTCGGACGTTGTATGGAAGTCAACAACATTATTGGAAAACCGTTGTCATAAACGAGCGGACGAAATTAATGACTTGGTACACCGACGAACTTGAATATTTCTAAATTTGTGAGACTAAACAATTCGCAAGAGACTGGTAAGCTTTTTTTTTCGTGCCTGAAGTATGAGAGTGGTTGGTTTGGACGTATATACTTGCCCTCGTAAAGTGAATTGCTTGGACTCCACGAAATATGCCGTGCCTTTCGGACAATTGTTTCGTCTGTGACGATTAATCAGGCGTAAACAGCGATTTGTTTATGTAGGATAATAAAATAATTGTTATGACGAAAATATTAGTTCGTACGCCATTGTTCAGCTGAATCATTATCTTCCTATTCCTCACAGAGGTCACGGATGCCAATTTTTCAAGCTCGGTACAGTTACATTGTTTCCTATTATTTTTATAGTAATGATAAATGCTGAAAAATGTATGCACAACCGTCGCAGCCGAAGGTCTTGAAGAATTCTATTTTTTTGGTCGATTTACGACGGCATCCGTGTTTGTATTTCCGCAGATTGAGTCGTATTGGAGTTCTCGATCGACTATGAGAGTTGATAATTTTCCTCTGGTGGTAGGTGGGGGGGGGGGGGGGTCCGCGCAATAAACTGTCACAGCAGTTTCCCGGACGGCGAATCTGCTACATGCTCTGCATTTTATCTGCGCCAGTCACGATATTGATGAAACACTGCAGAAGGGCCTCGTGCAATTTCTCCCTCGCCGCCCCTTTCAGGATGTGAAAACAACCAGAAAATCGCGCCGTGGTCCAGCATCCGCCAGAAAAGATATTTTTACTGGCTATAAAAGCCTATATAGCGCGGTCGATAATACTCGTAATAAATCGGCGCGGGTCGATAGCGCTGCGGGATTCCCAGAACACTAACGGTTTCGTTTGCCTCAATTAACTTAAAATTTGAAACATACGCAGCCCCGCTTCGACAATGGCAAGTGAACTGTAGGCAGATTTGGCGACCAAAGCCGTTTTAAACTCTGGGACGGCTACACTCCAGTTGCAAGGGTTCACACGACACGCAGGATTGCATCCGGATCTGGTTTATTCTCTAAGTAACTATACAATTAACAAATTTTTAACCTGCTAAGAAACCATCGTAGTACATGACCATTACTTATTCACGCAGGGCGGCTGAAAATCAACCGATAATAATATATTTGTTCACGTTGAGTAGTACTGTTTATAAAGTGATTCGTAGGAATAAAAACCTTTGACACGGTTGGATTAGTGTTTTATCTTCTACTCTGCAAGTTTTTTGTGTAAAAATTGAAGTCTTCAAAGATTTTCAGAATGAAGATGACATTGTTGAAGAAATAAATATTACTGGAGACTGTCCTGGAGGTTTTTCCCAATTCTACTAATTTTTTCATTTTCAGAAAATTTGTTGACTTTGTTACCTGAGAATGTTAGAAAATCACTTTATTTTTCGTGAAACGACCCAGGCACTGTTGGAAAAGTGTAGTCCGAGTGCGTTTATGATCCGTGCAGTGAGCACCCATGAAAGCTTTTTCATGCTCAGTTCCTCATGGAAGCCCTACGGTATTAGTAATTTTCACGCACCTTCATACGTCAATCCCCCAAAGACATATCGTGCACTTTTCGATTATTTCATGTGTGTGCGTACACTTTTCGGCTGATCTTCAGGCGCACCACGTTTAATGCACGTTCGCAAATTTCTTACTGTGAAAATTGAAGGAAGAGTGTCACCATTCATAGTTACGATCGTGGAAGGAACTTACGAATAATTTTATCATGGCACTGTACTGCATTTTTTAAATCTTTTCTAACAACAGACAGTACTAACTACTGGACGTTAGGTTGTCACACGGCGTTTACTGACATTTGCGCCCACATGAGAACAGTAACACAATATGTGAAATCGATAACTAGAGACCAGCTGATTCGTGTGTGGCAAGATATTTGACATTTGGAGCTCATATTGAGTAAATAAAAAAATTAACTTTTTTATGTCGAGGAACGTTGTAATTCTGTTCCTATCTTTTGTAGTTTGGAAGAAATAAATTTCTGTAATTTGCTCTTTATTTTTGTATAACTCTGTACTTAAATCTATAAATTGATTTCTTGCGTGTATTTGACCTTGCTTTCGATTCACCTCCACGTTTACGTTGAACAAATACTAATTTTTAAAGGTCTACGGTGTAAGGTTAGCCGGATAATTAATCTCACGCGTCTTTTAAGTTACAATAAGTACTCAGCAAATTAAGACCTGAATCTATCACAATAGTTTTACATTTCAAAAATTAATACGTAAAGGTGTATCTGCTATACTGCTTGTGTCTTTAAATGAAATATGAATTCACAGAAATAATCAAAATGCTTAAATAACCATTATTTTAAAATTATAAAATATCCAGCCTCGTACGAGAACCTATATTATAAGTATAGTATTTTATCTCACGCAATGTTTTATTTTTGCAGGTAAGATCTTTTCTATTCTGCATGGCTGTGTCGCAGTGAGGTGAGTTAACTAACTGCCGTGGGAGGAATACCACGTGGCCTCTTATATTTTTAATTCCACGTCGTTGTTTTTCAACATATTCGCTATGTTGAGAACTTAGGGAAAATTTATTATGCTACTTATGATACTCATTTCTTTTAGGTTATTTGAACATGTCCATCGCCCTTTGTTCTACATTTGTGTCCTAAATAGAAATCTGGTTCAGCCTCGCATACCTGTATGACAGAAAACGTGTGTTCTCACAAATAATAACCTGCGTATTGGTAAAGAAAATAATAATATTTTTATTTAGTTCTATTGAAACATTAATTATATTGAATATTTGAAGTTACTTTGGGGCAAAGTGGTCCATTGTGTTAGCAATTTTTTTAGAGTACAACATTCAAGTGAAATATATCGAAGGTGGATTCGTTCATAGATCTTTATGACTACATATTGTTGTAATTTTTCTGAATTATTCATACTTCTACTTTTTTAATGTATTCGTCGTTTGCTGTTTGGTTTCTTAATTTAGTACATATAGTTTAATGTCTGCTCAATTAATAAAAATTAATACTACTTAGTTTCCATACAAATTTAATATGACAAAGAATTACACTGAAAATAATACAAGAATATAGAGAAGCTTTCACAAGCATCAGGCCGTAAAGGCCATGAATAAGTTGAATTAAAGTTCGACATTTTTCCATCGTCATACCTTAATTGAAATTAATTTAAACAAAGCTGTGGTTGTTTCGACGCTACTTTGTGTCTATTCCAACAGACTTTGAACATAAAATGATAAGTAAAAGTAAAACAAAGAACTAAAACCAAGGATGTATAAAGATATACCAAATAACGTAAAATTATATATCATATATAATTTGTTGAGATTTTCGCGGTCAAGTTAATATTGACTGTTTGAATAATTTTTAATTAATAATATTTCTGAAATTAATAATGTTATAAAGAATAATAAGGTTAATGATTTCATTGTACATGTATTTGAAATGTACCAAATTTCGTTTTGTGGTGTTATTAAAGGTCACAACGCACCTACCAATATTTTTACCACAATTAACGTAGTTTATAAAATTGATAGTCATAATTGATGCTCATGTTACATCGGCCAAACCAAAAGGGTATTGATTAAGAGGATTAAAAAACATAAATCTAATTTCAAACTTACAGCCAGCAATCACAATCTGATTACTAAACTCTGCCGTAAATGTAATCATAATTGAAAATGCCACTTTATTAGACAGGGAACCTCATTATTGTTGAAATACTGTCATAGAAAGACGCAAAGTAGAGTCGAAATGTCCAGAATATTTAAATTATTTTATTTCTAATTGTTTCGCATATTAAATTTATTTGAAAATTCATGTAGAATTAATCATTAATTTCTTTTCAACACAGTTTAACAACATTTTATTGACCCCTTTTTTGTTCAGGCTATGTAAACCCAATAAACAGTACTCTTGACATCTAGGACCTATATAAATTATGTCATATTTTTTTTGGTAAAAATATGCAAAATAGTTATGTGGGAGAAAACAGGCAATTTTGACTTTATCTATAATATTTGAAAACTGTTTTATTCACGTCAATAAATTCGAGTTTAAGTTTCTCACTGCCTTATGACTAAGATTTTTTTTGCAAATCTTCTAAATTAAAACACTTATGTATTATAACTCTACAGATTTTTAATCAATCTCAAATAATTTAAAAGTTCATTACGTAAATTTTTATTAATTTGAATCAAGGAGCTTACAGAAATATTCATCTACAAAAATCCACGTGTATCTGGACACATGAAAAATTGTAATTGTTCCTACAGTATTATCCTCGCGTATCCTGTTCGAACCGATGTGCGAAGAAATTTGCGAAGATAGTGAAAATTGAAAATGGTTATGTATTTTAGATGAATAGTCGCTAAATTATCGGCCTAAACCTCCTGGGTTCAAAATTAATAAATGATTTTAATTATTGAGTTTAAAATAATATCAGTGAAATTGATTAAAAACCTGTTGGGTTCATATTACAAATATACCAAAATTATAATAAGTCAAATTAAATTTATATTTAGTTTGTTTTGCAGTTTAATTTAGATTTAGATTTATTATTAATATTGTATTATTAATGTTTTGTTCATATTTCTAGTGTTTGTAGCATACGAATAATTAAGATTTTTTAATAGACATCTCGGGTACGTCGGAAAAAGAGTAATCAATGTTGTACCGCTACAGAGGATATTTAAACTGCAAAACGATAGTATTTTTGTTGCACGAGGACCTGTCGCCGTGGTTTGATTAGCAGCGAGATTAAGGAAGACTCCGACAACAGACTGTAATTGCATTGCGACTTCTCTGAGTAATGGAACTGCGCACAAACTCGATTTTCGCAAAGACGAATTCTGTTATTCCTCCACCTCGGATTTGATTGAAAAGAAATGCGCCTCGCGAGATTTTAGCCCCTTCTCCCAGTCCCGAAGTCGGCTAAAGGTATCGCTCCTTGTATACATTTTACAGTGAGCCGCAGAAAGGGACAATTTGCGCCGGATAAGACATTTTATACAATATTTTATTTGAAATATATTCGCATCTTTGTAGGGAACTCAACCAAGGTTGGGGGAGAAGTTATTATATTTACATTAATATTCTCAACCACGTACTCTTTACTCCTACACGTTTATCCCCCCCCCCCCAACCCCACCCAATTGAAAAAATAAATCGTAGCACAAATTAAATTTGCTCAGTTCTGCCAGGAATACGTTTCAATTTATACATGTTGAACTTGGACGTGTTTTGTTTCATAACAACATAATTCGAACAACTTTCTTAACGAGTACTTAAGCCTGCTGGATAATATCGAGCAACATTGATTTAACTAAATAAAATCGTATTGTACAGATATGTACAGAAAAAAAATATAAATAAACAACAGCCTTCTCGAAGTCAAGAAAAGGTATTTAATAGAAATTCTACCACGTGGACCTCACTAGCTATAACGATTTACAAAATTTTGATAGGCTGACCCTATCAAAATTACGTAAAATGTCACGTTATGAGGTCTCAATTTATTGACGAAACGTAGTGGAATTTCTATTAATACATTTTTCTGACTTCAAAAATACTGTTGTTTATTTATAATTTTTCTTAAGTAGTCAATATATATATATATATATACATATAATTATTTAATGAAATGTTAATGGTCTTTAAATGTATCTCCATTAGGTAATCAACGGGGTTAAGTGCCTATTGTGAATAGCCTCGTGTGTTTTGTCTTTAGATATTTCGTCTCTGAATTCATCATAGATCTGACAATCTAGTATTTCTTTTTGTGCCCCTTCGTGTAGAATCCCCGCACGACTCCGAGGTCGAATCTGTTGCATGCAGCTAAGAGGCAGGCGTTCTCGTAAATTTGGGGTCGCTCCGGACTTAAAACAAATTTTCCCCGAGAAATAACGCTCTATTATCGATGCGCTGTCACGATAACAGGCTTCGTGAGGGTTTTGTTTTGGTTTCCCCCATCTGTGGACTGCTTCTCCATTTTATAAAGGGTATCGTTGAACAAGGCACGTGTCATGCATTATTATTACATTATTATTCCGATAATTGTTACTTGTTGTAACACAACATACGTTGAAGGGTTATTCCCAAATCAACAAATGATGGTTGCTGTGAAAGTTTATTTGTATATATGTAAATGACACGTGCAATATCATTGTCGGGAAAAATAAACTCAGTTGTGTTTCGTTGGGAATTGGCCATCTCAGATTATTTGATTATTTTCCTCGAATATTAACTTCTAAATACGATTTGAATTTAATGATAAACTTCTTGCGGAATTGTTGCGTTTATCCGTGGAACATGCGCCCTTTGAAATGACGTCGAGGCAGTAGTAAAGCACATATCACGCGAGGTGAAAGGTATTTCAGTCCGTGATATACGACCGTCTTGGATTTTCCGCGATTTCTTGCTCACGCCGAGTTGTATTTATGGTGATTTTCATGTGAGGTGGTGCTATATTTATGTTCCGTAAACTTCTGACCCAATTTTTGCGGATCAGCGATGAGGATATTTACACATATTTAAATCCTTCTGCTTACCACTTGTATTGTAGAATATTGAAATACCGTCGTAATGAGTTATCACAACATTCCTATGACGGAAATTTCAATGCATTTCAGGCATATCTGAACTTTATCAGATATTTCGAAAGTAAAATTAGCAAACTATTAACGGCATGGCATTATGTATTGACACACCGTTATTATATAAATTTTGCGCCGTACGCGGGAAATCTAGTTGTAATCTTGAAGCTGATGATTCGAAAATAATAACCGGCAATTGAACGTAGGAGACATACTTGGTACTACGGGCTGCTGGCATGGTTGGAGCCGGGAGTTGCGGCACTGCACATCGTGGGACGGCGACCAACGGCGCAGAATCAAATAACAGTAAGGAATGAAACGAATAGGTTGTGACTGTTTACTATCAATATCTTATGTGAATAAAAAAACATTGAACGAACGATAAAGTAGTGTTACAATTCTGGACGTCATGATTGTCATAAATTTTTAACGAACGAATTAATCTTTTTTTCTTTGGTAATCTGTATAAGAATGTTATAAAAAGTACCTTGCATGGAGATTAGTAAGGAATCATTAAAAGATCGTCTTAGACCATGGTTCACATTATTTTACGTCAGTTGAATTAATCGTTTTTTTTGTTTTCTCCTTATATACTGGCTTTGAATATAATTGTCTCCTGTAAACTGACCCACGCGGACACCAGAAGCTGCAACCAACCTGACGGGAGTATTCCGCGTGCCATTGTCCATAGAAGAGTGGCAGTCGGAGCGGGGGACAAGAGATGCTTACTGCCCTCCTGACGTGTCCGTGTTAAGCGCTTTTGAACAATGCATTCGCCTTCTGCTCATTGTGAGGGCCCCACCTTATCTTACGGCTTCCCACGGCACGTGGTTCCTGGATTCCCACGGCGCAGATCACGACCAAAACTTCGGCCCTTCACTCCACAGGCTGTGTTGCCATTTTAAATTAAAACTTCTTTGTTTTTACAAATATGTTTCTTTACGTCGTACGCCATGGAACGATAAAGTCACTGTGGATTGGGAGCGTCAATGTAGAACAGTCACTTAAGCCATTAAATGAGCCAAAATAACATTACAGAATCACCAACGTAGAACATGATTTTCTTTCTAATCCGATAAAAATGATTAGAAGCTATATTATTTAAATATTATTCTCGTATTACTTTTAGAACTATACTTTGAAGTTCCATTCTGCATAAAGAGTTAAATTAAGGTTTAATCATAGCATTGACATGCTTTACATTTCATGGTTTTCTAAATAACAAAAATAAATAATGCATGCTAGTTAAGGTTGCAGAACCAGACAAACAGTAAGACCTCGCTTGTAGTTATGAAAGAAGCATTATGTAAATTATTACGTAATGTATTTCTTTTGCTTTTTATACTACTGCTAAATTTACCTTTAAAGGATTTTATTTGCAGAGAAGCTGAAAAAATTCTGGTCCAGCAACTAATGAAGCAAACATAGTAAGTGATACTATATTTATAATAGAAACGCAATAATTATGAAAACGTTTTCAATTATGAATCATAAGTAGTTCAGTTTTCATAAATAAAAGTAAGGTATATATAATTCTACGAAAAGTCAAACATCAATCCCTGGAAGCTGTTGAACTAAATATTTTAATTAGGTTGAATGATAGTGTTTTGTTTGTGGTGACGTGTGACGACAGAATAATATAAAATATATACTTGTTTTAGGGGCCGTAAAGCAATACTTTTGTCATTATGGAGGATATTTGGGTTCTACGCGTTCACAGGTCAACGCGATGAAGGATTTCTCCTACATAACTATGTGATCTAAATTCTGAGAGCGTCATGTTAGAGTTGTCTTTTGCATTTTGTGTTTATGTTGGCTACGTAGCCTTGCACTTGAGAGGGACCGGTTCGTACGATATGTCAAGGTCTGGTGGCTTGCTGCTCGGCAACGTCGCATTCCTAGCCACCTGCGTGCCTGGAGCCTGGAGTCTGGACCCTCCACCACACGTCATCCACGAGTCTGAGCGCTTACTTCAGCTTCTGTGCTTTCTCAGAGTTGTCCAATCCTAATTAGATTGAAGCTCATTTACTCAGTCTCTAAAGCAATCACCTCATTCTCCGTGACATTTCCTAAAGTTTAACGATTCTGCACAATTTTGTCATCTCCAAATCTAGTCGCGTCATTTCCTGAGTCACTTTTATTACATTTTACTACATATCTTTACATTTCTTAACCTGCGTCTGTTTTTCATATTAACCTTACAGATTCTCCTCAATTTGATGTCCGTTAATCGAGCACAGCACAAAATAAATTGTGTGGATATGAATAAGAAGTAGCTGCTTTTCTCCCTGGTTGATCTGATTACATTCATAAATCGTAGAGGTGTGAAATGTCGCCTGTAAAATTGGCAAATTCAAAATAGATTCTTTTTGTTCCCGTTTTTGACATCGTTTCATTTTCTAATCTGGTGGTCGAGACCAGCGGCAGAAGTCGCCTTGAAGTACATCTAAACTATCAATTTTTATTCACGAGGTTAGCGTTTTCAGTGATTTTTTGAAATAATAAACTCACTCTGTGGAGAAAGTGTTCTTCAATAACGCCCAACTACTTCAGATTAAAGATCCCTTGTAATGTTCCAACGTATCTAATATTGCTAGGCTAACTTTTTTATTTCAATCAAACAATAACACTGTTGTAATTCAAACTTATCAACTTCCAGAATCGTGATCGGTCTGTTTTCAGACTGCTGGGTCCTAATAATTAAAACAGTTTCTTCTGACCGTTGATAATTTGTTTTTTCGTATACTATGCGTTGAACTTTATCCCTTATGTTATCAGATCTCATTTCCTTTTAAGTATTGTAATGATCAATCAATTACTTATTAATTTGCCCCACGTTGTGGTAGTCATTTATGTAATAATAAAAAAAGTGAACGTTTAAATAAAAAGATTATTTTACTTTTACAAACAAACAATTTTATTTAACAAAAGATTAGTACAATTTATACAATTTAATTAAAAAAACTCTCAGGGTCTCAACTAGGTTTGATAACGCCAGAACATTTAAACATAATCAAATAACACAAAATTTAGATTTAATTTAAAAAGAAATATTTATTCGTCTAGTCATAGACGAAATTAATTATCGACGAACTTATACTACAAGATGGATTTTAAATTTAAAGTTTATTTTATCAACACTAAAGAACGATATCTGACATCTTTTAAGTCGGTTTACAAAAAAATTTACTGTTCTCTTGCTACTTACGGCTGCCAAGGAAGCACAGTGGTGGGTTTTTTCACAGCTTCTATTAAATTCACAGATTCTAATAAGTACTGTTGGTTTGAAAAGAAAGTTGGTTATATCTCGACGACTTTACTCTGCTGTATTTCTGCGAAGACTTTTACTCTGCAAGCTCTACCTGACAACTTTACACCAGCAATATTTCGATGACTACTTTTTATTTCCTTTCTGACCGCCGACTTTACTGCCACCGTCATCTCAGCCAACGTACCACGACTCTGTTTAAACAATGTCTCTCTTAATCACATCCTCCAGCCTCGGTGAGTGCTGAACAACTACTGCCCCTCAAAAGCTTATCTCCTCCCTTATATACTCCCTGTCTTTTACTTTTTCCATTGTTCGAAAACTTCGTCGCAAATGCCAGTTGACAGATTCTTCCATTATCACAAGATTTATATTATGCAGCTGCAGTTCCGTAGTCAACAAATGGATAACTACTCTGTCATGTCAAAGCCGACAATCGAGACAGGACCC
Source organism: Zhengitettix transpicula (assembly GCA_037074705.1). Taxonomy (NCBI): domain Eukaryota; kingdom Metazoa; phylum Arthropoda; class Insecta; order Orthoptera; family Tetrigidae; genus Zhengitettix; species Zhengitettix transpicula. The sequence continues at coordinate 56,220,383 of CM073596.1, read as the reverse complement.
GCAATTACTTGGGTAGGACTCATTTCTCTTCTCCACCCCCACACGTACGTGCACGGTTTCGAATTCTCAAGACCACACAACCAGCATCCCCAAGACGAAGAAAAACTTAGACCTAAATAAACACGTTCCATAATGCCCCTCCAACAGTCCAGACTATCAATCACAAACAATGCCTCACTTAACAGGCATTATTGTTCGCGTTAACAGTCTAGGGAAAGATTTTTATTTCTAGAGCAGTCTCTAGTCGACCCAACGTATGTTTTTATAACTTTGTAACATAATGTAATAAGAGAACGCAATATATAGATATTGATTTCACGTCCAAAATTTTAATAAAATCACAAGTTGATATTGTATGATGTATGAAACTTTTTTTAAAAAAAATTCTGTCTGTCCTTTAAATATTGTTAAAAGTATATTTTTAAAATAACAGCAAGTGACTGTTGTATAGTCTTTGAATTAAAATTTTTTGAAAAAATATTTATTTAATAATAGATTTTCTTCGTCACAACACAGCACTTGCGTAAGTGTTCGTTAAAATAAAGTTAGAAGCCTGTTATATTACGTAACCAATTGAAAGTATTTAGACTTCTCGATATTGAACTAAGTTCCTTCATTAATATTTTCCACATCGTCAAAATATCGAACACTGCCTGGTTGGGAATTGCGTGGTTATCTCAGAGGGAATTGAATTTATATCTTAGTCACGGATCGTCTGTGTGGTGGGTCCCCCTGAGACCTTTTTAACTCTTAATGGATGTCCATTCAAGTCCAACTGAAACTGTCATGGTGTTTAGAATGCCAACCAATGTTATCTGACGTCACGCTCTTTGTGTGACAGGAAGTACTGTACTCGAAACGTACGGATTATCTTTCCGTAGTTACCATCAAGACAGGTTTGTCGGTGTTAATTAACAGGAAATGTTTCCTGTACCTCGTACGTAAGCAGAAATCTGTTTCAGTTGCACCAAGTCTGTTTTCATTTTTCTTCCTACTCGTAGACTTTTCTAAAAACATTATTAGACAAAAGTTTTATCCTTAGATTATTAGTTGGTTACATAATTTTAACAGTATATGCAATTTAAATTATGTACATAGTTAGCATGAGAACTTAGTAATTAGGTTAATCTAGCAATTAACCTAAATTGTGCATATTTTTATCTTTTTTCTTTTTCTTTGTTTCTTTTCTTGTACCCTAATCTGTATATTTAGGGGTATACATTAAAATAGTGTTAATTTTGTTAAAACGGTAATTTATGCAACATGTAAGATTTCGTTTTGTGAACGGAGCTTTAGACGAAAGGCATTCCCGGGTATGTAGATCAGGCAAGTTTATTGAGAACCATTCAGTAGATATTTTGGGAAAGGGCAACGTTGGGCCCGAATGAAAATTATGATTGACGACAATGGTAGAAGAAGAAGAAGAGAAAATTTGAGTGAAAATCACAGTAAACGTATAAACAAAATCTTAAAAATGTATAAATGGACAGCCATAGGAGCTTTTCGACTCGACCGGATGTTCGTTTTAAAGTTCACGGCCATCTATTCGCAAATATGCAATTCTTTGCTACTTATAATTACCTCACGTAACTAGCTACGACTTTACTACCAGTCATAGAAAAGGAGAAAACCGTCGCCAGCAGCGGCTATGAAATGAATTAGGTCCGAGCAGTCGTTAACTTGACCACACCACAAGTTCCAGCTACTCAATTTCTTTCTTAAGATCGGAAGGGATGTCTGTTGAGCCAACAAATAAGTACCCTTGAAGCTCGACTGTACTAGGAAACGATCCTGCATACATGACATAATGTTTCCGAAAGAATTATATTGTCCCGATTTCAATGTAAAGTGGTTCAGATTTCACAGCGTAGTTGAACTGAAAACCTGTCGGATTGTGTGTGAGAGAGTTGCTCAGTGTTCCTGCTGTAAGAATGAAAGTTTCCGTTTTGCAATATAATAAGATGCGGTTTCACGACGTTTTCCTGGCCGGAACAGACGCAATTAAAGTCCTATTCGAAGTAGACGCTATACGATAGCCCCCGGCGTCCCGGTGCTCGCCGTAAACGCAAATTTGCTTATTAAGGAAACGTAATTCTTTTCATAATTGCCCTTTTAATTGCAGCTTGTTCTTGTTATTTTGCGAGCTTACGCGCGCACACAATTATGCGTCTTCTTCGTGCGTTTCCCCGCGGCTACTCACGTTTCTTAAATCAGGGCACTCCAGGAAGGCAAATATTATATCTGCGCGTTTCTTTATTCTTGGAATTGCGTACTAAACGTATTTGTCGCTTAGGTCGTTCAAATTTGTATTTTAAGAGTTGTTTAATAATTTGAAGTATAACTTCTGTTTAGAAGTTATTCCTTTATATATTTATAATAAATGTGTGCTGCGTGTTTCCTGCAGAAATCTGAAACTGAAAATATTATTAAGTGTCCTAATTAGTTAAAAACATAGGCAAATAACAAACGAAAATAAGTTAAGTAACACACAACGTTTCCGCAATCCTTGTTGCTTTCGTCAGGTGATACAAAATCGCAAGAGCCGCAAGTGCAACACACCGCACAAACCAGGTGACGAAATCTCTAGGAATTTCATAAATACTTGATCTAATGAATAAGAAAGATAGCCAATTCAGACAAAAAGGGTAATATAAATACAACACACATGCTTTTGAGTGTTGTCAACTTACAAGTGCAGTTGTGTTTCTCTAGGCTCTTCCTAGCACCTGACGAAAGGAACAAGGATCCCAGAAACGTTGTGTGGTATTTATATTACCCTTTTTGCCTGAATTTGCTATCTTTCTTATTCATTATCATTCAGACGTAAATTTTTTCATTTTAATACTTGATTTACTTGATTGTTAAGTATTGTATTATTCCTGACCGTGGCTATCCTGAGGGAAACCGTTCATTGAAGTTCATGTCCAAGACTTTCGCTTCGTGAATCATGAAGTCTGAAAGGGCACGTGTCTCATTTGCAGTCTGCGATACACGTTGATCCCGCTGACTCGGAATGCAAGTTAGTGACCCCGATCTCCGCGTGGCAGTCGGAACGTGAGCGCTAGACCGTGAAGATCACGCACCGTAGTACCTGGTGTTTGGTTTAGAAAGCGACGCCGGAATGCATCAGCGAATTCCATAACCTGTTGTTTTGACGATTTAATCGCTGCAGAAAGAAGCCGTATCTAGTGTCTTAATTTTGCTTTATGAAACCCCAATCCCCTAATTTTAAGATTGTTACTAATATTTCACGATCGCCCAAAACGAAAATACTAATTCTTATATAATTTCTCAATTGTAACGGCTTTCTTAGCATTTCAGAATTTCTAAACAAAACTAAATAAATCTCTGATTTTTAAAAATAAAAGTCACACAATTAAAAGACTTTTTTTCGAATTTATTATCCAGTCTACATTACATGAATATAAGTAAGCTCGAAAATCGCGCAACAGTTATATGTGCAGATATTGTTTTGAACGCTAAAGATTTTTTTAATCGGGTATGACCATACTTATTAATAGAAAGGTAATTGCTCGAGTTATGAGTGTTCGTGTCGCAGCTGCAGCTTTCCTCGGCAGTTAAATTGCAAACTGAAATTGTTGAAGTCGTGTTTTACTACCGCTAGACGTGATTGGCGAAACGATATGCCTAGACAAGTACAGTACATGACAGCTGCTGACTTGGAAGTATTCGTGTAGACTCGAGTAGCATTCACGCTGGGAGGAAAATTTTTTTGAGTGTTGCTCTCAGTAGCTAAGCGATTCGTCGTGATTATCTTGAACACTACGCCAGAAAAAATTATTCATATAAAATTTCCCAGTATGTCCTTGTAATAAATAAAAAAATCACATTATATTTTACTTCTTTAAATAAATAAAAACACAACATCCTATTAGTGAGAAATTTAATATGAAAAATTTAAAACGTTATAAAATAGAGACGATGTTACGTTCCTAATTTTTTGGAACCACTCCAGACGTAAATTTCAATTAACATTTGTGCTTATTGGACCTTCGTGTAACTAATTGTGTAAGAAATGTTTTATTTTTTTTATATACGTGAATTATAAATGATCATGTTTGTAAACTTTCCTTGGAATTTTTAGATACGAATTTATCATTTAATTAAAATTAGGGATGAAACGTCGTTTGGTATAATTGTAATGTTTTAAATTTTTCATGCTAAACTTCTGACTAATAGGCTGATGTTTATTCATTTGTAAACAAATTCAAATTGTGTTTGTATGACCAATGCTGCTCTTTTCTGTGTTTCGAGTGCAAAAGACTCATTCGAAACTACATAATTGCTAATATTTGATCAAGCCCGGATCCAGAATATCTCAGCGAAGATAAATTACGAAGATATTTTTAATATAATTTTAAACCGTGGAAACGTCCTATCGAATCTGTCAAAATGATTTGCACTTGATGCAGATAATAAGATCGCACGCGAACTCGACATTCAATATTTTTTTTCTGATTAACGATAGGCTCAGATATCTTATATCTGCAGTTATATATAACTGGTGTCCATTACGAGGACAAACGCTCTCTGATAAGATAGTACTAGGAAATTTATAGTTGAATTGTATGTTACCATTCATATCGCACTAAGAAGAAACTGAGCTGGCTTCGTGTTCACGGGATTAAGTCGACTTTCTTGTTGGGCTTGTATATCTGCTTCCCTAAAATGCACTTGCTTGAAGGAAACGAAAACTAAATGCCGTTGATATTTTTGTCTGAGATGACACAAGTCTACGCGGAATCTGTTGTATAACCAAAAGTTTTTTATTCCTCGAAGGAACTGTAGTTAAAATTCGAAGTTGCGATAGGGATGAGATTCACCAAATTGTCGTATTGACGTGTGGAATAAGTTTGTAGTTCGCAGAAACAACTTATAAATACTTATGATAACAGTTTTTTTTATTATATATGGCGAGGTTATCGGAAATCGAGCGACACTTTGTAACGGTGGAATTTGAACTAAAGATTTACCACATCGTCATGTGATCATGCTGAATGTTTCCGACTAAAGATATCGGACATACGGTCACTATTACCCAATGATCCAATAAGTTGTAACTCTGTAACAGTAAATGAAATACAAAAAAATCGGAATACGAGACTGAATTTGAATATTAACGGAATTTACACATAAGTCAGCTTCGACTTACTACGTCAAACTTTACAAAGGAAAAGAAAACGTATGGAATTCTTTCTGGCTGGTTTCACTGTTTTGTACTTTTGAGTCATATCTTGTTCAATTTTTTCTTACCACGTGAGAAATAGCAAGTCGTATGAGATGTGCAGTAGAAGAAGGGAGGAGAGTATTGTCAGTGGGGACAGTTTCGGTTGGAGGCAACATGGAATAACGCTATCATTCTTAAAACCATTCATTATATTCTTACGAACGGGATATGAGAACTTCGGCACGCCCTTTTCACCATATCTTGTCTTTACCAACTCTCAATTTTTAGGAAAGAGTTCTTTGGTGTATAACATATCCTGAACTGAACGTAATATATTCCCATGTGTCAGTGTTTTCAGAATAGTTTTTACACTACCAAGTTGTCGTAACAAAGGTTCGTGTTAAAATGAGTTCTCGACTAACTCGATTCCAACCCCCAAGGTTAGTGGTCGACTGCTCATAGTATTTTGAGACGACTAGCGACGACCGTCTCTCTTCTGTATTTTCCAGTACGATACTTCATGAGACGAGGAAAAAAATGCGTTATATTTCAGTTTTGCCTTTGGTATTATTTTGATTTTCGATAAGTGATTTTCGTATATTTTTGGTCGTCTTTATATTTACTATAGGTTTGCTTTTAAATAAGTAAACCATTTGAGATGTATGGATTTTGAAGTTTTTTATATGCTAATGATATGCTCAATATACGCTGCATAAAATGTATATGTACTTAGCTAATTTAAACATTTCGACGCTAATTTCATTGTGAAAACTCCTGGGAACTTCATTTAGGTAAAAGAATAGTTTCAGAAATTCAATAAAAATCATTCCAAATCTGTCAATTCAATTGGCACCGAAAATCTCAACAAATTATAATATATCTTATTTTTAATTATTTGGTATTTCTTTATATATAATTAAATATAGATCTCAGTTCTACCTATTATTAGAGATAGATAGCAATAAACGTGAAACGTCCAGCTATATATAAATTATTCTGAGTAATTGTTTCTCATATGGAATTTGTGTGGAAACTAATTAATTCTTATTAATTGAATAAGTCGTTAAATCTATACACTGTATATGACATGCTCTAAATAATATGTTAATTTTTTATTCTAAATTTTTTGATGCTATATATTTGAGAATTATAAATTCATATTTTCTGTTTGTTACACTTCCACGGTTTCAACTAGTGTAGTACTGTGTCGTAAACTGTAAATTGTCGAAGAAGTGAACGATGTTAAGTATGGAACACCTAGAGTTATTTAGGTCTCGTTCGCACTGTCCGGTCGCGTCGCTGCGGCAGTCGCCGTGACGTGGTGACGTGTGGTCAGAGGACGAGCACGCACTGGAAACCTACCTTTCCGGGACTGCGCTCCAGGGTCGCAGGGCGCATGCTCTGCAAACCACGCCCCCGCTCGGGGGTGGCGGGGGACAAGCCCGACCACCTGAAGTGAAGACGGAAGGGGGCACGACCCCCTCCCGCCCCGCCGCGTATTAACAAAAACCTCTCTTCTCCAGGAAATGGACACTAAAAACAGCGCTATTACGACCAATACTGGCTCGGCCGCCATGTTACCTGCAGCACTCGTTTCAAATATATTATAATAAATATTAACGGCTAGTTTACAACCAGTAATTGGTGCGGTTCGTCTCGTTATTAATTATTTACCGCATTACAATGATCGGCATGACACTGCTCCTTCATAACTTGCCATGGAAATGCCCATGTTTGCTACGAAAATTGCTGTTTATCGGAATTCTAAGTAATTTGGGACAGGTGCGACAGCATTGAAGGAGCCGTTCACGAGGAACCTCGGTTGGGCGATGATATCGTTGAATTTTGACGTGTTTCAACGGAGAATAATTGAAGGATATTCCGGATATTGAGCTTGAAGGAGGGAGAGTCTGAGTTGTTAATGGGAGATAATTGTTGAGTGAAGGCGAGAGCAAGCGGCCGCTAAATAAAGTAGATTATCTAATAGACCACAGAGTACAATATAACGAATTAACTATCGATATTTCTAGATCTGTTCGCATCCTAGGAGAAACGTGAATATTATCCTAACTATCTTTACATTCCTACACGTATTAGACTCCCTTGGCTCAGTCCATCCAGACTAAATTTTCTGCTTCTGTAACTTTTTAAAGGTCATGTTAAAATACTTGTAAAAATCGTAGCTGCTTGATTCAAACACAAGTTTAAACAAAAGGCATAATTCATTTTCTGAAGCTTGAAAGGAAACTGTTTAACATCGATACAATCAAATAATAAGAGAAAAAGTGGCCATAATTTCAGATCATAATAAATAAAACATCATTGAAATACTTATAGCTTTTCGACACACCGTTTTTTGACAACTATTTAAGTATTTCATTGTTTCTAGTTGTTTTTTTTCATTAATAAATATAATTTTTTAAGGTAGAATAAAAGGTTTGTTAAGTGTCAGAACGTTTTTGGGCGAATGCTCGAGAGGTCTAACTTTAAGATTAATGTAAAATTCACATTTGATTTTGGTAGAGGCATTTTATCATCTGTCGGTCATTTCTTTTTTAAAAATAAAATCGTCCGAAACAGGTTTCTTGAAATTATAATTGATTTAATCAAGCTACACGTTTCGGTCCTAATGTGAACCCTCGATTAATTAAATTATAATTCTGTTTTCAGCTATTTTTCATTCAATTTATACTATAAATTCGTAAATAAATAGGATATATTTTTTGTTACTATTCTGCTGCACATTATCCATTGTTATTGTGGGATTCGTAAATATGTTATTAATATTCAATGTTGTTCAATATTCGTATTAATGTAGTAGTACAGACGTATGCAATTTGTTTTCTACTAGGGAAACCAAATTATTTTTTGGCTTCTTTTAAGTAACAAATTAATCTCAACACTTTTAATTGTAACTCTGCTTACAAAAAAAAAGTTGTTATAGAGATATGTTTTTTCCATTTGATTTTTAACAACCTCTATTTAGTACTTCTCTCATTTATCTCACTTTAACAATGATTATTTTAGTTGACGAAAACCTGTAATTTTGTGTCGCTATAATATAGATTTATGTAACTTGTTTGCATTAGTATGAATAACCATCCCTTATTCGCCTACAAACTATATGCGCTATAATTATTTAGAGCAACATGTAAGTCGACTTAGAAATATCCTTCACGAATGAATAGAGATTTATGATACATCTGACTTGACATACGCTGCCACATACTTTTATTTAATGAAAGTTGCCCTGTAAGTTTCCATTAGATAAAGACACGAGCTTCCTTTTAAGAATCGCATAAAAAGTAGCTAATTATTAAATGAAAATGGAGGCGCTACAAAAGAATGCGAAACAAATTTTAGTCGGTGAAGGAGGCGTCTGTTCTCCTTACTCCTTTCATAATATTATGTATTTCGTAAACTTTGTTATGTAAAATCTATTCAAAGAAGTTCTTTGTGGCATTAGATATGTGCATTTAAAATCACGAATTAATTGGAAAATGAAGTAACTTTATTTGTGAACTGAATTTGCTTAAAAAAAGGCAAAAATGAAAGTTGTTTGGACAACTTTGCTTTAGATTACAGCGGTGCAATTTGCTTCATTTCGTTTCTGCAATTACGATTTATTCTACAGTTCTAATGTAGCCACCAAGTAGCAATTGTACAGATATAATAGTTGAGAGTCTACACAGTTCTTGTTTTCATAATGTGTTAACTGTGTAATACAAATGGTTTGAGCAATAAAAACGAAGCTATACACACGCGTAAGACACTAAGTAGTAGCCGAATAACAGATAAAATTAAGTGATAAAATAAATAATTAGCTACTTTATCTAATTCATCGTCATTTACTATTTATGTTTTCAATTTCAAGAAGCAGTTTCCACTTTCCTCATCCACATAAGCCAAGGCGGAATGTGTCCTAATTTATTCCGACGCATCATATGAAAAAAGTAGATCAAAAGAGCTATTTTTATGTGGCTAAGTTGTAGAAAGCAGCAAATCGTGTTGACATGAGTGACGCGTTCTAGTAGCGTGAGATATGAAAGTATTTACATTCTGTTCATCTCTCAAGCAGTTCTGAATCAATAACCAATATATGTGCCCTGTTAAGTATAATCATGCTAATGTTTTTAATATAATTCCGCAAATTATTACATATGATGTATTTGATTAACAAATGAAATTATCAAAAAAAAATATTAAGTTGTTTTTTACAATTTTACAAAATTGTTTATCGATGTTACCATTATTCAAAACGAATGAAAAATGCTAATTTTAATTATATTAAAATGTGCTTATTTTATGTTGTTATAATGTTCGTGACAAGTTTGCTGGTTTATTCATTTATTACTCAGTTGAAGTCGGATAAACGGAACTTATTGTTCTTACTATCTTTTACACGTCTATTGGCAATGTTGTTCAACATTTCTCCCTCGACGTTGACGCATTCATTTTCGTTCTTCCTAAAAAAGAGAATCCAATAATTTTATTATTTCTCTACTGTAGTGAAAGTACTGTTTTTATTGCCTTTATTTACACAATGTCTGAATACTTTACATTAAATTTTTTTAAACCAAATAAATGTTCAATATTTTTAATAAAGACTTTGCAGTTACACGGTAATGTCTATTATTCGCAACAACTCCAAATAAAGTTAAGTGATTTTTTCCCCACTGTGTTGAATCTCTTCACTATAATTTCTGTGATGTCCCTAATGTGCTAAGTTGCGATTACTCGTACGTTACGTGTACTTTTCTAAATGCTAGAATAAACACTTAACCTATCACCCCCCCCCCTCCCCTTCGCCTTGCCCCTAGTTAGTCGGTTTTTCGCCATGAATGTCGCTTATTTCTCCCCTCCCCACCCTCCCTTGAAGTCCTCCGTCTCGTCTCCACCAGCTATACGAGATGTTGCGAGTAATTAGCACCGTTGAAGGACTTGTGGCCACAACTATGCTGCGATTATTAGCCTCCTCGGCGGAATTCCGGCCAGTGTTGCTGTCAGGTGATTTAACTCTGCTCTCCTTGTCACTCGGACGGAAACTTTGCGAGTAAATTGCGCGGCGAAATACCGCAAGTAAGCATAACATCGTGCCTGAATCGGGATAGAGGAGGAAAAATCTTGGCCTAAAAGGCGAAATAAAATTAAGGGTACTGAATTCCGATAATTATTTTACGTTCACGTCGGACGACTTCGTGCAAACGAATTTTGTGCATAAAATCGCAGGAACTTTGAAAATTTCTTAATATTAGATTTCGTTCCCATTTCTTTCTCTTTAGTCTTTTTGATATAAGTTATTTCTTTAAGCCTGTGTTCAACTGTTCAAAAAAATATTTTTAATGAGAACAAAACCAATAATCCTTATACTCTTTATAACGTTATTTCAAAGGTTTAACAGAAGCTTTCGGCATCGCCATTATCAACTGAAATGAAATGAAATTTAGATTGAACATTATAATTTAGTTAATAAAGAATCATGTATGGGTTCTAATATGAAAACAAAGATGATGCATTGTAGATAAAACTCTGCAACTAAATTCAACGGTTAAATTATCGAACAAAAATAGCAAATAAATTGAATTTTGAAGGCCGAGTTTTAAGGGATTGATTTATCAATTTAAAGAATTGTGAATCCTGAGTATAAATTATTGTAAATAATACATAACAATTATTATTCATTAAGAAGAGATTTAATTAAATAATTACATCAAAATAATTAACTCAATATAAAATATACAAAATAATGAACTTTGTTTCTTGTTAACAAATTACATCTGCAAATTTGACTGTGTTCGTACATCAATCATTATTATTTAAATTATCAATTTTCAGCTATTTAATTTATTCAGGTTGTCTTTGAATATATTGACGTTACTGTTGTAAAAATTTTATTTTCTACGTAATTGTCACATATTGTCGATTAGTTTTTTAAATCTTGTCTGTCATTTTGTAAAATAGCGGTGATGATGGGTTTAAACTTATTAATGGATTTATGAAAATAGAATGAGAGAGATATCTAATAGTTTCCCCTACTTCGAAAATTAAAAATCTTCATTTATACATTCTTTTATAACACTTTATTTTTGCTCTCGACACAGGAAGTGGAATATCTGAAATATTAGCCACGTCTACGATAATATTAAGCCAAGAGTCATTAAACACTTCACCGTCTTTTCCTCTTGGCTTCTCCTTGCGTTGTCCTTAGTGTGTTAACTAGGTAGTGAGCACGACTAATGAGTTCCCCGGTCATGTCACTAATTAGTCGCGCTCGTTTCGAGCGAATGAATCGTACGTACATCGCTGACTTCCTGGGTGCGTCGCATCAACGATCTATGAACTACACGAAACTCTTAAACACGCGAGCTTCCTACATAACTGGAATGTTGGCTCTGGTTCTGTAAAGATGAGGTAACGGACGTCCTGGGACGTGGAGACGAGGAAGTACTCCGGTGAGGCTGGGAACAGTATAATAAACGACGGCAATATGCGGATCCATGTCGGATGTCTTTGTCGTCGGAACGTTTGTAGGTGAGGACAAATACGCGAATAAGGACGGCATAAAATGTATACTTCGTGAGATATAGCAAGTCGTACGAATTGCGCTGTAGGAATATTGTCGTTGGGGGAAAAGATCTCCTTGGAGAGAAACTGGAGCAACGGTACTAGCATCCTTAACACCATTCGTTATATTCTCACGGTCGGGATATAAACACAGCGGCAAGGTCTCTGTACTCTGAACTTTTACGGTTGAGTTTTCCGAGGTACAAAAAATCCCGATCTGAACAGAATATACTTCGTTGCGTAATTTTTTTTGAGTATAGTTATTAAAGTACCAAGTTGCCGTAACAAAGATTCTTGTTAAAGTGAACTCCGTTCTACGCTCACTACAACCCCAGACCAGTGGACCACTGCGCATACTATTTTGGAATATTTATAATGCAACCCGTTAAGAAGTATCATGGGCGGAGAGCGCCTGCTGACAGAAATATCACTTAATCCCCACAGTTACTCATTTGCCTTTAAGCTGAAGTAGAATAATTAAAAAAAGAGTTGCTAAAGATCTCCCCCTTCCCGGGGGTATTTAAAAAAATAATTTTTGGGATTTTTGAGATGAACAGTGATATACATTGTCGGTTTAGGGGTAGGTGACAATAAGTGACAAAATGGCCTTTATTCGTGTCGTTTTCAGTGTAGCTGAGACGAACAGGGAGACGCTCCTGATGCCGTTTAACCTCCGTCGGTATACGGCGGGGTGAGAATTGGTTGACTATAAATGATTTAAAATGACTGTGATTAGTGAGGAATTAATTAATTACATTGAATTAGGTCAGGGAAATTCTCTTGGAAAATGAATTATTATTGTAACTGGATAATAATACGCAGAAGCCAATTTTCTTGTACGATAGAATAAAGTAAACAGTTGGTAATAAATATATTATTAATTGTCGAAAGAATAGCCCTTAAACAGTTGCAATCCTACATTCATTTCATTTAGAAAACAATTATTGCCTTCAGGTATTCAATTCAATTGATTTGGTACTGTCCTGCCTTCGTTTTTGTCCGTTAGGCTATTTTTTAAAACTTGCATGTAAAGAATAAATGCTTGATCCATTTACTCATTTATTGGAATTTTAATAACCTTAAAATTTTATTAAGCGTTCGATAGCTATGATATGTTGTTTTTATGTTACACCATTACCCTCATTTATGTAACTATTTGTTCTGCTTTGTTTGATTTCAATATTTCAGAAGCATGTAGACTCAACGTGAGTGATGCTGATGGACCAGTAGATTAACTTTTGTGACCGTAGTTATTACGTTCCATCGTCTTTAAATATCCAGATCAGTCCATCGAGACTCGTGTAACTCAGGTTTGATTCCCCATAGTTCATGATTCAATTGAGTGAAAAGATAATTTCAAAAGAATGAATTTGAATTTTTGAACGTCGAATTTTTGGAAAATTAAATGGAGGATTTTTCTTAACTATATGTTGGAGGTTTGTGTGAAGCATCTTTGATAGTAACAGTGAATTCTTTAACTGAAGGTCTAAAGTTGGGAAAAGACGCTGTCGGAGTATAAAACTATGAATTGAAATAATTAAAGAACAGAACAGAGAGACACATCCAGCCACTAGTGACTCCAAAGAGGTTTTGATGTATCTATCTATCTATCTCTCTCTCTCTCTCTCTCTCTCTATATATATATATATATATATATATATATATATATATATATATATATTATTTCTATTAATACACTCCTCTGCCCCCACTCATACAATTAGAAGAAGCATTTAAACACGAAAACTAATTTTCATCCGTATTTTCGGACCTCATAGTACGGACCAGTATTTATTTTTCTTATATCCCGTAATACCGAGCGGAAAACTTATTATGCACTTGTTGACAAATAATGTAGGTGGAAATTGCGCTTTACTTTTCTGAACTGTAATTATGCGATTGTGGTATTCTCTCTATTGTAAAGTTTAGAAAGAATATTGGACTCTTACTTATGAAGAAATATTATTTAATTATGCCGGATGTTATCGACATTCTAGAAATTACTATACACCGGAAACGAATATAAAATCCGAAACGATTTAATAAGGTTCTGAGAGGAGGATTTTCATTAAGAAGAGATTTAATTAAATAATTTCATCAAAATAATTAAGACAATATACAATTTTCGCAATAATAATTTTATTGGAACAATTACTTTTTTAAACTACAATTGTTTGGTATGGATTACCAACAGTATAATCTTTTAATATTTTTGTTTTTACGTCTGTTTTTATTATTATAATATAAAATAAAACGTAGTTTACGACCAGTAAACATAGGATTTATTCAAATAATAGTTTAAAATAACAGTTTGGTACTATTATATGATAGTCTCACAAAATTGAAATATAGTATACAGTTTGTGATCAATATAGTTAATTTATGTTATTTCTCTGTATTCACAACCTGAAAAAGGTACAAATATGTTCCGAAACGTTATTTCAAACAAAATTTTATTAATCAAATGTCTATTATTGGTCGTAAACTACATTTTGTTTGGAATAATAGTATAATTGATTCATAGGAGTGAATTCAGTTCTGTTTCATTGGAATATCTTACGGCCAATTCATTAGCATATGATCAAATTTCTGTGATCATATTATGTTAGCAATTCATTTGGCCGGGATCTGAATGGTCGGCAATCGCAGATTCTCCTACCAAAATCTGGATTTCTAAGTACGCATGTTTCTATCTTTATATTCTTAACTTCACTATACTTTCACTATAAATCATAATGCTCTGATTTGGTGATCCCTACACTTATTTTTTTTTTATATATTCGGGACATTACTCTCATCTTGTCTACTTGTGATCAGCTGAATATCTCACTCCGGACTGTTAAACTTGATTCTAATAAACCTCGATGCAGGGTCGTGCGGTGGATTTTTTCAGTAAGTTGCTAGATTTCGAATTGACGTCCCTGAAAATATCATTCGATTCTGATATTTCAAAATCTGTGCTAAATGTACGAATTCTATTTTTATTTTCAAAATTTAAACTACCTAAAAAATTATGAACTGCAACAATTACTATAGTTTTACTCTTCGAACTTTAACTTAAACAATTTCGTTAGTTGGCCAATGTATATTCAATAGATTCCATTGAAATTGACAGATGGGGCGGGGGGGGGGGTTGTTTGGCTTATTGTACTTTCGAAGTAGCGTTGCGTAAATAAGTAATTTTTTTCGCTGTTTGTGCCACCCCCTGACGGTGCCGCCTCTTTATCCTAGTTCTGTCTCGGATCCCTATCGAAGATCACTATGTCGTTCACAATTTTTACGCTAGTCCTCCACGTAATAAAACTTAAGACAGCTATAATTTCCTAAACCTCGGGGATTTCTATCAAAAATTTATTAATTGAATTCGCTCTACATGTAGTCTTGCAGATATTTTTTTCCATTTTAATACTTTATTTTACCTCATCTCACAACGGCCACTAAGAAACTACACCCTCCATATATCTTCTACCGACCAATGCCCCCAATTCGAGCTTTAATCTCTCGCTCTCTCTTAAACAATTCATCTGATCCACTTCCGGTCAGTTCTGTATTTCAACGCCGCCCTCAACACATGGTCTGTTTCTCATTGATTGTCCGAGAGCAGAAATAGTACATGACAAAATCATTTAATTTTACCAATTATTTAAATTTTCAAATAATTAGGGACTTTCAAAATTTTGCCTCATTAAAACTCTCAAGAGTTTCATAGACCCACAGGTTTATAAAAATACCTGGCAGCCACAGCATGCCATTGAAATTTTACTCAAAATTTATTTATATAATTACAATTTTTTGGCAGATATCAATGGCCTAATAATATAATTGATTTAACGTCTGACTGAATTAATAATAAATAATACACCCATAGTTCTCAGACAAATGTAATATGACAAACAATTCCATTGAAATAAATTAAACATAGGTGGACGTTTCTACACTATTTTGCGTCATTTTGAACATAGATTAAATTTTTTCTCATATTATATTTGTAATATTTAATTCTTAAATGACTTGTTGGCTATTTTATATTGTTGAAATATGTCTGGTAATTACAATTACATAAGCTTTTTTACCCATAACCTTGACAGCGTAGCGAAAGTTGTCACTTGTCATTGTGTTGATGATGGCGGGGTATGGATTAAATTATCTCAGTTTCTTACGAAATTGTGAGGCTTTAGCATAGTCTTGAGTGACGACTCGTCTTTTCTTTTGGTGTTTCTTTTTGATATACCTGTTCGCCCATTAATATGGCACTGGGGCAGCTTTCGGACTGCCGTGTGATAGAAATAAATGAGTATAGCGCTGGGCAACAATAGCCGCGGAAGTATGAGGTTTAAAAGGGGGTGGTGATGAATGTTTTCGGGTGAGGGTGGACTGCGCGTGCCCCGCTCGGCCGTGCTCGGAGGGCTTCGGCCGAGTTCGGTCTCTGGGCGGGGCGGGGGGAGCGGGGAGGCGCGGCGTGCCTCACCTCGCCGCGCCGAGCCTCGCGAGCAGAGCCGAGCTCAGTCAGTCGAGTGCTTCGAGTCCGGCGTCAGGTCTCGCCGCTATCTCTACTCTCCCGCTCTGCTGCGGCGTGTTTTTTACGGTCCAGGGGGTACCTCTCCTCTTCCTTCCCCCTTCTCTCTTTCCTTTTTCTCGCTTCCGCTACCGCTACTTCTTCCCGCTGTCGCTTTTCCTTCTTCGCGACACACTCAGCTGTCTCACGTGACACATACATATCAGTCCAACTGTCGGTGCTCACGCCGTAGCCGCATCGCTGCCGCCGTAAGTCGAGAAATTCTTGTCTGTGATAGATGCGCGTGCGGTGAGCTCCGAAAGGCGACACGCTGTATTTTCACTCCTACGCGTTCCTTCCTCCTCCCGGCCCCTCTACCGCCCCCGGCCTGTGCTGCCCCCAGTGCTGCAGTTGCGTGCTGGTGGCCGCGCCTGTCCCGTACCCGCCCCCGCCGCCTTTCGCCACCACGGCCGCCCCTAAGCGTCTGCAGGACTCCGTAGCGGACGTCCAAATGGTGAGTACCTAGCTCAACAGGTAACATCCAGCCTGCGTCACGTAACGTCGTCGTGACGTTACTATGTTGTAGAGATCCGGAGCGTTGCTTCCTCCTGTACAATTTCCGAGAAGCCACACACGTGTTCTGTGATACTTTAATCCGGCGAATCCAGTTCTTGAAGGACATCGATGTGACGTGGCATTATCATTAATATTTTAGGATTCATAGGCAGTCGAAGGAGCACGTGGTGACATTGTTTCATTAACGTTTATTCCAGTACCTTTTGCTGTAAACGTTTTTCAATACTCGCATGTCACTTGATCAACCGTTGAATGATTTTTGTGATCAAAACCGAGGTTAGGTTCTTATCTATGTCGTCTGGAATAGGTCCCGCTTATGTCAACGATATTATGTGCTATTACGCACCTCGTACTCAATTTACTGGCCATAAGGACAATCTGATGTGGAAATTAAATGTAAGAAAAGTTTTCTTAATTCCATTTGAGGTTAAATCCGTTATTTCTGTCGTAAACGGAGCACGTCGGACCACATGGTTAACATAGACAAGTTTCCAGCTATCCTGAGCGAACTCATGACCTCATGCTTGATAGTTTTCTTGCTCGAATGCATTCACACCCCGATATCTTGTACGTAAGATCCACAATTTTGTACTTGTTTTCTGCTGTCATCTACCTCTCGACACGGTTATGGTGGCTCAGTTTTGGTTTTAGTCTAGAACAGCTGATTGGAGGATGACTGAGGGCTTTACACCTTTAAGAGGCGTGGAGTTTTCGATTAATTTATCATTCTGGTCCGTTCATTCTAGAACAGTAGACGATTTTTAACAAGCCAGTAGTGCTCAGACCTGCGGAACAACAAAAAAAAATCTGCATGCTGAAGACAGGATATTACGTTCTTAGTTCCATATTGAGTATCGAAGCAAACGTGTGTTTTTTTACCACTCAAAATTCAGGTCGATAATTCCGAAAAACAGAATTTTACTGTTAATTTTCTGTTACTATCAATTTGAGAGTTATTTACTTATTTCGGATGGAATAAACTACATTTATTTCTAAGTTTGGCGTAGACCCGAAGTTGAGGTTTCCAGGTATCTGTCAGTCACGAGTCGAGAAACATCAAGCGATACCAAAGTGAATTGTGACAAAACACAAAAAATGAGATAATATAAAGGAACTTACACGTTTAGATACTGAAAATCACTTCAAGCTGCTGCGTATTGTGGATTATCTTTACTAATCTTGACAGGTTAACTTGGTGGCTAAGAGAAGCTTAATTGTGGTTCTGTGTTGCATATTGAATTATTTATCAGACGAATTGAATTGAGTGTTATCACGTGGCTGCCTGTTGCTCAGGACGAAACGAATGGCACTGTTTTTTTTTATTTGGGGAAGCGCTTTCGTGTCGCCCAGCGCAGATATTACTTCCTGTCCTCCTTATCGGACTTCCGTCGCGAAATAGCTGAATTTTCTCGGACACGCTACCATTTAACTCTGGCATCCTATATTTAAGATGTCGGATTGAAACGATACGAAAACTATACGCTATTTTTTTGTACCTAAATTGTAATCGGACTTGAAAATTGATCCGAACGTTTTCTACCAGGACATTTCTGTGGTTTTTATCTCTTTAGTTACAATATCCCATTTATCATATACATTTGGAAGAAAAAACTACTGAAATTACCATACAATAATTTAATCAGTGATATTAAAAATGGTCCTACATAGGATAAAATTTTACAATGTAGCTACAAGAATGCCAATTACGCTGTTTCTTACTTGCATTAGCTGAACAGAACATCGTAAAAACATTATTTGTAGTAATCTGTCTTAAGCTTGGTCGACTGTTGCATTCGATTTTTTAAGTAGTTGGAACCAAAAAAGCATTCGAAACTTGTCTTATATATTCCCAATAATTTAACTTCCTCTTTGCCTGATGTTAACGGAACAGTAAGAAACGTCATCATAGAAGCGATTGCCTCAACATTTTTGAATTTTTCAAGATTGTTTCTTTAGTCTGCAGATGACGGTGTGAGTCATCGAAACGTCGCTGAGTCTATGTACAACCCGGTTGGAAGTCCGAGAGGTCCAAGAGATTTCCTTCATGATTTTGAAATGTTTAAAATTTTATGTTTCCCGAGACTATATTTATCTTTTTAAGTATAAATCTTATACGCGATTTGTAATTCAATTTTTTTCGTCTTAAAAGACGTGTCTTTTGCAGTGTTCATTCTTGGAAGTCTCTAACACAAACATATTTTTTTTTTAAAAAATGTCTGTATTTTTTTTATTAAACTCGTCTTCCTGTCGTTTACTTTTAACGTGAAATTTTCTAAAGTTTGTCGTCAATTACAAAATTTTGCCATCTCTTACAAGAGGCTGTGTCGTAAGTGTGTTTACATTCTCGTATTTCATTCATGCATTCCTCTCATTTTTTCCTTTATAAATATATGCCAAGTTTTTTCATCGAGATCCGATTAACTTCCTGTTACGTGATTTCTGTCCCTCTATCTCGTCTGGACAACGTACGTTTTAATACAAATAACAAGAAAGTTGTATGTATCAAAATTTCCCAACATAATGTAAAATATAGCGATGAAATAATTTCACTCGTTCCCAGTAGTCGTCCTTGTCAAATTAATAACATTTTAACCACATTTAGATGTAAAATAATATAAACTTCATTATTATATAATTTGTCGGTACAATTTTCGATTCCATTAGAAATATTGGAAGGATCCAGTGTTAAGTTTTTGCTTAACTGTAGTAAATATGAAATATTTCCGGCTCGTTTACAACAATTCATTAATATTAATAATAAAAGCATTTATTTGTTTCTTCGAAACATTCACCCAAATTTAAAAACAAAATCGATTTTTTTTACAGTTATAAACTTTAAATTAAATTTAGAAATTCAAGGCATTCATACATTTATTAATTAACTCGACAATTAAAAATATTGTTAATGAGCTACTACATTGAAATTAGTTGTGCCAATAATTATGAACTTCTTAGTATTTATAGTCTTGGCTGAAGCCGATCTGTGTACTCGGATAGAAACTACGTCAGGGTCGCGCAGGGAATTGTGATCGGTCCACTCATGTTCCTTGCGTACATAAATGATCTAACCATTGGTATAAACTGTGGTCGTCGCATGCATGGTTTATAGGGAAATTGTAAGCGCGGAGGATGCTCAGACTCTTCAGGTTGACCTGGATAAAATTTACGAATGGTCAGTTAGAAATAAAATGCTAGTAAATCCAACAAAGAGTAAAGCTATTGTCTTTACTAAAAATAAAAATGTTTCTCCAGTTCGGTTTAAAATGGGGATCGAAGTTTTAACGGAATCCAACAAATATCTCGGCAGGTAACGGCCCTACATTTTGTAAATAGGGTTTGAGGAAAAGTACGAGGAAAACCCAACATATCTGCTTACATATTACTGGTCGGGCCCATTTTAGAATAACTTGTTGGGATCCGTATAGAAATTAACACATACTAGCGTTGGACAATATTAAAAAACGGACTGAAAAGATGTTTGCGAACAATCTTCAGCTGCATTTAGAAACTCTGCGCAGTAGAAGCAAACACGCCAGGGTTTCCGCAATATAACAAGCTTATACAGGTCAACCGGCATGGAAAGAAATAAAAAAAAAACATTTTTTGACACGCACTTATATTTCTAAAAATGAACACTCTTTCAAAATTAAAGAAAAATGGCAACGTAATAAACTTTTACTAAGACAGTTGATTTATGTTACCCATATAAGTGTATATATGTTATATTTGTATATACGCCATTTTTGTATTGTTATTTTTGTAGATATAGCTACCACCGGGCAATTGCCCAATAGCTTAATAATAATAATAAAATCTGACGAGTTTGTGAAGTTTATCTGCTGCCAGTTATATCGAAAAATAGTATTTTGTGTTTAAAATGCCAGTACTGTTTTCTTCACCCATTCAGCATGGTACAATTGTCTTGTGAAAAGTTCTTGTATGTTGTGAAAAACACACACACACCGCCCGAGGAACAATATGCCATTGTTGTGAAACAAAAACCGGGATTGCTGGAGGAACCCCTTAAAAATATTACTGGAATACAGGTAAAAAATTGAGGTGCAATTACAGGGTTTTATGGGTGTTTTAATATTTGAACCTTCTGTTTTTATATGGCTAGTCGGAAAATAACGATGTTTTTATGCCTCAATTGTAGATGCAAAGTAGGGAGTAACCCTTTTAAATATCAAGTACGGAGCAAAATACTGCTCATATTGTTTCAATTCTCTCGTTCCCTTTATCTTTTTTTTTGTCGGAAAGCTAATTCCGTCCGGTAATTCTCGCGTTTCGTCTCTGATCGACGTCATCTTCAATTCTAACCGATAACGAATCCTCGTGTTCCATCTGGTGCATAATAATTTTCTTTTGATACATCTATTCATTCTTACAACTTCCATTTCAAACAACTGCACGGGGAATCTCGAAAATTTTATGCGACCACTGTCAGTTTATTATTTTCTTTATCTAAAATTGTATCCCCACAATTGTAATAATTCCATTTGAAAAATCAAGCGAGAAAGGAACTGTACCCTTGTGCAATGTTTACATTTCAGAAGCAATTACAGCGTGTATTACCCAGCTATGTTTCCAAGCCACGGAATGTTTTCATGCCCAACCCTTCCCCTCCATGCCTACGAACCACGTTTTCCGTATGTTTACAATTTTTTGACGTTATTTTAACTTGCTTTGATCCAATCAGCAGCATCCCTACAGTTATATATATATATATATATATATATATATATAAAATTTACATTTAATAAAGAAATGAATAAACTAGCCAACTTGTCAGAAACATTTTAGTAAAATAAAAATTAGCACGTTTTAATAATATGAAAATTAGTACTATCTGTCGTCCCATTATATAAAAATGGGTTAAATTGATTTTTATAAGTTACATATTTATTTTCTGTAATGTCAATAAATAATGATAATTTTAATTTTGGGGAGATATTTTTAAGGTTGTGTGCTTTAACAATAAGAAAAATAACCAAATGCAGACGAAAGAAGTGATGATATAAATACAACGTTTCTGGAAACCTTGTTCCTTTCTTCAGGTGCTAAGAAAACTAAAGAACGCAAGATTAGAGCGACACAACTGCACAATTCAGTTGACAAAACTCAGAAGCTATGATATGAAGCTTAACACATTGCAGCCGAATCTTTTACGTAACCGAATTTTTATATTCAGAACTGACGAGGATACAAAACAAACATACGTAGTGCTAATTTTCATTTCGATTATAATGTGATACTTTTTATTTTATTAAATGTATTGGACAAGTTGGCTTGTTTATAATTAATTTGAAGTCAGATTAATAAAATTGTTAAATTAAATATATTAACAGAAAGTCAGAAAATGGACATTTAATGTATTGTTTAGTTAAATAATTAAGTTTGCACTGAAAGTACGTATACAAAATAGACACACAACGTATACTTAATTTTAGTATCCTACTTTAACTTCAAGGACATCAAGGAACATTATGTTTCAGTTATGCAGATTTATTGAATTAGGCTCATTTGTTTCTCATTATGTCTGTCACCTGACCTCCCAAATTAGGTCCGAATCGTATACATACTTTCACTGGAAAATTAAGCATTAATGTTAACAATACATTAAAGATCCCATTTCTGACTTATTAGCTAGTATGTGTATTTTATTCTGTTAAAGTAAATATCAAATTTAAAATTTAGAAGGTTTTGTGTTTGAATCATCTTTTTATTGTACGAATTCAGGAGCGTCTTTAATGCCCTGGTTCGGAATTTTACGTCATTCTTGGCTCGTCGCCTGGAAAGGCGTCACGCTCAACGTAACACGCGGCAGCACAAAAAAAACTTCGTAGATAATATACGGCTTCCTCCAGAGTTTTTTGACCCGATACTTCTTACACGAGAAAGTGCCTACATATCGTTCTCCTGTTTTAACGCCGTGTATTTTCGACGAGAAATTACAAAAAAATAGCTTGGCGTCACTGGCGAAATGGAATTTAACAGTTAACTTGGGTTACATTGCGCTCCCAGTTCTCAGTCCCCCGCGGGGCATACACGCACACACGGAAAACAAAACGTAAAAATGAATTTTGACACCCGGGATCTGTGGGCAATTGAAATGGAATTGTCTGTCTCTCTCTCCCCGTGCAGATAGCTTATTAGTTTTTCAATACGCAGCGTGCGTGCCCGCAGCGGAAAGCCATCCATTGCAGGACGAGGGAGATAAAAGTAATGCCTATCTGCCGCCCCCGCACCCGCACTCTGGCCATCGCTACAAACATCCATCAGCGGTTCCAAGACTGGGACCACGTTGCAGAAACCGTGCAAATAAAACCCTTTTTTTCTAGGGTCGCGCGGCCTATTCGGAAAGTTTTTGAAGTTTGTTGGCGTCAGGGCGGGATCAGTTGAGTCTTTATCACGTTTTCAACTGTTTCTGGAAAAAGAAAGTTATTGAGAGGAAGAAGGAAGTGTAAAATACTGCGTTTCAAATTATAATACTAAAGTCCACGAGCTTGAAGACAAATTAAGGAATTTATAGTTTGAATATCTGTAAATTTGGGAAATATGAAGTCGAATTCAGAAATTATTTCCAATACCCGGAACTAGATGGAATACGAAAACAATTTTTTAATTCACAAAATTAGACTGGAATAATTAAAATACAACAGTTTTCGTAATATGGTTAACTTTGGTCGTTTGAGAATCTTTCACACTGGACCTTCAAACACATTGGTTTGTAGTATCGTTAACTCAAAGAAAGACACGCCACAAGAATATCTTCCCCCTTATTTACTTAAGGTAATTTTATACGTCGCCTACACAACTGTAAGTCCAAATAGCGGAGGTTAATTTATTTTTTTAAAAAATATGGTATCCATTGTATATGGTGTTTTTATTATTCGCTCGTTAGTTTTTACTTGAAAGGAAAATGAGCTTGGTGGGGTTGAAGGTAATTCGCTGCTACGTAATGACATTACTGAGTGCTCAGATACATACAAATGATGCTTTAAGAAGATTAAGAACTGTTGTTTCTTTATAGACTTCTTGAGTGAATATTTTCAAGTTGTAATTAAATTAACACTTATGTAATTTGATATAATTCATTCTCCCATGGTTTATCACTCAGAAATCAAACTGTTGTACTAAAGTTTTCAGAAGTATGTATTCAAAATAAAGTAATTTAAGGAGCTTGCGTCTAAAGCCATAATAATATTGCTAAAAAAATTATTAAATGAGAAACCCAAAATTAAAATAAACACTATATAGTTAAAACTACTAAATCTCATATAAAACCATTTATTCTAATTTACATTATTTAAAATGTAATTCAATATTAAAATTAGCATGGTTATATAAATCAGTGAGATTAATGATTTTAATTACGTATTGTATTAATTTATATTAATATTAATTTTACCTTTCCATCCAAAATAAATATTTTTGATCAATGTGCTTATGGTTTTAGCCGATAGGTTCATTGTATTAATGAACTTTGAATAAAAAATTGCAGAAAATTTTGTGAAAGTATAATTTTCAATTAATAAACCATTAGTGAAATAATTATGGTCAATTAAATAAAAAATCAGCAATCATTGTAGATGTACTTCTACAACGTTACGACCAAGTCCTGTTTATATGCGTCATCATTCAATTATTGCGCAGTACAAATAAAAAATTAATGATTGAATACTTTTCAAGGATTCACATTTACCACGTAAGTGATTATGAATATATAACGTTTTCCAATGGTAATATACAATTTTTGTTGTCCGAGGATTATACAACATTAAAACTGCCAGCGTTTTGTTCTGAAAAATAGTGCAGCCCGTGCATTTTTTAGACACTGCAACTTTCCTTCGTGTTTATGTAAAATTATATTTTTAAAAGTTTAGAACTGTTTCGCAGTTTTAATTTCAAATAAAATAACGCAAGGTACGAGTTATGAACAGAGGTTAATTATAATAATAGGCCGTGAAGTTATATAAAAAAATCCTCTTTCGTGCAAAACTCGCGTAAACCGTTCATAAACATATGTATTTGTGTTGGGCAAATACTGCAACTGAAAACTGAGCCGAGAGCCGGTTCTCATTTCTGCCATATTGCGAGTCTAATCTACTAGACCATGTGTGTCATTCCCCATGTATCTCTCTTTGGCGGGCGAAGATGAAATTGTGTGTCCAGTATCTGCATCAATCATTATGAATATTATGAAAATTGGAAGCGTTCTTGCATTATATAATATTAAAAGGGTGTTTCGGGCAAAAAAAATGCTGGGCTCGGTAAAAGACTATATTAGATTAAAATCTTTTGGGGTTTATAAGATCACCAGTAACTGCGGTCAGGAATACATCGGACAACAGCGCTGTATTGACCACCAAAGACATTCGTCTCAAAAGGTTAGAATTAGCTGCACTTCGACTCCCTGATTGGAGTCTACGATATAAATTGATGGAAAAATGCATCGGCACGCCATTCAACCGATGACGGTGGTAATGCATTTCTCTGAAACATTGTGCTTTAAATAAAATTAAAAAAATGTGTCGGGAAAGCCTACGTTATTTCATATTAAATTATTTTATCTTTCTGATTGCCCGCCAAACTTTGTTTAAATCAATTCTCGTTCAATTCTTAAACAGCAGATATTCGTTGATTCTTTTATTTCCCTTTCGTTTTATGATTTATGGATACACAGAATGCAATGCCGTAATGTTATAGTTACAGTCCAGTGCTACTTCGCCACAGTTAAAAAGTTTCGAATGCTGGTGAACATAGACGTGTTCGAGAACTTCCCGGATATTATTTTCGGAGTGGTAAAATAACGTCTGGACGGTTTCCGGTCTCCCGGAAGGATCCAACCTTGGTCAGGGAATATGACTGACATTCCAGACTGCACATATGGACTACCAACTCTTGAGTGGTGCCAGTTACAGAGGAAAGGCTGCGTAGCACGGTCAGTGTGTTCTCATTAGTAACGACGAGAAGGATAGACCTCCTGTCAGTTGGAGTCGCGGGACGAGAAAGCTGTATGGTAAAACTATCCCCACGCTTGTCAGCGAGCCAGCGTCTTAATTGAGCGCCTTACGTAATCCATTCAATTCCCTAGTCAGGCCTCAGATTTGGAACCCGGCCGGCTCAAATTAGATGTTCACAAGCAGAGGCAAAGTTCTCGTAATCGAGCCGTCTTAGTGTCACGCCCGACCACGCTGTCCAACCACGGAGAATTGCGTGATGCCGTGTCGGCTAATGTAATAACAGCTTATGTAGGCTGCTTTATTAAAACATCGCTAAAATTAGGCGGGTCAGTGTGGTGCTCACGTTGTTGTAAAGGTATAAGGGTATATTTTGCACGTAAAAAAATAAATATGTTGTATTACTTGGTGACAATTTGAAGAGTGTGAAAGAAGATCGAGAAAGGCATGTTTCAAAAAGACAGAAACAGTTCGTCTTCAGGCTATTATTATCCAGAGCTTTTGGCCGAGAATCTTATTTCTCGTGACTGCCCGAAAACACTAGCAAATTCGAAACATTACTTCCAATACTTCGAACACAAGCTTGAACTGGCTGTTCGTTTTATGCTGTCCACAAAGATACGAAAAGTTTCTAACTTGGCAGTTTCTCTGAAAGATCATTGGCTCAGTCTTCCAAAGAACTTCAGCCTCAATGCACATTTTTACACTTACAAACCTAATGTCTATTTAATTCTTCGTCCAAATATTATGAAATTGAACGTTCGTTTAACAGTCCTTAAAACGCCGATTACCGAATGAAAATTTAACTTAATTATAACTACAAATTAATGTCCACGTATTAATTATCCAACCCATAGATTATACAGCTTACTGTTTAAAATGAACATCTGCTCGTATATTGCAGATTTAACTTCCAAAAATAATTTTAAATATAGATTACCATTCCAATATTTCCTCGTTAATTATTTTATGATAATTTAATGAGGTTTTGCAATTTTAATTATTTGCATGAACAGTTGCCTGTTATAATGGTATAGTAATCATCCCGTTTTCTACCTTGTTCGCTTTGTTTGCGTCAGCTTACTTTTATTACATTATATAAATAGTTTCGCTAATTTAAGGTTATTTCTTTGTACGAACAAAGTTGTGTCTGAAAGTACGAAGCAATTGTTCTCATATAATCAGATATATTTAAATTTCTTTAACAAACCAATAACATTTCATGTAATTTTAATAATGCTGTCTGAGTGGAAGAAAGGTTTATTTTGATGTTGAAAACGTTTCCTCAGTCAGGCTAGGTATTTTACGGTAACAGAACATCAAACTTATTTATGTTAACTGTTATTTGGCTATCTATTTAATATTTATTACAAAATAATTTTATAAAACTTAATAAATCAGATAACTAAAACATGTAAAAATCGAACAGTAATGGGATCAATACAATTTCAAATTATCAATTTATATAAAAAATTTAAAAAGGAAGTACATAAAAAAAGAAAAATAACAGTATTTTACTTTACTACGTGTTGTAAGGAACAATGAAATATCAACTTGAAAACAAAGCAATATTTAAAATGAAATCATAAATTTTCAACATTCTTTCAATTTAGTAGTAAATGTTATGAACAATATTTTGTGATACAAGTTGCCCTGTCGTTTATTTTCTCAAATTCTTTTGCCCTTCATATATAATATTCGTCTTACGTACTCAAGAATCGGTCGTTAAATGTTCATTTGTATTTGGTATAGAAGTATATCTTCGAGATGTTTGGCTATGGTGTTCGTTTCCAAGGTAAAACGTGCACTTTTTCCGGCTTCATATCTACGAAACAGTCAAACTAATTTCAACACAATTATCTGTTGTGTGTGTTTTGAGATTAGCTTAAAAGGAAAAAAGAAAAACGTAGACCGTTCCAAATTCTCCGTAAAATTCGATTAATTCCTGAATATAACATTTTTATTTCTGGTATATCTTAGTACAGTAGACTGCGATTTGTTTCAGCCTTCGATTATGAGTAACAGAATGTTAAGAATTTCTCATCTTGAATGTACACGAAGATTATATTTCTATCAAAATAATTCTTGAAGTATTATTCTTTTTATACATTTGAAATAAATTGTACTTATTAATTATATATTTATTTATTGAACTATTATTGTGTCTTATTTTCTTAGTAGAGGTTAATTGAAGTAACTAATTAAATCTGATCTAGTTTTGCAACCCGTTGTTGTTTACACCTAAGTACTCAAGTATTTGAAGTTAAACGTAATTTCTTTGTCGGAAAATTGTTCAAGAAATTATCGCTTTGGACGGGTTGCAATGTCCAAATATTTATTCTAATCAGTTTTTCAAGTCAGTCGCCAGCGAAGAGGTTGTAATTCATGCTACGTGGGGTGAACTAAAAGGTCATTAAAACTCCTCTGCGAACATTATTTTTATTAGTGAACTACAAGGATTGACACCAGAATTGTATTAAATCTTAGAACACTGCAATTAATTTACAAAGCGACACTAAGAAACTCTGCAATAACTATGCTCTCTTATTTTTGATTGACAGTAAAATTTTTATGTACGATACGAACACGGGGACTCCTAGAGTTACATATTCATTTTTCTACGTGAACCATCAGTTTTTTCCTTGTCGCTATAATCTCCGAATCCTTAAATATCTTTGTTTCAGTAATAGCCACGAACGTAATCGCTGCAATGTTGTACCGATTGACCAAGGTCGTCGAAATTTAGCAGCAGATTCCTGTGAAGTGCATCATGAGAGAGAAAACGCCGCGCCCACTTTGAACCGGTTTTTTAGGCTTGCTAATAATAAA
The DNA here is from genome assembly GCA_037074705.1 of Zhengitettix transpicula. Lineage (NCBI taxonomy): Eukaryota > Metazoa > Arthropoda > Insecta > Orthoptera > Tetrigidae > Zhengitettix > Zhengitettix transpicula. The sequence continues at coordinate 56,191,768 of CM073596.1, read as the reverse complement.
GACACGTGTCTCTTCTGGTTTGCGTGAGGAATGGACGGTAACACCTGTTGCCAAGCTGTTGCTGGTGCCGCTGTTGCTGCTGTCGATACAGGCGGCGTATTTCTCTCGGACTGATTGGATTTCTCGCAAGAACGAGGAACGCCAAAGGCCATTAGGCGGCCAAGCCCTGGCAACAGGTGGGACTCCCCATTCGTCAATGAGATAAACGCGATGGTCTCATCGACCGACAGCAGTGGCAGCCGTTCCGAAATACGATTATTGTAGAAAGAGAAATAAATAAGGTGGTTATGATTCACCGAAAAAGGGTGGCTGTTTCTCCGAGAGTATCCTCGATGATTCCCCTGAATCTGCTGGCGAAGTCGGTCATAAGCTTCACTAAGCGGATCCGGTCCGAAAGTTTTAATACTCTGGTAAGCGGAAGGTTAACTATGACTTTTCCTGTAGCCAGGCTACCGCTTCTAAGAAACAATCTGAAAGTAATTTAAAGATTCATTTGTAATCAACAGTCTTGTCTTATGTCCAATATTACGTTTTTATTATACACATAATTCTCAAGGCAAAACATCGCGGAAATTGTTAAAGTACCCAACTTCTTGAGCCACTCGGGCGTCATACAGTATTCTTAAATTTCATATTGCTCTTTTTACAGGCTAAGTTCTTCCATAAAATCAATACGTACAAATTTATATAAAAATTTTGTCGAAAAGATAAAAACAATATTTTGATGACTATTATAACGAATATAATATTTAAATTCACAAATTTATACATTTAGTATTACGGAAATTGAAGTAAAATACGTAGGTGTTAAAAGTATATGAAATAGATAATTAAATAGCTGAATAAGAGACAAAAATAAGAACTGTGTATACCACACGACGTTTCTGAAATCCTATTTGCTTCGTATTTTTTATTTCCTGGCGAAAGCAACAAGAATTGTGGTTGTGTGGTATTTCCTTAGCATTAATTTTTGTCTGTTAATCTAATTTAGTAGTTTATATTACATTTTATATACCTCTTAGGTATTATTTTTATTATTCATATAAAATTGTAATTTGAATTATTGTAATCTTCACCTTTTGGAATTTTTGCTTTGTTTTAACTTTACATTTATTAAGTTAAATAAAATCGTGTTGTGTATAAAAACTTTAAGAAGTCTTATTTTGAATTATCAAGATAAATTTGTAAGAGGTTCTGTTACCGTAGAAATTTAACAGATAATATTCATACCCAACCTGATGGGAATTCAAATATGTAGGGAAACGTTGAGTATTGATTAATAAAATATTTTTAAAGTTCAAGTATAGAACTGTTTCCAAACGAAACTCAGCCATATAGCCATGGGATTTTCCCATCCTGATCCTATATTTTTTAAAATTATAATCAAGTCTGTTAAAATAATAAATAACAGATGTAAAAATAGAATATTAATCAAACTGTCTGAAATGATCTTTGCAAAAGCGTCCTCGCCCACAAGTAGACAATGAGTAAGATGTTTACAAAATGTTTTATTACCTAGTGTCCGCGCAAGACAGCTATTGACGTCAACGACTATGGTTACCCCCAGAACATCGTGTGACAACGGGATAACGAATTGTAAGAGGCTAATGGAGAAAGCGTTCCTGTGTCTTACGTTTACGTCATAAATTTTGCTTGACACATGAATGTCGAGAAATTAATGTACTCGTAAGCAAAAGTTACTGGACATTTTACAAGCCTTTTGATCACAACTAGTCCTCAGGTGCCCAAGGTCTTTTTTTTTTTTTAAAAAAATACTTATCTCCATAGGCTGAATATTCCAAGCTGGTTGTGTTCCACGGAAACTTCGTTCTAAATAATAAAACCCTCAGTATCTAGCGCCGTTTGCCGAGATGGAGGCACGAGTTACAGCAAGCACCTCTTCTCTATGTAAATATCAGCTGTTTGTAAGTTTGCATTGCGGTTAAAGAAGCAGGACGACAAAGAAAGGATTTCGTCAGAGATGAGTAAGTTTTAACACCTGGGTGAGGTTGGGAGTGGCCTACATTCTTTCTAAACAAAGGGAAACTGCGAGAACCGCCAGGACCATAATTCTTGTGATCCGAGCAATGTTTTTGTTGTATCCAACTTGATTACAGTTCCGTGGAAAATCCGTTATAAATTCTCAGTCTGTACTTCTCCGGTAGTTTGCTCATATTCGAAAATGTATCGGTTTAAAATTAACAATAAATAGCCGAGAACAATGTTCCGCGTTAAAAATAAATCGACACTACGTTTCTGTAACACTCTGCTAGTTTCTTCGGGTGTAGAAATAAAATTAGTACCAACTTTTGACAAATACGCTGCGCAATTCAACATCTAATATCTTTTTACCATGAATCGTGCAGCGTATTTTTCAAAAGTTCGTACTAATTTTACTTATACAACAAAGATTGCAGTAAGGTAGTGAGATTTTAATCTTTCACACCTAATTTTTAATACGTTTTGGGCTATTTTATAATTTATTAATTTTTGACCCAATCCATCTCTACGAAAACGACTCAAAATTGAGTACTGACTTGAGAAAAACAAAAAAAACATTGATAGAAACTTATGTTTCAATTATTATGTCGTAAAAAAATTTAAATTATGAGAACACAGACACGTAATTTAAAAATTACTTTGAACGACATCGAGCTTCACAAGAATGATTTTTGTTTCTTCAAAAAAATATTAGCAAGTTATATATAAAATAAACATTAATAGTCAGATAAAATATTTTATAAAGGAATTACAATTTTTTCATAAAAATGCTGGGTCATACGTTGCCATACAGTCCTGAAAGGTATCCTAATACTACGTTTAAATCCTAATACCTGCAGAGATCCTAGTGTAAGGACGAAACGCCGTGTACGTCTAACAATTTTGTGTGAAGAATTTGTAATTTGTTCATTAAAGTTCTATTCTGACTTATTTGGCAATTGACCTTAATTTTCTATCTTTCAAGAGCGTGGGATATTTTTCAATCCATTTAATTGATAAAGACTTCAGATATTAATGTTCGGGGAAAAAATCAAGCAGTCTCATATAGTGTTAATAATTTAAATAGACAGAAACTTTCAACCTATTTGCCATTTTTCACTTAATTGAATCGTGCTGTTAGCTCCAGACGTTTTACATTATTTTTAAAACTAGTAACTTTAAGGTGAACAGTGAGGTTCAAGATGACCAAATAGATTGAAAGGTTCTGCCTATTAACACTATGAGACTGTGTGTGGGTCCAACCCCCGAATAATTTTCAATACAGTTGAATAATTATGTAATATGCTTTACATTAAGATGGGTTATAAATAAAACCAATTAAAGATGATAATGAAAGGAATTTGGAATTTTTTTTTACCAAATTTTCATTTTCTGAACTTATTGATTATTTAATAGTGTTACGTTAACGATAATTTTTTGTAATTCCATATGGCAGTTTAAGAGTACTAATTTATACGTATTCAAGCAAACTACGTCGTTGTGGCTTATTAGCTCGTTGTGGTTTCTGAGGTATATTGAATGGATTCAATTGTGAGTGATGTTACTGAACAGCCTATCTAGGGTTTGCCTTTGTAGAGAATTTGAACGTAAATTCAGTAAAAGCGGCTCATTCATGTCTCGGAACGTTTGGCCTGCACAATCTGAACTACCAAGTTGTGGAAGCCAACTTTGCCTCTGTTTGGCGTATAATTAGACATCAATGCAAGTCCTCGTCCCAGGATAATAAAACAGTATCAAATGTTGTTTTTAAAAAACAGGAAAGGCACGAAAATGCTATCGTTGTCCCATAAATAATGAAATATAAAACAAAATCACCTTAAAGGACGTTTTACAGTTTAAACTTTGAAGGGACATATTTTTGCTTCACTTAATTGCTTCAGTAATTTAACTATGCTTAATTGTAATACTACTATTTTTTTTTTCATTTACCGTAAGGGGTAGGATTTTGTTTAGGCCTGCAAATGTTCTACTTTGATATTTGAGTTAATCGAACAATTTATTTTAATAAACAAACACCAAAACGGCCAAGTTGTTATGTAAGTCAAACAGAATAACGATATTACGACCTTTCGTCCAATATTTTGACTTCATCCCGTAATAGACAGTTTTGGATGTACAGCATTTATATAAATGTTAAAATTAGACGTCCAAATATAAATTTTATGTTATTGACTGCGTGACGGTAATTATTTTTTTGATGTTTTCTTTGTGTTTTTTTTTCCTACATGGACTTGATAGCAACTTGGTTCATGCATGACCTATGTTTAGAGAACACATTGAAATATCTCATTAAGATATCCTCAAACTCCCTAGCACGTGTGAAAATATATTACACATAAGTAGGAATTACACTAGAGTCTACTGGAAAGTTAGAATTTAAAATGTTTATTAACATCTGCGAGTATCTACCAATGTCAATTACAATTCTTGACCATTTATTTTACAGAAACTAATTTAAAAATTGATCACGGTGCATTAAAAATCAACGCAAGTAATTAAACAATAATATTTACTTTTATATGAACGGTAAAAACAAACTATATCACAGATAATAGGATCGATGTTATTTAAATTAATGGTTTAGTACCAGACATAACAGTCCTCAAAATAGACAATTATAAATGAATAAACAAGCCAAATTTGTCAAGTAAAGTTTAATAAAATAAAAAAATGAAATAAAACTTGCTACGACGTATAGTTCCTTATTGGTTACAAGTCTGAATGTAATTTATTTATTGATATATACTTTAAATTTTTCGGAGAATATTTAAAAAGTGTCTACTTTAACCACTCATTGCAAGGAATTTTTTTATATCTGGCCTGGAAGAGACTCTAAAAATTAACAATACATCTTGCTAATTTATATTATAGTGACAAATTTTATCTTGTTGTATTGTAATATTTATTATAGACGTCGAAGCTAAAAAACATCAACTCAAATAAAAATTTTCCGACAAAGTGTGTTTTTTTCCCCTGCTCTGATTTATTTTTACACACATTCTTCTCATAATTTGTTTTAAGATACAGGACTGGTTTGTTGTTGAGTTGAATAGTATATTTCTTCCTGTTCCATTTCCAATTGTGTATCAATCTTTGCTGACTTGCATTACGTAGCCTAATCCTTGCATTGTTTTGTATATAATTCATTTTGCAGTTCGCCGTGTATACTTAGCAGGGTCTGTTTAAAAACTTATGATTGTCTTTCCTCCGACCGCTTAATTTCCAACATTCTTCACTTATCTGCCTTTTGTTTGTTTTTTTATTTCCAATGACTGCGTTACACAAGGTGAAAAGGTTTAGCTTGAACATTTTATTTAGCTAATCTACTTGTTACCTTTTTTTTTTACTGAGGTCTACCTTTGTATGGTGCTATTAAAATTAGAAGCACTAGGCTGTTATTTCCCGCAAGAGGCGTCTCCTTGATTCCATCAATCATAACGCTTAAAATGAAAGGCGAAACAAGCAGCCTTGCCGAACAATCGCAGCGTATTCTACTGAGTTGTATACGAAGTCTATTGGCGGTCATACGTAGTGTGACAGCTCCACGCGGAAACCCTTCTAATTTTAATCACACTATAATCTTGCTTCATAAATAGAAAAACGATTTCACATTCACCACGACTAAAAAAAATTGTTCTTGGACCATTATTTTCAATTTTGAAACATAAATATTTGATTTGTTGGTTGTTAAACATAAATTAAATATTAATTTTCTTTTTTTGACAGGATGCCAGAATTTGCAAATTAGAAATGGTTAATTATTTTCTGCATTGCTTTCTGAAGTTGCAAATTATACTGGTGCTTAGGATCGTTACATGCATGTATTAAATGTAGAATTTGCGGAGTGTCAAGCGCAACCTGCAAGTTACACCGTCTCGGAGACTCGCAGAGGATATCACGAAGGCGTCAAACTCGTCGCTTTTCATCCACGTCTTATTCATTTCCATTGTTGGCTTAAATGCTGGGAGGCACTTTGGGATGATAATGTCTTTGTTGCGCAGGCTTGGAAGGCCACGGAGTTTCAAGGTCATGATACCAGACTCCACAAAGGCAAGTTCATGTCTGCTTTCAGGGTCACGCTGCACTAAAAGCTGGTACATTTCAAGTGAATAACATTCTCAACATGAAGTTGTTCCCTGTAGCGAATGAGAAGAACGCAGTGTAGCCTAGATAGTAAATGTTTTACAGGCACATTAAAAACTGAAATAAATAAAATTAGAAACTTAATCTTACTTGTATTAAATATATGTAGAATGTGTAGAATAGCCAAAAGTCAGAATTTATTGGGAATTTACAGGGACCTCTTCAGTTTTATGTAATTAACAAAATATGATGTGAATTTATATAAACAATTTATCAGTCAATTTTTTTTACTTCGTCCAACAACTTCCAGGGCAGATAATAATTTATATTGAATTAATTTTTATTCACACTTTCTTTCTGCTTTGCATTGCGTAGGTTTCCTTTAGAGTGAATAATTGATAACTCAGTGCAATATTCGCTATAATTAAATGTAATTACGAAATTAACATTGATATTTATCTGACGTAAATTATAAAAGAGTCTCGATTTATCAACCGGAATAAATTCTAATTTAATACAATTCTATTTGTTACGTGGTTCACAATGTTTAGGATCTTTTCTTTTTGACGAATCTATATTTTCCTAGAGTTCCAAACAGCTGTTCATTGACTCTAATGTCATTATATTAAATTCAAATTATTCTAATGAATTTTATTTATGATCGCGTAACGTTTTTACAAAATTTATCTTCGCCATCATTTGGAGAAACGTGTGTACTGTAATAATGGTATTTTTAATAAAATTTAAATGAACTTAATAAATTGTAATAAATAACCGACCCGATTGATAAACTAATCTATTATTACATGTATTTAATTTATACTTAACGTCTGATAAATCTGCATGTTACGTTCGTAATTCATTTAATTCAAGCGAATATTCACTCAAATGGAAATCTACGCAATGCAAATCAGAAAGGTGTGACTGATTTAACTTGGACACGAGTTCCTCGCTCCGTCAGTCATTGGTAACATTTTCTTCTAAAGTGGAAGACCGTTTCACTTCTACCACCACAGCGAAACCAATTTTAATGCTAATGGAGTCGGCATCCCCCGTTTTTCAACAGTCTTGGTTTTATTTGATGTCGAGCGTCTCTTGGATTATTTCTTCAGTCCTGTGGAACGTGCATACAAGAATCAGGGATGTCACCACGTTAAACGATTATGGAATACTCATTTGAAGTATCCCTGAGATAAGACGTGAATGCCGCCGTTTTAATCATCTGCTCGCTTTTATTTATATTGATTATTTGCGACAAATTCAATTTTTTCTTCAATGGGACAAACTTTTTATTATATTAATATTTATCTGACATTTAAGTCTACCAAAATAAATACATTTTCCTATAACCAAGCGCTTGCAGTGCGTGAAGAATTCCGTTGAAGTTTAATTTTCGCAAGTGTTTGATGCTAAGTGACGATTCGGTTCCTGTGACGTTTCGCACGGCTTGCTTTTGTCGGGTGTTCACTGTGGCAACTGCTGCTCAAGGTCTCAATTAGACGTTTTAAAAGTTGCTTCCCTTTAAATTCTAGGCACATCGCCAGCTCAGTAACGACTCCAATTCGTCTGTACTCTCCTAAGAGAGGGCACGTCGGCATCTACTGACAACTAGCCCTCCGTCAAGGGCTCTGAAAACGATTTAACAATTATTTTCCTCGCTATTAGTTACAGAGGACTGATGTAACATTGTAATTAGTAGGAGACATTTTCAATATTTTTCAAAAGTTATTAACTCATATCTCCATCATTTGAATTATTAGTTGGTTGTTTTGAAGTTCCCCGCAGTTCCCAGAGGATGTAAAGTACATTCGAACCCGGGTCCTCGTTCCCCACGCTTCTGTTGGGTATTTATAACATCCTACGAGCAAGAATAGCCGAGCTCCGCTGGAGTTACGTTGTTGGTAAACAGTTGTTCGACATGATTTCAACCTTCCCGATTTTGGTACGTACAGCTCAACCCGTGTCTAATATGAAATCCGTCAAAATCGACACAAATTTTCCCTCTTGTGTGAGGGTCCTGTTTAAATCGTAACGTGCTTATAAAAATGTGCCGATAAAAATAATCCCATCAATATTTATTACTGTATTCTCAAATAACCTCTTTGGTCCCCTCTGTATATATTTTTTACTTATACCGTTGTTTCAGTTTACTTGTGCACACCCAATGAGGTCCATGGTCCATTGTATTAGAAAGTTTTGTTAATATAATAATGTGCAAGTATTTTTTATAATTAACTTAAATTTGGCCATTAAATATAATATTTTGTAACTTCAGTTATAACAATATAAATTATTTTATTTTCCTTCAAAATTGCTCGTCGAAAGTCGAATAATGAATTCGTCTTAGACAAGTTTTTGTTTGTTCGTGTATTGCAGGGAAGCCTAAGTTCCTGCTAGTTTTTTTCTCAACCCAACCTCCAGATCAGGACCTTTCTCCACTTCGCCGTCCTTCGCGAAACGAGAAAAAAATAAAGAGAACAAACTACTTAAATTACATAAGTTGACATTTCTTATAATTCCCACGGCCTGCCTTATATATTAGGCGCATTTAAGTTGTAATAGTCCGTGTTTCTGTGATATCGGCGTAAGAAGTTATTTAGCTACGGACTATTAGAGCTGAAAATGACGCATGGAGGCCATTTATTAGCGGAAAGCGCTTTAAGCAGAAGCCCTGTGCGCCCTTTATTGTTTTTTATGCGGGGTAATCCATCGTCCTTCCCTAACTGTCATAAAACACAAGAAATACAGCCGCGTGTAACATTAATAAAATCATTCTCTTCCGCGAACCTTTGAAGACTATCAACCATTTGAATGGGTTAATAATCTGTGTTGCAATTTGTGGAACTAGATAACTAATTGCACGTTCAAGAATCGATATCCTTGCTGAACTATTTAAACTCATTAAAAAATTTAGTCCTTGTGTTTTGGATTATTTTACTTTGAAATTATGTTCATGTCTGGAGGATACAGACCAAAAAGAAAACACTGCTGAAGCTCGGGAAGCAACGTTCTTTAAATCTTCAATTTATCCCTCCTTTCTCGACCCAATAATTATTGATATAGTCCTAAAGTAACATGTTTTTTTTTATCTCTTTACTTTTTAAAAGATCCTTTGGCCCAATTTTTTTCAAGGTTCAGTTTTCTCTGGTTCACTTTGCATATACCACACCTGTTTTGCACATACTTTCTCCTTGTTGTCATATATTTTTTAAGTTATTTCAGAAATAGGTTTCTTGGCAGTCCGGCCTGGCAGGATAATAAGCCTTTTGGCTGCTCGATGGCCCAGGGGGATTCCCATGGAGGTTGTGTTACCTTTTCTTTATTACAACTACTCTCCTCGACTTAGGAAGTCGTCATCTTCGGTCACCGGGTCCCTCCAAACCATGTTTGAATGCTTTGGTTCTGACCCAGTCTGTTCGTATTACTTTATTAAATTTTAATCTTACACAATAGTCCAATTAGTGGGTAGCCTCAATCATTTATATGTGCTATAGTCTGGGTTTGGAAATTTAGGCGGGTGAGAAAATTTACTCAGTACGAAATATGGGACTAACAAATTAAAGACAACGCTTATATTCCCTCGTTGCCTATATGGAAAGTTAATGGAATGGCAATGGCTCGTGTCTCCTCCTGGAATCCGATATAATGCATACACCCGCCTGATTTCCTGTTCTCGACGATAAGTAATAAACGGCTAGTAATGTAACCTTGTTGAACTCCTGATCAGTCGTCGTCACCTTGACTATTTCTTCACACTAACTCCACAAATTTATACACTTTAGGAAATGATCCTATCTGACGAGATTTTCCATTTTTTTTCTTAACTACCTTACGTATAATTTAGGTACATATACTGTGCTGTCCACGAGGCGGGTTGTATATTCAAGCAGTAAGTGGAAGCCAATGCACCGGATGTCCTTGTGACGTCATTGCCTTACGTAATGGCTCCTACCTCGAGCGGAGCGGCCATTTCACTGGCAGCATTATTTTCTGATAATGTTTGTCCTGATGGGGATTAGGCAGGACTACCGATGGCGCAGCAGCCTTTGTCAGAGAGAGGTAATGTAATTACTCACACTTTACGTGCGTGCGCACAAGATAGGGAACCAGCAGAGCACAAAAATTATACGCACTGCGGGACCCACACAATGGAGATACTCAGCTCACAACAACGCAAGTTGCACGCGGCTTCGCCCTCACGAAAAATATATTAATATTGCCAATTAGCTGTTCTTCTACCGCAATATAACAGTGGACGAAGAAACTACCCAAAAATTATAACGACAAAACCGTAAAGGTAATCGTTTATCTTATTTGGATGAGACCATGCCATTTGGAGGTTGGCATTAGCATTCCACCGTAAATTTCGTTTTTATAATAATAGGCCCATTTACTTATCGTTAAACTAAAACAATACAACGGATATAAGAATCATACGTACGGTTGGCTTGATATTAAACCTGTTCACATCTAAAAGGCACACTTTTATTTTTTTGTATTGAATATAAAATCTATTTATGAGCAATCAATGTGAAATTAATTTTATAATAACTAGGTTATATATATAAGGCCTACATTACAGACTAGATGTACTGATATTTTTTGAAACGTAAAATTGTTTCGTTCTGATTGTAGGTCTTTATCAGGTCGAAAGTAACAATTTTAAGTTTAAAAAATATCAGTAATCCAGGTCAGTTTTTCTAAGAACTAGGTCAATTTCTCACGTGACACGGAAAACGATGGCTATCTACTTCTCTGCTGTTAACAATTTTCAGAAATTAATTAATTAATGTGTTTTTTAGTAAAACTATGTTCAAAACGGGAAAACAAAGTATTCTTGTGTAAATATATGATTATTGCAACACGGTCGTACGCTTCGAGAGAGTTACAACTCCATCGTCTCGTTACACGTTAAACGCAAATGAGAAAAGACTAGGGTTTTCTTATAACAATAGGAATATTTATATGGTAAATTTTTCTGTTAACTGCCAACGTTTAAATTATCCCACTCTTAATTTCCATTCATTATAATTAAAGTGAAATGAGATAAATATAGCTGTACTATATTTTTGATTTAAAATTATGTATCAACTAACAAAGTCCATTATTAGGAACGAAACGTGGTGCGTTTCTGTTATTTATGAATATTTTCAATGTTAATAAAGTAATTATTGAACTAAATAATTAATTAAATTACCATATTTTGACTTGTTGGCTAATGTATTCGAGATATTTGTGAAGTGGAGTTTTCTTTTGGTTTTGGATGAGTCTAAGACCGACACGTGGCGTATTTCCGCGGTAATGAAATGTAGGTAGCACGACTGCAGCTTCATTACGATTGCCGGTGCAGGGCGGGGTTTAATGATGCCTGCTTTGTGAGGAGTGCAGTAATTGCACCGCGGCCCATTCACGCAAACAAAGACAATCTCTTCGCATCCCTGTCCTCCACAGCGGGATAGACAAAAGCTGGCCCAAAACTGGCCACCCTAATTTCGTTTCTCTTTGCTTTTTTCCTTAAATTGTCTTTGTAAATGAAGTATGGATCTCCTATACTTTGTCAGGCTCTAATATGTTCCACAAGCATGCCGCTTACTCATCGACAGTCCCCATTGATTTCATCCAATTCAATAAATTCCTCAGAATAAATTTTTAAGCCCAGTAAACTTCTTTAATATGAGGCAATTAAATTATTAGAAAAATTTAAGAAAAATAAAAACAATTACATTCACTATAAACATTTAATACTGTCAAGAATTAGGCAGCATGATATTAAAGCCTTCTTTCCCCGAAGTTGATTCAGTACACTACACTCGCCTAGGTTATAGATTTACCACTGTATTCTCGACAACCCTCTTATTTTTTTAAAAAAAAATCGGAACCGAATGTGCCTATAAGCCGCTAACTCAACCGACAGTCGCAATTTTACATTTTCTGTTCTTAATTTCATTTCGTAGGAATCCAACTACAACTATGTGCAGTCGCCGTATGTGGTACTAAACCTGACTGAGTAGGACCTCTTAGTAAGAGACTGCTTCGCTGTTTTAATCCGCGAAGCTTCGGGGCGCTTTTCGATATCGAAGTGGGGAAAGCGGAAGGGTACGATGCGCTCTGCAACAATCGTAATGGAAATCTTAATTACGTCTCAGGGTCGTAATTACTTTGATGTCGGTCGCTTTATTTAAAACTGCTTGTCACTGAAAGCATCGTCGTCTTTGCCTTTGTCCACGGCGCCATGTTTTCTTTCGCCGGAGGGATAAGAAAAAAGAAGCTCTTCAAAGTCTCGCCTGAATAAAGTTGAAGGGGGGTGGGGTGCTTAATTCCATAAGATGTTCGATTTTAGGGTTGTTTTGACGCGTGGGCGGTTCTAACTTAGACAACTACTTTCCCATATCACGTCACCGAACAATTTGCCGGCCCACGCAGTAAACGCTCTGTTAAGTCGTATGAGTTGCTTAGAGAATGTCTTGTTTAGTGCCCATAAACCGAGAGCTCATAGCGTAGTAAGCAATACAGGAAGCCAATTGCGCCATGCAGCACATGCATTACCTGAACTTGGAAACGAGTCTCTTCCTCCTTGAACTCTTGTTTCGGTTACTGTACGCCACCAAGTCGAAGGTCGTGAATCAAGTAATTTTCGACTCCGGAAAGTCAGTTGATACGCATAAGCCCGAGTTCATAAAAATTTCTGAAGAAAGTTTTGATGGCGTAACTAAGTAGAATTTCTCAAAGATTAAAAATTTTTCAAGTTCACTTTCAACCTACATTCTTGGTTCCGTATTTGTTTGATTTTTATCGCCTGGTCTGGTCCTGTAATGTTAACGTGAGAGCCATCCCGTCGGTCTCAATGATCATTTTCCACTTAAGACGGAGAAAGCTGGTATTTCCAATAACTTCATAAGTAAACGAAATTTTTGTATGGTAAGCCGTGTTTTTCAATTGCAAAACTCGAGAAAGCTGGAACTTTCTTCATAGAATAGAAGTTATTTTATTGACGGGTTTTCTGAACCTCTTCGTGTACACTGAAAGCAACGAGTGTTCGTTCACCACTGTATCGGTTTCTTAGTGAATCGAGAGTTCGAGGTGTATGTCTGTTCCGAGAAACAGTTTCATCGAGACAGGCCTGCTGGTCAACCGTTGATGACTTTAAAAGGGAACCTAGCACGGATCCAGTGTGGCGAGTATGCTAAGGCACTATACGGTGTAGTTCATCACTCACTTCATTCTCGACAAAATCCATAGCAACCTTTTTCCAATAGTAAACTGCATTTCTTCAGCACGCCCGTGTCTTGGAAGTAGGTGCTGGTTCTGGAATTAACCCAAATTTCGGAAAAATAAGTTTGGGGCCCGATTAAAATATCCCTTCTACGTCGCCAAGTATTGTCCAGTCTATTGGAGAAACAAAACCTATCGTCTGCTTCCGCAGAGCAAGGACACAACCGTATCCACGGGATGACAATTTCTAATTTTCTGTTCGTCTAACAGTTGGGTTTTGGGATTTATCTATAACCAGGTTTTATTTATATTCAAATGAATACTGTACTCTACGTGTTTCATTATTAAATTGATTTTGTTTGCTAGTGTGTAATTTACACATTGGATGGTTATGCATGCTTTTGGTTCGATCCGCGCTCATTATATAGTATTGCTGTCTCAAGGATAAAAGCGTGGTGAAACTCAAGTCTCAAATGGTTTACACATACTTAAAGCCTTTATTAATTACACTTAAATTTTGTTAGGTTCGTAGTGAACTTCAGCATAGTGCTAATTGCGTTTCTCTTTATGTTGCAGGTGAGTCCCGGGCCTCGTGCTGTAAGGTAACTGCTGTAGGGAATCCTGTTTCGCTCTAATTATTGCCCGCGGTACGTACGCTACAAGTCTCCTCCACGATGAATTTTATATCAGCTTTGTCTTCATGTTGTCGGCGGGATAAAGCGTCCTCAACTGTCGATTTTGATTACCAATTTGTGAATATTTACGTACTGTCGGGTAGATTAATCAGTCACTCTTAATTTGTATGTTACTACAAAGACTCGTAATAGTTTTATTGGACATACTAACAATAATGAGTTCCAGTTTTCTAATCGTAAGTCCACACATGCGCTTCTCTTCCCTGGTTTTATTTACTACTAAGAACTTTCTTTTACCGCCAGCGTGTTAAAAATATGATATCGGAGAACAGTTCTGATTTAATAGTAAACGTTTCCAGAATATTCATATAATTACGGGTAGCTGAGTTAGTCTTTATTAATTTATCATGCAACTTATATTCAAGGGTTTTGCAGTGGGTTTCTAGTAAAGTTAATGAATTTTTTTTTTCGCTTCGGATTTTTTTGGAACTTTATTATTGTTCTCTAAAGTAATGTACAAAAAATATTTTTTAATTGATATACAATCTTTGCCTTAAATTCATGTACGTAAATAAAAGTTTTCTTAAATTAATATTTTGCGCGGAAGTTGAATTTATATTCAGAGAAGTATAAACAAGAAATTATGTAATTCAAAGACTGCCTCTCTTGCAGGTTTAGTCTTAAATGTCCCGGATAATTTTGGCAAATACATTTCTTTTATTGAGCAAAATCTTATGTACACTATATGAGCTACTTTAATATAATTTCAAGTAAAATACATTTGTCAGACAAGAACGATGTGAAGGTCACATAAATAGCCAACCCTTATTTTCTAATTTCTATATTGCTTCCCTTAATGACACGACATTTTCCAATTGAACTTTTTTTCCTGATGAATGCTTGTGCTCTGACTTAGTTCCCATCCATTCAATCGACGGTTTTTCTTGAATACTCTTGAAGGGCAACAGCGCTGTTAACATTGCCGACTGGAAAGAAATCGGTTGTCCTTCATTCTTTATCTATTTTTATCTCAACGTTCTTGTGCTTAAATGTTTTTTTGGCTAACAGAACTACCTTTAAAATTCAATGTAAAACGATCTGGATACCAATTAATTGACAGATTAGTCTTGGATGTCAACCTGTTTTACTCTGCATCAGTTGAGACCAATGCAAGAGTCCCAATTTAATCATTAATGCAATTATTAAACACATTAGAGTATTTGCTGCAAAATCCTCAAAACGTATATTAATCCCCTAGTATAGGTCCACATGCTAACATATCCATTTAACCATTTTAGCTTTTCCAATCCATGTTGCTCTTGTTATTTAATTATATAATTACATGTCTTGAAATTACCAATAAAAAAAGTAAATCAACGTTTCAACACTAAATCAATATATATTTTAAATTATTGGGTTCCATCTCTTTTATAGCTATATTTTCTTGTTAATTAGCAAATAAGAACAAAAGCTTTGAAGTACGTACCCTGAATGCAGAAATTTCACGTTGGTCGTTAAACACAAATGAGAAAACAATGGCATTTTCTTATTACAATGGCAGTTAACATATGCTCAATTTTTCTGTTACCTGCGTGCGTTTAAATAATGCAACTCTTGATTGTCTTACGTTGGGCTCCAATTAATTTCTGACGTTCGTCGCACTCGTGAACCTGACGAAAGCATCAAGAATTACATCAATATTCTGTGGTATTTATGTTTTCGCTTAAGTTTTCCTGTTTATTGGCTACTTCATTATCTACTTAAGTTTCATACATACTATATTCTCTTTTCCTTAGTTTTAATGATTATTTCTTAAATTAGTTGCTCCAAATGTTCATGTCGTATCCCTTTGCCTTCAGAAAATTGTTTCAAACCACTTGTGAAACCCACAAAATTTCTTGTCCACGGTAACAGTTTATTGAAACACGTAGGCGACTGATTTTCACCAGCACCACGTGCCTTTCTGGCTAAGATTGTTTATTATATTTTATTCCTTCATGATCCAAGGCTAAAAGCTCCGTAATTTCAAACTTTGTTAGTCCCCGTTACCAAATTATTAATTATATTTAGGGAGGAAAGAGGGTGCAGTTAAGTTTGGAAACTTTGGCGAACTTGCACAAGAGTCAATGAAGCTATCTAGCTTCACTTAATGTTTTTTTTTGTCAGTTTTAATGTCGAATATTTGAGAGTCCAATTACTTAATACCGAAGATGGTATTTGCGAGCGCTCACACAAACGCACTGGCACGCACGTTCGTGAGTGGTATGAGCTTTCTGTAATTAATTGCTTCATCCATCGTTTATTGGCATAACCGGCCGGATAGCTGAAGGAAGGTTTGGTTACGTAAATACCACATTCTGTTCTCTCATCAATTATTTTATCCTCTGAGAAACTAAGCAACCTAAATTTTAGAAAATACCAGTCACAATTTAATATTTATTTCGCTCAGTACTTATCGCAGTGTTGTGTATATATATGCATACATTTTAAATTCTATTTTACCTGATTATCTGAAAAAGTCAAAAAATTGTGGACGAAACGTTGTAATGAAATAATTGTTTTAATTATTTATTAAATTTTTCTCTCATATAAAATATAATTGTCAAATTCTTTTAAATATCAATCATATTTAAATTTCTTCATAATTAGATGTTGAATTTCAGTGTGATGGAAATATTTCAGTCTTCTTACATAACTTCAATAATCGAAATCTTGAAATGTCATTTAAATATTAGTTTTTTACAACACCTGTAGAGGAGTTGTATTATTTACGAAACGTTATACGTAAACTTTATATTTTTAAATGTAATATCAACACATTCTTTTAATAAAATTATTTCTGACTTGATTGGTCACACCATACTATAAATAATAAGTAATATTGGTAATATCAAACTGAGAAAGAAGGTATTTTTATTATCGAACTGTCAAACAAGAGTGGGGGAATTTTAATTTAAGAGGCAGGCTTATCGCATTACTGCATAACTTTATCCATAGCTATACAATTTAATCACGTAACCCTAATTTTATTGCAATCGTCTAACCACCATTATTAAAATGTAGTATTCTTAGATTAAACGTGTGTCAAGTCATTGCACGCTTTATAAACAAGTTCTGGTTTAAGAAGTTTTTTTTGCATTGTTTTTGTTTTACTTACATTATATTTAGAGAGGTTTACTACGTGTTTCAACATTCTTCGTAGTCGGTTTGTTGACGTACTTTACAACGTACAGGAGGATTGGCACCAAGCCTCGGTATATCTCGTGGTCGTTCCCATCCCCCCGCTTTTTCTATTTAGACGTTTTAATTTAATATTTAATGCTTTGAGATTGACAGTCATATCGTGGTTTCTGCTTCCCTATAACGCCCTGAGGTGGCCTCTTGCCAGGACACTCCTATAGACCATTCGCATTCTCTCGTCATACCAGAGGAGTGGTTTTATGGAAACAATGGAACGTATAACATTTTCTTCTTCACTGTAGTCAAGACAAAAAAAATCTTGCTGTATATGTTTTCGACCACTCTGTCTAAAACCAAACGTGAAAATTTATTTTAAAATATCGTTATTCCAGGTCGTAAATATTGTCCAATAAATTTTTAATAATTTAATTTTCCCCCTTGTGTTTACTAACTTATTGATCGTTTCGTCTTCCTGCCATGTCGAGAAACGTCTTTTTTTTTACTGTTATCGTCTTTTTATCGCTGTTTGTACTATACCGACTTTCAGGGGCCATGCTCTAACAATTCTTCAATTATAGAAATGATGATGAGTTCGAAAAACTGTAATAGATTATAGTTTATTATTTAAACGTCGCGCCGCAATTCAAAACCTTCCAGTTTTCCCCTTGTCAGGCCGTCAAACCGTTCAGGTTTTATTTCCAAACAACCCTGGATTCTGTGCGTACCGTTTTAGGCATATCTTTCACAATACTAATAATGATTTTTTGATTTTAAGTGTTAACAAATAAATCTCCAATTTAAATATTAAGTACAATCAGCCTTTCATGGGTTGTGTGCAGGGAATGAGAATTCACATTAATATGCAACTTTTATTTTTTCGTCTTGTTTCTATGTGTAGTATATGTATTATTTAAAACAATTTTTCTACGAAAAGACGACAATAAATTCGGTTTCTAATTGGCCGGTATTTTTGTTCACGATTCCCACGGGATATTTGCTAACCCAACACTCAAATTATATGCATCCTGTCGGGACTCCAGCAAGAAGAATTTTTATTCAATGTAATGGGAACAGTGTCTCCTATCCTCCTCTCGTGGAATCGATGCCGGGTATCGTCACAGGTTTTATAGGCCATAAGGAAGGCCTTCTCCAGGGGTGTGTGGCGCCAAGATAAACAACGCGACGGGGAAACGGAGGAATTCGCTATCGGCTCGCGGCCAAGGTTGGCAGCAATGCCACGGCCAGGCGCTGTTGCCATTCCGCATCCATTCACGCGGCGTGCCTGTCTGTCTCACTTCTGCCTCTGTTGGATAATCCTCAGTTACCTGCAATACATTAAAAATATACCTTTTCTTCTTCTTTGCTACGTCGTTCCAAAATGATATGAATTTAATAACTTTTGGGAGCAAATTGGGTTAAAATCTCTGACAGCTGACCGACGTTTGGCCGATTATCTATTATTTCAATATATATTGTTGTCTATACAGTTTTAGAATTTTTTGAGATGTGCAGCGACTATGGGGCGAGAATAAAAGTGGGCAGACGATATTTTTCCTGTAATTCTTGAATTGCCTATCGTGTGCTATTTAATTATTTGTGTACGAAGGCTTGACACCGAATCAGAGTATTTAACGTTGATATAAGTATAAAGTGATTGCTTTCCTTAGTTTAAAAAATTAAAGAAATGAGGTGCCGAGATTATTCAGATATGTTCGCCCTCGAGTGTGAAGGTTGTAAAAATATTATTATTGAGAACACAATACTATTAAAATTATGTAAAATCACAGAGTTGCTCTGTATAACTTATATATTTTTTTTTCGTAAATGGTTTCATATGAAACTGCGTTCTGATTGCTCACCTATGACAAAAAAAAATTGAACACAGCAGAATAAAATTGATTGTACGTCAATTCATTGATGTGGATGATATGTGTTCACTGGGAGTCTAAACCTGGGCTTTGGAACGGACCATTTTTTGAGTTGTTCCGCTGTAGCAACAAAGTATTTGCTCCAGATCCGCTCCATGCTCCGTTAAAATATTCTGACAGGAATTACATTAGTTTTTTCTTTCATGTATAAGTACATATATAAAATTTGTTCTTTCCGTATTTTCACGGAGAATAAAATTTCTAACGCAACATATCCTCCAATATCTTCCATGTATGTTTCTCGTCTACGTTATTCTTTCATAAACATCCTCAGAGAAAAATCGGCAGCTTGAAGGGCAATCCTCAAAATATTAGGTTTATTAAAAATAGCTCTGATATGTTTTACTTCATCCCATTCTGCTTTCTATGTCTTATATTCAAGCAAAAGCTACGTGGTCTGAGTAGTCTTTGATAAAGAAGACGATCAAACATGTTGAACGCCATATTTTTTACTTAGTAATTTTACTGGGTAATTTTCCCCTAATATTTGTATTATTGGTTCATTCTTTAATCCATTACAAATGTCCAATTACACCTCATTATTTGAATTTATGTATTGTAATTAGTCCATGCTGCGATTAATGTACATTAATTTATTCGATAGCTTCAGCATTTTCATCTTCTTTATCCTTATGATGCCAAGTTTATTTACTGCACATGTATGTTCGCTGCATTATCAAATTTCAAATTTGTTTAAACTTGCTTTAATTTTATTTTCATAATTAAAGGGTTATGCCTTGCCTTATTATTCCACGTTTTTATTTCAGTTTTATCGTTTTTTTATGCAAATATTGTACCTGGATGGGGAAAACATTCTATTTCTGCGGGTTGCAAAATATGACTTTAAATAGCGTAATTGTCTTAGCATCTAGATTAATGTGAGCAAACACAGCTGTGCTTATTACTAAGGGACGAACGTCCTGTTGATATACCAAGTTTCTGAACCATTTCGGCAGAAATAACTTATTCAATGTGACCGTAGTATGTGGTGTCATCCTCATGCAAACCATCTGAACCAGTCCCATTAATCATAACCGATGGAAAATATAAAAAGTGTACATCCGCTCCTGCTTCAAGTAAAAATATGATGCTCCACCAGCTCCATGCTCCTCCTCCAAAACCCTGGTCTAAGCATCAACCAAAACGATGGGACAGTGTCAAAAAACAATCTCGCTGTCTTGAATATATATGGAACAGGTGTGTCTGGTTGTTAAAGGAATCTGAGTACTCAATTAGTTTGTATTCTTTGAACTCCTAGGCATCTGAAGAACTTGGAGAATTATTCAAATTTCGCATATCGGCATTGAAAAGCAAAGAAAAAAACCAATAATTTTGGCTAATCATTGAAGAAATATCCATTTGAATGTAATTGGGCTGTTATATTAATTTTAATTATTGATAATTAAAAAAACATTTATGAGGCGATCAGCTAGTAGCGTGAACTGACAAAATACATTTTAAACATTTATTTTTATTTCGAGCTACTTTTTAACGTATTTTTTTTTTATATTGAACTTTTTACACTCGCATCAACAGCTCTTGTCTAGTCATTTGCTGCTACAGATTGATAATGACAGTTATCGAAATCTGTTAAGAATAAATAAAACTGTTTGGAGCTGTCTAATGGGTTTTTTAAATTATCAATAATTAGCATTAAAGGAATTTTCATTCGCATTCCTTGTAACGAATGTGGGATTCGCGAAAGAAGCAAACTACAGTCAGTTTTTCATTTCCGTTGGTAAACTTTAGTTTATCTTCTCATACTTCGCAACAGTCACTCTGAGGAAAGGAAGCTTGTTCTAATTCAGACCAAGTTCATTTTTGTAGTGAGATAAGTAGTGATGTTTTGCAGACTCCAGTAGCCCATTCCAGATGTTGTGTCTGGAAACACGCCCACGACACTAACAACGCATTCGATAGCCTGGCCTCATCCATTGTCTAAAAGGATATTTTAGTCCGATACAAAAATATGGCCACCTAACAACGCGAGTTGTAAGAAATCTAGTCAGATTAAAACAAAGATAGAAACTCACATTGGGAGAAAGAGAAATATTTTTTGTCCGTCTGAGATGACAACGGGACGAGATTCTGAGATGCATCAACCAGTAATGTTCTCAGCAAGACGCTTTCCGTTTCTTGTCACAAGAGGCTATTTCCGGTTTTGTTTCTGTGGTCCGTTTTGCTGAGCAATTATTCGGACCCACTGAAGTCTATTTCCGGCAAGTCGAACTGTTGGAAAATCAGGCTGCTGGAAGTTCTATCAACAAGCTGAAACATCCTGACCTCTGATCTAGTCAATACATTCACGTTCAAATTTTTTTCTAATAAAATAAATTAAAATACGTAATTTTCTCCACGTTCTGCTGAAAAATAATTTACTGTGTTAGGATTTTAATAAATTTGTTATAATTTTGTTCATTTTCGGTTATAACTAGAAAATCGTCGTGAATTCATAACATGAATATGAGATAGTCATCATTTGAGTGTTTCACGTGATATTGCGAGCGTAACGCGTTTTCAGGAAACGCTACATTAATTATGAACATTGAAATAGCCAATTGCCTTGAAGGGGAAAAGCAAAATAATTAAAAGCAAATATTTAGCACGTGGGCGAACTTGGAGCTTTCTCCGCAGTCAACAAATCCCGGCGGAAATTTTCGTTTTTTAAGGAATGGCGTGTGTAATTTAGCAGCTCGCCTCTGCACAGGAATAATACGTCATCACAGCTTGACCCGGGTTGTTAAAAGTTGTGGCTGGAAGGTTATGCAAAATTGCAGGTTTTTTTTCGTGTCTGTATGTATGCATGAGGTCACAGAAGCTAATCAAGGTGTGAAATTGGCAAAACTGGAAGAAAGAGGAGCACAGTGAGACAGCATCTTATTATTCTTAAATAAATAGTTATAAGCGTTGAAATGAATCGAATGATTTTCAAGGCGTCTCAAAAAAATTAAGATAATTTTCAACTAATGGATCAGTTATGACTAGTAAAGGTACATAAAAATATATATTGATATTTATCTGAGTGTAATAATACAATAAATATAATGGCCAAACTCAGAAAAGGTTTATTGATTGAAAACATGATTAAAACGATGAATCAATTATTTTTCTTCGAATTGAAATTGGAATCATTAGTAGATATTATTGTCTGATTTTCCATTGCGTACATCGGTTTAAGAAGGATTAAGCATAATAGAAGTTGAAAAGTAATTCTTAAGAATGAGAATATGTAGTCGGATAGAGAAACTGATTACATGAAAGAAACTGGTTAAATACAACAATATAGTTACAAGTATTAGTAAATCAACGCTTTGAACAGTAAACATGCTTTTGTTCTTCAGGCTAGAAAGCATTAAATGTATACGTATGAGAGACCGAACAAACCGTGTGTACACGGACCTACTTGGTTGAGCCTAATCATTGGAAGTAGACAATCTCAATGGATGTCCACAAGGGTTGTCTTTGGCCTATTTCTTTTATTAACCGTTTCTGTATAATACATATTCGCTAAGACTTCGTTTTCAACTTCTGTTATTCTTTATTCCTTAGTTTAAACCGATGTAGCTATTGAAAACACGAAAATATCTACTAAGTTTCGTCACTAATTCGTGAAAAAGTTCAGTTACGGGGAAGAAACTTCTTTATTGTACGTGTATATTTTAACAAAGCGGTTTTGTATTTTTGTTATATAGATTAAGCTAGAATAACTTAGCCTAATAGTCGTACTTAACTGGATTTCTTATCTAGTCATTTTTTATGCCTTAAAAGGTTTGATTTGTTTGAGATGTTTTTGCTGTTTCCAGTTATAGATGCAACTTACTTTCTCTCCATTTCCATTATCAACATTCATTATTGTTAGATTTTCATGCGTAAAACGGGTTATTCGAAACAATTTTATTTTTTTCTCAGTAACGTCGTTTTGATCTCCAGCGGTTCTTTTCTATAAATGCAGTGATTCGGAGCATGTTTTCAGAAGGGTCGCTCGTGTCGTGTGAAAGCCAGATTCTGAAGGGAGATTGTGAGCGAGCTGGTATTTTGGAGATAATGTCCGTAATACCAGCTGCAATCCACGCCTCGTGTTTCCCGCCACAGATTAGATGTCCGAGGCGCAGTTATGCTTTCAGCGGAACAAATAAATAGAGCGATATATTCTTGGAACACATCAAAGAGTTTATTTCGGCAACTTTGCGGCTATCTTCCCTGGTTTTCTTCTTTCTTCCCCGTTTGAAGATAAACACTTAGCTCATGTGACGGGAGCGTCGCGAGATATAAACGCATGTTTACAAAGTTCATGTTAATGTACCGTGGTCTTCAAAGTTCTATGATGTTTTCTCTATTGTTTGGGTACTCGAGTGGAACATTCAACTTTGTCAGTATCTTAAAGTTAGCGGATGAGTGATGAGAACTATGTTCCAAATGAACCGGGCAGTCGGAATAACTCGACGAATCATAAATGATAGGAATCTGTTTCACGGTGTTCAAATATCCATTTAAATTCTGGCCAATCAGCAGAGTCCTACGGCTTATAACCAAGTTACATAAGTGAGGGATAAATAAATACAGTCGATTCGACGTCGATATTGATTTCTTCTTCTGTCTTTAAATCCTTGCGGTTGGTGTTTCACCATATTCTTAGCGCTGAAAGAGAAATTACGGGGTGGACTCCCTTTAAAACCCGCGTTAGCTCTTAGTTTGTCGAAATTGCGTCTCGATTCTCAACGTCGGGGGTTGCAGAATTACACGTATTTCAGATGTCAACCTGGCAGCCATTTTCCTTAGACACTCCTGTAACATGTCACCAGATGGAAATAACATTAAAAATAATGTGTCCTAAACCATAAAATCGTTGGCTGACTGGGTCGTGATTGGATAATTCGGATACATTTCTCAAATTAAACAGAGATTGAAACGTGATTTGGCTAGTATGAGTGCTTCAGTTTGATAAAGAGACGACACGTGGAAATGTTTCTTTAGGATTATCATTCGTTTATAAAATTACTCCGTTGAGTTTGTAAATACAGAGCTGTGTAGATCTTCAAGTCATGCTGATGCGTCCATTTTTTCAAGCTATCGTTAGGGCTTTAGTCATTATTTAAGCGATACCACCAGTTACAGAAATAATGTCCCAGGATCATCTTGTACTATCCTAAGATTTTGGTGAAGAATGTCCGCTCACTTACGGTTGTAAAAATACTAATCAAATTCGAGAACATTGATCAAGTATTTTAAACGTTTGGTATAAAATTTGTGGATTAATAAGTCTAATTGATGTTAAAGCTGATGTGTCCATTTATTTAAATGGATGATTTAAGGATTCCGCTGCTTTGTTTCTGCACTCTCACCAACACTTTGGAAACAGAGACATCTCTCGCGAAGACTTTGTAAATGGTAATAGTTGTTTGCGTTATTGTGGCGCTCTGCGGGAAGCGACCCTGGCGATTAGTTAGGCTTTTAATGAATTTGGAGCAGGTATTAGCGCCCTGCCTTGTTATTTTCATAACGTAAACACGCGATGAATCTTGGTGGCGCTGCTGATGTACGGCAGTCTTTTGTTGTTGGCAGCAAGGCACAAGTCTCTGTGTTCTCATTAAACAGCGGCAGCGGGGGTTAATTAATAGCCGCAATCTCGCATCATTCGTCTAACCCAACGAAAACACCAGTTACGAGTGCTGGAGGGCGAATATGCCGATGCTGGAAAGTCGAGCGAGGGAAGTCCAATGACTGGATGACCTCATCAGATGTATCGTCTGAAGACGTAACAGCGTTTAAAATCGAGAAACCTATGTTTCAATGGTAAAGGGCGAGGAAAAATATTTTTTTAAATATAAACATAAAATTTAGGAGAAATGTATATTAATAAAATAAAAAATTGAACATTAATAAAACACAAATTGGCACGACTTGTAGTTTCTTTTAAAAAATATTTTCTCTTATTAAAATATATTCCTGACATCTGGCCGGTTTATTCATTTATATAAACGTCTATACTAGTAAAAAATTAAGTAATAGATAATGGAGTAGCTAATAAAGAAGCAAAATTAGGCGATAAAATAAATACCACAGAACATTTGTGCAAATTTTCTTGCTCCCTTCAGGAGTTGGTAACTAACACTCGAAGAAATCAAAAGATTTTGCAGAATAGTTGTCTGTTACTTATTTTATCACCCAATATCGACTGTTTATTGGCTATTCCATTATCAATTGGTGAAATAAAATTTTCTTTTCGATAACGACCCGTGTGTCATATTAAAAGTAAAGCCCGGAACAGCCAAAATATAAAACACGGTATAGGTAGCAAATATATTTTCGAGTAATGAACAAACTATTATTTTACTACAATGTAATAAAAAAATTAATGAAATTTATGAAATTTTTTACTGCGATTTTATTACTTAAATTTATAGCCATTTTATTCGTACGCTGTCTTACTTTTATGCAGATCTACTGTTGCTGACTTTTCCGTATGTGGTGCCTAGCTCGATGTAGTACTACAACCGGTCGTATTCAGCGATTAAATCCGTATCCGTGAAATTCAAAAATATTCGACACCGTCACTGATTTACAGTGCTTATTGTAATCATACCGTCACCATGTTTAAAACTGAATGCTAAATAACAGTAATCACTGTTAACGCCCTTCTGAGGTTAGTCACATCGAAAGATGCTTAATCTCCCAATATCCTACTTAAAAATCCATTCCACAGTTTAATTTTCTTCTGACAAATCTGTTTAGTTCGTGCTTTAATGCTTATTTTTCAAAAATAAAATTCTATCGAAATCTGGAGTTGTTTAATTAATTAGGCATCTGTCTCTGTTAATAACTACAGTTTTACATTTTACAGAAACATTTGTTATACAATTTAAAAAAGTCTCATTTCGACTATTTTATTTAATTCAATTTCTATTATTCTTTCTTTATTTACTGATATTATTAATCTTTGTCTCTTTTGAGCCTAGAGCGGCCGAAATAGTTATGACTCGTTAAAGGTAATAAAATGCCCCTCCCGTTTCTCTTACCAATCAGAGTCCAATTTTTTTAGCGCCAATCCAGACTTGACCCTCAATTCCGCCATTAATCTCTCGTGATTGTCATAGGACGATTGTCCGCTTCATTATTCTGACCATTCACGTAACACTTGACTTTACTACAAGCCTGAAACTACGGGGGAAAATGTCGCTGCATCTCAGTGAATGATTGTTATTTATATATCTGGGTGCGCGGCGTTGCCCGAGATTGGTACTTTTATAAATGTATATCACTTAGTCGTCATAATTACCATACGAAAAGGGCAACTGACAAAAAACGGGGTCATATTTTACAATTCTTATTTAGGCACATGGACCGTGCTGTGGGCTCTGTCGGTTTTCTGTCGTCCTGAGGATGCTAATTGCCTTCGTGGACACGTCGCTTTTCCGCCCCCGAGCCGAAGCTGCAACTTTTCGCTATGTTTTAATTTCAGACCACGGTAGTTTATTTTCTTTCTTTTTTTTCTGTGAACCGCGCGGAGAACTCGATTTATTTTATATCCCCTTTGGTCAGGAACTATACAGCGCGGTTTTATATTTATGGATGTCCGGAACGGCCCGGTCCCCTCTGTCTCCCGTGTATTTGTTCCTCAAAAGTTAAAGCTATTGAGGGAGAAAGAGAGACAGAGAAGGAAAGAGATACACGACCCGGCAGAGTCAACAGTCGAAGCACGTGTGGGGGAAATGCTATCGAGACGTACTTGATATTGACTTCTTTAAAGCACTCCGAGTACATACACATGGTCATTAATTACAACTTGGCTCTAGTTGCATTTCAATGCGCACTCGTGAATGCTGACAGTATTGCAGAGGCCTTTCCCCAGCGAACCACATTATTAATACTGAGGTAATTAAAATCAAATCTGTTATATGAAATGAAGATTATGAGTAAAAATATTTAAAAATAGTAATTTGAGAAACTTTTAAACATCACGTTTCGATCGTGAAAATTTTAGTCTCGTTGCAAATAGCTACTATGTTGCTACATTACCCCAAACAACAAAATTTCTTACGAGGACAACTCATGTAAAATACTAATAATATTACAACGACATTGTTAACAATATTCTGCGGGAAACGGCTCGACCCGAAATATACTTTTCTAATTTTAATCAACCTAGCTGACACACAATTTATTTATTTTTCCTGTTCATCTTTAATCACTAATACTTCTCGAATTATTTGATATTAAATTATAATACTATTTCAAACTATTAAGTTCGGCTGTTATTTTTGACACTACAATTTAACGTAAACACATCAAAATATATTTCGGGGGCTTTGCTTCAATTCGTCACAACTGATAAAGCAATTTTTATTTTTAGGAGTTTATTCTGCTGCTGAAGCATCAGTTTATTACGTTTTGCAACATTTCATAAACATTTTTATTTTGTATCTAACCGTAAATGCTATATTTAAAGTTATAATTGGCCAATTTTGAGAGCAGAATGTACTTTATATGTGTCAGAATAGTGTGTTTGAAACATCACCCGACGCAGCGGCGCTACTCAAAAATTAAATACGCAGTGACGTCCGAAGCAACGCTAACTCAATCAAAAACGGCGTCCATGTCTACATACAGCAGCATGAAACGGACGCCCATGTCAACACAATTCCTACTGTCCATGGATGATTTTAACTTCGAGAGACGGAGAATTAAGAAATCGACTTGAGTAATTAAAGTCTATGATGTGGTATTAGGCTAATTACCAAATAAGGTCAGCGTTGTTTGAACCGCAGTAGCCGCAGGCTTCACTTTGCAGGAACATTGAAAATAGATATTTAATGTACTCGCAGAGCAGAAGATCAAGCAGTCTTTTGTTTCATTTCCTTCTTGAGTACGATAAACGTATGCGAAATGTATGGCAAGTACAGAACTTTATTCCAAACCAAAATTTGTTAATCCTGTTCTGTATTATTTCGTCTTTCTCATCAAATATGATGCACTACTTGATAAATAAATTTGATAGACACCAGAAGTAAATTTCTTGAGAATGTAATAGTATTAAAAGTTGATACCAATAAATTATTCACGAAGAAGATAAAAACTGATCTACTTAAATGTGACATAATAGTTCGTTCCCATACGTCAATAACTTAACAGGATATATTTATACGTGTGTGAGAAAAATGCGCCGCTATTCTTTATGATAAGCAATGAGCTCTTCATCAGTAATTACCAGGACTGCAAATCAAACATCAGTAATAGGGCTTAAAAGAAAATGTGGTATATTTATTTACAATTTGAACTTCTTGAATATCTGATATAAATTGAATATGTCATCGGCAACATTTTTGTTTTCGTTGGAAACGTTTGTTTTTCGTACGAACGATAATTGATACTCAAGTTAACAAATTAAATTACTTCGCATACACATTAAGTTTCTCGAGGGGAGGTTTTCACTTAATTTCGTGAGCTTCTTCGTAACTTGTTCCAAAGGTATTGGCTGAAACACGCCTTCTTTCTAGATGAGTTTTCTTAAACAAGTCAAGGTTTGTTTTTCTTTTCGTTTTGCGTGGCAGCCAAGACATTCATTCGGCAAAAAATATTTTTTTTTATGTCTTTATTAAACTTTTTCAAAAGAGGAGTCATATTAATTCACTTCCCGTATAGCTTTTTTAAGCTACGGAAGAAAAATTAGATAGCTATACAAATATTTGCAACGGCCGAAATTTTTACAGGTCAGACACTGCTGAGGAAATTTGAACAACTCAATGCTTCACACATTTATACGCCAAATATTCACTTATGAAATATATAGACAATCATGCTCAAATATCATATTCATTCCATTACAAGTCTATTTGGCTTCGGACAGCAAAATTTAGCTCATTTTGTGCTCGAAGTTGAGAAGTGGGCCTTAGTTACAGCGTCAAGTCTCTGAGCATTTTAGTTCATCGGATTGTTTTAAGAGATATAGAAGGCGCCGGTCGAGAAGGGAGACAGAAATGAGGCGAATGATAAGTGATGAGAGTCTAGGAAATAAAGCATTTCAGTAGTCGTGGAATTGCCAGAGGAGAACATTATAGTTCGACTTTACGCATAATTCAATGTCTAATGATGGGCGAATCTGAAATCATCACAGACTTATAATATTGCATTTGAAATTAGTCAATATTCAATTAGTTGTCAACGGTGAACATTCTACTTACAGGATTATTTAATGTATAATTATATTTATATTGTTCGACTTGAAAATTGTTTCTCAATCGAGAAACTTCTGCCAGGGAATGCTAAGACACAATTGATAATAAAATAAAATATTTGTAACAAATTGAAATCAGTTTAACAATTAATATTATCAGCATTTATGTATAGATAAAAGTCCCATTTTTTGCATCGATATATGTTGATTAACATAATCAGAAGCTTTGAGAAATTAGTATAAATTCGATCATTAAAAATACGTACATTATAATGAATAAAAAAAAGTAAAGAAAAATTCTCCAGTTAATATTTATTAATAGAAGCGTGAAGGAGAATAGCAAAAATTTCTCTTAATTCTTACTTTCGCTGATCTTTACCAGACTTTGAAAATTGAATATAAATTATAGTAATGTGAATTGATAAATCTGACATCTAAATACTTCGTTCTGTAAGTTTGTATGTGTAATGTACATATAAAGTTTTAAAGTAGCTGAAATGGTAATTTAAACAAAAAAATGGGTCGCCAATCGGGCCGACACCCTGGGATCTGCACGTAGATTGATAGCGCAATGCCGAGGGCAGGACAATAGAATACTTTCCACTCTTCATGATTCGAATTTGGTAAAAACAGGTTAATAGTGAAGCCGGGAAACCCCCTGCAACGTAAAAGTCGTGAATGAATTAATTAGTCCGTTGGCGTTACGGGGCGCATTGTCCGGGCACTGACATGTTCCACCCTCTCCCAGGCCATCAATTTTAATTACAATACACGCTCAAAACCACCCCGCCAAATTTGTACGAATTGTGTATTTCTGCTCTTAATTGTATCACAACCTAGCTACAGTGTGGCCGTGCAACGTTCCACAAGCCTACGACTCTTTTTATTTCCATCGGATCCCTTTTACCGTCGAAACGATCAAAGAAAATAATAAAGTTCGAAATTGGCTATTCGTTATTATACGAAACGCCATCACAAAAAAATGTAGAAAATACGCATGTTTAGTTTTAAAGCCTCCTAAATAATTAGTTTTAAATCCTGAAGAGGTCCTAATCTCAAGACTATTCGTCGAATATAATGTACAAATCTGTATGCTGAAATAGTAATGTTTTTATTATGCTTGTTGTATGACTTATGTGACCAATAATAATAAACCAAATTTTTATTGTAAGTGATCTGAATAGGGGATTTTCAATATAACTGGATTTTACTCGTTTAGCGGAATTTTTGTTTGAATGAAATTAATAATAACGCGTGGAATTTAATACAAATGCTGTCTGTATTCGTACTAATTGTTGAGATATTAAAGTATTATTGATATTTATCAGACATTAAGTGTAAATAAAATAGTTAAATTACCTAATAAAGTCAGGAAAATTGCAAAGTTAATACACACAAATTACAAAATTACATCTCTTGAAACTACAAAACTACAACGTTTTGTCTCAATTTATGGTCCTCATCAGGTAATACATAAATCAGATAGCATACCTATATTAATATACAAAAAGATTCTCATGATGTTGGATTCAATTCACAGGTAATTTAACATAAATAAAGAAATTTAACAATGCTTATTTAATTATTTTATTGATATGAAACTAATATGATGCGGATACGCTGAATTCTTTTTTTTTTGTTAAAAAGTTCATATCAGATATCTTGGTCCTTCATTATTCAGTATTTTTATTAATGTTATTTGATCAATTATTTCAAACATTTTTTTAATTTTCAGATGACGTTAAAAATTTAAGTTTATAAAATCGGAAACATATTCTGGATTTGCGAAATTATTTTAATGATTTTTTAAATGGTACTCTTGAAATGATTTGAAATACCTTTACCAAGTCAAGAATTTTAATTTATTTATATATATTGTTCAACATGGTGTGTTTTTTTATTCCAAGATGAACTCATGTTAACACAATAATAAGCAAATTCTTTGTAAACGAAAATTGGGGTATTAAAACATGTAAGGCAAGATGATGCTGTAAAATGTTATTTTAGCCCAGTTGAGATCGGTTAAGAAGCATTGCCAGTTATTCTAGACAGTTTTGTCGTTATTAGAAATGATTTAGGAGGTAAGTTAAGGGTTACGTTGGTAGACGTGAAACGAATCCTCTACACTTTTTTTTGGCAAGCTGTTTAGATGAAAGTACAAATGTTTGTAGTTTGCACACTGCGCGCTGAAGTCATGAGCACTTTTAGCGGTGAGTTGGCAGCCCTGACCGCAGTTTCCTGTCATTACTAAGGATGGGTGATGTTGCACTCCCCCCCTTCAAACTCTGTCCCACAAAATTATTTACACGGAGCCTCCGTCAATCTTTGCGAATTTCAACGGGCATACATTTCGTGGTAATGGATTTCACTGTCTTTATTTTCCACGGTAAGCAATTCTTCCGCTGTAATTGATTCGCCAAGCAATTTATTCGCCGTTATAATTTTGCATGCTATAATTTAAACGTGAAGCAATTTACACTCTGTACGCGGGAAGCAATTATTTTGCCGTATTTTTCTTGGTGAGGTTTGTGTGGAAACCAAAATACATTTCTCTTATTTCTGCTAAGTTAGGGGTCAGTGTAGTTAATTCATTGCAGTAAATTTCTCGCTGCATTGAACACAACTGTGCGGTTTTATTTCATTCCGTAAGCGTTGTCGTAGCAAATTTGGACGTGGTCATCAATTTTACAGCCGCTGATATTATTTATGCGGCCATTCACGAAATCTATTTGCAGAAATCATGAGTTGTTCCACGTTTCGCTAACACTGGGAGTAGAATAGCCAAAAAAAAGCACGTTTAAGGACATTTAGCTTTTCTTTTACGACATTCTGGCACCAGGTCTTCTTCCATCTTAAATGAAAATGCTCTTATTTGCTTAATGTGTTCTCACGAATCTTTTTGTGGCTTCAGTTCCCTTTCAAGCTTGTCATGAGTTGTTTCTTTTCGTGGAAATTCTGTAAACCTTACTGTCGGAAATGAGGCTTTCTCTGGCATAATTACTTCACTATCCGAGCTCCTTTGTGAATTCCTATCGGAGTATTTTACAGCATTATTCTCTTGTAGCGCTCCATTACTTTCCTGGTCCTCTGAGTCTCTTTATTAATTTCCACCGTTTATGCCCCTTCGAACATGAAGATAAAAGTGCGCAAAATTACAAATGACATTGACGCAGGACTAGGGAACGTGAGTTTACGGTTTCCCATGGTGTAACTGACTCAGAAAACGTCGATCTTCACTGCGACATTCATGAAAATAAATAATTATTTAACTCTCTTACAGTTATCTGAAAATACTGTCAGTCACTTCATTAGGGAAAACTTGCTTAAATTAGAGTACAAACTGCAAACAGTGGATAATACAATATTAAGTGATTTAACCCTGAACTTTTTTAAATCTCGGGATACCAAAGGGTCAATCTATATAAATCAACTGACATTTTATTTTGGACGTTTTCAGAGGTTAGCGATACGTTAAATACCTCTTTTGTTTATTGTTTATATCAACTTGTAACAAAAAACATATTACTCTCAATAAAACCATCTATAAATCATGTTCGGACCAAAAATGTGTTAAGTTGTAAGAAAATAACCTAAAACTTAATTTCCCCTTACAAATATAATCGTGGACACGACCTAAACAAAATTTGACACATTTTAAATGCCTCCCTTAGGTTTTACATACCTTCAAATATCCTAATTTCTCCTAAATTTCCGCACTGGCATATCTCATAAAGGACCGAATAAAAAAAATCTGAAATTTTCACAAAATGCCCTTCTAGTTCCTGGTAATAAACACCTAAAATTTCATCATTGGGTTTTAATCCAAAGTAATTTTTTAATTAAGGAAAAAAGAAAAAAACAGTTCGACGCACTTTGACTCAGATGTCTTTGTGTCAAAACACACAGAAAAAAACTGAGAAATGAAGATTAGTAAACAATTGAATAGACTCTTCTACTTGAATTTATTGCTTAAAGTTAATAAATTTTAAAACATACAAACATTTTGGGTGGTTTGAGATTTGACAATACTGTTCCTTTTTTTTTACAAAAAAAAAAAGAATTGAAGTGTTTAAAGAAAGAAAAATGTCACTGAATCATTCATGTAGCAAACTAATTATTTTGGCTTTTTCTTGTTTAGGTCTACTACGCAAGGCAAATTTTTCTTTAAGTTTGTGTACTAATTTGTCGTATTCACTATTGTAATCCTAGACACATACATAAATAGTAAACTTGTAATTCTAAATTGAAAACAAGAAAACTTCCAATACAGTTTGGAAAATTAATACTGCACAAACTATTCGTAGTTAATTGATGGTTGTAATAATTTTTGTTTAAATTGTTTATGAAGGAGAAGGTCTGCACAATGAATGGTTACTCGCCAACCACGTGTAGGGCGATACGCACCTCTTGAATGTGTCCAACATAAGTAACATACAGATTGAATATGTAAAGTTAGTAAAATTTTATTTTACCCAGTAAACTCCATGCCGTACTAGTAAATTTGTGCAATTATTGCAGAATTTCATTGTGCATTTTTTTTGGTGTTTATTCAAATCATTTAAAGGACAACAAATTTTAATGAAGGATTTTTTTTTCAGAATTCCAGTTAACAAAAAAACCCACAATGAAATAAACATGTTTTTTTTTGTTAATTTAGAATCATATTAAAGAGGAGAGGTCACTAGTAGATAGCCCTGAAGCAACGCCACTTTAAAAAAGTCATGGTATAGAAGATATACTTCTGTTGCAAACGTTTTAACGGCGAAAGAATACGGTTTCACAGAAAGATTTGTGAATGCACCAGCTTATTCTTTAACTAAACACAAACCGTTAATTCACCTTATTAAGTAGCAAGATCCGCTTAAAAATGATAATTCACCGCAGCGGAAACCAAAAGCTTTCAATGGTGGAGAAGTATCGTAGGATCCCCCTCGCACCCAATCCAGCGCCTCAGATGGCAGCCATTACGCACATAGCATGATTTTCTTTTCTGAATTCTGGTAGAATTATTTTTTTGTTTTTGCATTTAGTTATTTTAGCTTATCTACTCTAATTTCATTATCTTTCTTTTCATCAACTCTATTCCTGTCTACTCCAAAACGTCTAATTTTTTCATTGTTGTCTAATAATTATTAATTTTGGTTGATATATGTAAATTAGTTACATTGCATTATGAAGCTTCAGTTTTAACCAAGAGAAATTCTGTCTATGTGATTTAGCAGCACAAGCGTCTTCTTGGTTCTATCTCAAGTTGAGTCGGGATTAGTCTGTTAAATGATGGTCTGCGAGGGCACTAACCCTGCCCTTTGCGTTGGTGCTGCAGTTCCCTTGAGCTTTGCAGTGGCTTTGACGAGGCGATGCCCAAACAGCCCCCAGCTTACCAAAATACGATTTAAAGACACCCCCTCTCTAATCCCGGTTCGCTGTTTCAGCCGAGGTATTTTTCTATGCCCCGCGTAAATGGGTATGCAAATGGAAGAACTGCTCTGCTTCCAGGTGACCGCAAAATATTTACTTTGGAAATGGCCCTCGGTTTGCCAGAGGCTCTTCCCAAGTGTCACGGACGCCTCTGGTCTGTTTTGCTTGTCGCCTCTTGCTTATGGAAATTATTCGTTATGGTCACTTCCATCCTCCCTCTTGCCTCTGATTTCCTCTACTTTATGAATTCCAAAAATAACGTTAGAGTCGCCCAGGCAAGCTGTACATGGTTTTAACAGAGCAACAAAAGGTTAAATTTGTTTACTGAAAATTCGACGGACGAGGCTGACAGGTTTTTAGTATATGATAAAGAAAATTAAAATGTCCTGAATCTAGGATTTTTTAAAAACCAAATATCTACAGCAAAAGGGTTCACTAATCAAAGCTGAGCCTTTATCCCGAAGACACTTAAGTGATATAATATAGATATGATCTCATAAATATGAAACCCATATAGTATATATTTCAAATCTCTTGAGTATATTAACTATATTGCTACTATGAAATTACTTGGAAGGAATTTGTTATAAGCGAAAAATGAAATATATTATTTTTTTGTTGAATCTATCGATTGGATTTAATTATAACATATTATTTTTTATTTGATTCCCTTGTTTGGTTTCCTTCGTCGAGTTTGAACTAACGGCCACTTAAACGGATAATGACGTGAGTCACACGCGATCTTCGCCATTCTATTCTATGACAGTCATTATTGATCGTTTTTATTAATCGTATCAGCCTTCATACGTAAACTCGATGTACTTTTTTAATAGACGATTGGTAAAGAAGTTCCAACTAGAGTTACCCCAATTGAGAAACAATTGTTACCAACTCTTGCTCGAATTATTTTTCCATGTCAATAGCCACTCGTTAACTTAATAATGTAGTGCATTATGATATCGATTGCCAATTATTGACCATTTATTGCGGGTCAGGCCGTGTCTTTTAACAGTGAATCACTCAACTTCGGTTGCTCGGCTGATTAGCACACGAGCTACTGAGTGACGAATCTCATCTCACAGATGACTGTGCCCACACGGCTGCAGAGGTAAATATAGATTTCTACGCAACTCGGAATGAGTCTGGAACCAGCCTGAGGCCTAACCATGGATGGCATTACGGAAGGAACAAAAAACTGCGGAATGTTTTATTCTTTTGCCGTCTAAGAAATGAATAGGATTCATTCTCAGTTGATGTTAATTATGTATAACTCGAACTTCGATGATTATCAAGGAAAATTCATAAAAATTCTTGACGTTTCTAGAGTCTCGCAACAGAAACAAAAGTCTTAATGTAATCAATCACGGCTCTGTTTCGCCAACTAACTCTACTGGTTATTAATGAAAAGGCCGCGAGCGGATTATTCCGCTTTTGTGACGATTAAGTCTTTGCAGACTATTTACTTACGCCTCTGTATTTCTGAAGTTACACATATCATGAAATTACTGAATCTAAAAAACTCTGGATCCTGTTCAAGTAACACTCAACCAAACACCATCAAACACATGCATTCTCAGCTTCATATGAACTAAACAACTAGAAGCAGCTCGATAAAAAAAATTAAAACTGTTCATAACTTGAGTATTGCTGATAAGTAGCAGTTTGTGATTGTTGAATTATACCTACGATGCGCAGATGGCCACTGGCATGAGGTTGTAGTGGGAGTAGCCTGGAACTCGGGTAACTCATGTAGGAGTATCACTAGATATAAGGAGACATTTTCCAGCCAAACGTACTGTCAAATCGAGGCTTAAAGTCGTCAAACCCACATTTTAAAACTAAAATAATTTAATTTCAAAACCTTTTTAGTATTTTAAAAAAATCTTTATATTTCAGTCGTCGTAATAAATAGCAGTGATATACATTGCAGTTTATATTCTATCTGGCTGTAAATATTAAGCGTATCGCCCATTTAACATCGCAGACCGATCCTTATCTTTACCGCCTCTAATAGGATGTTAGTTTTTCGGACGCTTATGAGTTGCAACGTTTTTTTTAGAATAGGAACTAGATATACTTACTTTTAAAAATACATGGTGCGTGATACTCACGCTCGGTTGGTGTAATAAACAGCTTATCTGATTCTTAGACACCCACCCCATAAATTTTATATACACATGTACGTCGCAATCCTCTCAACTATTTCTTCCATAGAAGAGTACCTTTATTTTACTTTGCCACAATACACGCATTCTGATGTTTTTTTCCCCTTTTGTTTCAGGTGAGTTATTGAAATTTGTGTGCAATACAACCATCCTGTAGATAAGTATATTATTTATAGACTTACGCTGTAATATTTTTGCCTTCAGTACCAATTTACTAGAATACATTGCATTTTTGAGCAATTCTTGAATTACTAATCTTTGCAGAGATCAATTTTACTGTCTATTTTAGAAAATCTTTATGAAACCGATATGTTTTAATTATATATGAACGTATAACTGAAGATGAAATAGAGTCGTCTAAAAATAAGATGCGCAGTCGTCCACTAACGTGAGATTGTAGTGGGAGTAGCAATAAGCTCAGTGTAACATGAACCTTTGTTAATTTAACTTGTGTGGTTAAAAATTATTTTGAAAACATTGACTAAAGAAAATATATTGTATTTAGTTCCGGATATATTGGGTGACAGAAAAACTTATCTGTAAAAGTTAAGAGGTAAGAAATATAGGTATATTAAATGTTTAAAAATGGTGGTAGCGTTACGACAGCTTCACACGAACCTATAGTTCCACCTCAATCCCAGTTCTCCTACTGCGCATATCATACGACTTGCTATTTCTCACGAGGTGTATACAACTGTTGAATCTTCTGCTGGTGGCGGTGGTTTTGGCGTGTAACCGAAGGATAGATAAAACTATAAAGGTAATTTTTCGTACAGTTGGTTGACAGGAATTTTATTGAAAGTAGTTGATGATATTCTCTTTCAAACCTTTGGGTCGTTTAATAGTAAATGCTATCGGAATGCTGAATAGATTCACTCATCGCAGCATGTGAACTGCTCGACGATTCGCATTTCACAAGTGGAGCGTCTCGGGAGGCTGAGCCTGCGTCGTTTGGCGGGTGCGATGGGAACGTTTCAAGGCGGAGCACGATGGGAAGGTAGAGTAGCTGGTGTTTAGTGCGGGTTCTCGGGCCTTTGTCTGAAGACCATTGTTAGCGGGTCGATAGCGCCAACTTGATGGGTTTTCTCCCTGCGGCACTCCGCGCACAATTAGCGGCCGATGACATTAAATGTACACGACTGTTTCATTGTCGACGTGGCCCGCGTTCCCGCAGACCAGCAGCCCGATAATTACCACCAGCGGAACCCGCATCACCAAGGTCGGACTCCTCCCTATCTACAATTTTCAAAGTACAGTTTGGAACAAAAATTCTGTCAAGAACAGCAATGACGCAGTTTACCTGAAAACCTCCAAAGTGACGTTATAACAATGTATATAATCAATTTAATAGAAGACTATCATCTCTCATATCCTAGGCACATTCTTAAAGACGAAACGTTTAAGATGTTTACGTAAAAATAATATTTTACCCTTCAAATTAATTACTCGTTCATATGCAAACTAGAATCAGTTTCACGATAATGTATTCTCATATATTTTTAGAATAGCTTTTGTATTTCACCGCTCTTGGTTTATTTTCATTTATTTGTGTACAAAAATATTACATTATTGGAAATAGTCAGTGCCAAGAAATATAGTGATAGTGGAATCCTTAACAAGTTTAGCAATATACATGTATTTTTATAGCGATTATGTGATGGTTTACTATTTGCATGTATTATGTAAATGTTAATTAAAACAGACATATAAGTCGCAACACTTTCGCTGGGTATAATATTTCGATTTTGTTAATATCTCAAATTTTATCACGAATGGAACACTACATGCTTTAGGATAGTATGCGTTGGGTTGTAATAATTGTGTTCCAGTTTTACAAATAAATTAAATAGATATTTATTTGAATAAATTCGGCAATAAAATCAGAAAAATTTGATTTTAACTATTGAACTATAGAATTACATCTCATAAAAATTAAAACTTTGAAACTTCATCAGATACTAAGAAGTAAATAAAATGAGACAAATTAAATCTATGAGTGGTACTCCATTGATTGTAAAATTTATTATGTTTGGAACCTGTTAATTGAATTTATACACTTATTTATATTCAAATATGATTTCAAAATAACCCAGAAAATGTTTTTTTTTATTATTATAAATTTAATTTAGATCTTATTTTTATTTTCTATTAATATAGTACGTGATGAAGTCCCAAAGTTGACTCGATATTTGTATTCCTTTTCTGCAATTTCTAGAGATATAATTATTTAATTTAAATGTATTAAAATCGAATTGACTTTATTGGCTGTGTCAGTTTAGTAAAATGAAGGCAGAAGTTATTTAGACAAATTTAATATTGATCCTTATCAGCGTCCAGCTTTGGAGTGCTTCACGGTTGTACAACTACAACTCTGCTAGTTATTGAACTGTTATTCGTCGATTTGTGCATTTACAGTAGTGGGATTTGTGTAAAATAATGTTAGTTTTATGGCAAATTGAATTGATTGTGGTGCTTAGTTAAAAGTCGTTGATAATGTTCTTCACAATGTTCTTAGAATAGAACAGTTCTTTCTTGTCTTTATAATGTGGAAAAAAAATTTAATTTTCCGGCGCGTCGGAGAGATTGGATGAGCAGACGTTATGCTCTATTTCTACAGCGTGATCTATCAGGAGTAGATGGTATCAGCCATTCCAAAGTCAGTCTTCAAAATTTTTTTACTGAATTCTTTAGTAAACTGTATCCTAATACGACGCAATTGCGTTGTTGTTTTTTAAGCGTTGCTCGTGCCCTTGGACGCGTTGGCTGGTGATCTTCAGGATTTGATCCAGACGGGACAGTTGTTCTCCTTGTTTGCACGTTGATGAAAATGCGAGTGGACTGCTTGACTTACAGATCCGGACGTCACGAATAAGGAGATGTCCGTCGCAGACGTGCGCCGTGTGTAGAGCGGGACTGGGTTCAATGCCTCTCAAGGGCGAACGTGGATTCATTTCGAGTAAATGAACGGATTCCTTTATCCTCTTGGTGCCGTTGGGCAAAGGTCAATCGGGATAAGGTCGTCGGGAAAACGTGTCGAGCAAGTACCGTTCGGGCAAATGACCCGACCCTGAATAAATTTTGATTCAAGACATTGGTTCAGGTGAAAGTATATGTGATACTGGGAGGGAATGATGACAATTCAACAATATGCCGAATGGCATGTGAAAATTGGAGGTCGACAAATCGCGACAGATCCGGTGACGAGTGAAGCTGCGTGTCGATGGTGACCTGGAATGGACCGCAGAGAACTGACGGGTAGCCTAACAAGGGCCATATGACAATAGCAACAGCCGTAAAATGTTAGCGGCCGTTTAGGGGTCCGCACGGGCCGATTTGCCGCTCCCGTGGGGACTATCAGCTAATTGAAAGCGATGACGTCAGAGGTCGATTACTCGAATTTCATTAGGCCGAAAGCCCTGCGGTTCCATTTGGCGGGCGCCCGGTTCGAGGCTGGTCGCCCTTCAAAAAGCGGCTTGTTACCAATCGCAATTAAGGGGGCATTTGTTTGTGTGTATCCGCCGACGCGTCGCTTTTATTCACCGCCGCAGTAATTACCCCAACAGCTTATGGGGGTGATTAGCCCCCTCCACCGTCGCACCGAATGAATACCACATTGGCGCGAATTATTTGCAGTTAGAAATCCGAAAATAATTCGCTTTGGTCACTACTCCACATCCGCTCAAGTGAGCGCTCCATTAGTCATGGTCCAAGACCACCGCATCACACCGAGTCCTGATCCACGCTCGCCGTGTCGTTTCAAACTTTTTACTCGTATCCATTTGGGTTTTCTGTAAATCCGTTAATTCACGGTTGAGCTAGGAATGCTTCCCTGCTTTAGCAACGAATTTGTCTTCCT
This sequence comes from Zhengitettix transpicula, assembly GCA_037074705.1. Classification (NCBI taxonomy): domain Eukaryota; kingdom Metazoa; phylum Arthropoda; class Insecta; order Orthoptera; family Tetrigidae; genus Zhengitettix; species Zhengitettix transpicula. Next base: position 56,151,119 of record CM073596.1, on the reverse strand, counting down.
TGAGTAGTATTCCGAAAGTTAGAAAAGAATAGAGAGCTGTGCTATAATGGTATCCGAAACCTCATTCCAGGATTCCTCAGAGTATCAGGTAAATTAGCACTCCGTTTCCACTACCCTCGGAATAAAAGAACTCGCACCGGAAGAGGTGCCATTATGTGATGATATTATGTGGATATGCAATAAGCGATAAACTACCAAACCGAATGAAAGTAGACTTCGATGTGAAAGTCTTTTCCTAACCAAACCAAACTTTGTTTTATTTGAAGGCAAGAGATGAACAAATTTCACGTCTAATTGTGAAAGGCGGGGAATGAAACCTGTAATTTGTAGCACTTTGCAAAAACGACTGACTGAAAAAAAACACCTTCACATAATTGTTATATTATCTGACTTTAATAGAATCATAAATAAATTTTTTTAGATGAAGAATGTAAATAGATTACGAACTACAATAGAGGATATTTGTTATTTTTATGTATGTAATTCAAGTTTAATTTCTGTTTTGGATTAATTTTGGCCAGACTATACAAGTTTACAATATCGAGGAAATAATTTCAATTTTTTTCTCATATTGTACTTTCTATGAAGAGGGGAAAACATTTCAATTTAACGGTGACGAATTTATATTTAAACTATTCTATTTTTTGGAAAATTTTAATAAGTATTTAGAAATTAAATATGTAGGTTGTGTGTTGAGAAGGTGAAAACACTACTGTACAATAATGGAATCTGATATTAATGTTCGAAAAAGTTCCATTACCTACTAAAGAACTAACTGCTCGTGTGCGTTATAAAAGTTAGTTTATACAGAGTTTATAACGATCCGAAACGTTACACATTTCAGACTGTTTAACTAGAGATGAAGTCTTCAATTAAATTCGGAAAACAGGAGTAACAATAAAAGACAATTTGCGTAGTGCTCGGGGTTATTAATCTGAATACTTAAATATAAACTCTAAATATGAATATAATATTTGCTTAGGCACCTTTGTTCCTACGAAACAAGACAATTGGAGTTCGAAACTTTTTTCGTAATACATGGTGATAGTGGTGTAATATTCGGAGAGGGAAACATAAAATTACGATACTCGATATTTTGAGATAACCCAAAGAATATTTTTTTAATGCATTTGGAGACAAAGACTTTCTAATATGGATTGTTTGAGAGGATGTTTCAGTAGAGCGTGGTAAAATAATGAGTCGTCGAGAAGACATTGAAGGGTCCGCAGATGGAAATTACACAGGCAACATGTCGCTAGTAATCACACTGGGTTCGCAGGTTGCGATAATTAGGCTCTGGTGTTTTTTCGCTTTCATGTGCCAATTCCGATAAACGCGATATTCATCCGAAAAAGGGGGACCCTTTGTCTACTAAAGAAAACACGCGCTCGGATCCTTTGATCCCGGACCGAATAAAACAAATGCCATTACAGATGAAAAATACCTCCCGACCAATTATCGGAAACGGACGCGCTTCCTCTCTGCCGGTTTAATAACTTTATTTCGTCCAGTACTTTCAAAAAAAAAAAAAATTTGCTTGTCATTGCTAATAAACAGTGAGCCCTAATCTCCGAAAACATTTTATCTCATATTGTTATTCGTCAGTATTAACGTATACGTAACGTTAACTCTGTTGTCTGTGTGATCATAATCTGTCATTTACGATAAATTTTTCGCTAAAATAATCAGGAATTCTCCCTGCAGTCGGTATCACTAAATGTCATGGAAATATGGGATTTTGCAGATAACATTTACTTCAACTATCATATTTGTGATGTCTTCCTTTTAGGACACATATCCCTAATAAATTAATACAATATATATTAAATAGTAATCACCGCTAAAGGTTACAATTTCTATATCAGTGTTAACACAGACGGCTGAGATCCTGCAGATTAAACTAAATTAAATTGACAGATTCTTTAAGGGAGACGATTATTTAATTATCAATAACAGAAAATTACTTTTTAATTCAATTTTTTACATCACATCAGTCACATTAAAAAAAATTATCAATCAACACTTCAAAATACGAAAACCATACTAATTAACCTTTATCCCTTTCAAAGAAAAAATTACTTTATATATCCCTTACTTCTCTATTATGGAAGTACGGCTGTTACATTTGGAGTTCCGCAGCCAAAACACACGTCAAAAAGATCCAAATATCTCAAATTAAAATCCTTCATTATATCACAAACTGTCCCTATGACTTCTCCAATAATTCCCGCATCCATAGTGACCTCAATATTCCATATATCCAGCAAATACAAACTTCTTCAATATAAAAAAAGACATAATTCACCCTAACCCGTTAATATCCTGCCCCCCCCCCCCCCGCCAATCCAACATCGCTGTTTAAAAAGAAAGAGTCCCAGAGACCAAATTAATAACCACTAAAAAACATGAGTACAGGAGGTGAAACAAAATATTCCACAGAATATATACAGTGTAGTATAACATGTAACAATATCACAACTGTAAAATTATTAGATTGTAAAGTTTCCTGAATAAAAAAACTCGGAAAAACTATTTTTCTATATGAATTCTATGGAACAAATATTTTTGGACAATTTGCAGATTAGTATTATATTGACTATTATGTACATTGTCTGTCAAATTACTGTATATTTCATTTGTATAAAAAGATAATTTTAATCTATAAAATTCTTTATGTAAATAAATAAACCAGTCTAATTTGTTAGAAATATATTTTAATAATAATAATAATTCGATAAATAAATAGGCAAAAGAAAATAATTGCTAAATTAAATACAACACAACATTTCGGAAATCCTTCAGGGATTGAAGAAATGAAGTGTTGTATTTAATTTTGCGCATATTTTTGTTTGTTATTTCGCTATTTATTTATCTCATTAATATAGATTTTTAATTATTTTTAAAATTTAAAATTATAAATTTAGAACATTAATAAAATAAAAATTGTCAGAACGTACCTCTTCAGTCTGAATATAATTTAGTTCTTGATATAAGAGATTACTGGACGATACGTCGTGCCAATTTTTTATTAATTTGTTCTAATATAGTATTTTTTTAAAATATATTTCTTACCAATTCGGCTGGTTTATTCATTTATAATTCAATTATCTGAGATAAATATAACTTATTCTTTTTATGTATTAGATGTCAGTAAAGAGTGCCAAAAATTAAATAATTTGTAAGCTCATTGAAATGTTTTAAATTACATCAAATATTGTGTTTGAATGGTGTGAAATGAAGTGATTTTAATTTTTTATCTCGTTTTTTAAACTTCCTGTTCTGTATTCAGATATTTTTACAATGAGGTAGTGTATCTTTGTATGTATTTTAGCAAATTATCTATATTATTATTAAGAAACATATTTATGGTTTGAAAATCATATTAGACATATGTAATGAAAGAAATGACAGTCTGCTAACCTTCTCCTCGTACTTATCCCAAAGAAAGAGATTATATGTTTTAATCCATTGTTAACGTGGAAATGAGAGTGGTGGGGAATAAGAGACAAGTACACTAGAAATATTTTCATTGTTATAACTCGAGATATATATTCTTGTACGCTTTCCTATAAAATAGTTATCTTTCGATAATATTAGTAATGCAATAGTAGTAAAATTTATCATTGCGGAATTTCGTTTTCTAAGGTGCTCTTTTCATAGTAGAATTATTATAACTCTCTCATACTATAAGCTAATTCCACTGAAGCCACTAAAAATTTTAAGTTGAAAATGTGACACTTTATGAAATTTTATTTCCTCTCTTGTGTGTTGCTTTTGAGCCCTGTGTGTTTTACGTTTCAAGTGCGTAATCTAGTTTTTTTTGCGCCGACTGGTAGCGTTTATTTCCTAATGGTTTTATATTTCATGCCTTTAAAAAATCCTAACTTTTCAGCTGTAGAGGTTTACATTGGTATATGTTTTTACTTGCCACCAAAAATAAAATAAGAGGGAGCTTTCTCGAGATGTTTGCAAAATAAGATCGTTTTAGGTATATGCAGACGTGTGTGTATTATAATTTTATTGACGATAAATATCGACTGCGACGAACAGAACAGGGCAGCAGTTAATCGAAGGATCATTCTATAATTTTGGTAATTGCATATTTTCAGTCTCTGGTAAACTAGCTGGGAAGATGTTTTGTCTGCGAACACAGAAGCTAGATTTCCACTTTAAGATACATGAAACTTTGATTGCTTCTCTTTGTATGTCATGGAGCAGATTTTGTTGTTGTTGTTGGTTGGAGCACGCACGAAGTATATTTGCGAGGTGCCACGACGATTGTTAAGTGTTGGTTCAATAACGGACTCGATCAATTGCGACACACACTCAAACCTTCCTAGCAACAAGACATCAACAAATCACACCGACCCACCGCCATCCTTTTCTTTACGACACACGCATGTTGCCACATCAAGATTCTTGTTGGTTCAAAGAATCCTCCTTTGCACCCCTTTAATTCCTCTCCAAACCGTACGTTAACTTTCGAATCATTCCAGCGTTTAAAAATCACAAATTTCGAGTTGGCATTACGTTGTTTCCGTCCTCCAAATATGGTTTCCCGAGGTTTTCCGTACTGTCTGCAGCGAATATTATCTTTCACGTGGTAGCAGATAAAGATAAAACTTTCTGTAGAGCCGTTGTTGGGTTGCTTACCAATCTCGTTCGTATATATTTCCTTTCCGCACATCATAATTTGGAAGTATTTCTATTCGGAGAGTTGCATCGACTTAATCTGTTTCTCGATTATCGACGCTGTACTTTACAACTGACTCTAACTTCAGCACGTTTATCCTTATTTTAAAAATTGATATATTACCGTACGTATGTTAACAAATTAAAATAAATGAGATGATAAATACCACAGAAATTTAATATCAAACCTCTTCAATGGCTACATTGGCATTAAAATAAATACAAATAGAAATACAGGAAAATACTACGACTTTAAATTACAGTGTTAGATCTCATGTGCAGCATTTCAATTATTGGTTGTGCAAAATATTTATCTTTATTTTTCTCGTCTGAAATTTGAATATGAAACCAATTGAAATAATGGTAGTGGAGGAATGTACTTGGACGCTACGGAATATTCTTGTACCTCACTTTTAAGGTTTTAAATTTTTTTTAAGGCTCGCTTATTTTGGCCAATATAACAAGCATTGCAGTTAATTCCATTCAATTAGTACTGGCTATTTACAAAACAAGTAAAACAATCAATAATAAATAATTCATTTTGAAATTAATCTTAGTGACCACATGTATTACTCTGTATGTAAATTTTAAATGTGTCAAACCGTAAACGTTGTTGGGATGCCTAAGATTTTAATTCTACTACGTCTCAACTACTGGTCTACGATCACTTCCATCACGTCAAAATTTTTGTGTATTGTATATTGATATTACATTATCATAGATATAGACATTAGAAGCAACGTTGTCGAACAATCGGCGTATTCTTCACATTTTAGTCATATGTATTCGAATAATCGGAGTGCCTTCTAATTTTAGTCACATTATGTTCATGTATTAAATCAATGTACCTCTTGCAGATCTCCTCGTTGACACTGTATATAAACGTTAGATCAATCGTCTTGAAATTTTGCGGTTTTTTTAGAAGTTACTTCGACTGTACTAATGTTTTAATTTCAAACTTATCCCGTTAATACATCCGGAATATTAATAATTGTTGAGTTTTCTCTCTGTGTATTAATTTAGCGTGTACATGACTGTAAGAACCTCATAGAACACTTGAAGCCGGCACAGAGATGCTGTTAAGCAATCCGACCGCCATAACTGGCCAACGATCGTAATTTAATGGCCCTTCTGCCCTTTTCAAAGTTTCCGAAAGTTGCGCTGTTCCTTTCGAAAAAAAAAAGCACCAGACATGCTACTCTGTCTCTCTCTATCTCTTAGGTATTTCGCGTTATGAAACGGAGATGAAACCATTAAACTAAAATTAAGGGCCGAATGAAAATGGGAATGCGAGTTTAATGTTGCGCGTAACTTCTTAAACAAGTGGAATTCCCCGGCGCGAGTCTGTTGTTGGTGCGAAATGAAGCCCATTCTGTCTCGTGGCCCCAAGGATGGCATAACTGGAGAGTAATGCTGGGCAGTTAATACTTTATAGGCCAGTGCATAGTCAAACACGGTCTTACTATCCCTCAGTCGGATAATGTAGAATTCAATTATAGAAATTTCTATGAAGAAAACTGAGTCAGTATTCCTATTCATAGTAGTTTACCATTTAAACCTTATATTGGGACCCTTCTGTTCTGCTATAGGGGATTATAAAGTTGTAGATGTGGCTGAAAGATACGAGAGCAATGCCTGTACATGTACAAGGACAGTTTTGATGAAGATGAAAGCATTGACGAAAATGGGGAAAATGTGTGAGAGACAATCTCTACTGACAACTGAATTTATGGCAGGAATAGAGCCAAAAAGTTTTGAAAGTGGACAAATCATGTTTGAAGATAAATGTATTAGAGAAAGACTATAGTTGTATGTATGCAGGAAAGAAAACACCAGTTGTGTCCACACCATCAAATACAAGTCAATCACCACCATCAACATTTCCTCCACGAGTTGAATCTATAAGCTGTTCCAGTTGGTGTAGATAATGTTCATCCCGACAGCTTATATTCAATGTTATAATATAAGGTTATGTTTAAAATTTTGATGAGTTATTCAATTTAGTTGAATTAAAATTCTAAGAATCTTTATTTAATTAAAATTCTGTACAAGTATTTTATTCAGTTGAACCAAAATTCTGTAGAACTGTTTAATTTAATAGGTGAAAATTAAAATTTCATTTGTTTCATTATCCTTCAGTTAAAGGACTTTACAGGTTGTGTTTTCTGTTAAATGTATCCAGCATATCAGGAATTTCCAAAAATCCTGCATCCTTTAGATGTGCATTCATTTCCTTCGTACCGACGCATAATTATGCTTCAGAGTACTGCTGGAACGCTTTGGCGTTACGTTTTTGAGTCGTTTTTGGCAATGGTTTTCTCGACATTCTTGGAATGTTTCCCAATCAACAGTGGGCGACGATGTTTTCTAGATATTGGGATACCCGAATGAGATTTTAAAGTTGTTTCCAGAGGAACGCTGAAGATGATATCGGGGATGTTTCGCCTGAAGTCTTGGCGTTGTTTTTTGGTAGAATTTTCAGGTCGTATTTTTGAGTCGTAACGGAAATCCCCTCACGGCAGATGACCTGCTTATGTACCTCGTTATTTCCTAACAAGTCACGTCTCCTGTCGCGCATTTGCGTGTACGTATTGTGAGAGATTCCAAGATCCCTTTCTTTAATATCTCACTACGCCGAAGTCTTCCCGCAATTCCTAGTAATTGGGTTGCTAGGGAACCCGGCGCTCTTATAATAACGTGCCTCTCCCCTAAAACTCTAAGTGTAGCGCTGCATTATTTATGGGATTTCCCTTGCAAATGCCATTACTCTGCTGTAGGCGAAAGTTCCAGCTGCCGTTGTTCCGCATCCACGACATTTCTCACGTGTTCGTCGGAACGTCAATAACCCCGTACCTAGACTGAAGACGGGACAGGGGACTGACCTCTAACCCGCACATAAACGAGGTCAACACTAAATGCCAATTGCCAATAAAAAGCCACTCCTCTCAGCACGCTTTAAAGTCCCCTTACTAAGCTGACGGCTGATGATGTGTCTGGTAAGTTCGGGGCATGCATCTTCACGACATTCAACAAACCATTGATCGCACTTCGTTGCTATCCAAAATATTGAAATTTCGTTATTTCTAGACGTTGGTGATCCAGCTGTGGACCAACCCCATCCCAAACCACTTAATCAGATACTAACAATTTCAGATCCCATCCCTCGCCGTCGATGGAGGAATTGCTTGTAGTTAATTTTGCATCTACGATATTAGCATAAGCACAGCTTTTCAAACAAAGGAAATGCTACGTCCAACAGCTAAAAACAACAACATAGAACTATCTACCCTTCACTGTCACTAAATATACAATAACTTAACACTCGTCTCGTTTGTCAGGTAGTCTTTATCGTAAATTAGAAACCTCATGAAACGGACAACTACCAATTGCGGAATAAAATTTGTTATGTGTATGAGGAATAATATGAGAAGAACTTCGCGATAGTGATAAAGGAAACATCTCATATGGGTAAATTTGTGCCTTTTGTTTTATAAAATAAACAGTAGCGGAATGTCTGACATTATACGGGTATTTTTTTTATGAGACAAGATATTTTATAAATGATACCGATTTTACCCGGTGAACACGAGACGTCGTCACTGTTGGATTTGGCACAATTATTGGATAGATTTAATTATTTCTTTAACACCCAAGTACTTATTTAACAAGTATTCACTGTGGGCGATCTAAAGGAGAACATAGAAGGCCGTTCTTCCAGTCGTATTCCGCTTTGAACACAGAATAATCCAGCCCAGAATCTTAAAAATATTAAAGGATATTCAATTTCATTGTGTCTATTTAATAATTTTCCCTTGGTTAGATTGTCTTTTTAAAGAGGCCGTCGTTTTGGAATCCATGTGCGCGGGAGGCATGTGTTAATTGTTGCACGCACCGCACGCAGCTGTCATTAGACGCGATCGATCGGAAGATACGCTGTTGAATATTTCATCCACAACCCTCTACCCTCTACAAACACTCCCCCGGACAGCACGGGATAGTCTTGGTTACAAAAATACCCACGGATACTGCGATACTCGGAATGAGTTAGTGCAATGATGATCACTTCAGCTGTCGTATGGAATCGTGTCAGCTCAGTTTTACGTTTGTTTTAAGCTCCTATTTAATTTGAAAACACCTGCCGAAGAGAAAGTTTATGTTTCACGAAACTCTTCTAGCGTGCTACGACTTATTCCTAAGGTGAGAAAATTTGATTTTAAATTCCTTGTTCTGTCAACTTGGATATATCAAATCAGATTTACATACCTTAAGATTGCATGTTAAATACAAAGAAACTTTCAAACTACCTGAGTAAGTATTCTCCAGTTTTAGCGACTCTGATAAGAGTCTTTACCACATATTTTCATAATGCATCATTTCTCATAGTTTTTTTCATATCGACTTATAACATTACAGTTTAGCTTCTGAAAAATAATTATTTATTGGTTCTGGTACATAAAATTATTTCTTTAAAATAATTCGACGATATGATTTAGTTTTGTCAGTCGAACGATGGCTAGACTCATAATGAGTAGGATTACTTTCCATTCTCCGCCATAATTATATTTTGATCTTCACAGGTTTGTGACCAATTTTTCATGTCACTAAATGTTTCCAAACAAGTGGTTGTGTGAAATTTTGGAATTGTACTTCTATATGTAATTCCAAAGCGGCTTCAAAATTCATGAATATCGGCAAGGAACAGATTTTGAATTTGCTGTGAATTTTTAAGGCTGTAAGTATGGAATCTATTGTTTGTTGATATGTATGAATTTATGATAATTGTGAATACTTCATAGTAATTACATATCTATTAAATTGTTCTATTCCACTATATATAAATGTAAGTAATTTAATATTTAATTTAAAAGTTCTTAATTATTTGTCATTCCTATTTTTAGGACGAGTCGTCGTTTATATAATAAATTTCTTTTTAAAGAAATTGTAAAATATACGGGAAAATGCGTCAATTTGACTTATACCAACGAACCATTATTTTTCGTTTTTCCTTCTTGATTGAGGCAGGGTTGAACTACGTTAACAATTAATTAAGAATAACTTGTAATCGAATAAATTTTTACAGAACGCGGTCAATCAGATTATTGTTAACTAATTTTACACTTAATATGCATGAAAAAACATTAACTTCACCTATGGCATTAATTTTTTTAAATTTTATATTAGTTATATTTCAGTAAAATTTATAATTAAATATATGTTTATATTGGTTATGTATGTTAATGGATTGTCCTCACAAGTCTTATGTAATACAAACTCTTTATGAATTATAATAAAAATATATTGAAATAGGGTCGAAGTAGGAAATATGTGAATCCGTGGCCAATTGCTAGTTTCCGCGATTGAGCTACTCGTCCTCATGAATCAAGCTTATTTGATCAATAATAGTTGAGTATGAGTTTAATTTAGTTTAACGGGACGATTACAATTGAATATGACTTGAGTCAACTCTTGTTGACATATTTCAACAGAAATTGTGCAACATTTTCCGTTTTAAATAGTGTCGAAATCAGTTGCGACCAGTTGAAAAGGGAACTTGACAAATTTCAGCTTGAAGACAAATAGTGGATGAGTGTGTCAAACGTTTCTTAATCCACTACAGCTTTATTGAAACGAAGGTTCTCACTACAAATGTTGGTCAACTATTATCTTGTGTGACTAGACGCTATTCAGTTGTCGCGAGTCTTAGGCGTACTTTCTGTTACCTTTCATCCTGGTGGTCTGTATTCACAACTGCTTCGTCTACCGTCACAGAAAGCAACGCCAATAAAACTCCCAGACAATATTTTATTACCGTTTACCTTGGAGTTACTCGTGCTTTGTGGAGGTTCCCTGGGGATCGCGCCGCCCGCTATGCTTACAGGTATTTTCAGCCATATCGCTCTTCTTTTTAAGCTCCCCACACACGCCGAAGTTGTGTTTTTGCCGGTGAGCGATATTGCGAGCAAGAATTTTCCGCCGCAATTTCGTCCTTGGCAGGTGGGAGGGGTCAATATTTCGGGAAAAGCAGCAGCCCATGCAAAGCCGGCCCTGCGGCCAGGTCTCTACACGCCCATATTGCCGCACAAAAGAGGGTTTCATCGCGGGAAATTCAGCGTTGTCGGACAGCCACGGGCTCCGAAGACAAACCTCGCTGTCCACGAACCATTCTGGTTTATGCGCAAGAAGAAAGAAAAGTAATATCCATACTCAACCAACTTGGTGTAGTTTATTGGAGAAGTGTTCTGGAGCCTGTAATCGGAGATTGGTCGACTGAACACGTGGGAAACTCTACATTAGTACATTTTTATTATAATGCCGGCTTAGACTGCTTTTCAATACAATTCTCCACAAAAGATGTAGGGGATCGTAATTCTTACTTGATAAAATATAAATTTTTCTTTCTCTTATTCATACATCAATACTCTAACGAGAGTGAGTTTTTTTGTCGTCAAAAGTAACAGTGGTGAAATGAGTAAAAACATTTAATTTGTCATTGTGCTGTTGTGAATAATTAACTAATAATGATAGTAAAATAATAAAGAAAAATAATAGCAAAATGTTAAATTAAAAAATTTAGAATATTAGTTCTAGAAGTTATATGTAACGATTATTCCCCGTCTCGCTTATGTATAAATCCTTTTGACTTGTGTATTAATCTATTTTAATTTTTATCATTTTCAAATGTACTATTATATATATATATATATATATATATATATATATATATATATATAATATATAAGACGCTATTCAGTTGTCGCGAGTCTGATTCGTACTTTCTGTTGCCTTTCATCGTGGTGGTCTGTATTCACAACTGCTTCGTCTACCGTCACAGAAAGCAACGCCAATAAAACTCCCAGACAATATTATATTACCATTTACCTTGGAGTTACTCGTGCTTTGTGGAGGTTCCCTGAATAAATGGAAGGAAATCGAAATTAAACCAATTATTTAAAAGATAACAAAATTGATTTTAGTTGCATAGTCTCTGCATTCTCGCCAAACAATACTGTTCTTTTACAATGCTCTGGTCTCGCCGCCAATAATTCATTACATATTTGTAATCTCTATAATATTACATTTAAAAGATATAACAAAACCAACACCGCGTTGCGGCCAATTAATATGATAAATTATGATTTGGTAAATGAAATAATTTGATTTAATTGTATTTTAAATACAAAAACATTTATTACCATTTTATATTTAGTTAGATTTTATACAAAACTGTTACACAGATGCCACATCTTTATTGTAATTCTGAAAGTCTTCAGGCTCGCTTATTGGGCCTCTAGCAATTAAAGAAAAACAAAATAATGAATTAAATTTACATAAGAAATATTAACATGGGAAAAATTTATAAAAATATGAATAAATTTGATGAAATCAAATCATTCATATCAATTTGAATTGACCGATGTGAACTTGGGACTAGGTTTTCCAGACTTATCAGTCGTTGCTTTTCCTATTAATCTTATTAAAAATATTTTACTTCAATATGGATTTAATGTGTTACTATATTTTTTCCCCACTGAATTCAGCGACCGTATGGTCGTATATTGTATGGTTTAATTCTCATACTTTCAGTGATAGCATTCGTGAGAAATAGCAAAACGTAAGAGGTGCGGCGTTGGAGAAGATGGTCGTCAGGGATAAACTTTCGCTCGGAGGGAAGCTGACATAACGCTATTATTTTTTTTTAAAATATTATTTTCTTCGGAACGGAATATACAGACAGCGGCAAGATATTTTTCCACACTGTAATTATAATCTCTTAAATTTTACGACTGATTTTTTTTTTGGACGTACATCACATCTGGAACTTAACATCATATTTCCTTGTGTAAATGTTTTCAGAATAGTTTTGACACTACCAAGTTGCCGTAACAAAGGTTCAAGTTAAACTGAGTTCCAACCCCCCTCCCCCCTCCCCGGTCCCTTACGACCTCAGTTCAGTGGACGACTGCGCATCTTATTTTGAGACGAATATTTATTCGTAATTATGGATTACAGGAGGACGTTGCCTTCGAGTAATTTAGCAAATTTTCCTGTGCGGTATTGACCCCAGTGCATAATGTAGTTGGTCTGTGACCCTGGCCATTTAACCTCGCTGTCAGCCACGGAGCCCGTCCTGGTAAATAATGGAACGCGCCCAACATATGACCAACCCGCCGCTTACTGCTCTCTTTCGGCCCTCGTATTTTCATCGCTGCCGTCAATTCTTTCGAAATAAAAAATTTACGCGGTGGCTGGCCCGGTGCCTCGAAAGTCTCGGCTCGCAGCAGACCGTAGCTCAACAGGTCCTGTACATAACCTCAAAACACGTGAATTACTCGTCTGCCACGTCACACTGACCACGTCTCAAACCCGTACCAGCGCTTTATTTAAGGAGCGACTATTATGGTGGTTTTATAACGTAAGTCTCAAAAGGTTCGTGAAAAAGATTACTCTTGCGTTGGAGATAAGAATAAAGATACTTTCTTGCTTTAGGCGAGAGTTTGAACCACGGTTTCACTTAGTCTAATCTAGAGAGCACATTTATCTCAAGTATAATTGCTGATAGGAACGAAGAGCAACACATGTAACGTATTCACGGACGGGCAAAACGGTTCTTTTCAGGGTTAGGATCAGAACCGTTCGTTCATTGGAAAGCGATTTTTAATGACACGTTGCTCACAAGTCAGCTTGCATTCATTTGAAATTATTTTTTGCATGTGAATTTTGCTTTTTGAATTTCTACATTTCTACGTAGTTTTAATAAAGAAATAAAATAAATTATAAGAAGGATTTTCCCATAACACTATTTAGTTTTTAAATAAAAATAAACCGATACTGTTATGTATTAAACGTCTGATGTTAAATTGTAAGGTCATTGGCGGTGATAACATATTAAAACATGATAATTTTTGTGGTCGAAACGTAAGCCTAACCAAATTATCAACATATCTTAGTCGAACCAAGGTCTTTGTTCTTATAAACGAATAATTATCTAAAATAATGATTCTTGTTGAGAAACCTTATCTCATCAATACAGCTTTTTTTTTAAAAAAAATATTGATTTTAGTAGTGTTCCCCGCAGTGTTGAAATGATTGTGACCCGTAATTCGTTTGATCTGAAGGTGGATACCGCGAGGTCCAACTTGGACATGCTATTTAGATCAGAAAACAGGTGCTGGAACTGCGGACATAAGCGGGAATATCAGGAAGACATTAATGTTCTCTGTGCAAGGTATTGCGATTTGGTTTCCGCCACCCCTTTCCCTTTTATTGTGTACTTTTGGGATGTTCTTGGACAAAATTTGCGTCCAATTTCTAGGAAAATTTATATTTAGTAATCGAGGCTGTTACCAGGAATGTGAACGTCTTCCTGCAGAGGCCAACAAGCGCGCTCGGAAGATCAATTCCTGGTCTGCAAGATTTCCACCAGGACCTCAGCTTTGATCGCGGGATTGTTCTTCTTCCCGTAACCCATCGCAACTAGAACTACTTTCATATACTAATGTAATTTCGTCAATTTATCAGTATATACGAATGTTAGATAAGGGAGTAGCCGTCTAATTTGACTAATGCTGATAGGAGTGTAAGAGACGTCCCCGAGCGCGTCGCCGAGTGTTTGCGGCGACGCTACACGTCCCAGCGCTTGTCTGAGTGACGTCACTCGGGCGCCAATCCAGATAACGTCGCCGACGCATTTGCATAATGGAGTCGGCACTAATCGCTTACCACTGCACCATCGAACCTCAGATAAAACGTGTCTTTACATAAAATAACATGACCCGTTGGTGGTCCGTGCCGCTACGACGCCATTCCGTCGCACATCAGAAAGGGAAGTGTGGAGGCTCTCCTCATTTGCAGAGAGACGATTTTGAGAATGATTCTTGTTCACCATACGACACCCGTTTTAATCAGTAAATCGTTTAGCAGATACATCACTAAAACCATGTCCGATTGAGACAAATGGGAAATTTCACAATTATAGCGCTATTTACATACCATACTATAATTTTCCCAAATACCATGCTACAAGTTAACGTTATGTAGAAAAATAGGATTTTTATACACAATAGGAAAGTTTAAAACTTGATGTATAATTGCGCCACTTTTCCATGTTGTTGTGCTGTACTGAATGGAGTTCTGGATAAACGTATTGCTAGACTCAAAAAGTGGCAAAATAGAGCATTATATATAATAGAATCTTGGAAAATTATTTTGTGGAAATATTTAGTGTAATAATAATGTTCAGAGAATTTAATTGGCTGTGTTTTCAGGATTTTGTAAAGTTCCATGTTATAGTTTTGTTGTATAAATGCATCAATAAATTGTTTAAATGATAATATTTTTAACATATACGTTAATTATGCAATTATAATTTAATAAATAAACAGAAAAGTGGCCAATTTGTCGAAAAAAAATGTTTGATTCAATTAAAACAAAAAAAAAATTCAAAATTACTACGACGTTTCGTCCATAATATTGGAACTTGATCAAGTAGTAGACAGTTTTGAATTTATGAAAAACTATATTAGATGTCGAAAGATAAATTTATTGTCATGTACTGCGTCCTATGACGCTTTTAAGACGGTCTTACTTTTACACCTTGTAAACGTCGAATGATTATTGCCGGAGTCCATTCTGCATAAATACAAATTGGTGAAACATCCGAAATAGCTCATTATTCTGTTACATGAAAATTACATTTTTATTCTAATGGGAAGATTAAGTTTTATTTTAGATAAGGCAATTTAATGCCGGAAATGTTTATTCCGATATGGATAATGTTTTTTAATTGCTGAAAAATTTAAATGCTGTATTCGAACATAATTTTTTACAACTTATTGAGAGGGAAAATTGTTTCATTTTGCTTACATTTCTAATTTCCGTAGACACAACCTCAACATAAATTTTGGTAAAAATGTTCTCGGTTATATAATTGTCTGTATTATACAAAATTATGAATGAGCGAAAGCAAGGAAAATAAATTAAACGGAATTGTGCTCCAGTTGATAATATTTATCTACATCCTGGAATGTACGTTTGTATAAGATCAATCGCTGAATAAAATGACGAATTATAGTTCGTCGCTACATTATTGAGTTCAGTCCGATTTTATCTATTCGCTTCTGCTGATATTACTCCTAAATGAATTCTTCCAATGTGGTAATTCGCGATAACGTCGCTCTTCCGCAACCCAGCTGTTGTCCGCAAAGTAAATGTTTATTATTAATTAAAGCCCTCGTTTCGATTGTCAGTAATTATTAATTTCCTACAACAAACCGAAATATTTTTATTTGCTTGTCTTTCCAATTTCGATGTAACTGTAGCGGTAATTTTATTGATGAGTTAATTACCTCGAAGCTGGCCTCTGCTCAGCGAAAAAGAGCAGAATGTGCTACTCGTATTTCGTAAAAAAGGAGAGAAGGAAATCACACACACATAGAAAATAAACTTGGAGTGTAATGAGTAATTGATGCTGTCCAATAAATAATAAATATTCGCGACTTTTCGTCCTAATGACTAAGAAATTTCGACTCATGAATGCTAAATGATTCCCCATATAAATTCTTTCATAATTCACGCGCGTGTCTAACCTTTGCTTATTGACCTGAGCAGTGTTTCACTATAAATACATACACAGAAACGAACTGCCAAAGTGGGTAATTGACTTGCATCGGTATTTGCAGATAATCGAGTAAAATATTCACCGCCCGCGGCTGAATCGCAAATAACTCAACCAATTTAGCATTCATGTGCAGTTTGGAAGTAGAGGCGAAAGTTTCGAAACGCTGAATAATGTTACCGTGTTGCATAAATGAAACTTTTACACTGGAAGCAGTGAAGTGTCGTCAACAGATTAATTTCCGTCTGTGAGACACGATAGGAAGTAGTGCAGATGGATCAGTGTCTTCTGTTTCCATAGCTGTGTTCTACAAACTTCAGTTCATTGTGATTTCCCTTTTTTTTAGTCAACTAATTTTTCGTTCATTCTGATACCCGTTTTTCTCTCTGAGGAAACTGACTCTGGTTTCCATTGTGTAAGACGTTGATAAGGCTTAAGAATAAAAATTTGGACTAATTATTGTTATATGAAACGGCGTTTGCAAACGTTGAAGAGATCTTAATTTGTTTAATCTGCTACTCTTCTATTGCGTTTATAAGGATAATTGTCTTATCAATAAGATACTGTTTGTAATTGGTTCGTTAAAGTAAATTTCTACATCCCTAAAAAAAAGCCTATCATCTCTCATTCAATAGCCAAAAATTTTTGTTCTGCTGGATCTGCTCCAACCGTATGGCGACGTTAAAAATATCCCATTTACGTCAATAACCATCATGAGAGAATTTTAATAATCATATAAATGTGTTTATTAATTTAAAGAATTAATAGTTCTCCGTTACTTAACAATAAAATGCACACGTAATAACCAAAACCTTACATCCTCTTTTTAGTTCCGTACTAACTGGGTGCCAGGCGTTGACCGGGTTGTCATATATACGTTTTCACTCTAATTTCGGTTACTCTTGCGCACCTCAATCCGTATCCCTAAATGTGCTCATCTTCCGAAAGGGGTCGAACTCATTGACCCCGAAAAAGTTTCTTTCGATGAATATATCGGCCGTTTTAACATGTTCGAAAATTCCCCCTCTTTTCCCCGGTCCACCACGTCTACTCTGACTTAAACACAAAGTTGAATGTCATAATTAAAATAAGCGTAATCCATAATTATGTAACGCCACTTCACCCCCCCCCCTAACCGTGCTCCCATCCCATGCCAAAAGAGGTTAAAATTAGACTCAGATAACCGGTAGAAACACTATTAATCTCTTTGACCCCTAAAAACATTTATCCGACTCAAATATCGGCCGTTTTAGCATGTTTGAATATTTCCATCCCCGCTCCGCTCCTGGACGGTGGTAGACGTATCTCACCCCGACAGTGTTTTTTTCATGGTCGCAAAGAACACGTGTACTAAATTTAGTGAAATTTGCTCCACGGGTGTAGATTTGTATGCGGAACATACATACAAACACACACACACACACTGCTTTATTTATATTTCCTTATTCTTGTGATAAATCTATGTTATTATACTTTGAGAATAGTTTCACTGGTACAGTTGATTGTCTCAAATTTTTAACGTTTCATGTTACAGTTATCTGCTAGTACCGTTTCCCGATCTCCCGAATGGTACAAATTATTGTAAACATGTCTTTGGGAAATGTAGCGGTGAAGGATTGGTGCGACATGATTAAAGATTTCTTGAAGCCAACGATCTGCCGGATATGAGCGTTTGGCTTGGTCACCTGCCTGGGTCTAATCTCGTTAATCCTTGCGTCTGGGAACTCACCGCCTGCCTTTCATCAATCTCGGAGGGAGCGCGCATTCACACGGCCGCTGTATGTTTTTGTAAGATATGACGACTAAAATATGGCTTGGCTTTTATTCCGCACGAGCCCTTTAGAAAAGCAGTGTATCTCAAGATGTCGGCAGCAGCATTGTGAATATCAATGCAGCACTTAGGCGCAATCCGCTTAGTGCACTCCTAGCAGGTGCGCGCGGTTCCCACCTCCAGCTCTGGAGAAGATAACGTGCAAATATAACCGGCAAAACCTGGGATTCAGCCTGGACAGGGACGTGACCTGTTCCAAAATAATGGGGAATAAAAAGGAAAACTCGTGGAACGTACGCGCCGAGTGAACGCGGACATCTGATATCGAGAAGAAAAGGGTATGCAATTATTGTAGAGCAATTATTATTCCAGAAGTAACGAAAAGTACAACGAATAACTATAAACAATTTCGAGTCTTCATAATATATCTAAGAATCCCCCCCCCCCCCCCGATTTTTTTAGAGTAACAGGCTACATGAGGGTAATCCACGTGGTGGCAACTCACCTCTTATAGCATAGGAAGGGATTTGAAAGAGGGGATGCGGAAGGGTAGAGGAAGGTAGCTAAGGACTAACTAGGGCCCCCGGGCTACAGTTTAAGGATCCTACAAGCATTCGCCTAAATGTGATGCAGGAAAAACCTTAGAAAAACGTGCATCAGGTAGGTCGGACATTGGGTACTTGCTGTGGGGACGCAGCATTCTCTTCTGAGTGCCTTGACTAGTTTAGGAGGCAGCTGGCCGACTGTTTCAATGGGAACAGAGAACAACTTTTACAGTATGTCCAAGGTCTGAGACCCCGGAACATGCGCCTCTCTAAGCAGGCCGAGGTGCCATCGGCTTCTGGGAACCTAAGTTAAAAAAACAAACAGAGAGAGGAAAAGGCATCCCCATCCGGTCTCACCAGAAAGGTTCTGCCTGCGAGAGAAGAGCTCTCATAAGCTAGATCTCCGCTCGTCAGGTAAAAAGTTCTATTTTTGGTGTTATAAAAAAATAAAACTAAAAGCAAGCTGAAAGAGAACATTGACTGGACGATTAAGACAATTCTAACTCCTGAAATGAGAATATAATTCGTCTATAAAATCTGTAATAATTAGATGAAATAGCCAAATACAGACAAAATTAAGTGATGATATAAATGCACTACCAACAGAGGAGGGGCTACTTACGTTGGTGTCAATGTTCTCTTTCAGCTTGTTTTTAGTTTAAGTTTTTATATAACAGTACACAACACAGTGTGGTATTTATTATTATCCTGACTTAATGTCGGTATTTCTAACTGCTACCACTTCCCACTCTTTCACCAATAAATTATTTCAATTCTGATTCTAGTTCCAGAAAAAGGTTAATGATTTTATGAAGTATCAGTATATTTATTTAGATATTTTTGTTACTATCTGGAAACTGAAGTAATGCTCGTTGTCAGTCACATTTAAATATTACAGATGAAGAGACCACGATGCCCTAAAGTTTAAGAATTGTGTACATGATTTGTGACTATATGTACGCTGTCATTGACAAGGAGTGATGATGCCCGTTAGCTGGAAGTTGCGACAGTCGACGGACGGAAAACAAAACAGCAATTTTCTCCCCTCCATTTTTTATTAAATTGTTTCAACTCTCGGTTCAGTTATATTTTTGCTCGAATAGAATTTACTGTGGGTTTGTTTATGCCTTCCGACATGTCAGGTATACCTGTCAGAGGTTAAATATAAAGGGCATTTCAGCGCCATTGCATTTATGCACTTTCCCGGCCTTTACGAGAGAGAAACAAAGTTTAATTTTATTTACATCGGTTTTATATTTGGTACCACTTCGCGAAATGCGACAGCTTTGTTAAACACGTGATCGGGTTAAAATTTTTAACTTCAATCTGAAATGCGCGTGCAGGAGCTGAATCAAGGTAGATTATATTTGTTATTTTTTCCGAAAAGATTCAAAAAGTTGGCTATGAATAATAACTGGCGATTAAATATCATATTATGAAAAGTCATATATGTATGAAGGTGAATTTAACTGGCTGGTGACGTCAGGCAAAAAGTCACTTGTCTTCTATTAATCTGATTTTGGGAATCTTCCTGACGGGTTGGAACAATCTGATTTATTGGCTTCGTCATGTGACCTTCCCTTAGTCCTCCAGATTTCCGCTGACAGTAGTTTCCCACTTGTGATGAAATAAATCTATTGTCATTAGTATTAGATCTCAATAAAAAAAACTGAGTCTCAGGATGAAGATGAGATTGTTTAGGGTTAAAATGAAGCGGCAACTTTGTCCTAATTTGGACTGATGTCCAATAACTAGAATAGAGAACAGTATTTTCTATTTCGTGTGTTTAACAACTAGAATGCCTACCAACTGACAGCATGTTATACATTGTGAATATTCATTTAAATTTTAAGGTTATCAATCTGATCACCCTCGTACGATGGCAACGATCGTAAGTTTTTCCAAACGCTTTTTGATATTTTTTTGTTAGACAGGAAATGTGAACAATACGACTTGATTTCCGAAAATGGCACTACCACGAATAGTGTTTGTAGCATCAACCTGCAATGGAGTAAGTTGGAACTTCAGTTATGATAACTAGGGAATCATAAATGAATTTAGAACCCATGGTTGCTCATCAGGGAACATGCAGTGATTAACTACACAGTTGTGCTACGGCTTTGATACAGATATCTTTTGCGATCGATCAGACCCTGATGGCAGAATCGCGTGAGTGAATTTCCCCCATCTGTCGCTTGTAGGATCTCCTGTTCTTCATCATAACAAAAGAACAGTAAAACTCGTGCACTAGAGTTTTGTTTGCGCCATAACATGTGTGATTTTTCTTTGATGTCAATCGCAAGCGAGTTTTAAATTTACGATTTTTTTTCCAGGGAATTTATTTGTATATCAGTCAACTTATTTGTTGCGCCCCCCCCCCCCAACCACCATCCTCCATCTATCCCCACGCACAATTGATTTCCAGAGCCTTACATCACAGTCATTCTACTGTTAGAATGTTCCCTTTCACTTCGTTTTATTTTGGTTGTTTGATTCAGAAATCATGAAATATTTTCAGACTCTAAAAAGTTACAAATTTAAGTGAAGTTAAAAATTTAAGAGGCTTATTTCTTGCATAAAAGCTCGTCTTATATTTGTTTTTTCCATACAAATAATATTCAACGATCATTTGTTTCAAATGTATTTAATATTTTTATTACACATTTCCCAAATCTACCAACTCTAACAAGATGGCGATGTCTTCTGATAATAGCAGTTATGTTCGCTCTGGTCCTTTCCTTAGTGCACGAGTAACCGTTCGTGCCTTACACTGTTTATAAGAGATTTTGTCTTTGTTTGCTCCGTTTAATGTAGACATTTGGTGCTTTCATAGGGGGAAAATGTAAAATGTATGTGTTGGATATATATACTAATTAGATAAAGAAGCTGCCAATAAACAGACAAAAATTAAGTGGTAGAAGAAATACCGCCCACACAACACTTCTGTAATCCTTGTTGCTTTCGTCAGGGAATTCAAAATCACAAGATACGCAAGAACGACAGACCACACAAACCAGGCTCGTCACTCAACAGCAAAACTAAAATGAAGTTAAACGCAAATAACATAGAAAAGCAAAGTGATCCTTGCCATTTTTTGTAGCAATTTGTTTCATAATTGACGTTAAATTTATGAAGCATTCGGATTATGTTTGGAGACAACAGATTGTCAATAAGAAATTGGACATTTTAATTTTTAATTATGGTATTTAGTGACCTTTTAGTTTTCCCTATGTAACAGGAATTGCAACCATAGTAAGAGATTTTATATTTTTTTTTTTAAAAAAAAGGGCAATGTTTGCTGTATGTGTGAAGTGGGTCCTTGAGGTTTTTTTTAATAAAGTGTATTCGTAGATCTGTAAATGACGGAAATTTATTTTTTTAAAGAAAAATGTGGACGAACTTTTAAAAATTTGTTATAAGGGCGAACGAGATAAAATTTAGATTGAGGTGATTAGGGACTGCTAGTAGTGGTTTATTGAGTATCTTCGTATATATAATTTTTCTATCTATATATTTACATTTAGTAATTTTTTATTAATTTTGTGAAAGTGTTGATTCTAAGCGAATCCGTTCCATCCAAGGAACGGAGTCCTACGTGGACGTCATGTCATGTGTATGCATTTTGATCGATCATATTTCAGTGACGCATGTGTTGTTCGAAGTGTTGTACAGTCGTCGTCTCATCAGCAGAAAAAGCGTCTTTCTACGTAATGTCACAAAAACCAATTAACTTGTTAAATTCGTTCAAGGGTTCGCGGCGCCGAAAGGCAGGACGATGGACTGTGCTCCGTCACCACTACTCGTCATACACTTCTCAGTTATTTTAATTATAAAATTTTATGTTAAATTGGTGATGTGAAAAACCAAGCTGTTTGTGCATTTTGCCCTTTATAGATGTCAACATTTTTCCGTTTCTTTCGTGATGTTAATTAATTTCTATTTTCGAAATAACAATCCATTATTATTTGCTTTGTACGAATGATTTGTGATTTAGTTCTCGGAAGGGGAACAATTTTTTCTTCATACCTTTGTTGATTTTGAATTTTTTTCTTTCTGCAATTAAAATAATTTTTCTTATAAAAAGCACAAAGCTTCAGTTGAAATATTTCTACTGAACATTCTTATGATAAACCTAACAAATGCCCAAATTATCAATGGAACACACTCGATAATTATTTGCCAGTTATATTAATTCTGTATTCTTATTTCAGTGCCCTTAATTCATTTTTCCAGACTAATGCCTGTTAGTCGTTACCTAGTCGGGCATCTCCATAACACATTTTAAGGGGTAGATAATTCTTCTCGTTATTTTTGCAAGTAGATTACAAACTTTTATATACAATGCGATTTAGAATTAGTTAGGTATTTAATCCATTAGTCAGTCGTTGAGGAAAAAAGTCAAGTAAGAAAAATGGTAATATAAATATAAAAATACATTTAATATACAGAAAAAGTCATGAAGTAAGATGGAACAAACTTGACAGAACCTGAAATTGAGTGTAGTTGGGGCAAAGACCCTATCAAATGTATTTATTTGGTAATCTACAATTGGGCAATTAGCCTTGCAGTTGTTACATTATTATATTGTTCTATATACAAATTATTTATATTCTGACACTAACAAAAATAATTCAAAGTCCTTAGTTAAATTTGTAGCCTGAAAAATAAACACCAAGTGGTATATATTAACTTCATTCTGGATCGAATATTTACATTGTAATATCATCTTTAATATTATTTTGATTAGTTGAAGGAAATCACTTCACATTCTACGGTTTTTAAGATTTAACCTACATTTAATTCATCACTTGTATTATCTGACTTTAATGTATGAACCCAGCCAAATTGATCAGAAATAACATATTAACAAGAAATATAAAATTTTCGCAACGTTTCGTCAGGTGTACAATGTATGTAAATTAATTACTCCATTGATTGCCTGATAAAGTAGATTGAGGACGAAACGTATGCATGTTTTTCTGCTAATAAATTATTTCTGACTAATTTCGCAGTGTTCTTGCTACTAAATTTGTTTTCCTGAGGAGGACTTTCCTCAAACTGTCCTTCAGATAAATTATTCTAGTTGTTGATCGTTATATTTCGAAATGAAAATTTGCCAACATCGGTTCTCTGCAAATGTCAGTTAGCACACGTTCCCACGTTATGTTGAGGAACTTGTAGAGTTTGGATGAAGAAGAAGATAATCATCTCTTATATACATGGCGACTCACTAAATCGCATCAAATTTCCTGATTACTTGTATCAGTTTGTTGACGTGTGTACGACGCGGATATGCTTGGCACCTCTATCAAGAGACCATAACGCGATTCTAACCGCAAATTTGACTCAATAAGGCCTTTCACGTACACGTCGGAGCCAATGTATTAGGTGACAGGACAAGCTACTTTGCGGTGATCCATCACTCGCCGGTCCGGCTGTGACATCTGTCTTCCCACGCGTGGTACCAGATATCTCACCTTCAGAATAGCTGCCAAACAAGCGCTCAGTTTTAAGTCAGGCTATACCGGGTGCGGTGACCTGCATTGTCACCGTAAGTGGTTTGAACAAACGTGAAACGAAAGTTCGCAAGTAATTGGGAAGGGACCCAGGAAACACGAAAGACTTTGGGTCTCGGAAGCATGTAACTGGCTTTTTCTGAAGTCTCCCTTAAGACATTTTACGTCGGTATTTGCATTACATTCTTTTAATCCTGATCCGCACTTTTCTGTTTGGTGTTCCAACACATTTAACTCTCTTTTTAGAGATTGTTTCATAACTTTTTTCTATTAGAGTTTTTGTGGTGGTAACTTTTTTATCTGTACAAATTTATTTAATTACTGGATATGCTCACGTTGGTAATAAGTAGAAAATCTTTTCACCAGTTCAGAAATCCGGAGCATCCTGCAGGCTTCGTATAGCCAGAAGCATTTTATTAACAACTGTCTTGCCACTAAGAATTCTGAAGACTCAATACCTGACTGACGTATCACTTGATTTGCTTTAATTTTGAGAGCGAGCCCGGTTGAGGCCACCAAGAGAACAAAGTGTTGCTCGGAAATCAAGGTCATAGACGCACAGCCTTCAGAAAAGAAAGAGAAGCAGCTTGTCCAAAATGAGTTCAGTCTCAAGGACTCTTCTCATACCGCCAGCGAGAATATTTAAGTTTGCGGAGTTGTAATGCCGGCACCTGATTTATTTAGGATTACTCCTTGTTTTCTGAGAGTTCTCATTCAAAAGCATTACAGACGTCAAGTTACATTCGTTCCACGTTTCTGATATTGTAGGTTTCTTGAGTGATCCTTGGAAATGTAACCTTTTTCGGATCGCAATTTGGTGGATGGTCATGGCGCATGTAGCTGGCTGGCGTGAGAGGTAGCGTGTCGTCTGCGTCGAATGCGTGACTGGTGATATTTCCAACATCTGTCGTGATGAGTCTGTTAATTCTGTTAATTTGCGTGTTGTGCAACATGATGCACTACTGAATTGCGTGTTAAGTGGACACGTCATTCGAGGGTGCTACCGAAATTGATTCTGACAAAACATTCTGAAGGAGTCTGTAATCTAGTGATTCCAATTTCTGGTTGCCTCTCGGAAATCACGAATTTGAACCTGTGACATTCTCACATTTCTCCTGCTTCCTTTGAACACTTGATTTTTCTAACCATAAACTATATTTTTTCATATCGTTTGGCATAAACATGACACTTCTGCGGACAGGATGTTAATGATATTTATACAAATTAGTCTATCACCCCTTTCTTCACGGAGAGGCCGCGTGGAAACTCGTCTTAAA
Organism: Zhengitettix transpicula; assembly: GCA_037074705.1. Classification (NCBI taxonomy): domain Eukaryota; kingdom Metazoa; phylum Arthropoda; class Insecta; order Orthoptera; family Tetrigidae; genus Zhengitettix; species Zhengitettix transpicula. The sequence continues at coordinate 56,125,704 of CM073596.1, read as the reverse complement.
TTGATTTTTGTTGTGTGGGAAAGAAAGAAGGAACGGTACACATTTATTTTACGTCAGATTATTAGTCAGAATTTCACAAGTTTTTATCCACTCACCTCTTGGTGTTTTTCGTCATGTATTCGTTTCTCATAGTTCCATCCTTTATTTATTGTCATTAATTTATTTTTGAGCGATAGTAAATTTAACCTCAGCTGAACTCGCTGATTAATTCATTTGAGTTCGAAGTTAAACAATAAGCCGGAACAAACCACTTTAGAGGATGAGTCACTAAAGGATAAACGAGAGGATGGTTTAGATAATTATCTGGAACAGGGAAGGGTTTTAACAAGGAAAACGTACCGTGCTGATACGATCTGAACAGAGTTTGGTTAGCTGAGTGTCCCAGATCTCTAATATTCGAGTAACATTTTATCTGACAGTTGTCATTTTGAGTGTCGGTTTTTGAGTTCTTGCAGTTCCGCGTGAATGGCGATGTCCAGGTGAGCAGGGCCTGTATCTTATCTGGAGCGGGCTGCGGATCCAATCTACATGAGCAAACACGTCCGGACACTGCAAACACGGCTCTGTACCGCAGACAGCCAACCCAACAATATCGACCGATTGTTTCCCTTCCAAGATTCCATTAGCGGTCGGCTTTTTCATTAAACCATATCGTTTTATGGGGACATAAAGAGGCCCCTGGCTGCGCCGTCCAAATTTATCGAACCGCGGGGGCGTCACCTGAAACGTATCATGGAAGCTAGGTACCACTGATAAACTAAGTGAACTAGAAAATAACATTTATAAAATCCAGAAATATGTTTCTTGGATGATATCCGTGGCCTCACATTTTCATTGTAGCTAACAGGTGGACATAAACTGTTCTCGGAGTGTAGTGATCAACTGGTCGACAATTATCGCTATTCGGAATTTTAATATACGGTGGGTTTATTAGTGTCTGACATTGGTTTCTCAGAAAACTCAAATGTTCAATTATCAACATCAGCTGTTCTAACAGAATTTCAAGTTGCCATCTCTGCTGTAATAACACATTACCGATAATTTGTGCCATTATTTTCCGAATCTAGTTTCGTTCTCGTCATATTTGATAAGACCATCATTCTCTTCTGTGCATTTGGGATTATTTCAGAACTGGAATTATTTTCGTGATCAAAAAGACTACCCATAGATTTTTACTTGTCTCATTGCGAAACAGTTTTCCACAAAGGATATTTAAGTAATATAAAATGTCATTTTCGGAACTTTTATACGTCAAGTACATACATCCACGTAGATTCATTTTTCGACTCAAGACCGTTGGTATTCGGTTTTTTTGGCTTAGAAACTTGATTTGGGGTTTCCTAAATTTATATTGTCCAGTTCTGAGATGTAGACCCTAATAGTGTTTAACGTTGTTGAATTCCTCCCATGTTTGCTAACTCGTACTAGTTTTTAACTCGTGAATATGTATCATATCATATCATAGTTAGTTCAGGGTTATCGACTATTTAATTCGAAAAATCAAGGAATTAAATAAATACTTTTGAAAAGCAGTCTAGTTGCACTCGTCTAACTCGCTCACACTTTGTAAGTTGTTCAGTCAGAACAGTTTTATACAGTTCTGTCTACTTCAATTAATGAGAAAATAATACAAGTAAATTTAAGTTATTATAATCCATATTTAGGAGGGGGATTTATTACTTAATTAAGGTTCTCTAATAATTTTCCACCGTTTTCTGGAAGTTATGTAAAGTATTTTAATTAGTTGCAGGGTAGATTTTGTTTGTTCGGAGAAGTGGCGTTTTAAAACTAGATGGAGTGGATCTGGTTGAACTGGAAGGTTTGCGGTCGTGCATTTTTCATGCTTGTTCTTAATTTGGGCGGCTTCCGGAGCGGGCCATCTCCGGCTTTGCGAGGAAGCCATTTCCGGCTCAGGTGCACAGGAACTGCGGCGAACCGTCATTTCCCCATATGTTTTGCCTCTGTTAATATTCATAATCTGTTCCTTGCCGCCGCCTTGTTTGCGTAATCGAGCCCGCATATACACACAACTACATCCACAACGGACAATTACCCCCGGCCAGTTAGTAGAACTGTCAGTCCAATATTCAATGAATATTTACATATTTCTTTACTTTACTTAACCTAATATTTTGTTCGAACAGAGCTTCGGCTTCCAATACGATGCAGTGTACGGGGAAGACTGCGTTGAGTTGATCCCTGATTAAGATCTGTAGCCTAGTTGCTCTTTTGTTGTCACCTCTGTTCTACCCGATCGTTGACTTGCTCATTCAGTTTTCCAACTAACAGTCCAGCCTTTTAACACGTAACAACCGCAACCCTTCCACAGTTATTTCTCACATAGACCCTCCAAGAGTGTTAACAATCGTTCAAAGGCTATTAAATCGCGTCCTATACCATATATTTATAAACTAACCACTACTTCTGTTGTGCTCACTATAAATTTGCCTGGTTCAGTGTATATGTATTAAGGGTCATATAATTGTAAATGTTATTTGAGTGTGAATAAAATTATACGCTTAACCCCACAGATTGTTTAATCCCATTATTGTTTGGAGGGGAGAAGTGAATGGGAACAACTGAAAAGACACCTAATTATTCTCGCCGTCTTCCAAAAGGATACATCCTCAAAGGAACTGCGAAGATAGTCGAAGTTCTGTTAATTAAATGTATAAAACGTAATTATTCGAAAGTTTGAAAATTGTGGAGATTTTTCTATCGTAAATGTGTATCATATAATGTTTGCACTCCCAATTACAAATGCTTCAGCACTAGTACATGGTCTGTCTTTTTGAAATAATTGAAACTGTGCTTAAATTCATAATCCTTCAAATTACAATTGGCTGAAGCCTAATTTTCATGCTTTTATATTCGACGTGGAAACTTTTCCTAAACACCATCCCAAACTTTGCATATCGTTGTCGTCGGAGGAGTGGGAGAGTGGTCCACACAAGAGGCTGCGTTCACGTAAATACTACTTTGGTGAGCAGAGAGAGGCCAACTCTTAATGTGATTAAAAGCGGACTTGAAAATGACAAAAACCGGAAAGCCGCTTAGTCGGCGCATTACATGGCGGCCAAGCGGAGTCCAAGGGAAACAGCAGGGACAGACCACAACAAAGAGCTCCACCACACAAACGTCATGCGACCTCCTCTACCCGATATTATGCTGCAAACGTTGCTGTTGTACTCGCTAAACAAATCACCACAGTATAACCAAGGCCCTGCTCTCACCCCTACAACAACGCGGATTGACTTTGGTCGTGGCTGAAGAAAACAAAATAATTAACTCGTAATGGCACCATTGTATATAATTTTTTGAAAGTTCTCACGACGTCAGAGATAACACGATTGACGCGCCTAGTGGTTGACAAATGAATAATCCACACATACCATTAGTGTCGCTGTGTGTACCAGTATAGAAAGTTAGTTTTTATTGGCCTCTGAATTTATGGAGTCTTCTCGTACGAAGGTCTTCACGTCATAGAACCACTAATTAAAAAAATCGAGAGAATTATACATTATTCATTAATTTATCATTTAATTATAATGAAATTAAATAGCAATATGACAGAAAAATTAAGTGTAATCTACACTACCAACACATTTATTTTATTCAGATATATATATATCTCGTCAATCATTGTTTTATCACATTTCGTTATTTGCATGCTTAATCATATGAATTATGTTTTATTTTCGTTATTTTCAATTTATTTGTTTTGTCACAAATTTAAATAAGTACACTCTTGGATACTATCGGTCAGTAACTAAATATTTTACTATAAGCAACTTACAAAAATACAAGTATACAACGTTTCGTCCTTAACACGAGGACTTTCATCAAGTGTACACTGTATTTAGAGCATTATACGTTGTCATGTTCTCCTATTCATATGAGAGAAAACTTTATGCAGAATTAATTATTTTTACTAGTATTTAAGTCATGATATATCTGCAATTCCTGTTTTAACCGAAAAAATTATTTTAACAATCCTAACTTCTTAAATTGACTTTAATATACATTTTTATAATTTAAATCTGAAATTAAGAAAAAAATATATAATTTTAATGATTTACCCCAATGTAAACCAATCATCAGTTTGAAGGGAAAAACTAAGCTTTCATTTTCAAATTTTTAATGTAAAATTTTTCGGTTTTCGACAATTTTCCATATTTATCTTTACAAAGAAAAATTTTCAAAAGAATTACACTTGATAAAGGATTTCCCTAACACACGCATATATATATATTAAAAAATTGATAATAGCTTCAGTGTACCTGCATTGAATTTAGTATTTAATGATTAACTATTAATTTTCTTTTATAAATCGGAAACTATATACCTAACGACTAGAGTGTATCCAATGTTGTCTTCTAGATTTTTCTGGCCTGCTTTGTAAATTGAATAAAGAATAATGTTAATATTTTTTAAAAAATCTATACGATTAATTTTATTTTTACAATATGACCGAAGACGGAATGAAACGTGTTTGTTACATGTTTTATTGATGACACTTAAGTTTTCTGACTTATTGATTATTTTATTTATTTAATAAATTAGTTATATCGCATACTTTTGCTCCCGATGTTATTTACTCCGATACTATTTTGTGTGTCGTCCCTAGCCTGTAGTTCTTCGTAGATTGCCCACCCGTGAGCTACTTTGATCTCTCCAACGAAGGACAGCGCCTTTTCATTACGGCACATTGCGATAATCATACCCTATTCAGATAGTATATTTATAATGGAGAAATCTTCTCCAGAATAGCAACTACACGAACTGCTTAGTTTCTTTGATCAATGTTGGTGTTATATTAACTAGATGCTTGAAATTTATAAATTGTATGAATCCAAAATTAATCGGTTCTGCGTCATATAGAGAAATTATGGATTATATCATTCGTGGTCATTTGCACAAATGTAACATGCTTCTGATGTCCCGCCAAGCTTTCTAAAGCTCGGTTGACAAAGACTACGGGAGAAGCTGATCTGAGAAAGTTAACGATGGCTTCATACCTCTCTCCAAATCCCCTTGTAAACAGCAAAGCTCCCGATTGATTCAAGCCGAAGTATTAATCCGTAAGTATTACGCGGTATGGAGATTTTGATCCTCGCTGTTGTGGAGTGGTGAAAATCTCGCATGAAGTTTTTAAAGAGCCTGTGCAAGTTGGTTCCATTGTGCATGAAGACAATTGTTTGGCGAGACGAGGAAGTAACTCGGCTAAGACGGGTTTATTGCTGCTTTCAAACACTCCAGACGAGCGTAGACAATTATCGAAGCAAATAAGATACCAACAACATTGAAGTGAATGCTATCAGTCTCTTTAACGTGAGGCAGCTATTCATTCATTTATAGAGTAATAGTCATAGGTAAGCTCCTAGTGAATGCAGAAAATTATTCACAATGAAATACGCGTCTCCTAACGAGAATTAATTCCGAAAAACTGATTAACAATACGCTGGGAATTAATTTAAATAGTTCTTTGTCCACTTGTACATAATTGTTTTCCCTGCGTCCGTCCTTGCGATTTAATGTGTTTTAATAAACGACTTATTCGGTTAATAAACCGAGAATCTTTTATTAAAACAAAACAGTGCGAAAGTCTGCGTTATTTGTTTTAATAAAGCTATGCTTCAACACTTAAATTCCATATAATTTTAGTTGTTTAATTTTTTTTCAATTACAGCAACCTGTAGAGCAAAATTTTTCGCCGATTTTTTGTACGTGTAAAATATTAAAAATCAGGATCGACTTCATACTATCGATTGGCCGTTGAGTTGTATTTCCTCATATTTTGAGAATAGCCTTTTAATCTCATTGTATAGTAATATAGAACTCTTGATGAATGTGGCCTGGCTACAGGTACAAGAGTGAAAATGAATACATTTAGTGACTGTCAAAGGCTATTCTGTATATATATATATGAAATCAGGATCCAGTCTTGCAGTAGTGAAACTAAGTAGATCTCGGGTATGTTTCGGTGATTTTATTCCCAAACTTACGAAATATGAAGAGCAATTTTCTTTCGGAGGATGTGATATGGAAAATCAATGTTTTTTGGCTTGTAATTGATATCTGTTCTGGTTTATATTTATATAAAATCATTACATTATTCGTTTGGAGCTAAATGTTGCGTTATTAAAGCTCTCCGTTGTATCTTTCGGACCGTGATTCCAAGTGAAGCTTCGAGATTGCAGGACTTTGTGAATTAAATGATTGGGTTGTGTTTGAAAATGACCAGGCGTGGTCGTACGAGAGTTTAGAGTACGGATCACGCACGCTTTTATTGATCGTGACGTGAGATTGCCGACACTTGTTACACGCAACGTTTTCCTGAAGGTGAGAGCGGCCATTTCCAGCCACGTGCTGAGCCACGTCCGACTGTGGAACCCGCAACTAACCACCTCAACTCGACTACCATTTTGCTCTGCATATTTCGGAAAATCTGTTCACTGAGTAAAAAGTAATTACTTAATAGAGTGTTAGAACTCTCAAATAGAGTCCTGCAATCGTCACGATTGAAATTTTAAAAGGAAAATAATGCAAATTCAATACATTTATATCTTTACATTTCCGCCATCCTAATAATTCGCTGTAATGTACATTACAGTTTTTTATATATACCGTATCGTCGTGGGCTTGATAATGACGTTCGGTTGGCGTGTTAAAAATGAAACAGATTATCTGATTCTTAGACAAGTTGACATCTTTTTTGCCCTCCTGTAAATGTTATTACACATCTGCGTCGCATTGTTCTCAACTATTCGTTGTATAGAAATCTAACATCATTTTAAATTGTCATAAAATACGTATTTTTATAATTTTTTCCCCTTTTGTTTTAGGTGAGTTGCGCAAATTCGGCTGCAATATGTCCATGGACCCTGTAGATAAGTATATTATTTATAGCTATATGCTGTAGTATTTAAAATATATAAAATACCCTTCTGTGTATAAGTATATTAATTACATAAATAAATATCCAAGTAAAAAAAAAAAAAGTACTAAGTTAAATACCACACAACGTGTCTGCAATCATTGTTGCTTTCCTTAATTGATTCAATATATACGAGAGAGAGTTTCCCCTGGCGACCATACTACCCCCCCATCCTCTATTGCGCATTTCGTTCGACTATTCATATTTTCAGTGCGCCTATGTTTTGTCAAACATGATAACATTTAACTTGTAGCATCTTAGGGTTATATTATTTTCTTATTCTTATAAGGCATATGCATATGTTAAGCGAGCATTATGTCTACGTTATCGAACCTGGACGTTTTCCCGGCTTATTAAAGAAGCTTGTCACGTGTGTCTTTTGTTTTCCATTTTCACCGTAGCTGCCATAAAACGACGTTTCTCGATTTGTCATCAGCCCTGTGTCAACCACTAGCTTCGTCACTTACGCGACTCGAAACGTGCTGAAGTCCTTAAAACATTAAATTGTGCAAGATTGTAAATGTCGTACAGGTGGAATAATTTTTCAGCGGTAAACACTACGGAGGAACGGTAAATTAGAGGTACAGAAATAACATTCTCTCCCATCATAATTGTTGGATTAATTACTCCTTATCTGTTCCATGTTGTAATTTCCCGTAGATCAGATGGACGCCGAACCGTAAAATGCACACGGAGCTTGATGTTTCGCCTGAATCTTAATGTTTTGAAGTCGAAGAACTGGCATCCGTGCCATTAAGAAAGTCCAATATTAACACACACACACACACACAAACTCATTCTGTGTAAAGGTTTCAGAATGTACACCTTCAGCATGGTCGTAACTATTTGAATTCGTCACATTTAGTAAGAAAATCGTTTACTAAAAATTACGCGTTTGATCACCTAGCTTCCTTAAAGAACTTTAAATATATATTACTTTACGTCTACTTTTTTATTAAAAACGACCATTTAACATACTTTATTATAATTTAAACATATTTTTTTGAATTGTAATAGTGCGTTTAAATAGTCGTCAAATATATCTTATTAATTTGTAAAAATGTAGCACTGAATGTTTCTCTTTTCCAAAATTAAAGTCGTGTCAAATTTTTAATTATGTATAAAAATTTAAAACAAAACTGATAAAAATCATTTGAGGTTTATTATAAGCATAATATAATCAACAATATATTACTTTCGTACGAAACTAAGACCAATCAGAATAACTTCTGGTCAGGGACTACCGAAACAGGCCATATAAACGACCAAACATGACATCGACGGCACTTTACCTGACGATGACGGTGACAGCTATAGAAACGTTTTGGCAAAATAACGGCGACACCCGGTTGGAATCCCGAGAACACTTCATACAACAGTTACACCGGGAAAATCTACGTTCTCTATTTTATAAAGTTATTTATTTATTTTCAACCTAATGTTAAGATAGAATAATTATAACATATTCTATTCCGCAGTACAATGGTATGCATTTAACTTTTCATCCAAGGTGTTATATTTCCCCCCCTAAAATTAATTGGCCGTGAGCACTATGTTATTGAATGTGCGATACCTGAAGTTTGCAGTGATGCCTAGGATTGGACCAGTCTCCTATCTGTGATGTGCAGCTTGTCGGAATTGTTCCTCGTGACGAAGTTGACTCCTTTGACGACGCCCCGCGGCCCTGTTTCCACTTACTAAGTTTTAATTAGAAACCACCGTGCTCATCGTAAATTTCCTCCATCATCGTGCCCAATTTGCCACAGCATTTCACTCTTGCTTTTCTTTACGGACTTATTAAAAGTGTGTGTTCGCGCTCGCCTCCAGGTGGGTGACGTAGTGTCCCCGAATCAACGCCGGATCTCGTAATTATGGAATCGCCGAGAATTGAAGCAAGTAAACTGGAATTTGAAAATTGCTGTATATATATATATATATATATATATATATATATATATATATACTCGATCTTTCCATGTCTGGTTGATAGAGTTGGAAGAAGAAGTAACAAACGACTGTAATAACAGCTGAACAAGGGGCATATAAGAAGAATCAGAGTCCTAGGACGGGAATTAATGAACAAGAAATAAATTTGTCAGTATATTTAATACTCGGACTTGCCATTGCTTATAAGTTAACGAGGAACTGGTTTTGTTTCTTAGTTCATTTCTATAACGTCTTTTTTAAAATTAATCTTCGATTAATATTATTCTTTACATACCTTTTTATAATTGAATTACTCATCAGGCGTGACAATTTTTTATACAATCCAGGCAGTAGCATCTTGCCTCTAAATTTGCAGTATATATTATAATTACTTTCCTCAAAGGCTATTAATTTATTTATAGTATTATAATAAAGTCAGATATTTTTCATCATTATTATAATTATTAATTAAAACCCTTTAATCAGTCTCAATAGTTTTAATCTTGTTATGTACACAGAAGCTTTCGACAACACAGTGCCCTAACCACGTCTACAATAATGTCTGAAGTTTCCTGTTCTTCCAACCCTAAATTTGAGCGCAAAATTATTCGTAAATATTTTCATCTGTTTATTTGAGGTGCATTCTCCCAATTTATCTACACTCTATTTAATTGAACGTTATTGATTTGCATTTTCCGCTATTTATCTTCATTTTATTTGGGTAAACCCTGTTTAACTCGCATTATTCCGAAATTTTTGTAAATGAATTCTCAGTGGGACGGTAGAAAGTGAGAAGTGAGGGAGAGGGAGTGCCGAGGTAGTTAAAATGAATGAAGTGTGTCGTCGTCGTAAATAAAAACATTTCTGAGCCCTTCAGATCAATGCACACACACACACACACATTGCTTCTCAACAACGGTGAAGCTTTAATACGTCACAATTGAACGAGCGAGAGTTCTTTGACGCCCGAGTCTGTAATGACTCTCTTACCAAGAATCAGAAAAACCATCTCCACGCAGATTAAACCCCCATTTTGTGAATTATATATTGAAGTTGGACTTTCTGTATCTAATCTTTGAATGAATGAAGCTCCTGAGTTAAATCGTTATATTATCGCTTAACTATTTCACGGAGAATTTGCTCTTCAACGAAATGATAACCACATATGAGTTCCTATATTATTTCCATAGGTGCTATATGTTTTAATGACGACGTAGTTTATTTCGCATAAATCTTAGTCTTATAACGCCTGAATTGTTTGTAATTTCACATTCATAAAACGTCTTTGCTTTTGAGCTAACATTAGGCCTAATTAAAAATACCAAAACGTAAAGAAACATCAATACAGCCATTATTGTAGCATTTTGTAACCTGCTCCAGATTCCACACAAAGGTGGAGTCTTCTAAGGTGGTTTAATAATGAGGAGTAGCTTTCTCTTTAATTTAGATGCTGATACGTAACGTAACTCAATATGTATTTTAAATTCAGTATAGAATTTATACGCATTTAGTACTTTGTAATTAGAAATGTAAAAGCTGCACATCGGAAACGAAAAGGAATTCATTTTCATTTTGATTTGAGGTTTGGTTCATAATTGTTTAGTTGTTTCCTCTTGGCTCAAAAAATTTAGATTTCTACATAAAGTTTATTCTTCCAAACCAACTTCCAAGTACGTTGTTCGAGCACTAGGATGAGTCAAGAGGACTAGAGATTCAAACCAAACATTACTGAAACCGACATTCAATGTTGTTTAAATATTTCAGTTAATCAGAGGATCAGGATGGAAAAATATGGGCCGGGCCGGGAATCGAACCCAGGAAGTATAATTCTTACGTGGTAGTTTTATCATATGATCTTCTCTGTTGCATCTTTCTTCATATGAAGGGGAGTCAGGGGGAGTCGACCAGAGAAGGTCACGTTGTAAGAGCGGATTTTCTGGGTTCGATTCGCATTCCCGCCCAGATTTTTCCATCTTGATCCTTTGGTTCAGTTTTTATTGAAATAATTTATTGTCTTATTGAAGTAATTCAGATAAATTTATGTGTTTACAAAATTATTATACTTTGTACATCTCTAAAGTATGCTCACAGGGGCATTCCTCTTTACGACCTTTATTATTATTATTATTATTTGTTTGTGAAGCATTAAAATTTTAGTATTTAAAAAACTGCACTTCTTGTCTGTAGTTAAACAGGTTGTAAATAAATCGGAGTACAATGTAATGGCAGTTAGTGACATTCATATTGATCTTTTCTTCTCTTGTTTACTTCTTCCAGCAAACTTTGTTTCCAGATATCTGTAGGTCATGTGATATAGCAAAACGTATGAGCTGCACAGTATGAGAAGCGAGAAGGCGGATGGCAGTATTGACGTCAGGGTTGAAGTTTCTCTTGGAGACCAGCTGGCGTAAGACTACCATCATTCTTAAAAACAATCATTAGATTCTTACGAACGAGAATATACAGACAGCGGCAACGTCTTTTTGCCATACCCTGTACTTATTTCTTACTAATTTTTTTTTACTACAAAGTTACCGTACCAAAGTTTTCTGTTAAAACCAGCTCCGGCCTACACCCCAAGTCTAGTGGACGACTGCGCATCGTATGTTTACACGACTAGATATTTATATTCTTAATTCATCTCCCGTTTATAAGCTGTTGTTCTTTCTCGTTATTGAAGAGAAGTTTCGTTTAAATTGAGCAAGTCCATAATTAAAAACCCTTCTCTTGCATCTAGGCTCGGTACGCCATTTTTACAACAATATATAATTTGGTCATTTTTATTAATATCGCCTTATCCTAAGGAATCAAATCTCTCTTAATTATTTTCAGAAAATACCACACCATGAGCAACCGTAACATGCGGTTTGTTTCCTTTTATTTACTGAAATTCGTTGTTTCATATTCGAAGCTTTTTTGGTTTCCCATCTAGCGCTTATGGCAAGGAAGGTATTGAGCACGTTTTTATTATCTCGGGTTCGTCGGGCTGCTCGTATGCGGGCGCCTCTCTCTATATTTGTATGTCTCTCTCTAATCTGCGTCTCTCTTTGTTGGCGGGGGTGGGCAATGTGGCAACACCGCATCAGCTTCCTCGCAAATCGCGGCGCCGCTCCAAACATTAAAAATTTAGGACCTGGCGAAACGCTGATAAGGATCTGCCGCCTCAAATATTCGTAAAGAACTGCGATGGTAATGCTAATGCCCAGCTCCATGTTTACACAAAACTCTGCTGTGACGTCAGCGTATATGCGTCGGCGGAGCCATCCATCGGAAAAGACGTTACGCTTTGGGCCAGCAATAGAAGTTACTTTATCATAATGTTATTGATATCTGCCGTAACACTTCATTCTCTCACGTTAGAAGTATTCCATTGCTCGGTCTTTATTTTATACTTTCCCATAGTTGCGCAGGTATTTATTTTCACAATCTTCAGGGTTCAATTCAATATGTAGTATGTAATTGAAGTCCTTACTGAACACAAAACTAGATTATAAGCAAAGGTTTAGTTTCTTCACCATGACAATTATTAAATAATTTTTTTATTTATGTTTATTTAAATATGGGGGTCAACCACTTTGTGCTGTTAGTAATCTAACTTGGAACACAAGGATTGGGAACTTGTGTTTGATCCGCACCTTAGGGCATAATACCCTTTAATACGGTCATTCGCGGAGATAGCTAGTGAGAGAGACAGAATGAAGAGCGCAAGGCTGAGGGGAAAAAAGTGCCCATAATTCAAGCTGAAGGGTTTCCTTACCGGAAAAAAACTGTTCTTCAGAGCTTTAAATGTAAACGGAACTGTCAACAATCAACTTATAGACCCAAAAATTTATGGATTCGACACTATCTTTGTCATGTAACTGTCCACCCCCAAAATCTTGCTCTATTCATGTCACAATCTCTCCCAAAAATATTGATTTGACAGTATACATAAAAAATTTCCCATCGTTTTGTGTGTCTACCTTCCTCTGCTTTGCGAGATTGTAAGCCAAGTTTGCCTGTAATTTCTCCATGAAAATAAAGCATGGTTTCCATTATAACTGTCGTAAATCGTGCTTCAAAGTGCTTAGTCATAGCGATTCCGCGTCAATGAATTTAAAAATGTTATTAATTACAGAATTAACCGCGAGTGTAATGCCAGTGGATAGCGAACAAAAAAAGTTATAGCTTTACTTTTAATGTTATTTATTAGCGTTTTAATAAAAGATTCATTATGTGTATAAATGTGAAACTATAGAGTTCAAATTTTATGCAAGCTTTTGTACGTGTAAACGTAAGGATTAATTTTGTTGTGGCCTCCATTGAAGAAATGCCATATAATTGCAAATACTTTTTCTCTATGAAGTCGGACTATTCTTTTAAGGTTGAAACTTTTGTTGATTTGAGTATAGGGTCTATAAATAAATTACACGTCAGAGATAATTTAAAAAAATAAAATATAATACATATTTTCGTTCCTGTTTTTCGATGGTACAAGTATAACACATTTGGCAGAAAAGAATTGTACAAAAATGAATATAATTTATTTCGTAAAATTTCAAAAAATGATTTAATTTCTGAGGGAAAATTCTAAAATTCACGCACAATGCAGTCGCAATGAAATGTTGGTCGTTTTATTATTATTTTTTTAAAATTAAGTTTCTTTATTTTAATTTTTTATTTCTTTCTTCATTTATATATATATATATATATATTATTTATTGACTCAATTGACGTCGGATGCTATTAAGAAAAAGTGATGTCGTTTTTTTATATTGGTGAATTGTAATTTATTGAGAATTTAATCACTTAACGAAAGAAATGAAGAACTCTGTTATAATAAGGAAATTTAAGGATATTTTATTTTAATACTTCATTTAACGTGTTTAAAAAATTGTATACATTGTAATGTAAATTCATTAAAAATTATTAGATCATCACCACGTTGTTGAAAAGATAAATTCGTGGTAAGTTTAAGGAAAAGGACACGTAAGGCGAATTTTTATGCCATTTGAACATATTTGTTACTTGTCTTGTAATGAGAAAATACTTTTTCGATTCATGCAGTTGGACCTCGAGCAAGTACGGTGGACGTTCGTGTACTTAAATTTTTCATCACGCCGAGATTGAGTTATGTAGTGTGGTTAGGCAAGTTGTTATCCACAAGTTTCTGCTGAAGACTCGAGGAAAACCTTGCGAACACGTGGCCAGCATCCGGAAATGTCTCAAGGATACCTGAAACATACTACTTGAGCACTATTTTGTACGACTCATTAATAGTCCTCACTAGGGTTGGATTTTCAGCAGCTAAAGCATATATTCAATTTAGTGTACGTACAGTAAATTAAAAATTGCATAACCGTCAAGTTCTGGTCGTCTAAGATTGTCAACTTAGTTTTACTTTAGAACATTAGCTCCAAAACTCTTATGGAATTAAAATGTAACTTTTAGGTCTGAGAATTAAAATTGTTTTAAAGGTTTTATTATTTGTAATAGATGTGCAACTTTGAGATGTTTCTAATATTTGTAAATTATTCAGTAGTTCTTAACTCGAAGTTAAGGTTTACGTGGAATATTTTGAAGTGTATCAGACCCCGAGATAATCGGAAACAGCTTTCTAATGCAAATGGAACCCCTCACGTTTCAGAGTTCGTTATCCCCCTGCCAATTTCCGTTCCAATTACATTTTTTTTTTGAAGCAGCTTCTGATATGTTCTGATTTAAGTAGCACTGTTATGGAGTCGCGCAACGGAAACACTCGTCATTATCTGCGAAATAGTTGGCAACACCGTGCAGTTCCGTTTTTTCCCTCCTCCATCGTCTTGTTCGGACCATATTAATGGCCTCGTAAAGGAAACGACCATTGTCCATATTTCGAGACGACGTAAAAGTTAAGCACAATTGAACTTGACGTTTCTTCCATAAAGTGGGATTCCATTAGGTGTAGTTAGATTTGGAATATTATATATCTAAAAAGATCCCTCTTAATCAGTCTCAATGAAATAATTATAAACCCTATTACGAATTTTTTTATATAAATTTTTATCCAAGGAGCTTTCGGCCGATTTCTTTATTCTTTAAAATTTTCTGACAAGCTGTTACTCACTTGTGGATCGATTAAAATATGATATACATAACTATTAATCTAGTGAAAGGGATTTTAATTTACTTTCATGTGTTAATAATAAGTGCTGATTGGAGGTCCTTTTCGACATGTCCTTTGCTGTTTTCCTGTCATTTTATTTCTATTACACTACTGCCTCGGTATTCAGTCATTAGTTTCTCCTGGTACGGTCTGTTGGTAGTGATCTGCAGTTGAGTTGGCACCACTGTAGTATATTTTCCTAGGCCCTCCGTTTAGACTTGCGTCAGAGTTTACACGAAATCACAGTTTGCTCGCTTCAAAGGAGACGAAAGAAAGCCCCAACTGTCTTCCTCCGTGCCGACCTTCCTTTGCAAGTTGCCCACACACCAGAACTGCTCGGTTGACTCATAAAAATGATATTCTTTTACGAGAGTCTATATTTAATTTATAACAACTCTTTCGATTAGGAAGGTAAAGGTGCATAGTAGAAAGTTATCTTTCAAGTTAGCCGTCATTCGATTGTATGACTGTTCAGAAATTTGTGGAATTATATTTCATTTTTACGTCCGTTTTTATCAATCACATATATTGGACGACAATTAACATTTTTTTATAATAGACGATTCATTTATTATTACTATTTTGGTAATTATAATAAAAAATATTCATCTCAGTTGAGTAATTTTTATTAACCATAAAATAAAATGATCGTTTTAATTATAAAAAATGTTGATGGTCTGTTACTGATAGTCAACCACATTTAATACGTAAGTGGAATTGAAAGTAAGCAGTAGTCACTGAAATTTAAAACTCAGGGTAAGTAAAGAAAATCTTTTGTACTAGATGCAAATAAACAGATAGATAATGAAGTAATAGACGAAATTATGCGATAAATAAATACATCGCAGCGTTTTTGTAAACCTAGTTGCTATCGTCACTTTAGTTCGCAAAACTCTTCTACACCTGACGAAATCAACAAGATGTTTTCAGAAAGCGTTGTCTGGTATTTATTTTACCTATCTATTTTTGTCTGTTTATACGCTACGTCAATATCTAATTAACAAAAAACGTTGAGTTGCATATAATATTTTCAGGACATTTTAACATAAAATAGGAATTCTTTCAAATCTGAAATCGACTGATATTAAAATGTATTTGAACTACATTTTCCACAAATATTGATTCAATATGAATTAACTCAAACAGCATTCGACCAAAGCCGTGATAATCTCCTTGAACAAAAATTATTTTATTTTGTAAAATTTAAGTTATTAAATCTCATATAGAACCATAATTTGTCTCATTTACATAGTTTAAAAGGTAATTCAAGATTAAAATTAACTAAATAAAAGGAAAAACGACGAATTCAAAAACAACATAAAGTAATTACCAAAATACGGTATTACGATGTTTTGTCCACAATTTTGGGACCTAAATAAGCAAAATTTATGCAATTAATTGGAATGTAAAGTTGACAATAACATAGTGAAATAAATTATTCTAATTTACAGTTTTAAATTTATTTTGTTACAATATAGATAATACAAACTCATTCATGGCCGTTTTTCCGTTTATTTATTAAGTACGAATTCTAAGGTTAACTAAAATTAAGTTTGAAAATTTTTGTATATTATTTAATAATTTTATCTATATATAGAAGTTTAACTAAAAAATATTTTGATCAAGAAATGAACACGGTTTTAGTCAAATGATCCTTGGATTACTTAATTTTTGAATAAATACTTGTGGATAATTTAGTACAATCCTTTCAATTTTTGCTAATAAGGTAGGGATGACAGAATTGGAGTAAAGCAAATAAAAAAATAATATCAGTCCTATATAAATAATTGAAAAGTCTAATACACACACACACACACATATATATATATATATATAGTTGACGCTTTTATACTTTGAAATGTCGAGGGACAATGTGGCCTGAAGAAGAGAAGACTTTGTGGGCCAAGGTCATTAAATGTACAGTACCGAATAAAAATGTCAAAATTGTTGGGCCCTGTTATTTAATGTAAATTTTTTAAAATCATAGATCATTCCCCGACATTTATTCAGTTTTGAAAAATTATAGTTCACACGGTTTTTAAGTATCAAAATATGATTGGTGATTTAATTTTGAGTTCTTAATCATGTAATATAATTTTTGGAGAGCTACCCGACGGTCCCTAAATTTCTGTAATGAATTTAAGTTCTTTAGTCCGACAAATGTGAGCAAAATAAAGAAAAGTCTTTGCTGTGTTTTTCGATATATTTGCAACGAGTGTTGTGTGGTTTAGTGGTCGTACGGTGGCAGATGCAAATGGCTGCACTACGCCATTGTCTTGGGAACCGGTTCCAGGTCGAGGGGGACGCAGGTAACTCCCCCCCTCCCCCCACACCTCCCCATTCCAATCTGTGTCACTCAAATTCTATTCCTGTTCCAAAATTACACCCACAAGCACGCCACCGACCTTGATAACGAAACTTCCTTCCTCGTCCACTGCACTGGACTCCGGCAAGTGGATCAAAGCAGACTTACAAGAAAGTCAGTATTTAATTGCCACTAAACAATTCATTCTAATGCTAAAACTAATTGACTCGAAAAATAAATATTAACAATGTGTTTTTCTTGAATTAATGTTTTTTGAAAATATATGAACTATAATTGAAATATTAATGTTGACATATTTGTGAGAATCAAAGAAAAAAATTTTCCATCACTTGAAGTACCTTAGAAGTTTAGCATTGTTATTTATCTGTTGTTAAGAATGAATATAGTAAATAAATCTGTAAATTCACTATTTGGTTTCAATACAATTAAATTAGAGCAGAACAGTTCACAAAAGCTAGAAAGTTGTACAACGTTTCACTCCTACTTTCATCAGGTTGAGTTCTACCTCAACTTGTTCATTTGTTTTTATATTTGGAACCTGTCAGTCGAAAATTTACGCCAATTTGAATCCAAATTTAGCTTCAACCAGATCATGAATTTGTGTTGTATTCCATAGATTCAATTTAGGTTCCCTTTTTTATTTTTTTTCTGTGATGTGCTCCCAAAATTATGAGACGCATTTCTCTCATTAATAGTATTAAAATCAAATTATTCTGACGTTATGGTGATGGCTACAGCGCAGCGCAGAGGAAATAAGGTCTACAATGTTGATGGCAAAGGAAACATTCACAAAGAGCTAAGTCGAAACTGCGAGTGGATCAGAAACACGAACATTTATAAATACAGGAGGAGAAATACCCGGAAAGTGTTTGAGGAGAATTGAAAAAGTAAAGTGGACAGAATTAGTGAAAAATGAAGAGGTTCTAAGAAGAGGAAATGAATAATGGACCACAGTTTTTAAGAGAAAAGCCAACTGTATCGGTCACATCCTAAGGAAAAATTCAAGGAAGACATGGATTTCCAGATCGATTTGAAGGGGGAAGGATGAAAATATATAGGATGGGAAAGAAGCCAAGGACAGGACAAGGTAGTGAAGGAGGAAGTTTACAGACCAAGTCCAAGGACAAATGCTGACAATGGTTTTAAGAATAATTAATATTTTTAAATTATAATTTTTTTTATCAGAGTATAGATTTCAATTAAATACGTCGCTTTATGGTGACCGTAGAAACATACAAATTGAAAACACTGTGACTGTGTTTAAAACCGAGAGAAGTCCAGTTGCAGTGTTGCATCTGCCGGGAGTAGTTGTGGGAAAGGCCGCTTTCCCGCCTTGGCGCTGTTGCGCGTCGGAGTGCAATGAGGGGGGAGGGGAGTGGCACGTCGATCGATGCTGGAGTGGGGAGAGGGGAAGCGGCGTCCCTCAGTGCACGGATCACGCTTACAGGCGGCGGAACATCATGCGCGACTTCTCCATCAAGGTGCGAGACTTTTCCATAAAGGTAGGCCCTTTTCTGTGCGACGTTGGCAACACTGCCGGTGCCGCCGCGCTGACGTCACTCCGCTAATGAAGCGTATTGTTTCCCGCGTCGTCGCGCTTAAAGACGACCACGTCGTTATAAGTGTTAGATTGAAATTATCGAGCGCGCACCGTGACGTCAACTTCGCTAATTGCTCGCGGTGACAGTGAGTGTGTCTCTCGACTCCCCTATCCTCCCCCTCCCCCCTTCAATGTTTTTTTTTTTTGCTTCTCGAGTGCTCGATTCCTGGTGTGTCGCAGGGGCACCCCAAGGGGAAAAAAACCAAGTCTGCAGCAATCAGATCCATTTACCTCGGGTTAGGTACAATAGGAATGAATATTTTTGGAGGGAAATTTAATTAAACAACGTTTTCTAGTCTCTGAAATCTCGGTTGTTCGCTCATTAAAGCTGAAGGATCACGTGCTACACGTGGTTTGTGTCTGCCGGTGTTTGTGCAGCACTCGATACGGCTTCGAAGGTCTCGGCAAAGTATTCAAATGAACAACAATTTGGATTAAAAGACTGTGTTTCAGTGGAGATTTTTATTCATTTACTCCTTAAAAGTGCACGGTGGTTTAAAGATGCTGCGCCATTAAGCAGGAGGACCATGTGCTCTTCCAATGCATGTGACATGTTTTGAACTTGCGCGCCATCGTGGTTTGGTGCATTTGTGGTTGCTTTTGAGCTCTCGATAGCCAGCTTTAGTGTGTGTGTTTTTGAGCATTAGTAGTTTTTCCAACCTGCAGCTCTGGATAAATTATACCGAGTTTTGCGTCATTTTCGCGAGTTTATTCTTTGTCAATTTTGAAATCTCACCACATTTTGGTTTCCACTGTACTGATATTTACAGTCTTTCTGGTACCCTTTGATTATGGCAACGTAAGAAGTTCCAATTTGTAATCTGCCTTGCAAATAAATTAATGATAATCGTTTGACTCGTTGCTAAATTGGCCATTGGGGACTTCATCAGTCCCTCTCGCTTTATTGAACCAAATTACTCGGTCGATCTATCTTTTGTGTGTGTTTAGAGGATGACATATCGTGGCTGCCATTTGTTTGTTTATATTCCATCGTTGCAGATTCGGGGTAGCTAAATACGGCATCAAAATAGAATTGAGCGCTCAAGATCGTCGTAATTTCGTAGAGTGAATAAAGAAATGGGTCACATGAAATGCTGATGAGCATTAGTGTTTGCTTGTCGACATTTAGCACGGAATGTTTCGTTCGCTCTTTAAGATTCTGCTTGTTCTTGATTTGTAAACACGGTGACGTACGTTGCTTCCCCTTCCCTCTGAGAGGAGCAGATGCGCGTCGCTGCCGGCCATATTGTGCGCACGCCTTTGTGCGCTCCCGTAGGACCCTAATAGCATATTTGCTATTTCCCTTCGAGAGTTGGTACTCGGCTTCGCTCAACCCGGACTTAACCGCAGGGGGTGGCTTTTTAAGAAGTTTCCCAGTTTTAACTGACAGATCGGAGTGAGTTTGAAATTTGCGGCGAGCCGAAGTATGCCGAGTTTTATTGCGAAGGGAAAGGTGAGCGAGTACTTATGAATAATGAATGGCTGGGAAAAGGAACTTGGACGTGGCTGGCAGGTAAAATACGTCTGCCAGTCCGCAGGCGAAAACTTGGACTGAATTTTGCATGCGCTCGACTTTGGTGTCAACATCAATGTCACGGCCCACACGTGGTTCACTTTCTTTATACATTATCTGAGAAATGCATTTACACGATATTGTACCGTTTTCCATTAATAATGAACCTATCAGTCTTCCACTTTGTTTCCTTGCAATTCAAACAACACTCACGCCTCTGTCGAAATTGTCAATGTTGACGAAGGTGTGGCCACAATTAGGACAGATAATTTTTTTTTTCAAGGCCTGTTCCTCCGCATCGTGTCTTTCGATATATTGTCTAAATGATTGGATTAAGTGATCAAGCTTTCCGCCACGGAAGTCATTACTTTGGCCCGCGTCGCTATGAGTGATTACAGCCGCGCAACAAGAACCCCAGGAAGCCCCGAGAAATCAATCTACGTTTATTTTACCCCGGAGACTGCCGCGAAATCCATTTCCTTGAAAGCCAACCATGCAAATATTCTATTTCGCAGTCATCTTCGTGGACCCAGGGTGTGGTATTGATTGCCCTTCGTGTCCCGGCGCCCATCAGTCTCTTCGATTTTGGGTAACCTGGTGTTGGGTTCACCTCCCTGCCATGACCTGGGTTCGAATTGTAGGTCTGTCGGGGAAAAAATAACTTGGTGTTCAGTTACGTCCCGTACATCTGTTCCTGGAAATAAATCGGCCAACGAAGTCAGAAAAAAACTGGCTTTACTGCAATTAAATTGGAAAATTACATCTTTTTCAGATGCAACAAAAGAAATACATTTTGAACCAACTTACATGTGGGACAGTATAAAGTGAAACAATACATTAATAATAAGCGGAAGTGACCAATTGTAGACAGATAAATACTTTCCGCTGCCCGTTGGCAGGCCTCTAGTAAGGATCTGTGAAAATTTATTTTCCTGGATTGTCTTTCCTGAGGTCTGATCAACTTACAGATTTTTTTAAATTCAAATTTCTGTCTGCAACTGGCCATTTTCGCTTGTCGATATAAACCAACAGACATTGTTCTGTAAATAAATGTTACAATTCAGAAAAAATTAAAAAAAACTGTTGATATGAATTATATATTTAGCACTTGTATAAATAATTTGTATAAATTGTCAAGTTACTAAATACCAAAAAAATAGTTATTATGTAAATAAATTTTTAGTAAGATATCAGGGACCGATTGTTGAAACTGATAATCAGTATTTGTCAGATATTGATGAAAGAACTTATACTTTCGAAATTGAGGACTGAACGTCGTTAAATTATATTATAGTGACTAATGGTCAATTTATTTTTATTGTAAAATTAAAATGTGAGATAATTGTCATTATCATTCTAAATTATTTCATGTTTGGAACCTGTTGTTTGTATTTTTACACCTCTTTGAGTTTAAATTAGGCTTCAGTGCGGTCAAGTTTATTTTGAGTTTGTAGTTATTCTCTCCCTTCGAAAATTATGTATACTGATGAAGATTCATTGTAGTCTTCTGCGTAAATATTTCTTTTTCCCGTACATAAAGGTATCGGTTGTAAAATTTGAAGATAAGAATTTTATGAGGGAGAGTGGGCAAAGTCTGAATCACACTGGAATTGTGTACCATTCCGAAGCAAAAGAAAATTTGTATTCTAAAGTTGTGAGCGTAGCCGAGGCCAGATAGAATTTTTTTAAGTTGGCTCAGCTAGATACATTGCATTATTTTTCGCATCATTAAAACGATTTATTTTTACGACTACAGTTTTTCTTGGCGGTGCTGAATTTATTGCACTTCGTTCGGTTCGTTCGTTAGGGGAGGCCATTGGCCTAAATCACTGGCCATTTGTACTCGAGCACACGGACTTGCGGCCAATCAATCGGAGTCGGCCTTGTGTAGGTTTTTATCAGTCTCGGCACTCGGTTTCAACAGGCGTGGCGTGGCTAGGAGGCAGGAAGCGGAAACACGCTAGGGGCAGGCTGGCCAACCGCTGCCGTGCAAACTTCCCAACGCTCTTCTGTATGCGTTAGTCACGCATCTGCAGGGGTTGACGTCATGGACAGGCTCGTGACTCACGCCTCCGTCTTCAATAATACCACCACTTTAATCATCAACAGCTTCTCACGCGTGCAAGCATTGACGCATCACTATTTAAGTACACACACACACAAAGCAGTCTTTTGAAACTTTTTAAAAAAACTTGTTGCACTCCTGTCAGTTACTTACAATATTCCGCCAACGTTTCGCCTAAGCCTTCAGTACACGTGATAATTCTATTTTGAATAATGTCTACCTGAAACAATTGCATATTCGATTTTCTCTCCAGATACATATTATGTAGTGTAGGGTGTCATTCGTCGTTCATTTTTAAACAATATTATTTTCCGTATTCTAATTTTTTGTACTGAAAACATTCGTATCGTTAGAGTTTTCCAGATTCATTTCGGGGGTCCGTCTACAAAATTCCGAGTTCTCGCTTGAGACGTAGACGCGTGGTGCATTTTTGCGGAGACGCGATGTTTTGTAGGGTATCGACCGCCCTCTGTCCCAAGGGTGTTTGAGGTGTTTGTGTCTTCCAGTAGTACCAACTGCCAAGTGCACCTTGGATGGCAGTGGGACAGGTGTTTATGGTAAACCGTCGTAATCGATTTCGTAAAGTGGCAGCTGTTGGTGAACAACGCCTGAGCCCTTGTAAGCCTTGCGCTGTCGCAGTCCTGGACAACCTTTCCAAATTTACAAGCCGTCATTACATGCATTTTCACTTCCGCTTCATATTATTCCGTTGCCTAGTTTTTGTGGAATCCTGCACCCTCTTGAACAGCCCTTCTGCTTTTTTCCCCCCTTGTCGCCATCTACCGTCTGGTATCTCGGAAACTGCTGCTCAATTCCAGTTACAGACGCATTCATGGTTATGTTTCTTTAAATTTCCTACCCATAAAATGTGTGGTTTGGGTCTATTTTCTGGTTCCATTAACTACCGCCATCTCAATCACCATCAAATTCGAAATTACCAGTTCATAGAGCGCCTGATGTCGACCTTCCTCCATGGCTACTCACCTACGTACAACCAATCTTCTACTACAGCAAATGACCTATAATTGTAGCAAAATCGCTTTAAGATATGTTTGATTTGACGAATTCGTTGGTTTGATTCACGGTAATTTTCTTGTAAAATTGCGAAATTGATAAGAATAATGTAACCATTAAGAATGTTTTCTATGATCGTCGGAGCAGCAAAGTCAGAAAAATAAATGTTATTCAATTCTCATTTATATAGACTTATTAAGTTTAATACTAATACGTTTTGTCCATTGTTTTTGAACGTCATAAGGCAAAGGAGTTAGAGGCTATGATATAAAATATTAATTACGATAATATTTGTAGATTTGTTAAATATATTAACGTCGTAACGTTTCTTCCCACTTAAGACATTAATTATCAGAGAAACCATGCAACTATGTTATATTTAATATTTTTAAGAATTGCGGGCATGAACGTTGGAGATCAATTTTTTCATTTAAAATTGTTTATTAAAGCATAATCATTAATGAAATATTTAAGTTGATTCTTTAGTGATAAAACGTCTGAAGAGGTTCGTAATGAAGGGGAAGAAAAGTTACGAAGTAATTTAGTTCATATATGTAAGTTTTGATTTTTATATTCTGCCAATTTCTACGAATTTAAATTATATATGGAAATTTAATTACAAAACAATTATTGAGAAATCGTTAACCACGAAATCAAATGTTGCAGCTAACATATTAACCCCAACGTTCATAGATATCAATACTTGATTAATATAAAAATTAATGAATATGTCGTGACTACATCAACGCGTAGATGCAAACGCTTTAATCACAAAATAAAGGGATCCATAGTTTACTATTAAGAATTCTGCCATTTTTGAAGCTTTCGCTTATTAATCTAGGGAAAATAATCATTTCGTCCGATATTGTAGTTGTTTTAATTTGTTTCATAGACATTACGATTCTGAAGAAGTTGTGCTAAAAATGGTCAAAAAAAATCTGGAAGATATACTCAGAGTCTACTAATTCATAGGTTTTGTTAGTAAATAGTAAAACATTACTTTTGGGGCCAAAGTTATAGGTCTAGTTGCGTTTCGAATTGTCAATTGAAACCCCCCCCCCCCAATTTGTAATTCTCCGCGATTTTCAACTGGAGTTGCACCGTGTTGGTCAATGTTGCACAACTGCTGGCATGCGTTCCTTCCTGCTATTGGAACATTCACGGAATGATTAGCAACGATGACGTCATTCGACTCTTACGTACACGTAAGACGGTATTCGTCAAGGTCCCCGAGAAACAAAAATACTAATAATAAGAAAGATAGCTAAAAGAAGTGATGACACACAACGTTTCTTGAGGTGCAAATGAAAAATGCTTTTGTCAACAGACTTGTGCAGTTGTGACGCTCTAGGCACTTGTGTTTTTAGTTTTCTTAACACATGATGAAAGGAACAATGCTTCCAGAAATCACTTCTTTTGGCTATCTGTCTTATTATTAATATTCAAATTAGACGTAAATTTTTCATTTTAGAACAAAAATATATCGCAGGTATTAGTTTCAACTTATCATGGTATTAATTCTGCAGAAATTCCCAGTACTGATTTAAATATCACTTTAAATTTTAAGTGCTAGGACCTGACGCCGATCCAATCGTTCAGAGACCCAGTTATGGTGAAATATATCATGTTTTAATTTTTGTAGCAAAACATACCGAGGGAAACCTACCGTTTTGTAGGGTTCATAGTGACAGGGGTCCCAGTTCGAATTTCGGCCAGGGCATGGATATTTTTGTTCGTCAATTAGTCCCCCGACAAGGCAAAATTGAGAACCCATAATGAGTCGCTAATAACCTGAGATGTCGATGCGATTGTAATTAAATCAATATGAAAATAAATACTGACGGTCTTCATAAATCCTAATAATTTATACACGTTGAACACGTCTTGTATGAAGATGGCGTCACGCGGGTGCCGAAACGTTGTGGATTTGGCTCCTGGAAGCAGATACCTACGAAACCGAACTTCCGGAGCCGTTGTGCCTTGAACCGTCGGTCTGAAACGAGGGTCGATGGACGTGTTCCCTGTGGGAACGGGAAGCAATTCCGGCGGTACACGTTTGCCCCCTGTTCCAAGAGCTAATATTGATGGTTCCCGGTAAATACTGCGCTCACATGGGCCGCCTTAAAATATCCTTGCAACACGCTCTGTATGCTTAACATCTAGTGGACTGACACTGTGCCATCAGATGGAGTCAAAACATTTTTAATCGTCGAGTAATTTAATTGTTGGGGATTTATAATCAAGTTGAAGTGTCGGGTGTAAAACGAAATAATAAACTTATGGTTTTCTTAATATTAACATGGGTTACATTGTTATCCACATTCTCAAAATAAGGAAGAAATTCTGGGATTAAATTTAGCTCTTTAAAGTACGCCGCTATATGGAAGTGAAATTAAATACTTGGAAAGTCGTAAAACAATTGGCGAAACGGATACGTAGGGCAAAATACGTGAATATTGTAGAGAAAAGGTGAATTGAGTGAATATAAAACGGGTCTACTAAATATTCTTGCGGGCGGTAGTTTTCTGAATACGTTGTTCTTTTGTACACAATTTTTCTTATCAGGCTGACACAACGTATTCTCACGCTGGTTCACTATCTTGTGTCTGGATCTGCGTCGTAGAGCGGCGTCTCAACAGCTGCAGTTACCATCTTCTTTTCTCCGACTACAGGAGCATAAGTGCCAAAGTGACCGACTGTTTGACCTCAACAATCTCCACCAACTACGATTATATTCATTACGATACTGTTTGTTCACACAACCAGAAATTGGTTTCTTCTTGAGAATCATGTTAAACGCAACATGAACCTTTTTGCAAGTAACGGGGACAATCATGGAGGAACCGTTCAGTTCTCAGGTCTGACAAGCACAGCCTCAGTCTCTACGAGTCTAGCGTTCATTATTCGGGTATCGCACTATTTAACAGCCTTCCTGAACATGTAAGGAACTCAACAACTACAACTCATCGGTCAAGGAGTGTAAAACTTTTCTTGTAAATGGAACTTATTACTCCGTATCTATCTATCCATAAATGTGCTCACCTTCCACGCCGAAAGGGAAAGAACTCATTGACCCAGACAAAGTATCTTTCAACGAATGTATCGGCCGTATAAATATGTTCAAAAAATTATATCCCGTCCACCCCCGCTACTGAGGGTAAAAAAAGTTTAATGTCATAATTAATCTCAGACACATCCATATACCCGAATTTATCTCGTATCTCTGCTGTTTTTACAATATTTTTATGTAACGATCCTCCACCCGAACCCCTAAGCGTGGTCCCCTCCCATGTCGAAATGGGGTTGAAAATATAAATAAACAACCAGGTTAGAAATAATATCAATCTAATTAACTCTGAAAATAATTATTCAACGCAAATACCGGCCGTTTTAGCACTCTTTTCGAAAATAGTAATAATAAGAAAGATAGCCAAAATAAGTGGTGATAAAAATACCACACAACGCGTCAGGGATCCTTGTTCCTTTCGTCAGGTTCGAAGAAGAGCCTAGAAACAACTGCAGTTGACAAAAGTCAAAAAGCTTTTTGTTGTGTGGTATTTATATTATCACTTTTTTGTCTGAATTGCCTATCTTTCTTATACATTATTTTTAATCAGACTTAAATTTTTTCATTTTAATTTTGTTTAAGTTGATTATGTCATTAGCTCCTTGAAATTTTTTAATTTTGATTAATTACTTGTGGACAATTTAGTAGAAGTGTTTAATTTTTTGACTGATAAACTGGGGGTGAAAATTATAGCAAATTTAAAGAATGTATTGTTATAAATAATTAAACATGAAATTGTTCAATAGTTTTGTTCCATTGGATTTAACTTTTCGGTTAAATTAGCTCACTGACAGGCTTGTGATATGTGCGAGACTTCCTGTTAAAACGGAAGTATTTCCGGGGATGGTATATTAATGTTGCGTCTGTTTTGTTTTGTGTTACAGAGAGGATCAGACGATCTGTTGTCGCAGTCTGGCGCCGTCAGCAATGGCTCGGCCATGAGTCCTCAACCAAACCACGCCGACAACAATAACGACGCCAAGAAGGTGAGATTATATTTTCACTAATTTAATTTTTCAGCTGAAATTGTGTTACTTACATTTATTGTTTGTTAAACATACAAACAGATATCAACCGATTGTGAAGGTCAAATGGCTGACTCTTTAACGAGGTGTGCGTTAATTGTTGAGTATCCATTATTTGCGCCGTGTTTGCCGTGTGAAATGTCGCGTCGTGTCAACCTGGGCGACCTGCCTCTTAAATAATTCTTGTCGCGTCAATTAGTCTACACTATCGACCTGGCCTGTGCTTCCAGCTTCTCCAGCAGCTTTATCGTTCTGGTTTAACACACGTCCTAAGGGACGAGGCGGTGTTGCAAGGGGCACGTAGTGTAACCCAGGGAAATGTACTTGTTGTTTTATTAAAATTGGCATTACTGGTGATATGGTTCATGAAAGTGGAATTGCTTGGGGGGGCGGAAGTATCTGTTATAAACCGCCACAGCTGAATTATTACTCTGACTCCTTACTGAAGCTAAGCGATTCGTTTCCTACTTTTCCCTCCAGATTTTACTGCTCGGTTGTAAAATGCAATTACTTCACTGTACGACTTGGAGTGGATTTCAAGCGACACGGGATCAGCTTCATTATTGGAAACTCTTCCTATCTCAGAATCGAACAGAAAGGGTTATGCCGTCCCATATCTTTACAACGTATCCGGATGGCTACTTCAAGAAAATTTTGTCTGTGCAAGATTAACTTTTTTTTACACACAACCTAACCTTGAGCTATTTTTCTCACTTTCCTTTCTAAATCCACCATGTAATTGCAAAAGCCCTTCAAGGAACCGTCGCTAGTTTCTTTTAGCTCAAAACTGAAGTTCTGAAATTTTAATAGATAAGTACAGTATCAGGCTTAAAGCAGAGTAATTTCAATGTTTTCAATTTAGAAGTTGACTTGACATTGGCCTAGTTGAACTGCTGGTTAATACTTTCTATACGGTTCTGCTTGAGCGTGTTGTTGGATGTCGATGCCTGCACCAGTTCCAGTCAGTTGTAGTGGGTGACATCAGCTGCTGACTGACGCCAACGCATCCAGCCCACGTCATTTCTCGTGAAGCTTACCTCGGCAGTTGTTTCACAACGGAATGTGTGGTTTCGGAGTCTTTTTTATTTTTCAGACGAACATAATTCGATTCGTATTAACTACGTTTTGCAATATAAATGCTTTGGAAGTGAATTGGGAAATGATTAGTGAAAGTAACTGCAAGGTTTTTTTTTTACTTGAAAGAATTAACTGCAAGAATAGGAATATCAGACTGAAGTCTGGGCACTGCATAACGTGATAAATCTACGACATCGACTATCGAAGATCTAAGCAACTGAAAATATTTGTGAGGAAATCGGCTGTTGCAGACATTTGTTATACCTATAATTTAGGCAGATATAATTAAAATTTGGTTGAAAATTAATAATACGACACAATAAGTGACGATATAAATACCACACAAAGCTTTTGAGTTTTGTCAACTGACTAGTGCAGTTGTGTCACTCTAGGCTGACATTTTAAAATCTTAACGTGGGAATTATTTCTGCTTTTTGGAATAAGAATAGTAAAACAAAAATCTTTCCTTGTAGAAAACATCAACTGAGCGATTTTTTTTATTGTGTGTGCACTGTTAATTATACGCTTCATTCTAAGTGTAGGTAGTATGTTTGTGGAGGATGGCAACCGAGGAACAGTTATAATTCCGATATAGATGAATTGCGGTGAGGAATAAGTCAAACATCGAGTTGTCTTGACCATATGTTAAGAAAGAATTCTTGGCAATTTGTTTGGATCATTTATGATCATACGAAAATATTAGGCAATTTTTTGTTGAGGGTCTCTGCAAAACTGAAACGGACTTTCGTTTTCGAACAACAGACGTTTGAGATGTCCCGTTCTTGATTCGTATAAAATACTTTCAAGGCGCGGGTGTCTAGTGGGTCACTGACCTGGATGTGGGGATGTTCGCAGATATTTCCGATGGCTGTGTGGATTTTTGATTTTGTCGCAGCCTTGCGTGGCCAGGTAGCGCTGCCCGGGAATTCCCCTGCCTCCGCCCCCGCACCAAGCTCCTTGCAGCCCGCACCTGTAATTTAGAGAGCGGAATTTGTGAAAAAGGAATGGGATTACCGGGGAAGTGGCTTGATTCACTGGCCTCTCGGGACGCGTATTTTCGGCGACAGCAAGAGCGAAGAGTCTTTCCTGATTAACGCAGTAGCGAATCGTTAAATATTACAGCGGCTCCCTCAACTTCGCGATCTAATTTACGCCTCGCCTCGAGCGCGAAGGAGCTCACGCTCTGTGCCTCGTCTGCACAGCACCATCCAGACGTTGTTTCGGGTAGCTGGATTTTGCTTCACAAACAATTCAATTAATACTTGTTTGTAAGAAATTGAAAAAAAAATTCTCAGTATTTTTTTGGGTGTGTGCTCGTTTTTGCCTGCTTTTGCTATCCATATTCTAACCCTCCCTCTACGTAAACTAATTACTACAGCCATATTTTTACTTCGTGCCAAACACTACACAGTGAAAAAAAAAGTAAACGAAATACATAAAGTAAATATTTATGTTAAACATAAATACGACGCATCGTTTGTTCAAGCATTTCATCTTAAAGATTAGTACCAGGTTTTTGAAAATCGTGAAGCACAATCCAAATATGAAAGCAACGATAATAATATACCATCAGAAGAGACGTACTAAGTGAGTTTCATTGTATCAGTTTGTACATTAATATAAAACCTTTTCTCATATACAGCACCTGATGTCAACATTATAAAATCTTTTCATTTTTGTCAAAACGATGTTTGGAGACAACAGATTATTTAGCTGAAGTTTAGTGTCTGGGATTGGGGAAGTATTATCCAAGTCCAGGTCTAATTAAGTGATCGAATTTAGCTGAGAAATCCCGCAGCTTCCTGATTCAAGTTCTATTATAGGACCTCAATACTATGTTATTGTTCTGCACACACGAATCTAGTTAGTTATTAGCAAAGTTGATTCAAACGTAGCCACCTTTGAAGGTGAAAATTAACCTGTAGAGTTGGACGCGTATACATTCTGCTACTTCAAAAGAAAATACATCTGATAGGCTTGTTACAGAATCGAAATGATAGTTGGGCAGTTATTCACACTAGGTTTTATATGAGAAGATAGAGTCTTCAGTAGGGCAACTTTACTAAAAGAAGTGATCAAGACTGTAGGCATTTCCCCCTTGAAACTATGTTCTTTGTCACGAGAAATTGAGTTGGAGCACAGGAAATGAAAACGTCCTTGGAGGAAGGAAGCTAAGCAGAACCGTGGCGGGAAAAACTGCGTGTTCTTTTCCTTCCTTGTCTGTTACTCTTAAAATCGATTGCCATTAAAGTGTAACACAATAAATGCAAGTGTAAGCAACCATAAATCCAAATAAAAAAATTAGATAAGTTAAAAAGTATTGAAAATGGTAACGTTACGACCTCTAGGTAGGCCTTTGTCAAACAATTGAACTTTATTCAAAAGCTTACAAAAATTAATATATAATTTCTTTATATTTTTTGTGTATCTGCAATGTTTATCTATCACCATTGAAATAAGAAACCTAATTATTAATTGTCAAAATTATTGAATTTTCAAATTTTTTAAATTTGATGTTACTGATATATGATTTATTGATGCGAAGGAGCAAATAAATCGGCGGTGTTTAATTGAAGAATTACACAAGTAATTTTGTTAATTGATAATTAATGTTGTCAAATATTATAGTGAGATTCTTGTTTGGTTGAAAACTGTTTTTGTTTTAAAATAATAACTGTTCAGATTATTATTGCAATATTGCCAGATTAATCACGTCCCATTACATATTATTTTCTGTTATTTAGTTTTAAACGCTCCATTGTATGATAAAGACTCACATTCAGTTCAAAACGTGTTCTTTTTTCCTGTATTTATGGCCTTTTTTCCGATTTTTATTTTATACTGACTTTAAATGGTTAAAAATGTACCATAGTTTGATTGCGTGACAACTTATTTCCGCGCTAGACTTTCGTGACTTATATTAATTCTATTTTTAAATATGTAATTTTACTTTTTTGCTTTCACCTAATATTCATTTCTGAATAATGCGAAACCTAAGCGTTTTCAATCTAAGTTATAACATTTAAGTTAAATTTGTTTTGATCCAGCACGTTATATTTCATCCGATCGTACCAATTAATCTGTTTTCATTTTCCCCTGATTGTCATCGTATTTTCGTTTCCAGCGTTTGGTTTCTATTTCCTCCCTCTGTCGGTCTGTATGTTATGTCTTCATATTGGTCTATTATTATTTATTTTTCCTCTTCTAGCCGTTTATTCTTTTCTGAGACAGTCTCTTGTTTCCCATCTCTCTAAATTTGTATCAGTATCTCTTGGCTTCAACCGAATCCGGTTTATTTGCATACTGTGGCAATATTCGGATTTATAGTAACAACTCAACGATGTGGACACATTCGTCTTTGCGAAGATGAAATACAAACCATATTAAATATTTGCGTTCAGAGTATCTCACAAAAAAAACCTGCTTGAAATTCGTCTCATTGTATTAATATGACACTTGACGTTAGTCACCGCAACAGCTGTTTGTATTTGTATCAGAAGAATTTTTGTTTTTGTTTAAAAGGTTTAGGTAAATCCGAAGTTTGCAAACGTGAAATCAGCAACATTCAAATCTAATGTTTTTACAAAGTCACGGGAGAATATCCAAGATTCCCTGCAAATTTCGCATGAGCCTTTTAAATTACCAATTATGGCGTAATCTTTACAATAGGCAGCCCGTGATACTTGATGACCTTCCCGATGTAATTATAGAGCTACTGCTTAATGGGTTTCTGTGAATATCCTTGGCGATGTGGAATCTGCTAGTCTCTATTCTGCGAATTTAGAACGAGCAACTTGTTCCAATCCCAATCAATTATACATTTAAGTCCATTCTAATCGTTTATTATTCGTTATACCTCCATAAATCGTATTTACTTTATTGCCAACAATAATCGTTAGTTAATGAACTGTGCGAACCATTGTTACAGATGTCGATCCAGTTTATTGGATTAAGGATTCAAAATACTTGAAAAGTCAAGGAAGTAAAATTGAAATATGTATGAAACGGTAACTCCCGAATTGAATTGATTCTGAACATCTTCACTTTCTAAATTCAGCTGGTTGTCGCAGCCCCCGATTTCTATTTTCGTCCATTGAAGACGATCCGTTCCTTGATGGTGGTTTCGGTCTTCCTCATTTCCGATTTCATTCAATGTGGATCCGTTTGGTCTCCGTCTCCTGATTAGGGCGTCCCTTGTTCGGTAGTTCCTGTGGCGGGTTTATATTTGGCTCGGGTCTGCCGGACGTCCGAGTCGGAGCTGATGCGGTGAGGAAGCGTGAGGGAATGTGAGGGACAAAGCGGCTTGGCCTTGGACGTGGCAACAGCGCAGCAACAGGTTGGCCGCTATTGACCCGCGCAACATGGCTGCTTGCCGCATCCTCCACGGTATGCTGCTCTCCCCATGCTCGTGTGCGGGAAGCAGACCAACATTCACACTCTTCCAGGCGCACGTGATCGCTTCTGAGGCTGGACAATTAATGATATGATTCTACGCCAGTGGGAGGGAGAGACGGAGCCACGTGCTAGTGAGATGGCTCAACTTTGTTTACGATTGTGTGACAACAGACATTAAAGTATTACGTTGCCAGCGAAAGAAGAAATTCAGAAGGGATAAATGTTTCGGAAAGCAAGAGGTATTCTGGAGTGCAGGCTCATTTACTATGAGCTTGAATTTTTCCCTCACTTTAAATACGAATTTCGTTGCCACTGTTTAAGCACCTATATATTACAGCTAAACTATTAATTTTTGGCAATCCTAGACAAAAAATATATTCTTAAATTGGAATATTAAGACCTAAAACGAATCCAAATTTTTTTGGGATTAGAAAAACGTCTGTATTAGATTCAAATTAACAAGGATAATGAAATAGCCAATAAGCAGACAAAATTGGACGGTAAAATAAATACCACACAACGTTTCTGCAAGCCTTGTTGCTTTCGTCAGCTGATGACAAACTCAGAAATGTGACTTAACGTTCCTTGTTTCCACATTCTCTTCTCAACTTTGACGGCGTGTCGATTTATAATGTTTATTACTGGACCTTTTCGCTTGACCAGATATATTGTAAGCATTATTATTTAAAACAAGTTCTCAAATGGACTTGGTAGTGTTGTAAATAATAAATTACTTTTTTATCTCAGTTTTATCTTCAATGGTTTGTGGCAGAACGGTATGTAAATATAGTGAAAGTAGAAAGTACTTCTCGTACTATACTGCTTGAAACTATTTGAGGACGTCACAGTCAGTTTCTTTTCTTTGGAAAGTAGGTAGCTTATTTTGGTTCTCTATTATAGCCTCCCGGTCACCCCGAGCACGGATAAATTTTTCGTAACATAACCCAATAATAGCCGCAAAAAATTTAAAATAAATTTGGAGCTTTCGTATTCGTCGTTCAAAAAACTTTACATGTCCATCATTAAAAATATTTCCCATAAACAACCGTAAAAGTAAAAATTAAATTTCATTCTCTCATTCAGCAGGTTAAATTTACGCCTACCTGGTTTTTCCACAGCGTGACTTAGTCGTCGTCAACAACCATTCCTTTCATTGGTCTGACAAGGCTAAACGTGCATAAGTACTCCAAGTACCAGCTCTTAAGAGTTATGCTGATTGAGTTTTATTTTTCTGGAATACTGTAAGCAATAATCCACAGGTCGGAATGCAGTAGATTTAATATCCAGTAACGGACGTGATATTTTTAAACGTACATCACACTAATTTCACTAATGACAAATATCAAATGTAATATTCTAGTCAGGCTCAAAAATTAAACAGAAAACTAGGAAAGACTAAGGAATACCTGATAGAAAGAGGAATTATAAAAAATCTACAAAGTAGAAGGGTTACTCTAGCCAATCACGCATCAAGTTTGGGATCGATAAAATTAACCTCTTAAAATGCATTATTTTGGAATAAATCAAGGCGCTTGAGTCCTTTAACGTTATCATCAAAAAGGCTTAAGTGAAGCACGCAGTTTTCAGAAACGTCTCAAATCTTGAAAAATTTTCGCTTTATAACAGCTGAAGGAAGATAGAAGACCAGGAAATGGCGTAAACTGGATCGGTTCCATGAGCTGTCGTATAGTGCGGATAGAGTATTTTTGAAGTGTCCCATTTTGGGGTGACACTCTACTGCCCACATTTCATGCTTCTACGGTTAACTTTTCCAATCCAGGACCTCTCTCTTTGCTATATAAATATAACATCAAGTTCTTCATTGCTAGTT
Organism: Zhengitettix transpicula; assembly: GCA_037074705.1. NCBI lineage: Eukaryota > Metazoa > Arthropoda > Insecta > Orthoptera > Tetrigidae > Zhengitettix > Zhengitettix transpicula. Next base: position 56,090,804 of record CM073596.1, on the reverse strand, counting down.
GGAATTCATTGTTCTCTTTTTCCTACTCTCACTGCTACATTCAGTATTATTTGCGAGGACACTCAGTGAAGTGTCAATATTGTCCGAGTTGTTCGTTCACCTCCTCTCAACTGGTCGATGCGTAAGTCGCCGTCAGCTGATGTTGGCGTCCGCCTGTTGCGTGCGAGTCGTAATTTCGATCCTACGAGAGGCGGGCTTAAAGGGGATGTCTCTCTCAAACGAGTGATTTTGGTTTCAGGTGAAGCTGGACAAGAACCAGAACGGAAAGCCGTCCAAGGTTATCCACATCCGCAACATTCCGAATGAGGTGACGGAAGCAGAGATCATTCACCTGGGAATCCCCTTCGGACGCGTCACCAATGTCCTGGTCCTCAAGGGCAAGAACCAGGTGAGTACCGAAGATAAGATAAGCTGCCGAATCATCTCACGCTTAATTTAGTTGAATTTTTGATCATAAAGATAAAGTTCAGTGTCGGCTAGTTTATTCTAATCATTTAAGCTTCACTTTACTATTAAATTAATAGTTATTGATGTCCTTCTTTCACATTTAATTGAGGTAACAAATATAATATGGATTTACGAGTAACTTGATTTTATATATTGTAAACATAACTCACTGAAGGGAACTTGTTAGTGAAAAAATGTTTCTTATCAACAAAAAAATAGTTAAAATACTGTTTTTCTATAAAGTTCCACTCTTCGTCTCAAATGCGCAGTAGACACACAACTTACGAAAGAGCTTGGTCGGACAATGCGTATTTTAATTTATGAGACCCTCATCTTCGTTCTTTGATTGGTTTGAATCAGAAGATTCTCTCCATCGAAAAACAACAGTATTGACACAGTTCTCCAATCGACAGTTGATAGGATTATTAGTGTGTCACCTGTGATAGATTTACATCTCAACATTACCACTTCCACGAACTATTCATTCACAGTCATTTCCACACCTTGTATTTACTTGGGACCTTGAGCTAAAACTCGCGAAACATCTTTAACTTTAAGCAAAGACATGAATATAACATTATATTAATTAAAGGTTAATTTTTCAAAAGCTAAAGCAGAGATTAATATTGTACTGGCCTGAAAAGAAGAAAAGTGGAAAGATTAACTATTTAACTAAGGAGCCAAGGAATGTTGCCATTTTTCTTTTTAGTTTATTACGGAGCACTATCACTACACTACACGATGTCCACTAGAGAGTTGTAAAGTTTCTTTCCGTTGGAGGACTTTCTCTGAAAACTCTTGCAGGTAAATTGTTCCAGTTATTTATTGTTCTATTTATGAAAGAGTATTTTCCAACATATGTTTTTTTTTGCTGTCTGCTATTTAATTGAAACATGTAGGTTCTATCAATCTATGTCGAATTCCTTGCCAAGGTTTTTGGTCTGCAAAGGCTTTAAAGAAAACTTGTAGCTGACTCTTTCCCTTCTCGCCCTAACAGCTTTACTATGACCAGGTCGTATCTACGAATTTTGCGGCCCCTTTTTTTGAACCATTTCAGAGGATTCTATCTGATTTTTCCTGTACGGATCCCAGCATTTCCATTAGTGGGCTCAATCTAGTGGTAGATATGCCATTTCCTTGGATTTTGCATTTTCCTTTTTGAGATATCTCATTACATGCTTTCCTAGTAGCGTAGTTTACCTGCTCCTCCCACCACTGTTTAAATGCCTAGGTATTTACAGTTTGTCTCCTGGGCTACTGTTTCCTCATCTATTTTGCATTCCAAGGCGGATTTTGGTGAAACTGATCGCCTAACTTTTGCCATTGTTAATTTTCATTTTATTTCGCTTAGCCCGTGTGCTTAGTATATATCTAAGTCGTTTTTGAGGACATGTATTTTCTTGTTTATTACACACCGATCTGCAAAAAGTAGGACCTTTGAATTTATACCAATTGGTAAATCGTTGATGAATATTAAAAACAATAATGGGACAATGACTTATCGTATTGCTTCCAATAATTTAGCGATAGCGAGTTTCGTGCTGATAGTTTCCAGGAGGATACATCTTTTAGGACTACATGTTGTCTGATTTAATTGAGTTTAATTAGATCGTTTTGTCTCTTTACGTAATCGTGCGTAGATTGTAACCAGGTTGGACAGGTTTCGGTAATAGGTTTTTAAGTGTGCTTTCCTACAGGATTGTTGTTGGAAGCTAGGAAGCAGGGACTGCCTCGCTGCAAGCGACCAATCTCCCAAAGTAATCACAAGTTGAGTAATGGAAACAGAGAAAGAGGCGCTGGGGAGGGGCAATTTGAACGTCTCTGGCGCGTTAATAAGAAATATCCGCTTTAAAGAGAGCAGCTGCTACGAGTCGCTCCTCGGCTCTCTTCATGTCGTCCACCTTCCCGCGTCCTGCAGTTGGCTTTCATCCGGAGAGCTACAGTTTTATAAATAATGGTTTCTCCCCAGTAGTCATCGTGTTTGGCACTTTTCCATCTTTCTCAGAGAGGCCGACTTTAAGTTCCCACTACGGGAAGTCTCCTCTCTGAATTCAAAAACTTGCATCTCCTTCACAATACAGTTAGGAATTTCTATATTCTTTGAACTACACTTGGGAGTCACCTGGACTGTAGCTACAGCCGTACATAATAACTGTGAACTTAACAATGCATCTCTGTGATTCAAATTTTCCATCAAACTGAACATTACCTGCGAACCCTCTACCCCAACAATGGATGCCCCTAAGATAAACAAATTAAGTTACAATTATTTTTGTTGTTGCAAAATTAGGGTAATTACAAAGTTCCCGTGTTAACTATGTACATAATTTAAATTCTACATACTGTAAACGATATGTAACCAGGTTGAAAGTTTTGTCTAATAAATTTAAAAAAAAAATAATGATAACGTTAAAAGCAACCCACAGCGATTATTTTTCTCAGCACTTTGACCGTCTCAACATTTATAATTTCACATAGTGTAATTTTGTTTCCTTCTGATCCATCTTTTCCGTCTTTCATTTTATAAATAAAAAGAAATTCACGGAAGGTTATTCAAGTCTCAAATCATAGTTGCATTCTAATTGAGAAACACGGATGGTCCGCATTTCCCATATTCCATAATCATCAATAAATAAAATTAATAATATCAAGCCAGACACAATTTTATTAAATGATTACTCTTATCAATTTATTATATAATTAAAATTCATTTGAATTTTGAATTTTTTTATATTTTTATGAAACACAAGTTTTATCCCTTATTATTTGCGACAACTTTATTGAATGAATATGTTAAACATTACATATTATAATAGGTCATTGTAAATTTTATATTTTATTTACAAGTTCCATCCATAATTATTTTGAATTATTCATGTATTGCAAAAATCAATAATCTATGAATAGTTTATACTTGTTTAAAGTGAAGATTAAAGACCAAAACAAATTAAAATTTTAAGAATCATTACGAATGACTTACATTTAAATGAGATTATTTCAAAATTCCTTTCAATAATTAAAGTTGTAATTTATTTGGTCATTTAATGTTTAGTTTTTACAATTTATATTCATTGTATTCTTATGTTTTCATTAGTTTTAGATTCTTGATTTTTTATAATGCATGAAGCGGTTCCAAAAATTAGGGTTGAAACATTGTTTTACTAAAAATTTGGTTATAAATGGCATATTATTAAATTAATATTGGATAATTCATTTAATACAATTGTTCTTTACTTTATTGGCCACACACTATTGTTAATTTGTTTATTAAATAAAACTGTTGCATACAAATGTCAAGGGATTGATAATTTTTTTATTTTGCTTCTTATAGATCAAAATTTTTTCATTCAACCTATTTAAGCATTTACATTCTCACTAGTACATAGTATGTTTCAATCATGTCGGCAATTTTTTATCCTTCTCGTATTTAATTTCGTAATCGTGGGTATTCATTTCAATTTGACCGCTGTCACTCGGTGTAGAAATCTGTGGCCATGTATGTGTTAAGAAAAGTCTTCACCAATATCACTGATGTTCCTCAGAACATCTTCAACGATCTGCACATTTTTCTTTGTTTGCGACTTTTTGCACAGTTTACCACACCAACACGTCGAACTCTGCTGACCTTTGACTACTCCCATTGTACGAATAAATACAGACACGGGAAACTGGTTTACTTTTTGTTCCGATGAAGATGCGCATCTCCCGGAGATTGTCTTGACGCCGGAAATAGATTTATATCCGTGCTGCCGGTTCCAAAAGGGGACAATTCATGTCCGGTCTTCCTTATTTCGCGGTTGCCAGGACTGTCTCATAGCTTCCCGGTAGTTTATTCAAATCTCTTCGAAAACACTTGCAGTCAAATACAATTTCCCTCATATTTTAGTCACCGCCTTTCCCGACTGTTCTTACCTTTGTATTTCACAGTGATCCTTTCTAAGAGTGATTTCTCCAATTATTTAAACAGTTTATTTTAATAATTTTCGGTCCACTTTCATCTACATTGTTAATACGCTTTAAACGAACAGTACGTCTTCCTAACTTCCACTGCATTTATTAGCAATTTCTAGTAGCGAAATTCCATTTGTTTTTGTGAATCCATCTTATTTCGTCCTTTATCCGTTCCGTTTCTAATTTGGAATATTTTTCTGTAGCGCCTCGATTTGTTTTAGAGCTTTCCAAAGTATCCATTCCATCCGCAGAAAATCTTGTTATACAATTCTCTGTATGTAATTGTGTTTTACCTGAACCAATTTTAGTATTCAGCTTTCCATGCAGGATAACAAAAATTCTATAGTACTCAAAAGACCTAGTTATTTATTCTCCACACGCGTTATTTGCCTGTTTCAATAGACAACTCTATTAACCATTCTTCATTTTCCTTAGAAGTTATTACTTTTCCTCATTTTAGAGCTCACTGCGCTGTACGGAAAGATTCTAAGAACCATAACTCCATGACCATTAAATATATCGATTCCCCCCCCCCTTTTTTTTTCTTTTGCACATATTTTTGTAACTGTTAAACAAACATTTTAAGCTTCATCCTTGTAATTTAATTTGCTTCGTATTTGGAATTTGAATTTTATAAACTAGTCTGAAATCATTGACGCTAGGGAATGTATATTGTTGGGTACAGAATATACTGTGCCTCAGAAACCTCATCGTACAACTTAATAAATGATAAATACAGGTTATGGTAAAAAGTCTTTGCCTCTGTCTGAATATCCCGTTCATAAGAATATAATTAGTAATTTTAAGAATGATACTAGCATTGCTGCACTGCCCACGAAAGAAAACAGAGCCTTGTATGCGGCGACCGTGGATTGTGGGCGAGATATTCCTTTCAGGAATCTACACTGAAAGTAGTAGAAATATTTCCGAAGCTCTAATATCAATAATATAATTAATATTATGTTATATAATATAAGAATATAATTGACGATTTTAAGAATGATACTAGCGTTACTACAGCTTGTTTCCAAGTGGGACAATACTCCTTATCTTCTCATTTCTCCTACCGCGCCTTGCTATATCTCACGAGGTATACAACTGTTGAATCTTCTGCTGGTTTTGCTTTTGTTGTGTGATCGATGGAAGAAAAATAAAATTGTTGTATTGCATCATACGTATTTCTAAAATTTAAACTGCACCAAGTAACGCCATATTTTTATCTGTTAATATATTACTGGATTATCAATTTTTTAATGAATTAATTTTATAACCCAAGGTTGTTCTTACACGCTTCTACATACAATACATTTTTGCCTACTAAAATTTTATGGCTTGTGTTATTAGAGCTTCGGAAATATTTCAGTGTTGATTCCTGGAAGGAACCTCTCGCCCACCATCCACCGTCGCCGCAGACGAGGCTCTGTTTTCTTTCGTGGGCAGTGTTATTTTTTCTCGCGGAAAGAGATTAACAGACCACTTCGCACAATCTTCTCCCCACTGCCCAAAGAAAATATCGCCCTGCAAATCCCGTACTAGGAAAGACCCCAAAGTTTAATTTTATGCTGTGTACCCTGTACATAAGCGATTCTTTATATATTTATTTGCACTCGCATGTAAATCACGAGGACACAATTTAATGTTAAGCGCGGTTTTATTGGGCGATTTCCAGAACGTATAATCAACGGTAATCAACCCTGCCCGGATTTTACCCGCAATCACTACACAGCTTTTAACAGTGATGAATTCATTCCAGAGTATTCGGGCGACCGTGATGTACGAGATATTGATTGAAACGCGCGTTGTTCGCAAAATAAACGTTGGTTGACGGAACCTTGCTACACACAACGCCTCAACTAGCATGTAATAATCGTTTAGCAATAGATTAATCATGGATTCGTATATGCTGGCAAATGCGGACAGAGTGCGACAACATTCTTTCTGGTTTCTAAATTATTTTTAACATGTGCAATAATTTATATTTTTTATATAAATAGAAACGCAAATTATATTCTGGTGACCACCAATGTGTGTAATGAAAGGATTTTTTGTAATTTCTTTAATATTTGTATTGTCAGTGTAATATTATGGACGAGGTATGCGTTACATAAGAATAGGGAGTTTTCATACGTATTATATGTGGCGTTTTGTGATGTGGACAATCTTTGACGAGAGTTCAAAACAGTCTGGAGTCTACGATAAGAACTAGGACAGTAAAGTACAGTCGGCTGGTAGATGGATGAAAAAGTTCTAGAAGGAATGTTGGAGACGTGTCCGGTGGTCAGTTTGCCCGAAATTTAGCAAAGTAAAACTAAAGTTATGGAATAAGATTTTGAAAACTGTTTAGAAGTTGATGGGGAGATACAAGTCAGCGGCGATTGTTTGATCGTCACCGTGGTAGTGTGACGATAACTAACAGTTAGGTAATTTCCTGCAGACGGTAAATTTGTTTTATATTGGAGCGATAAGATTTTGATATTTCGCTCTGACACATTCAAGATTCCCCATAATTCTGCATAGCATATTGGCCCCATTGAAATTATCCATATCGTCTTTGTCTGTCTCTTTCTCCCAACTGAACAACAATAGAAGATATGAAACGAATTACGACACTAAAAACAGGAAATACAAATTACGATTGTTCGGCAACGCCACTTTTTCAACTCACCTTCACGAGAAATGAGCAAGTGACTTATTATTTTAATCAGAGCAGAATGACAGCAATTTTCAGTTCTGTCTCTAACGACTTCCTCACATACAAGTTAGAACCCCCCATTGCCATGCCCATTCCACCAACAAAAACTCGCGACAATTTATATTTTCTCCACAATGATTTTTTAACATCATATTTGCAGTGCTTTGCCGATTTGATTTTTGGCAATTACACGTGTTAATATCTTGATACCTGTATTTCTCCAGCATTATGTAAGTTATATTTATCAGACTTCAATATGATGGTACGTGGATGAAACTATCAATATTTTTTTTGTCTAATTGGCCCATCTTATAAATTATTTTATAATTAATTTTTTTTATTCGACACACTCCAAATCCATTCTACACCTGATGACGTTCTAGCTTACGTACAAATCGTCTTGTTAATTTTAGTGTCAGTGAATCAAATGAGAAATTGGACTGTTTTAATGCATTTATAAGTATGTAATTTATTTAAAACGATCTGGATACCCTTTCCCATAGTTCTTATATCTGAGCGTTTGAAAGGTATTGTAAAGCTGACCATCTTAAGCTGAGTAATATTTACTTATGTCGCAAAGGCATTCCTGGAGATGGCCGACGAAGGTGCTGCATCCACGATGGTGACTTACTTCACGACGTGCGTGGCGCAGCTGCGAGGACGCGCGGTCTACGTGCAGTTCTCCAACCACAAGGAACTCAAGACTGACCAGACGCACTCCAATGCAGTAAGTAACGAAATAATTAATTTTTTTCTGTAGCTAATCAAATTAGATTGAGATTTATTATAACAATGATTACTATTAGAGCAGATTATGTTACTATGAAACACACGAATGAATTAGAAGCAAAGGTTCCTGATTGCAAATCGTGTATCTTCGAGATTCCACGTTGCTCATCTTAACCTTGTGCTATCATTTCACATAGATTTTTTTTTTTGCAACAGGCAACATGAGGGTGATCCACATTGGGCTACTTCCCTTTAATAGCATAGGAAGGGATTTGAAAGGGGGGATGCGGAAGGGTGGAGGAAGGTAGCCAAGGGTTAATTAGGGCCCCCGGGCTATAGTTTAAGGATCCTACCCGGCATTCGCCTAAAGAAATGCAGGGAAAACATTTATTTAATATTTCACGAGGAATTAACAAGATATATGTCTTAAACTGCCCAAGAGAGAGAGAGAGAGAGAGATTCTAAACTTTGTAATTTCAGATAAGAATTAAAAATGAACCGAGAAGTCAAAATGATAACCTTCATCCTTGGGCTGAAATTCATAGGAGAACAGTGTATTAAAAACAATTCATATGCGGGGGAACTGCAGAAGTGTCAATACAGGTGGGTGTTTTAGTGATCCACCTGGACTGACTAACTGAACCGCGCAGAATCAAGGCCGGTCTTTACTTTTAGAATTTCGGGTTACCAGCCTTCTACATGCGTCAGCAGCGACGATCAAGGCCAGCAGGTGAATTATAGAGCCCTGAGAATTAACTGGGCGCATTACGAGCCCTCAACCTCTCCTACGTGTTTACGTCCTGTAACAGACTTAAAGGTGAAGATTGGAGCTAAATAAGGAATGAGCCCTGCCGCCCCACAGAATATAATTCGTGCTGCAATTTTAAAATTCAATCCGACGCTGCAGCTTGCGAATTATACTTGGACCTTTCTCCGACTGGAGTATTTGCTTACTAGTTGCGACGTTAACCAACAGAAATTCTAAAGGGGGGGGAAAAAAAAAACAAAAAAAAACGCTGTTCTCAAATACCTTCAGTTGAAATGATTGAGGTGACTCTTTCCACATGTCCTACTCCGGCCATATTGATATGCGGATATAATTGAATAAAGTCTTGTAAATAAATTCGGTTTGTTGATAGTCAGAAGTTTTTACTTTCTTTATATGTAATAAATTAATTTTTATTACGAAACCAACAATATCTGAACTTGGTTTGTGTCTCTGTATGGTTAGTCGCACGCATTATTCTTATACAAGATTCCGTTAATGCTACAAGTCTCTGTGGCAGATATTTTAATACTGTAAGCAGAATTAAGAACCTTTAATTAAGAACTGAAACAGCGTAAACGAATAGTGAAACTTTAACCAGATAATTAAACTACATTTATGATTTTCATATGTTCTATTCGAAAGCTATAAGAAAGTTCGATTTCATTACATTATTTCTTAGTTTCCTATAAAGAATGGTAACATTATTTGGGAGATTTAATTTTCACGAAGCTTACTGATTGATCAACTAATTTTAGCTTGTACCCGTGATTTTACGAGCTTGGGCCTCGACTCCTGAAAATTTGGCATGAAAAGGGCTCGCTACGAGAAACGGCGTAACATCATATGACCTGTACAGTAAATCAAAAAGCTTTCATCAACCAGATGTGAATTGTGTTTGTGAATTATGTGAAATGGTGTGCTACAGATATCACGCATATTGGTGTTCCAGAAGATCTATCTCAATGACAGAATTTTGTAAAGAGTGACCCAAATTACTTTACACATTGTGTGAAATTCCTTATATTATTATATGACCTGTACAACCTTAGGATTCAAGACTGTAAACCCAATACTGGATGTTGCGTTCGTGGGGAATTTTAAGTACGAAATTATTTTTGGTTGTTTGCGAACTCCCGTGACTGTAGCTCTCTGTAGGTAGCGAAATGTAATTTCCCTCCAAATGGGGAAGGTTGGGGGGGAGTTAATATTCATCGGCGTTATCTGTCGTCGTTGCTTCCTGGCCGGGATGGGATTCTACTGGGATACGAGTGAAACTGTGCTTGTGTGTGTTCCAGAACGCGTCCGCCCAGGCTGCTCTGCAGGCCGCATCCGCTCTGTCGGGCCAGAACGAGACCCAAGGAGGACCTAACACTGTCCTTAGGGTCATCATAGAGCACATGGTCTACCCTGTTACTCTCGATGTACTTTGCCAGGTACACACTCTTTGCTCACCCAAAGGCTTTAACCGCTTCTCTATATCTGACCTCTAATGCTGTTTCTCCCTTGTAGATCTTCACCAGGTTCGGGAAAGTGCTCAAAATCGTCACCTTCACTAAAAACAGTAAGTATCAGGTGTTCGGGGAAATAGTGTGATCGTGATACAATCGTTTCTGGGACGTCGTTATAACATTCAGTTTTGCATCTATTTTTAAATTAAAGAAATTTGAGACATTGACCTCGTTTCTAAAAATTAGAATTTATCTAATTTCCCGGAGTTCCGCTGTATCAGTAATAACTTTTGTTACCCAACACATGTTTGGATATTTATTTACTCATTGACAATATGTTATAAATAATTTTGAACACAAAAGTTTTTTTTATGTTTTTTATGTCGTGAAATAAAGGTATCACATTCTGTACTTGTAATTTCCTAAATATAATTTTAAACTGCTATACCAAAAGTAGAAATTATATGTACCTTAACAGAGTACATTAACTTGTCTGTTTTTCTGTATGTTATGACAATTCATACACAGGTTTAAAAGGTTTACATTTTTTCTTATGGAGGATTATGCTTTTATTAATTAGTGACAAAAAGTTCAAGGTTCAAATTTATAGAGGTTGCAAAATATTTAACCCACAGTATAGACTGATTAAAAATTACGAATTGTAAAACATTACATGTGAGCTGAGTGAAACTGCTAAATCAGAAAGTGTGACTGTATGAGAGTACCATATATTCATTACATATGTTAATTTTATAACTATAATAGATGAGGAAAATTATGTTCCTACGGGAGGAAATGAGAATTTTTTGTGTTAGATTTAATTACATAAAAAATTTCTTTGGTAAACAGTTGAACCTTATCTGTCAAAAAAAATGGTACTTGAATTGTCCAATGTATCTATCATATTTTCTTTAGTTGCTTCAAAATAATTACTTTTCTTTTCTACAGACTCTTTTCAGGCTCTCATCCAGTATCCAGATGTAGTCACTGCTCAGGCTGCTAAATTGGTGAGTCATGAGCTTAGACCTAAGCCTTACATATAAATTATTTGACTGCATTAAATGATACAAGTTCATAAAACCATCCTATTCATAACCATTTGTTCTGCCTTATTGGCCATTATAGTGATTTATTTTGTTGTTATAAATAAGATAAAAGTTAATTTTTAAATATTTATACTTAAGTTCATTAAATAAATGGGTAAAATTTTTTTGTCTTTTCAAAAGTATTTTCAGCATCTAGCAGGTATGTATTTGTTTTTTTTTCCAGTCTCTGGATGGACAAAACATTTACAACTCTTGCTGCACACTGCGCATAGAGTACTCTAAACTCACCAGCCTAAATGTGAAGTACAATAATGATAAAAGCCGTGACTACACAAATCCGAACCTGCCTACTGGAGATCCTGGTATGGAGTCCACACTTTTGCTGGGTGAGGGACTCCTGCCACAAGTTTTGCTTGGTGGAACTGGTGGTAGGCACAGAGGACTGGCACAGGACCCTCCCACAGCAAGGTTGCCACCCCCAGGTATATGAATTGGGAAATTTCTTTAGATATTTGTAGATAATCTTTCATTTAAATTGAGTTACTCATTAAAACAGTAGTTACATGTGGGAATTTTTTCACTTACTAGCACGGTGTGATAACTATATCCAGATCATTAACACTGGTTTAAACTAATTTGACACTGGGCCAGTTTATTGTTTTGGTTTAATTCTGTTATATGGAATAGGCAATTTGCAGCATTGGCCAGCCTTTAATTTTTCACCTTTTGACTGTGGTAAATGTCAAAATAAAGTAGATATTGCTGGTAATGTATTTAGTTCCATACTAAACATTTCCGTGTAAATTGACAATTTGTATACATTTTCCAAGACAACGAGTTGATCTACAGACTGCAAGATAAGATTTGGTGTTGTGCATGAAATTTCGTCTGTGTACTAATGTAATTTCAGCACATTTGTTCAGTGAAAGCAGACTTTCACTGTGTGGTTACTAATAAGCTGCTTTCTGTGGGCCGTGGGTGCCCAGGTGCTCCAGGTGTGCTGGCGTCACCATTTGCGGCCATGCATGGGCTTGGCTCACCGCTAACCTCGCCCTATGGTAACTCCGCCATCGGAGGCCTCGGAGGTACGACAACAGTCTCATCTCTCCTCTGTCTCTATGTCTGTCCCTTTCATTGGGTAGCACATATGACTGGTGCTGGGCTTTTTTCCCGTGTTTGAATCCTCACCAAAGGGTCTTTGTTGATGTTCCATCTCAACTTATTTCTTTGTCAAGTTTTGTTCTAATATGATCCAAGAGAATTTTTTCATGCTAAATTTCTTACTTGTGCTATTAAACTGGCAGAATTTGATAATCTTATGCAGTTAACTTTGTCCGATTCATAAGCCAGTCTTGCAACATTGTCTTGTGTGTTCCCTGGGAAAGGAAAACTTTTTTGCCTTCAGGTTTCCTGTCTCTTTTCTCTTGCTTGGATTTGTGAAATGTTATCTATTGCATGCCTTGAAGCATTTCTGTGGTCTTGACATATCAACTTGGGATGGACTTAAGTAATTAAATATTTTTGTTTACATTATCTCTTCAAAATTTATTCAAGTTCTGTACTATGATGAACTGTATTGTGCTTATAAATGAGCTTTGAAATTCATATTTTCCCCTAAATAAAGAGATTCAGGTAATAATTTTTATCCAAGGAAGAAGATACTTTCAGCCAAAACACAATGGAATGGCCACAAATTTCTATTTGTCACAAGTTGTTTATACCCAATTTATTTTATTTATATTGTTAATTTTCCTTTGACCATTAAATAATTGAATTTATATATTTTAGCTTCAGAACTATGTATTTATCTTATGTAACTATATTCTTCTTAATGTAATGTGTTCCGTTCTGTAATACATTTGAGCATGAAGCATGTTACTAAGTAAGTTCAAATTAAAATTGGTTGTATTACACCTCTCCTATAAATTGTCATTCTTTCAGAGTTAAATCAATTAAACATATTGATATATAATACTTTTGTGTATAGATTTATTAAATTCTTGTCCTTTTAAAAAATATCTTCGAGTAGGATTTTTTTTATAAAATACTGATGACCATTGCACAATTGTCATCTTAACATAAAATTGAAAACTAAGCAAGTTGTTATAGGGGTTTTCTCAATTGTATAAATGATATCAATTTGTCTGGTTGCTATACAATTGGTAATATACGACTGTCAATTCAAAGTTTAAATTGGTCCAAAATAAATTTTTGTACCATTGAAACATGTCTCTTTGTACAAGAAAAGTAAAAGTGCTTTTTGAGTGTATTTGTTGAGTAAACATTGTGTTTCATCATGTAACTCCATCATCATGGTAGATTTCCCTGTCATAAACTCACATGGCTGGAAATGTCCTGCAACCTCCATAACTTTGCAATATGTAAACTGATGACAATGGCATAGTTGAATGTTGTAAATTCTTCATTTTATTGTCAAGTTTGAAACCAAAAAACTGTTTATTCTGTAAGCATAATAAATTTTTCTAAAACATATTCAGAAATTAACTTTATCCTTAGCTGCATCGTAACCGTGAAAATTCTAGGTGACATTTTGATTCTTATGAACAATTTATAACATATATTCATTAAATATTGTGTCAAATATTAATGTAATAAATTAGTTACTCTATTATTTTCATTTTATTTATTGTATTATTTGAAAATAGGTGTATTTGTCTTTTTGAGGGCTATGTTTTTTTGCTTTACATACTTAAACTAATATGAGCCAATGTTTCTGTCAGCACCAGGTATGCCTCTAACAGGCTTCCAGGTTCCTGGAGCTGCAGCCACCACTGCCCTTGGAGCTGCAGGCATCCGTCTTTCTGGGTCCCTTAATGCAACTGGCTGTGTTCTTCTTGTTAGCAATCTCAATGAAGAGGTAATACTGTGAATATGTATTTGTGTTGTTTAATAGACTATAAAGATAAAGAACAAAAATAGAATAATGAGCATATGTTTAGTCTTAGACAAAATTAATTATATAAGAGATAAAGCATGAAATCTAGTTAATGTATACATACCACACTTTGAAACATGAGATGTTTATAGCAAGATTATATATTCATTTGGGATTTTGTTTTAATGAATTAAATTTATCAGTTTCAAATATACACAAAATGGAGAGTGTTTGATTAGTCAACTATTTTATTAATTATCGTCATAGACCCATGACGGCATAAACAGCGCCCTCTATACATCCACTCCTTTAAGAATTATACAACAACATAAAAACACAAGTAAAAATTTAAACATGATAAATAAGTCTATCGGTTTTTTTTTAATCTGATGTCCATATCGGGAAGTTTGTTCAATTTTTGTTTTTCTGTAGCGTTTGAAATAGTCGTTCCCACTGGGTACCAAATGGAATCGATTTCTCCGAACAGTGTGCTTCTCTGTATTTATAATGTATGATCGAGGAGCCTTTTACATATTTTTAATCACTCCATATTGCCTCAAGTCTGTAATCCAGACTTCATCTCGAGGCTGAAGTTTTGACAGTTCATTAACTCCATGTCGCCAATTAAAATTATCTTATTGACGCTTTCAATAATTATTTTTATCCCTCCAAAGTTGCCACAAATTCGGTAATTTTGGCTTTAGCTCAGAAGGTCGAGAAGGCACCAATGTTCGCAGTTGACGACCCATCAACAAATTAGCTGGCAAGAATCCATTACTCAATGGCGTTGCTCAATAACTTTGTAAGGCTAAATATTGATCTGTAATTTTCTTAAAAATATTCTTTACGATTTCCATTACCTCTGCTAAGTCATTACTCTGAGGAAAGTGAGGACTTGATATAATATGGGAAAATCCCCACATTTGAGCAAATTGACCAAATTTCGAAACAGCGGATGGAGCAAAATGAGTCCCATTATCACTTGTTAGTTTCTCAGGAATACCATGGTGGGCAAAAATTGATTTCAGGTGATGAATTATTTCTTCGACCTTAAGATTATTAAGTAGAGCAACTTCTGGATATCTGGAGTAATAATCAACAACAACTAAATACCATTGTTTCTCAAAATGAAATAAAATCCATAGCTAAATGTTGCCATGGACGGCTCGGAAATTCTGAAGATATCATGGGCTCACGTCGATTTATGGTCTCTTCAACACATTGATTACATTTTTTTTATCATTAATTCAATTACTTTTGATAAACCCGGCCACCACACTGAGCATTGGGCACGCCATCTACACTTTCTGATTCCTAAATGTCCCTCATGTAATTTCTCTTGTCAATTTATTTGGAATAATTATCCAATTCACTTTAAGAAGAAGACCGTCTTCAAGTGTGATTTCACTTCTGTTGCCAATATAATCTCAAATTGGAATGTATTATGTGTTTTTCAGGCCATCCATTTTTACAATATTCCTTTAACCCTTTACTGTCCTCATCAGTCTCTTGAGCTCTTCTAATCACCGGTCAGTTGCTGGACATAGGCTGTAATTTTCGTCCTAAAATTCTTCTTCAGCTTAACATAGACATAAAGGCAAAACATCCGCTATCCCCAACTCCTTTCCAGCACATGACGAATTGTATGTGCATATCGAGCTTAGCAAATCTGCATTCTCTGTAATTTTGGAGGAAGATCATCCAAGCTTTTTGTTGTAAAAATCAAAATGAGTGGCTTATTATCCATTTCCAGTGCAACAGTTAATCCGATAATAAAGTTTTTAAACCGTTCACATGCCCAAACTAAGGAATATCCTTCTTTTTCGATTTGCGCCCAACCACTTTGATATTTAGTTAGTGTTTTCGATGCAAATGATACGGGACGTAAGGATTCATCATCCTGCCTCTTCTTTAAAACGGCTCCAACTCCACATGCCGATGCATCTGCCGTAATTACAGTTGGTCGGGTTGGATTGTACCAGGCTTGGATCGGTGCTGAAGTCAAAGCTTCACAAACCATGCGGAATGTCCGTTTCTGTTTCTCTCCCCATAAGAATTCCTTCTTTGGGCTTAACATTTCATTTAGAGGATCTGCAATCGAAGCCAATTTTGGTATAAATTTAGAAAAATAATTAATGGATCCCATCAAACTAATCAATTTAGCTCGATTCTCTAATTGTTCTATCTTCAGAATCGCCTCATATCTCTCCTTGTCTATGTGAATGCCTTTTTCATCAATAATGTGTCCCAATAACTTAATTTTTGAAACTCTAAACTGGCATTTATGATGAATATTGACTATTAATATCATTGAATAATTGTCATTGTGGTAGTATTGTGAAAGTGGAATAGTTTCATATGTAGTCTTTGACTGTACATTGTTGTTGGTTTATATATATATCTCTTGTTGTAGTTGTGATTGTGTGTTACGTTTCGCTGAACGTGTTCTGCTAATAAAAACCCATAAAAACTAATATAATAGGAGTTATTACTCATAAAACCCAACAGGTTACGGGCCCAGGCATTAATAAAAGTTCGCGAAACTAGGATACGTGAGTGTTAGAAAGATCGGTTCATAACCTCTACTCAAGTTTATAATTGTGGTAAGTTTTGACCGACAATAACTCTTTCCTTGCGGCTAAAAAAACAACAAACAAGTGCCGAAATATCGATGAAAGACACAGACTTGTCTGCTGTGGAAACATTAATTGATAAAAACAGCTTCGCTATGTGGAAGTTTGATATAAGTGTTTTATTACGTGCATCGGCGATCGAGTATGTCGTGTTCGGCGAGAAGAAACTTGAGGGGGCAACAGAAAAAGAAAGATCAAGATGGGAGCAAGATGATGGTAAAGCCCAAAGAATAATTGTTTTTACGATTGATAAGAAATTTAAGATACACATAATAAATTGCAACACTGCTGCAGATATGTACAAGAAGTTGGAGAGTTTGTTTATGAGGGACCAAATCCAGGCACAAAACGTACTTTTGGAGGAATTTTTTCGCTTTGAATATGATTCCAACAAAGACATGTCCACAAACCTGAGTGTTTTGGAAAACATTGTTGTTAGGATAAACGCTACATCAGAGAAGATTAGTGACGAAATGCACATCGCACGCGTTATGTCAACTTTACCCAAGTTTTTTCAGCCTCATTTTACAACCGCTTGGGATTCGACTTCGAAGGAAGAGAAAACATTGGAAAATCTCAAAGCACGTTTGATAAGGGACGAAATGCGCTATTGTTCAGTTACTGAAAATAACTCCGTTGCATTCAAAACCGACGAATTAAAATGTTATGGATGTAATTCCAGATCACATTTTATTCGGAACTGTCCCAAAAATAATGACAGAAAGATGCCTAAAAAGTACCCTACTTGCACTTTCTGTAAGAAGACAAATCACCCGGAAAATAGATGTTTTTTCAAGAAGAAAAGTTTCAACAATAGAACTACGACCAGTGACAACAAAGTAAGTTACCTAAGTGTTGAGGAAACAAGTGCACTTTTGTCGTGTGAAAGTAAGGACACGTTTTTCGTTTTGGACTCAGCTGCTACTTCGCACATGGTCGGGAACGAAAAGTTATTGACTGAAAAGCAATGCATTTCCCGCGTCGTACGTACTTCAAAAAAGGGCGAGTGTTTGGAAGCAAAAAGTGTCGGTAAAATAGTAACAACCATTTGTGACCTTAAAAATGTTCTCTATATTCCCGGACTTGAGAGGAACTTGCTCAGTGTTCCAGCAATCACTAAAAACGGCGGCCAAGTGAAGTTTTCCGACAATGAGGTACTCATTACAACGAATAATAAAGTTGTCCTTGCCGGAAAGAAGAACAAGTCAGGCTTGTATCTTATAGAAATTCGGCCGATTTTTGAACAAAGTGCATATATTTCTTCTGAAGTGCTGACCCCACTTGATTGGCATAAAAAACTAGGACATCTTAGTTTAAAGAACATGCAGAAGCTTTCCAAAATGTCAATTGGGTTTGACATAAGTTCCAGCTCTTTAGACGTAATGGTCTGTGATGTCTGTCAACAAGCTAAGCAAGTAAGGAAACCTTTCCTAAAAAATGAAAAACGTGCAGAAACCCCATTGAGACTAATTCACACCGACCTTTGTGAAGTCGGATGTAAAACGTGGGACGGGAAGAAGTATTTCATGACTGTGCTTGACGACTGTACACACTTCACCAAAGTTTTCCTACTTTCAAAGAAAAGTGAGGCAGTGAATGCTCTGAAGGAATATATCAAAGAAGCAGAACGATACTGGGACTCCAAGGTCTACAAAATCCGTTCAGACAATGGAGGAGAATATACTTCAAACAGTTGGAAAAATTATTGCAAAGAGAACGGGATAGTGCTGGACTACACGATTTCACACACACCGCAGCTCAATGCTCGTGCAGAGCGCCTCAATCGGACACTGATGGAAAAGACTCGAGCACTATTGTTCGAATCCAACCTCGATATGTCACTTTGGGGAGAAGCTCTCTATACTTCAACGTATTTGTTGAATAGAAGTCCGACATCATGTTTGGATTGCACACCAGCTGAAAAATGGTTAAGTGGAAAACCTAATCTTTCCAATCTTAAACTATTTGGTTCAATAGCTTATGCAAGAAAACTTGGATACTTAAATAAACTTGACAAACGTTCTCAAAAATGTGTTTTTGTCGGGTATGGAACAAAAGGTTATAGACTGTGGGACCCAATCAAGGAGATTATAATAATCTCACGTGATGTTACATTTACCAATGAACTATATATCTCAGACGAAGTTAAAAGAAAGTCATTATTGTCTTTAAGCACTGGAGATGATGGAAAAGAAATTCCAAATAATGAAGGCCATACTGTTGAATATGAAGATAACTCAGATGCATCAACTGAAGAAGATGAAGATGAGACGAACACTGCGATCCCTGAAGAACCAGGTGAAAACATAACACCTGGAAATGATGAAGTTCAAGGAAGAGGAAAGCGAATAAAAAAGAAACCAGAGAGATTAAATGATTATGTTATGCTGACATATGAAGAGGCAATCTCTGGAGACGATGCAGCTAGATGGAAAGAAGCTATAGAGGAAGAAAAGATGGCGCATAAAGAAAATGAAACCTGGAAACTCGTCAACCGCATTGAAGCGAAGAACAAGAAAATTCTCACAAGTCGATGGGTATTCAAAGTGAAGGATGATGGGCGTTTCAAAGCTCGTCTTGTAGTTAGAGGCTGTCAGCAGCAAGCTGGAGTGGACTACAATGATGTTTTTAGTCCTGTTGTCAGTACTGAAGCCCTGAGAACAATGATAGCCTATGCTGCAAAACAAAATTACAAACTGATGAAATTTGATGTGAAGACTGCTTTTCTATATGGTACGATCACAGAAGAGATGTACATGGAGCTACCAGAAGGTTACTCAGATAGAACAAAGATTTGTAAGCTGCAAAAATCACTCTATGGTCTCCGCCAGGCTCCTGCTCAGTGGAATAAGAGAATCACAAATTTTTTAAAAAAAACATCAATTAACTGGCCTTAAGACTGAGCAATGTGTATTTGTGAACCCAAACCGCTCTATATTTATGTCAATTTTTGTCGATGATGGATTAATTGCAGGGTCTGATACTAAACAAATGCTGAACTTTTTGGAAACTTTGAAAAATGAGTTCAAGATAACCATTGAGGAAAATCCCAGCAACTATTTAGGAATAAATTTTGAGATTTCTGACCAGAAGTTGAGATTGGTGCAGGGAGATTATGCAAATTGTGTTGTTGACAAATATCATATGAGTGACTCAAAACCAGTGTCAACACCTCTTGTTGTGGGAAATCCTCATGTTCCAGCAATCGAGAGGAAGGAAATAACATTTCCCTACCGAGAGGCAGTAGGAAGCATTTTATATCTATTAACCAAAACGAGACCTGACCTGGCTCATGCCGCTGGAATATGTGGACGTCATGTGGAAAAACCAACCCATGCTGACCTGATGAACATAAAGAGAACCTTGAGATACATCAATGGGACCAAGAACACGGGAATATCGTATCTCTTGGGCAACAAAAGTTTGGAGAATGCTCTTGTTGGTTATTCTGATGCTGATTATGCCGGAGATGAGAAAACCCGAAGAAGTACCACTGGCTTCATTGTATTCTACAATGGTGGTCCTGTCTCCTGGGCGTCTAGACGGCAGCCTATTGTTGCAACATCAACAACTGAAGCGGAGTACATCGCTGCTGCCGAAGCTACAAAAACCTTGATGTTTTTGAAGAGTTTTCTTGAAGAACTGAGTGGACAGCCAACCTATGTGACACTCAACGTTGACAATCAGAGTGCCATAAGCCTTGTGAATAATGGAACTTTGAATCGTAAATCTAAACACATAGACGTTAGGTTTCATTATATATAAAAAAAAAAAGGTTGATAACAATGATTTAAAACTTAATTACTGTGCAACAAATTCACAAATAGCTGATTTACTCACAAAACCTTTGAATTCTACTAAATTTCAACAATTTAAAAAACAAATAGCCACTTAAATAAGTTTTTTCTGTTGTAAATCTAGAAGAAGGAACAATTGATCGAGGACAATGACAATTACAGAGGGGTGATGAATATTGACTATTAATATCATTGAATAATTGTCATTGTGGTAGTATTGTGAAAGTGGAATAGTTTCATATGTAGTCTTTGACTGTACATTGTTGTTGGTTTATATATATATCTCTTGTTGTAGTTGTGATTGTGTGTTACGTTTCGCTGAACGTGTTCTGCTAATAAAAACCCATAAAAACTAATATAATAGGAGTTATTACTCATAAAACCCAACATGCGTCAAAGCTTCACAAACCATGCGGAATGTCCGTTTCTGTTTCTCTCCCCATAAGAATTCCTTCTTTGGGCTTAACATTTCATTTAGAGGATCTGCAATCGAAGCCAATTTTGGTATAAATTTAGAAAAATAATTAATGGATCCCATCAAACTAATCAATTTAGCTCGATTCTCTAATTGTTCTATCTTCAGAATCGCCTCATATCTCTCCTTGTCTATGTGAATGCCTTTTTCATCAATAATGTGTCCCAATAACTTAATTTTTGAAACTCTAAACTGGCATTTATCCCTGTTTAATGTGACTTTAGCATCTCACAGTCGTTCCAATATCGCTTTTAGCCAAATTTCATGTTCTGTTAAGAGTCTTCGCATAGATGAGAATATCGTCCGAATTAACTCTGACGCCTTCCAATCCGTCCATAATCTGACTCATTCTCTTCTGAAAATCCTCAGGTGCAGCATTAATACTGAATGGAAGTATTTTAAACTGGCATTGGATGAACTTCACGACACACATATCGATTTAGTTGACGTAGTCTTCACACATGCGAATTTTCCCATTGGGTTTGGGAACCGAAACAAGTCCTGCACACCAATCAGTTGGCTTTTCAACAGGTTCAATAACTCCCATTTTCTTCATCTCTTCTAAATTACACTTAATTTCATCCATCAATGGCAAAGGAACATGTCTCTCTTTTGTTATAGCGTATGGAATAGCTTCACTATTAAGTTTAAATTTATATGGAACTTGGACATTTCCCAATCCCTTAAACAACTCTAGATACTCCACAATAGGATTAATCATATTTGATATTTCTGTTGAAACAACCCAAACATCATTTCTTGAAATTATTCCCAATTTGTCACGTCTCCCCATTGAACATTGTTCGTTCAACAAATCAACAACATACACCAGTGTTTCAATTTTCTTAATATATTCAACAACTGTCTTAAAATATCCTGGTGACTGCATTTCTTGTTGATCCACATTATACAAGTGACGTAAAGCTGATTGTAATTGAATGTTACTGAAAAATTTCTGATATTACTTCGTTGAGATACACATAATATCAGCTCCATTATCAATTTTCCCTTCAATTTTTACATTATTAACAAGAATTGATATATTCCATTTTTGTTGATTATTATTTATTGTATCGACCTTGTACTCGCTAATGACAGTGCCCAAAAAAATCTCCTTCATTTAAATTCTCCAATTTAACTTTTCGCGCCGCCACTTGTGATAATGCCAGATGTCCCCGTCACTCACATCTGAAACATGTCATTTTAGTTGTGGGACAACTTCGCAGAGTATGTCCTTCATCTCCACATTTATTACATTCAACAGTTTGTTCAGATTTCATATTGTCTGATTTTGCCCAACGATTATTTGTTTCTCTCTCTTGTTGGAAGAATTCTTGGTTATGCTGTTTTCTCGATATAACTCTCTATATTTCAATTTTAGATTTTTGTTGGGGTTTTAAATCTTTACCTTGAATCAGGGGCATTTGTCGCTTAACTTGTTCACTCTGTTCAGCCATTTGTGTTGTTTTTTCAAGAGTTAAATCTGTAATCAATTGCATTCGTTCAGATAACTTGATATCTCGCAAACCAACGACAATTCTATCCCGAATTAATTCCCCCTTTAATTGTCTGTATTCACAATATTCAGCTAGGTTATGCAATGCTGTAATAAATTCGTTTGTTGTTTCTTTTTCACCTAGTATCTGCTTATTGAACATTGCCCGCTCATAAATAATAATACGGTTCACAATTAAATAATCGTGGAAAGCCTTTTTTGCATCTTCGTATTAGTTCTTTTTGCCGTTCCATTATATTTAATTCCACGAAAATAACATCAGCTTGTTCGCCCATTGTGTAAAGAAGAGCATTAACCTGTTAAATTTTTTATTTGGAACTAAGTCCGGAAAGAGTATGATATCTTTCAAAACGTTGTATCCATCGAGTCATCTGCAGCTTTAGTGAAGTTTAAAGAATCTGGTGGTTGCCATGCATTAATTGCGCTAACTAAATTCAGTCCGTTGCCTTCCATTTGTTTTTGTTGATAACCACACACTACAAAAAATTAACTCAATTTTCTCCTGAATTTTCACCGCTGCCACCATGTTTGATTAGTCAACTATTTTATTAATTATCGTCATAGACCCATGACGTCATAAACAGTGTCCTCTATACACAGAGCAATTTCTGAAACATTGATAACATGTAGGGTTGTACAATGATAAGTGTTTCAGTTTGTATTGAACCCAAATTATTGATTGCCTTCTTTTTGTTAATATGCTATCTGTAGATAATGAGTCACAATTAGGCAGCACAAGTGAATACAATTGCAATTGCGCAAGTGTCAGCAGAATGTGTTTGTGTGTGTATTCATCCATGTTAACACATTGAAGTTAGAAATTTTGTTATCTTTGAGCATGTTATTTTTACTGTTTAGTTTCTATAGTATCGTAGATAAATAGTAAGTTATTAATTCATTTTTCTGAAGCAACTTGAAGGTTTGTGAAATATGTTACCATTATAATTTGATCTAGCATAATTTGAAGCTTTTAAAATTAAGTTTAATTATAGCTCATCTTTATGTATATAATGCAGGTGCCAAATTATTATTTTATTTGTACCTTTAAAACATTTGTAGACTTCTGTTTCCATTTCAAATAACTATTAAATGAAAATTTCTGTTTTTTAATTTAAAATGTTTTAATCTCTTCACTAAACTTGCCTTCCAGACTGTAAAAATTAATTTCTTTGTTTTCAATATCATAAAATTTGCTGTATTAATAACAGTTTTTAAATTTTCAGCTCATTAATATTAATAGTTTAGGCTGTAATAATACCTTAGTTTGCTTTCACTGTAATCCCGTAAATACATGTGTGTGTATATATATATATATATATATATATATATATATATATATATATATATAGCTTCAAATAAATTTGTTTGAAGTCTGTATATTATGCCAT
Organism: Zhengitettix transpicula; assembly: GCA_037074705.1. Lineage (NCBI taxonomy): Eukaryota > Metazoa > Arthropoda > Insecta > Orthoptera > Tetrigidae > Zhengitettix > Zhengitettix transpicula. The sequence continues at coordinate 56,067,017 of CM073596.1, read as the reverse complement.
GAATAACATCTCGCTCTTGCTGCTGCACTGTTATAAGAGAAAGAGCACTGTATGACGTTGCAGGTTGATATTGTAATATTGGAGGTACACTGCTCATTCTCCAATTATGATCATAAGATAATCATCATTATCGCTGTATCATGATTTTAATTTCTCAATCTCTTTTTGTTTCTCTTTTTCCAAATATCTTCTCCGTCTGACCTGTGTGGTGCCCTGGACATATCTGTCCCCACTGCTCTTCAAATCTCTGAAACATCTACTTCTGCTCTCTCTCACTTCGTAGATGGTCACGCCTGAAGCTCTCTTTACCCTATTTGGTACGTTATGCACACATCTTTTTATTATTAATTACTATTAATTGCTTTGTTATTTTTTATTTTAGAAAATGTATTGTTTCTCTGTATTATTTCTTTATTCTATTAAGAAAAACAGGAGTACCTAATTTCCTTTGTCATTATGCTCCAAATGTGCAAATCAGAGGTTATTATTGTATGCTTGGGCAATAACTTTCCCCAAGTCGATATTGCAGTCTCTCTTTTGTTCATGGTTCTGTGACATGAATGTTGAAGGAATGTAATGCTAGTTTAAATCCTTGCTAACTGAAATACTTGTTTTGGCCCCGTTATTGTACTAATTATTTATTTTAAACAATGCCATAATATTTGAAGTAATGCATGTCATTTGTTGAAATATTTGTAGAAAATATTTTGTAACAGTCTTAACGCTTCTAGGAATTATTGTGCTTTTGCTTTGCAATGAGTATTTTCATTCTTCATAATTTACGTTGTTCTATTCTAAATGTATTGACTTGATTATTGAATGCTATACCTTCTAGAAACACTTGTTTGCTCCATGTCATTTTAAAATGAAGATTTTCAACTCAAAACCTAATCTAGTTAATACAGAATTCACTGATTCAGTGAATATAGGTTTTTTTTTACAAAAAGTCGTCTTGACATAATTTTATCCTTAATCTGTAATAAACCTGTAGTTTTAATAATTATTTAGATTTATTATAAAGATTTAAAAAGGGACTGTTCTGTTTCTCTAGGAATAAGTTTTTATTCAGAAATAGAAGTAACAGTTAAACCTTGTTTGTTAAAGAAAACAATTAATGTCTGTAAAGACAAATAACTGTGTATAGTATTGACAGAGATCAGGACAGTGGATTGAAATGTATACTCACTATTAAATTTGTATGGCCAAAAATTATTTTCTTTTACTGTACACTATACGGGACATCAATTACTTGTGTTAGTTATGTTTGTAGCAAATTTCAGAAAAAACTTCTTATAAAAATAGTTGCAGCAGATTTATTTTTTTACTTGCATACCTGTGGTACTTGTACCATGCACTACTTATGTTATATAGTAAAACAGTATTTGTAGAAATAAAATTTCCTGGTTTTCTTTATAAAAAAAAAATTCTCTCTTGACTGTTAATGAGTAAACATTTGATCTTTTTTCCAGATAACATATTTTGTATGCTATCAATACAATCACCTTTTTTTAAATTATTCATTCATTTTTCTATATAATTCTGCACCACTGCTATTTTCCATTCTTGATGCTATCTATTCATCTTTTGGTGTTTCTATACTTGAAAGTATGCAAACTGGTTAACTGAATGTATGGGACACAACTGCCAACGAACCATTAGCACAATAAAATATTTGTCTTATGTTGGATTTATTCTCATTTCTCAAATTTAGTTAGTACTGGCAAACAAATGTATTATTTCTGTTTTTTATTTTTTTTAAAAAAAGGGGGATTAGTTCTCATTTTAGAGCTTCAGTTTTAAATATGGATTGGTCATGGTTCACAAATTCTGTTTCAAAACCCTTTCCTTAATTGAATGGCAGAATGTGTGAAGAACAATAAAATTTCTTCATTGCAGGTGTTTATGGGGATGTGCAACGTGTGAAAATACTATACAACAAGAAAGACAGTGCACTTATTCAAATGGCAGAGCCACATCAATCCCATCTTGGTAAGAAAAGTTTTTAAAAAGATTTTGAAAAGTAATTTCATACAAAAAAAATAGAAAATAAAGTGACATTATGAAACTACATTTTAATTCTTACACAGTTGTTTGACAAGATAGAAATATTTGAATGCAAATGTACAGTATCAATTGAATGCCCGTTTTAGCGATGCAACATATGGACAAGCTGAAAGTGTTTGGCAAACAGATCCGAGTGATGCCTTCAAAACACCAGACTGTGCAACTCCCCAAAGAAGGGCAACCCGATGCTGGCCTGACAAAAGATTTTACGAATTCAGTTCTTCACCGCTTCAAGAAGCCAGGCTCAAAGAATTACCAAAATATATATGCACCGTCCCCAACTCTTCACTTGTCCAACATTCCGTAAGTATTGTTGTGAATGAAGTGCCTCTTCTTTATAATTGTTTCTAGTATTTGCTTCCATTACATGATGTGAGATACTTATCGATAAATTCAATTCTCATGCCACGGTGACACCTAAATGACTAATTTGTACAATATTATGTTTACTACTCATTTAAACAGTCTGACAAATACACAAATTTAAATATGGTGGAACAAATAAATAACCATTGCAAATGAATCAGTTTCTCTCAGGGAGTTGTAAATTGCACAAATAAAAGTCATGCTAAAATTCACAAATTTAATTGATTGTGTTCTGATAGAAAGTTTTGTATTTCAGACCTTCTGTTTCGGAGGATGAAATCAAAGAGGCTTTTACTAAGAATGGGTTCACAGTGAAGAACTTCAAATTTTTCCCGTAAGTGATACAAACTTAATTTTATTATTTGATACATTTGTATTACTTAATTTTATTATTTGATACATTTGTATTACTTAATTATTTACATACTATTTTTCATCATTCAGTAAAGATCGCAAGATGGCTTTGATTCAACTGCCCTCTACAGATGATGCTGTTGCAGCCCTCATAGTAAGTTATTGTTATTAAAATACTTATGAAATATTAAAAAGTGTATCTTGAATTGAGTCAATGCCCATAATATTAAATTTAGTGTAATTAGAATTACAAAATTAATGTAAGGAATACGATTTAGATAGTGTATTTAGTGATTGAATTAATTACAAATTAAATAAATTTTCTAGATGATTAGGATATTAAAAAACTATATTTTTCTTTTCAGAAAATGCACAACTATCAATTAAGTGAATCAAATCACCTCCGGGTTTCCTTCTCAAAGTCCAACATTTAATATGTTGGACAAAGGGAACCAGCAGCAAAAGAAACTACTTTCCCCGAGGAGAAGTGTCCTGCCACCCTGCTGGTCAAATAGTGTAACTTTCATCCTTTCATAGTGGAGTAGCAAACTATCAGGGAAAGACGTTATAACATGTATTTATATAAGAATTTATTATCAAGGTGGACAAAATATTTTACTCTATGTCAATTGATATCTCCAAATAAACAGACAAAACTTTTAGTGCTCTACGGAAATAAGTGGATGGATGTTGGAGCACCGGAGACTAATGTGAAGTTGCCCAAGATCCTGAAGGAGTGTAATATTGAATGTTTTTTAACTAAAATCGATCATTTATTGAAGATCAGTCTCCTGGAATTTAGAAATGATACAGGGTTTGCCAGGAATTCGATCTGATATCTCATGTTGAATATTGATGTATTTTTCTAAGATAGTGTCTCTGTGGATAAAATGATGTACTTTTACATTGGTAAAATACAAGTCTTATTTGTTCAAATTTCGGAATTGTCTGAAAAATGGCTTGTATAAATATTTTAGATGCAGTAAGTATTTTATCTTTATACATGCATAATTCTGAATTATTGGATGGCGTTATGCCTTTCCAGCAAGTTAAATAGATGTACCAGGTTATTTTTCTTCAGCTAATGTTATAACTTTTGACATTTTTTGTGAAAGTCAATCACAGAAACACTATCTTCTCATTAACATTGATGTAGACCAATTGTACCTCGTACCCCACCAAAATTCATGTAGAATGTTTTTAATTAACATATGCTCTACATATTATTTAAAACTTGTCAGTATGCCTACTAATAACACATATATGAATTATATATCATGAATATACATACACAAATTTTTATGTACTATTTTTGGAAAATGAACATTTAGAGATTCGTATGTATGTCACACTTGCAAATAACTTAATTCATAATACTCCCACCCATTTCATCCATGCAGTTTTTGGAAATATATTTTTTACATTTGTTCAGACCTATATATATATATATATATATATATATATATATATATATATATATATATATATATATATAGAAAGATAGATAGATAATTGGTTTATTAAGTACCAAAAATTTACAAAATGAATTTATCTTAAATGTTGTATACTTAGTATTTTAAGTCGTGTTGAAAGATATAGGTAGAATGTAAGAGAGAGAGAGAGTGAGAATATTTACCATATTACATTCACTATAATTATGTAGTCTGCAGAAGTGAGGTTTGCTACTATTCCACACTGTTTCTGTGGCAGGAACAGTGGCCGGCAAACGTCACCGAAGTAGACTTTTTAATAGCCAACTTTCAACTGAGTGAAAGCTATAAGTATGGCTTTGTTCTTTTAAGATAAAAAATGCTTCAGATTGTCATTATTTTACATATCATCATATGTGAAGTACCTAAGATAACCGAGCTGCCAAAAGAGAATTCTACAACCTCTTCTTACTTTTCATGGACTTCGGTCATCGAGGTAGTGTTTGCTGAAACTGTTTGGCCGATTGTACTCCCGACTTCAGTATTTTCTGACTGTTCCAAATTTTTGTGTCTAGCTCGGACAGAAAAGTGAGATTATGAACAGATTCTAGGAAACGTGTTGTTCACTTTCCTGGTAGGACTGGGATAGGTTTATTAATTTGACATCATCCAGTCCAATTTTTGGTAGGAGGGTATAGTACTAGGTTTCTTAGTTAACTTGTCTTCTTAAATTTAGTACATGTTAAAAACTTGTAATAAGTAATAATAATAGAACTAGTTTCCTTAGACTATCTTTAATAATTATTTATTTCTGTTTCTAATTAAGCATAAATTCTGTAGTGTGAAGATGAAGTTCATAACTTGTGCTTTTTTTTACTCATTTTCGATTATGGGGAGTAGTGATTAAAATTGTTTGGGTTTCTTTACAGTAAAAATTACTAGTATCCCTGCTTCTACTTTGAGGTTCAAAATGAACTCTTTGTGTATCAACTGTTATATGCAGTTTAATTTCTGTAACTTTCAGAGTAAAGTTAATGACGAAAACTTGATTTCAGCAGGTTTAAATAAGAACGGCACAGATGTTTGCAGGCATTACTTCACCCAGACTGTGGGCTTTCTCCTCACATTATTTTCTTTTATGTATATCTAACTCCTTTTTGCTGTAATTCCCTTTTCTTATAGTTGCTTTGATGTGACTCTTCCCACATCTCCTAACAAAATATTTATGCTACTTACATTATAAAACTTTCCTGTCTACTTTAAATATATTTGTGAATCGATCTTTGTAAAATGTGTATCTTCAATCATTGATCAGTATATTATATATTTGAAGCAGTATTGTTGTCATAGCTTTAAAATGAGTTAACTATATATTACAAGTAATTAATATTATACTTAACTAAAGAAAATTATAAAAAAAATGGATGGAGAGAAAGGTACAGGGTTGGTCTAATTGACCAATTCACAAAATTCCTTTTCCATTTTTACAGTGGTATATTTCTAAACATTTATAATATATATTAAAATATAGTTGACAATCACTATTTGCAGTAAAATCTCTTGTTTTAAATTTGTTCTACAAGTGAAGTGTGGAGCTTATTTCTAGCAAGTAATTTTATTGTCAATTGCCGGATGACGTTTATGGGGCTGATAGCAAGTGTTGAAATGGAGAAGTATGCAATTATTATTTAAGTAGAATGGATAACTGATGAGATGTTTGGGCGCTTGATCACTTATTTTTCCAAGTACATGCAATATATTAAAATTATTTGTATAGGTTTTAAACATGCATTTGGATAAGGAGGCACTGAGAATGGTGCAAACATGCCAGGTCGAACTTTTCAGTTTGATGATTAAACCACTTGCACTTAACAAAAAGTAGGTTCTATTTCCATAAAGATTTATTTAATTCATGAATTTATGCTTTTTAAATACAACATATTTCTCCATCTCTTCTGTGTGCAGTGTTGCTGGTTGTACCGTGCATTTTCATTTCTACGTGTATTTTGTAATGAAGCACCTCTATTTTCTAGATAATTATTAGGCCACACTTTTTGGTCCATATGTTTTCTCAATCTGTTTTTCTTCTTTTTTTCCATTGCATTATTGACATTTGTGAAAAGTTCTGTTTCATATCATTGTTACATATAAAATAACTGTTTTCTTTTATGTTGGACCTTTCTTTTCAGCTATATGTTTATTACTTATTAGTTCCAGCTTACTTGTTTGCTTTTCTGTAATTTTGTGGTATTTGTTTTGACTAATTGTATTCTTTGTTCTTTTTATACAAACTAACTTCTCCAAAATAAAAAAAATAAAAACATCTTTAGATTCTTTTTATTTACTATATTTTTAATTTCCTTTTGTTTATTAATACTTCTATTTTCCACTAACTTTTAAGTTTTCATTTTATTGAACTTTTGTCCTTGGGTAAATTAAGTCGTTAGATTGAATTGCTAGTTTCACTTTAACCCACAAGAATGAGCTTGAATCATAGCCCTGTCAAAGTCTTCAATTCTTTATATAATATGGGTATATAGTTATATATATGTATATTATATACTTCAGTAGTTTACAAGAGAACTGTGCCTCATGTATTAATGGGATCAAAAGCATATGATAGTTTACAATAACTTCTGAACTAAACTTTGCTATTTGTCTCTTTAAACAGGTATTTACCACTCTATGTGAAGCTATGTATATATATATCTTGTAATAACATAACGGAAGATGGAATCGTAAAGCCTAAAAATTATTTTGTAAATGAATGAATCGGAAAATACATTTTGTGTTAACTGTTTGAAAGACCATTGGAAGTTATATATAGATACTTAGCATTGACTTTCATGAAGATTTTTTTATATTTACTTTAATCTGTAATATACAGTATAACAAGCTGTCAATTTTATTTGATTGGTTATTTTTTATCAATTGGTCTTTGGCTGCACCTTTTGAAATGAGTAATAAATTAATATTCATTTTACTTAATACTTGACATATCTTTTAAGTAACATTGTTCCTAAATTTGAGTCTTCATATTTTTAACAAAACTTCTGGTGTTATGTTATGCACACATGTGAACCCATTGTCAATCACTTTTGTATAAACCTACTAGTACTGTAATAGGTCAACTGTTGCGGTTAGGTTTCATATTTTAATTATATGAACTATGCATGTACATAAAATATGTATTCTTCTTCTAGAACCTTATGCTATATAAAATAGTTATTTTTGGAGTTGGGATTATAATACTTACGATAAGCTTGATATACACTTGTCAATTGCACAGAACTTTTTCTGAACTTGTTGATCTTAGTGTGTCAGGATTTCTTCTTTGCACACCAAATTCTGGTTGCCTATTTCCATTTATAAATAAACCAGCCATTTTTAAAGGAAATATTGCTCGTGTGAGAATGAGTAGGAATGTTTGCATGGGTACACAGCTCCAAATGTAATCAGAAAACTTGTTGTACCATGATGAAAATGTGCAAATTCTTTTACGAGGATGTCTTGGTGTATGGAACGAAAATTATTAGTTTAACTATCGAACTAATAAATTAAATCTTTTTTCAACGACATTCAAATTGTATGACATTTGGTCTTACTGTGCTTCTTTGTCCTGTTGTACTTTTTTTCTAATCTCGGTTTATGGAAGTTTCCAATCATTTTATTTCCATCCTTTTCAGTGTGTAACTATAATTGAATCTCGTGCCCCAAAAATCTTAAGAAAGTTGGGAAGGGATGAAGTTTGTTGTCTAAGTAAAGTTTATCGGCCAGGTTTAGATAAATCGTCGTCTGACCAAATAACAGTATTATTGAAGGAGCCTCGCTTACCGATCGTCTTTTCAATTTGGAGCTGGTATTAAAATATTGACAGTACAGAGCGCCTGTCATGAAAATTTGGTCCATCGTTTATAAACAATGTGTTCCACTGGTAGTAGCACTACTAAAATGTAGTGTGTATTCTACAAATTTTTGCTACTGTTAAAAATACTGTGACAAGCTGTGAAGTCTATATTTTATGCCATTCTAAATTAATAGTAAGAGAAACATTTGAGGCAAATTTCTTTGATTAAATTGGTGCTGAGCACGTTTTGTAGCCACATGCATGGTTTTAAATAAGGAAAGAGGGTATATAATAAAGGTTACAAAATATAAATTTAAGCATTTGGACCACAATTTTGTGTCTTAAATTTTATTACAGTTATTGAGTTTACATATACTTGTAAACCAAATTATTTGATATTCTGTGAAAATTTATAAATGGTGCATTTTATTAGTATTATTTAAGAGACTAATTTTTAAAATATTTGTTCAATTTCTTTTGTAATAAAATCCAAAATATTACATGTAAACATTTGTAAAAAAGTTTGTTTTTTAAATACTTCTGAAGTGAAGAAAATGTTAATGATTTTTTTGTGACAACCATTGACCTTACATGTTTTTTTCCTTTAAGTATCCCTAATATATGTAAATTACAATATTGCTTTTACATTCTCCATCTCTTTCTCTGTCTTTCTTTCTTCTGTCTTCTTTCTTTGCCTCCTTTGGCTTCTATATTGTGTAATTATTTGTCAATTTGCACTTCTGGATTTGCAACATTTAAAAATACCTTTTAAGAATTACTCTTGTTATAAGAAGTAATTAATTTCATCAGTACATATTCATAAAGCTATATTTTTTAAGATATCCTAATCTCATGTGTATTTTGATTTAGTAACTTAACAATTTATGAATTTGAACCTTTTCACTTCGTGAAACTTATTCATACAGAATCTACTATATGAGTCGGCACTTGTGTGCAAAGTTTGTGTTATGATGTAAATCACGTAGCAGTTATTCTTAATTACCCAACATGTAAATCCAGGAGTGCATTCAGTTTATAATATGTAGGCATATCATGTGTACAAGGGACCATGTACTTCAATATTAAATCAAAGGGGCCTGGAAAAATTCTTTCCAAAGTTGTGCAAATTCAGCAGAGTAATCTGCAACACACTGACAGAAATATGTTTAATTTTTTTTTTAATGAACGATAACTGATTCGTAAAAGCATTTCAGGCCAATAAATAATTGAAATGAAACTTATAAATTGATGTAAATTTCCATCTTAAAATAGTTTTTATTAAATATGCTTGTCTGTCAGACGTGTTAATTTTCAGTTGAAAAATGTCAAAGTAGTATTCAGACTAACCCTCTGCTCGCATCTTTATGATACAGTCAAGTTTGAGGAACAGCAACATGATACAAGAGTTTCACATTGTGAAAAAAATTGCAGTATCAATTATAAATGTTTTAGACAAGGGCTAATAGCTTAAAATTAATAATTCCGTATAACAATATAGTCAATATTATAATGATTGGGATCAACAAAAAATAGCAGTAGTGAAAAATTAATATTGTATTTCTGTAAGTACAGATTTACTATTACTAGTTAATTAATGGGAGGTGGTGATCATAGTTTTGCAGTTCTGATAGAACTATTTTACAGAATTAAGTTTAATTTTTGAGTTTTATCTTGTTAAAAACATTGTATTTGACCACCTAGCATCATAAATTGTGTGAATTTACGACTGTTTAATTAATGAGGTATAACAACTATATTTAAAATCTCCCTTCTGATTTGGGATATGCTATTTAGTGGTGTATTAGGGATATTAATAACACAGTTTTAATGGATTATTCAAATTTGATGTTAGTAGTCTCTCCTGTAGTTGAAAAAATGTGTCATTATCAATGCATGTCTATTTTCTCTATCACTTGTTTAGAAACTGTGCTCTGTCTTTCTTTAACTTTACTATTTATACTATGTATGAATTTTTTGTTTACTATAGGAATGGCTAGATGTAGAATAATCTCTAACAATTCTTTTTTCTTATTTACAACTCTTAAAAGAATTTACTATCTGTTCTATATTATACTATCTATTGTATTATTTCATGTGTGTACTTAATGTTATTAAAAAAAACGCCGTACTACAAGAAAGGTAATCACCAAAATTCTGCCTATCCAAATTTATTTTCCAGCTCTCCATAAATAGTAACCTAAAATGAAGTAATAGATGCTAGTGTAAGATTAAAAGTAAATCCACTAGCATTTTTGAATTGGTGAAGCTACAATAAAAAATATTACACTTAACTAATGGTATATGTGGAAATTAGAGTTGAAAATATTACAATTTCTTGTGATATCAAGTGTTATATTTTCTCTCAGAATTATAAAAATAATGGAAAGTTTTCTTATAGAAAAACAATTTTGAACTACACAGTATCGGAAAAAATCCTTTTAACTGCAGCACAGACAAAAATAGAGAAAAATTTCTAGACTTGTGTGGAGGAATTTGAAGTATATGAAACATTGTGCACAGAAAAATAAACTGTTTCTTGAAGTGGATCACGCTTGATGTTTGAATAACTTCAGGATAGAAATAACATTTGTTTATAAATTTCATCATTGTAACAAACGAAAGGTAAATACATGTAGAACACGGAATTTAAATAAGAAAGCATCTTACTGTGGTACAAATATTAAAAGATGTGTAAGTGGTGAAGAGTTTTCAAATTAATGCAATATTTTGTAAAGATAGTAATTGCACAATTCAATTTATTTTCATAATGCTACTGCATTATTTAAAAGAGTTTTGAAGTTGTGGCCAATTTTTAAATTTTGTTGGTAGTTAAAAATTAAAAATAAAGTAGAATTAAATTGTAAATTTAAAAATAATATAGGATATACGGAAAGATGGGAGGGTGGAGGATCGGAAGATAGGGTTGAAGTGGTATTCATGAAATCGATAGTACATATGTGAAAATTATATTTCAACCCCCCTTTCACCCCTACAACACAGACCCTCCACCCCTAAAACACACCCTCAAATTCCTCAACCCTGTCCACCCTTCAACCACACTTACACCCCTAAAACACCACCCTCCACTTCCTCGACCTTCCCTTTAACCCCTCCACCACCTGGACCAACAAACTCCCTTCACCTCGCACCACCTTTCACCCCTACAACTTCCCCTCGACCCCTGATTCCCATCCTTTTACCACTAAAAAAACCCTCCACAACCTCGTCCCTGTTCACCCCATAGACCACACCACCAGCCCTAAAACACCCCCTCTCATCCCATAAATTTGGCAGAGTTTAACCTGTTTCTTTCTTTCTTTCAGAAACGTGGTTTTATATTAATCGATTTTTCAGTAATATTCATTAGGTATAATATTCAGTGGTCCTTGAGGTAAGGGACTGATAAAATGCTGATACATAGCTTAATCTTTAATATATTTGTAAGTTGCATGGTTTGTGGGATTTTTTTAAAACCACTTCCATCTCGCATTCATGGTCAAGGCATGGAGAGGGGAAAGCTGTGACTCCACAGTAAACCCCAAATCCCGCCATCGGAAGGGCATGGGACAAGTACCATATGCCCGACCTAAGTGATGCAGATTTTTCTAAGGCTTTCCCTGCGGTACTTTTAGGCAAAATGCCGGGTAGGATTCCTAGTTAACCGTTGGCTACCTTCCTCTACCCTTCCAGATCCCCCCTTTCACTCCCTTTCCTATGCTATAAGATAGGAGTTGTCACTATGTGGATTACCCTGTACATAGCCTGGCTACACCTTAAAAAAAGTTGATGAAATGGGCATTTCTTATAAATTCTTTGTTTGTAAATACATTTAAGAGAATACAACATACATTTTCAAGTTTTTGGCTGTAACGGTTACAAGTCAAACAAGTTAGAAACAAATCGAGAATGTGAATACCTAGAAACACTGTATTTTCAAAACTGAACTACGAAATTAACACAATTCGTTCTAGAAAAGTTATAAAATTTTTTTTTTTTTAAAAAAAACAACACTTTTAAGATTTTTGAAACGTCAAAAAATCCCTGGAAAAAAATCGCCAATAAAGAAAAAATTCTAGAACAATTAATATATATATAATATATAGTAATGATACAATATATAGTAATGAATAAAATAGAAGTAATAGGATTTATGCAAATATTTAGGAAATTATAACACGGGAATTGTCCACCAGATCGTGCCTCAACGTATTTCGAGATATTTACAGAATTTTCCGTGGGGTTCTTTTGACCAGTTCGTTGTTTGGCCTCCACACCACGACGTGGCGGAAGTGGGCAGGCCTGGTTCGATGGCACGGGACCACGAGGACGCAGGTACGCACGTGGCTCACATGCACCTTACGAGAATATCTAAATAATATTTGTCGTGTAGGAATGTTGAGGTGCGAGCAGGATGGTGAATGGTGAGACTCGTGCGTCCGCTGTGTCTTAGAGGAATATGTTACGGTATTGTGTGGGTGGATCCACCAGGCTCAAGTCACGTTATCTAAAACACGAACAAGTTCCAGGAAGTGCGAGAAGAAAAAAATAACACGAGGTTCGTTATATTTTAATATACAAGTTTACAGAGGTTTTGCCTTTATTTCAGTAGAAGCAGTTACTCATTGGATTTGTTTTGCACGTTGCAGGTTCCTGGCGCGTCAAGTGTGAACTTCCTCGTCCTGGAGAGATTCTAGAGGCGGAGATCGTGCCGGAGTCTCCGTGTCGAGGAAAGAAGCGGTGATGTAAACCTTTTCTCTTGCTTTCACACCTCACTAATTCACTCAAAATTGTAATGGTTTTTCTTCTCTCAAACATCCATCTATAGGACCTTAAAATTACGAGTAAAGTATTTTTTCTGGAAGACTTGTTCAATTAAATTATATTTGTAAATTAATTAGAATTAATTGTTCATAGAAATTTCTGGTTCAACTTGACAACAACGACAATTTATATTTAAATATTATTTAAGCTAAAAAGTGTTCATTCCGAGTGTAGTAATTTTCAAAATGGCCCCAAATAGTTTTATTGTTTCAAATTTTTTCTCACATATGCTTAGCTCAGGTTATTTATGAAGCTTCCACAAACTTTACATAATTGTTTTCAGTATCGGCCATCTTATATTATTACTTGTAAATGTTGAAGCATTTTTGTCCTTCATTTATAATTACCAAAGCATGATACTTTGAAACATGTCATTCGAAGATTTTTATTTTTTCGAGATAAACCACAACGGAAAGTGTGTAATCATCCAAAGGTTGAGTGACTCTGGTCAGAATTTTATTTCCATGTCTTTCTCACAACTCTGCAGTGGAGGTTCCTGCATCCCCCATACCTCAGATGCATAATGTTGCAATGTTGAGGAACTTCCGTCTGATGCCCAAAAGCTTCCAGTGCCATTATTTCTAATTAATTTTACTCTCAGCACTAAAAGGAAACCCTGTCTCTGAATCTGTTCAAAGTCACAATATGCAGATCATTTTTGATTTCACTTCCCATTATGCAAAGAAGGTATCCTCGACTATTTTGGTTTGAGAATAATCACATTTTGGTATAAAAGTTTCCACTGTAATGTGCTTTGGATTTCACAGTTTAGAGATAAAATGCAGTGAGCCATATTATTGGATTATTGATAACTTTTTCTCAACTTTCTATGCATTTTATTGCATTTATGATTTCTTCTTTAGTCATCTTTCTTGCTGTTTCCCCATTCTCAAAATCGTAGTTTTGTTTTTGCCTCATTCACATACTTGAACATGAACATTTTACAAGGCTGCAGGGGTTTGGACATGATTTGTACATAAATTATAATAATGCCTTTATTGGAATATTTCATCATATTACGTCAACATTTCTTAATTCATTATGGGCCTCATTCTGTCAGTTCAGTAGTTGAATATTAATGGCTGATAAGTATGTGAATAATATATATGTTATAATAGTAAATGTTAGTTATATTTTTTAGTTTGATTTTACAGTATTTTAATATTGCCTGGGAAATTCTCTCTTCTTCAGAATAAATAAGCCCAGATTATTATAGCATATGTGAGTAAGGAGTGGATTTATGCAAGTCAACCAGTATTTTAATTTCAAATAATTGTGACAGGTTAATTTGATTGACTGGGTTTGTTCATCATTTAATGATCTTTAACACATTATTCTTGGGTTTTATTATTATCTTCAGGTTTTATCTCCAGTTGATGATAGGCATTTATTTTAAGTGTTTGCAAAATGTTTAATTATAGTAAAATAAATGTATGTGGTAATATTTAATATAATTAGGTAAGGCTCCTTTCTACAATGTTGTTTTATCTCTTGTACAAAAATTTCCTTTAAAACTAACTTTCATGCTTTGTCTTACATTTCAATGTTGAATTGTACTGGATAAAGTTGATATCCTTTATTACTAATGAAATGAAAATACAAGAAGTTTGTTTTAAGATGTAATAATTGTATAAAATACCCAAATTTTCGTACAAAATGAAGTGATGGTTTAAATAGCACACAACGTTTCTGGAAACTTTGTTCCTTTCTTCAGGATCACAGCAATTAACATACAAACTGATAACTATGAAACTCAACAATAGCTACGATCCCTTATTAGATTTTATTTCCCATTTTTGTTGAGTTTAAGATTCACTGTTGAGCTCATCAACTGTATTCTACTGTTGTCTCTCAGGGCACTTGTGTTTTTAATCTACTGACAACAGAACCAACGATTCCAGAAACGTTATGTGGTATTTCTATCACTTCATTTTGTATGTAATTTTGTTACTTTATCTAATTACTTAATTATTATACTTAACCTGTAGAAGTAGGAATTTCCTTTATTTTCTTCTGTAGTGAATAATAAACAAATTATTATATATATAATTTTAAGTTTCAAAATTCCTGATATGCAGTTTTACAGCTTCATTCCAGTACTCGTATTATAGCAATATTTTTATTCCGTTTGACACCAAAGTAGCTTCTGTTTTGGTCTCTTCCTCAACATGAATTTTTTCCCCTAGAAGTCGTCATACAGGTTTCATACAAATGAATGTCATTCACATTTATGCTAAATTGCCTTTCAACAATGTTTGGACTTGACATTCATAAGTTGTATTTATCCAGAATGTGGAATCACAATATTTTCAAATAATTTATCACATAAAAACCAATCCTTCATTTGACTTTTATCAACTCAATTTCAAATTTATTTATCCTTTTAAAGATTTTATATAAGAAGAAACTTCTTATTGTATACATCCATTCATATAATGGACCCTGTTATTCAGTTTTCAATTTCCAATGGTAAATTATATTAAAGTTCCCTCTGAATGTATATTAGAAGTCTCTTAGGAGTTTCCTGTTCTTTTTTCATTATGAATTAAATTTCCATATGCGGTAAATAGGAATAGTTGATGGCTTACATAAAATTGATAGTGTGTGTCTGCATGTCAGACATATCAGATTCATTAACCACCTTCCTCAGGAGAGACACTGTGTGGTTGTCCCCACATGCTACACTCACCCTAATCATTTTATGTTTTCTCTCAATTTCAAATGTGTGGGCAGTAAAAGTTTATAAATTCATCGAACACATCCCCTTGTGAATAGGATTTCCAATTCAAATTTCAAGCATCCTATTCATATGTGACCATATTTCCAAATGTACATCTTAATATGCTTGGAAAAGTCTTGGGTTCTGAATGACTTAGCCAGCCTATTCAATACAAAAAAAAATTGTTCATTTTCTTATAAACATATAGACATCTACCAATTGCGCTGTTTCGGTCACTCGATGAATAATATAAAAAAATTCTGTGTCCCGCTCTCTAGACCTGAGGTAAGATTCAATAAAGTCAACTCCTTTATTCCTGACCACACTGTCACCGAAATTTGTAACTAATCTCAATTTTATCATCCAACTTGTGAAGTAGAAATTGTGGTGAATACTGAAATAACATTTATTGTTGACTGACCTCTGGTGACATGGAACTTGAGTGTTTTATAATTATATATTATTTTTAATATAAACCCTGTAATTCTAAACTGTAAAATTGTATTGGTTAGATCAGTAACACCTGTAATATGTCTATAATTTCCTGAAAGTTTTCTATACATCTTAAATTTCTATTTTAAAGGAATACCGCAAATTCAATCTCTTCGTTGTCCATTTACTCAATTAGTGGCTCTATCAGGCCCTTCAGAGACAACAACATCTTTGACACTAGGTTCAATCTTTCTTCAGATAGTCCACAAACCTCCACACCACGAAGAGGAATGTACACAATAAATATTTGGTAACAAAAAGGAAGGGCGGAAACGTTGAGTGTTTTTTGTAAATGAAGTTCAGCTTCACCATTCAGGAAAGGAGGAAATTCTCCCAATGCTCTGCAGGCTTTGGCCTATTTCTTCAGGAAACTCGCATCTCTTGTGCTGTGCCGGCCAGCATGAGGGTTGAGCTTCTCTTGGAAAAATAGGTTAATTTCTCCAGAACATTTAAAGAATTTTCCCGTCTCTGAATGTCGAAGTTGACCTTCAATATGGGGGAAACCTCACACTTTCTATCGTTAGCCAAACACCCGATTGAGTATCTTATTGAAAATTCCTGACCCGCTTTTTAACCACCAGGCAATCTCTTAAACGTCTATTGTGTTGTCCAACAGGAAAGACTGCCATTTTTCTGGATTCTTTTTCCTTTGTTAGGACCATTGACGCCTGCCATTTATTCTAATTAAACCATTTAACCAAACTTTCCAATCATATGGAGGCTCCCACGAGCACTGACTCGCCTGATATTAACCTTCAAGCATCCAAACAGAGTTGCTGCCGTCTTAGGAACAATCAGAATGTCCTTATCGTCAGGAATTCTGTGACAATATGGAAGACCAAATATTTAAACACTTCGGGGTTTATGCTGCTTTAATAACTCCCATTTCACTATAAAATAGTTGTGGATTCTCTCTCAAAATTCTCATCAATTCCTTTTTTTCATCTATTAACAATGCCTCATTATTTATTATTTAATTAAATTTCTCCCATTTATTTAAACTTTATACTTTTCAAGTATCTTGGGCACTAGTTAAAAAATTTTCAACAAGGCATGTCTGAGGTAATTATTCATGGATGCCCCAAGTTACTTCCATCTTACGTCTTTCAATGTATTTCACTTTTTACGTAGTTCAAAGTTTCATTTAATCGCTGATTTTCGAAATCAATATTCCAAATGGGTTTGGTTAAGAGACGCTTCGACTTTTCTTACATTTGAAATATCTGGAGGGACGAAGAATCGCCGATGAAGATAAGGAACGTCGTGACATCTCCGGCAGCAACGTTCTACAATGTTTCTTCTTGACTAGCAGCAACTACTACGACACCATCAGCAACTATGGTCAAGGCTGCGGCCAATAACTCCCAAATCTTTACTGATTATCTGGAATCAGCGGCTGACGAAGAGAAAATGGATCATCTTGGCTTTTCCTTAAAGAAGATAATGTTCCAGGATGCTTTTTGTCCTCACTTCGGAAAATGTTAATCGGATTCCTCGTCGGTCTTTACGTTGAAGCAGCTGTTCTTGATGTACTTAATTTTATTCTCGTCGAGGTCGCATCGATCATGTTTAATTTTCTTGCTATCTTCCGAGGAGAGTTGATCTTCCTCCAACCGTACTCGTGTCTTCATGTGAGAGACAGTAAGGAGGCTGCTTCCCTGGCAAGCTTGTAGACATTCTGCCTTCTACGGACTACGAGGGTACCACGTTTGAGCTCTACGACTGTCTCTTCTTTGGGCTCAATCCAGCGATTTGGACTTTACAACGTCTACAGGACAATTATTATCTCTGTTCGTGAATTTAAAATCTGTTATTATTTTTGTTATGTTTGCGTTATGAGTCATTGGTTATTTTGGGTCTTTAGTTTTCTTTTATTCTAATTGAACAATTCTTTATTTAGATTACTTATCATTTCTGTGTGTGTATTTGAGGTAATTCACACTGTTCACTGTTTAATATATTCCATTTTTAACATATATTGGAATGTGTGTGTGTTCCAGATAACTTCCTCTAGGGGGTGAAGCGTCCTTGAAGCGAAGTCGAAGGAAGGAACTTTTTATTCTCATCTTTGACAATCTGAATTCAGATTAAAAAAATTTCAGTTTGTTTTAGGAAACCTAGGATATTTTTTGTCAGTACTTGATGAGGAAGATGACGAGTGTTGATTGAAAACGCTTGCATGGAATTGGAGGCAATTTCGTAAGGTCAGACTCGATCCAAACCTTCGTGTTACCTTCTCAATGTTTTAGTTCTTTAGTAAATGGTTTTTCTTGATTTCTTGTTTAAGCCTATGAACCGTTTCTGAGCCTGGGACGTGTCATTGGTTATTTTCCTGCAACGACGTCATCAAACATTTCAAACTGGTGCAAGGAAATTTTCATTCAAAGGTTCGTACAGATCTTTATTTATTGATGTAACAAAACTTAATAAATTCACGTTTCTTCTGAGAACCCAAAAAATTACCAATTGTTTCTTGAATTGTGTTACATGGCGGCTGATGTCCTTACTGGCGACTCTACAAAATAGAAACATTCCAGAAGGTCGACATGGAGGAAATTAGCCTTTGATGATGAGACCGTCTCATGGAGGAGTGACGCAGGATTACATTTTGTAGGTGATGTTATGATTTATGTTAAAAATGAAATCTCTGCTATTGACGTTCAAAGATACACGTTGACCAATGTCTAAGACCATCATAATTTAATCTAAGTTATTTGCTTTTGTTTTCATATATTCATGATTTATATGTGTACACATGCAACTTGTTCAATAGCCGTCGCTGGAATTAATGTAATTATCACTCCTGAGAACAACGAACATGACGTAGTGAGTTCTTCTATTCTTCTCAGCTTCATTGAAATGAATCGCTCAAGTGACAGTGGATTGAAATTAAATTGTTTATATTTTGTTTCATGATAAGTAAAAACATCCATCCACTGACTTTCTGTGTAACTACACCTCTATGTCATATACTACTCAGTTAACAGGAACAAAGTTGTTTTTTTAATATTTTCAGCAGTAATTTTCTGCTCTGTTCCTACCGATACATTAAAATAATGCAGATTCAGTTTTATGCGCCTGTTATGCAGACATCACATATGACATGTGTACGTTTAGTTCCCTACGTAAAAGGAGGTTTAGATGGTGAATCTAAAGGACTGTTTGACAGGGATACCAACGATAAAACTTATATAGTGATATTACAATTAACGTCTACATAAGGATGGAATATCCTCTACGACACTCATTCATTCTTTATTATAGATATTTATTTATTCAGCAACATGTCAATATCTATTCTTCAGTTAATTTATTTCCTGTTTCTCAGTAAGTCAATGTATTAATTTATTTTCCTCCCACGATTTATTGTTCCACTTTGCTTTGATCTTTCAAATTGATCAGAAATTTAGCAAAATTCTCCACCCATTCATTTCTGTCTGATTACAATTTTCGCCTGGCTTTCTATATCTCTTAATCTCTTAATCTCTTTCTCATTTATTCCTCAAGGTGTTTCCTTTACTACTGTTGGGTTTTTCCTCTCCTACTGGTCTACTGAATACGACAAATTCAATCTCTTCGTTGTACTTTTACTAAATTAGTGGCTCTATCAGGTCGTTAAGAGTCGCAACATCTTTAACACTAGGTTCAATCCTACTTCAGATAGTTCACAAACCTCCACACCGGGATAAGGAATGTACACAATAAATATTTGGTAACAAAAAGGAATGCGGAAACGTTGAGTGTTTTTTGTAAATGAAGTTCAGCTTCACCATCCAGGACAGGGGGAAATTCTGCAAATACTCTGTAGGCTTTGGCCAATTTCTTCAGGAGACTCGCATCTCTTGTGCTGTGTCGGCCAGCATGAGGGTTGAGTTTCTCTTGGAAAAATAGGTTAATTTCTCCAGAAAATTTGAAAAATTTTCCCGTCTCTGAATGTCGAAGTTGACCTTAAATATGAGGTAAACCTCACACTTTCTATCGTTAACCAAACACCCGATTGAGTATCTTATTGGAAATTCCAGACCCGCTTCTTAACCACCAGGCAATCTCTTAAACGTCTATTGTGTTGTTCATCAGGAAAGGCTGCCATTTTTCTGGATTCTTTTTCCGTTGTTAGGACCATTGACGCCTATCATTTATTCTAATTAAACTATTCAACCACACTTTCCAGTCATATGGAGGCCCCCACGAGCACTGACTCGCCTGATATTAACATTCAAGCATCCAAACAGAGTTGCTGCCGTCTTAGGAACAATCACAATGTCGTTATCGTCAGGAATTCTGTGACAATATGGAAGACCAAATATTTAACACTTCGGGGTTTATGCTGCTTTAATAACTCCCGTTTCACTATAAAATAGTTGTGGATTCTCTATCAAAATTCCCATCAATTCCTTTTTTTCTCATCTTATAACAATGCCTCGTTATTAATTATTGTATTAAATTTCTCCCATTGTTTTAAACTTTCTACATTTCAAGTATCTTCGTCACAAGTTAATAAATTTACAACAAGGCATGTCTGAGGTAATTATTCATGGATGCCCAGAGTTACTTCCATCTTACGTCTTTCAATGTACTTCACTTTTTACGTAGTTTAAAGTTTCATTTAATCGCTGATTTTCGAATGAATATTACAAATGGGTTTGGTTAAGAGACGCTTCGACTTTTCTTACATTTGTAATATCTGGAGGGACGAAGAATCGCCGATGAAGATAAGGAACGTCGTGACATCTCCGGCAGCAACGTTCTACAATGTTTCTTCTTGACTAGCACCGACTACTACGACACCATCAGCATCTATGGTCAAGGCTGCGGCCAATAACTCCCAAATCTTTACTGATTATCTGGAATCGGCGGCTGACGAAGAGAAAATGGATCATCTTGGCTTTTCCTTAAAGAAGATAATGTTCCAGGATGCTTTTTGTCCTCACTTCGGAAAATGTTAATCGGATTCCTCGTCGGTCTTTACGTTGAAGGAGCTTTTCTTGATGTACTTAATTTTATTCTCGTCGAGGTCGCATCGTTCATATTGAATTTTCTTGCTATCTTCCGAGGAGAGTTGATCTTCTCCCAACCGTACTCGTGTCTTCATGTGAGAGACTGTAAGGAGGCTGCTTCCCTGGCAAGCTTGTAGACATTCTGCCTTCTACGGACTACGAGGGTACCACGTGTGAGCTCTACGACTGTCTCTTCTTTGGGCTCAATCCAGCGATTTGGACTTTACAACGGCTACAGGACAATTATTATCTCTGTTCGTGACTTTAAAATCTGTTATTATTTTTGTTATGTTTGCGTTATGAGTCATTGGTTATTTTTGGTCTTTAGTTTTCTCTTATTCTAATTGAACAATTCTTTATTTAGATTACTTATCATTTCTGTGTGTGTATGTGAGGTAATTCACACTGTTCACTGTTTAATATATTTCATTTTTAACATTTATTGAAATGTGTGTGTGTTCCAGATAACTTCCTCTAAAGGGTGAAGCGTCCTTGAAGTGAAGTCGAAAGAAGGAACTTTTTATTCTCATCTTTGACAATCTGAATTCAGATTAAAAAGTTTTCAGTTTGTTTTAGGAAACGTAGGATATTTTTTGTCCGTACTTTATGAGGAAGATGATGAGTGTTGATTAAAAACGCTTACATGGAATTGGAGGGAACTTCCTAAGGTCAGACTCGATCCAAACCTTCGTGTTGCCTTCTCAATGTTTTAGTTCTTTAGTAAATGGTTTTTCTTGATTTCTTGTTTAAGCCTGTGAACCGTTTCTGAGCCTGGGACGTGTCATTGGTTATTTTCCTGCAACGACGTCATCAAACATTTCAAACTGGTGCAAGGAAATTTTCATTCAAAGGTTCGTACAGATCTTTATTTATTGATGTAACAAAACTTAATAAATTCACGTTTCTTCTGAGAACCCAAAAAATTACCAATTGTTTCTTGAATTGTGTTACATGGCGGCTGATGTCCTTACTGGCGACTCTACAAAATAGAAACATTCCAGAAGGTCGACATGGAGGAAATTAGCCTTTGATGATGAGACCGTCTCATGGAGGAGTGACGCATGTTTACATTTTGTAGGTGATGTTATGATTTATGTTAAAAATGAAATCTCTGCTATTGACGTTCAAAGATGCACGTTGACCAATGTCTAAGACCATCATAATTTAATCTAAGTTATTTGCTTTTGTTTTCATATATTCATGATTTAATTGTGTACACATGCAACTTGTTCAATAGCCGTCGCTGGAATTAATGTAATTATCACTCCTGAGGACAACGAACATGACGTAGTGAGTTTTTCTATTCTACTCAGCTTCATTGAAATGAATCGCTCAAGTGACAGTGGATTGAAATTAAATTGTTTATATTTTGTTTCATGATAAGTAAAAACATCCATCCACTGACTTTCTGTGTAACTACACCTCTATGTCATATACTACTCAGTTAACAGGAACAGAGTAGTTTTTGTAATATTTTCAGCAGTAATTTTCTGCCCTGTTCCTACCTATACATTCAAATAATGCAGACTCAGTTTTATGCGCCTGTTATGCAGACATCACATATGACACTTGTACGTTTAGTTGCCTACGTAAAAGGAGGTTTAGATGGTGAATCTAAAGGACTATTTGACATTGATACCAACAATAAATCTTACATAGTGAAATTACAATTAACGTCTACATAAGGTTGGAATATCCTCTACGAGACTCATTCATTCTTTATTATAGATATTTATTTATTCAGGCAACATGTCAATATCTATTCTTTAGTTAATTTATTTCCTGTTTCTCAGTAAGTCAATGTATTAATTTATTTTCCCCCCTCGATTTATTGTTCCACTTTGCCTAGATCTTTAAAATTGATAAGAAATTTAGCAAAATTCTCCACCCATTCATTTCTGTCTGATTACAATTTTCTCCTGGCTTTCTATTTCTCTTTCTCTTTCTCTTAATCTCTTTCTCCGTTATTCCTCAAGGTGTTTCCTTTTACTTCTGTTGGGTTTTTCCTCTTCTTGTGGTCTACTGAATACCACAAATTCAATCTCTTCGTTGTACATTTACTGAATTACTTGCTTATCAGGTCGTTGTGAGTCACAACATCTTTGACACTAGGTTCAATCTTCCCTCAGATAGTCCACAAACCTCCCCACCACGAAGAGGAATGTACACAATAAATATTTGGTAACAAAAAGGAAGGGCGGAAACGTTGAGTGTGTATTTTTTAAAATGAAGTTCAGCTTCACCATTCAGGAAAGGAGGAAATTCTCCCAATACTCTGTAGGCTTTAGCCTATTTCTTCAGGAAACTCGCATCTCTTGTGCTGTGCCGGCCAGCATGAGGGTTGAGCTTCTCTTGGAAAAATAGGTTAATTTCTCCAGAACATTTGAAGAATTTTCCCGTCTCTGAATGTCGAAGTTGACCTTAAATATGAGGTAAACCTCACACTTTCTATCGTTAGTCAAACACACGATTGCGTTTCTAATTGGAAATTCCTAACCCGCTTCTTAACCACCAGGCAATCACTTAACTGTCCATTGTGTTGCTCCAACAGGAAAGGCTGCAATTTTTTCGGATTTATTTTTCCTTTGTTAGGTCCATTGACGCTGCCATTTATTCTAACTAAACTTTCCAGTCATATGGAGGCTCCCACGAGCATCCAAACAAAGTTTAGGAACAATCACAATGTTATTATCGTCAGGAATTCTGTAACAATATGGAATACCAAATATTTTAACACTTCAGGGCTTATGCTACCTTAATTACTCCCATTTCACTATAAAAAAGTTGTGGATTCTCTATCAAAATTCCCATCAATTTATTTTTTTCTTATCTTTTAACAATGCCTCATTGTTTTAAACTTTATACTTTTCAAGTATCTTCGGCACAAGTTAAAAAAATTTTCAACAAGGCATGTCTGAGGTAATAATTCATGTATGCCCCGAGTTACTTCCATCTTACGTCTTTCAATGTATTTCACTTTTTACGTAGTTCAAAGTTTCATTTAATCGCTGATTTTCGAAATGAATATTACAAATGGGTTCGTTTAAGAGGCGCTTCGACTTTTCTTACATTTGTAATATCTGGAGGGACAAAGAATCGCCGATGAAGATAAGGAACGTCGTGACATCTCCGGCAGCAACGTTCTACAATGTTTCTTCTTGACTAGCACCGACTACTACGACACCATCAGCATCTATGGTCAAGGCTGCGGCCAATAACTCCCAAATATTTACTGATTATCTGGAATCGGCGGCTGACGAAGAGAAAATGGATCATCTTGGCTTTTCCGTAAAGAAGATAATGTTCCAGGATGCTTTTTGACCTCACTTCGGAATTTGTTAATCGGATTCCTCGTCGGTCTTTACATTAAATGAGCTGAGTCTTGATGTACCTAATTTTATTCTCATCCGAGTCGCATCGTTCATATTGAATTTTCTTGCTATCGGACGAGGAGAGTTGATCTTCCTCCAACCGTACTCGTGTCCTCATGTGAGAGACTGTAAGGAGGCTGCTTCCCTGGCAAGCTTGTAGACATTCTGCCTTCTACGGACTACGAGGGTACCACGTGTGAGCTCTACGACTGTCTCTTCTTTGGGCTCAATCCAGCGATTTGGACTTTACAACGGCTACAGGACAATTATTATCTCTGTTCGTGACTTTAAAATCTGTTATTATTTTTATGTTATGTTTGCGTTATGAGTCATTGGTTATTTTGGGTCTTTAGTTTTCTCTTATTCTAATTGAACAATTCTTTATTTAGATTACTTATCATTTCTGTGTGTGTATGTGAGGTAATTCACACTGTTCACTGTTTAATATATTTCATTTTTAACATTTATTGAAATGTGTGTGTGTTCCAGATAACTTCCTCTAGGGGGTGAAGCGTCCTTGAAGTGAAGTCGAAAGAAGGAACTTTTTATTCTCATTTCTGTCAATCTGAATTCAGATTAAAAAATTTTCAGTTTGTTTTAGGAAACCTAGGATATTTTTTGTCAGTACTTGATGAGGAAGATGACGAGTGTTGATTTAAAACGCTTACATGGAATTGGCGGCAACTTCTTAAGGTCAGACTCGATCCAAATCTTCGTGTTACCTTCTCAATGTTTTAGTTCTGTAGTAAATGGTTTTTCTTGATTTCTTGTTTAAGCCTGTGAACCGTTTCTGAGCCTGCGGCGTGTCCTTGGTTATTTTCTTGCAACGACGTCGTCATCAAACATTTCAAACTAGTGTGAGGAAGTTTTCATTCAAAGGTTAGTTGAGATCTTTATTTATTGATGTAAAAAAACTTAATAAATTCACGTTTCTTCTGAGAACCCAAAAAGTTACCAATTATTTCTTGAATTGTGTTACATGGCGGCTGATGTCCTTACTTGCGGCTCTACAAAAATAATCGTTCCAAAACGTCGACATGGAGGAAATTAGCCTTTGATGATGAGACCGTCTCATGGAGGAGTGACGCAGGATTAGATTTTGTAGGTGATGTTATGATTTATATTAAAACTGTCATTTCTGCTATTGACATGTAAAGATGCACGTTGACCAACGTATCACATCATCAACCTTTAATCTATTATTTGCTTTCATTTTCATATATTCATAATTTAATTGTGTGGAAAAGCAACTTTTTCATTAGTCGTCCCTGGTATTAATGTTGTTATCACTCCTGAGGACAACGAACATGTCGTAGTGAGTTTCTCTATTCTTCTCAGCCTAATTGAAATGAATCGCTCAATTGACAGTGGATTGAAATTGAATTGTTTATATTTTGTTTCATGATAAGTAAAATCCACCATCCACTGACTTCCTGTGTAACTACACCTCTATTTTATACACCACTCAGTTAACAGGAACAGAGTTGATTTTGTAATATTTTCAACACTAATTTTCTGCCCAGTTCCTACCTACACATTATATTAAATCAGCCTCGCTTCCATGCGCCTGTTGTGCAGATATCCCAAGTTGCACTTGTATGTTTAGTTGCCTACGTACAAGGGGGGTTTAGATGGTGTAATCTACAAGACTCCTGAATGAGGGATACCAACAATAAAACTTTGCTAATTTACAATTGTGGCCCACATAAGGATGGAATATCCTCTACGTCACACATTCATTCTCTCACAATAGATATTTATTTATTCAGGCGGCATGAAAGTGATGTATTCTTTATATTAAATTTATTTCCTTTTTCTTAGCAGGTCAATGTATTAATTTATTTTCCTCCCACGATTTATTGTTCCACTTTGTCTAGATTTTTAAAATTGATACGAAATTTAGCAAAATTCTCCACCCATTCATTTCTGTCTGTTAACAATTTTCTCCTGGCTTTCTATTTCTCTATCACTTAATCTCTTACTCTGTTATTCCCTCAAGGTGTTTCCCTGTACTCCGGTTGGGTTTTTCGACCCTGAACTATTATTCCTTTCCTTCTCATCTAATGAATACCACAAATTCAATCTCTTAGTTGTCCATTAACTCAATTAGTGGCTCTTTCGAGCCCTTGAGAGTCACAACATCTTTGACACTAGTTTCAATCTTTCTTCATATAGTCCACAAACCTCCACACCGGGATAAGAAATATACACAATAAATATTTGGTAACCAAAAGGAAGGCGAAAACGTTGAGTGTTTTTTGTAAATGAAGTTCAGCTTCACCATCCAGGACAGGGGGAAATTCTCCAAATACTCTGTAGGCTTTGTCCTACTTCTTCAGGAGACTCGCATCTCTTGTGCTGTGCCGGCCAGCATGAGGGTTGAGTTTCTCTTGGAAAAATAAGTTAATTTCTCCAGAATATTTGAAGGATTTTCCCGTCTCTGAATGTCGAAGTTGACCTTAAATATGAGGTAAACCTCACACTTTCTATTGTTAGCCAAACACACGATTGTGTATCTTTTTGGAAATTCCTGACACGCTTCTTAACCACCAGGCAATCTCTTAACCCTCCATTGTGTTGCACCAACAGAAAAGTCTGCCATTTTTCTGGATTCTTTTTTTCTTTGTTAGGACTATAGACGCCTGCCATTTATTCTAATTAAACCATTTCACCATATTTTCTAGTCTTATGGACGCTCCCACGAGCACTGACTCCCCTGATATTAACCTTCAAGCATCCAAACAGAGTCTCTGCCGTCTTAGGAACAATCACAATGTTGTTATCGTCGGGAATTCTGTAACAATATGGAATATCAAATATTTTAATACTTAAGGGTTTATGCTACTGTAATAACTCCCATTTCACTTTAAAATAGTTGTGGATTCTCTATCGAAATTCCCATGAATTACTTTTTTTTCTCATCTTTCAACATTGTATAGTTATTCATTGTTGTATTAAATTTCTCCCATTGTTTTAAACTTTCTACTTTTCATGTACCTTGGGCACAAGTTAAAAAGATTTACAACAAGGCATGTCTGAGGAATTGATTTACAATGTTTCTTCTTGTCTACCAGCAACTACTACGACGTGATCAGCATCTATGGTCAATTATGCGAACGATATCCTCCACATCTTCACTTGATAGTCTGCAGCCACGTCCGTCAGATGATTAAAGGAAAAATAATCGTCTTGGCTTTCCTTAAAGAAGATAATGTTCCAGGATGCTTTTTGTCCTCACTTCGGAATATGTTAAACGTATTCCTCGTCGGTCTTTACATTAAATGAGCTGAGTCTTGATGTACTTAATTTTATTCTCTTCGAGGTCGCATCGTTAATATTGAATTTTCTTGCTATCGGCCGAGGAGAGTTGGTTTTGACCAACCGTACTCGTGTCTTCATGTGAGAGACTTTAAGGAGGCTGAAGTCCCTGGCAAGCTTGTAGACATTCTGCCTTCTACGGACTACGAGGATACCACGTGTGAGCTCTACCACCGTCTCTACTTTGGCTCCATCCATAATTGAAAACTTCTACATGACTTTGATTATTACTCTGCACGTCATAATGAAATGGGGAATTTGTTTCTTTTATGTTTGCCTTATATATAATTAGTATATTTTGGTCTTTAGTTTTCATTTTTTAAAATAGAATACTGAAAGATGTGCAATAGTTTAGTATATATCTGTATTTATTTGCTAATTAATTGTTTAATATATGTAATTTTTAACTTGGTAACATTTAGTTGAATGTGCGTGTTACAGATAAGATCCTCTTGAGGTCAAGTCGAAAGGATAATCTTATTTCTGCTGTTGTCGTTAATGTGAATTTATTTTTGTTATTTCAGGAAAAAAGAGCAATTATTTTCGTCTGTACTTTATGAGGAAGATGACGTGTGTGGATTAAAAACGCTTACATTGAATTGGAGGCAATTTTCTCAGGTCAGACTCGATCCAAAGCTGCGATTATTATTCTCAAATTTTTAGTTCTGTATTAAATGTTTTTTCTTGATTTGAGCCTGTGAACTGTTTATGAGCCTGCGGCGTGTCCTTGGTTATTTTCCTGCAACGACGTCATCAAACATTTCAAACTGGTGCAAGGAAATTTTCATTCAAAGGTTCGTTCAGATCTTTATTTATTGATGTAACAAAACTTAATAAATTCACGTTTCTTCTGAGAACCCAAAAAATTACCAATTGTTTCTTGAATTGTGTTACATGGCGGCTGATGTCCTTACTGGCGACTCTACAAAATAGAATCATTCCAGAAGGTCGACATGGAGGAAATTAGCCTTTGATGATGAGACCGTCTCATGGAGGAGTGACGCAGGATTACATTTTGTAGGTGATGTTATGATTTATGTTAAAAATGAAATCTCTGCTATTGACGTTCAAAGATACACGTTGACCAATGTCTAAGACCATCATAATTTAATCTAAGTTATTTGCTTTTGTTTTCATATATTCATGATTTAATTGTGTACACATGCAACTTGTTCAATAGCCGTCGCTGGAATTAATGTAATTATCACTCCTGAGGACAACGAACATGACGTAGTGAGTTCTTCTATTCATCTCAGCTTCATTGAAATGAATCGCTCAAGTGACAGTGGATTGAAATTAAATTGTTTATATTTTGTTTCATGATAAGTAAAAACATCCATCCACTGACTTTCTGTGTAACTACACCTCTATGTCATATACTACTCAGTTAACAGGAACAGAGTAGTTTTTGTAATATTTTCAGCAGTAATTTTCTGCCCTGTTCCTACCTATACATTCAAATAATGCAGACTCAGTTTTATGCGCCTGTTATGCAGACATCACATATGACACTTGTACGTTTAGTTGCCTACGTAAAAGGAGTTTTAGATGGTGAATCTAAAGGACTGTTTGACAGGGATACCAACGATAAAACTTATATAGTGATATTACAATTAACGTCTACATAAGGATGGAATATCCTCTACGAGACACATTTATTCTTTATTATAGATATTTATTTATTCAGGCAACATGTCAATATCTATTCTTCAGTTAATTTATTTCCTGTTTCTCAGTAAGTCAATGTATTAATTTATTTTCCTCCCACGATATATTGTTCCACTTTGCCTAGATCTTTAAAATAGATAAGAAATTTAGCAAAATTCTCCACCCATTCATTTCTGTCTGATTACAATTTTCTCCTGGCTTTCTATTTCTCTTTCTCTTAATCTCTTTCTCCGTTATTCCTCAAGGTGTTTCCTTTTACTTCTGTTGGGTTTTTCCTCTCCTTGTGGTCTACTGAATACCACAAATTCAATCTCTTCGTTCTCCGTTTACTCAATTACTTGCTTATCAGGTCGTTGAGAGTCACAACATCTTTGACACTAGGTTCAATCTTCCCTCAGATAGTCCACAAACCTCCCCACCACGAAGAGGAATGTGCACAATAAATATTTGGTAACAAAAAGGAAGGGCGGAAACGTTGAGTGTTTTTTGTAAATGAAGTTCAGCTTCACCATTCAAGACAGGAGGAAATTCTCCAAATACTCTGTAGGCTTTGGCCTATTTCTTCAGGAGACTCGCATCTCTTGTGCTGTGCCGGCCAGCATGAGGGTTGAGTTTCTCTTGGAAAAATAGGTTAATTTCTCCAGAATATTTAAAGAATTTTCCCGTCTCTGAATGTCGAAGTTAACCTTAAATATGAGGTAAACCTCACACTTTCTATCGTTAGCCAAACACCCGATTGATTATCTTATTGGAAATTCCTCACCCGCTTCTTAACCACCAGGCAATCTCTTAAATGCCTATTGTGTTGTGCAACAGGAAAGGCTGTCGTTTTTCTGGATTCTTTTTCCTGTGTTAAGTCCAGTGACGCCTGTCATTTATTCTAATTATACCATTTATTCTAATTAAATTATTTATTCCAATTAAATCATTTATTCTATTTGAACCATTTATTCTAATAAAATTATTTATTCTATTTAAACCATTTATTCTAATTAATGCATTTAACCAAACTTTCCAGTCATATGGAGGCTTCCACGAGCACTGACTCGCCTGATATTATCCTTCAAGCATCCAAACAGAGTTGCTGCCGTCTTAGGAACAATCACAATGTCGTTATCGTCAGGAATTCTGTGACAATATGGAAGACCAAATATTTTAACACTTTGGGGTTTATGCTGCCTTAATAACTCCCATTTCACTATGAAGTAGTTGTGGATTCTCTATCAAAATTTCCATCAATTACTCTTTCATGCTCATCTTTCAACAATGCTTCATTATTCATTGTTGTATTAAATTTCTCCCATTGTTCTAAACTTTCTACTTATCATCTACCTTCGGCACAAGTTAAAATTTTTTACAAATAGTCAGGTCTGAGGAAATGATTCAAGGAAGCCCCACGTTACTTCCATCTTACATGTTTCTATGTATTTCACTTTTTACGTAAATGAAAGTTTCAGTAAATCGCGGATTTTCTAATAAATATAAAAAATGGGTTAGGTTAAAGTTTCGTGTATATTACAGGTAATTCATAATGTTTATTTAGACCATTTGATAACATTAAGTTGAACGTGTCTGTGTTCCAGTTAAACTTTTTCTGCAGGTGAAGCGTCCATGACGAACGATGGCACCTTTTATAACCATTGAATTGTGGGTGTGAACTGAAGACAAAAGATCTTAAGGATAAAGACTTATGTGGATTGATACCACTTACATTGACTTGGAAACAATTTTCTGAGGTCAGACTCGATCCACACTTTCAATTCGTTCCTCCTCCCCATAAATGATTTTATCGTTTTCTTGTTTAAGCCAGCAAACTGTTTCTTAGTCTGTGGCGTCCCCTTGGTTCTTTTACTGCGACGATGGATTCTCTAGTCCGTATGAGGAAGGTTGCCTTTGAAGTTACGAATTACATGGAAAAGGTGGGTTCAGGTCTTTAATTATTCATTTAATAAACTTTTTTTCTGCGAACCCAAAATCTTATTAAATGTTAATTTATTTGTGGTACTTGGTGGCTGATGTCCACACGAGAGTTCCTACTGAAAGGATCTGAAGGGAAACGTGTAGGATATTGGTCCTTGAAGCCGAGATCGTATCATGGAAGAGCCACGCAGGATTTGACTTTGCAGGTGACGCTCTAGAATTGTTCTTGATATAGAAACTGGCATGTCTTTAATTAAGGTAGAAAGTAACACGGTGATGAATTTGTGTGATCCTGGGCAGTTACGCTATTTCCAAGTGGCCGTTGGTTTTCTGTTTGTTACATGAAAGTGCCCTCGACCACTTGCATACGTCTCAATCTTCTGAATTAATTATTGATCTTTTACGAGTCGATATGTAGGAAGGTGAACTTGTGAGTTATTATTCAATATTACCCTGCAGTTATTTTCTGACTTCTTACAAGGCGACAACTCGCTTGAAAGGCAGGCAACTTAAATGACTGAACTAGCACTGGGTTGCCTATGCAGAAAGGAGTCTTGGATTCTCTTCTTAGTTAGAACAATGAAGCAGGGATGCCAATATTAAAACTCTCAAGTGGTGAAGATGGAATATACTCTGCATTAAACTTTGATTCCTTTTTGCAACGAATCCAATTAGAAGTAGAATTTTTTTTCCTAAATTCGACTTGTTCTTCCTCCATTTCCTCTTCTAAACCCGTTCTCAGCCTTATCCTTAAATCCTCCAATTTATATTTGAACATGTGAAGTGAGGGTGTGTTACATTCTTTATCATACTTCTAGAGCACAGGAATTATTAGATCTTTTCTTTAATATTGTAGGACTTTTTTTTCCTCCAATATCACTTGATACATTACGCCAATCAGTTGTTCTGATCGTATCATCTCTAGCTCCACCTCGTCTACTGTTGGAACTTTACGACTTTATAGCTCTTTATATTTGTTACCTTGTTATACCTCCTTTTTATTTTCGGTGCTATATCCAGTAATTTGAATGTTCGTGCAGATTCTTTTCCTTTAATTGCCTTACCTTTGTTTCTCTTTCCTTTTATTAAGCCTTAATTTCTAATCTCTTGTTTATTTAGTCTGTCAGCTCCTGTGCGGGCATTCATGCATCCCATTATCACTACATCTTTGCCTTTATTCACCCATCCAGATCTTCCAAAACTACCTACAAGTTTTCTTATTCCAAACCAGCGTAAAGACATGGATGAAATTATTTACTCCACTTTACAGATCAAGTCAAATTTCTATTAGTCCACAATTTATATTCTGTGACTTGACAACTTTACGATGTGTTTCTGCCAATCCTGGAAATGAAATCTTTATTTTTAAACTTTGGTCTATTTATTAAACAAATTACTAGAAACGAGCACTAAATTGTTTTATTTTAATTAAGATCATTACATATAACAGATCTACCTTAGTTTCCGTACATTTGGAAATTTTCCTGTCCTACAATGAAAACAAAATTTAAAGGATTTCTGACCAAATATCCTTTCTTTATTCCTTTAAACTGTTTTTACCAATGCTGAAAGCATTCGTTAGTCGATAAAATCCGGTACGTTCTGTGCAGATTTTCTGGTACAAGAGGATCCTCACAATATTTGTCACCACCAGGAATAAAGTTTAGTAATAAATCGTCTTTAAAATAAATATGTTTATATTACCGTAAAGGAGACTAGGAATTGCAAAGTGGTGAAGATTAGTTGGAACAATTCAAATGTTGTTTAATGATTTTAATTCATCTTTTATACTTTTTCAGGTTAATTTACCAGGACAGGAACATCTTCAAGGACATCTGTGGTGAAATCTCCACACTTTCAGGAATATCAAGGTGATATATTAGTAATTAAGATAATCCACTCCTAGTTTAAATATCAATAAAGGTTGTGGACGTGCATCACTAAACCAGTCTTTAAATCTTCTACAGGAATTACTCTTTTTATAAAAGCTGAGGAATTTGGATGTTTAATGGTTATTTAATTATTAAAAAAATTGTCAAATGACGTTTCCTCGTTTACTTTAATTTTAACTATAAAGGTTTTTGTCCCCCTTTTTTATTCATCTGCCTCGCACAATTGTGTTGATAAACTTTTATCTTCATGCTTCAGCAACGTGGCTTCCTTCTTGAACCGTCTGGTCAAGTCCTTCAGCGTTAGAAAGTCTTTCCAATCTTTCTGGAGATTTGCAGCCTAGATCCGGTTGCAGGTGAGACGCATTCAAAGAATTATCTTCATTTTACAAGTGGATCTTTCTCCATTTTTCTTTTCATGTGTGTTGTGCATTAAGAATTAATATTATTTGTATCTTCGTTTCGTCTCACCTTTGTGTCCAGTTTCCTTCAATTGTGTTTCATCATCTCCTAAATCTTTGAACTTTTTTTAGTTTCATTTTTTAAGTGTTTAATGTTTTCTGATATCATGTTCATTGATTCCCGCGTTTTATATATATATAGTCAACCTACCGTTCGCGTCCCCAGATGTCTGCTGCAACATTTCTACTTGTTGACGATGTTGCTTCTAATCACCGCAGACGCTGGATGCTTATGACGTCACAGGGGTCATTCGCGAATTCCTCGTGGGTCTTTAACTGTGATACGTCGCAGTGTTCCCAACCTATGCACGGTTTACATTCTGCGATGAGACCAAGATGGCCGCCACGCTTTGTGGGATGACATGGAAGGTATTAAGGAAATTTCTCAAATTGAGTGCAGAGTTTTTCATTTAAACAAGAGACAAAAAAGAGATTCAGAGTCATTTATTTATACATGCTTATGTTCATACTTGTGTATCTATTTACTGCCCATTTCCTTCTTTCCCTTAAAGACGTCGAGCGCTGAAGAAATATGAAGTAGATGCCGCAGGAGAGGAAGCAGAAGAGGAGCAGCAGCCCCCTGGAATGCACAGTGCTGTGACGTCATCAAGGAGCGCGCCCCTACTGCTGACAACTGACGGCGTGCTGCAGAGGAGGCCCTGGGAGGAGCAGTGACGGAGGCTGGACCTGCAGGTAGACGTCGCTGCTGCTGGAGGACGACCAGGAAGCCAAACACGATGTCCGTGATGCTGGACCACTGAGGTCCATGTCTGCCGGCGAGGCTCCGCCCACTCCAGCCACCGCGGGGTCGGGAAAGCCCCAAGGCAGCAGAAGCGTCACTACGTGCCACAGTCGCGTGTTCTGCTGCTGTTGCATCGTGCAGATCCTGAGGACCTTCTGCTCCTGGGAGGATGATCCAGCGTATAAATGTTCCTCGCAGATGAGGACAGGAGATGATGTTCGCTGCTCCCGTTGCCTGCCCGCCATGAATGAGACGACTTACAAGATGGCGCCGGGGCTCTGCGGCTACGTCACGGAAGACTCCTTTGGGAAAACAATGTCATTGGTTAATTGTAAAATAATGAGACTTACTCCACAGCTCCAAGGAGACGCGGCAAGCAACATCGCCCTGCAGGAGGAGAGGAAGAAGAAGGCGCCGGACTCTCCACACTGGCCAGGGTTAAAAGTCACAGATTAACGTGAGAGGTTGAAAGGTGAAGGACGTGGAACATGGAACATAAGGTTTATTGGCGAAAAATGAGTAAAAATAATAATGAAGGATTGAAAAGTCTCCGAAGCTGATGTAAAAGCGAAAAACGAACGTAGAATATGATTTACAGATTGTAGGTGGTGTTAAAGAACAAGCGAAAACAAGGCTAAGAAGTTAAGAATTTGGAAGGTAAAACAAATTGGATGTAATTAGCAAAATATGGCGTGAAGGGACAACATCGAAAAGCAATAATTGGTGCAGAATGAAACATACAAAGGTAAAAGGCGACTATATGGTTTAGAGCAATATACGTTTAGTAATATTTAAGGTTGGAGAGATTAAGAAAGATGAATAAGTGTAAAGAAAGTGTAAAATAAGGTTAAAGTGAGTAAAATAATGCTTAAAAGTAAAGCAGTGTAAATAAGGTATTTAAATAGCTTTAAAAGGAGAGGAAAAGGAAAGTGCAAAATGAAGTTGAAGGTAATGAAAATATTTAATTAGCTTTAAGAGGAGAGGAACTGGACGATGTAAAATAAGGTTAAGAGGAAAGGTGTGTAATTAAGGTAATTAATTTTCTTTAAAATAATAGAGGAAATGGAAGGTGATAAGGTTAAAAGTAAAGAAGGTATTTTAATTAGATTTAAAAGGTGAGGAAATTGAAGGTAAAAAAAAGTGAAGGCAAATAAGTGTAATGAGGTATTTGAAATAGTTTTGAAAAGGAAGGTGAAAATATGATTAGAGGTAAAGGAGTGTAATAAAGGTATTTATATAACTCTAAAAGGAGAGGAAAATGAAAGTGTAAAATAAGGTTAAGAGGAAAGGTGTGTAATTAAGGTAATTAATTTTCTTTAAAATAATAGAGGAAATGGAAGGTGATAAGGTTAAAAGTAAAGAAGGTATTTTAATTAGATTTAAAAGGTGAGGAAATTGAAGGTAAAAAAAAGTGTAGGCAAATAAGCGTAATGAGGTATTTGAAATAGTTTTGAAAAGGACGGGAAAAGGAAGGTGAAAATATGATTAGAGGTAAAGGAGTGTAATAAAGGTATTTATATAACTCTAAAAGGAGAGGAAAATGAAAGTGTAAAATAAGGCTAAGGTGAAAGAAACGTAAAGAAGGTATTTAAATTGTTTTAAGAGGAGAGAGGAAATGGAAAGTGTAATCTAGGTATTTAAAGTAGAGGAAATGGAAGGTAAATTAGTGTTATTAAGCTATTAAATGAATTATAAATCGAGAGCAAATAGGTGTTAAATACCTTGAAATCTCATTTAATTAGCTTTATTAGGAGAGGTAAATCGAAGGCGTTAAGTAAGTTTTGAAGGTAAAGACATGTAAAGCCATTTAAAGGGAAACGTAATGGAAGTTTTAAATACGGTTAATAAGAGGAAAATAACGTTTAATGGTAATGAATGTATTGAGTGAACAATAATAGATGGGAAAACGGAAGAAGTAAAAAGACGTGCAAAGAAGTTAGAAATTAAGATGAGAGCTGAATGATGCCTGTAAGAAGGAAGCACAGATGACGAGAGAATTAAGGAAGGCTTAAAGAAAGTGTAGGAGGCGCAGAGTTTTAAATAAGTTGTTGAACAGGTGAGACGAGACGACCGCGTGGGAATGCTTCAATGTTCTCTACATACGGTACGTACGTGGTTGTAAGACGCGTAGAATTATCCTTGTATCTTATACAGTGTTGCCATTTGTACTGCAAAAGGTTTGAATAAAATAAATGAACATATAAACAGTAATTTTTATTTCGTACCCACATACAATTTGACGTCATAAGTTGTTGCACCTTTGCCTTAGCTCTTCATCTGTCGCCTAACCCGGATACTCAGTGTCCGGGGCAGCCTCCTAAAACGTTAAAGTGTCAGAGGAAAAGGAAGGTTAAAGAAGTGAGGAGGTGATGATAACCACCACGTAATATCTGACGAGTGGATAAAGTCTCGATACTAGCCGCAGGACAATGAGGTAGTGCACAAGATCAGGCTTCTTCCCGAGGTAATAGAAAAAAAAAGATTCTTTTAAAGTACGGAAACAGAGAAATTTCAATGTTTTGAGGAATTGGGAGAGAGAAGGAGAACTGGTTTGAATTACAATGGAGCGACCACTGTAATTCAGGGTGAGCAGAGGATTTACAACGGACTCACCATTGCAATTCCTTTTTGGGAGGCAAATTGCCTGTATTATTTATTTTTTTCCACTGTCGTCGTCTCTCTCTCCCCCCTTCTCCCTCTCCCTTCTCCCTCTCCCATATGATAACCATATCTGACGAGTGGATAAAGTCTCGATACTAGCCGCAGGACAATGACGTAGTGCACAATATCAGGCTTCTTCCCGAGGTAATAGAAAAAAAAAAGATTCTTTGAAATTTCTATTTCCGTACTTTAAATGTTTTGAGGAATTGGGAGAGAGAAGGAGAATTGGTTTGAATTACAATGGAGCGACCACTGTAATTCAGGGTGAGCAGAGGATTTACAACGGACTAACCATTGCAATTCCATTTTGGAAGGGAAATTGGCAGTACTATATATTTTTTCCCACTTTCGCCGACTCTCTCTCCCCCCTTCTCTCTCCCCCCTTCTCTCTCCCCCTTCTCTCTCCCCCCTTCTCTCTCCCCCCTTCTCTCTCCCCCCTTCTCCCCCTTTCTTCTCTCCCCCTTGGCTCCCTCTCCCTGTTTTTCTCCTTCTCTCTTTCTACCTACCTATCTGCTCCGAAGGATTCAGAGGGATTTAGGAAATAGGCTATGGTATGGCATTTTGGACAGAGAGGAAGGTTTTAATTGGATTCGAACCCAGACCAGCTACGCACAGATTCATTGCGTTACACCAATCCATGCTCTAACCATCTGAGCCACGGGAACGAGACAAAGTTGTGCCGTTTAATTCGTCTATAAGAGTTGCAAACCTCCACTTTAAGTAGAAAATATTGAGCGTGAATTTAGAAAATAGAATCGCTGAGCCCAGGAATCGAACACAGGCAGCTCCGCAGAGGTCGTCAACGTGGTGAGGCTTTAACAACCTCAGCCGTTGGTGGCGATGCTGTTTGAAGCTTTGGAACGGATACAAGAACCTCGCCTTCACCAGCGATCAGCAGCGTCTAATGGACAACTTTCGAAGTTCCAACCCACACCGTGGTTGCTTGGTCTAGTGGTCTGAGTCTTCGTGTCTCGTTGTTAAGGTTGCTGGTTCGGTTCTCTGAGCCTAACAGCTTACGTTTTTTCTGTTTCTTTAACAGTCACCGTCGAGGTTTGGGACTCTTAAGGGAGATTCAAGCTCTCAAACTTCACCTCACTCAGTGGCTCAGTGGTTCGAGTCCTGGTGAGTGTAACTGGATCCGAAGGTTCCGGGTTCGAGCCTACTAGCAGCTTACATTTTTTCTCTTTCTCTTTCCAGGTCACCGACTCTTAAGGGAGATTTAAACCTTCAACCTTCACCTCACTCAGTGGCTCAGTGGTTCGAGTCCAGGTGAGTGTAACTGGATCCGAAGGTTCCGTGTTCGAGCCTTGTAGCAGCTTACATTTTTTCTCTTTCTCTTTCCAGGTCACCGACTCTTAAGGGAGATTTAAACCTTCAACCTTCACCTCACTCAGTGGCTCAGTGGTTCGAATCCAGGTGAGTGTAACTGGATCCGAAGGTTCCGTGTTCGAGCCTACTAGCAGCTTACATTTTTTCTCTTTCTCTTTCCAGGTCACCGACTCTTAAGGGAGATTTAAACCTTCAACCTTCACCTCACTCAGTGGCTCAGTGGTTCGAGTCCAGGTGAGTGTAACTGGATCCGAAGGTTCCGGGTTCGAGCCTACTAGCAGCTTACATTTTTTCTCTTTCTCTTTCCAGGTCACCGACTCTTAAGGGAGATTTAAACCTTCAACCTTCAACTCACTCAGTGGCTCAGTGGTTCGAGTCCAGGTGAGTGTAACTGAATCCGAAGGTTCCGGGTTCGAGCCTACTAGCAGCTTACATTTTTTCTCTTTCTCTTTCCAGGTCAACGTTGAGGTTTGCGACTCTTAAGGGAGATTAAAGCTTACGAACTTCGAATCGCCAGTGGCTCTGTGGCTAGAGTCTGGGTCAGTGTAACGCAATGATTCTGTGCGTAGCTGGTCTGGGTTCTGGGTTCGAGTCCTGGCGGCTTCGCAACTGTTTCTAAAACATCTCTGCTTTCCAAACCGCTCGGACCCCCGAGTTTCTCCCAACCCGCCCGCCCCCTCGGGGGTCGGAGCAATTGACGGGCAGAGATGAGTTAGAAACAGTTGCGTTGGTTTTTTCCAATTTTTTTTTTTCAATTTTGAAAATAAATAAAGAATAAAAGAAAAAACAAAAAAGAAAAAAAGAAGAAAAGAAGAAAAGAAAAAAAGGAATATGATAATTCCAGGCAAACCGACTAGAGCAAAAGGAATACGATAATTCCAGGCAAAGTAAAGAATTGTAAAAAAAAACAAAAGGGCCTTCAATCGCAAATTACTTTAGGATCTGCCCCTCAACTCCTCCCGACTCCACCATAGGAAAGAAACTCTCGGAGCCGAGAGAAGCTGAGGGACAGATCCTTCAGAAATAGTTGCGAAGGCGCCAGGACTCGAACCCAAGGCCGGCTTCACGCACTGCGCAATGCGATTCACCGACCTGGACTCAACCACAGAGCCACTGGCGAGGTGAAGTTTGGAAGTTTTAATCTCCCTTAAGGGTCACAAACCTCGACGGTGACTGGTAAAGATCTGGAAAAAATGTAAGCTGTTAGTAGGCTCGAACCCGGAACACTCGGATCCAGTTACACTCACCTGGACTCGAACCACTGAGCCACTGAGTGATGTGAAGTTTGAAAGCTTGAATCTCCCTTAAGGGTCACAAACCTCGACGGTGACTGGTAAAGATCTGGAAAAAATGTAAGCTGTTAGTAGGCTCGAACCCAGAACCTCAGCGTGCAGAACACTCACGTGGACTCGAACCACTAAGCCACTGAGTGAGGTGAAGTTTGAAAGCTTGAATCTCCCTTAAATGAGACCTCGACGGTGACTGGTAAAGATCTGGAAGAAAAATTTAAGCTGTTAGTGACGTTCGAACTCGGTCGACTCGAGACTGGATTCTGAGTTTCCATCAGCGGAGGAGAGTGAGTCTCCGGCAACCACAGTGGACTTGAGCACGTTGTGACTCGACTTCTGCTGCACTCACTCTTAAGTGAGATTCAAGCCATTAACCTTTGCCTCACTCAGTGGCTCAGTGGTTCGAGTCCAGGTGAGTGTAACTGGATCCGAAGGTTCCGGGTTCGAGCCTACTAGCAGCTTACATTTTTTCTCTTTCTCTTTCCAGGTCACCGACTCTTAAGGGAGATTTAAACCTTCAACCTTCAACCAACTCAGTGGCTCAGTGGTTCGAGTCCAGGTGAGTGTAACTGGATCCGAAGGTTCCGGGTTCGAGCCTACTAGCAGCTTACATTTTTTCTCTTTCTCTTTCCAGGTCACCGACTCTTAAGGGAGATTTAAACCTTCAACCTTCACCTCACTCAGTGGCTCAGTGGTTCGAGTCCAGGTGAGTGTAACTGGATCCGAAGGTTCCGTGTTCGAGCCTTGTAGCAGCTTACATTTTTTCTCTTTCTCTTTCCAGGTCACCGACTCTTAAGGGAGATTTAAACCTTCAACCTTCACCTCACTCAGTGGCTCAGTGGTTCGAATCCAGGTGAGTGTAACTGGATCCGAAGGTTCCGTGTTCGAGCCTACTAGCAGCTTACATTTTTTCTCTTTCTCTTTCCAGGTCACCGACTCTTAAGGGAGATTTAAACCTTCAACCTTCACCTCACTCAGTGGCTCAGTGGTTCGAGTCCAGGTGAGTGTAACTGGATCCGAAGGTTCCGGGTTCGAGCCTACTAGCAGCTTACATTTTTTCTCTTTCTCTTTCCAGGTCACCGACTCTTAAGGGAGATTTAAACCTTCAACCTTCAACTCACTCAGTGGCTCAGTGGTTCGAGTCCAGGTGAGTGTAACTGAATCCGAAGGTTCCGGGTTCGAGCCTACTAGCAGCTTACATTTTTTCTCTTTCTCTTTCCAGGTCAACGTTGAGGTTTGCGACTCTTAAGGGAGATTAAAGCTTACGAACTTCGAATCGCCAGTGGCTCTGTGGCTAGAGTCTGGGTCAGTGTAACGCAATGATTCTGTGCGTAGCTGGTCTGGGTTCTGGGTTCGAGTCCTGGCGGCTTCGCAACTGTTTCTAAAACATCTCTGCTTTCCAAACCGCTCGGACCCCCGAGTTTCTCCCAACCCGCCCGCCCCCTCGGGGGTCGGAGCAATTGACGGGCAGAGATGAGTTAGAAACAGTTGCGTTGGTTTTTTCCAATTTTTTTTTTTCAATTTTGAAAATAAATAAAGAATAAAAGAAAAAACAAAAAAGAAAAAAAGAGGAAAAGAAGAAAAGAAAAAAAGGAATATGATAATTCCAGGCAAACCGACTAGAGCAAAAGGAATACGATAATTCCAGGCAAAGTAAAGAATTGTAAAAAAAAACAAAAGGGCCTTCAATCGCAAATTACTTTAGGATCTGCCCCTCAACTCCTCCCGACTCCACCATAGGAAAGAAACTCTCGGAGCCGAGAGAAGCTGAGGGACAGATCCTTCAGAAATAGTTGCGAAGGCGCCAGGACTCGAACCCAAGGCCGGCTTCACGCACTGCGCAATGCGATTCACCGACCTGGACTCAACCACAGAGCCACTGGCGAGGTGAAGTTTGGAAGTTTTAATCTCCCTTAAGGGTCACAAACCTCGACGGTGACTGGTAAAGATCTGGAAAAAATGTAAGCTGTTAGTAGGCTCGAACCCGGAACACTCGGATCCAGTTACACTCACCTGGACTCGAACCACTGAGCCACTGAGTGATGTGAAGTTTGAAAGCTTGAATCTCCCTTAAGGGTCACAAACCTCGACGGTGACTGGTAAAGATCTGGAAAAAATGTAAGCTGTTAGTAGGCTCGAACCCAGAACCTCAGCGTGCAGAACACTCACGTGGACTCGAACCACTAAGCCACTGAGTGAGGTGAAGTTTGAAAGCTTGAATCTCCCTTAAATGAGACCTCGACGGTGACTGGTAAAGATCTGGAAGAAAAATTTAAGCTGTTAGTGACGTTCGAACTCGGTCGACTCGAGACTGGATTCTGAGTTTCCATCAGCGGAGGAGAGTGAGTCTCCGGCAACCACAGTGGACTTGAGCACGTTGTGACTCGACTTCTGCTGCACTCACTCTTAAGTGAGATTCAAGCCATTAACCTTTGCCTCACTCAGTGGCTCAGTGGTTCGAGTCCAGGTGAGTGTAACTGGATCCGAAGGTTCCGGGTTCGAGCCTACTAGCAGCTTACATTTTTTCTCTTTCTCTTTCCAGGTCACCGACTCTTAAGGGAGATTTAAACCTTCAACCTTCAACCAACTCAGTGGCTCAGTGGTTCGAGTCCAGGTGAGTGTAACTGGATCCGAAGGTTCCGGGTTCGAGCCTACTAGCAGCTTACATTTTTTCTCTTTCTCTTTCCAGGTCACCGACTCTTAAGGGAGATT
The DNA here is from genome assembly GCA_037074705.1 of Zhengitettix transpicula. NCBI lineage: Eukaryota > Metazoa > Arthropoda > Insecta > Orthoptera > Tetrigidae > Zhengitettix > Zhengitettix transpicula. Next base: position 56,024,567 of record CM073596.1, on the reverse strand, counting down.
TAAACCTTCAACCTTCACCTCACTCAGTGGCTCAGTGGTTCGAGTCCAGGTGAGTGTAACTGAAGCGAAGGTTCCGGGTTCGAGCCTACTAGCAGCTTAAATTTTTTCTCTTTCTCTTTCCAGGTCACCGACTCTTAAGGGAGATGTAAACCTTCAACCTTCACATCACTCAGTGGCTCAGTGGTTCGAGTCCAGGTGAGTGTAACTGGATCCGAAGGTTCCGGGTTCGAGCCTACTAGCAGCTTACATTTTTTTCTTTCTCTTTCCAGGTCACCGACTCTTAAGGGAGATTTAAACCTTCAACCTTCACCTCACTCAGTGGCTCAGTGGTTCGAGTCCAGGTGAGTGTAACTGGATCCGAAGGTTCCGGGTTCGAGCCAACTAGCAGCTTACATTTTTTCTCTTTCTCTTTCCAGGTCACCGACTCTTAAGGGAGATTTAAACCTTCAACCTTCACCTCACTCAGTGGCTCAGTGGTTCGAGTCCAGGTGAGTGTAACTGGATCCGAAGGTTCCGTGTTCGAGCCTACTAGCAGCTTACATTTTTTCTCTTTCTCTTTCCAGGTCACCGACTCTTAAGGGAGATTTAAACCTTCAACCTTCAACCCACTCAGTGGCTCAGTGGTTCGAGTCCAGGTGAGTGTAACTGGATCCGAAGGTTCCGGGTTCGAGCCTACTAGCAGCTTACATTTTTTCTCTTTCTCTTTCCAGGTAACCGACTCTTAAGGGAGATTTAAATCTTCAACCTTCACCTCACTCAGTGGCTCAGTGGTTCGAGTCCAGGTGAGTGTAACTGGATCCCAAGGTTCCGGGTTCGAGCCTACTAGCAGCTTACATTTTTTCTCTTTCTCTTTCCAGGTCAACGTTGAGGTTTGCGACTCTTAAGGGAGATTAAAGCTTACGAACTTCGAATCGCCAGTGGCTCTGTGGCTAGAGTCTGGGTCAGTGTAACGCAATGATTCTGTGCGTAGCTGGTCTGGGTTCTGGGTTCGAGTCCTGGCGGCTTCGCAACTGTTTCTAAAACATCTCTGCTTTCCAAACCGCTCGGACCCCCGAGTTTCTCCCAACCCGCCCGCCCCCTCGGGGGTCGGAGCAATTGACGGGCAGAGATGAGTTAGAAACAGTTGCGTTGGTTTTTTCCAATTTTTTTTTTTTCAATTTTGAAAATAAATAAAGAATAAAAGAAAAAACAAAAAAGAAAAAAAGAAGAAAAGAAGAAAAGAAAAAAAGGAATATGATAATTCCAGGCAAACCGACTAGAGCAAAAGGAATACGATAATTCCAGGCAAAGTAAAGAATTGTAAAAAAAAACAAAAGGGCCTTCAATCGCAAATTACTTTAGGATCTGCCCCTCAACTCCTCCCGACTCCACCATAGGAAAGAAACTCTCGGAGCCGAGAGAAGCTGAGGGACAGATCCTTCAGAAATAGTTGCGAAGGCGCCAGGACTCGAACCCAAGGCCGGCTTCACGCACTGCGCAATGCGATTCACCGACCTGGACTCAACCACAGAGCCACTGGCGAGGTGAAGTTTGGAAGTTTTAATCTCCCTTAAGGGTCACAAACCTCGACGGTGACTGGTAAAGATCTGGAAAAAATGTAAGCTGTTAGTAGGCTCGAACCCGGAACACTCGGATCCAGTTACACTCACCTGGACTCGAACCACTGAGCCACTGAGTGATGTGAAGGTTGAAGGTTTAAATCTCCCTTAAGAGTCGGTGACCTGGAAAGAGAAAGAGAAAAAATGTAAGCTGCTAGTAGGCTCGAACCCGGAACCTTCGGATTCAGTTACACTCACCTGGACTCGAACCACTGAGCCACTGAGTGAGTTGAAGGTTGAAGGTTTAAATCTCCCTTAAGATTCGGTGACCTGGAAAGAGAAAGAGAAAAAATGTAAGCTGCTAGTAGGCTCGAACACGGAACCTTCGGATCCAGTTACACTCACCTGGACTCGAACCACTGAGCCACTGAGTGAGGTGAAGGTTGAAGGTTTAAATCTCCCTTAAGAGTCGGTGACCTGGAAAGAGAAAGAGAAAAAATGTAAGCTGCTACAAGGCTCGAACACGGAACCTTCGGATCCAGTTACACTCACCTGGACTCGAACCACTGAGCCACTGAGTGAGGTGAACTTTGAAGGTTTAAATCTCCCTTAAGGGTCCCAAACCTCGACGGTGACTGTTAAAGAAACAGAAAAAACGTAAGCTGCTATGCTCAGAGAACCGAACCAGCAACCTTAACAACGAGACACGAAGACGCAGACCACTAGACCAAGCAACCACGGTGTGGGTTGGAACTTCGAAAGTTGTCCATTAGACGCTGCTGATCACTGGTGAAGGCGAGGTTCTTGTATCCGTTCCAAAGCTTCCAACAGCATCGCCACCAACGGCTGAGGTTGTTAAAGCCTCACCACGTTGACGATCTCTGCGTAGCTGCCTGTGTTCGATTCCTGGGATCAGCGATTCTATTTTCTAAATTCACACTCAATATTTTCTACTTAAAGTGGAGGTTTGAAACTCTTATAGACGAATTAAACGGCACAACTTTGTCTCGTTCCCGTGGCTCAGATGGTTAGAGCATGGATTGGTGTAACGCAATGAATCTGTGCGTAGCTGGTCTGGGTTCGAATCCAATTAAAACCTTCCTCTCTGTCCAAAATGCCATACCATAGCCTATTTCCTAAATCCCTCTGAATCCTTCGGAGCAGATAGGTAGGTAGAAAGAGAGAAGGAGAAAAACAGGGAGAGAGAGCCAAGGGGGAGAGAAGAAAGGGGGAGAAGGGGGAGAAGGGGGAGAGAGAAGGGGGAGAGAGAAGGGGGAGAGAGAAGGGGGAGAGAGAAGGGGGGAGAGAGAGAGTCGGCGACAGTGGGAAAAAATATATAGTACTGTTAATTTCCCTTCCAAAAAGGAATTGCAATGGTCAGTCCGTTGTAAATCCTCTGCTCACCCTGAATTACAATGGTCGCTCCATTGTAATTCAAACCAATTCTCCTTCTCTCTCCCAATTCCTCAAAACATTGAAATTTCTCTGTTTCCGTACTTTAAAAGAATCCTTTTTTTTCTATTACCTCGGGAAGAAGCCTGATCTTGTGCACTACCTCATTGTCCTGCGGCTAGTATCGAGACTTTATCCACTCGTCAGATAATGTTATCTTCACCTCCTCACTTCTTTAACCTTCCTTTTCCTCTGACAGTTTAACGTTTTAGGAGGCTGCCCCGGACACTGAGTATCCGGGTCAGGCGACAGGAGACAGACGAAGAGCTAAGGCAAAGGTGCAACAACTTATGACGTCAAATTGTATGTGGGTACGAAATAAAAATTACTGTTTATATGTTCATTTATTTTATTCCAATCTATTTGCAGTACAAATGGCAACACTGTATCAGATACAAGAATAATGATAAGCGTCTTACAACAAACAACCACGAACGTTTGTAGGAGAACCTTGCAGCAAACTGTGCGCCTTCTAGACTATGGCTTGGCACTTTAAACCTTCCTTGCTGCAGTATATTTATCTTTGAATTTAATCTTTTAATTCTCTTTGCACTGACGTGACATTATCTGTGCTTTCCCCATTCCTTCTTACAGCCATCATTCAGCTATCTTTTTTCTATCAGTTTTATCTTAATTTCTAACTTCTATGCACGTCCCTTTACACCTTCCGTTCCGCCTCCATTTAATGCTCACTAAATATACCTACATTACTCTTCTTTCCCATTAAACGTTATTTTACTCTTGTTCACCTCATTTTAACTTTCCATTTCCTCCCTTTTTAAAGCTAATTAAATACCTACATTACTCTTCTTTCCCATTAAACGTTATTTTACTCTTGTTCACCTCATTTTAACTTTCCATTTCCTCCCTTTTTAAAGCTAGTTAAATACCTAATTACAATTCTTTACCTTTAAACAATATTTTACATTTTCAGTTTCCTCTCCTTATAAAACTATTTAAGTCCCTTTAATTCACTTCTTTACCTTTAAACCTTATTCAACTACCATTAACCTTATTTTCACCATCCATTTACTCTGCTTTTAAAGTTAACTTAATACCTACATTACACTTCCTTACGTTTAAACCTTATTTTATACCATCCAATTCCACTCCTTTTAAAGCTAATTAGTTACCTTCATTACACTTCCTTACCATTAAATCTTATTTTATACCTTCCATTTCCAAATTCGATTAAAGCTAATTAAATACCTTTATTTTACTTCTTAACCTTGTGAATTTTATACCTTCCATTTTCACTCCTTTTAAAGCTAATTATATACTTCTATTACACTTTAAACTTCATTTTATACTTTCCATTTCCACTCCTATTAAAGCTAATTACTTCCCTTTACTATACGTATTTACCTCTAAACCTTGTTTTACTATTAATAACTTTTTTTCGCTTTCCACTCCTTTTAGGGATTATTAAATATTTTGGTTACACTTCTTAAACTATAAACCTTGTTTTATACCTTCCATTTCCTCTCATTTGAAGTTCACTTAATACCTTCATTACACTTTTTTACCTTTTAACCATATCTTGCTCTTTATATAACACCTTTACATTTTTTTACCTTTCGTTAACTATTTTACCTTAAATATTAAAAATATTTTTGCTTTGAACCATGTGTCGCTTTTTACCTTTGTATGTTTCATTCTGCACCATTTATTTATTTTCTATGTTGTACCTTTACGCTATATTTTGCATTTTACACTCAATTTGTTATACCTTTCATGTTCTTAAGTTTTTAGTCTTGTTTTCATATTTTGTTTAACACTTTCTACAATCTGTAAATCATTTCCCCTTCGGTTTTACTCTTACAACAGCTTCGACTATTCAATTCAATTCTTATTTTAGCTCATTTTTGACCATTAAACCTTATGTTCTACTTCCTTTACCTTTCAACTTCTCACGTTAATTGATAACACGTTAATCTATTACCTTTAACCCTTACATTCTGCCCCGTGTGGAGAGTCCGGCGCTTTCTTCTTCCTCTCCTCATGCAGGGCGATGTTGCTGTGGAGCAAGGGTTGGGAGAGGTTGTCTCGTTATTTTACAATTAACCAAAGAATTTATCTTCTCGAAGGAGTCTTCCATGACGTAGCCGCAGAGTCCCGCGCCATCTTGTAAGTCGTCCCTGTCATGGCGGGCAGGCAACGGGTGCAGCGAATATCTGCGAGGAACCTACACACGCTGGATCCACCTCCCAGGAGAATGTCCTCAGGTGTCGCCGTCCTGGGTCTGCACTGGACGATGCAATAGCAGGAGAACACGCGACTGTGGCAGGTAGTGACGCTGCTGCCGCCTTGGGGGTTTCCTAACGTCGCGTCCGCGGCAGGGCGCTGGTGTGGGCGGAGGCTGATGGACGTCGTTGACAGACCTCGCTGGTCCAGGATCACGGACATGTTTGGCTTCCTGGTCGTCCTCCAGCAGCAGCGACGTGCAACTGGAGGTTCAGCCTCCGTCTCTCCTCTGCTGTGAAGGACAACTTGCAGTACCTGCAGCACGCCGTTAGTTGTCTGTAGTAAGTGGCGCTCTCCTTGATGCCGACACCGCGTTTTCAGTCACCTCGACACTCATTCACGCCAGGGGCTTGCTGCTCCTCTCCTCCTTCCTCTCCTGCGCCCACTGCTTTTCTTCAGGTGTAAGGAGGAAATAAGGATTAAATATATAAATTGCTACGCCAATAAGTAAATAAAAATCAATAAATAAGGGGAAAGACGATGCTTACGCGGAGTTGCCGGTTTTAAGCAGAACTCTGATGGACAAGGTTGGAAATCCCCAAATGCTATTATCAGCCCACACGCGGTCGTTGAAGTCATTCTCCACGTGTTCGTAGTTGGGCCAGCGGCAGACGCTGAGGAATGAGCGAATAAATTAGGATTATGGGAGAAACTGGGCGACTTTATGTACAGACTGCAAAAAACGAATGAAATCTGGATACATTTTAAGCTAATAAAACGAAATAACGACCCCCGAAAATTTAATTCGAAGCCGTGAAACAACTGAAGAGAAAAGTCAGACGAGCGCACTCGAGGACTGGCTGCGGACACTTGCAGCAAATATCAGAATTCTTAGTTAAGGCAAAGGAAACAAGGCAGAAGAATTGTTCCTTCGTAAGATTCTAGGTAGTCAAGTGTGAGACTAACGTAACTTTAGATAAGAAAAAGGCAAATACATCAGAGGAGTATTTCAATTTCTGTGGTTAACAAAATTACGGTAAAAACCACTTGAATTGGTAAACGTCTGAGGCAACGCAAAGGAGAATTACCAAAATAATAAAAACAAAGAAATTCGCGTGGTCCAGAAGAAAAATTGGTGAGGAAGAAAAAATTTATTCCAAATCAATCGCCGTAAACGGAGCAGCGATCCTGTTTCCTTACCTCGTGGGTTCTCACTCATTTATTATTTACAAAATAAAAATCGTTTTATTTACGTATAGAGGAGGACCGCCTAACAATATAACACACGAATACGTAGGAATCAATGCCCATTAAGTCAGTAACGAGACAAAATACTTTAAAAACTCAGTTATTAATATTAATATTAAGAGACAAACGCCAAAGATGTAGCAGGTGAGAAAATTGAATTGAAGGAAGCAACAATAAGGAAAAACATTAATTGAAGAAACCGTAATAGGAAAAGGAGTCGAATCAAACATAAATCGTTTATTTATTCTGTAACTTGTTTATATTATTTTAAGGAAATAAATTACAATAAAAATAAGATACCACCATTTAAATAATAAAACTACAGTAACAAATGTGAAAAACAATAAAAATTTACAACAGTAAGACAAAAGCGAAGATATATCACACGTTGTAAAGTACAAAACGAAAGGAAATCCTTTTTTAGAAAATAAAATCTTAAATTACGCAACAAAATTACTAACAAACACGATAAAATACGAGAAAGAAAATAAAATAAGCAGCGCAGGAATAAATGTATTAAAATCAAGAAACCGAAAAATTGGATTTTCTTCCGAAGTTGTCGGGACTATTGTTTAATTTCAATTGTTGCGTGGAAGGAGGTTGACCACAGATGTAGCGCAAAACCAAAGTGCAACTGCGATACACTTCCCAGGGAACCCCACAAGTGATTCCAGATGGCGCGGCTCAGTTGTCTTCACGTAGACTCACTCCCGAGGATTCCAGCGGAGTTTCTCCTGCGACTCTGCATTAGTCTCCAGTGGTTGGCTTCCAAAACTCGGAAAGCTGCGGCGATGAAATAAACTTGAGAAATTTCCGCCATATTGATAAACTATGGAATGAAGCTTTCGTAGTCCACCGTAGTTGCAAAGTCTTACCAGGATGCTGCCTCAAGATGGTCAGGAAACTCGCGTCGGCAGAATCTCTTGCAACAGAAAGTCGAACAATCAATCAAAACAGCGCCATTCTTAAATAAGTAACCCGTACAGAGATTATTCGCCAAGTACCAAAATGACCACAAGGAAAATTAAATAATAAACACTAAAATATGTAAATGAAAATTAATATTAAGAGTTGAATCTCCCAATGCAACGGACCGATTCTAAAACCGACTCTGGACTCCCAACAGCCAAGGAAGCTTTAAAAAGAAAAGGGTAGAAACTTTAATAAAACCGTAACACGTTTACAACATTTCAACAAAGAAAAGTAAAGTGAACATAAATCATTAAAGATTCAGCAAAATTCCTTTAAAAAATACACAACGACCAATGGAAAAATTAGGTTCCAATAAAATAAGCCAATACTTGACGTAATTTATGAAGAAAATTAGAAACCGCAGTTGAATATAATAAAAACCACAAATCCCCATGCTTTAAGGCAGAAATCAAATTTCAAATAAACTAATAACAATACCTGTCAAAGCTGCTGCTGTATTTAGTCCTTGCCTTGCCTTGCCTTAAGATGTTTTCCACGAGCAGTGATGGACCCCGGAGAACAGCAAAATACAAGTCGAAAGACCCTGAAAAAAAACGAGGTGTCGTGTTCACATCGTAACAAAAGTCCAAAATAATTTAGTTGCAACTTCAGCTATGAAATCGTGACATTTCGAACAAACTGCGTCAAGCACGAACCTGAAGAATCTGCAGAAGAACTATTCACAGCCTCCTTTGGCGTTCCTTTTCAGACCAGGGCAAGCTCGGGACAAATGCGAAGAGTCTTCCAAGGTCTAATGACATCCGAAAACCGTCGCCTTTGGAGAAGTCGAGGTGCTCGAAACAAATGGGGGGAAAACAAATCATAATTAGATATGAAAATAAACGTAGTCAAGTCATCCAAATTCAGGGTTAAAAATTACATTCAGCCTCCATCAAATTCTATCACACTTGTAAGAAATTGAAACACAACCAAATGGTCACCAAACTATTTAAGCAATTTTAAAATATTGAATTACTAGTTCAGTAATTCAAGTTACGTTGAAACCACTTCAGGTGTAAATTTTTAATAAAAAAACATTTCATTATAATTGAAAGAGACGTGTTGAAGATGAATTTTAAAGTTTAGACTTCCACAAACATTTCGGCCGCAATGTGCGTGAAAATCTCACCTTTAAAACTTATTGTCACAAAACATATCACTCGAATTGACACTTCCATGAAAACATTGCACCTGAAGAGGTTTCAAAACGCAGCGAAGAAGAAACATATCGCACGAAATTTTTTGAACCAATCGGAAATAAATACAGAACAGAGTCGCGCCACAGTAAACAATGTAATAAACAGCCACTTTTAAAAGAAAAACCGATTGAAAAATGTTCCTCTCGTGTCCAACAAACCCCGGAAAATTTAAAGATGTGAGAGCTATTAAAGTCGGGAAAATGTCTGGAAACATCTACAGAAAAATTCCAAAAAAACTAGTTCATACTGAATTTTAAGTAACACTCCTTACAAAAACTATGTTTGCAATCTCAAGATAAATAATAACGTAACTACGTTCAATAAAAATAAGCGTCGAATAATAAGAAAGATACGGAGTATTACTGCGAACGCCAAAAGTGTACATCTTAATATGAATCTTAACATAATCATTGCAGTCAATTACATTAGTCAGATTCCGGCGAGACGATTCCTGTCCATGACGTAGGTGGTCGTTGCCCAAGTCCTGCACCTCGGGTCTAAACAGAAAATAAATAATTTGGGTCATGTTTGAAACAAGACACTTCGTAGTTCCATCTACTGGAATTGTTTATCACTTACCCATACAAAGATCAGTAACTCGACCTCAGCTTCTTAGCGGAATACAAGTGGTCGTTTCGGGCCAAAGGAACTGCAGATGCCACGTCACTTAATCAGGCTGAACAGGAGGCAGGATTTTTGTCCAAGTCTAGAATGAAAATCAGTATCTTAGGAATGTCATAACCACAGTACGTAAATTTTGAATAAAAAAATGGCAAGCACACTAATTAGCGTAAATCGTTAAGTAGAACAATTAAGATTACATGACGCACAAGCTAAACATATCCAACAACCATAATATACAAATCGATCTAAGGAACCAAATTAATAGGTAAACCACTTTAACATTTAACATTAGTCTAAAACAAAGGAGAAATAATGCCCCACGAGTAGCAATGGATAATATCTTAAATAATGATCTACCAGCGCTTAGCATAACAATGTCGGTTAACATACGAGGACTAGTATCACTGTAAATTAGGGTAAAACACGGCATTTCATCACAAATCACGTAACTTGAAAGCCGACGATGGGGCAAGGGAAACCCATCATACAAACAAAAGTAAAAATATACAAAATTGGACCGCACCATGTGAGTAATTTCAAGCAGCGATTTCAAACGAAAGGAACGAAATATTCAGCAAAACATCTGAAACAAATACCTAAATAGTATAAAGACTGCCACTTTACGTAAGCTTTCGGGGACTTAAAATTGTTTGGCACATAAACGCTTAAATAACCGATGAAAAAAACTGCCGGTATTTTTAGACTCGAGTTCTCTAAATCCATAACTTTACGAAACTTAATCTCGATAACGCAAAAAAAAAGCAACGCATACAAAATATCCAACTATTCACGATCAGTCGCAAAACTTCACGAGGTTTCACGAACGCTACGCATCGCCAGATCTTAGGTATTGAGCAAGATCTTGGAAATATAAACTGAACTCGCAAATACCCATAAACACATTTATAAAAGATTGGAAGTTGACACATTCCACCATAGTTTGAGAATTTACTCGAACGCAGCGGATTTTGAACACAAAGTTGCAGTAATCATACCTTGACAAATGGGATTTCTTCGTGCCTTCCATGGGAGAAACCACGACGACAGGGCAAAACTGTAAAACTACCAGCAGGCCACAGGCACGGTTGCAGCCACTATCGGAGACTGACCTGAAAACCTAAAACCACAGTTTGTTTACAATGAAACAAAACACTGAAAGATTTAAAAAATTACGTATTTTAAAGCAATTTCACAGTTGGTAAACCATGAGTGGTCAACCACAGAGCAACTGTCTTCATAAAACCTGCATTACCTAAAAACCGTTAAGCTTGTACAGGGAGAGGCCACGTCTACGAAGTTAGCGACTACACAGGCACATTCTAATTCGTTTTTGATATTAAACAATGTAGTATGTCGCGGTACAAGAAGAAAGTCAATACCTGAATAAACATTTAAATTATAGCCTGAAGCATTAAAAAACTTTTAGATTTTCAGACGAAGGAACCTTTGCGTTATGAAGTCTGCGAAACATCCAAATCCTGGTTCACCAATAATGTAAGTAAGAGGTAAAGGAGAATTACAGAAATGATCTTTAGGAACCCTCTCTCTGAACAGATGTTTCCTGAATAGTACAGAAATATAATAAATAAAGAGAGGCGTCAGAAGCAGGCAATGGTTCATTCAACTTCACTAGTTTGAAGCTTTCGTAATATTGAAAATGAAAAAGGCACCCAACTATAAAAATAAGATAACAGACAGATGCCATATACCAGGGAAATATTGCTAGCATTAACCGAAGTATTAATTTTATTAGAAGAATGAAAAATAAAAAATAAACTGAAATCATTGTCAGAGTGTAGCAATTCAAATATCAGGCCTTCAACTATTTATGGGAAGAGGGTAATTATTAGATGTTAACACACATTCCATACTTTCGTTAATTCAATTAAGACTATATGACTATATTCAACTTGATTCGTTGTTAATTACGTTTATTTTGATAAATGTTCAAAATTAAATATTATGGATAAAACATGTTCCAGGATTGGCAGAAACACACGTTTAATACATTGTAAAGTTGTCAAGTCACAGAGTATAAATTGTGGACTAACAGAAATTTAACATGGCCTGTAAAGTGGAGTAAATGATTTCATCCACGTCTTTGCACTGGTTTTGAATAAGTAAACTTGGAGGAAGTTTTGGAAGACCTGGATGGGTAAATTAAAGGCAAAGATGTAGTGATAATGGCATGCATGAATGCCCACACAGGAGCGGACAGACAAAAAAAGAGAAACAAAGGTAAGGCAATTAAAGGGAAAGGATCTGCACGAACATTCAAATAACTGGATATAGCGCCGAAAATAAATAGTTATAACAAGGTAACAAATATAAAGGGCTATAAAGTGGTAAAGTTCCAACAGTAGACGAGGTGGAGCTGGAGATGATATGATCAGAACAACGGATTGGCGTAACATATTAAGTGATTTTGGAGGAAAAAGAAGTCCTACAATATTAAAGAAAAGATCTAATAATTCCTGTGCTCTAGAAGTATGATAAAGAATGTAACACACCCTCACTTCACATGTTCAAAAATAAATTGGAGGATTTAAGGATAAGGCTGAGAACGGGTTTAGAAGAGGAAATGGAGGAAGAACAAGTCGAGTTTAGGAAAAAAAATTCTACTTCTAATTGGATTCGTTGCAAAAAGGAATCAAAGTTTAATGCAGAGTATATTCCATCTTCACCACTTGAGAGTTTTAATATTGGCATCCCTGCTTCATTGTTCTAACTAAGAAGAGAATCCATGACTCCTTTCTGCATAGGCAACCCAGTGCTAGTTCAGTCATTTAAGTTGCCTGCCTTTCAAGCGAGTTGTCGCGAGTTATTTGAAGCCTTGTAAGAAGTCAGAAAATAACTGCAGGGTAATATTGAATAATAACTCACAAGTTCACCTTCCTACATATCAACTCGTAAAAGATCAATAATTAATTCAGAAGATTGAGACGTATGCAAGTGGTCGAGGGCACTTTCATGTAACAAACAGAAAACCAACGGCCACTTGGAAATAGCGTAACTGCCCAGGATCACACAAATTCATCAACGTGTTACTTTCTACCTTAATTGAAGACATGCCAGTTTCTATATCAAGAACAATTCTAGAGCGTCACCTGCAAAGTCAAATCCTGCGTGGCTCTTCCATGATACGATCTCGGCTTCAAGGACCAATATCCTACACGTTTCCCTTCAGATCCTTTCAGTAGGAACTCTCGTGTGGACATCAGCCACCATGTACCACAAATAAATTAACATTTAATAAGATTTTGGGTTCGCAGAAAAAAATGCCTATTAAATAAATAAATGAAGACTAGCTAAGAAGATAATCCAAGGCTCCTTTCTGCGTAGGCAACCCAGTGCTAGTACAGTCATTTGGGTTGCCTGCTTAACAGGCGAGTTATCGCGAGTCTTTTGTTTTCTTATTTGAAGCCTTGTAAGAAGTCAGAAAATAACTGCAGGGTAATATTGAATAATAACTCACAAGTTCACTCTCCTACACATCAGTTCGTAAAGGATCAATAATTAATTCATCAGAAGTGGTCGATGGCACTTTCACGTAACAAACAGAAAACCAACGGCCACTTGGAAATAGCGTAACTGCCCAGGGTCACACAAATTCATCACCGTGTTACTTTCTACCTTATTTGAAGACGTGCCAGTTTTTATATCAAGCACAATTCTAGAGCGTCACCTGCAAAGTCAAATTCTGCGTGGCTCTACTATGAAACGATCTCAGCTTCAAGGACTAATTTCGTCCACGTTGCCGTTTAGTTGCGACTCCTTTCAGTAGGAACTCTCGTGTGGACATCAGCCACCATGTAACACAAATAAATTAACATTTAATAAGATTTTGGTTTCACAAGAAAAAAAGTTTATTAAATGAATAATTAAAGACCTGAACCCACCTTTTCCATGTAATTCGTCCATATGTAGACGTTAATTGTAATATCACTATATAAGTTTTATCGTTGGTATCCCTGTCAAACAGTCCTTTAGATTCACCATCTAAACCTCCTTTTACGTAGGCAACTAAACGTAAAAGTGTCATATGTGATGTCTGCATAACAGGCGCATAAAACTGAGTCTGCATTATTTGAATGTATAGGTAGGAACAGGGCAGAAAATTACTGCTGAAAATATAACAAAAACTACTCCGTTCCTGTTAACTGAGTAGTGTATGACATAGAGGTGTAGTTACACAGAAAGTCAGTGGATGGATGTTTTTACTTATCATGAAACAAAATATAAACAATATAATTTCAATCCACTGTCACTTGAGCGATTCATTTCAATGAAGCTGAGATGAATAGAAGAACTCACTACGTCATGTTCGTTGTCCTCAGGAGTGATAATTACATTAATACCAGCGACGGCTATTGAACAAGTTGCATGTGCAAACAATTAAATCATAAATATATCAAAACAAAAGCAAATAACTTAGATTAGATGATGATGGTCTTAGACATTGGTCAACGAGCATCTTTGAACGTCAGTAACAGAGATTTCATTTTTAACATAAATCATAACATCACCTACAAAATGTAATCCTGCGTCACTCCTCCATGAGACGGTCTCATCATCAAAGGCTAATTTCCTCCATGTCGACCTTCTGGAATGTTTCTATTTTGTAGAGTCGCCAGTAAGGACATCAGCCGCCATGTAACACAATTCAAGAAACAATTGGTAATTTTTTGGTTTCTCAGAAGAAACGTGAATTTATTAAGTTTTGTTACATCAATAAATAAAGATCTGTACGAACCTTTGAATGAAAATTTCCTTGCACCAGTTTGAAATGTTTGATGACGTCGTTGCAGGAAAATAACCAATGACACGTCCCAGGCTCAGAAACGGTTCACAGGCTTAAACAAGAAATCAAGAAAAACCATTTACTAAAGAACTAAAACATTGAGAAGGTAACACGAAGGTTTGGATCGAGTCTGACCTTAGGAAGTTCCCTCCAATTCCATGTAAGCGTTTTTAATCAACACTCATCATCTTCTTCATCAAGTACGGACAAAAAATATCCTAGGTTTCCTAAAACAAACTGAAAACTTTTTAATCTGAATTCAGATTGTCAGAGATGAGAATAAAAAGTTCCTTCTTTCGACTTCACCTCAAGGACATTTCACCCCCTAGAGGAAGTTATCTGGAACACACACACATTCCAATAAATGTTAAAAATGAAATATATTAAACAGTGAACAGTGTGAATTACCTCACATACACACACAGAAATGATAAGTAATCTAAATAAAGAATTGTTCAATTAGAATAAAAGAAAACTAAAGACCCAAAATAACCAATGACTCATAACGCAAACATAACATAAAAATAATAACAGATTTTAAAGTCACGAACAGAGATAATAATTGTCCTGTAGCCGTTGTAAAGTCCAAATCGCTGGATTGAGCCCAAAGAAGAGACATTCGTAGAGCTCACACGTGGTACCCTCGTAGTCCGTAGAAGGCAGAATGTCTACAAGCTTGCAAGGGAAGAAGCCTCCTTACAGTCTCTCACATGAAGACACGAGTACGGTTGGAGGAAGATCAACTCTCCTCGTCCGATAGCAAGAATAATCAATATGAACGATGCGACCTCGACGAGAATAAAATTAAGTACATCAAGAACAGCTCTTTCAACGTAAAGACCGACGAGGAATCCGATTAACATATTCCGAAGTGAGGACAAAAAGCATCCTGGAACATTATCTTCTTTAAGGAAAACCAAGACGATCCATTTTATTTTCGTCAGCCGCCGATTCCAGATAATCAGTAAAGATTTGGGAGTTATTGGCCGCAGCCTTGACCATAGATGCTGATGGTGTCGTAGTAGTAGCTGCTAGTCAAGAAGAAACATTGTAAAACTTTGCTGCCGGAGATGTCACGACGTTCCTTATCTTCATCGGCGATTCTTCGTCCCTCCAGATATTACAAATGTAAGAAAAGTCGAAGCGCCTCTTAACCGAACCCATTTGTAATATTCATTTCGAAAATAAGCGATTAAATGAAACTTTGAACTACGTAAAAAGTGAAATACATTGAAAGACGTAAGATGGAAGTAACTCGGGGCATACATGAATAATTACCTCAGACATGCCTTGTTGAAAATTTTTTTAACTTGTGCTGAAGATACTTGAAAAGTATAAAGTTTAAAACAATGGGAGAAATTTAATACAATAATTCATAATGAGGCATTGTTAAAAGATAAGAAAAAAAATAAATTGATGGGAATTTTGATAGAGAATCCACAACTATTTTATAGTGAAATGGGAGTTATTAAAGCAGCATAAACACCGAAATGTTTAAATATTTGGTGTTCCATATTGTCACAGAATTCATGACGATAACGACATTGTGATTGTTCCTAAGATGGCAGCAACTCTGTTTGGATGCTTGAAGGTTAATATCAGGCGAGTCAGTGCTCGTGGGAGCCTCCATATGACTGGAAAGTTTGATTCAATGGTATAATTAGAATAAATGGCAGGCTTCAATGGTCCTAACAACGGAAAAAGAATCCAGAAAAAGGGCAGATTTCCTGTTGGACAACACAATAGACGTTTAAGAGATTGCCTGGTGGTTAAAAAGCGGGTCAGGAATTTCCAATAAGATACTCAATCGGGTGTTTGGCTAACGATAGAAAGTGTGAGGTTTCCCTAATATTTAAGGTCAACTTCGACATTCAGAGACGGGAAAATTCTTTGAATATTCTGGAGAAATTAACCTATTTTTCCAAGAGAAATTCAACCCTCATGCTGGCCGACACAGCACAAGAGATGCGAGTCTCCTGAAGAAATAGGCCAAAGCCTACAGAGTATTTGGAGAATTTCCTCCTGTCTTAAATGGTGAAGCTGAACTTCATTTACAAAAAAACACTCAACGTTTCCGCCCTTCCTTTTTGTTACCAAATATTTATTGTGTACATTCCTTATTCCGCTGTGGAGGTTTGTGAACTATCTGAAGAAAGATTTAACCTAGTGTCAAAGATAATGTGACTCTCAAGGGCCTGATAGTGCCACTAATTGAGTAAATGTACAACGAAGAGATTGAATTTGTGGTATTCAGTAGACCACAGAGAGGAAAACCCAACAGAAGTAAAAGGAAACACCTTGAGGAATAACTGAGAAAGAGATTAAGAGAAAGAGAAATAGAAAGACAGGAGAAAATTGTAATCAGACAGAAATGAATGGGTGGAGAATTTTGCTAAATTTCTTATCAATTTTAAAGATCTAGGAAAAGTGGAACAATATATCGTGGGAGGAAAATAAATTAATACATTGACTTACTGAGAAACAGGAAATAAATTAACTGAAGAATAGATATTGACATGTTGCTGAATAAATAAATATCTATAATAAAGAATGAATGAGTCTCGTAGAGGATATTCCATCCTTATGTAGACGTTAATTGTAATTTCACTATATAAGTTTTATTGTTGATATCCCTGTCAATCAGACCTTTAGATTCATCATCTAAATCCCCTTGTACGTAGGCAACTAAACGTACACATGTCATTTGTAATGTCTGCATAACAGGCGCATAAAACTGAATCTGCATTATTTGAATGTGTAGGTAGGAACAGGGCAGAAAATTACTGCTGAAAATATTAAAAAAACAACTTTGTTCCTGTTAACTGAGTAGTGTATGACATAGAGGTGTAGTTACACAGAAAGTAAGTGGATGGTGGTTTTTACTCATCATGAAACAAAATATAAACAATTTAATTTCAATCCACTGTCACTTGAGCGATTCATTTCAATGAAGCTGAGAAGAATAGAAGAACTCACTACGTCATGTTCGTTGTTCTCAGGAGTGATAATTACATTAATACCAGCGACTGCTATTGAACAAGTTGCATGTGCAAACAATTAAATCATGAATATATCAAAACAAAAGCAAATAACTTAGATTAGATGATGATGGTCTTAGACATTGGTCAACGTGTATCTTTGAACGTCAATAGCAGAGATTTCATTTTTAACATAAATTATAACATCACCTACAAAATGTAATCCTGCGTCACTCCTCCATGAGACGGTCTCATCATCAAAGGCTAATTTCCTCCATGTCGACCTTCTGGAATGTTTCTATTTTGTAGAGTCGCCAGTAAGGACATCAGCCGCCATGTAACACAATTCAAGAAACAATTGGTAATTTTTTGGTTTCTCAGAAGAAACGTGAATTTATTAAGTTTTGTTACATCAATAAATAAAGATCTGTACGAACCTTTGAATGAAAATTTCCTTGCACCAGTTTGAAATGTTTGATGACGTCGTTGCAGGAAAATAACCAATGACACGTCCCAGGCTCAGAAACGGTTCACAGGCTTAAACAAGAAATCAAGAAAAACCATTTACTAAAGAACTAAAACATTGAGAAGGTAACACGAAGGTTTGGATCGAGTCTGACCTTAGGAAGTTCCCTCCAATTCCATGTAAGCGTTTTTAATCAACACTCATCATCTTCTTCATCAAGTACGGACAAAAAATATCCTAGGTTTCCTAAAACAAACTGAAAACTTTTTAATCTGAATTCAGATTGTCAGAGATGAGAATAAAAAGTTCCTTCTTTCGACTTCACCTCAAGGACATTTCACCCCCTAGAGGAAGTTATCTGGAAGACACACACATTCCAATAAATGTTAAAAATGAAATATATTAAACAGTGAACAGTGTGAATTACCTCACATACACACACAGAAATGATAAGTAATCTAAATAAAGAATTGTTCAATTAGAATAAAAGAAAACTAAAGACCCAAAATAACCAATGACTCATAACGCAAACATAACATAAAAATAATAACAGATTTTAAAGTCACGAACAGAGATAATAATTGTCCTGTAGCCGTTGTAAAGTCCAAATCGCTTGATTGAGCCCAAAGAAGAGATATTCGTAGAGCTCACACGTGGTACCCTCGTAGTCCATAGAAGGCAGAATGTCTACAAGCTTGCCAGGGAAGCAGCCTCCTTACAGTCTCTCACATGAAGACACGAGTACGGTTGGAGGAAGATCAACTCTTCTCGGACGATATCAAGAAAATTCAACAAGATTGATGCGACCTCGACGAGAATAAAATTAAGTACATCAAGAAAAGATCCTTCAACGTAAAGACCGACGAGTAATCCGATTAACATATTCCGAAGTGAGGACAAAAAGCATCCTGGAACATTATCTTCTTTAAGGAAAAGCCAAGACGATCCATTTTCTCTTCGTCAGCCGACGATTCCAGATAATCAGTAAAGATTTGGGAGTTATTGGCCGCAGCCTTGACCATAGATGCTGATGGTGTCGTAGTAGTAGCTGCTAGTCAAGAAGAAACATTGTAGAATGTTGCTGCCGGAGATGTCACGACGTTCGTTATCTTCATCGGCGATTCTTCGTCCCTCCAGATATTACAAATGTAAGAAAAGTCGAAGCGTCTCTTAACCGAACCCATTTGTAATATTCATTCGAAAATCAGCGATTAAATGAAACTTTAAACTACGTAAAAAGTGAAGTACATTGAAAGACGTAAGATGGAAGTAACTCTGGGCATCCATGAATAATTACCTCAGACATGCCTTGTTGTAAATTTATTAACTTGTGACGAAGATACTTGAAATGTAGAAAGTTTAAAACAATGGGAGAAATTTAATACAATAATTAATAACGAAACATTGTTATAGGATGAGAAAAAAAAATAATTGATGGGAATTTTGATAGAGAATCCACAACTATTTTATAGTGAAATGGGAGTTATTAAAGCAGCATAAACCCCGAAGTGTTAAAATATTTGGTCTTCCATATTGTCACAGAATTCCTGACGATAACGACATTGTGATTGTTCCTAAGTTTGCAGCAACTCTGTTTGGATGCTTGAATGTTAATATCAGGCGAGTCAGTGCTCGTGGGGGCCTCCATATGACTGGAAAGTTTGGTTCAATGGTTTAATTAGAATAAATGGCAGGCTTCAATGGTCCTAACAACGGAAAAAGAATCCAGAAAAAGGGCAGCCTTTCCTGATAAAACAACTAAATAGACGTTTAAGTGATTGCCTGGTGGTTAAGAAGTGGGTCAGGAATTTCCAATAAGATACTCAATCGGGTGTTTGGTTAACGATAGAAAGTGTGAGGTTTACCTCATATTTAAGGTCAACTTCGACATTCAGAGACGGGAAAATTTTTCAAATGTTCTGGAGAAATTAACCTATTTTTCCAAGAGAAACTCAACCCTCATGCTGGCCGACACAGCACAAGAGATGCGAGTCTCCTGAAGAAATTGGCCAAAGCCTACAGAGTATTTGCAGAATTTCCCCCTGTCCTGGATGGTGAAGCTGAACTTCATTTACATTAAACACTCAACGTTTCCGCCTTCCTTTTTGTTACCAAATATTCATTGTGTACATTCCTTATCCCGGTGTGGAGGTTTGTGAACTATCTGAAGGAAGATTGAACCTAGTGTTAAAGATGTTGCGACTCTTAACGACCTGATAGAGCCACTAATTGAGTAAAAGTACAACGAAGAGATTGAATTTGTGGTATTCAGTAGACCAGTAGGAGAGGAAAAACCCAACAGTAGTAAAGGAAACACCTTGAGGAATAAATGAGAAAGAGATTAAGAGATTAAGAGAAATAGAAAGCCAGGCGAAAATTGTAATCAGACAGAAATGAATGGGTGGACAATTTTGCTAAATTTCTGATCAATTTGAAAGATCAGAGCAAAGTGGAACAATAAATCGTGGGAGGAAAATAAATTAATACATTGACTTACTGAGAAACAGGAAATAAATTAACTGAAGAATAGATATTGACATGTTGCTGAATAAATAAATATCTATAATAAAGAATGAATGAGTCTCGTAGAGGATATTCCAACCTTATGTAGACGTTAATTTATTTTCACTATATAAGTTTTATTGTTGATATCCCTGTCAATCAGTCCTTTAGATTCACCATTTAAATCCCCTTGTACGTAGGCAACTAAACGTACACATGTCATTTGTAATGTCTGCATAACAGGCGCATAAAACTGAATCTGCATTATTTGAATGTATCGGTAGGAACAGAGCAGAAAATTACTGCTGAAGATATTAAAAAAACAACTTTGTTCCTGTTAACTGAGTAGTATATGACATAGAGGTGTAGTTACACAGAAAGTAAGTGGATGGTGGTTTTTACTCATCATGAAACAAAATATAAACAATTTAATTTCAATCCACTGTCACTTGAGCGATTCATTTCAATGGAGCTGAGAAGAATAGAAGAACTCACTACGTCATGTTCGTTGTTCTCAGGAGTGATAATTACATTAATACCAGCGACTGCTATTCAACAAGTTGCATGTGCAAACAATTAAATCATGAATATATCAAAACAAAAGCAAATAACTTAGATTAGATGATGATGGTCTTAGACATTGGTCAACGTGCATCTTTGAACGTCAATAACAGAGATTTCATTTTTAACATAAATCATAACATCACCTACAAAATGTAATCCTGCGTCACTCCTCCATGAGACGGTCTCATCATCAAAGGCTAATTTCCTCCATGTCGACCTTCTGGAATGTTTCTATTTTGTAGAGTCGCCAGTAAGGACATCAGCCGCCATGTAACACAATTCAAGAAACAAAAGGTAATTTTTTGGGCTCTCAGAAGAAACGTGAATTTATTAAGTTTTGTTACATCAATAAATAAAGATCTGTACGAACCTTTGAATGAAAATTTCCTTACACCAGTTTGAAATGTTTGATGACGTCGTTGCAGGAAAATTAGCAATGAAACGCCCCAGGATCAGAAACGGTTCATAGGCTTAAACAAGAAATCAAGAAAAACCATTTACTAAAGAACTAAAACATTGAGACGGTAACACGAAGGTTTGGATCGAGTCTGACCTTAGGAATTGCCTCCAATTCCATGCAAGCGTTTTCAATCAACACTCGTCATCTTCCTCATCAAGTACTGACAAAATATATCCTAGGTTTCCTAAAACAAACTGAAAATTTTTTAATCTGAATTCAGATTGTCAGAGATGAGAATAAAAAGTTCCTTCTTTCGACTTCACTTCAAGGACGCTTCACCCTTTAGAGGAAGTTATCTGGAACACACACACTTTTCAATAAATGTTAAAAATGAAATATATTAAACAGTGAACAGTGTGAATTACCTCACATACACACACAGAAATGATAAGTAATCTAAATAAAGAATTGTTCAATTAGAATAAGAGAAAACTAAAGACCAAAAATAACCAATGACTCATAACGCAAACATAACATAAAAATAATAACAGATTTTAAAGTCACGAACAGAGATAATAATTGTCCTGTAGCCGTTGTAAAGTCCAAATCGCTGGATTGAGCCCAAAGAAGAGACAGTCGTAGAGCTCACACGTGGTACCCTCGTAGTCCGTAGAAGGCAGAATTTCTACAAGCTTGCAAGGGAAGCAGCCTCCTTACAGTCTCTCACATGAAAACACGAGTACGGTTGGAGGAAGATCAACTATTCTCGGACGATATCAAGAAAATTCAACAAGATTGATGCGACCTCGACGAGAATAAAATTAAGTACATCAAGAACAGCTCCTTCAACGTAAAGACCGACGAGGAATCCGATTAACATATTCCGAAGTGAGGACAAAAAGCATCCTGGAACTTTATCTTCTTTAAGGAAAACCAAGACGATCCATTATATTTTCGTCAGCCGCCGATTCCAGATAATCAGTAAAGATTTGGGAGTTATTGGCCGCAGCCTTGACCATAGATGCTGATGGTGTCGTAGTAGTTGCTGCTAGTCAAGAAGAAACATTGTAGAACGTTTCTGCCGGAGATGTCACGACGTTCCTTATCTTCATCGGCGATTCTTCGTCCGTCCAGATATTACAAATGTAAGAAAAGTCGAAGCGCCTCTTAACCGAACCCATTTGTAATATTGATTTCGAAAATCAGCGATTAAATGAAACTTTGAACTACGTAAAAAGTGAAATACATTGAAAGACGTAAGATGGAAGTAACTCGGGGCATACATGAATAATTACCTCAGACATGCCTTGTTGTAAATTTTTTTAACTTGTGCCGAAGATACTTGAAAAGTATAAAGTTTAAAACAATGAGGCATTGTTAAAAGATAAG
Organism: Zhengitettix transpicula; assembly: GCA_037074705.1. Taxonomy (NCBI): domain Eukaryota; kingdom Metazoa; phylum Arthropoda; class Insecta; order Orthoptera; family Tetrigidae; genus Zhengitettix; species Zhengitettix transpicula. Next base: position 56,002,250 of record CM073596.1, on the reverse strand, counting down.
AAAAAAATAAATTGATGGGAATTTTGATAGAGAATCCACAACTATTTTATAGTGAAATGGGAGTTATTAAAGCAGCATAAACCCCGAAGTGTTAAAATATTTGGTCTTCCATATTGTCTCAGAATTCCTGACGATAACGACATTGTGATTGTTCCTAAGACGGCAGCAACTCTGTTTGGATGCTTGAAGGTTAATATCAGGCGAGTCAGTGCTCGTGGGAGCCTCCATATGACTGGAAAGTTTGGTTCAATGGTTTAATTAGAATAAATGGCAGGCTTCAATGGTCCTAACAACGGAAAAAGAATCCAGAAAAAGGGCAGATTTCCTGTTGGACAACACAATAGACGTTTAAGAGATTGCCTGGTGGTTAAAAAGCGGGTCAGGAATTTCCAATAAGAAACGGAATCGTGCGTTTGGCTAACCATAGAAAGTGTGACGTTTACCTCATATTTAAGGTCAACTTCGACATTCAGAGACGGGAAAATTCTTCAAATATTCTGGAGAAATTAACCTATTTTTCCAATAGAAGCTCAACCCTCATGCTGGCCGGCACAGCACAAGAGATTCGAGTTTCCTGAAGAAATAGGCCAAAGCCTACAGAGCATTGGGAGAATTTCCTCCTTTCCTGAATGGTGAAGCTGAACTTCATTTACAAAAAACACTCAACGTTTCCGCCCTTCCTTTTTGTTACCTAATATTTATTGTGTACATTCCTCTTCGTGGTGTGGAGGTTTGTGGACTATATGAAGAAAGATTGAACCTAGTGTCAAAGATGTTGTGACTCTCAAGGGCCTGAAAGAGCCACTAATTGAGTTAATGGACAACTAAGAGATTGAATTTGTGGTATTCATTAGATGAGAAGGAAAGGAATAATAGTTCAGGGTCATAAAACCCAACCGGAGTACAGGGAAACACCTTGAGGGAATAACTGAGTAAGAGATTAAGTGATAGAGAAATAGAAAGCCAGGAGAAAATTGTTAACAGACAGAAATGAATGGGTGGAGAATTTTGCTAAATTTCGTATCAATTTTAAAAATCTAGACAAAGTGGAACAATAAATCGTGGGAGGAAAATAAATTAATACATTGACCTGCTAAGAAAAAGGAAATGAATTTAATATAAAGAATACATTACTTTCATGCCGCCTGAATAAATAAATATCTATTGTGAGAGAATGAATGTGTGACGTAGAGGATCTTCCATCCTTATGTGGGCCACAATTGTAAATTAGCAAAGTTTTATTGTTGGTATCCCTCATTCAGGAGTGTTGTAGATTACTCCATCTAAACCCTCCTTGTACGTAGGCAACTAAACGTACCAGTGCAACTTGGGATGCCTGCACAACAGGCGCATGGAAGCGAGCCTGATTTAATACAATGTGTAGGTAGGAACTGAGCAGAAAATTACTGCTGAAATATTACAAAAACAACTCTGTTCCTGTTAACTGAGTAGTGTATGACATAGAGGTGTAGTTACACAGGAAGTCAGTGGATGGTGGTTTTTACTTATCATGAAACAAAATATAAACAATTCAATTTCAATCCAGTGTCACTTGAGCGATTCATTTCAATTAGGCTGAGAAGAATAGAAAAACTCACTACGACATGTGCGTTGTCCCCAGGAGTGATAATAACATTAATACCAGGGACGACTAATAAAAAAGTTGCTTTTCCACACAATTAAATCATGAATATATGAAAATGAAAGCAAATAAGTTAGATTAAATGATGATGATCTTTGACACTGGTCAACGTGTATCTTTGAACGTCAATAGCGGAGATGACAGTTGTAATATAAATGATAACATGACCTACAAAATATACTCCTGCGTCACTCCTCCATGAGACGGTCTCATCATCAAAGGCTAATTTCCTCCATGTCGACGTTCTGGAACGATTATTTTTGTAGAGCCGCAAGTAAGGACATCAGCCGCCATGTAACACAATTCAAGAAACAATTGGTAATTTTTTGGGTTCTCAGAAGAAACGTGAATTTATTAAGTTTTGTTACATCAATAAATAAAGATCTGTACGAACCTTTGAATGAAAATTTCCTTGCACCAGTTTGAAATGTTTGATGACGTCGTTGCAGGAAAATAACCAATGACACGTCCCAGGCTCAGAAACGGTTCACAGGCTTAAACAAGAAATCAAGAAAAACCATTTACTAAAGAACTAAAACATTGAGAAGGCAACACGAAGGTTTGGATCGAGTCTGACCTTAGGATGTTCCCTCCAATTGCATGTAAGCGTTTTTAATCAACACTCATCATCTTCTTCATCAAGTACGGACAAAAAATATCCTAGGTTTCCTAAAACAAACTGAAAATTTTTTATCTGAATTCAGATTGTCAAAGATGAGAATAAAAAGTTCCTTCCTTCGACTTCACTTCAAGGACGCTTCACCCCCTAGAGGAAGTTATCTGGAACACACACACATTCCAATAAATGTTAAAAATGGAATATATTAAACAGTGAACAGTGTGAATTACCTCACATACACACACAGAAATGATAAGTAATCTAAATAAAGAATTGTTCAATTAGAATAAGAGAAAACTAAAGACCAAAAATAACCAATGACTCATAACGCAAACATAACATAAAAATAATAACAGATTTTAAAGTCACGAACAGAGATAATAATTGTCCTGTAGCCGTTGTAAAGTCCAAATCGCTGGATTGAGCCCAAAGAAGAGACAGTCGTAGAGCTCACACGTGGTACCCTCGTAGTCCGTAGAAGGCAGAATGTCTACAAGCTTGCAAGGGAAGAAGCCTCCTTACAGTCTCTCACATGAAGACACGAGTACGGTTGGAGGAAGATCAACTCTCCTCGTCCGATAGCAAGAAAATTCAATATGAACGATGCGACCTCGACGAGAATAAAATTAAGTACATCAAGAACAGCTCCTTCAACGTAAAGACCGACGAGGAATCCGATTAACATATTCCGAAGTGAGGACAAAAAGCATCCTGGAACATTATCTTCTTTAAGGAAAACCAAGACGATCCATTATATTTTCGTCAGCCGCCGATTCCAGATAATCAGTAAAGATTTGGGAGTTATTGGCCGCAGCCTTGACCATAGATGCTGATGGTGTCGTAGTAGTTGCTGCTAGTCAAGAAGAAACATTGTAGAACGTTTCTGCCGGAGATGTCACGACGTTCCTTATCTTCATCGGCGATTCTTCGTCCGTCCAGATATTACAAATGTAAGAAAAGTCGAAGCGCCTCTTAACCGAACCCATTTGTAATATTGATTTCGAAAATCAGCGATTAAATGAAACTTTGAACTACGTAAAAAGTGAAATACATTGAAAGACGTAAGATGGAAGTAACTCGGGGCATACATGAATAATTACCTCAGACATGCCTTGTTGTAAATTTTTTTAACTTGTGCCGAAGATACTTGAAAAGTATAAAGTTTAAAACAATGAGGCATTGTTAAAAGATAAGAAAAAAATAAATTGATGGGAATTTTGATAGAGAATCCACAACTATTTTATAGTGAAATGGGAGTTATTAAAGCAGCATAAACCCCGAAGTGTTAAAATATTTGGTCTTCCATATTGTCACAGAATTCCTGACGATAACGACATTGTGATTGTTCCTAAGACGGCAGCAACTCTGTTTGGATGCTTGAAGGTTAATATCAGGCGAGTCAGTGCTCGTGGGAGCCTCCATATGACTGGAAAGTTTGGTTCAATGGTTTAATTAGAATAAATGGCAGGCTTCAATGGTCCTAACAACGGAAAAAGAATCCAGAAAAAGGGCAGATTTCCTGTTGGACAACACAATAGACGTTTAAGAGATTGCCTGGTGGTTAAAAAGCGGGTCAGGAATTTCCAATAAGAAACGGAATCGTGCGTTTGGCTAACCATAGAAAGTGTGACGTTTACCTCATATTTAAGGTCAACTTCGACATTCAGAGACGGGAAAATTCTTCAAATATTCTGGAGAAATTAACCTATTTTTCCAATAGAAGCTCAACCCTCATGCTGGCCGGCACAGCACAAGAGATTCGAGTTTCCTGAAGAAATAGGCCAAAGCCTACAGAGCATTGGGAGAATTTCCTCCTTTCCTGAATGGTGAAGCTGAACTTCATTTACAAAAAACACTCAACGTTTCCGCCCTTCCTTTTTGTTACCTAATATTTATTGTGTACATTCCTCTTCGTGGTGTGGAGGTTTGTGGACTATATGAAGAAAGATTGAACCTAGTGTCAAAGATGTTGTGACTCTCAAGGGCCTGAAAGAGCCACTAATTGAGTTAATGGACAACTAAGAGATTGAATTTGTGGTATTCATTAGATGAGAAGGAAAGGAATAATAGTTCAGGGTCATAAAACCCAACCGGATTACAGGGAAACACCTTGAGGGAATAACTGAGTAAGAGATTAAGTGATAGAGAAATAGAAAGCCAGGAGAAAATTGTTAACAGACAGAAATGAATGGGTGGAGAATTTTGCTAAATTTCGTATCAATTTTAAAAATCTAGACAAAGTGGAACAATAAATCGTGGGAGGAAAATAAATTAATACATTGACCTGCTAAGAAAAAGGAAATGAATTTAATATAAAGAATACATTACTTTCATGCCGCCTGAATAAATAAATATCTATTGTGAGAGAATGAATGTGTGACGTAGAGGATCTTCCATCCTTATGTGGGCCACAATTGTAAATTAGCAAAGTTTTATTGTTGGTATCCCTCATTCAGGAGTGTTGTAGATTACTCCATCTAAACCCTCCTTGTACGTAGGCAACTAAACGTACCAGTGCAACTTGGGATGCCTGCACAACAGGCGCATGGAAGCGAGCCTGATTTAATACAATGTGTAGGTAGGAACTGAGCAGAAAATTACTGCTGAAAATATTACAAAAACAACTCTGTTCCTGTTAACTGAGTAGTGTATGACATAGAGGTGTAGTTACACAGGAAGTCAGTGGATGGTGGTTTTTACTTATCATGAAACAAAATATAAACAATTCAATTTCAATCCAGTGTCACTTGAGCGATTCATTTCAATTAGGCTGAGAAGAATAGAAAAACTCACTACGACATGTGCGTTGTCCCCAGGAGTGATAATAACATTAATACCAGGGACGACTAATAAAAAAGTTGCTTTTCCACACAATTAAATCATGAATATATGAAAATGAAAGCAAATAAGTTAGATTAAATGATGATGATCTTTGACACTGGTCAACGTGTATCTTTGAACGTCAATAGCGGAGATGACAGTTGTAATATAAATGATAACATGACCTACAAAATATACTCCTGCGTCACTCCTCCATGAGACGGTCTCATCATCAAAGGCTAATTTCCTCCATGTCGACGTTCTGGAACGATTATTTTTGTAGAGCCGCAAGTAAGGACATCAGCCGCCATGTAACACAATTCAAGAAACAATTGGTAATTTTTTGGGTTCTCAGAAGAAACGTGAATTTATTAAGTTTTGTTACATCAATAAATAAAGATCTGTACGAACCTTTGAATGAAAATTTCCTTGCACCAGTTTGAAATGTTTGATGACGTCGTTGCAGGAAAATAACCAATGACACGTCCCAGGCTCAGAAACGGTTCACAGGCTTAAACAAGAAATCAAGAAAAACCATTTACTAAAGAACTAAAACATTGAGAAGGCAACACGAAGGTTTGGATCGAGTCTGACCTTAGGATGTTCCCTCCAATTGCATGTAAGCGTTTTTAATCAACACTCATCATCTTCTTCATCAAGTACGGACAAAAAATATCCTAGGTTTCCTAAAACAAACTGAAAATTTTTTATCTGAATTCAGATTGTCAAAGATGAGAATAAAAAGTTCCTTCCTTCGACTTCACTTCAAGGACGCTTCACCCCCTAGAGGAAGTTATCTGGAACACACACACATTCCAATAAATGTTAAAAATGGAATATATTAAACAGTGAACAGTGTGAATTACCTCACATACACACACAGAAATGATAAGTAATCTAAATAAAGAATTGTTCAATTAGAATAAGAGAAAACTAAAGACCAAAAATAACCAATGACTCATAACGCAAACATAACATAAAAATAATAACAGATTTTAAAGTCACGAACAGAGATAATAATTGTCCTGTAGCCGTTGTAAAGTCCAAATCGCTGGATTGAGCCCAAAGAAGAGACAGTCGTAGAGCTCACACGTGGTACCCTCGTAGTCCGTAGAAGGCAGAATGTCTACAAGCTTGCAAGGGAAGAAGCCTCCTTACAGTCTCTCACATGAAGACACGAGTACGGTTGGAGGAAGATCAACTCTCCTCGTCCGATAGCAAGAAAATTCAATATGAACGATGCGACCTCGACGAGAATAAAATTAAGTACATCAAGAACAGCTCCTTCAACGTAAAGACCGACGAGGAATCCGATTAACATATTCCGAAGTGAGGACAAAAAGCATCCTGGAACATTATCTTCTTTAAGGAAAACCAAGACGATCCATTTTATTTTCGTCAGCCGCCGATTCCAGATAATCAGTAAAGATTTGGGAGTTATTGGCCGCAGCCTTGACCATAGATGCTGATGGTGTCGTAGTAGTTGCTGCTAGTCAAGAAGAAACATTGTAGAACGTTTCTGCCGGAGATGTCACGACGTTCCTTATCTTCATCGGCGATTCTTCGTCCCTCCAGATATTACAAATGTAAGAAAAGTCGAAGCGCCTCTTAACCAAAACGCATTTGTAATATTCATTCGAAAATCAGCGATTAAATTAAACTTTCAACTACGTAAAAAGTGAAATACATTGAAAGACGTAAGATGGAAGTAACTTGGGGCATCCATGAATAATTACCTCAGACATGCCTTGTTGAAAATTTTTTAACTTGTGCCGAAGATACTTGAAAAGTATAAAGTTTAAAACAATGGGAGAAATTTAATACAATAATTCATAATGAGGCATTGTTAAAAGATGAAAAAAAAGGAATTGATGAGAATTTTGAGAGAGAATCCACAACTATTTTATAGTGAAATGGGAGTTATTAAAGCAGCATAAACCCCGAAGTGTTTAAATATTTGGTCTTCCATATTGTCACAGAATTCCTGACGATAACGACATTGTGATTGTTCCTAAGACGGCAGCAACTCTGTTTGGATGCTTGAATGTTAATATCAGGCGAGTCAGTGCTCGTAGGGGCCTCCATATGACTGGAAAGTGTGGTTGAATAGTTTAATTAGAATAAATGATAGGCGTCAATGGTCCTAACAACGGAAAAAGAATCCAGAAAAATGGCAGCCTTTCCTGATAAAACAACTAAATAGACGTTTAAGTGATTGCCTGGTGGTTAAGAAGTGGGTCAGGAATTTCCAATAAGATACTCAATCGGGTGTTTGGTTAACGATAGAAAGTGTGAGGTTTACCTCATATTTAAGGTCAACTTCGACATTCAGAGACGGGAAAATTTTTCAAATGTTCTGGAGAAATTAACCTATTTTTCCAAGAGAAACTCAACCCTCATGCTGGCCGACACAGCACAAGAGATGCGAGTCTCCTGAAGAAATTGGCCAAAGCCTACAGAGTATTTGCAGAATTTCCCCCTGTCCTGGATGGTGAAGCTGAACTTCATTTACATTAAACACTCAACGTTTCCGCCTTCCTTTTTGTTACCAAATATTCATTGTGTACATTCCTTATCCCGGTGTGGAGGTTTGTGAACTATCTGAAGAAAGATTGAACCTAGTGTTAAAGATGTTGCGACTCTTAACGACCTGATAGAGCCACTAATTGAGTAAAAGTACAACGAAGAGATTGAATTTGTGGTATTCAGTAGACCAGTAGGAGAGGAAAAACCCAACAGTAGTAAAGGAAACACCTTGAGGAATAAATGAGAAAGAGATTAAGAGATTAAGAGAAATAGAAAGCCAGGCGAAAATTGTAATCAGACAGAAATGAATGGGTGGACAATTTTGCTAAATTTCTGATCAATTTGAAAGATCAGAGCAAAGTGGAACAATAAATCGTGGGAGGAAAATAAATTAATACATTGACTTACTGAGAAACAGGAAATAAATTAACTGAAGAATAGATATTGACATGTTGCTGAATAAATAAATATCTATAATAAAGAATGAATGAGTCTCGTAGAGGATATTCCAACCTTATGTAGACGTTAATTTATTTTCACTATATAAGTTTTATTGTTGATATCCCTGTCAATCAGTCCTTTAGATTCACCATTTAAATCCCCTTGTACGTAGGCAACTAAACGTACACATGTCATTTGTAATGTCTGCATAACAGGCGCATAAAACTGAATCTGCATTATTTGAATGTATCGGTAGGAACAGAGCAGAAAATTACTGCTGAAGATATTAAAAAAACAACTTTGTTCCTGTTAACTGAGTAGTATATGACATAGAGGTGTAGTTACACAGAAAGTAAGTGGATGGTGGTTTTTACTCATCATGAAACAAAATATAAACAATTTAATTTCAATCCACTGTCACTTGAGCGATTCATTTCAATGGAGCTGAGAAGAATAGAAGAACTCACTACGTCATGTTCGTTGTTCTCAGGAGTGATAATTACATTAATACCAGCGACTGCTATTCAACAAGTTGCATGTGCAAACAATTAAATCATGAATATATCAAAACAAAAGCAAATAACTTAGATTAGATGATGATGGTCTTAGACATTGGTCAACGTGCATCTTTGAACGTCAATAACAGAGATTTCATTTTTAACATAAATCATAACATCACCTACAAAATGTAATCCTGCGTCACTCCTCCATGAGACGGTCTCATCATCAAAGGCTAATTTCCTCCATGTCGACCTTCTGGAATGTTTCTATTTTGTAGAGTCGCCAGTAAGGACATCAGCCGCCATGTAACACAATTCAAGAAACAAAAGGTAATTTTTTGGGCTCTCAGAAGAAACGTGAATTTATTAAGTTTTGTTACATCAATAAATAAAGATCTGTACGAACCTTTGAATGAAAATTTCCTTACACCAGTTTGAAATGTTTGATGACGTCGTTGCAGGAAAATTAGCAATGAAACGCCCCAGGATCAGAAACGGTTCATAGGCTTAAACAAGAAATCAAGAAAAACCATTTACTAAAGAACTAAAACATTGAGACGGTAACACGAAGGTTTGGATCGAGTCTGACCTTAGGAATTGCCTCCAATTCCATGCAAGCGTTTTCAATCAACACTCGTCATCTTCCTCATCAAGTACTGACAAAATATATCCTAGGTTTCCTAAAACAAACTGAAAATTTTTTATCTGAATTCAGATTGTCAAAGATGAGAATAAAAAGTTCCTTCCTTCGACTTCACTTCAAGGACGCTTCACTCCCTAGAGGAAGTTATCTGGAACACACACAAATTCCAATAAATGTTAAAAATGGAATATATTAAACAGTGAACAGTGTGAATTACCTCACATACACACACAGAAATGATAAGTAATCTAAATAAAGAATTGTTCAATTAGAATAAAATAAAACTAAAAACTCAAAACAATCAATGACTCATAACGCAAACATAACATAAAAATAATAACAGATTTTAATGTCACGAACAGAGATAATAATTGTCCTGTAGCCGTTGTAAAGTCCAAATCGCTGGATTGAGCCCAAAGAAGAGACAGTCGTAGAGCTCACACGTGGTACCCTCGTAGTCCGTAGAAGGCAGAATGTCTACAAGCTTGCAAGGGAAGCAGCCTCCTTAGTCTCTCACATGAAGACACGAGTACGGTTGGAGGAAGATCAACTCTCCTCGTCCGATAGCAAGAAAATTCAATATGAACGATGCGACTCAGATGAGAATAAAATTAAGTACATCAAGAACAGCTCCTTCAACGTAAAGACCGACGAGGAATCCGATTAACATATTCCGAAGTGAGGACAAAAAGCATCCTGGAACATTATCTTCTTTAAGGAAAACCAAGACGATCCATTTTATTTTCGTCAGCCGCCGATTCCAGATAATCAGTAAAGATTTGGGAGTTATTGGCCGCAGCCTTGACCATAGATGCTGATGGTGTCGTAGTAGTTGCTGCTAGTCAAGAAGAAACATTGTAGAACGTTTCTGCCGGAGATGTCACGACGTTCCTTATCTTCATCGGCGATTCTTCGTCCCTCCAGATATTACAAATGTAAGAAAAGTCGAAGCGCCTCTTAACCAAAACGCATTTGTAATATTCATTCGAAAATCAGCGATTAAATTAAACTTTCAACTACGTAAAAAGTGAAATACATTGAAAGACGTAAGATGGAAGTAACTTGGGGCATCCATGAATAATTACCTCAGACATGCCTTGTTGAAAATTTTTTAACTTGTGCCGAAGATACTTGAAAAGTATAAAGTTTAAAACAATGGGAGAAATTTAATACAATAATTCATAATGAGGCATTGTTAAAAGATGAAAAAAAAGGAATTGATGAGAATTTTGAGAGAGAATCCACAACTATTTTATAGTGAAATGGGAGTTATTAAAGCAGCATAAACCCCGAAGTGTTTAAATATTTGGTCTTCCATATTGTCACAGAATTCCTGACGATAAGGACATTGTGATTGTTCCTAAGACGGCAGCAACTCTGTTTGGATGCTTGAAGGTTAATATCAGGCGAGTCAGTGCTCGTGGGAGCCTCCATATGATTGGAAAGTTTGGTTAAATGGTTTAATTAGAATAAATGGCAGGCTTCAATGGTCCTAACAAAGGAAAAAGAATCCAGAAAAATGGCAGTCTTTCCTGTTGGACAACACAGTAGACGTTTAAGAGATTGCCTGGTGGTTAAAAAGCGGGTCAGGAATTTCCAATAAGATACTCAATCGGGTGTTTGGCTAACGATAGAAAGTGTGAGGTTTCCCTCATATTGAAGGTCAACTTCGACATTCAGAGACGGGAAAATTCTTCAAATGTTCTGGAGAAATTAACCTATTTTTCCAAGAGAAGCTCAACCCTCATGCTGGCCGGCACAGCACAAGAGATGCGAGTTTCCTGAAGAAATAGGCCAAAGCCTGCAGAGCATTGGGAGAATTTCCTCCTTTCCTGAATGGTGAAGCTGAACTTCATTTACAAAAAACACTCAACGTTTCCGCCCTTTCTTTTTGTTACTAAATATTTATTGTGTACATTCCTCTTCGTGGTGTGGAGGTTTGTGGACTATCTGAAGAAAGATTGAACCTAGTGTCAAAGATGTTGTTGTCTCTGAAGGGCCTGATAGAGCCACTAATTGAGTAAATGGACAACGAAGAGATTGAATTTGCGGTATTCCTTTAAAATAGAAATTTAAGATGTATAGAAAACTTTCAGGAAATTATAGACATATTACAGGTGTTACTGATCTAACCAATACAATTTTACAGTTTAGAATTACAGGGTTTATATTAAAAATAATATGTAATTATAAAACACTCAAGTTCCATCTCACCAGAGGTCAGTCAACAATAAATGTTATTTCAGTATTCACCACAATTTCTACTTCACAAGTTGGATGATAAAATTGAGATTAGTTACAAATTTCGGTGACAGTGTGGTCAGGAATAAAGGAGTTGACTTTATTGAATCTTACCTCAGGTCTAGAGAGCGGGACACAGAATTTTTTTATATTATTCATCGAGTGACCGAAACAGCGCAATTGGTAGATGTCTATATGTTTATAAGAAAATGAACAATTTTTTTTTGTATTGAATAGGCTGGCTAAGTCATTCAGAACCCAAGACTTTTCCAAGCATATTAATATGTACATTTGGAAATATGGTCACATATGAATAGGATGCTAGAAATTTGAATTGGAAATCCTATTCACAAGGGGATGTGTTTGATGAATTTATAAACTTTTACTGCCCACACATTTGAAATTGAGAGAAAACATAAAATGATTAGGGTGAGTGTAGCATGTGGGGACAACCACACAGTGTCTCTCCTGAGGAAGGTGGTTAATGAATCTGATATGTCTGACATGCAGACACACACTATCAATTTTATGTAAGCCATCAACTATTCCTATTTACCGCATATGGAAATTTAATTCATAATGAAAAAAGAACAGGAAACTCCTAAGAGACTTCTAATATACATTCAGAGGGAACTTTAATATAATTTACCATTGGAAATTGAAAACTGAATAACAGGGTCCATTATATGAATGGATGTATACAATAAGAAGTTTCTTCTTATATAAAATCTTTAAAAGGATAAATAAATTTGAAATTGAGTTGATAAAAGTCAAATGAAGGATTGGTTTTTATGTGATAAATTATTTGAAAATATTGAGATTCCACATTCTGGATAAATACAACTTATGAATGTCAAGTCCAAACATTGTTGAAAGGCAATTTAGCATAAATGTGAATGACATTCATTTGTATGAAACCTGTATGACGACTTCTAGGGGAAAAAATTCATGTTGAGGAAGAGACCAAAACAGAAGCTACTTTGGTGTCAAACGGAATAAAAATATTGCTATAATACGAGTACTGGAATGAAGCTGTAAAACTGCATATCAGGAATTTTGAAACTTAAAATTATATATATAATAATTTGTTTATTATTCACTACAGAAGAAAATAAAGGAAATTCCTACTTCTACAGGTTAAGTATAATAATTAAGTAATTAGATAAAGTAACAAAATTACATACAAAATGAAGTGATAGAAATACCACATAACGTTTCTGGAATCGTTGGTTCTGTTGTCAGTAGATTAAAAACACAAGTGCCCTGAGAGACAACAGTAGAATACAGTTGATGAGCTCAACAGTGAATCTTAAACTCAACAAAAATGGGAAATAAAATCTAATAAGGGATCGTAGCTATTGTTGAGTTTCACAGTTATCAGTTTGTATGTTAATTGCTGTGATCCTGAAGAAAGGAACAAAGTTTCCAGAAACGTTGTGTGCTATTTAAACCATAATTTTTGTGCTATTTAAACCATCACTTCATTTTGTACGAAAATTTGGGTATTTTATACAATTATTACATCTTAAAACAAACTTCTTGTATTTTCATTTCATTAGTAATAAAGGATATCAACTTTATCCAGTACAATTCAACATTGAAATGTAAGACAAAGCATGAAAGTTAGTTTTAAAGGAAATTTTTGTACAAGAGATAAAACAACATTGTAGAAAGGAGCCTTACCTAATTATATTAAATATTACCACATACATTTATTTTACTATAATTAAACATTTTGCAAACACTTAAAATAAATGCCTATCATCAACTGGAGATAAAACCTGAAGATAATAATAAAACCCAAGAATAATGTGTTAAAGATCATTAAATGATGAACAAACCCAGTCAATCAAATTAACCTGTCACAATTATTTGAAATTAAAATACTGGTTGACTTGCATAAATCCACTCCTTACTCACATATGCTATAATAATCTGGGCTTATTTATTCTGAAGAAGAGAGAATTTCCCAGGCAATATTAAAATACTGTAAAATCAAACTAAAAAATATAACTAACATTTACTATTATAACATATATATTATTCACATACTTATCAGCCATTAATATTCAACTACTGAACTGACAGAATGAGGCCCATAATGAATTAAGAAATGTCGAAGTAATATGATGAAATATTCCAATAAAGGCATTATTATAATTTATGTACAAATCATGTCCAAACCCCTGCAGCCTTGTAAAATGTTCATGTTCAAGTATGTGAATGAGGCAAAAACAAAACTACGATTTTGAGAATGGGGAAACAGCAAGAAAGATGACTAAAGAAGAAATCATAAATGCAATAAAATGCATAGAAAGTTGAGAAAAAGTTATCAATAATCCAATAATATGGCTCACTGCATTTTATCTCTAAACTGTGAAATCCAAAGCACATTACAGTGGAAACTTTTATACCAAAATGTGATTATTCTCAAACCAAAATAGTCGAGGATACCTTCTTTGCATAATGGGAAGTGAAATCAAAAATGATCTGCATATTGTGACTTTGAACAGATTCAGAGACAGGGTTTCCTTTTAGTGCTGAGAGTAAAATTAATTAGAAATAATGGCACTGGAAGCTTTTGGGCATCAGACGGAAGTTCCTCAACATTGCAACATTATGCATCTGAGGTATGGCGGATGCTGGAGCCTCCACTACAGGGTTGTGAGAGAGACATGGAAATAAAATTCTGACCAGAGTCACTCAACCTGTGGATGATTACACACTTTCCGTTGTGGTTTATCTCGAAAAAATAAAAATCTTCGAATGACATGTTTCAAAGTATCAAGCTTTGGTAATTATAAATGAAGGACAAAAATGCTTCAACATTTACAAGTAATAATATAAGATGGCCGATACTGAAAACAATTATGTAAAGTTTGTGGAAGCTTCATAAATAACCTGAGCTAAGCATATGTGAGAAAAAATTTGAAACAATAAAACTATTTGGGGCCATTTTGAAAATTACTACACTCGGAATGAACACTTTTTAGCTTAAATAATATTTAAATATAAATTGTCGTTGTTGTCAAGTTGAACCAGAAATTTCTATGAACAATTAATTCTAATTAATTTACAAATATAATTTAATTGAACAAGTCTTCCAGAAAAAATACTTTACTCGTAATTTTAAGGTCCTATAGATGGATGTTTGAGAGAAGAAAAACTATTACAATTTTGAGTGAATTAGTGAGGTGAGAAAGCAAGAGAGAAAAGGTTTACATCACCGCTTCTTTCCTCGACACGGAGACTCCGGCACGATCTCCGCCTCTAGAATCTCTCCAGCACGAGGAAGTTCACACTTGACGAGACACGACGCCAGGAACCTGCAACGTGCAAAACAAATCCAATGAGTAACTGCTTCTACTGAAATAAAGGCAAAACCTCTGTAAACTTGTATATTAAAATATAACGAACCTCGTGTTTTAGATTGAGCCTGGTGGATCCACCCACACAATACCGTAACATATTCCTCTAAGACACAGCGGACGCACGAGTCTCACCATTCACCATCCTGCTCGCACCTCAACATTCCTACACGACAAATATTATTTAGATATTCTCGTAATAAATGATTTAAGAGAACTTGAAGGTGCATGTGAGCCACGTGCGTACCTGCGTCCTCGTGGTTCCGTGCCATCGAACCAGGCCTGTCCACTTCCGCCACGTCGTGGTGTCGAGGCCAAACAACGAACTGGTCAAATTCACGGAAAATTCTGTAAATATCTCGAACTACGTCGAGTCACGATCTGGTCGACAATTCCCGTGTTATAATTTCCTAAATATTTGCATAAATCCTATTACTTCTATTTTATTCATAACTATGTGCTTACTTACATTAATTTATGTTTCCAAAATTTTTGTCTTTATTGTCTATTATTTCCGTGAAATTGTTTTAACGTTTTTAAAATCTAAAAACGGTTTTCTAATTTTTTTATGTGTTTGGAATGGTCCTGTATTAATTTCAGGAGTTCAGTTTTGATATACCGTGTTTTTTATGGTTACATATTCTTCAGTTGTTTGTCGTGTAACATTTATAAATCCTATTAAGTATAATAAAAATTTCAATTCATTCGTGTTTTTTTAAAGCAATAAGCCATATGAGAGGGTAATCCACGTGGTGAAAGGATTGGAAAGGAAGTGTAGAGGAAGGTAGCCAAGGGTTAACTAAGACTGTAGTTTAAGTATCACGCCGGCATTCACCTAAAAGTGATACAGGACAAACCCTAGAAAACTTGCATAAGGTAGGTCGGGAATTTGGTACTTGCCCGACGCCCTTCCGATGGCTAGGTTTTTTAAAAGCATAGGAAGGGATTTGAAAGGGGGGATGATGAAGGGTAGAGGAAGGTAGCCAAGGGTTCTCTCTCTCTCTCTCTCTCTCTCTCACACTCACACACACACACACACACACACACACACACACACACAAAGAAACAAACAATTGGTATGTTGCAGATTCACAGAAAAATAAATAAGTGTATTTATGGTCAATTTTAAATATATAAATATTTGAACACACCTTTGCTTGACAAGTTTGATGACGTCGTCGTTAGGGAGACCCTCAGGCTCAGAAACAGTTAGTAATCTTAAACAGGAAATAGATAAACATTTGTTAGGTCATAAATAACCACGTCAAAGGGGAAAATATAAAGTTTGGATCGAGTCTGACCTGAAAAAATAGTCTCCATTTCCATGTAAGAAATTTGAATCCACAACAGGAAGAAATCTCTCTAAAGTAAGGTTCTTCTCTTTCCGGAAAACTTTCTAATGCACGTCATCTGTAAAATAAAATTTAATTTGTTTAGTTGTTAATTACGTTTATTATGATAAATGTTGAAAATTAAATATTATGGATAAAACATGTTGAACTACCTGCAGATTGCCAGGGATATAGAAACACCTTCAAGAGACGAAGCTGCTCTACGGTGAGAAAGAAAGCAACTCTCCTCCGACCATTACAAGAAAAATCAAAATGTACGATGCGAAAAAAATTATCATTCTCAAGAAACCACTCCTCTGAGGTCCACGTCGACGTCGCCGTTAATCCAACGCTGTTGCGTTCACCGAAGTGAAGAGAAGAAGAAGCATGGAACTTTATCTTCCACGAAGGAAAAGCAGCCAGTCTTGGGAAACGAGCAGAAAGTTGCTGCTGAAGATGTCACGACGTTCCTGCATCTCACCTTAAATCATAAACTGACACCGTAAATCATAAACTGACAACTTAAATCATAAACAGACACCTTAAATCATAAACAGACACATGAAGTCATTATGCTTTACAGTTTTTTTAACACCCCGTTAACCCCCATCCCCCTCAAGTAGCTACCCTCCTATGCCAAAACGGGTTACAAAAATACATAAAAACATGGAACACTATAAATCTCATTTAATTAAGAAAAAAAAATTTTTTGACCCAAATATCTACAGTGGTAGTTTGGTTGTAAAAGATTTTACCCTCGTCTACCTCCGCCTCTTGTGGGTGGGGGGTTGTGGTAATCGTGTCGTACAACCACATTAAATAATTCCGGTTCGAACAGGAAGAGTTGTAAATTGTTTTGTTGTGAAATTAGCTTTAAAGATGTAGATGTCTCTGTGGAACATTTGCACTCACACATTACTTATGTGAAATAATTGTTATACTACATAAACGTAGCTGGCGATAATTTTCCGTAGTCATTGCCCGTATTTCACCCTCAAATTAATTTACATTTAGCATTAACACCTTTGAAAGTCTCTGGTCAAAGACACCACCACGGGAGTTTGACAGAGTCTCTGTAGCGTGACGTCACGAGACCTCCGCCATATTGGGCGCGTTTTATTTCGTCTGCCACTGATCAGTTGTGAAGGAACTAGTGCCGCGGTCGGTCGATGGTTTTTGCGTGTGCGGTCGAGTGTAACGTTCGACGAAGAAGTACGTGGCACGTGGTCAGCCCAAGGTACGTGGAGACGTATTTATGAACCTAATATGCATCGGATTCCCATTTAACGACCTTCTACATTAAATATAAATTAATTCCTTCTAACAGGACCGATTATTGCCTTTGTTTTATTTAAATAATTAACGTCATATGCAGGTGTTGAGCGTTTGACCGCGTAGGATGATGTCATGTAACCTGTTGGGCACTATAATGTCTTTATTGCTGTCGCAATGCTGTGACATGAATTGTAATATGGGGATACAACAGAATTTTTCAGAGCCGTACCTTGTGTATTTTATTAGTTTCGAAATGGATTAATAATTAAATAAATTGTGTTTTGATAATTCCTTTCACAATGTTCCTGTATTTAATTTCATTCAAATATTTACGTCATATACAAGCCCTAATTGCTTCATTTAAACCGAAAAAAATTCTGTTATTTTCAAATTGATGTACCTCGTGATTTTAAAATGGCGGCACAGCTTCAATTTTTTTATTAATTAATTTTACTATGACGCGTGCGTGTATTATTTATTTAATTATAAACGTAAAATGATGGTAATTAATAGCATTTGATCGTGCTGTAAGCGTCCTGCCTAACATCAGCGATATTCAATGCACTTTGCTGGGTCACCGTTTCTCTGGTCAAAGACTTCTTGACAGAGAGAGTCTCCGTAGCGTGACGTCACGAGACCGTTGCAATTTGGCGCGCTTTTGATTTCGTCTACCACTAATCACTCGTAAAGGAACTAGTGCCGTGGCCAGTCACTGTAGTGTAGTGTAGTGAAGTGTAGAGTCCGATGCAGACTTACGTGGCGCGTGGGCAGCACAAGGTATGTGGAGACTTATTTATGAACGTAATATGCAGGTCGTTGGTGTTGCAGTTGACCGTGACGTATGTTGTGTAAGAGATTGGGGCCTAACAAACCATTTCGTGATTGCAATCGCATTCTTGTTTAATTTTAATGCGGGTTTATATAATTTATTTTATTATTACGTTCTAACGTATGAACGTGATATGGAAGCCGTAAACGTTGCATTTGATCCTTCCCTCTATTTTTGATACTGATTCGTGCCTGACAAATAACTTCTTTTTTAATTTCCCTCCCTTTCTGTTTTATTTATTTCGATATTGAAATAGTAATTAAATAAATTCCGAGGTAGTTTCTTTCACAATGCTCACCTCATACCTGTATTTAATTTAATCAATTATTAACGTTATATATTTGCAATAAGTGCTTCATTTAAACCTTATCTCATGTGTTTCATTTGTCCTTCATGTGGCAATATAGTTTAATTTCATTTTCTATCAAATTCATTTCACTATGACGTATTAATGCGTTTTTTATTATATTTATTAGGTTGGTTTGGATGGATCGTTCCAGTGGATCGTGCGGTGACCGTCCGGGCCGTGCTCTCGTGGGCAGCGCAAGGTACGTGTACACTTATTTATGAACGTAGTGTGCTGGCCCCTTTTGTGTCGCATTTGATTGTTTTCTATATTTCGCGCCAAATTCGTGCCTAAGAAATTACCGTGTTTTTTTATAAATTTCCATACCTTATGTGTTTTATTCATTTCCATATAGAAATATAGTAAATAAATATTTGTCGAGGTTGTTTCTTTCACACTGCTGTACTCATACCTGTATTTAAATTAATGAATTATTCTCGTAATGTATTTCCCACAAGTGTTTCATTCTGATTTTTTCTAAGTGCAGTACCTCGTGTGATACATTTGTTTTTCATATATTAATAGAAAATAATTTTTTTTTAGATTTTTCGTTTCACTATGACGTATTAATGGGTGAAATTTTTTTTTTTTCAGGTAGGTGAAATTGAATTCATACATGTTGCACGTGATCGTGCGAAGACGCCGGAGACACTCAGTGCACTTGTCTGAGTGCATGGGAGCTTCAGAGCGAGTCTCTGATGCGGCTCCTGACGTCACCAGCCCTCCCCAACATATTCTCCCTCCCTGTAGCTAAAAGATTAATTTATTTAAGTCCTTATGACGTATTAATGCCCATATTTTATTCAATCAATTAACGTAATATGCAAGCCTTCAGCGTTTTATTTAAAACTAATAATAAACTGATTTTTTTTCAAGTTTATTAGCTTTGATTTTTATTAATGCCCATATTTTATTCAATTAACGTAATATCCAAGCCTTAAGCGCCTTATTTAAAACTAGTAACATTTAGATTTTTTTCAAGTATATTAGCTTTGTTTCTCATTTGATTTTTATATTGCAATACAGTTTATTATTGTTCGAAACGTCCCCTTAAAATCGCTACAGGTAACCCTTTCCTGCAAGTCCACGAGAGCTTCAGTCCACGAGACCTGCGGAATTTGGATCTCCCGCACGTTGATTACACAACGTGCGGTTTCTTGGTAGAAGACTGAGGATTTTGGGGCGCCTCAGGGAAACATAATTAATAACGACACTTTTTAAAGGGGAAAAAATGTTTTACTTTTGAATGTTACATTGGAACTGGCTCACAATCAAGTGAACTGCATGGCTTTACTGAATGAGGCAAAAGTCTTATCTCGTAAAACAATACACGTTCATAAAGATTCTGAGCACAGTGCAGGGTTTTACACTTTAGAGTTGCCGTCTGCGATCTTCTTCCTCTGCGTCACGGCTGGCGGATGAGGAGTCTGCGATGCTGGTAGCTGAGACGCGGTGGATCAATGGTTTCTTCGAGTACAGTGAAGATGAACGTCGTTTCACTTAATTAACGAACAGGTTTGAAAAATTTATTTAAGGTTGTATATTAGTTTCTATCTTACTTTATTATTATACTATCCTACTTTCGTGTAATACCTGGTAAAATTGTCGAACCAACTTTATATTAAAATTATTTTTTGTTATATTTTCTGATTCTTAACGGACTGATTTTTTAATAATTTATTTAACCATGAAACAGTTCTAACTTATTGTATTATACTAGCTTTTTTTGGTCTAATACCTGGTAAAATTCCAAAAAATAACTTTTAAAAAATTTATTTACTGATTCTTAACGGACAGCTTTGAAAAAACTATTTAACTACGGTTCAGTTCTAACTTGTTACATTCTCATACTATCCTATTTTGTTGTAACCGGTAAAGAACCAATAATTATTTGTTAACTGTGGTAATATTGAAAGTGTTTGTTGTATTTACAGATCATTAACCAACAGGAAAGAAAAATTTACTCAACTATGGATCAGCTCTGACTTGCTGTAACTATGTACTGGCCTATTTTGGTAAAAATAAGGTAAAGATTCCTTTTTACATGAGGTAATATTAAAATTTTTAGTTTTATTTACTTTAGCGATTTTATTGCTTTCCTGTGCAGGATTTAAACGTAGATATTTAAATATTTATTTAACATAATTTTTATTATTTTATTATAATAATATAATTGTTATTAGTTTGTAACCTGGTAATAATGCAACCTTTTTTTGCAGAGACGTCGTATTATTTTATGTTCTCTATTGTATACATGTACAGGCTAGAAACATGGAGGATTCAATAATTTATTATTTTGTTATTATTAGAATGTAACCTAATAAAGTTCCATTTCTTTTGCAGAGACTTGCTGATGACATTGCAATTTTTGTTGCAGAAACGTATTATTTGAACTGTTGTATTGTGTGTATTGTAATAAGTAATATTAATGATTATTTTAATTTCCTCACGGTGGTGGAGCAATTAGTGTAATAAGTAAAGTAAATATTAAATATAATGCATTAATTGGCCACGCGTTAATTCTATAATGTAACTAATTAATTTAATTGAACTAATAATAGAAATTATCTAATGAAAGGAGGATGAAATAAGAACATTAATTCAACAATTACTTCACCTTACAAAACAAATTCCTTGCTGATCTACACAAAAATTGTATACAAAGTGTCGTCTCTTACCTCAGTGACAATGTCGGGGCTTTTAAATAAAAAATATTTGAAACGGTTGATTTAACTTGATATTGACAATTATTTTCAATAAAACACTCCGAATGAAATAGAAATCGTAAGACTTGTACCTTTAATGGAGCGTTTGCAAATCAATTTAAAATGTTTTATTTAGGGCAATTTCACAGGTTCATCAACACAAAATCACTTCTGTCAAATTATAAAAGGGCGCATTTTCACTAAATTTTCACTTTTTTAACTGTTGGGCTTTAATATTGGTGACACGTAAGGGAACTCCTCACTTTGTGCGTTTGACGGTATCAATTCCAATTCATTATATAATAATCATTTAATTAACTTTAATCATGACATCTTATATATACATATATATATATATATACATATATTAAAAGTAGATGTTTGGTAATTTTTTAACGTCATCTCATTTGTTAATTAGAATATTATAATTGTTATTAGACTGTTAATTGGATAAATTCCTATTTTTGTTGTAAAAATGTTGTATTGTTCAAAGTATTTTGTTGTATTCACGTAAAGATTTCAAACCTATAGGTTTGGTAATTTTGTTGTATTCGTGTAAAAGTTTCAAACCTATAGGTTTGGTAATTTAAATAACGTCACGTAATTTGTTTATTGTTGTTATAATTGTTATTATCCTGTTACTTTGATAATTTAACATTTTATTGCAGAAATGTTGTCTTGTTAAAAGTGTTTTGTTGAATTCATGTAAAAGACTCAAACCCATAGGTTTGGTAATTTTATAAACGTCACGTAATTTGTTTGTTGTTATAATTGTTACAAACAATTACTTGGAGAATTTTCAATATTTGTTAAGGAAATATTTAATTGTTCAAAGCATTTGTTTGTATTCACGTAAAAGTTTCAAACCTATTAATTTGGTAATTTTTTTACGTATATAATTTGTTTATTATTATATTATTCAAAAAATCAATAATAATCAAATTGTAATTGCAGAAACAACGAATTACATTAAGTATTAAATTGTATCATTAATAAGTATTAAAACTTAGAGGGTTCTGTAATTTTAAAATTAAGGGTTTCGGTAATATTTATTATTAGGGGTTCAGTAATTTGGTAAACTTAGGGGTTCGGTAATTCTGTAAACTTGTAAGTCTGGTAATTTTGTAAACTACGTATCATTTTTCTTCCTTTATTACAATTAATTTTGGTCAGTAATTTTAAGTAATTAATTGTTTTCATTAGAAGGTTTAAAACTTGGAGGTTTGGTAATTTCATTAACTACGTATCAATTGTTTCTTACTAAATTATAATTAATTTTCGTAAGTAATTTTAAGTAATAAATTGTATTTCTAAGAAGGTTTGAAACTTGGAGGTTTGGTAATTTTGTAAACTACGTATCATTTGTTTCTTACTTTATTACAATTAATTTTGGTCAGTAATTTTAAGTTATTAATTGTATCCATTAGAAGGTTTAAAACTTGGAGGTTTGGTAATTTTGTCAACTACGTATCATTTGTTTCTTACTTTATTACAATTAATTTTGGTTAGTAATTTTAAGTAATTAATTGTATTCATTAGAAGGTTTGATACTTGGTGGTTTGGTAATTTTGTCAACTACGTATCATTTGTTTCTTACTTTATTATATTTAATTTTTGTCAGAATTTTTAAGTAATTAATTGTATTCCTACGAAGGTTAGAAACTTAAGGATTTGGTAATTTTCACAACTACGAATCATTTGTTTCTTACTTTTTATAATTAATTTTGGTAAGTAAATTTAGTAATAAATTGTATTTATGAGAAGGTTTGAAACTTGGAGGTTTGGTAATTTTGACAACTACGTATCTTTTGTCTTTTAATTTATTAAAATTTATTTTGGTTAGTAATTTTAAAAAATTAATTGTATTCCTAAGAATAATTGAAAATTGGAAGTTAGGTAATTTTGTAAACTACGTATCATTTGTTTCTTACTTTATTACAATTATATTTGGTCAGTAATTTTAAGTAATTAATTGTATTCATTAGAAGGTTTGAAACTTGGAGGATGGTAATTTTGAAATCTACGTATCATTTGTTTCTTACTTTATTATAATTAAATTTGGTAAGTAATTTTAAGTAATTAATTGTATTTATAAGAATGTTTGAAACTTGGAGGTTTGGTAATTTTGTCAACTACGTATCTTTTGTTTTTTAATTTATTAAAACTTATTTTGGTTAGTAATTTTAAATAATTAATTGTATTCCTAAGAATGTTTGAAACTTGGAGGTTTGAAATTTTTGTAAACTACGTATCATTTGTTTCTTACTTGATTATAATTAATTTTGGTCACTAATTTTAAGTAATAAGTTGTATTCATTAGAAGGTTTGAAACTTGGAGGTTTGGTAAATTTGTAAACTACGTATCATTTGTTTCTTACTTCATTATAATTAATTTTTGGTCAGTATTTTTAAGTAATTAATTGTATTCCTACGAAGGTTAGAAACTTAAGGATTTGGTAATTTTGTAAACTTGGAATCATTTGTTTCTTACTTTATTATAATTAATTTTGGTAAGTAATTTTAAGTAATAAATTGTATTTATAAGAAGGTTTGAAACTTGGAGGTTTGGTAATTTTGTCAACTACGTATCTTTTGTTTTTTAATTTATTAAAATTTATTTTGGTCAGTAATTTTAAGTAATTAATTGTATTCCTAAGAAGGATTGAAACTTGGAGGTTTGGTAATTTTGTAAACTACGTATCATTTGTTTCTTACTTTATTAAAATTAATTTTGGTAAGTAATTATTTACTAATTAATTGTATTCATAACAAGGTTTGAAACTTGGAGGTTTGGTAATCTTGTAAACTACGTATCATTTGTTTCTTACTTTATTATAATTAGGTTTGGTCCGTATTTTTAAGTAATTAATTGTATTCCTAAGAAGGTTGTAAACTTAAATGTTTGGTAATTTTGTAAACTACGTATCATTTGTTTCTTACTTTATTACAATTAATTTTGGTCAGTAATTTTAAGTTATTAATTGTATCCATTAGAAGGTTTGAAACTTGAAGGTTTGATAATTTTGTAAATAACGTATCATTTGATTCTTACTTTATTAAAATTAATTTTGGTTAGTACTTTTAAGTAATTAATTGTATTCATTAGAAGGTTTGAAACTTGGATGTTTGGAAATTTTGCAATCTACGTATCATTTGTTTCTTACTTTATTACAATTAATTTTGGTCAGTAATTTTAAGTGATTAGTTGTATTCATTAGAAGGTTTAAACTTGGAGGCTTGGTAATTTTGTAAACTACGTATCATTTGTTTCTTACTTTTTTATAATTAATTTTGGTCAGTATTTTTAAGTAATTAATTGTATTCCTACGAAGGTTAGAAACTTCAGGATTTGGTAATTTTGTAAACTACGAATCATTTGTTTCTTACTTTATTATAATTAATTTTGGTAAGTAATTTTAAGTAATAAATTGTATTTATAAGAAGGTTTGAAACTTGGAGGTTTGGTAATCTTGTCAACTACGTATCTTTTGTTTTTTAATTTATTAAAATTTATTTTGGTTAGTAATTTTAAAAAATTAATTGTATTCCTTAGAATGTTTGAAACTTGGAAGTTTGGTAATTTTGTAAACTACGTATCATTTGTTTCTTACTTCATTATAATTCATTTTGGTCAGTATTTTTAAGTAAGTAATTGTATTCCTACGAAGGTTAGAAACTTAAGGATTTGGTAATTTTGTAACCTTTGAATCATTTGTTTCTTACTTTATTATAATTAATTTTGGTAAGTAATTGTAAGTAATAAATTGTATTTATAAGAAGGTTTGAAACTTGGAGGTTTGGTAATTTTGTCAACTACGTATCTTTTGTTTTTTAATTTATTACAATTTATTTTGGTTAGTAATTTTAAATAATTAATTGTATTCATTAGAAGCTTTGAAACTGTGAGGTTTGATAATTTTGTAAACGACGTATCATATGTTTCTTACTTTATTACAATTAATTTTGGTTAGTAATTTTAAGTAATTAATTGTATTCATTAGAAGGTTTGATACTTGGAGGTATGGTAATTTTGTAAACTACGTATCATTTGTTTCTTACTTTATTACAATTAATTTTGGTCAGTAATTTTAAGTTATTAAATGTATTCATTAGAAGGTTTGATACTTGGAGGTTTGGTAATATTGTCAACTACGTATCATTTGTTTCTTACTTTATTACAATTAATTTTGGTCAGTAATTTTAAGTAATTAATTGTATTCATTAGAAGCTTTGAAACTTAGAGGTTTGATAATATTGTAAACTACGTATCATTTGTTTCTTACTTCATTATAATTAATTTTGGTCAGTAATTTTAACTAATTAATTGTATTCCTAAGAAGGTTTGAAACATGGAGGTTTGGTAATTTTGTAAACTACGTAACATTTGCTTTTAATTTATTATAACTAACTTTTGGTCACTATTTTAAATAATTAATTGTTGTCCTAAGAAGGTTTAAAACTTGGAGGATTGGTATTTTGTAAACTACGTATCATTTGTTTCTTACTTTATTACAATTAATTTTGGTCAGTAATTTTAAGTTATTAAATGTATTCATTAGAAGGTTTGATACTTGGAGGTTTGGTAATATTGTCAACTACGTATCATTTGTTTCTTACTTTAAAACAATTTATTTTGGTCAGTATTTTTAAGTAATTAATTGTATTCCTACGAAGGTTAGAAACTTAAGGATTTGGTAATTTTGAAAACTACGAATCATTTGTTTCTTACTTTATTATAATTAATTTTGGTAAGTAATTTTAAATAATAAATTGTATTTATAAGAAGGTTTGAAACTTGGAGGTTTGGTAATCTTGTCAACTACGTATCTTTTGTTTTTTAATTTATTAAAATTTATTTTGGTTAGTAATTTTAAATAATTAATTGTATTCATTAGAAGGTTTGAAACTTGGAGGTTTGGTAATTTTTTCAACTACATATCTTTTGTTCGTTAATTTATTGAAATTTATTTTGGTCACTAATTTTAAGTAATAAGTTGTATTCATTAGAAGGTTTAAAACTTGGAGGTTTGGTAATTTTGTCAACTACGTATCATTTGTTTCTTACTTTATTACAATTAATTTTGGTTAGTAATTTTAAGTATTTAATTGTATTCATTAGAAGGTTTGATACTTGGAGGTTTGGTAATTTTGTCAACTACGTATCATTTGTTTCTTACTTTATTACAATTAATTTTGGTCAGTAATTTTAAGTAATTAATTGTATTCATTAGAAGCTTTGAAACTTAGAGGTTTGATAATTTTGTAAACTACGTATCATTTGTTTCTTACTTCATTATAATTAATTTTGTTCAGTAATTTTAAGTAATTAATTGTTGTCCTAAGAAGTTTTGAAACTTGCAGGTTTGGTAATTTTGTAAACTACGTATCATTTGTTTCTTACTTTATTAAAATTAATTTTGGTAAGTAATTATTTACTAATTAATTGTATTCATAACAAGGTTTGAAACTTGGAGGTTTGGTAATCTTGTAAACTACGTATCATTTGTTTCTTACTTTATTATAATTAGGTTTGGTCCGTATTTTTAAGTAATTAATTGTATTCCTAAGAAGGTTGTAAACTTAAATGTTTGGTAATTTTGTAAACTACGTATCATTTGTTTCTTACTTTATTACAATTAATTTTGGTCAGTAATTTTAAGTTATTAATTGTATCCATTAGAAGGTTTGAAACTTGAAGGTTTGATAATTTTGTAAATAACGTATCATTTGATTCTTACTTTATTAAAATTAATTTTGGTTAGTACTTTTAAGTAATTAATTGTATTCATTAGAAGGTTTGAAACTTGGATGTTTGGAAATTTTGCAATCTACGTATCATTTGTTTCTTACTTTATTACAATTAATTTTGGTCAGTAATTTTAAGTGATTAGTTGTATTCATTAGAAGGTTTAAACTTGGAGGCTTGGTAATTTTGTAAACTACGTATCATTTGTTTCTTACTTTTTTATAATTAATTTTGGTCAGTATTTTTAAGTAATTAATTGTATTCCTACGAAGGTTAGAAACTTCAGGATTTGGTAATTTTGTAAACTACGAATCATTTGTTTCTTACTTTATTATAATTAATTTTGGTAAGTAATTTTAAGTAATAAATTGTATTTATAAGAAGGTTTGAAACTTGGAGGTTTGGTAATCTTGTCAACTACGTATCTTTTGTTTTTTAATTTATTAAAATTTATTTTGGTTAGTAATTTTAAAAAATTAATTGTATTCCTTAGAATGTTTGAAACTTGGAAGTTTGGTAATTTTGTAAACTACGTATCATTTGTTTCTTACTTCATTATAATTCATTTTGGTCAGTATTTTTAAGTAAGTAATTGTATTCCTACGAAGGTTAGAAACTTAAGGATTTGGTAATTTTGTAACCTTTGAATCATTTGTTTCTTACTTTATTATAATTAATTTTGGTAAGTAATTGTAAGTAATAAATTGTATTTATAAGAAGGTTTGAAACTTGGAGGTTTGGTAATTTTGTCAACTACGTATCTTTTGTTTTTTAATTTATTACAATTTATTTTGGTTAGTAATTTTAAATAATTAATTGTATTCATTAGAAGCTTTGAAACTGTGAGGTTTGATAATTTTGTAAACGACGTATCATATGTTTCTTACTTTATTACAATTAATTTTGGTTAGTAATTTTAAGTAATTAATTGTATTCATTAGAAGGTTTGATACTTGGAGGTATGGTAATTTTGTAAACTACGTATCATTTGTTTCTTACTTTATTACAATTAATTTTGGTCAGTAATTTTAAGTTATTAAATGTATTCATTAGAAGGTTTGATACTTGGAGGTTTGGTAATATTGTCAACTACGTATCATTTGTTTCTTACTTTATTACAATTAATTTTGGTCAGTAATTTTAAGTAATTAATTGTATTCATTAGAAGCTTTGAAACTTAGAGGTTTGATAATATTGTAAACTACGTATCATTTGTTTCTTACTTCATTATAATTAATTTTGGTCAGTATATTTAACTAATTAATTGTATTCCTAAGAAGGTTTGAAACATGGAGGTTTGGTAATTTTGTAAACTACGTAACATTTGCTTTTAATTTATTATAACTAACTTTTGGTCACTATTTTAAATAATTAATTGTTGTCCTAAGAAGGTTTAAAACTTGGAGGATTGGTATTTTGTAAACTACGTATCATTTGTTTCTTACTTTATTACAATTAATTTTGGTCAGTAATTTTAAGTTATTAAATGTATTCATTAGAAGGTTTGATACTTGGAGGTTTGGTAATATTGTCAACTACGTATCATTTGTTTCTTACTTTAAAACAATTTATTTTGGTCAGTATTTTTAAGTAATTAATTGTATTCCTACGAAGGTTAGAAACTTAAGGATTTGGTAATTTTGAAAACTACGAATCATTTGTTTCTTACTTTATTATAATTAATTTTGGTAAGTAATTTTAAATAATAAATTGTATTTATAAGAAGGTTTGAAACTTGGAGGTTTGGTAATCTTGTCAACTACGTATCTTTTGTTTTTTAATTTATTAAAATTTATTTTGGTTAGTAATTTTAAATAATTAATTGTATTCATTAGAAGGTTTGAAACTTGGAGGTTTGGTAATTTTTTCAACTACATATCTTTTGTTCGTTAATTTATTGAAATTTATTTTGGTCACTAATTTTAAGTAATAAGTTGTATTCATTAGAAGGTTTAAAACTTGGAGGTTTGGTAATTTTGTCAACTACGTATCATTTGTTTCTTACTTTATTACAATTAATTTTGGTTAGTAATTTTAAGTATTTAATTGTATTCATTAGAAGGTTTGATACTTGGAGGTTTGGTAATTTTGTCAACTACGTATCATTTGTTTCTTACTTTATTACAATTAATTTTGGTCAGTAATTTTAAGTAATTAATTGTATTCATTAGAAGCTTTGAAACTTAGAGGTTTGATAATTTTGTAAACTACGTATCATTTGTTTCTTACTTCATTATAATTAATTTTGTTCAGTAATTTTAAGTAATTAATTGTTGTCCTAAGAAGTTTTGAAACTTGCAGGTTTGGTAATTTTGTAAACTACGTATCATTTGTTTCTTACTTCATTATAATTAATTTTGGTCAGTAATTTTTTGTAATTAATTGTATTCATTAGAAGGTTTGAAACTTGGAGGTTTGGTAAATTTGTAAACTACGTATCATTTGTTTCAAACTTCATTATATATAATTTTGGTCAGTAATTTTTAAGTAATTAATTGTTTTCCTCAGAAGTTTTGAAACTTGGAGGTTTGATAATTTTGTAAACTACGTATCATTTGTTTCTTACTTTATTACAATTAATTTTGGTCACTAATTTTAAGTAATTAATTGTATTCATTAGAAGGTTTGAAACTTGGAGGTTTGGTAATTTTGTCAACTACGTATCATTTGTTTCTTACTTTATTATAATTAGGTTTGGTCCGTATTTTTAAGTAATTAATTGTATTCCTAAGAAGGTTGTAAACTTAAATGTTTGGTAATTTTGTAAACTACGTATCATTTGTTTCTTACTTTATTACAATTAATTTTGGTCAGTAATTTTAAGTTATTAAATGTATTCATTAGAAGGTTTGATACTTGGAGGTTTGGTAATATTGTCAACTACGTATCATTTGTTTCTTACTTTATTACAATTAATTTTGGTCAGTAATTTTAAGTAATTAATTGTATTCATTAGAAGCTTTGAAACTTAGAGGTTTGATAATATTGTAAACTACGTATCATTTGTTTCTTACTTCATTATAATTAATTTTGGTCAGTAATTTTAACTAATTAATTGTATTCCTAAGAAGGTTTGAAACATGGAGGTTTGGTAATTTTGTAAACTACGTAACATTTGCTTTTAATTTATTATAACTAACTTTTGGTCACTATTTTAAATAATTAATTGTTGTCCTAAGAAGGTTTAAAACTTGGAGGATTGGTATTTTGTAAACTACGTATCATTTGTTTCTTACTTTATTACAATTAATTTTGGTCAGTAATTTTAAGTTATTAAATGTATTCATTAGAAGGTTTGATACTTGGAGGTTTGGTAATATTGTCAACTACGAATCATTTGTTTCTTACTTTATTATAATTAATTTTGGTAAGTAATTTTAAATAATAAATTGTATTTATAAGAAGGTTTGAAACTTGGAGGTTTGGTAATCTTGTCAACTACGTATCTTTTGTTTTTTAATTTATTAAAATTTATTTTGGTTAGTAATTTTAAATAATTAATTGTATTCATTAGAAGGTTTGAAACTTGGAGGTTTGGTAATTTTTTCAACTACATATCTTTTGTTCGTTAATTTATTGAAATTAATTTTGGTCAGTAATTTTAAGTTATTAAATGTATTCATTAGAAGGTTTGATACTTGGAGGTTTGGTAATATTGTCAACTACGTATCATTTGTTTCTTACTTTATTACAATTAATTTTGGTCAGTAATTTTAAGTAATTAATTGTATTCATTAGAAGCTTTGAAACTTAGAGGTTTGATAATATTGTAAACTACGTATCATTTGTTTCTTACTTCATTATAATTAATTTTGGTCAGTAATTTTAACTAATTAATTGTATTCCTAAGATCGTTTGAAACATGGAGGTTTGGTAATTTTGTAAACTACGTAACATTTGCTTTTAATTTATTATAACTAACTTTTGGTCACTATTTTAAATAATTAATTGTTGTCCTAAGAAGGTTTAAAACTTGGAGGATTGGTATTTTGTAAACTACGTATCATTTGTTTCTTACTTTATTACAATTAATTTTGGTCAGTAATTTTAAGTTATTAAATGTATTCATTAGAAGGTTTGATACTTGGAGGTTTGGTAATTTTGTCAACTACGAATCATTTGTTTCTTACTTTATTATAATTAATTTTGGTAAGTAATTTTAAATAATAAATTGTATTTATAAGAAGGTTTGAAACTTGGAGGTTTGGTAATCTTGTCAACTACGTATCTTTTGTTTTTTAATTTATTAAAATTTATTTTGGTTAGTAATTTTAAAAAATTAATTGTATTCCTTAGAATGTTTGAAACTTGGAAGTTTGGTAATTTTGTCAACTACGTATCATTTGTTTCTTACTTTATTACAATTAATTTTGGTTAGTAATTTTAAGTATTTAATTGTATTCATTAGAAGGTTTGATACTTGGAGGTTTGGTAATTTTGTCAACTACGTATCATTTGTTTCTTACTTTATTACAATTAATTTTGGTCAGTAATTTTAAGTAATTAATTGTATTCATTAGAAGCTTTGAAACTTAGAGGTTTGATAATTTTGTAAACTACGTATCATTTGTGTCTTACTTCATTATAATTAATTTTGTTCAGTAATTTTAAGTAATTAATTGTATTCATTAGAAGGTTTGATACTTGGAGGTTTGGTAATATTGTCAACTACGTATCATTTGTTTCTTACTTCATTATAATTAATTTTGGTCAGTAATTTTTTGTAATTAATTGTATTCATTAGAAGGTTTGAAACTTGGAGGTTTGGTAAATTTGTAAACTACGTATCATTTGTTTCAAACTTCATTATAATTAATTTTGGTCAGTAATTTTTAAGTAATTAATTGTTTTCCTCAGAAGTTTTGAAACTTGGAGGTTTGATAATTTTGTAAACTACGTATCATTTGTTTCTTACTTTATTACAATTAATTTTGGTCAGTAATTTTTTGTAATTAATTGTATTCATTAGAAGGTTTGAAACTTGGAGGTTTGATAATTTTGTAAATAACGTATCATTTGATTCTTACTTTATTAAAATTAATTTTGGTTAGTACTTTTAAGTAATTAATTGTATTCATTAGAAGGTTTGAAACTTGGATGTTTGGTAATTTTGCAATCTACGTATCATTTGTTTCTTACTTTATTACAATTAATTTTGGTCAGTAATTTTAAGTGATTAGTTGTATTCATTAGAAGGTTTAAACTTGGAGGCTTGGTAATTTTGTAAACTACGTATCATTTGTTTCTTACTTTTTTATAATTAATTTTGGTCAGTATTTTTAAGTAATTAATTGTATACCTACGAAGGTTAGAAACTTCAGGATTTGGTAATTTTGTAAACTACGAATCATTTGTTTCTTACTTTATTATAATTAATTTTGGTAAGTAATTTTAAATAATAAATTGTATTTATAAGAAGGTTTGAAACTTGGAGGTTTGGTAATTTTGTCAACTACGTATCTTTTGTTTTTTAATTTATTACAATTTATTTTGGTTAGTAATTTTAAATAATTAATTGTATTCATTAGAAGCTTTGAAACTGTGAGGTTTGATAATTTTGTTAACGACGTATCATATGTTTCTTACTTTATTACAATTTATTTTGGTCAGTAATTTTAAGTAATTAATTGTATTTATAAGAAGGTCTGAAAGTTGGAGGTTTGAAATTTTTGTAAACTACGTATCATTTGTTTCTTACTTTATTACAATTAATTTTGGTTAGTAATTTTAAGTAATTAATTGTATTCATTAGAAGGTTTGATACTTGGAGGTATGGTAATTTTGTAAACTACGTATCATTTATTTCTTACGTTATTACAATTAATTTTGGTCAGTAATTTTAAGTTATTAAATGTATTCATTAGAAGGTTTGATACTTGGAGGTTTGGTAATATTGTCAACTACGTATCATTTGTTTCTTACTTTATTACAATTAATTTTGGTCAGTAATTTTAAGTAATTAATTGTATTCATTAGAAGCTTTGAAACTTAGAGGTTTGATAATATTGTAAACTACGTATCATTTGTTTCTTACTTCATTATAATTAATTTTGGACAGTAATTTTAACTAATTAATTGTATTCCTAAGAAGGTTTGAAACATGGAGGTTTGGTAATTTTGTAAACTACGTAACATTTGCTTTTAATTTATTATAACTAACTTTTGGTCACTATTTTAAATAATTAATTGTTGTCCTAAGAAGGTTTAAAACTTGGAGGATTGGTATTTTGTAAACTACGTATCATTTGTTTCTTACTTTATTACAATTAATTTTGGTCAGTAATTTTAAGTTATTAAATGTATTCATTAGAAGGTTTGATACTTGGAGGTTTGGTAATATTGTCAACTACGTATCATTTGTTTCTTACTTTATTACAATTTATTTTGGTCAGTATTTTTAAGTAATTAATTGTATTCCTACGAAGGTTAGAAACTTAAGGATTTGGTAATTTTGAAAACTACGAATCATTTGTTTCTTACTTTATTATAATTAATTTTGGTAAGTAATTTTAAATAATAAATTGTATTTATAAGTAGGTTTGAAACTTGGAGGTTTGGTAATCTTGTCAACTACGTATCTTTTGTTTTTTAATTTATTAAAATTTATTTTGGTTAGTAATTTTAAATAATTAATTGTATTCATTAGAAGGTTTGAAACTTGGAGGTTTGGTAATTTTTTCAACTACATATCTTTTGTTCGTTAATTTATTGAAATTTATTTTGGTCACTAATTTTAAGTAATAAGTTGTATTCATTAGAAGGTTTAAAACTTGGAGGTTTGGTAATTTTGTCAACTACGTCTCTTTTGTTTTTTAATTTATTAAAATTTATTTTGGTCAGTAATATTAAGTAATCATCTGTATTTATAAGAAGGTTTGAAACTTGGAGGTTTGGTAATTTTGTCAACTACGTATCTTTTGTTTTTTAATTTATTAAAATTTATTTTGGTTAGTAATTTTAAATATTTAATTGTATTCCTAAGAATGTTTGAAACTTGGAGGTTTGAAATTTTTGTAAACTACGTATCATTTGTTTCTTACTTGATTATAATTAATTTTGGTCACTACTTTTAAGTAATAAGTTGTATTCATATGAAGGTTTAAAACTTGGAGGTTTGGTAAATTTGTAAACTACGTATCATTTGTTTCTTACTTCATTATAATTAATTATGGAAAGTCATTTAAGGTAATAAATTGTATTTATAAGAAGGTTTGAAACTTGGAAGTTTGGTAATTTTGTAAACTACGTATCATTTGTTTCTTACTTTATTATATTTAATTTTTGTCAGAATTTTTAAGTTATAAATTGTATTCATAAGAAGGTTTGAAACTTGGTAATTTTGTAAACTACGTATCATTTGTTTCTTACTTTATTATAGTTAATTACGGTCAGTAATTTTAAGTAATAAATTGTATTCATTAGAAGGTTTGAAACTGGGAGGTTTTGTAATTTTGTAAACTACGTATCATTTGTTTCTTACTTTATTATAATTAATTTTGGTCAGTAATTTTAAGTAATAAATTGTATTTATAAGTAGGTTTAAACTAGGATGTTTGGTAGTTTCGTAAACTTCGTATCATTTGTTTCTTACTATATATAATTAATTTTGGTCAGTAATTTTAAGCATAAAATTGTATTTATAAGATGGTTTAAACTTGGAGCTTAGGTAATTTTGTAAATTTTTTATCATTTGTTTTTTAATTTATTATAAATAATTTTGGTCAGTGTTTTTAAGTAATAAATTTCATTCCTAAGAAGGTTTGAAACTTGGAGGTTTGGTAATTTAGTTTCCTACGTATCATTTGTTTTTAATTTATTATGATTAATTTAGGTCAGTAATTTTAAATAATAAATTGTATTTATTAGATGGTTTGAAACCTGGAGGTTTGGTAATTTTGTAAACTACGTATAATTTTTTTTTAAATTTATTATAGTTAACTTTGGTCAGTAATTTTAAGTAATAAATTGTTTTAATTAGAATTTCTTTTAAGGATTGTTTTCGGAGACTGGTAAAGTGTATTGCAAGGAACGCAAATTACTTTGAAAAAATCAAATAAACATACCCGTATTGCAAAACTTTCCTAGTACCCTTTGTAGAATGCCAAGAAAGACGTTAAATATTTTACCATTTGACGTTTCACACATTCCGTAACAGGTAAATTACCAAGGAAAATTACATGAAATGTCACGTTCCAGTCGCCTGACTGCAGCATTGACCGCGTGAGTGTCTCTCTGACCGGAAATTCCACGCTCAACGATCCTCACGTATACTGCGGCAGTGGAACCTTTTCCCTCACAACTGTCGCCAGTAACCTTCTGGTCGTCCTCAAGTCTACCAGCAGAACCGGCGGTCGCTTCTTGTGCAACATCGCAGCAGAAGTCCCTACCAGCACCACCACCCCGGCTCCGTGCTCCTGCGGCGTGCGGAAGAAGGTTTGGAACTTGGAAATTACATGGCTAGAGCCCATTACTCTTAACTAGTTAGTTCCCTGTCTCATCTTTCTTCAGAGAAATACCCTCATTGCCAGTTAATGCTCGTAAATACGCGAAATATTTCGTTTGAGCGTTGAGAAGCGTGAAGGAATAGTGATTATATGTTACTTCACCGTGCAATGTTTCTTTATTTTACCATTAGTATGAGCCGGCAAAATTGGGAAGGCTGATGGCACTGTGCATAAAGAGGGAGGGAGGGAGGGAACTGTACAGAAAATAACCCGATTATCCGCTCCTCATATACTGTTTAGTCCTTAATGGGCAGTTGAAATAAAGATTTTTGTACAATATTTAGCATGAAGTTTTACTAGTTATTTAAGCTGGGTTACTAAGAATAGCCTAAGAATTTCACTTTATTACTAAGAAATTAAATAGAAGTTAAAACCGTTGTTTCGTATAACACTTTTCACATCATTGAAGCATGGGGATCAATGAAATTTGTTTCTTAACCAATGAGATGAATTAGTTTGACCTGTTGCCAGTAATTATACTTTTCCCAATGTCATATTTGGTATGTTGTATATTTTATTCAACAGTCCCGTAGTTGATGTGGTTAACTTGGTAGTTCCAGCTGATGCTGTTGTGTTTGTCTTGTTGCAGACTCGCATCGTTGGAGGCCAGGAGACGAGTTCCCCATGATGGCAGACATCGTGGACATCGCTGACTGCATTCTCAACAGAAACTCCACATTGTTATATTTTAAAAAGCAAGACGCATTTCAACATAAAGTGACAATGTATCATTAATTCATGTGTAACATTTGGAAGGAAATGTATTTTTAAGAATATGTAAGCTGTGGGGAACAAGTGTTATGTAATTTAATGTATTAAAGATCTTTTTACAGGTTTCCTCGCTGAGCTTGTTCTAACTCAATTGCTTCAAACAATGCCTTAAAGTTTCCTGCTCCAAATCCCTGAAATAAAAATAGATATTATATAATTGAAGGTTTTTAATTGAAGTTTTGTTTAAAAAAATTTGTACTGACATTATGATTGTGCCTTTGAATAACTTCTAAGAAAAGAGTTGGCCGATCCTGCATGTTCTTGGTAAATATTTGTAACAAATATCCATTTTCATCATAATCGACTAGAATCTTGAGCTCCTGTAATGAAATAATAATTTGTGACTGACATGCTGAAATTGTGGTTTATTAAATTGAAATAATATTACTGAAATTTTAACATTTTATAATAATCTGACTTTTTTAAAAAAAAGTGGAAAACAACAGCCTATTGGTTAGAAAAATTATCGTATTTAAATATAAGAAATTTTTCTGACCAATAGGCTGCTGTTTTTAACATTTACTGCAATTTTATTCAACTCATACTATTCACAACTTTGTCTTGAAAATTGTACTTTCAACACAATAGGAGGGGTATAAATATATTTTTTTAAAAAAACGAGAATCCAATAGTCACCATTTAGACATGGTCTTAATCTCAAAATTATGAAACAAGAAATTTAATATTGAAAAAGATTTACGTGATTTAATTTTTAGATGGAATTTAAAGGGCATGATAAAATGTTTAATTAAAGTTAGTAATTTGACCATGTTGCCATTAAAATTCTACATCTTACCTGTAAAATATCTAAATCTTCCATTATATTTATCTCGTCATTTTTCAAATGTTCTTTGAGCATGGTGTAATATGTATCAGGAACACACAAGAATTCGACACCTCTTTTCCGTAAGTTACGAATCTGAAATATAACCATGTTATACTTTATTGTTAAATAAACTGATTTTGACAATTGGATTGTTTAACAACAAAGTACTTTTTCCTGGGTATTTGTTTATCTCAATCTTATATTATACATAAAAATGAATTAATTCTATATATGGCTTAAAATGGTGCCAAATTAGATTACTAATAATATCATTAGTATCAACTTAAGAAGCAAGAATAAATTAATTCTGGGATGAATGGATCTTTGAGCAAAAAACAAAGTTAACCTAGGGAGAAACATTGGGAGCTGAAAGTGACTCCTTAATTCTTTTTAAAAAAGATTACCTCTGTGACTTGTTAATTGTGATCAATTTAATGTCAACATCTGTGGGAGAATGAGTAGCCTTCTGAGAAAAGAAAGAGTTACACAAGGTCAAACATTCATCAGGAAGAAAAAGAAGGAATCCTAGTATTATCTTTCTTCTTTCACTCTCACATAATTTATTCTATTATAGATAATATAAAGCCCTATAATTTCTTTTCAACAATTTTTAAATAAGTACATACTGCACCAATTATGTCTTGAGTATTGAGAGCAATATGTTGAACTCCAGCTCCACCATAGTAATCGACATATTCCTCTATTTGACTTTTCTTTTTTCCTGGAGCAGGTTCATTTATTGGCATCTGTGAAAATGATTACATTAGCTTCAAATCATTCATTGTTATATTCCACTTGAAGGTAAAAGTTGTTATTTTCATTTTATATTTAGATACAAAATATTAGGAACCACCTTTATTGTTTCTTCCCAGTTTGTTACTACTATGGACCGTAAAGCAGAATATTCAGTGTGGATCTGAGAGTCATCAACTGACCAAAATCTGTGGAACATGAGATTTTTTTCATACCTGGAAGTAACAAATTTATTCATGATATTAATTTTTGGATTACTTGTTCTTGATAGATGCATATACTTTTTCAATTAATTTACCACTTGGCAGCAGATTCCATCCCACTGTCAGGTTGATTTCCCACTACATGGTCTATAAAGTCTAATCATGCAGGAGGACTGAAATAATTCATATTTAAATACTTGATATACCATAAATAGAATTATTGTTATTTTCATTGTATAATAATTTTTTAATTCTGATTTTTTTTTTGGGATTATAAAGTGACTTACAGTTCACAGAAAGGATCTTTACTCATAATTTCTCTGTATCCTGGGAGGAAAGCTCCTCTGTAAACAAATGTATGAGTAGTGTCTCCATACTGTAATATATTTAAACATTAATTCATTGTAATTAACAGATGTCATTAAAAAATTAAATTAATAACTTAATTTTCATATTCCAAAAATATTTTTATATGTGATTTAAGATAAATACCATGTAGCAATTTTAAATTTTAATTATGTATATAATTTGTTGTTAGTGGTCATAAACTTTGTCATTAACGCCTATTTTGATGTATGTACTATTTAAAAAATTGTTTTGTAAGTTGACACACTTCAATTATTTATTGTTATATAATCTGTGTGTAATATTTATGCAAATAAATAATATTATATATAAAATTTCTAGGATTCAATAATGTTTAAATGTAAATCTTTTATGTTGCAAATAGTACGAGTATTTGCACATTATTGTGAGTGTTAGTAGTTTTCTAGTTAATACGTACAGTTTGTATAGTTGAAAATCTCACTACTCCTTCATTATCTGACTCTTCCCAGATATCCTTAACAATAGTTGCTCCACGATCTCTGGCTTTCTGTGAATAACAATACAATTATGTATCTTAATACAGTATTAGGTATTGTATACAAACTGCCCTTCTTACCTGTACTTATCTTTCACCCCATCTCCATGTTTTACTAAATGTTTACCGTATTCGTCATTATCAGGTTCGTAAGGAGAGCTGAATACAAATTTTATCTGTTGAAACAAATGTATTTTAATTGCAGGAATTAATGTAGATATGCTTCTATATTGTTAAAATATGGGAACAGATTGAAAAATATAAGTACTTATGTACTTTACTGTGACTTTCCTGTGAATATTAGATATAATATTTCACATTAGATGGACTAGTAAAATGTAAATTTTTCTGGGTTCTGCTTTCTATTGAAAGTAATGTAGAATAATAATTCATTGAGGACTCTTCTAGTTTATGAAATATTTCTTTTCAATGGGACAATTGATATCCTGAATCCTAATAACACCTTCGATTGGTGAGTAAAACCTAATTTAATCTAATTTTATGTTCATCATATTCCCATATAATTATTGACGTAGAAATTTCAAATGCAACAATCTGTGTATGGCTGATCTTCATTTGAAAGAATTTTTTTAGTTATTAATTTAATATGTTTGATTTTATATCTGCAGATATATTAATAGTGTCATACCATAAAAAAGTAATGTGTTTACCCTTCTCAAGGTGAGTGTGTATTAGTGACTTTTACTTTAATTTGTAAATCATACCTTATTCTGCTGTACCACATGTGAAGCAACTTTCCTTGAGCCTGTTTCCAAACCTTTGTATGCTAAGGGTTGAAACCCCATCCTGCTGATGTAGTAACTGGCTGCCTGAAATGTTTATATCATCTTGAATTTTGTCACAGCCCAGTGCTTCATTAATGTTCATTTCTATTTTATGAGTAACTAAACAATAGCCCAAATCAATGAAATAAATGAGTTTGTTTTTAATAGAATTTGTAGATATCTATGTATTGTTTGAATACTGTTTTGAAATGTCTCTAGACAATTTTATTTGTACGCCTCATCCATATGAGGAGCAACAGCCAAAATCCATTCAGCCAAAATCCAAACAAATCCTTCGCTCCATCACTAACTCTCTTTGGTACCTCAGAAATTCCATCATCCACCATGACATTAAACTTCCCCAAGTCTACTCCTTAATCACCAAATCCGAAACCTCACTAATCAAAAGCACCTTCAACCAGCCTAACACCACTATCCAGCAATTCCTTAGCAACCCTCCCCCACCACTACACTTACATCGCCTGAAAAGAAAACACCCTATCAACCTCATCCTTCCCCCAGACTGGTAGACTTAATTGTCATCCTTGTTGGAAATTATCGGGAGTTAATGTTCAATAGTTTCCTATTGGCTGAATTTAAATCACCACATAATTTTATTACTTATTACACGATGTTTAGTATTTACAGATTATTTAAAATTTAGTTAAACATAAATTTCTCAGTGTGTCTGTCTCTGTGAGAGCTACTGACTTTTTTTTTTGACGTAATGGGGTCTGAGAGCTGATGCAATGTTGCATCAGCCATCTGCGGGTGGAACGAACAAAACGGCGAGTTGCTCAGTGCATCTGAGTACTGATTCAGGTACGGACGGTGTTCTGTGGTGGCAAATGATCGTGTTGTTTTATACTTCTTACCTGTTTGGCGTTTCCGACCCAAAGCGTGAGGTAGTCGAAGGCGACAAGCGGCCACCATCCGGCTGAAATAAATGAAATACGTTATTTCAGTTACCAGGCTACATTTAGATATGTAATGATTTTGGTCACTGTACAATTTAGCATTTTTATATGATTACCAGTTTCAATGATGTGATATATATGAGTGAATTGAACATTGACTGACTTTATGTTAGATTGATGGTTTATAAACGTATTTTACTTTCACCGAGAGGAATTTCATTCCTTGGAGGATTTTGAATAAATTGTGGATGTTAATGTGGAACCATTCAAAGTGAATCCGCTTTGTGTGTTTTTAGTGACTCAAATAAAGTTGTTCGTGACGTGCAGTGTTTGGATGTGCTCAACAAGTAGTTGAAAATGTTTTATTGATAATATTTAATTTTGTACAATTACCAAAAAGAATTTTATTAGTACGGAACAAAGTTAAATTTTAATTTATACTTCTTTTGCATTAGAAAAATGTCCGTAAAGAGACAGATTTCCCCCTTTTCTGTATTGAAATTTCATACATGGAAATGGAGACTAATTTTTCAGGTCAGACTCGATCCAAACGTTCGATTTTCTCCTTTCACGTAATTATTTATCTCTGTTTCCTGTTAAAGCCTCCGAGCTGTTCCCGAACCTGAGGTTTTCCCTAACGACGACGTCATGAAACTTGTGAAGCTCTTGGGAGAAATTTTATTTTACGTGCAAAGGTGCGTCCAGCTATTTCTATATTCAAAACTTTGCAAGTAATACACATTTATTTTTCTGTGATTCGTCAACATACTAATTGTTTATTTGTTTGTTTGATTTCCATGGTGGCTGATGTCGCTCCAGTTGGCAGGAATCCTGCCTGGAGACTAACATGGAGGGCCTCGGGGCTGAGGCTCTGCACTTGTGACGTTCTAGAATTATGCTGTGTTTAAAAACGGAGGAATCTCTGCGTTTAACGTAAACACTGAATGAATATCTCTTTCCTCTAACATCTTCTCCTGCGTGTTTCTGTTAGCAAGCAAAAATGGTTTTCAATGGTTTTAATTTACTTATTTCTCCTGAATGTGCCGTAGATGTGTTTCTGAAATTGACAGCTTTCTTGGTCGCTTTTTTAGTTATTTTTATTATTTGGTAGCAACTCCTCTGTTCCAAACCATTTTGTCCGTATTATTTCTTAGCAGTTAGGAAGAGTTTTCATCCTTTGTAACCTGACACTCTCATTATTTTCTTAGTCTGTTATTCGCAACTGCAGAAGTCTCTATTTTATTTCCTATGTGCATAGAAAGAATATTGTTTAAAACCTTTCACTCTGAGAATAACTTTTGAATATTGAAAATTATTAATTCTGTGTTTATAAATAATTGACCTATTTGTTCAAATTTTTGTCTAAATCGTTGTAATCACGTGCATTAGATTCGTAATAACTTCCGGTTTATTAGAGAAATTAATTTTTAATCCCTTCTCACAGTTACCCTAATTCATTAACTCTGTTTTAATTAAATTAATTCATTTCAGACTTTCCTTCACGCCGTGGACGTGCGTTCATCCACTTGCATCAACCAGCAACCACTGATTATTCTTCTGATGCGAACCACATTTCTATTTTATAATTTGAAATCTGAGGAATCGTAGCCTATATAATTTTATTTTAAAATTTCTTGAAGGCTTTTTGGGACTTTATTTCAAAATTTAAACCCCTAGTCCCCGCGCCTGTCAGGCAGGCAACCTTGCAGCACGTGCATGGACCCTGAGATTCTCCAAGCCACTAGACTCGTGGAAAAAGTTACGATCTTTGCAATTGTAGAAATGAATCCCCGATTATCAATTTCCAATTTTAATAAATTCTCGCAGGTTTCAATTAAATTACCAGAAACGTTAATTTTTTTATTCCTCATTTAGTAGCATTTTAAAGGTTAACCAATAGTTTCTCCCTGCAGAATAAGGATGAGGAAATGTCGTATTAAATAGTCTTGTAATTTTTTTTATCTTTTATAGTATTTTTCCTCTCAGAAACAATTTGGTTATGAATCACAAAATACTTTAAAATCTTATTAGTTTAAAGAAGATGAAGAATGTAGTTTACTGAGCTGGAATCAATTAATTCCAATTATTCCCTTACATCTTTCCCAACTTTACCTATTTTGTGTTTTTCCAAGCATCGTACTGCTTGATCTTTGGACGGATTCTGGAGGTTTCAAGATGGAGGAGCGTCGTCACTGGAAGTAGAGGCGATTCTGCGAAATATTCTTGTGTGAACAACGTAGACTAAAAGTAGAAATACTTAATTTTTTTTCCCCAGCTTGTGGAGAAAATGAATCAAGCCATGGACAGAAACTTGGAGAATGGTCAAGAGGAATGCGATGGTTTGCAATCGGTAAATTAATAAAGATTGACGTGGATGAACGTTTCTTCGTTTGAAGGTAAAGTTGCATTCACATTAAGCGTATTGAACATGAGGTAAAATTCTTGGATACAATACAATATCATATCATTGTTATTATTATAATATTTATGAAAAACCCTGTTGCCAACTTTCCTGTTCTTTCTCTTGCTCCGCCATATGCAATAGCGTATTCTGGCTTCTCAATCCTTCCTGTTCCTTCACATCCAATTTCATCCAAAGCCAAAGTATCTATTTTAAATCAATCATTTCATTGAACATTTCCTTCATCTTTCCTGATTTTCTTTCTTCCAACAATCCAAGGTTGCAACAATCAAATCATTATTTCGGTCCTTCTCAACAGGAGATTCACCAACCCGAGGCTGATTGTTA
The DNA here is from genome assembly GCA_037074705.1 of Zhengitettix transpicula. Classification (NCBI taxonomy): domain Eukaryota; kingdom Metazoa; phylum Arthropoda; class Insecta; order Orthoptera; family Tetrigidae; genus Zhengitettix; species Zhengitettix transpicula. The sequence continues at coordinate 55,958,848 of CM073596.1, read as the reverse complement.
GTTTCCTGAAGTAGACATTGTTTACAGGATCTGGAGCCCTGCCAGTAGCTGTACTTCTCCCGGCATAGCTCTTGAGGGCATTGGAACACACAAACCCCACAGCTACGACGAGGCAGAGACACCACTTTAAATGCCGTTGCTTTGGGTTCCCTTAACTTGTGTGCTGATTTCTGTTAGTCCTCATGATTGCATTATTGAGTGTTGAGCGCAGTTTTGCTTCTTGAGGGGAAAATTTGTATGGATTTAATTTTTATTACTGTAAATTTTGGAATGTTTTTGCGCTTATTTTCGTGTTCGGTTCATTTTTTTTAGTTAGTTTTATTTCTTATTAAATTAAATGAAAGACTAATTTTCATTTATATCTTTGAATGTTTCTCATTTGAATTTTCTTGTGAAAAATTTGGTACACGGCGAGCAATCTCTGTACGGGGTAGTTATTCGAGTATGGCGCTGTTTTGATGTTTGATTGTTCGACTTTGTTGCCACGAGGAGCAAGAGATTCTGCAGACGCGAGTTTCCTGATCATCTTCAGGCAGCATCCTGGTACGACTTGACAGCTACGGTGGACTACGAAACCTTCATTCTATAGTTTATCAATATGGCGGAAATTTCTCAAGTTTATTTCATCGTCGCAATTTGCTGAGTTTTGGAAGCCAACCACTGGAGAAACTCTGCGGGATTCCTCAGCAGACAACTGTGGGGTTTCCTGGGAAGTGACGCTGTCAGGCAGCGCAGATGCACTTTGGTCAACCTCCTTGCGCGCAACAATGGAAATTAAACAATTGGGTGGCCAATCCTGACAACTTTGGAAGAAAATAGTATTTTTTGTATTCTTGATTTTTAATACCTGAATTACTGCGCTGTTTACTTTATTTCTTGTCTTTTATCGTGTTTGTTAGAATTTTGTTTCGTAACTTAAGATCTCATTAATTAGATTATCTTTCGTTTTGCACTTTTCAATGTGTGATTGTTCTTGGGTTTTGTCTTACTGTTATAATTTTTTATTATTATTTTCACACTTGTTATTGTAGTTTTGGTAATTTTATTTACCATTTGCATGGTGGTGGAATATTGTTTATTTCAGGAATAATTTCTTTCCATAAATCGTTTATTTAAGCTGTAACATATTTATAATTTTTTTATATGTTCATTTCGGCTCCTTTTTCTCTTAAGATTTCGTTAATTTGTATGTTTTTCCTTATATTAGTTTCCTTCAATTCCATTTTACCACCTGCTACATGTTTGGCTTTCGTCTCTTTATATTAATAACTGCGTTTTTAAAGTGTATTGTCTCGTTACTGCCAGACCCCAGCTTATCCCCAAGGTGATCCGTGACGCTGCCGACTACTGATGTCTCTACACCTACGCACGTCCATGTTATTGCCCAATTTGTGCCTAGACCCAACAATTTCCGATCCTCAACTCTGTTGGTACATTTCCTTTTTAAATTTCCAATTTACAGTCTGTTGCACCTCAGCGACTACCATATGCTGTGATTTACATTTAAAGAACTTAACATCAATCAGTTTTCATAGTAAATTCTGTAAATGGCTGTTTGCTGTTATTCATCGGACATTGAAACGTGCTTCCCGATGTACCCCCAACTTTTTAGAACCAAAAAACTTGATTTTATCTTATTTCTATAGGGTATAAAACATGTAACATGTCCTCCAGCTTCCTCCCCCTCTCATTGCAGAGTTTCTTTCAATTGCATTCCTAAGAAACTTTGCTCAGATGCCAATGATTCATGTGTTAAATTGTTTAATCATTTTTTTCTAAAAAATTTACCGTCTTTATTTGCCATGATATCATTTTCTTTTTTACTTCCTTCTTTAACAAAGGTCTCCTTAAGTTTTACTTTTTTTGCTTTTGTAAGGTAAAAATTTCATTCTGTTAAAGGAATAAATAATATTATTTCCTCTCTATTCTCTATCCTTTCCACCACTGTATCACTCCCTGTTGCATTACAGATCCATGGATTCTTATTAATACCTTATGTTAATATTTCTGGTCCGTTTTAGTCCTTGTCCATGTTTCTGCGCCGTATGTGATCACAGGTCTTACTAATGTTTTGTATGTCAATATTTTCGGCTTATGTGGTTAGTAATTTACTTGTTATTAAATTCAAATTTGCGAAATATGCAAACTTTGGCAGTTGTCATTTTCATCTTTATGAATCTAATTATTTTCTCGGTAATTTTCATTTTTATTCATGGCCTTCAGTGGTTTTTTTACTTTTTTACACTATCCATATTTTTTTGTTTTATATCCTTATATTACTGTTATATTCCCAAATCTTACTTTCATTCTCAGTTTACATATTCTATCATTAACAGTTTCAGATTCTTGTTTTATTTTCTTATTTATCAAAGAAACCATTTCCCTAACCACCATGTTATTTCGCTGGCTCCGCCATATATCATAGTGTATTCTGGCTTCTTAATCCTTCCTGCTCCTTCACATTGAATATCTATTTTAAATTAGTTATTTCTGTCCTTGTTATCAGCAGGAGTATCTCCAATCCAAGGCTGATTGTTAGCTTTCTGAACTAGACATTGTTTACAGGATGCAAGGTTCTTCCTTCCACACTTGTGATCCCCTGCCAGTAGTTGAACTTCCGCCGGCATGGCTCTTGAGGTTATTAGAACAGACAAACCCACCTGCCACGATGAGACAGAGATACCATTGGTAGGGATTTCTTTGTTCTTTACCGCCTCTTTTAACTTTTCATTGACCAAGGTGTCTGTAGCAATACATGCCCTTCTCATGCCACCTGCCCTCAATTCTACATTAAAATACAACAATCCCATATCACCTTGTTACCCTCTCTTTTATCTAAAAATTATTGGTATTATTTGTTATAATTTATAGTCCCTTTCTTCCACTTCTCTGGAAACTGAACCCACCTGTGAAGATTACTTTAGATTTCCTCCCGAGAGACATTTATTTCTCCCCTAGGTTTCTGACCTCCAACCCTGTCTCCCTATGCATAATTCTTATCCTCATTTTACTTAAACGCATTGACTATGGCAAAGAACTTTTTGATTTTTGTAAGTATTAATCTCCTCTGGTTCATCGTAAATGTCCACATTCAAATCCTTCAACAAATAAATTATTTTTCCTCCTCCCTCAATCACCTCTATTTCAAAAGGAAACGACATTTTATTCACCTACACACTTTCTGTGAAAGCGTTGTATAAATACTAATTTTTGTTAATCATAGGAATATAATATTTTATTCTGGGGCTGTCTCTATCACCCTTACATCTGCCCTTAGGAACAATTTCTGCACCAGAACTCTGTCTTGATCCTTGAATCTTCAGAGAAATTTCATTTTTACCCCTTTAAAACTTTCTCCTTTACCTTGAGCCAAATCAAGCTTGGCTGTGTTCTGGAATTCAAGCAATTACAAAATATTTCTCCACTTCTGTAATTAATTTGTTGTTTCTATTTTTATTGTTAACTTTTAATCAATACTACTTTATTCAAGACAGATTTTACTCATCCTCAGGATTTTTCCATGAACATATTATTTTTTCACTCATGGTTTCTCCCACACTACTATCATTTTTATACACCACTATAATTTCCATGTTGCAGATCTTCTGTTAGAATGTCACCACTTTATTATTTATCTTATGTCCTGTGCTATTCACAGCTTCCCCTTTTTCCTTCACTAAATTGTCAATTCCTTATTTACTCTTGGTTCCTCGGCACCGTGTTGTAGCTCACCATGAAGCCACCCCGTGCTGCTGTAGCTGCTTATCTCTACATCCACACTGAATATGCTGTGCATCTCCTCGCAGTTCTTACTATGTAAAGTTCATTGGCGCTGTATAACATTCAACATGACTTTAGTTCCAAACTCTTAAAACTAATTGTCTTTTTTTTCACTCCTCGAGTAATAAGATTCTCCTGACACAATGACTACATTTTCTTTGTCCACATTCTGTTCCCTTCCTGTCCGCAATTGCCCCACAACAGTTTCTAGCGTTTTCCGCCGCCATTGTCACGGAAACTCAGCAGACAATACGTTGAATACAATGGACAAGACTAGAACCTACAATGCAATTATTTTCTCAACACAGAAATATGATACAATGGACTTGGTGAGGCTCAGAAGAAATATGATTCTTTCTTTGAATGATCAAGTTCTCATTTCAATATTGAATAACTACTGATACTTGGCATTGTTCCATCGTGTTTGTTACCTTCCGTTGTTTATTTTATTGACATTATCTTCCCAACAGCCTTGAACCTTATAAGAAAACTTTCACCGACATTACACGCCATGATTGAGCGTCCTCAAATGTACGGGGATGCTTTATTTATAGTTCACAGATTTTCCATGACCAAGGGAACAGTTGAAGCTGCAGCCTTGGAGGATGGACTTGAGGATACAAACCACCGATAACGAATTCAGACGATTTTCTCAGGTCAGTCCCAATCCCTAATTTTGAAACTTTGTGATCAGTTTTCACTTTTTTCCTTTAGTCTGTTTTCGATGTCTTGTTTAAGCCCACGGACGCTTGGTTAACGTCTCAGTCTTCTCCCTCGCGTTGTCATCAAACTTCAAGACCTTCTAGAAAATTTGGGGCTTAAAAGTAAGTATTTACCTGTAAAGTTCTAGTTTCTTCATTTAATTGTTGTAATTATTGCTCTTAAATATTCATTCTGCGGAGGTTAAAGCACACAAGATGGCCTCTGATTGCTACAATCTTACCAGGAGGCAAGCCTGAGGGAAAGGACCATCGAAGCTATGGTCCCTCCATGTACATCTGACAAGGTTTCTTCTTATTCGTATTTTCTGGTACATATTTTGTTCCACGTTTCAATTCTCCTCGACAATGGCAATTTCAAATTCGGTAACGAATGGTGGTTATGTTAAGAATAAGGTGGACTCTACAGATATTTAAATCTTCTGTAGAGAGGAAATCCGCCGATGAACAGTAGGAACGTCGTGACATCTTCAGCAGCAACTTTCTGCACTTTTCCCAACACTGGCTGCTTTTCCTTTATTGAATATAAAGTTTCTTGCTTCTTCTATTTATTTTGGTAAACGCAACAGCGTTGGATTAACGGCAACGTCGACCTGAACATCAGAGGAGTGGTTTCTTGAGAATGATAATTTTATTCGGATCGTACATTTTGATTTTTCTTGTAATGGTCGGAGGAGATTTGCTTTCTTTCCCACCGTAGAGCAGCTTCGTCTCTTGAAGGTGTTTCTATATCCCTGGCAACCTCGTAGACATTCTTCCTTCTGCTGGCTACGAGGAGACCACGTGTGAACACTTTGGCTGTCTCTGCTCCAGGTGCATCTCTATTATTATTATTATTAATATTTTACTATAAGTTCTTCATATTAGGATAAGTGACATGCAGTGCTTGGATAAACTCTGCAGGTATTTCAACATGTTTTATCCATAATATTTAATTTTGAACATTTATCATAATAAACGTAATTAACAACGAATCAAGTTGAATTTTATTTTACAGATGACCTGCATTAGAAATTTTTCCGGAAAGAGAAGAACCTTACTTTAGAGAGATTTCTTCCTGTTCTGGATTCAAATTTCTTACATGGAAATGGAGACTATTTTTTCAGGTCAGACTCGATCCAAACTTTATATTTTCCCCTTTGACGTGGTTATTTATGACCTAACAAATGTTTATCTATTTCCTGTTTAAGATTACTAACTGTTTCTGAGCCTGAGGGTCTCCCTAACGACGACGTCATCAAACTTGTCAAGCAAAGGTGTGTTCAAATATTTATATATTTAAAATTGACCATAAATACACTTATTTATTTTTCTGTGAATCTGCAACATACCAATTGTTTGTTTCTTTGTGTGTGTGTGTGTGTGTGTGTGTGTGTGTGTGTGTGAGAGAGAGAGAGAGAGAGAGAGAGAGAGAGAGAGAGAGAGAGAGAGAGAGAACCCTTGGCTACCTTCCTCTACCCTTCATCATCCCCCCTTTCAAATCCCTTCCTATGCTTTTAAAAAACCTAGCCATCGGAAGGGCGTCGGGCAAGTACCAAATTCTCGACCTACCTTATGCAAGTTTTATAGGGTTTGTCCTGTATCACTTTTAGGTGAATGCCGGCGTGATACTTAAACTACAGTCTTAGTTAACCCATGGCTACCTTCCTCTACACTTCCTTTCCAATCCTTTCATATCCTATTAAAGGGGAGTTGCCACCACGTGGATTACCCTCATATGGCTTATTGCTTTAAAAAAACACGAATGAATTGAAATTTTTATTATACTTAATAGGATTTATAAATGTTACACGACAAACAACTAAGGAATATGTAACCATAAAAAACACGGTATATCAAAACTGAACTCCTGAAATTAATACAGGACCATTCCAAACACATAAAAAAAATTAGAAAACCGTTTTTAGATTTTAAAAACGTTAAAACAATTTCACGAAAATAATAGACAATAAAGACAAAAATTTTGGAAACATAAATTAATGTAAGTAAGCACATAGTAATGAATAAAATAGAAGTAATAGGATTTATGCAAATATTTAGGAAATTATAGCACGGGAATTGTCGACCAAATCGTGCCTCGACGTAGTTCGAGATATTTACAGAATTTTCCGTGAATTTGACCAGTTCGTTGTTTGGCCTCGACACCACGACGTGGCGGAAGTGGACTGGCCTGGTTCGATGGCACGGGACCACGAGGCCGCAGGTACGCACGTGGCTCACATGCACCTTCAAGTTCTCTTAAATCATTTATTACGAGAATATCTAAATAATATTTGTCGTGTAGGAATGTTGAGGTGCGAGCAGGATGGTGAATGGTGAGACTCGTGCGTCCGCTGTGTCTTAGAGGAATATGTTACGGTATTGTGTGGGTGGATCCACCAGGCTCAATCTAAAACACGAGGTTCGTTATATTTTAATATACAAGTTTACAGAGGTTTTGCCTTTATTTCAGTAGAAGCAGTTACTCATTGGATTTGTTTTGCACGTTGCAGGTTCCTGGCGTCGTGTCTCGTCAAGTGTGAACTTCCTCGTGCTGGAGAGATTCTAGAGGCGGAGGTCGTGCCGGAGTCTCCGTGTCGAGGAAAGAACAGGTGATGTAAACCTTTTCTCTCTTGCTTTCTCACCTCACTAATTCACTCAAAATTGTAATGGTTTTTCTTCTCTCAAACATCCATCTATAGGACCTTAAAATTACGAGTAAAGTATCTTTTCTGGAAGACTTGTTCAATTAAATTATATTTGTAAATTAATTAGAATTAATTGTTCATAGAAATTTCTGGTTCAACTTGACAACAACGACAATTTATATTTAAATATTATTTAAGCTAAACAGTGTTCATTCCGAGTGTAGTAATTTTCAAAATGGCCCCAAATAGTTTTATTGTTTCAAATTTTTTTTCACATATGCTTAGCTCAGGTTATTTATGAAGCTTCCACAAACTTTACATAATTGTTTTCAGTATCGGCCATCTTATATTATTACTTGTAAATGTTGAAGCATTTTTGTCCTTCATTTATAATTACCAAAGCTTGATACTTTGAAACATGTCATTCGAAGATTTTTATTTTTTCGAGATAAACCACAACGGAAAGTGTGTAATCATCCACAGGTTGAGTGACTCTGGTCAGAATTTTATTTCCATGTCTCTCTCACAACTCTGCAGTGGAGGTTCCTGCATCCCCCATACCTCAGATGCATAATGTTGCAATGTTGAGGAACTTCCGTCTGATGCCCAAAAGCTTCCAGTGCCATTATTTCTAATTAATTTTACTCTCAGCACTAAAAGGAAACCCTGTCTCTGAATCTGTTCAAAGTAACAATATGCAGATCATTTTTGATTTCACTTCCCATTATGCAAAGAAGGTATCCTCGACTATTTTGGTTTGAGAATAATCACATTTTGGTATAAAAGTTTCCACTGTAATGTGCTTTGGATTTCACAGTTTAGAGATAAAATGCAGTGAGCCATATCATTGGATTATTGATAACTTTTTCTCAACTTTCTATGCATTTTATTGCTTTTATGATTTCTTCTTTAGTCATCTTTATTGCTGTTTCCCCATTCTCAAAATCGTAGTTTTGTTTTTGCCTCATTCACATACTTGAACATGAACATTTTACAAGGCTGCAGGGGTTTGGACATGATTTGTACATAAATTATAATAATGCCTTTATTGGAATATTTCATCATATTACTTCAACATTTCTTAATTCATTATGGGCCTCATTCTGTCAATTCAGTAGTTGAATATTAATGGCTGATAAGTATGTTAATAATATATATGTTATCATAGTAAATGTTAGTTATATTTTTTAGTTTGATTTTACAGTATTTTAATATTGCCTGGGAAATCCTCTCTTCTTCAGAATAAATAAGCCCAGATTATTATAGCATATGTGAGTAAGGAGTGGATTTATGCAAGTCAACCAGTATTTTAATTTCAAATAATTGTGACAGGTTAATTTGATTGACTGGGTTTGTTCATCATTTAATGATCTTTAACACATTATTCTTGGGTTTTATTATTATCTTCAGGTTTTATCTCCAGTTGATGATAGGCATTTATTTTAAGTGTTTGCAAAATGTTTAATTATAGTAAAATAAATGTATGTGGTAATATTTAATATAATTAGGTAAGGCTCCTTTCTACAATGTTGTTTTATCTCTTGTACAAAAATTTCCTTTAAAACTAAATTTCATGCTTTGTCTTACATTTCAATGTTGAATTGTACTGGATAAAGTTGATATCCTTTATTACTAATGAAATGAAAATACAAGAAGTTTGTTTTAAGATGTAATAATTGTATAAAATACCCAAATTTTCGTACAAAATGAAGTGATGGTTTAAATAGCACAAAAATTATGGTTTAAATAGCACACAACGTTTCTGGAAACTTTGTTCCTTACTTCAGGATCACAGCAATTAACATACAAACTGATAACTATGAAACTCAACAATAGCTACGATCCCTTATTAGATTTTATTTCCCATTTTTGTTGAGTTTAAGATTCACTGTTGAGCTCATCAACTGTATTCTACTGTTGTCTCTCAGGGCACTTGTGTTTTTAATCTACTGACAACAGAACCAACGATTCCAGAAACGTTATGTGGTATTTCTATCACTTCATTTTGTATGTAATTTTGTTACTTTATCTAATTACTTAATTATTATACTTAACCTGTAGAAGTAGGAATTTCCTTTATTTTCTTCTGTAGTGAATAATAAACAAATTATTATATATATAATTTTAAGTTTCAAAATTCCTGATATGCAGTTTTACAGCTTCATTCCAGTACTCGTATTATAGCAATATTTTTATTCCGTTTGACACCAAAGTAGCTTCTGTTTTGGTCTCTTCCTCAACATGAATTTTTTCCCCTAGAAGTCGTCATACAGGTTTCATACAAATGAATGTCATTCACATTTATGCTAAATTGCCTTTCAACAATGTTTGGACTTGACATTCATAAGTTGTATTTATCCAGAATGTGGAATCTCAATATTTTCAAATAATTTATCACATAAAAACCAATCCTTCATTTGACTTTTATCAACTCAATTTCAAATTTATTTATCCTTTTAAAGATTTTATATAAGAAGAAACTTCTTATTGTATACATCCATTCATATAATGGACCCTGTTATTCAGTTTTCAATTTCCAATGGTAAATTATATTAAACTTCCCTCTGAATGTATATTAGAAGTCTCTTAGGAGTTTCCTGTTCTTTTTTCATTATGAATTAAATTTCCATATGCGGTAAATAGGAATAGTTGATGGCTTACATAAAATTGATAGTGTGTGTCTGCATGTCAGACATATCAGATTCATTAACCACCTTCCTCAGGAGAGACACTGTGTGGTTGTCCCCACATGCTACACTCACCCTAATCATTTTATGTTTTCTCTCAATTTCAAATGTGTGGGCAGTAAAAGTTTATAAATTCATCAAACACATCCCCTTGTGAATAGGATTTCCAATTCTAATTTCAAGCATCCTATTCATATGTGACCATATTTCCAAATGTACATCTTAATATGCTTGGAAAAGTCTTGGGTTCTGAATGACTTAGCCAGCCTATTCAATACAAAAAAAAATTGTTCATTTTCTTATAAACATATAGACATCTACCAATTGCGCTGTTTCGGTCACTCGATGAATAATATAAAAAAATTCTGTGTCCCGCTCTCTAGACCTGAGGTAAGATTCAATAAAGTCAACTCCTTTATTCCTGACCACACTGTCACCGAAATTTGTAACTAATCTCAATTTTATCATCCAACTTGTGAAGTAGAAATTGTGGTGAATACTGAAATAACATTTATTGTTGACTGACCTTTGGTGACATGGAACTTTAAAGTTTTATAATTATATATTATTTTTAATATAAACCGTGTAATTCTAAACTGTAAAATTGTATTGGTTAGATCAGTAACACCTGTAATATGTCTATAATTTCCTGAAAGTTTTCTATACATCTTAAATTTCTATTTTAAAGGAATACCGCAAATTCAATCTCTTCGTTGTCCATTTACTCAATTAGTGGCTCTTTCAGGCCCTTGAGAGTCACAACATCTTTGACACTAGGTTCAATCTTTCTTCATATAGTCCACAAACCTCCACACCACGAAGAGGAATGTACACAATAAATATTAGGTAACAAAAAGGAAGGGCGGAAACGTTGAGTGTGTTTTGTAAATGAAGTTCAGCTTCACCATTCAGGAAAGGAGGAAATTCTCCCAATGCTCTGTAGGCTTTGGCCTATTTCTTCAGGAAACTCGCATCTCTTGTGCTGTGCCGGCCAGCATGAGGGTTGAGCTTCTCTTGGAAAAATAGGTTAATTTCTCCAGAACATTTGAAGAATTTTCCCGTCTCTGAATGTCGAAGTTGACCTTCAATATGAGGGAAACCTCACACTTTCTATCGTTAGCCAAACACCCGATTGAGTATCTTATTGGAAATACCTGACCCGCTTTTTAACCACCAGGCAATCTCTTAAACGTCTATTGTGTTGTCCAACAGGAAAGGCTGCCATTTTTCTGGATTCTTTTTCCTTTGTTAGGACCATTGACGCCTGCCATTTATTCTAATTAAACCATTTAACCAAACTTTCCAATCATATGGAGGCTCCCACGAGCACTGACTCGCCTGATATTAACCTTCAAGCATCCAAACAGAGTTGCTGCCGTCTTAGGAACAATCACAATGTCGTTATCGTCAGGAATTCTGTGACAATATGGAAGACCAAATATTTAAACACTTCGGGGTTTATGCTGCTTTAATAACTCCCATTTCACTATAAAATAGTTGTGGATTCTCTCTCAAAATTCTCATCAATTCCTTTTTTTTTCATCTTTTAACAATGCCTCATTATGAATTATTGTATTAAATTTCTCCCATTGTTTTAAACTTTATACTTTTCAAGTATCTTCGGCACAAGTTAAAAAATTTTCAACAAGGCATGTCTGAGGTAATTATTCATGGATGCCCCGAGTTACTTCCATCTTACGTCTTTCAATGTATTTCACTTTTTACGTAGTTCAAAGTTTCATTTAATCGCTGATTTTCGAATGAATATTACAAATGCGTTTTGGTTAAGAGGCGCTTCGACTTTTCTTACATTTGTAATATCTGGAGGGACGAAGAATCGCCGATGAAGATAAGGAACGTCGTGACATCTCCGGCAGCAACGTTCTACAATGTTTCTTCTTGACTAGCAGCAACTACTACGACACCATCAGCATCTATGGTCAAGGCTGCGGCCAATAACTCCCAAATCTTTACTGATTATCTGGAATCGTCGGCTGACGAAGAGAAAATGGATCGTCTTGGCTTTTCCTTAAAGAAGATAATGTTCCAGGATGCTTTTTGTCCTCACTTCGGAATATGTTAATCGGATTCCTCGTCGGTCTTTACGTTGAAGGAGCTGTTCTTGATGTACTTAATTTTATTCTCATCCGAGTCGCATCGTTCATATTGAATTTTCTTGCTATCGGACGAGGAGAGTTGATCTTCCTCCAACCGTACTCGTGTCTTCATGTGAGAGACTGTAAGGAGGCTTCTTCCCTTGCAAGCTTGTAGACATTCTGCCTTCTACGGACTACGAGGGTACCACGTGTGAGCTCTACGAATGTCTCTTCTTTGGGCTCAATCCAGCGATTTGGACTTTACAACGGCTACAGGACAATTATTATCTCTGTTCGTGACTTTAAAATTTGTTATTATTTTTATGTTATGTTTGCGTTATGAGTCATTGGTTATTTTGGGTCTTTAGTTTTCTCTTATTCTAATTGAACAATTCTTTATTTAGATTACTTATCATTTCTGTGTGTGTATGTGAGGTAATTCACACTTTTCACTGTTTAATATATTCCATTTTTAACATTTATTGGAATGTGTGTGTGTTCCAGATAACTTCCTCTAGGGGGTGAAGCGTCCTTGAAGTGAAGTCGAAGGAAGGAACTTTTTATTCTCATCTTTGACAATCTGAATTCAGATTAAAAAATTTTCAGTTTGTTTTAGGAAACCTAGGATATTTTTTGTCAGTACTTGATGAGGAAGATGACGAGTGTTGATTGAAAACGCTTGCATGGAATTGGAGGCAATTCCTAAGGTCAGACTCGATCCAAACCTTCGTGTTGCCTTCTCAATGTTTTAGTTCTATAGTAAATGGTTTTTCTTGATTTCTTGTTTAAGCCTGTGAACCGTTTCTGAGCCTGGGACGTGTCATTTGTTATTTTCCTGCAACGACGTCATCAAACATTTCAAACTGGTGCAAGGAAATTTTCATTCAAAGGTTCGTACAGATCTTTATTTATTGATGTAACAAAACTTAATAAATTCACGTTTCTTCTGAGAACCCAAAAAATTACCAATTGTTTCTTGAATTGTGTTACATGGCGGCTGATGTCCTTACTGGCGACTCTACTAAATAGAAACATTCCAGAAGGTCGACATGGAGGAAATTAGCCTTTGATGATGAGACCGTCTCATGGAGGAGTGACGCAGGATTACATTTTGTAGGTGATGTTATGATTTATGTTAAAAATGAAATCTCTGTTATTGACTTTCAAAGATGCACGTTGACCAATGTCTAAGACCATCATCATTTAATCTAAGTTATTTGCTTTTGTTTTGATATATTCATGATTTAATTGTTTGCACATGCAACTTGTTCAATAGCAGTCGCTGGTATTAATGTAATTATCACTCCTGAGAACAACGAACATGACGTAGTGATTTCTTCTATTCTTCTCAGCTTCATTGAAATGAATCGCTCAAGTGACAGTGGATTGAAATTAAATTGTTTATATTTTGTTTCATGATGAGTAAAAACCACCATCCACTTACTTTCGGTGTAACTACACCTCTATGTCATATACTACTCAGTTAACAGGAACAAAGTTGTTTTTTTAATATCTTCAGCAGTAAATTTCTGCTCTGTCCCTTCCGATACATTCAAATAATGCAGATTCAGTTTTATGCGCCTGTTATGCAGACATTACAAATGACATGTGTACGTTTAGTTGCCTACGTACAAGGGGATTAAGATGGTGAATCTAAAGGACTTTTTGACAGGGATATCAACAATAAAACTTATATAGTGAAATTGCAATTAACGTCTACATAAGGATGGAATATCCTCTACGAGACTCATTCATTCTTTATTATAGATATTTATTTATTCAGCAACATGTCAATATCTATTCTTCAGTTAATTTATTTCCTGTTTCTCAGTAAGTCAATGTATTAATTTATTTTCCTCCCACGATTTATTGTTCCACTTTGCTTTGATCTTTCAAATTGATCAGAAATTTAGCAAAATTGTCCACCCATTCATTTCTGTCTGATTACAATTTTCGCCTGGCTTTCTATTTCTCTTAATCTCTTAATCTCTTTCTCATTTATTCCTCAAGGTGTTTCCTTTACTACTGTTGGGTTTTTCCTCTCCTACTGGTCTACTGAATACCACAAATTCAATCTCTTCGTTGTACTTTTACTCAATTAGTGGCTCTATCAGGTCGTTAAGAGTCGCAACATCTTTAACACTAGGTTCAATCTTTCTTCAGATAGTTCACAAACCTCCACACCGGGATAAGGAATGTACACAATAAATATTTGGTAACAAAAAGGAAGGCGGAAACGTTGAGTGTTTTTTGTAAATGAAGTTCAGCTTCACCATCCAGGACAGGGGGAAATTCTGCAAATACTCTGTAGGCTTTGGCCAATTCTTCAGGAGACTCGCATCTCTTGTGTTGTGTCGGCCAGCATGAGGGTTGAGTTTCTCTTGGAAAAATAGGTTAATTTCTCCAGAACATTTGAAAAATTTTCCCGTCTCTGAATGTCGAAGTTGACCTTAAATAGGAGGTAAACCTCATACTTTCTATCGTTAACCAAACACCCGATTGAGTATATTATTGGAAATTCCTGACCCGCTTCTTAACCACCAGGCAATCTCTTAAACGTCTATTTTGTTGTTTTATCAGGAAAGGCTGCCATTTTTCTGGATTCTTTTTCCGTAGTTAGGACCATTGACGCCTATCATTTATTCTAATTAAACTATTCAACCACACTTTCCAGTCATATGGATGCCCCCACGAGCACTGACTCGCCTGATATTAACATTCAAGCATCCAAACAGAGTTGCTGCCGTCTTAGGAACAATCACAATGTCGTTATCGTCATGAATTCTGTGACAATATGGAACACCAAATATTTAAACATTTCGGGGTTTATGCTGCTTTAATAACTCCCATTTCACTATAAAATAGTTGTGGATTCTCTATCAAAATTCCCATCAATTTATTTTTTTCTTATCTTTTAACAATGCCTCATTGTTTTAAACTTTATACTTTTCAAGTATCTTCGGCACAAGTTAAAAAAATTTACAACAAGGCATGTCTGAGGTAATTATTCATGTATGCCCCCAGTTACTTCCATCTTACGTCTTTCAATGTATTTCACTTTTTACGTAGTTCAAAGTTTCATTTAATCGCTGATTTTCGAAATCAATATTACAAATGGGTTCGGTTAAGAGGCGCTTCGACTTTTCTTACATTTGTAATATCTGGACGGACGAAGAATCGCCGATGAAGATAAGGAACGTCGTGACATCTCCGTCAGCAACGTTCTACAATGTTTCTTCTTGACTAGCAGCAACTACTACGACACCATCAGCATCTATGGTCAAGGCTGCGGCCAATAACTCCCAAATCTTTACTGATTATCTGGAATCGGCGGCTGATGAAAATATAATGGATCGTCTTGATTTTCCTTAAAGAAGATAATGTTCCAGGATGCTTTTTGTCCTCACTTCGGAATATGTTAATCGGATTCCTGGTCACACTTTACGTTGAAGGAGCTGTTCTTGATGTACTTAATTTTATTCTCGTCGAGGTCGCATCGTTCATATTGAATTTTCTTGCTATCGGACGAGGAGAGTTGATCTTCCTCCAACCGTACTCGTGTCTTCATGTGAGAGACTGTAAGGAGGCTGCTTCCCTGGCAAGCTTGTAGACATTCTGCCTTCTACGGACTACGAGGGTACCACGTGTGAGCTCTACGACTGTCTCTTCTTTGGGCTCAATCCAGCGATTTGGACTTTACAACGCCTACAGGACAATTATTATCTCTGTTCGTGACTTTAAAATCTGTTATTATTTTTATGTTATGTTTGCGTTATGAGTCATTGGTTATTTTGGGTCTTTAGTTTTCTCTTATTCTAATTGAACAATTCTTTATTTAGATTACTTATCATTTCTGTGTGTGTATGTGAGGTAATTCACACTGTTCACTGTTTAATATATTCCATTTTTAACATTTATTGGAATGTGTGTGTGTTCCAGATAACTTCCTCTAGGGGGTGAAGCGTCCTTGAAGTGAAGTCGAAGGAAGGAACTTTTTATTCTCATCTTTGACAATCTGAATTCAGATTAAAAAATTTTCAGTTGTTTTAGGAAACCTAGGATATTTTTTGTCCGTACTTGATGAAGAAGATGATAGTGCTGATTAAAAACGCTTACATGGAATTGGAGGGAACATCCTAAGGTCAGACTCGATCCAATCCTTCGTGTTGCCTTCTCAGTGTTTTAGTTCTTTAGTAAATGGTTTTTCTTGATTTCTTGTTTAAGCCTGTGAACCGTTTCTGAGCCTGGGACGTGTCATTGGTTATTTTCCTGCAACGACGTCATCAAACATTTCAAACTGGTGCAAGGAAATTTTCATTCAAAGGTTCGTACAGATCTTTATTTATTGATGTAACAAAACTTAATAAATTCACGTTTCTTCTGAGAACCCAAAAAATTACCAATTGTTTCTTGAAGTGTGTTACATGGCGGCTGAAGTCCTTACTGGCGACTCTACAAAATAGAAACATTCCAGAAGGTCGACATGGAGGAAATTAGCCTTTGATGATGAGACCGTCTCATGGAGGAGTGACGCATGTTTACATTTTGTAGGTGATGTTATGATTTATGTTAAAAATGAAATCTCTGCTATTGACGTTCAAAGATACACGTTGACCAATGTCTAAGACCATCATCATCTAATCTAAGTTATTTGCTTTTGTTTTGATATATGCATGATTTAATTGTGTACACATGCAACTTGTTCAATAGCCGTCGCTGAAATTAATGTAATTATCACTCATGAGGACAACGAACATGACGTAGTGAGTTTTTCTATTCTTCTCAGCTTCATTGAAATGAATCGCTCAAGTGACAGTGGATTGAAATTAAATTGTTTATATTTTGTTTCATGATAAGTAAAAACATCCATCCACTGACTTTCTGTGTAACTACACCTCTATGTCATATACTACTCAGTTAACAGGAACAGAGTAGTTTTTGTAATATTTTCAGCAGTAATTTTCTGCCCTGTTCCTACCTATACATTCAAATAATGCAGACTCAGTTTTATGCGCCTGTTATGCAGACATCACATATGACACTTGTACGTTTAGTTGCCTACGTAAAAGGAGGTTTAGATGGTGAATCTAAAGGACTATTTGACATTGATACCAACAATAAATCTTACATAGTGAAATTACAATTAACGTCTACATAAGGTTGGAATATCCTCTACGAGACTCATTCATTCTGTATTATAGATATTTATTTATTCAGGCAACATGTCAATATCTATTCTTCAGTTAATTTATTTCCTGTTTCTCAGCAAGTCAATGTATTAATTTATTTTCCTCCAACGATTTATTGTTTCACTTTGCCTAGATCTTTAAAATTGATAAGAAATTTAGCAAAATTCTCCACCCATTCATTTCTGTCTGATTACAATTTTCTCCTGTCTTTCTATTTCTCTTTCTCTCTTTCTCAGTTATTCCTCAAGGTGTTTCCTTTTACTTCTGTTGGGTTTTCCTCTCTGTGGTCTACTGAATACCACAAATTCAATCTCTTCGTTGTACATTTACTCAATTAGTGGCACTATCAGGCCCTTGAGGGTCACAACATCTTTGACACTAGGTTAAATCTTTTTTCAGATAGTCCACAAACCTCCACAGCGGGATAAGGAATGTACACAATAAATATTTGGTAACAAAAAGGAATGCGAAAACGTTGAATGTTTAATGTAAATGAAGTTCTGCTTCACCATCCAGGACAGGGGGAAATTCTCCAAATACTCTGTAGGCTTTGGCCTACTTCTTCAGGAGACTCGCATCTCTTGTGCTGTGTCGGCCAGCATGAGGGTTGAGTTTCTCTTGGAAAAATAGGTTAATTTCTCCAGAATAATTGAAGAATTTTCCCGTCTCTGAATGTCGAAGTTGACCTTCAATATGAGGGAAACCTCACACTTTCTATCGTTAGCCAAACACCCGATTGAGTATCTTATTGGAAATTCCTGACCCGCTTTTTAACCACCAGGCAATCTCTTAAACGTCTATTGTGTTGTCCAACAGGAAATCTGCCCTTTTTCTGGATTCTTTTTCCGTTGTTAGGACCATTGAAGCCTGCCATTTATTCTAATTAAACCATTGAACCAAACTTTCCAGTCATATAGAGGCTCCCACGAGCACTGACTCGCCTGATATTAACCTTCAAGCATCCAAACAGAGTTGCTGCCGTCTTAGGAACAATCACAATGTCGTTATCGTCATGAATTCTGTGACAATATGGAACACCAAATATTTAAACATTTCGGGGTTTATGCTGCATTAATAACTCCCATTTCACTATAAAATAGTTGTGGATTCTCTATCAAAATTCCCATCAATTTATTTTTTTTCTTATCTTTTAACAATGCCTCATTATGAATTATTGTATTAAATTTCTCCCATTGTTTTAAACTTTATACTTTTTAAGTATCTTCGGCACAAGTTAAAAAATTTACAACAAGACATGTCTCAGGTAATTATTCATGTATGCCCCGAGTTACTTCCATCTTACGTCTTTCAATGTATTTCACTTTTTACGTAGTTCAAAGTTTCATTTAATCGCTGATTTTCGAATGAATATTACAAATGGGTTCGGTTAAGAGGCGCTTCGACTTTTCTTACATTTGTAATATCTGGACGGACGAAGAATCGCCGATGAAGATAAGGAACGTCGTGACATCTCCGGCAGCAACATTCTACAATGTTTCTTCTTGACTAGCAGCAACTACTACGACACCATCAGCATCTATGGTCAAGGCTGCGGCCAATAACTCCCAAATCTTTACTGATTATCTGGAATCGGCGGCTGACGAAAATAAAATGGATCGTCTTGGTTTTCCTTAAAGAAGATAATGTTCCAGGATGCTTTTTGTCCTCACTTCGGAATATGTTAATCGGATTCCTCGTCGGTCTTTACGTTGAAGGAGCTGTTCTTGATGTACTTAATTTTATTCTCGTCGAGGTCGCATCAATCTTGTTGAATTTTCTTGATATCGTCCGAGAATAGTTGATCTTCCTCCAACCGTACTCGTGTCTTCATGTGAGAGACTGTAAGGAGGCTGCTTCCCTGGCAAGCTTGTAGACATTCTGCCTTCTACGGACTACGAGGGTACCACGTGTGAGCTCTACGACTGTCTCTTCTTTGGGCTCAATCCAGCGATTTGGACTTTACAACGGCTACAGGACAATTATTATCTCTGTTCGTGACTTTAAAATCTGTTATTATTTTTATGTTATGTTTGCGTTATGAGTCATTGGTTATTTTTGGTCTTTAGTTTTCTCTTATTCTAATTGAACAATTCTTTATTTAGATTACTTATCATTTCTGTTTGTGTATGTGAGGTAATTCACACTGTTCACTGTTTAATATATTTCATTTTTAACATTTACTTAAATGTGTGTGTGTTCCAGATAACTTCCTCTAAAGGGTGAAGCGTCCTTGAAGTGAAGTCGAAAGAAGGAACTTTTTATTCTCATCTCTGACCATCTGAATTCAGATTAAAAAATTTTCAGTTTGTTTTAGGAAACCTAGGATATTTTTTGTCAGTACTTGATGAGGAAGATGACGAGTGTTGATTGAAAACGCTTGCATGGAATTGGAGGCAATTCCTAAGGTCAGACTCGATCCAAACCTTCGTGTTACCGTCTCAATGTTTTAGTTCTTTAGTAAATGGTTTTTCTTGATTTCTTGTTTAAGCCTATGAACCGTTTCTGATCCTGGGGCGTTTCATTGGTTATTTACCTGCAACGACGTCATCAAACATTTCAAACTGGTGCAAGGAAATTTTCATTCAAAGGTTCGTTCAGATCTTTATTTATTGATGTAACAAAACTTAATAAATTCACGTTTCTTCTGAGAACCCAAAAAATTACCAATTGTTTCTTGAATTGTGTTACATGGCGGCTGATGTCCTTACTGGCGACTCTACTAAATAGAAACATTCCAGAAGGTCGACATGGAGGAAATTAGCCTTTGATGATGAGACCGTCTCATGGAGGAGTGACGCAGGATTACATTTTGTAGGTGATGTTATGATTTATGTTAAAAATGAAATCTCTGTTATTGTCGTTCAAAGATACACGTTGACCAGTGTCAAAGATCATCATCATTTAATCTAACTTATTTGCTTTCATTTTCATATATTCATGATTTAATTGTGTGGAAAAGCAACTTTTTTATTAGTCGTCCCTGGTATTAATGTTATTATCTCTCCTGAGGACAACGAACATGTCGTAGTGAGTTTTTCTATTCTTCTCAGCTTCATTGAAATGAATCGCTCAAGTGACACTGGATTGAAATTGAATTGTTTATATTTTGTTTCATGATAAGTAAAAACCACCATCTACTGACTTCCTGTGTAACTACACCTCTATGTCATACACTACTCAGTTAACAGGAACAGAGTTGTTTTTGTAATATTTTCAACACTAATTTTCTGCCCAGTTCCTACCTACACATTGTTTTAAATCAGCCTCGCTTCCATGCGCCTGTTGTGCAGGCATCCCAAGTTGCACTGGTACGTTTAGTTGCCTACGTACAAGGAGGGTTTAGATTGAGTAATCTACAACACTCCTGAATGAGGGATACCAACAATAAAACTTTGCTAATTTACAATTGTGGCCCACATAAGGATGGAAGATCCTCTACGTCACACATTCATTCTCTCACAATAGATATTTATTTATTCAGGCGGCATGAAAGTAATGTATTCTTTATATTAAATTCATTTCCTTTTTCTTAGCAGGTCAATGTATTAATTTATTTTCCTCCCACGATTTATTGTTCCACTTTGTCTAGATTTTTAAAATTGATACGAAATTTAGCAAAATTCTCCACCCATTCATTTCTGTCTGTTAACAATTTTTTCCTGGCTTTCTATTTCTCTATCACTTAATCTCTTACTCAGTTATTCCCTCAAGGTGTTTCCCTGTACTCCGGTTGGGTTTTATGACCCTGAACTATTATTCCTTTCCTTCTCATCTAATGAATACCACAAATTCAATCTCTTAGTTGTCCATTAACTCAATTAGTGGCTCTTTCAGGCCCTTGAGAGTCACAACATCTTTGACACTAGGTTCAATCTTTCTTCATATAGTCCACAAACCTCCACACCACGAAGAGGAATGTACACAATAAATATTAGGTAACAAAAAGGAAGGGCGGAAACGTTGAGTGTTTTTTGTAAATGAAGTTCAGCTTCACCATTCAGGAAAGGAGGAAATTCTCCCAATGCTCTGTAGGCTTTGGCCTATTTCTTCAGGAAACTCGCATCTCTTGTGCTGTGCCGGCCAGCATGAGGGTTGAGCTTCTCTTGGAAAAATAGGTTAATTTCTCCAGAATATTTGAAGAATTTTCCCGTCTCTGAATGTCGAAGTTGACCTTAAATATGAGGTAACCGTCACACTTTCTATGTTTAGCCAAACGCACGATTCCGTTTCTTATTGGAAATTCCTGACCAGGTTCTTAACCACCAGGCAATCACTTAAACGTCTATTTTGTTGTTTTATCAGGAAAGGCTGCAATTTTTCCGGATTTATTTTTCCTTTGTTATGTCCATTGACGCCTGCCATTTATTCTAACCAAACTTTCCAGTCATATGGAGGCTCCAACGAGCACTGACTCTCCTTCAAGCATCCAAACAAAGTTTAGGAACAATCACAATGTTGTTATCGTCAGGAATTCTGTAACAATATGGAATACCAAATATTTAAACATTTCGGGGTTTATGCTGCTTTAATAACTCCCATTTCACTATAAAATAGTTGTGGATTCTCTATCAAAATTCCCATCAATTTATTTTTTTCTTATCTTTTAACAATGCCTCATTTGTTTTAAACTTTATACTTTTCAAGTATCTTCGGCACAAGTTAAAAAAATTTACAACAAGGCATGTCTGAGGTAATTATTCATGTATGCCCCGAGTTACTTCCATCTTACGTCTTTCAATGTATTTCACTTTTTACGTAGTTCAAAGTTTTATTTAATCGCTGATTTTCGAAATCAATATTACAAATGGGTTCGGTTAAGAGGCGCTTCGACTTTTCTTACATTTGTAATATCTGGACGGACGAAGAATCGCCGATGAAGATAAGGAACGTCGTGACATCTCCGGCAGCAACGTTCTACAATGTTTCTTCTTGACTAGCAGCAACTACTACGACACCATCAGCATCTATGGTCAAGGCTGCGGCCAATAACTCCCAAATCTTTACTGATTATCTGGAATCGGCGGCTGACGAAAATATAATGGATCGTCTTGGTTTTCCTTAAAGAAGATAATGTTCCAGGATGCTTTTTGTCCTCACTTCGGAATATGTTAATCGGATTCCTCGTCGGTCTTTACGTTGAAGGAGCTGTTCTTGATGTACTTAATTTTATTCTCGTCGAGGTCGCATCGTTCATATTGAATTTTCTTGCTATCGGACGAGGAGAGTTGATCTTCCTCCAACCGTACTCATGTCTTCATGTGAGAGACTAAGGAGGCTGCTTCCCTGGCAAGCTTGTAGACATTCTGCCTTCTACGGACTACGAGGGTACCACGTGTGAGCTCTACGACTGTCTCTTCTTTGAGCTCAATCCAGCGATTTGGACTTCACAACGGCTACAGGACTTTTATTATTACTCTGTTATTATTTTCATGTTATGTTTACGTTATGAGTCATTGGTTATTTTGGGTCTTTAGTTTTCTTTTATTCTAATTTAAATAATTCTTTATTTAGATTAATTATAATTTCTGTGTTTGTATGTGTGGTAATTCACACTGTTCACTGTTTAATATATTTCATTTTTAACACTTGTTAACATTTATTGGAATGTGTGTGTGTTCCAGATAACTTCCTCTAGGGGGTGAAGCGTCCTTGAAGTGAAGTCGAAGGAAGGAACTTTTTATTCTCATCTTTGACAATCTGAATTCAGATTAAAAAATTTTCAGTTTGTTTTAGGAAACCTAGGATATTTTTTGTCAGTACTTGATGAGGAAGATGACGAGTGTTGATTGAAAACGCTTGCATGGAATTGGAGGCAATTCCTAAGGTCAGACTCGATCCAAACCTTCGTGTTGCCTTCTCAATGTTTTAGTTCTGTAGTAAATGGTTTTTCTTGATTTCTTGTTTAAGCCTGTGAACCGTTTCTGAGCCTGGGACGTGTCATTTGTTATTTTCCTGCAACGACGTCATCAAACATTTCAAACTGGTGCAAGGAAATTTTCATTCAAAGGTTCGTTCAGATCTTTATTTATTGATGTAACAAAACTTAATAAATTCACGTTTCTTCTGAGAACCCAAAAAATTACCAATTGTTTCTTGAATTGTGTTACATGGCGGCTGATGTCCTTACTGGCGACTCTACAAAATAGAAACATTCCAGAAGGTCGACATGGAGGAAATTAGCCTTTGATGATGAGACCAGCTCATGGAGGAGTGACGCAGGATTACATTTTGTAGGTGATGTTATGATTTATGTTAAAAATGAAATCTCTGTTATTGACGTTCAAAGATGCACGTTGACCAATGTCTAAGACCATCATCATTTAATCTAAGTTATTTGCTTTTGTTTTGATATATTCATGATTTAATTGTTTGCACATGCAACTTGTTCAATAGCTGTCGCTGGTATTAATGTAATTATTACTACTGAGAACAACGAACATGACGTAGTGAGTTCTTCTATTCTTCTTAGCTTCAAGTGACAGTGGATTGAAATTAAATTGTTTATATTTTGTTTCATGATGAGTAAAAACCACCATCCTCTGACTTTCTGTGTAACTACACCTCTATGTCATATACTACTCAGTTAACAGGAACAAAGTTGTTTTTTTAATATCTTCAGCAGTAAATTTCTGCTCTGTTCCTACCGATACATTCAAATAATGCAGATTCAGTTTTATGCGCCTGTTATGCAGACATTACAAATGACATGTGTACGTTTAGTTGCCTACGTACAAGGGGATTAAGATGGTGAATCTAAAGGACTTTTTGACAGGGATATCAACAATAAAACTTATATAGTGAAATTGCAATTAACGTCTACATAAGGATGGAATATCCTCTACGAGACTCATTCATTCTTTATTATAGATATTTATTTATTCAGCAACATGTCAATATCTATTCTAAAGTTAATTTATTTCCTGTTTCTCAGTAAGTCAATGTATTAATTTATTTTCCTCCCACGATTTATTGTTCCACTTTGCTTTGATCTTTCAAATTGATCAGAAATTTAGCAAAATTGTCCACCCATTCATTTCTGTCTGATTACAATTTTCGCCTGGCTTTCTATTTCTCTTAATCTCTTAATCTCTTTCTCATTTATTCCTCAAGGTGTTTCTCTTACTACTGATGGGTTTTTCCTCTCCTACTGGTCTACTGAATACCACAAATTCAATCTCTTCGTTGTACTTTTACTCAATAAGTGGCTCTATCAGGTCGTTAAGAGTCGCAACATCTTTAACACTAGGATCAATCTTTCTTCAGATAGTTCACAAACCTCCACACCGGGATAAGGAATGTACACAATAAATATTTGGTAAGAAAAAGGAAGGCGGAAACGTTGAGTGTTTTTTGTAAATGAAGTTCAGCTTCACCATTCAGGACAGGGGGAAATTCTGCAAATACTCTGTAGGCTTTGGCCAATTTCTTCAGGATACTCGCATCTCTTGTGCTGTGTCGGCCAGCATGATGGTTGAGTTTCTCTTGGAAAAATAGGTTAATTTCTCCAGAACATTTGAAAAATTTTCCCGTCTCTGAATGTCGAAGTTGACCTTAAATATGAGGTAAACCTCACATTTTCTATCGTTAACCAAACACCCGATTGAGTATCTTATTGGAAATTCCTGACCCGCTTCTTAACCACCAGGCAATCTCTTAAACGTCTATTTTGTTGTTTTATCAGGAAAGGCTGCCATTTTTCTGGATTCTTTTTCCGTTGTTAGGACCATTGACGCCTATCATTTATTCTAATTAAACTATTCAACCACGCTTTCCAGTCATATGGAGGCCCCCACGAGCACTGACTCGCCTGATATTAACATTCAAGCATCCAAACAGAGTTGCTGCCGTCTTAAGAACAATCACAATGTCGTTATCGTCATGAATTCTGTGACAATATGGAACACCAAATATTTAAACATTTCGGGGTTTATGCTGCTTTAATAACTCCCATTTCACTATAAAATAGTTGTGGATTCTCTATCAAAATTCCCATCAATTTATTTTTTTTCTTATCTTTTAACAATGCCTCATTATGAATTATTGTATTAAATTTCTCCCATTGTTTTAAACTTTATACTTTTCAAGTATCTTCGGCACAAGTTAAAAAAATTTTCAACAAGGCATGTCTGAGGTAATAATTCATGTATGCCCCGAGTTACTTCCATCTTACGTCTTTCAATGTATTTCACTTTTTACGTAGTTCAAAGTTTCATTTAATCGCTGATTTTCGAATGAATATTACAAATGGGTTCGGTTAAGAGGCGCTTCGACTTTTCTTACATTTGTAATATCTGGAGGGACGAAGAATCGCCGATGAAGATAAGGAACGTCGTGACATCTCCGGCAGCAAAGTTTTACAATGTTTCTTCTTGACTAGCAGCAACTACTACGACACCATCAGCATCTATGGTCAAGGCTGCGGCCAATAACTCCCAAATCTTTACTGATTATCTGGAATCGGCGGCTGACGAAAATAAAATGGATCGTCTTGGTTTTCCTTAAAGAAGATAATGTTCCAGGATGCTTTTTGTCCTCACTTCGGAATATGTTAATCGGATTCCTCGTCGGTCTTTACGTTGAAGGAGCTGTTCTTGATGTACTTAATTTTATTCTCGTCGAGGTCGCATCAATCTTGTTGAATTTTCTTGATATCGTCCGAGAATAGTTGATCTTCCTCCAACCGTACTCGTGTCTTCATGTGAGAGACTGTAAGGAGGCTGCTTCCCTTGCAAGCTTGTAGAAATTCTGCCTTCTACGGACTACGAGGGTACCACGTGTGAGCTCTACGACTGTCTCTTCTTTGGGCTCAATCCAGCGATTTGGACTTTACAACGGCTACAGGACAATTATTATCTCTGTTCGTGACTTTAAAATCTGTTATTATTTTTATGTTATGTTTGCGTTATGAGTCATTGGTTATTTTGGGTCTTGAGTTTTCTTTTATTCTAATTGAACAATTCTTTATTTAGATTACTTATAATTTCTGTGTGTGTATGTGTGGTAATTCACACTGTTCACTGTTTAATATATTTCATTCTTAACATTTATTGGAATGTGTGTGTGTTCCAGATAACTTCCTCTAGGGGGTGAAATGTCCTTGAGGTGAAGTCGAAAGAAGCAACCTTTTTATTCTCATTTCTGTCAATCTGAATTCAGATCAAAAAATTTTCAGTTTGTTTTAGGAAACCTAGGATATTTTTTGTCCGTACTTGATGAAGAAGATGATGAGTGTTGATTAAAAACGCTTACATGGAATTGGAGGGAACTTCCTAAGGTCAGACTCGATCCAAACCTTCGTGTTGCCTTCTAAATGTTTTAGTTCTTTAGTAAATGGTTTTTCTTGATTTCTTGTTTAAGCCTGTGAACCGTTTCTGAGCCTGGGACGTGTCATTGGTTATTTTCCTGCAACGACGTCATCAAACATTTCAAACTGGTGCAAGGAAATTTTCATTCAAAGGTTCGTACAGATCTTTATTTATTGATGTAACAAAACTTAATAAATTCACGTTTCTTCTGAGAAACCAAAAAATTACCAATTGTTTCTTGAATTGTGTTACATGGTGGCTGATGTCCTTACTGGCGACTCTACAAAATAGAAACATTCCAGAAGGTCGACATGGAGGAAATTAGCCTTTGATGATGAGACCGTCTCATGGAGGAGTCACGCAGGATTACATTTTGTAGGTGATGTTATGATTTATGTTAAAAATGAAATCTCTGCTATTGACGTTCAAAGATACACGTTGACCAATGTCTAAGACCATCATAATTTAATCTAAGTTATTTGCTTTTGTTTTCATATATTCATGATTTAATTGTGTACACATGCAACTTGTTCAATAGCCGTCGCTGGAATTAATGTAATTATCACTCCTGAGGACAACGAACATGACGTAGTGAGTTTTTCTATTCTTCTCAGCTTCATTGAAATGAATCGCTCAAGTGACAGTGGATTGAAATTAAATTGTTTATATTTTGTTTCATGATGAGTAAAAACCACCATCCACTTACTTTCTGTGTAACTACACCTCTATGTCATATACTACTCAGTTAACAGGAACAAAGTTGTTTTTTTAATATTTTCAGCAGTAATTTTCTGCTCTGTTCCTACCGATACATTCAAATAATGCAGATTCAGTTTTATGCGCCTGTTATGCAGACATTACAAATGACATGTGTACGTTTAGTTGCCTACGTACAAGGGGATTTAGATGATGATTCTAAAGGACTGATTGACAGGGATATCAACAATAAAACTTATATAGTGAAATTACAATTAACGTCTACATAAGGATGGAATATCCTCTACGAGACTCATTCATTCTTTATTATAGATATTTATTTATTCAGCAACATGTCAATATCTATTCTTCAGTTAATTTATTTCCTGTTTCTCAGTAAGTCAATGTATTAATTTATTTTCCTCCCACGATTTATTGTTCCACTTTGCTTTGATCTTTCAAATTGATCAGAAATTTAGCAAAATTGTCCACCCATTCATTTCTGTCTGATTACAATTTTCGCCTGGCTTTCTATTTCTCTTAATCTCTTAATCTCTTTCTCATTTATTCCTCAAGGTGTTTCCTTTACTACTGTTGGGTTTTTCCTCTCCTACTGGTCTACTGAATACCACAAATTCAATCTCTTCGTTGTACTTTTACTCAATTAGTGGCTCTATCAGGTCGTTAAGAGTCGCAACATCTTTAACACTAGGTTCAATCTTTCTTCAGATAGTTCACAAACCTCCACACCGGGATAAGGAATGTACACAATAAATATTTGGTAACAAAAAGGAAGGCGGAAACGTTGAGTGTTTTTTGTAAATGAAGTTCAGCTTCACCATCCAGGACAGGGGGAAATTCTGCAAATACTCTGTAGGCTTTGGCCAATTTCTTCAGGAGACTCGCATCTCTTGTGCTGTGTCGGCCAGCATGAGGGTTGAGTTTCTCTTGGAAAAATAGGTTAATTTCTCCAGAACATTTGAAAAATTTTCCCGTCTCTGAATGTCGAAGTTGACCTTAAATATGAGGTAAACCTCACACTTTCTATCGTTAACCAAACACCCGATTGAGTACCTTATTGGAAATTCCTGACCCGCTTCTTAACCACCAGGCAATCTCTTAAACGTCTATTGTGTTGTTCATCAGGAAAGGCTGCCATTTTTCTGGATTCTTTTTCCGTTGTTAGGACCATTGACGCCTATCATTTATTCTAATTAAACTATTCAACCACACTTTCCAGTCATATGGAGGCCCCCACGAGCACTGACTCGCCTGATATTAACATTCAAGCATCCAAACAGAGTTGCTGCCGTCTTAGGAACAATCACAATGTCGTTATCGTCAGGAATTCTGTGACAATATGGAAGACCAAATATTTTAACACTACGGGGTTTATGCTGCTTTAATAACTCCCATTTCACTATAAAATAGTTGTGGATTCTCTATCAAAATTCCCATCAATTCCTTTTTTTCTCATCTTATAACAATGCCTCGTTATTAATTATTGTATTAAATTTCTCCCATAGTTTTAAACTTTCTACATTTCAAGTATCTTCGTCACAAGTTAATAAATTTACAACAAGACATGTCTGAGGTAATTATTCATGGATGCCCAGAGTTACTTCCATCTTACGTCTTTCAATGTACTTCACTTTTTACGTAGTTTAAAGTTTCATTTAATCGCTGATTTTCGAATGAATAATACAAATGGGTTTGGTTAAGAGACGCTTCGACTTTTCTTACATTTGTAATATCTGGAGGGACGAAGAATCGCCGATGAAGATAAGGAACGTCGTGACATTTCCTGCAACAACGTTCTACAATGTTTCTTCTTGTATACCAGCAACTACTACGACGCCATCAGCATCTATGGTCATGGCTGTGAACGATATCATCCAAGTCTTCACTTGATTGTCTGCAACCACGTCCGTCAGATGACAAAGGAAAAATAATCGTCTTGGCTTTCCTTAAAGAAGATAATGTTCCAGGATGCTTTTTGTCCTCACTTCGGAATATGTTAAACGGATTCCTTGTCGGTCTTTACATTAAATGAGCTGAGTCTTGATGTACCTAATTTTATTCTCATCCGAGTCGCATCGTTCATATTGAATTTTCTTGCTATCGGACGAGGAGAGTTGATCTTCCTCCAACCGTACTCGTGTCTTCATGTGAGAGACTAAGGAGGCTGCTTCCCTGGCAAGCTTGTAGACATTCTGCCTTCTACGGACTACGAGGGTACCACGTGTGAGCTCTACGACTGTCTCTTCTTTGGGCTCAATCCAGCGATTTGGACTTCACAACGGCTACAGGACTTTACTCTGCTCGTGACTTTAAAATCTGTTATTATTTTTATTTTATGTTTGCGTTATGAGTAATTGGTTGTTTTGAGTTTTTAGTTTTATTTTATTCTAATCGAACAATTCTTGATTTAGATTACTTATAATTTCTGTGTTGTATGTGAGGTAATTCACACCGTTCACTGTTTAAAATAATTTAATTTTTAACATTTAACATTTAGTTGAATGTGTTTGTGTTCCAGATAACTTCCTCTAGGGGGTGAAGCGTCCTTAAGGTGATGCCGAAAGAAGAATCTTTTTATTCCCATTTCTGTCAATCTGAATTCAGATTCAAAATTTTTCAGTTTGTTTTAGGAAACACAGGATATTTTTTTGTTAGTATTTGATGTGGAAGATTGATGAGTGATGTTTAAAAACGCTTACATGGAATTTTCTAAGGCAATTTTTTAAGGTCAGACTCGATCCAAACCTTCGTGTTACCTTCTCACTGTTTTAGTTCTGTAGTAAATGGTTTTTCTTGATTTCTTGTTTAAGCCTGTGAACCGTTTCTGAGCCTGCGGCGTGTCCTTGGTTATTTTCCTGCAACGACGTCGTCATCAAACATTTCAAACTAGTGTGAGGAAATTTTCATTCAAAGGTTAGTTGAGATCTTTATTTATTGATGTAAAAAAACTTAATAAATTCACGTTTCTTCTGAGAACCCAAAAAGTTACCAATTATTTCTTGAATTGTTTTACATGGCGACTGATGTCCTTACTGTCGACTCTACAAAATAGAAACGTTCCAGAAGGTCGACATGGATGAAATTAGCCTTTGATGATGAGACCGTCTCATGGAGGAGTGACGCAGGAGTATATTTTGTAGGTCATGTTATCATTTATATTAACTGTCATCTCCGCTATTGACGTTCAAAGATGAACGTTGACCAGTGTCAAAGATCATCATCATTTAATCTAACTTATTTGCTTTCATTTTCATATATTCATGATTTAATTGTGTGGAAAAGCAACTTTTTTATTAGTCGTCCCTGGTATTAATGTTATTATCACTCCTGAGGACAACGAACATGTCGTAGTGAGTTTTTCTATTCTTCTCAGCCTAATTGAAATGAATCGCTCAAGTGACACTGGATTGAAATTGAATTGTTTATATTTTGTTTCATGATAAGTAAAAACCACCATCTACTGACTTCCTGTGTAACTACACCTCTATGTCATACACTACTCAGTTAACAGGAACAGAGTTGTTTTTGTAATATTTTCAACACTAATTTTCTGCTCAGTTCCTACCTACACATTGTATTAAATCAGCCTCGCTTCCATGTGCCTGTTGTGCAGATATCCCAAGTTGCACTTGTATGTTTAGTTGCCTACGTACAAGGAGGGTTTAGATGGAGTAATCTACAAGACTCCTGAATGAGGGATACCAACAATAAAACTTTGCTAATTTACAATTGTGGCCCACATAAGGATGGAACATGCTCTACATTACACATTCATTCTCCCACAATAGATATTTATTTATTCAGTCGGCATGAAAGTAATGTATTCTTTATATTAAATTTATTTACTTTTTCTTAGCAGGTCAATGTATTAATTTATTTTCCTCCCACGATTTATTGTTCCACTTTGTCTAGATTTTTAAAATTGTTACGAAATTTAGCAAAATTCTCCACCCATTTATTTCTGTCTGTTAACAATTTTCTCCTGGCTTTCTATTACTCTATCACTTAATCTCTTACTCAGTTATTCCCTCAAGGTGTTTCCCTGTACTCCGGTTGGGTTTTATGACCCTGAACTATTATTCCTTTCCTTCTCATCTAATGAATACCACAAATTCAATCTCTTAGTTGTCCATTTACTCAATTAGTGGCTCTATCAGGCCCTTGAGAGTCACAACATCTTTGACACTAGGTTCAATCTTTCTTCATATAGTCCACAAACCTCCACACCGGGATAAGGAATATACACAATAAATATTTGGTAACAAAAAGGAAGGCGAAAACGTTGAGTGTTTTTTGTAAATGAAGTTCAGCTTCACCATCCAGGACAGGGGGAAATTCTCCAAATACTCTGTAGGCTTTGTCCTACTTCTTCAGGAGACTCGCATCTCTTGTGCTGTGTCGGCCAGCATGAGGGTTGAGTTTCTCTTGGAAAAATAAGTTAATTTCTCCAGAATATTTGAAGGATTTTCCCGTCTCTGAATGTCGAAGTTGACCTTAAATATGAGGTAAACCTCACACTTTCTATCGTTAGCCAAACACACGATTGAGTATCTTTTTGGAAATTCCTGACACGCTTCTTAACCACCAGGCAATCTCTTAACCCTCCATTGTGTTGCACCAACAGAAAAGTCTGCCATTTTTCTGGATTCTTTTTTTCTTTGTTAGGACTATAGACGCCTGCCATTTATTCTAATTAAACCATTTAACCACATTTTCTAGTCTTATGGACGCTCCCACGAGCACTGACTCCCCTGATATTAACCTTCAAGCATTCAAACAGAGTCTCTGCCGTCTTAGGAACAATCACAATGTTGTTATTGTCAGGAATTCTGTAACAATATGGAATATCAAATATTTTAATACTTAAGGGTTTATGCTACTGTAATAACTCCCATTTCACTATAAAATAGTTGTGGATTCTCTATCAAAATTCCCATGAATTCCTTTTTTTTCTCATCTTTCAACATTGCATAATTATTCATTGTTGTATTAAATTTCTCCCATTGTTTTAAACTTTCTACTTTTCATGTACCTTCGGCACAAGTTAAAAAAATTTACAACAAGGCATGTCTGAGGAATTGATTTATAGAAGCCCAGAGTTACCTCCATCTTTCAATGTATTTCTCTTTTTACGTAGATGAAAGTTTCAGTAAATCGCCGATTTTCTAATGAATTTCAAAAATGGGTCAGGTTAAGAGACGCTTCGACTTTTCTTTAATTTGTAATATCTAGAGGGACGAAGAATCGCCGATGAAGATAAGGAACGTCGTGACATCTCCGGCAGCAACGTTCTACAATGTTTCTTCTTGTCTACCAGCAACTACTACGACGTGATCAGCATCTATGGTCAATTATGCGAACGATATCCTCCACATCTTCTCTTGATTGTCTGCAGCCACGTCCGTCAGATGATTAAAGGAAAAATTATCGTCTTGGCTTTCCTTAAAGTAGATAAAATTCCAGGATGC
Organism: Zhengitettix transpicula; assembly: GCA_037074705.1. NCBI lineage: Eukaryota > Metazoa > Arthropoda > Insecta > Orthoptera > Tetrigidae > Zhengitettix > Zhengitettix transpicula. Next base: position 55,926,260 of record CM073596.1, on the reverse strand, counting down.
TTTTTGTCCTCACTTCGGAATATGTTAAACGTATTCCTCGTCGGTCTTTACATTAAATGGGCTGAGTCTTGATGTACTTAATTTTATTCTCTTTGAGGTCGCATCGTTAATATTGAATTTTCTTGCTATCGGCCGAGGAGAGTTGGTTTTGACCAACCGTACTCGTGTCTTCATGTGAGAGACTTTAAGGAGGCTGAAGTCCCTGGCAAGCTTGTAGACAATCTGCCTTCTACGGACTACGAGGATACCACGTGTGAGCTCTACGACCGTCTCTACTTTGGCTCCATCCATAATTGAAAACTTCTATCTGACTTTGATTATTACTCTGCACGTCATAATGAAATGGGGAATTTGTTTCTTTTATGTTTGCCTTATATATAATTAGTATATTTTGGTCTTTAGTTTTCTATTTATTAAAATAGAATACTGAAAGATGTGCAATACTTTAGTATATATCTGTATTTATTTGCTAATTCATTGTTTAATATATGTAATTTTTAACTTGGTAACATTTAGTTGAATGTGCGTGTTACAGATAAGATCCTCTTGAGGTCAAGTCGAAAGGATAATCTTATTTCTGCTGTTGTCGTTAATGTGAACTTATTTTTGTTATTTCAGGAAAAAAGAGCAATTATTTTCGTCTGTACTTGATGAGGAAGATGACGTGTGTGGATTAAAAACGCTTACATTGAATTGGAGGCAATTTTCTCAGGTCAGACTCGATCCAAAGCTGCGATTATTATTCTCAAATTTTTAGTTCTGTATTAAATGTTTTTTCTTGATTTGAGCCTGTGAACTGTTTATGAGCCTGCGGCGTGTCCTTGGTTATTTTCCTGCAACGACGTCATCAAACATTTCATACTGGTGTGAGGAAATTTTCATTCAAAGGTTAGTTCAGATCTTTATTTATTGATGTAACAAAACTTAATAAATTCACGTTTCATCTGAGAACCCAAACAGTTACCAATTGTTTCTTGAATTGTGTTACATGGCGGCTGATGTCCTTACTTGCGGCTCTACAAAAATAATCGTTCCAGAACGTCGACATGGAGGAAATTAGCCTTTGATGATGAGACCATCTCGTGGAGGAGTGACGCAGGAGTAGATTTTGTAGGTCATGTTATGATTTATATTAAAACTGTCATTTCTGCTATTGACATGTAAAGATGCACGTTGACCAACGTATCACATCATCAACCTTTAATCTATTATTTGCTTTCATTTTCATATATTCATGATTTAATTGTGTGGAAAAGAAACTTTTTCATTAGTCGTCCCTGGTATTAAAGTATATATCACTCCTGAGGACATCGAACTTGACGTGGTGAGTTTTTATATTCTTCTCAGCTGAATTGAAATGAATCGCTCATGTGATAGTGGATTTAAATTAAATTGTTTATATTTAGTTTCATGATAAGTAAAAACCACCATCCACTGACTTTCTGTCGAACTACACCTCTATGTCATACACTACTCAGTTAACAGGAACAGAGTTGTTTTAGTAATATTTTCAGCATTAATTTTCTGCCCTGTTCCTACCTACACATTATATTACATGAGCCTCGCTTCGATACGCCTGTTGTGTAGGCATCCCAAGTTTCACTTGTACGTTTGGTTGCCTACGTACAAAGGGGTTTAGATGGTGACATCTACAAGTCTCCTGAATGAGGGATACCAACAATAAAACTTTGCTAATTTACAATTGTGGCCCACATAAGGATGGAATATCCTCTACGTTACACATTCATTCTCTCACAATAGATATTTATTTATTCAGGGCGGCATGAAAGTGATGTATTCTTTATAATAAATTTATTTACTTTTTCTTAGCAGGTCAATGTACTAATTTATTTTCCTCCCACCATTTATTGTTTCACTTTGTCTAGATTTTTAAAATTGATACGAAATTTAGCAAAATTCTCCACCATTCATTTCTGTCTGTTAACAATTTTCTCCTGGCTTTCTATTTCTCTATCACTTAATCTCTTACTCAGTTATTCCCTCAAGGTGTTTCCTTTTACTCCGGTGGGGTTTTTCGACTATGAACTATTATTCCTTTCCTTCTCATCTAATGAATACCACAAATTCAATCTCTTAGTTGTCCATTAACTCAATAAGTGGCTCTATCAGGCCCTTGAGAGTCACAACATCTTTGACACTAGGTTCAATCTTTCCTCAGATAGTCCACAAACCTCCACACCACGATGAGGAATGTACACAAATATTTGGTAACAAAAAGGCAGGGGGGTAAAGTTGAGTGTTTGTTCTAAATGAAGTTCAGCTTCACCATCCAGAACAAGGGAAATTCTCCAAATACTCTGTAGGCTTTGTCCTATTTCTTCAGGAGACTCGCATCTCTTGTTCTGTGCCGGCCAGGATGAGGGTTGCGTTTCTCTTGGGAAAATAGGTTAATTTCTCCAGAATATTTTAAGGATTTTCCCGTCTCTGAATGTCGAAGTTGATATTAAAAATGAGGTAAACGTCACACTTTCTATGGTTAGCCAAACGCACGATTGCGTTTCTTATTGGAAATTCCTGACCCGCTTCTTAACCACCAGGCAATCTGTTAAACGTCTATTGTGTTGCTCCAACAGGAAAGGCTGCATTTATCCGGATTTATTTTTCCTTGATGGTTTCATTGACGCCTGCCATTTATTCTAACCAAACTTTCCAGTCATATGCAGGTTCCCACCAGCACTGACTCGCCTTCAAGCATCCAAACAAAGTTTAGGAACAATCGCAATGTTATTATCGTCAGGAATTCTGTAACAATATGGAATACCAAATATTTTAACACTTCAGGGCTTATGCTACCTTAATTACTCCCATTTCACTATAAAAAAGTTGTGGATTCTCTATCAAAATTCCCATCAATTCCTCTTTTTTCTCATCTTTCAACAATGCCTCATTATTTATTATTTAATTAAATTTCTCCCATTGTTTTTAACTTTTTACTTTTCATGTTTCTTCAGCACAAGTTAAAAAAATTTACGACAAGGCATGTCTGAAGAATTGATTCATAGAAGCCCAGAGTTACTTCCATCTTTCAATTTATTTCTCTTTTTACTTAGATGAACGTTTCAGTAAATCGCCGATTTTCTAATAAATTTCAAAAATGGGTCAGGTTAAGAGACGCTTCGACTTTTCTTAAATTTGTAATATCTGGAGGGACGAAGAATCGCCGATGAAGATAAGGAACGTCGTGACATTTCCGGCAGCAACGTTCTACAATGTTTCTTCTTGTCTACCAGCAACTACTACGACGTGATCAGCATCTATGGTCAATTATGCGAACGATATCCTCCACATCTTCACTTGATTGTCTGCAGCCACGTCCGTCAGATGATTAAAGGAAAAATTATCGTCTTGGCTTTCCTTAAAGAAGATAATGTTCCAGGATGCTTTTTGTCCTCACTTCGGAATATGTTAAACGGATTCCTCGTCGGTATTTACATTAAATAAGCTGAGTCTCGATGTACCTAATTTTATTCTCATCCGAGTCGCATCGTTCATATTGAATTTTCTTGCTATCGGACGAGGAGAGTTGATCTTCCTCCAACCGTACTCGTGTCTTCATGTGAGAGACTAAGGAGGCTGCTTCCCTGGCAAGCTTGTAGACATTCTGCCTTCTACGGACTACGAGGGTACCACGTGTGAGCTCTACGACTGTCTCTTCTTTGGGCTCAATCCAGCGATTTGGACTTCACAACGGCTACAGGACTTTACTCTGCTCGTGACTTTAAAATCTGTTATTATTTTTATTTTATAATTGCGTTATGAGTAATTGGTTGTTTTGAGTTTTTAGTTTTATTTTATTCTAATCGAACAATTCTTGATTTAGATTACTTATAATTTCTGTGTTGTATGTGAGGTAATTCACACCGTTCACTGTTTAATATAATTTAATTTTTAACATTTAACATTTAGTTGAATGTGTTTGTGTTCCAGATAACTTCCTCTAGGGGGTGAAGCGTCCTTAAGGTGATGCCGAAAGAAGAATCTTTTTATTCCCATTTCTGTCAATCTGAATTCAGATTCAAAATTTTTCAGTTTGTTTTAGGAAACAGTGGATATTTTTTTGTTAGTATTTGATGAGGAAGATTGATGAGTGTTGTTTAAAAAAGCTTACATGGAATTTTCTAAGGTCAGACTCAATCCAAACCTTCGTGTTACCTTCTCAATGTTTTAGTTTTGTAGTAAATGGTTTTTCTTGATTTCTTGTTTAAGCCTGTGAACCGTTTGAGCCTGCGGCGTGTCCTTGGTTATTTTCCTGCAACGACGTCGTCATCAAACATTTCAAACTAGTGTGAGGAAATTTTCATTCAAAGGTTAGTTGAGATCTTTATTTATTGATGTAAAAAAACTTAATAAATTCACATTTCTTCTGAGAACCCAAAAAGTTACCAATTATTTCTTGAATTGTGTTACATGGCGGCTGATGTCCTTACTTGCGGCTCTACAAAAATAATCGTTCCAGAACGTCGACATGGAGGAAATTAGCCTTTGATGATGAGACCGTCTCATGGAGGAGTGACGCAGGAGTATATTTTGTAGGTCATGTTATCATTTATATTACAACTGTCATCTCCGCTATTGACGTTCAAAGATACACGTTGACCAGTGTCAAAGATCATCATCATTTAATCTAACTTATTTGCTTTCATTTTCATATATTCATGATTTAATTGTGTGGAAAAGCAATTTTTTTATTAGTCGTCCCTGGTATTAATGTTATTATCACTCCTGAGGACAACGAACATGTCGTAGTGAGTTTTTCTATTCTTCTCAGCCTAATTGAAATGAATCGCTCAAGTGACACTGGATTGAAATTGAATTGTTTATATTTTGTTTCATGATAAGTAAAAACCGCCATCTACTGACTTCCTGTGTAACTACACCTCTATGTCATACACTACTCAGTTAACAGGAACAGAGTTGTTTTAGTAATATTTTCAACACTAATTTTCTGCCCAGTTCCTACCTACACATTGTATTAAATCAGCCTCGCTTCCATGCGCCTGTTGTGCAGGCATCCCAAGTTGCACTGGTACGTTTAGTTGCCTACGTACAAGGAGGGTTTAGATGGAGTAATCTACAACACTCCTGAATGAGGGATACCAACAATAAAACTTTGCTAATTTACAATTGTGGCCCACATAAGGATGAAATATCCTCTACGTCACACATTCATTCTCTCACAATAGATATTTATTTATTCAGGGCGGCATGAAAGTGATGTATTCTTTATATTAAATTTATTTCCTTTTTCTTAGCAGGTCAGTGTATTAATTTATTTTCCTCCCACCATTTATTGTTCCACTTTGTCTAGATTTCTAAAATTGATACGAAATTTAGCAATTAGTGGTTTTATCAGGCCCTTGAGTCACAACGTCTTTGACACTAGGTTCAATCTTTCCTCAGATAGTCCACAAACCTCCACACCGGGATAAGGAATATACACAATAAATATTTGGTAACAAAAAGGAAGGCGAAAACGTTGAGTGTTTTTTGTAAATGAAGTTCAGCTTCACCATCCAGGACAGGGGGAAATTCTCCAAATACTCTGTAGGCTTTGTCCTACTTCTTCAGGAGACTCGCATCTCTTGTGCTGTGTCGGCCAGCATGAGGGTTGAGTTTCTCTTGGAAAAATAAGTTAATTTCTCCAGAATATTTGAAAGATTTTCCCGTCTCTGAATGTCGAAGTTGACCTTAAATATGAGGTAAACCTCACACTTTCTATCGTTAGCCAAACACACGATTGAGTATCTTTTTGGAAATTCCTGACACGCTTCTTAACCACCAGGCAATCTCTTAACCCTCCATTGTGTTGCTCCAACAGGAAAGGCTGCCATTTATCCGGATTTATTTTTCCTTGATGGTTTCATTGACGCCTGCCATTTATTCTAACCAAACTTTCCAGTCATATGCAGGCTCCCACCAGCACTGACTTGCCTTCAAGCATCCAAACAAAGTTTAGGAACAATCACAATGTTGTTATCGTCAGGAATTCTGTAACAATATGGAAGACCAATTTTTAACACTTCAGGGTTTATGCTGCTTTAACTGACTCCTTTCTTACTCGTTGTTTCGTAATTTTTAAATTACGCTGTTCCAGCACTTCTTGTCCTGCTTTTTTTATTTAGTAGCACTTGGGAATGTTTCTAGTCTTTGTCACCTTACACCCGCTTTCTCTCTTTCGTGACTGTTGTTGCCCACTTCATAAGTCTCTATTTTGTTTCTCATGTCTAAAAAAAATTATATAAAATCTTTATTATTCCAATGTTTTTCTTCTGTGTTTATAAATAATTGACCTTGTATTTGTTTAAATTGTGGCCTGATTCTCGGTAAACACATGGATTATATTCGTCATTAGTTCAGGGCTATTTTAGAAATTAATTTTTAATCCCCCTTCCTCTTTAAAACGCTATTTTAATTGCATTAATTCGTTCTAGGCTTTCCTTAATGCCGTGTACGTGAGTTCATCCACGTGCATCAACCAGCAACCTCTGATAATTCTTCTCATTCGAACCACATCTCTAGACTATTAATAATATGAGGAATCTTGAAGTAGGTAATTTTAATTTAATTTTTTTTCGATTTTTTGATACTAGTGATTTCTAAATTTTAACCCCCCCCCCAAATCTCCGCGCCTGTCAGGAAGGCAACCTTGCAGCAGAAAATCAAACGCCTTTCTTTTTCAGCGAATTTTGATTCTTGTGGTCCTTACGATTTATTAATTCAATTTATACACCTATTTTGAAATGGTAGCTTTAAACCATTCTATTTTGTTGGATAGTTTTTTTTAATTTGTGTGTCATACGATCTTCCGCCTGTACAGAGAAATAATCGACCGTCAGAATATGTTTGATTGTTGAAACCTCAAATTTTAATTCTTATAATTACAATCCTTAATTATTATAACAAGCCAACGATTTTACCGACGCCTACAAAACGCACGTACTGTCCGACAGTTTGGACATTATGCGTGACTCGCTTAGTTTCCAACTGCAATTCGTAGGCAACGTGTACAAGGACCTGAAACTTGGTTTCAATCTGATGAGAAACGAAAACGTCACCGAGGATCGTATATTGTGTTTCTCGTGTTACCAAAAATTATCTTTTAAATTTCCTTCATAATTTAAATTTTAATCCTGAAGTAAATTTTTTATTACGTTGTCAGTTGAAACCTTTTTTTTCAGCGTATTCCATACGTTTATACGAATTTAGGCCTATTAGGGACGGTCACGATAGTTTTATTTCAGTACAGGTTCTGATGTGGTCGTTCTTAAACAATATTAAACAACATTGAACGCGTTCGTTCAGTTTTAACTTCAATTCTTAGCCTGCTTTTGGTTTTCGAGGAGGTATTCGAACGTGTACCATTTCGTCAGTTTGAGGTTGGGGTTTGAACGGTTGTAATTTCCTTACATCGTACGAGAACACTTGACTTTATTCAAACGTATATCCGAATTAAATTTCCTTTCATAGAAAGTTATTTAGTGTATTTACAAGTTCTGTATTTTATAATTATTATTAATCGCTGGGATAGATAATTGTTTTTTCTCTTGTTCTTCCTTGACTTGTGCCGACGACCACCGCATTTCACAAAGGTCGAAAGTCGTTTCGTGTTTCTCCTGAGAGGAACAAGAATGACGATCAATAAAACTCCATACTTGATTCAGGTTCGTATTTGAGTGATAAATTAAGTTTCAATTGTCTTAAATTGCACTATTTAAAATTTGTTTTCTAAATTTTGCCTTCGAATTTTTATCGGGAAATAATTTATTTTAAATTTGATTTTATGCAAGCGTCGTTTCACTGATAACAAAATAAATTTATTTTTCAGCCAATTCAAACTCTTCTGGTCCCGACTTCTGGAGTCATTCAGTTTCTGCTAATTAGTGACCTTATTTTCGAATTGTTGATTTTTGGACAGTTCAAGCCGCCATTGTAGTTCATCGCGTTATGGAGTTTGATTTGAGAAGGTAAGATTTGAGTCTTTATACATTTACCTACTTGATTGTTTTTTTTTCTGGAGTGAAAATCTCTCAAATTGTAATTTCTACTCATTTCAGTCTTTCAATCCTTCATGCTATAATTTAAATCTTATTATACCACGACATACTGCATTTTTTAATTTCAAACTCGTACAGACAAATTACAATGTCCATGTGTAGTCGCTAACTTGGTAACGTGCCCTCTCCCTGTAACTACCCTGTACAAGATTAACGGTGTTTAGGTAATGTAGGTTTTATGAAGACAGTTGCTCCGTGGTTGAAGTTGGTGTTCGACCACACCTTCTTTATTGTATTACGCTTTTCGCTAATTAGTGTGCTTGCATTTTTTTCGAAATTTACGTATTGTGGTTGGGATTTTCCTAAGATACTGATTTTTATTCTGTTCATTTCAGCCTGTTCGGCCTGATTAAGTGTCGTGGCATCTGCAGTTCCTTTGGCCCAGACGACCAGTTGTATTCCGCTAAGAAGCAGAGGTCGACCTACTGGGCACCCGGAGACACTCTGGAAGCTGATCTTTGTATGGGTAAGTGATAAACAATTCCAGTAGATGGAACTACGAAGTGACTTGTTTCAAACATGACCGAAATTATTTTCTGTTTAGACCCGAGGTGCAGGACTTGGGCAACGGCCACTGACGTCATGGACAGGAATCGTCTCGCCGGAATCTGACTAATGTAATTGACTGCAATGATTATGTTAAGATTCATATTAAGATGTACACTTTTGGCATTCGCAGTAATACTCCGTATCTTATTATTCGACGCTTATTTTTATTGAACGTAGTTACGTTATTATTTATCTTGAGATTGCAAGCATAGTTTTTGTAAGGAGTGTTACTTAAAATTCAGTATGAACTAGTTTTTTGGAATTTTTCCGTAGATGTTTCCAGACATTTTCCCGACTTTAATAGCTCTCACATCTTTAAATTTTCCGGGGTTTGTTGGACACGAGAGGAACATTTTTCAATCGGTTTTTCTTTTAAAAGTGGCTGTTTATTACATTGTTTACTGTGGCGCGAATGTTCTGTATTTATTTCCGATTGGTTCAAAAAATTTCGTGCGATATGTTTCTTCTTCGCTGCGTTTTGAAACCTCTTCAGGTGCAATGTTTTCATGGAAGTGTAAATTCGAGTGATATGTTTTGTGACAATAAGTTTTAAAGGTGAGATTTTCACGCACATTGCGGCCGAAATGTTTGTGGAAGTCTAAACTTTAAAATTCATCTTCAACACGTCTCTTTCAATTATAATGAAATGTTTTTTTATTAAAAATTTACACCTGAAGTGGTTTCAACGTAACTTGAATTACTGAACTAGTAATTCAATATTTTAAAATTGCTTAAATAGTTTGGTGACCATTTGGTTGTGTTTCAATGTCTTACAAGTGTGATAGAATTTGATGGAGGCTGAATGTAATTTTTAACCCTGAATTTGGTTGACGTGACTACGTTTATTTTCATATCTAATTATGATTTGTTTTCCCCCCATTTGTTTCGAGCACCTCGACTTCTCCAAAGGCGACGGTTTTCGGATGTCATTAGACCTTGGAAGACTCTTCGCATTTGTCCCGAGCTTGCCCTGGTCTGAAAAGGAACGCCAAAGGAGGCTGTGAATAGTTCTTCTGCAGATTCTTCAGGTTCGTGCTTGACGCAGTTTGTTCGAAATGTCACGATTTCATAGCTGAAGTTGCAACTAAATTATTTTGGACTTTTGTTACGATGTGAACACGACACCTCGTTTTTTTTCAGGGTCTTTCGACTTGTATTTTGCTGTTCTCCGGGGTCCATCACTGCTCGTGGAAAACATCTTAAGGCAAGGCAAGGCAAGGCAAGGACTAAATACAGCAGCAGCTTTGACAGGTATTGTTTTAGTTTATTTGAAATTTGATTTCTGCCTTAAAGCATGGGGATTTGTGGTTTTTATTATATTCAACTGCGGTTTCTAATTTTCTTCATAAATTACGTCAAGTATTGGCTTATTTTATTGGAACCTAATTTTTCCATTGGTCGTTGTGTATTTTTTAAAGGAATTTTGCTGAATCTTTAATGATTTATGTTCACTTTACTTTTCTTTGTTGAAATGTTGTAAACGTGTTACGGTTTTATTAAAGTTTCTACCCTTTTCTTTTTAAAGCTTCCTTGGCCGTTGGGAGTCCAGAGTCGGTTTTAGAATCGGTCCGTTGCATTGGGAGATTCAACTCTTAATATTAATTTTCATTTACATATTTTAGTGTTTATTATTTAATTTTCCTTGTGGTCATTTTGGTACTTGGCGAATAATCTCTGTCTGGGTTACTTATTTAAGAATGGCGCTGTTTTGATTGATTGTTCGACTTTCTGTTGCAAGAGATTCTGCCGACGCGAGTTTCCTGACCATCTTGAGGAAGCATCCTGGTAAGACTTTGCAACTACGGTGGACTACGAAAGCTTCATTCCATAGTTTATCAATATGGCGGAAATTTCTCAAGTTTATTTCATCGCCGCAGCTTTCCGAGTTTTGGAAGCCAACCACTGGAGACTAATGCAGAGTCGCAGGAGAAACTCCGCTGGAATCCTCGGGAGTGAGTCTACGTGAGGACAACTGAGCCGCGCCATCTGGAATCACTTGTGGGGTTCCCTGGGAAGTGTATCGCAGTTGCACTTTGGTTTTGCGCTACATCTGTGGTCAACCTCCTTCCACGCAACAATTGAAATTAAACAATAGTCCTGACAACTTCGGAAGAAAATCTAATTTTTCGGTTTCTTGATTTTAATACATAAATTACTGCGCTGTTTATTTTATTTTCTTTCTCGTATTTTATCGTGTTTGTTAGTAATTTTGTTGCGTAATTTCAGATTTTATTTTCTAAAATAAGATTTCCTTTCGTTTTGTACTTTACAACGTGTGATATATCTTGGCTTTTGTCTTACTGTTGTAAATTTTTATTGTTTTTCACATTTGTTACTGTAGTTTTATTATTTAAATGGTGGTATCTTATTTTTATTGTAATTTATTTCCTTAAAATAATATAAACAAGTTACAGAATAAATAAACGATTTATGTTTGATTCGACTCCTTTTCCTATTACGGTTTCTTCAATTAATGTTTTTCCTTATTGTTGCTTCCTTCAATTCAATTTTCTCACCTGCTACATCTTTGGCGTTTGTCTCTTAATATTAATATTAATAACTGAGTTTTTAAAGTATTTTGTCTCGTTACTGACTTAATGGGCATTGATTCCTACGTATTCGTGTTGTTAGGCGGTCCTCCTCTATACGTAAATAAAACGATTTTTATTTTGTAAATAATAAATGAGTGAGAACCCACGAGGTAAGGAAACAGGATCGCTGCTCCGTTTACGGCGATTGATTTGGAATAAATTTTTTCTTCCTCACCAATTTTTCTTCTGGACCACGCGAATTTCTTTGTTTTTATTATTTTGGTAATTCTCCTTTGCGTTGCCTCAGACGTTTACCAATTCAAGTTTTTTTTACCGTAATTTTGTTAACCACAGAAATTGAAATACTCCTGATGTATTTGCCTTTTTCTTATCTAAAGTTACGTTAGTCTCACACTTGACTACCTAGAATCTTACGAAGGAACAATTCTTCTGCCTTGTTTCCTTTGCCTTAACTAAGAATTCTGATATTTGCTGCAAGTGTCCGCAGCCAGTCCTCGAGTGCGCTCGTCTGACTTTTCTCTTCCGTTGTTTCACGGCTTCGAATTAAATTTTCGGGGGTCGTTATTTCGTTTTATTAGCTTAAAATGTATCCAGATTTCATTCGTATTTTGCAGTCTGTACATAAAGTCGCCCAGTGTCTCCCATAATTCTAATTTATTCGCTCATTCCTCAGCGTCTGCCGCTGGCCCAACTACGAACACGTGGAGAATGACTTCAACGACCGCGTGTGGGCTGATAATAGCATTTGGGGATTTCCAACCTTGTCCATCAGAGTTCTGCTTAAAACCGGCAACTCCGCGTAAGCATCGTCTTTCCCCTTATTGATTTTTATTTACTTATTGGCGTAGCAATTTATATATTTAATCCTTATTTCCTTCTTACACCTGAAGAAAAGCAGTGGGCGCAGGAGAGGAAGGAGGAGATAAGCAGCAGGCCCCTGGCGTGAATGAGTGTCGAGGTGACTGAAAACGCGGTGTCGGCATCAAGGAGAGCGCCACTTACTACAGACAACTAACGGCGTGCTGCAGGTACTGCAAGTTGTCCTTCACAGCAGAGGAGAGACGGAGGCTGAACCTCCAGTTACACGTCGCTGCTGCTGGAGGACGACCAGGAAGCCAAACATGTCCGTGATCCTGGACCAGCGAGGTCTGTCAACGACGTCCATGAGCCTCCGCCCACACCAGCGCCCTGCCGCGGACGCGACGTTAGGAAACCCCCAAGGCGGCAGCAGCGTCACTACCTGCCACAGTCGCGTGTTCTCCTGCTATTGCATCGTCCAGTGCAGACCCAGGACGGCGACACCGAGGACATTCCCCTGGGAGGTGGATCCAGCGTGTGTAGGTTCCTCGCAGATATTCGCTGCACCCGTTGCCTGCCCGCCATGACAGGGACGACTTACAAGATGGCGCGGGACTCTGCGGCTACGTCATGGAAGACTCCTTCGAGAAGATAAATTCTTTGGTTAATTGTAAAATAACGAGACAACCTCTCCCAACCCTTGCTCCACAGCTCCACGGTGACGCGGCAACATCGCCCTGCATGAGGAGAGGAAGAAGAAAGCGCCGGACTCTCCACACGGGGCAGAATGTAAGGGTTAAAGGTAATAGATTAACGTGTTATCAATTAACGTGAGAAGTTGAAAGGTAAAGGAAGTAGAACATAAGGTTTAATGGTCAAAAATGAGCTAAAATAAGAATTGAATTGAATAGTCGAAGCTGTTGTAAGAGTAAAACCGAAGGGGAAATGATTTACAGATTGTAGAAAGTGTTAAACAAAATATGAAAACAAGACTAAAAACTTAAGAACATGAAAGGTATAACAAATTGAGTGTAAAATGCAAAATATAGCGTAAAGGTACAACATAGAAAATAAATAAATGGTGCAGAATGAAACATACTAAGGTAAAAAGCGACACATGGTTCAAAGCAAAAATATTTTTAATATTTAAGGTAAAATAGTTAACGAAAGGTAAAAAAATGTAAAGGTGTTATATAAAGAGCAAGATATGGTTAAAAGGTAAAAAAGTGTAATGAAGGTATTAAGTGAACTTCAAATGAGAGGAAATGGAAGGTATAAAACAAGGTTTATAGTTGAAGAAGTGTAACCAAAATATTTAATAATCCCTAAAAGGAGTGGAAAGCGAAAAAAAGTTATTAATAGTAAAACAAGGTTTAGAGGTAAATACGTATAATAAAGGGAAGTAATTAGCTTTGATAGGAGTGGAAATGGAAAGTATAAAATGAAGTTTAAAGTGTAATAGAAGTATATAATTAGCTTTAAAAGGAGTGAAAATGGAAGGTATAAAATTCACAAGGTTAAGAAGTAAAATAAAGGTATTTAATTAGCTTTAATCGAATTTGGAAATGGAAGGTATAAAATAAGATTTAATGGTAAGGAAGTGTAATGAAGGTAACTAATTAGCTTTAAAAGGAGTGGAATTGGATGGTATAAAATAAGGTTTAAACGTAAGGAAGTGTAATGTAGGTATTAAGTTAACTTTAAAAGCAGAGTAAATGGATGGTGAAAATAAGGTTAATGGTAGTTGAATAAGGTTTAAAGGTAAAGAAGTGAATTAAAGGGACTTAAATAGTTTTATAAGGAGAGGAAACTGAAGATGTGAAATATTGTTTAAAGGTAAAGAATTGTAATTAGGTATTTAACTAGCTTTAAAAAGGGAGGAAATGGAAAGTTAAAATGAGGTGAACAAGAGTAAAATAACGTTTAATGGGAAAGAAGAGTAATGTAGGTATTTAATTAGCTTTAAAAAGGGAGGAAATGGAAAGTTAAAATGAGGTGAACAAGAGTAAAATAACGTTCAATGGGAAAGAAGAGTAATGTAGGTATATTTAGTGAGCATTAAATGGAGGCGGAACGGAAGGTGTAAAGGGACGTGCATAGAAGTTAGAAATTAAGATAAAACTGATAGAAAAAAAGATAGCTGAATGATGGCTGTAAGAAGGAATGGGGAAAGCACAGATATTGTCACGTCAGTGCAAAGAGAATTAAAAGATTAAATTCAAAGATAAATATACTGCAGCAAGGAAGGTTTAAAGTGCCAAGCCATAGTCTAGAAGGCGCACAGTTTGCTGCAAGGTTCTCCTACAAACGTTCGTGGTTGTTTGTTGTAAGACGCTTATCATTATTCTTGTATCTGATACAGTGTTGCCATTTGTACTGCAAATAGATTGGAATAAAATAAATGAACATATAAACAGTAATTTTTATTTCGTACCCACATACAATTTGACGTCATAAGTTGTTGCACCTTTGCCTTAGCTCTTCATCTGTCGCCTAACCCGGATACTCAGTGTCCGGGGCAGCCTCCTAAAACGTTAAAGTGTCAGAGGAAAAGGAAGGTTAAAGAAGTGAGGAGGTGAAGATAACATTATCTGACGAGTGGATAAAGTCTCGATACTAGCCGCAGGACAATGAGGTAGTGCACAAGATCAGGCTTCTTCCCGAGGTAATAGAAAAAAAAGGATTCTTTTCAAGTACGGAAACAGAGAAATATCAATGTTTTGAGGAATTGGGAGAGAGAAGGAGAATTGGTTTGAATTACAATGGAGCGACCATTGTAATTCAGGGTGAGCAGAGGATTTACAACGGACTAACCATTGCAATTCCTTTTTGGAAGGGAAATTGGCAGTACTATATATTTTTTCCCACTGTCGCCGACTCTCTCTCTCTCCCCCCTTCTCTCTCCCCCTTCTCTCTCCCCCTTCTCTCTCCCCCTTCTCTCTCTCCCTTCTCTCTCCCCCTTCTCTCTCCCCCTTCTCCCCCTTTCTTCTCTCCCCCTTGGCTCTCTCTCCCTGTTTTTCTCCTTCTCTCTTTCTACCTACCTATCTGCTCCGAAGGATTCAGAGGGATTTAGGAAATAGGCTATGGTATGGCATTTTGGACAGAGAGGAAGGTTTTAATTGGATTCGAACCCAGACCAGCTACGCACAGATTCATTGCGTTACACCAATCCATGCTCTAACCATCTGAGCCACGGGAACGAGACAAAGTTGTGCCGTTTAATTCGTCTATAAGAGTTTCAAACCTCCACTATAAGTAGAAAATATTGAGCGTGAATTTAGAAAATAGAATCGCTGATCCCAGGAATCGAACACAGGCAGCTACGCAGAGATCGTCAACGTGGTGAGGCTTTAACAACCTCAGCCGTTGGTGGCGATGCTGTTTGAAGCTTTGGAACGGATACAAGAACCTCGCCTTCACCAGTGATCAGCAGCGTCTAATGGACAACTTTCGAAGTTCCAACCCACACCGTAGTTGCTTGGTCTAGTGGTCTGCGTCTTGGTGTCTCGTTGTTAAGGTTGCTGGTTCGGTTCTCTGAGCATAGCAGCTTACGTTTTTTCTGTTTCTTTAACAGTCACCGTCGAGGTTTGGGACCCTTAAGGGAGATTTAAACCTTCAAACTTCACCTCACTCAGTGGCTCAGTGGTTCGAGTCCAGGTGAGTGTAACTGGATCCGAAGGTTCCGTGTTCGAGCCTACTAGCAGCTTACATTTTTTCTCTTTCTCTTTCCAGGTCACCGACTCTTAAGGGAGATTTAAACCTTCAACCTTCACCTCACTCAGTGGCTCAGTGGTTCGAGTCCAGGTGAGTGTAAATTGATCCGAAGGTTTCGTGTTCGAGCCTACTAGCAGCTTACATTTTTTCTCTTTCTCTTTCCAGGTCACCGACTCTTAAGGGAGATTTAAACCTTCAACCTTCACCTCACTCAGTGGCTCAGTGGTTCGAGTCCAGGTGAGTGTAACTGGATCCGAAGGTTCCGGGTTCGAGCCTACTAGCAGCTTACATTTTTTCTCTTTCTCTTTCCAGGTCACCGACTCTTAAGGGAGATTTAAACCTTCAACCTTCACCTCACTCAGTGGCTCAGTGGTTCGAGTCCAGGTGAGTGTAACTGAATCCGAAGGTTCCGGGTTCGAGCCTACTAGCAGCTTACATTTTTTCTCTTTCTCTTTCCAGGTCAACGTTGAGGTTTGCGACTCTTAAGGGAGATTAAAGCTTACGAACTTCGAATCGCCAGTGGCTCTGTGGCTAGAGTCTGGGTCAGTGTAACGCAATGATTCTGTGCGTAGCTGGTCTGGGTTCTGGGTTCGAGTCCTGGCGGCTTCGCAACTGTTTCTAAAACATCTCTGCTTTCCAAACCGCTCGTACCCCCGAGTTTCTCCCAACCCGCCCGCCCCCTCGGGGGTCGGAGCAATTGACGGGCAGAGATGAGTTAGAAACAGTTGCGTTGGTTTTTTCCAATTTTTTTTTTTTCAATCTTGAAAATAAATAAAGAATAAAAGAAAAAACAAAAAAGAAAAAAAGAAGAAAAGAAGAAAAGAAAAAAAGGAATATGATAATTCCAGGCAAACCGACTAGAGCAAAAGGAATACGATAATTCCAGGCAAAGTAAAGAATTTTAAAAAAAAACAAAAGGGCCTTCAATCGCAAATTACTTTAGGATCTGCCCCTCAACTCCTCCCGACTCCACCATAGGAAAGAAACTCTCGGAGCCGAGAGAAGCTGAGGGACAGATCCTTCAGAAATAGTTGCGAAGGCGCCAGGACTCGAACCCAAGGCAGGCTTCACGCACTGCGCAATGCGATTCACCGACCTGGACTCAACCACAGAGCCACTGGCGAGGTGAAGTTTGGAAGTTTTAATCTCCCTTAAGGGTCACAAACCTCGACGGTGACTGGTAAAGATCTGGAAAAAATGTAAGCTGTTAGTAGGCTCGAACCCGGAACACTCGGATCCAGTTACACTCACCTGGACTCGAACCACTGAGCCACTGAGTGATGTGAAGTTTGAAAGCTTGAATCTCCCTTAAGGGTCACAAACCTCGACGATGACTGGTAAAGATCTGGAAAAAATGTAAGCTGTTAGTAGGCTCGAACCCAGAACCTCAGCGTGCAGAACACTCACGTGGACTCGAACCACTAAGCCACTGAGTGAGGTGAAGTTTGAAAGCTTGAATCTCCCTTAAATGAGACCTCGACGGTGACTGGTAAAGATCTGGAAGAAAAATTTAAGCTGTTAGTGACGTTCGAACTCGGTCGTCTCGAGACTGGATTCTGAGTTTCCATCAGCGGAGGAGAGTGAGTCTCCGGCAACCACAGTGGACTTGAGCACGTTGTGACTCGACTTCTGCTGCACTCACTACTAAGTGAGATTCAAGCCATTAACCTTTGCCTCACTCAGTGGCTCAGTGGTTCGAGTCCAGGTGAGTGTAACTGGATCCGAAGGTTCCGGGTTCGAGCCTACTAGCAGCTTACATTTTTTCTCTTTCTCTTTCCAGGTCACCGACTCTTAAGGGAGATTTAAACCTTCAACCTTCAACCCACTCAGTGGCTCAGTGGTTCGAGTCCAGGTGAGTGTAACTGGATCCGAAGGTTCCGGGTTCGAGCCTACTAGCAGCTTACATTTTTTCTCTTTCTCTTTCCAGGTCACCGACTCTTAAGGGAGATTTAAACCTTCAACCTTCACATCACTCAGTGGCTCAGTGGTTCGAGTCCAGGTGAGTGTAACTGGATCCGAGTGTTCCGGGTTCGAGCCTACTAACAGCTTACATTTTTTCCAGATCTTTACCAGTCACCGTCGAGGTTTGTGACCCTTAAGGGAGATTAAAACTTCCAAACTTCACCTCGCCAGTGGCTCTGTGGTTGAGTCCAGGTCGGTGAATCGCATTGCGCAGTGCGTGAAGCCGGCTTTGGGTTCGAGTCCTGGCGCCTTCGCAACTATTTCTGAAGGATCTGTCCCTCAGCTTCTCTCGGCTCCGAGAGTTTCTTTCCTATGGTGGAGTCGGGAGGAGTTGAGGGGCAGATCCTAAAGTAATTTGCGATTGAAGGCCCTTTTGTTTTTTTTACAATTCTTTACTTTGCCTGGAATTATCGTATTCCTTTTGCTCTAGTCGGTTTGCCTGGAATTATCATATTCCTTTTTTTCTTTTCTTCTTTTCTTCTTTTTTTCTTTTTTGTTTTTTCTTTTATTCTTTATTTATTTTCAAGATTGAAAAAAAAAAAATTGGAAAAAACCAACGCAACTGTTTCTAACTCATCTCTGCCCGTCAATTGCTCCGACCCCCGAGGGGGCGGGCGGGTTGGGAGAAACTCGGGGGTCCGAGCGGTTTGGAAAGCAGAGATGTTTTAGAAACAGTTGCGAAGCCGCCAGGACTCGAACCCAGAACCCAGACCAGCTACGCACAGAATCATTGCGTTACACTGACCCAGACTCTAGCCACAGAGCCACTGGCGATTCGAAGTTCGTAAGCTTTAATCTCCCTTAAGAGTCGCAAACCTCAACGTTGACCTGGAAAGAGAAAGAGAAAAAATGTAAGCTGCTAGTAGGCTCGAACCCGGAACCTTCGGATCCAGTTACACTCACCTGGACTCGAACCACTGAGCCACTGAGTGAGGTGAAGGTTGAAGATTTAAATCTCCCTTAAGAGTCGGTTACCTGGAAAGAGAAAGAGAAAAAATGTAAGCTGCTAGTAGGCTCGAACCCGGAACCTTCGGATCCAGTTACACTCACCTGGACTCGAACCACTGAGCCACTGAGTGGGTTGAAGGTTGAAGGTTTAAATCTCCCTTAAGAGTCGGTGACCTGGAAAGAGAAAGAGAAAAAATGTAAGCTGCTAGTAGGCTCGAACCCGGAACCTTCGGATCCAGTTACACTCACTGAGCCACTGAGCGAGGTGAAGGTTGAAGGTTTAAATCTTCCTTAAGAGTCGGTGACCTGGAAAGAGAAAGAGAAAAAATGTAAGCTGCTAGTAGGCTCGAACCGGAACCTTCGGATCCAGTTACACTCACCTGGACTCGAACCACTGAGCCACTGAGTGAGGTGAAGGTTGAAAGTTTAAATCTCCCTTAAGAGTCGGTGACCTGGAAAGAGAAAGAGAAAAAATGTAAGCTGCTAGTAGGCTCGAACCCGGAACCTTCGGATCCAGTTACACTCACCTGGACTCGAACCACTGAGCCACTGAGTGAGGCAAAGGTTAATGGCTTGAATCTCACTTAAGAGTGAGTGCAGCAGAAGTCGAGTCACAACGTGCTCAAGTCCACTGTGGTTGCCGGAGACTCACTCTCCTCCGCTGATGGAAACTCAGAATCCAGTCTCGAGACGACCGAGTTCGAACGTCACTAACAGCTTAAATTTTTCTTCCAGATCTTTACCAGTCACCGTCGAGGTCTCATTTAAGGGAGATTCAAGCTTTCAAACTTCACCTCACTCAGTGGCTTAGTGGTTCGAGTCCACGTGAGTGTTCTGCACGCTGAGGTTCTGGGTTCGAGCCTACTAACAGCTTACATTTTTTCCAGATCTTTACCAGTCACCGTCGAGGTTTGTGACCCTTAAGGGAGATTCAAGCTTTCAAACTTCACATCACTCAGTGGCTCAGTGGTTCGAGTCCAGGTGAGTGTAACTGGATCCGAGTGTTCCGGGTTCGAGCCTACTAACAGCTTACATTTTTTCCAGATCTTTACCAGTCACCGTCGAGGTTTGTGACCCTTAAGGGAGATTAAAACTTCCAAACTTCACCTCGCCAGTGGCTCTGTGGTTGAGTCCAGGTCGGTGAATCGCATTGCGCAGTGCGTGAAGCCGGCCTTGGGTTCGAGTCCTGGCGCCTTCGCAACTATTTCTGAAGGATCTGTCCCTCAGCTTCTCTCGGCTCCGAGAGTTTCTTTCCTATGGTGGAGTCGGGAGGAGTTGAGGGGCAGATCCTAAAGTAATTTGCGATTGAAGGCCCTTTTGTTTTTTTTTAAAATTCTTTACTTTGCCTGGAATTATCGTATTCCTTTTGCTCTAGTCGGTTTGCCTGGAATTATCATATTCCTTTTTTTCTTTTCTTCTTTTCTTCTTTTTTTCTTTTTTGTTTTTTCTTTTATTCTTTATTTATTTTCAAGATTGAAAAAAAAAAAAAATTGGAAAAAACCAACGCAACTGTTTCTAACTCATCTCTGCCCGTCAATTGCTCCGACCCCCGAGGGGGCGGGCGGGTTGGGAGAAACTCGGGGGTCCGAGCGGTTTGGAAAGCAGAGATGTTTTAGAAACAGTTGCGAAGCCGCCAGGACTCGAACCCAGAACCCAGACCAGCTACGCACAGAATCATTGCGTTACACTGACCCAGACTCTAGCCACAGAGCCACTGGCGATTCGAAGTTCGTAAGCTTTAATCTCCCTTAAGAGTCGCAAACCTCAACGTTGACCTGGAAAGAGAAAGAGAAAAAATGTAAGCTGCTAGTAGGCTCGAACCCGGAACCTTCGGATCCAGTTACACTCACCTGGACTCGAACCACTGAGCCACTGAGTGAGGTGAAGGTTGAAGGTTTAAATCTCCCTTAAGAGTCGGTGACCTGGAAAGAGAAAGAGAAAAAATGTAAGCTGCTAGTAGGCTCGAACACGGAACCTTCGGATCCAGTTACACTCACCTGGACTCGAACCACTGAGCCACTGAGTGAGGTGAAGGTTGAAGGTTTAAATCTCCCTTAAGAGTCGGTGACCTGGAAAGAGAAAGAGAAAAAAATGTAAGCTGCTAGTAGGCTCGAACCCGGAACCTTCGGATCCAGTTACACTCGCCTGGACTCGAACCACTGAGCCACTGAGTGGGTTGAAGGTTGAAGGTTTAAATCTCCCTTAAGAGTCGGTGACCTGGAAGGAGAAAGAGAAAAAATTGCAAGCTGTGAGTGAGGATCGAACCCTGGAACCTTAGGCTCCAGTTACACTCACCAGGACTCGAACCACTGAGCCACTGAGTGAGGTGAAGTTTGAGAGCTTGAATCTCCCTTAAGGGTCCCAAACCTCGACGGTGACTGTTAAAGAAACAGAAAAAACGTAATATTGAATTTTAGGAGCGACAGAGAACCGAACCAGCAACCTCAACAACGAGACACCAAGACGCAGACCACTAGACCAAGCAACCCCGATGTGGGTTAGAACTTCGAAAGTTGTCCATTAGACGCTGCTGATCACTGGTGAAGGCGAGGTTCTTGTATCCGTTCCAAAGCTTCAAACAGCATCGCCACCAACGGCTGAGGTTGTTAAAGCCTCACCACGTTGACGACCTCTGCGTAGCTGCCTGTGTTCGATTCCTGGGATCAGCGATTCTATTTTCTAAATTCACGCTCAATATTTTCTACTTATAGTGGAGGTTTGAAACTCTTATAGACGAATTAAACGGCACAACTTTGTCTCGTTCCCGTGGCTCAGATGGTTAGAGCATGGATTGGTGTAACGCAATGAATCTGTGCGTAGCTGGTCTGGGTTCGAATCCAATTAAAACCTTCCTCTCTGTCCAAAATGCCATACCATAGCCTATTTCCTAAATCCCTCTGAATCCTTCGGAGCAGATAGGTAGGTAGAAAGAGAGAAGGAGAAAAACAGGTAGAGGGAGCCAAGGGGGAGAGAAGAAAGGGGGAGAAGGGGGGGGAGAGAAGGGGGGAGAGAGAAGGGGGGAGAGAGAAGGGGGGAGAGAGAAGGGGGGAGAGAGAAGGGGGGAGAGAGAAGGGGGGAGAGAGAAGGGGGGAGAGAGAAGGGGGGAGAGAGAAGGGGGGGAGAGAGAAGGGGGGAGAGAGAGAGAGTCGGCGACAGTGGGAAAAAATATATAGTACTGCCAATTTCCCTTCCAAAAAGGAATTGCAATGGTTAGTCCGTTGTAAATCCTCTGCTCACCCTGAATTACAGTGGTCGCTCCATTGTAATTCAAACCAGTTCTCCTTCTCTCTCCCAATTCCTCAAAACATTGAAATTTCTCTGTTTCCGTACTTTAAAAGAATCCTTTTTTTTCTATTACCTCGGGAAGAAGCCTGATCTTGTGCACTACCTCATTGTCCTGCGGCTAGTATCGAGACTTTATCAGATATTACGTGGTGGTTATCATCACCTCCTCACTTCTTTAATTTTCCTTTTCCTCTGACACTTTAACCTTTTAGGAGGCTGCCTCGGACACTGAGTATCCGGGTCAGGCGACAGGAGACAGATGAAGAGCTAAGGCAAAGGTGCAACAACTTATGACGTCAAATTGTATGTGGGTACGAAATAAAAATTACTGTTTATATGTTCATTTATTTTATTCCAATCTATTTGCAGTACAAATGGCAACACTGTATCAGATACAAGAATAATGATAAGCGTCTTACAACAAACAACCACGAACGTTTGTAGAAGAACCTTGCAGCAAACTGTGCGCCTTCTAGACTATGGCTTGGCACTTTAAACCTTCCTTGCTGCAGTATATTTATCTTTGAATTTAATCTTTTAATTCTCTTTGCACTGACGTGACATTATCTGTGCTTTCCCCATTCCTTCTTACAGCCATCATTCAGCTATCTTTTTTTCTATCAGTTTTATCTTAATTTCTAACTTCTATGCACGTCCCTTTACACCTTCCGTTCCGCCTCCATTTAATGCTCACTAAATATACCTACATTACTCTTCTTTCCCATTAAACGTTATTTTACTCTTGTTCACCTCATTTTAACTTTCCATTTCCTCCCTTTTTAAAGCTAATTAAATACCTACATTACTCTTCTTTCCCATTAAACGTTATTTTACTCTTGTTCACCTCATTTTAAATTTCCATTTCCTCCCTTTTTAAAGCTAGTTAAATACCTAATTACAATTCTTTACCTTTAAACAATATTTAACATCTTCAGTTTCCTCTCCTTATAAAACTATTTAAGTCCCTTTAATTCACTTCTTTACCTTTAAACCTTATTCAACTACCATTAACCTTATTTTCACCATCCATTTACTCTGCTTTTAAAGTTAACTTAATACCTACATTACACTTCCTTACCATTAAATCTTATTTTATACCTTCCATTTCCAAATTCGATTAAAGCTAATTAAATACCTTTATTTTACTTAACCTTGTGAATTTTATACCTTCCATTTTCACTCCTTTTAAAGCTAATTATATACTTCTATTACACTTTAAACTTCATTTTATACTTTCCATTTCCACTCCTATTAAAGCTAATTACTTCCCTTTATTATACGTATTTACCTCTAAACCTTGTTTTACTATTAATAACTTTTTTTCGCTTTCCACTCCTTTTAGGGATTATTAAATATTTTGGTTACACTTCTTCAACTATAAACCTTGTTTTATACCTTCCATTTCCTCTCATTTGAAGTTCACTTAATACCTTCATTACACTTTTTTAACTTTTAACCATATCTTGCTCTTTATATAACACCTTTACATTTTTTTACCTTTCGTTAACTATTTTACCTTAAATATTAAAAATATTTTTGCTTTGAACCATGTGTCGCTTTTTACCTTAGTATGTTTCATTCTGCACCATTTATTTATTTTCTATGTTGTACCTTTACGCTATATTTTGCATTTTACACTCAATTTGTTATACCTTTCATGTTCTTAAGTTTTTAGTCTTGTTTTCATATTTTGTTTAACACTTTCTACAATCTGTAAATCATTTCCCCTTCGGTTTTACTCTTACAACAGCTTCGACTATTCAATTCAATTCTTATTTTAGCTCATTTTTGACCATTAAACCTTATGTTCTACTTCCTTTACCTTTCAACTTCTCACGTTAATTGATAACACGTTAATCTATTACCTTTAACCCTTACATTCTGCCCCGTGTGGAGAGTCCGGCGCTTTCTTCTTCCTCTCCTCATGCAGGGCGATGTTGCCGCGTCACCGTGGAGCTGTGGAGCAAGGGTTGGGAGAGGTTGTCTCGTTATTTTACAATTAACCAAAGAATTTATCTTCTCGAAGGAGTCTTCCATGACGTAGCCGCAGAGTCCCGCGCCATCTTGTAAGTCGTCCCTGTCATGGCGGGCAGGCAACGGGTGCAGCGAATATCTGCGAGGAACCTACACACGCTGGATCCACCTCCCAGGAGAATGTCCTCGGTGTCGCCGTCCTGGGTCTGCACTGGACGATGCAATAGCAGGAGAACACGCGACTGTGGCAGGTAGTGACGCTGCTGCCGCCTTGGGGGTTTCCTAACGTCGCGTCCGCGGCAGGGCGCTGGTGTGGGCGGAGGCTCATGGACGTCGTTGACAGACCTCGCTGGTCCAGGATCACGGACATGTTTGGCTTCCTGGTCGTCCTCCAGCAGCAGCGACGTGTAACTGGAGGTTCAGCCTCCGTCTCTCCTCTGCTGTGAAGGACAACTTGCAGTACCTGCAGCACGCCGTTAGTTGTCTGTAGTAAGTGGCGCTCTCCTTGATGCCGACACCGCGTTTTCAGTCACCTCGACACTCATTCACGCCAGGGGCCTGCTGCTTATCTCCTCCTTCCTCTCCTGCGCCCACTGCTTTTCTTCAGGTGTAAGAAGGAAATAAGGATTAAATATATAAATTGCTACGCCAATAAGTAAATAAAAATCAATAAGGGGAAAGACGATGCTTACGCGGAGTTGCCGGTTTTAAGCAGAACTCTGATGGACAAGGTTGGAAATCCCCAAATGCTATTATCAGCCCACACGCGGTCGTTGAAGTCATTCTCCACGTGTTCGTAGTTGGGCCAGCGGCAGACGCTGAGGAATGAGCGAATAAATTAGAATTATGGGAGACACTGGGCGACTTTATGTACAGACTGCAAAATACGAATGAAATCTGGATACATTTTAAGCTAATAAAACGAAATAACGACCCCCGAAAATTTAATTCGAAGCCGTGAAACAACGGAAGAGAAAAGTCAGACGAGCGCACTCGAGGACTGGCTGCGGACACTTGCAGCAAATATCAGAATTCTTAGTTAAGGCAAAGGAAACAAGGCAGAAGAATTGTTCCTTCGTAAGATTCTAGGTAGTCAAGTGTGAGACTAACGTAACTTTAGATAAGAAAAAGGCAAATACATCAGGAGTATTTCAATTTCTGTGGTTAACAAAATTACGGTAAAAAAAACTTGAATTGGTAAACGTCTGAGGCAACGCAAAGGAGAATTACCAAAATAATAAAAACAAAGAAATTCGCGTGGTCCAGAAGAAAAATTGGTGAGGAAGAAAAAATTTATTCCAAATCAATCGCCGTAAACGGAGCAGCGATCCTGTTTCCTTACCTCGTGGGTTCTCACTCATTTATTATTTACAAAATAAAAATCGTTTTATTTACGTATAGAGGAGGACCGCCTAACAACACGAATACACGAATACGTAGGAATCAATGCCCATTAAGTCAGTAACGAGACAAAATACTTTAAAAACTCAGTTATTAATATTAATATTAAGAGACAAACGCCAAAGATGTAGCAGGTGAGAAAATTGAATTGAAGGAAGCAACAATAAGGAAAAACATTAATTGAAGAAACCGTAATAGGAAAAGGAGTCGAATCAAACATAAATCGTTTATTTATTCTGTAACTTGTTTATATTATTTTAAGGAAATAAATTACAATAAAAATAAGATACCACCATTTAAATAATAAAACTACAGTAACAAATGTGAAAAACAATAAAAATTTACAACAGTAAGACAAAAGCCAAGATATATCACACGTTGTAAAGTACAAAACGAAAGGAAATCTTATTTTAGAAAATAAAATCTGAAATTACGCAACAAAATTACTAACAAACACGATAAAATACGAGAAAGAAAATAAAATAAACAGCGCAGTAATTTATGTATTAAAATCAAGAAACCGAAAAATTAGATTTTCTTCCGAAGTTGTCAGGACTATTGTTTAATTTCAATTGTTGCGTGGAAGGAGGTTGACCACAGATGTAGCGCAAAACCAAAGTGCAACTGCGATACACTTCCCAGGGAACCCCACAAGTGATTCCAGATGGCGCGGCTCAGTTGTCCTCACGTAGACTCACTCCCGAGGATTCCAGCGGAGTTTCTCCTGCGACTCTGCATTAGTCTCCAGTGGTTGGCTTCCAAAACTCGGAAAGCTGCGGCGATGAAATAAACTTGAGAAATTTCCGCCATATTGATAAACTATGAATGAAGCTTTCGTAGTCCACCGTAGTTGCAAAGTCTTACCAGGATGCTTCCTCAAGATGGTCAGGAAACTCGCGTCGGCAGAATCTCTTGCAACAGAAAGTCGAACAATCAATCAAAACAGCGCCATTCTTAAATAAGTAACCCAGACAGAGATTATTCGCCAAGTACCAAAATGACCACAAGGAAAATTAAATAATAAACACTAAAATATGTAAATGAAAATTAATATTAAGAGTTGAATCTCCCAATGCAACGGACCGATTCTAAAACCGACTCTGGACTCCCAACGGCCAAGGAAGCTTTAAAAAGAAAAGGGTAGAAACTTTAATAAAACCGTAACACGTTTACAACATTTCAACAAAGAAAAGTAAAGTGAACATAAATCATTAAAGATTCAGCAAAATTCCTTTAAAAAATACACAACGACCAATGGAAAAATTAGGTTCCAATAAAATAAGCCAATACTTGACGTAATTTATGAAGAAAATTAGAAACCGCAGTTGAATATAATAAAAACCACAAATCCCCATGCTTTAAGGCAGAAATCAAATTTCAAATAAACTAATAACAATACCTGTCAAAGCTGCTGCTGTATTTAGTCCTTGCCTTGCCTTGCCTTGCCTTAAGATGTTTTCCACGAGCAGTGATGGACCCCGGAGAACAGCAAAATACAAGTCGAAAGACCCTGAAAAAAAACGAGGTGTCGTGTTCACATCGTAACAAAAGTCCAAAATAATTTAGTTGCAACTTCAGCTATGAAATCGTGACATTTCGAACAAACTGCGTCAAGCACGAACCTGAAGAATCTGCAGAAGAACTATTCACAGCCTCCTTTGGCGTTCCTTTTCAGACCAGGGCAAGCTCGGGACAAATGCGAAGAGTCTTCCAAGGTCTAATGACATCCGAAAACCGTCGCCTTTGGAGAAGTCGAGGTGCTCGAAACAAATGGGGGGAAAACAAATCATAATTAGATATGAAAATAAACGTAGTCACGTCAACCAAATTCAGGGTTAAAAATTACATTCAGCCTCCATCAAATTCTATCACACTTGTAAGACATTGAAACACAACCAAATGGTCACCAAACTATTTAAGCAATTTTAAAATATTGAATTACTAGTTCAGTAATTCAAGTTACGTTGAAACCACTTCAGGTGTAAATTTTTAATAAAAAAACATTTCATTATAATTGAAAGAGACGTGTTGAAGATGAATTTTAAAGTTTAGACTTCCACAAACATTTCGGCCGCAATGTGCGTGAAAATCTCACCTTTAAAACTTATTGTCACAAAACATATCACTCGAATTTACACTTCCATGAAAACATTGCACCTGAAGAGGTTTCAAAACGCAGCGAAGAAGAAACATATCGCACGAAATTTTTTGAACCAATCGGAAATAAATACAGAACATTCGCGCCACAGTAAACAATGTAATAAACAGCCACTTTTAAAAGAAAAACCGATTGAAAAATGTTCCTCTCGTGTCCAACAAACCCCGGAAAATTTAAAGATGTGAGAGCTATTAAAGTCGGGAAAATGTCTGGAAACATCTACGGAAAAATTCCAAAAAACTAGTTCATACTGAATTTTAAGTAACACTCCTTACAAAAACTATGCTTGCAATCTCAAGATAAATAATAACGTAACTACGTTCAATAAAAATAAGCGTCGAATAATAAGATACGGAGTATTACTGCGAATGCCAAAAGTGTACATCTTAATATGAATCTTAACATAATCATTGCAGTCAATTACATTAGTCAGATTCCGGCGAGACGATTCCTGTCCATGACGTCAGTGGCCGTTGCCCAAGTCCTGCACCTCGGGTCTAAACAGAAAATAATTTCGGTCATGTTTGAAACAAGTCACTTCGTAGTTCCATCTACTGGAATTGTTTATCACTTACCCATACAAAGATCAGCTTCCAGAGTGTCTCCGGGTGCCCAGTAGGTCGACCTCTGCTTCTTAGCGGAATACAACTGGTCGTCTGGGCCAAAGGAACTGCAGATGCCACGACACTTAATCAGGCCGAACAGGCTGAAATGAACAGAATAAAAATCAGTATCTTAGGAAAATCCCAACCACAATACGTAAATTTCGAAAAAAATGCAAGCACACTAATTAGCGAAAAGCGTAATACAATAAAGAAGGTGTGGTCGAACACCAACTTCAACCACGGAGCAACTGTCTTCATAAAACCTACATTACCTAAACACCGTTAATCTTGTACAGGGTAGTTACAGGGAGAGGGCACGTTACCAAGTTAGCGACTACACATGGACATTGTAATTTGTCTGTACGAGTTTGAAATTAAAAAATGCAGTATGTCGTGGTATAATAAGATTTAAATTATAGCATGAAGGATTGAAAGACTGAAATGAGTAGAAATTACAATTTGAGAGATTTTCACTCCAGAAAAAAAAACAATCAAGTAGGTAAATGTATAAAGACTCAAATCTTACCTTCTCAAATCAAACTCCATAACGCGATGAACTACAATGGCGGCTTGAACTGTCCAAAAATCAACAATTCGAAAATAAGGTCACTAATTAGCAGAAACTGAATGACTCCAGAAGTCGGGACCAGAAGAGTTTGAATTGGCTGAAAAATAAATTTATTTTGTTATCAGTGAAACGACGCTTGCATAAAATCAAATTTAAAATAAATTATTTCCCGATAAAAATTCGAAGGCAAAATTTAGAAAACAAATTTTAAATAGTGCAATTTAAGACAATTGAAACTTAATTTATCACTCAAATACGAACCTGAATCAAGTATGGAGTTTTATTGATCGTCATTCTTGTTCCTCTCAGGAGAAACACGAAACGACTTTCGACCTTTGTGAAATGCGGTGGTCGTCGGCACAAGTCAAGGAAGAACAAGAGAAAAAACAATTATCTATCCCAGCGATTAATAATAATTATAAAATACAGAACTTGTAAATACACTAAATAACTTTCTATGAAAGGAAATTTAATTCGGATATACGTTTGAATAAAGTCAAGTGTTCTCGTACGATGTAAGGAAATTACAACCGTTCAAACCCCAACCTCAAACTGACGAAATGGTACACGTTCGAATACCTCCTCGAAAACCAAAAGCAGGCTAAGAATTGAAGTTAAAACTGAACGAACGCGTTCAATGTTGTTTAATATTGTTTAAGAACGACCACATCAGAACCTGTACTGAAATAAAACTATCGTGACCGTCCCTAATAGGCCTAAATTCGTATAAACGTATGGAATACGCTGAAAAAAAAGGTTTCAACTGACAACGTAATAAAAAATTTACTTCAGGATTAAAATTTAAATTATGAAGGAAATTTAAAAGATAATTTTTGGTAACACGAGAAACACAATATACGATCCTCGGTGACGTTTTCGTTTCTCATCAGATTGAAACCAAGTTTCAGGTCCTTGTACACGTTGCCTACGAATTGCAGTTGGAAACTAAGCGAGTCACGCATAATGTCCAAACTGTCGGACAGTACGTGCGTTTTGTAGGCGTCGGTAAAATCGTTGGCTTGTTATAATAATTAAGGATTGTAATTATAAGAATTAAAATTTGAGGTTTCAACAATCAAACATATTCTGACGGTCGATTATTTCTCTGTACAGGCGGAAGTTCGTATGACACACAAATTAAAAAAACTATCCAACAAAATAGAATGGTTTAAAGCTACCATTTCAAAATAGGTGTATAAATTGAATTAATAAATCGTAAGGACCACAAGAATCAAAATTCGCTGAAAAAGAAAGGCGTTTGATTTTCTGCTGCAAGGTTGCCTTCCTGACAGGCGCGGAGATTTGGGGGGGGGGGGTTAAAATTTAGAAATCACTAGTATCAAAAAATCGAAAAAAAATTAAATTAAAATTACCTACTTCAAGATTCCTCATATTATTAATAGTCCAGAGATGTGGTTCGAATGAAAAGAATTATCAGAGGTTGCTGGTTGATGCACGTGGATGAACTCACGTACACGGCATTAAGGAAAGCCTAGAACGAATTAATGCAATTAAAATAGCGTTTTAAAGAGGAAGGGGGATAAAATAAATTTCTAAAATAGCCCTGTACTAATAAAGAATATAATCCATGTGTTTACTGAGAATCAGGCCACAATTTAAACAAATACAAGGTCAATTATTTATAAACACAGAAGAAAAACATTGGAGTAATAAAGATTTTATATAATTTTTTTTAGACATGAGAAACAAAAAAAGAATTATGAAGTGGGCAACAACAGTCACGAAAGAGATAAAGCAAATGTAAGGTGACGAAGACTAGAAACATTCCCAAGTGCTAATAAATAAAAAAAGGCAGGACAAGAAGTGCTGGAACAGCGTAGTTGGTACCAAATAATTTAAAAATTACGAAACAACGAGTAAGAAAGGAGTCAGTTAAAGCAGCATAAACCCTGAAGTGTTAAAAATTGGTCTTCCATATTGTTACAGAATTCCTGACGATAACAACATTGTGATTGTTCCTAAACTTTGTTTGGATGCTTGAAGGCAAGTCAGTGCTGGTGGGAGCCCGCATATGACTGGAAAGTTTGGTTAGAATAAATGGCAGGCGTCAATGAAACCATCAAGGAAAAATAAATCCGGATAAATGGCAGCCTTTCCTGTTGGAGAAACACAACAGACGGTTAAGAGATTGCGTGGTGGTTAAGAAGCGGGTCAGGAATTTCCAATAAGAAACGCAATCGTGTGTTTGACTAACGATAGAAAGTGTGAGGTTTACCTCATATTTAAGGTCAACTTCGACATTCAGAGACGGGAAAATCCTTCAAATATTCTGGAGAAATTTACCGATTTTTCCAAGAGAAACTCAACCCTCATGCTGGCCGGCACAGCACAAGAGATGCGAGTCTCCTGAAGAAGTAGGACAAAGCCTACAGAGTATTTGGAGAATTTCCCCCTGTCCTGGATGGTGAAGCTGAACTTCATTTACAAAAAACACTCAACGTTTTCGCCTTCCTTTTTGTTACCAAATATTTGTGTACATTCCTCATCGTGGTGTGGAGGTTTGTGGACTATCTGAGGAAAGATTGAACCTAGTGTCAAAGATGTTGTGACTCAAGGGCCTGATAGAGCCACTAATTGAGTTAATGGACAACTAAGAGATTGAATTTGTGGTATTCATTAGATGAGAAGGAAAGGAATAATAGTTCATAGTCGAAAAACCCAACCGGAGTAAAGGGAAACACCTTGAGGGAATAACTGAGTAAGAGATTAAGTGATAGAGAAATAGAAAGCCAGGAGAAAATTGTTAACAGACAGAAATGAATGGGTGGAGAATTTTGCTAAATTTCGTATCAATTTTAAAAATCTAGACAAAGTGGAACAATAAATGGTGGGAGGAAAATAAATTAATACATTGACCTGCTAAGAAAAAGGAAATAAATTTAATATAAAGAATACATCACTTTCATGCCGCCCTGAATAAATAAATATCTATTGTGAGAGAATGAATGTGTGACGTAGAGGATATTTCATCCTTATGTGGGCCACAATTGTAAATTAGCAAAGTTTTATTGTTGGTATCCCTCATTCAGGAGTCTTGTAGATGTCACCATCTAAACCCCCTTGTACGTAGGCAACCAAACGTACAAGTGAAACTTGGGATGCCTGCACAACAGGCGTATCGAAGCGAGGCTCATGTAATATAATGTGTAGGTAGGAACAGGGCAGAAAATTAATGCTGAAAATATTACAAAAACAACTCTGTTCCTGTTAACTGAGTAGTGTATGACAGAGGTGTAGTTCGACAGAAAGTCAGTGGATGGTGGTTTTTACTTATCATGAAACTAAATATAAACAATTTAATTTAAATCCACTGTCACATGAGCGATTCATTTCAATTAGGCTGAGAAGAATAGAAAAACTCACTACGTCAAGTTCGTTGTCCTCAGGAGTGATATTTACATTAATACCAGGGACGACTAATGAAAAAGTTGCTTTTCCACACAATTAAATCATGAATATATGAAAATGAAAGCAAATAATAGATTAAAGGTTGATGATGTGATACGTTGGTCAACGTGCATCTTTACATGTCAATAGCAGAAATGACAGTTTTAATATAAATCATAACATGACCTACAAAATATACTCCTGCGTCACTCCTCCATGAGACGGTCTCATCATCAAAGGCTAATTTCATCCATGTCGACCTTCTGGAATGTTTCTATGTTGTAGAGCCACCAGTAAGGACATCAGCCGCCATGTAACACAATTCAAGAAACAATTGGTAACTTTTTGGGTTCTCAGATGAAACGTGAATTTATTAAGTTTTGTTACATCAATAAATAAAGATCTGAACTAACCTTTGAATGAAAATTTCCTCACACCAGTTTGAAATGTTTGATGACGTCGTTGCAGGAAAATAACCAAGGACACGCCGCAGGCTCATAAACAGTTCACAGGCTCAAATCAAGAAAAAACATTTAATACAGAACTAAAAATTTGAGAATAATAATCGCAGCTTTGGATCGAGTCTGACCTGAGAAAATTGCCTCCAATTCAATGTAAGCGGTTTTAATCCACACACGTCATCTTCCTCATCAAGTACAGACGAAAATAATTGCTCTTTTTTCCTGAAATAACAAAAATAAGTTCACATTAACGACAACAGCAGAAATAAGATTATCCTTTCGACTTGACCTCAAGAGGATCTTATCTGTAACACGCACATTCAACTAAATGTTACCAAGTTAAAAATTACATATATTAAACAATGAATTAGCAAATAAATACAGATATATACTAAAGTATTGCACATCTTTCAGTATTCTATTTTAATAAATGAAAACTAAAGACCAAAATATACTAATTATATATAAGGCAAACATAAAAGAAACAAATTCCCCATTTCATTATGACGTGCAGAGTAATAATCAAAGTCGTGTAGAAGTTTTCAATTATGGATGGAGCCAAAGTAGAGACGGTGGTAGAGCTCACACGTGGTATCCTCGTAGTCCGTAGAAGGCAGAATGTCTACAAGCTTGCCAGGGACTTCAGCCTCCTTAAAGTCTCTCACATGAAGACACGAGTACGGTTGGTCAAAACCAACTCTCCTCGGCCGATAGCAAGAAAAATCAATATTAACGATGCGACCTCGAAGAGAATAAAATTAAGTACATCAAGACTCAGCTCATTTAATGTAAAGACCGACGAGGAATACGTTTAACATATTCCGAAGTGAGGACAAAAAGCATCCTGGAACATTATCTTCTTTAAGGAAAGCCAAGACGATTATTTTTCCTTTAATCATCTGACGGACGTGGCTGCAGACTATCAAGTGAAGATGTGGAGGATATCGTTCGCATAATTGACCATAGATGCTGATCACGTCGTAGTAGTTGCTGGTAGACAAGAAGAAGCATTGTAGAACGTTGCTGCCGGAAATGTCACGACGTTCCTTATCTTCATCGGCGATTCTTCGTCCCTCTAGATATTACAAATTAAAGAAAAGTCGAACCGTCTCTTAACCTGACCCATTTTTGAAATTCATTAGAAAATCGGCGATTTACTGAAACTTTCATCTACGTAAAAAGAGAAATACATTGAAAGATGGAGGTAACTCTGGGCTTCTATAAATCAATTCCTCAGACATGCCTTGTTGTAAATTTTTTTAACTTGTGCCGAAGGTACATGAAAAGTAGAAAGTTTAAAACAATGGGAGAAATTTAATACAACAATGAATAATTATGCAATGTTGAAAGATGAGAAGAAAAAGGAATTCATGGGAATTTTGATAGAGAATCCACAACTATTTTATAGTGAAATGGGAGTTATTACAGTAGCATAAACCCTTAAGTATTAAAATATTTGATATTCCATATTGTTACAGAATTCCTGACAATAACAACATTGTGATTGTTCCTAAGACGGCAGAGACTCTGTTTGGATGCTTGAAGGTTAATATCAGGGGAGTCAGTGCTCGTGGGAGCGTCCATAAGACTAGAAAATGTGGTTAAATGGTTTAATTAGAATAAATGGCAGGCGTCTATAGTCCTAACAAAGAAAAAAAGAATCCAGAAAAATGGCAGACTTTTCTGTTGGTGCAACACAATGGAGGGTTAAGAGATTGCCTGGTGGTTAAGAAGCGTGTCAGGAATTTCCAAAAAGATACTCAATCGTGTGTTTGGCTAACGATAGAAAGTGTGAGGTTTACCTCATATTTAAGGTCAACTTCGACATTCAGAGACGGGAAAATCCTTCAAATATTCTGGAGAAATTAACTTATTTTTCCAAGAGAAACTCAACCCTCATGCTGGCCGACACAGCACAAGAGATGCGAGTCTCCTGAAGAAGTAGGACAAAGCCTACAGAGTATTTGGAGAATTTCCCCCTGTCCTGGATGGTGAAGCTGAACTTCATTTACAAAAAACACTCAACGTTTTCGCCTTCCTTTTTGTTACCAAATATTTATTGTGTATATTCCTTATCCCGGTGTGGAGGTTTGTGGACTATATGAAGAAAGATTGAACCTAGTGTCAAAGATGTTGTGACTCTCAAGGGCCTGAAAGAGCCACTAATTGAGTTAATGGACAACTAAGAGATTGAATTTGTGGTATTCATTAGATGAGAAGGAAAGGAATAATAGTTCAGGGTCATAAAACCCAACCGGAGTACAGGGAAACACCTTGAGGGAATAACAGAGTAAGAGATTAAGTGATAGAGAAATAGAAAGCCAGGAGAAAATTGTTAACAGACAGAAATGAATGGGTGGAAAATTTCGCTAAATTTCGTATCAATTTTAAAAATCTAGACAAAGTGGAACAATAAATCGTGGGAGGAAAATAAATTAATACATTGACCTGCTAAGAAAAAGGAAATAAATTTAATATAAAGAATACATTAAATTCATACCGCCTGAATAAATAAATATTTATTGTGAGAGAATGAATGTATGTCGTAGAGGATATTCCATCCTTATGTGGGCCACAATTGTAAATTAGCAAAGTTTTATTGTTGGTATCCCTCATTCAGGAGTCTTGTAGATTACTCCATCTAAACCCTCCTTGTACGTAGGCAACTAAACATACAAGTGCAACTTGGGATATCTGCACAACAGGCACATGGAAGCGAGGCTGATTTAATACAATGTGTAGGTAGGAACTGAGCAGAAAATTAGTGTTGAAAATATTACAAAAACAACTCTGTTCCTGTTAACTGAGTAGTGTATGACATAGAGGTGTAGTTACACAGGAAGTCAGTGGATGGTGGTTTATACTTATCATGAAACAAAATATAAACAATTCAATTTCAATCCACTGTCACTTGAGCGATTCATTTCAATTAGGCTGAGAAGAATAGAAAAACTCACTACATGTTCGTTGTCCTCAGGAGTGATAATTACATTAATACCAGGGACGACTAATGAAAAAGTTCCTTTTCCACACAATTAAATCATGAATATATGAAAATGAAAGCAAATAAGTTAGATTAAATGATGATGATCTTTGACATTGGTCAACGTTCATCTTTGAACGTCAATAGCGGAGATGACAGTTAATATAAATGATAACATGACCTACAAAATATACTCCTGCGTCACTCCTCCGTGAGACGGTCTCATCATCAAAGGCTAATTTCATCCATGTCGACCTTCTGGAACGTTTCTATTTTGTAGAGTCGACAGTAAGGACATCAGTCGCCATGTAAAACAATTCAAGAAATAATTGGTAACTTTTTGGGTTCTCAGAAGAAACGTGAATTTATTAAGTTTTTTTACATCAATAAATAAAGATCTCAACTAACCTTTGAATGAAAATTTCCTCACACTAGTTTGAAATGTTTGATGACGACGTCGTTGCAGGAAAATAACCAAGGACACGCCGCAGGCTCAGAAACGGTTCACAGGCTTAAACTAGAAATCAAGAAAAACCATTTACTAAAGAACTAAAACATTGAGAAGGCTACACGAAGGTTTGGATCGAGTCTGACCTTAAGAAGTTGCCGCCAGTTCCATGTAAGCGTTTTTAATCAACACTCGTCATCTTCCTCATCAAGTACTGACAAAAAATATCCTAGGTTTCCTAAAACAAACTGAAAAATTTTTAATCTGAATTCAGATTGACAGAAATGAGAATAAAAAGTTCCTTCTTTCGACTTCACTTCAAGGACGCTTCACCCCCTAGAGGAAGTTATCTGGAACACACACACATTCCAATAAATGTTAACAAGTGTTAAAAATGAAATATATTAAACAGTGAACAGTGTGAATTACCACACATACAAACACAGAAATTATAATTAATCTAAATAAAGAATTTTTTAAATTAGAATAAAAGAAAACTAAAGACCCAAAATAACCAATGACTCATAACGTAAACATAACATGAAAATAATAACAGATTTTAAAGTCACGATCAGAGTAATAATAAAAGTCCTGTAGCCGTTGTGAAGTCCAAATCGCTGGATTGAGCCCAAAGAAGAGACAGTCGTAGAGCTCACACGTGGTACCCTCGTAGTCCATAGAAGGCAGAATGTCTACAAGCTTGCCAGGGAAGCAGCCTCCTTAGTCTCTCACATGAAGACATGAGTACGGTTGGAGGAAGATCAACTCTCCTCGTCCGATAGCAAGAAAATTCAATATGAACGATGCGACTCGGATGAGAATAAAATTAGGTACATCAAGACTCAGCTCATTTAATGTAAAGACCGACGAGAAATCCGATTAACATATTCCGAAGTGAGGACAAAAAGCATCCTGGAACATTATCTTCTTTAAGGAAAGCCAAGACGATTATTTTTCCTTTAATCACCTGCGGACGTGGCTGCAGACTATCAAGTGAAGACTTGGATGATATCGTTCACAGCCTTGACCATAGATGCTGATGGCGTCGTAGTAGTTGCTGGTAGACAAGAAGAAACATTATAGAACGTTGTTCCGTATCTTCATCGGCGATTCTTCGTCCCTCCAGATATTACAAATTTAAGAAAAGTCGAAGCGTCTCTTAACCTGACTCATTTTTGAAATTCATTAGAAAATCGGCGATTTAGTGAAACGTTCATCTAAGTAAAAAGAGAAATAAATTGAAAGATGGAAGTAACTCTGGGCTTCTATGAATCAATTCTTCAGACATGCCTTGTCGTAAATTTTTTTAACTTGTGCCCAAGAAACATGAAAAGTAAAAAGTTAAAAACAATGGGAGAAATTTAATTAAATAATAAATAATGAGGCATTGTTGAAAGATGAGAAAAAAGAGGAATTGATGGAAATTTTGATAGAGAATCCACAACTTTTTTATAGTGAAATGGGAGTAATTAAGGTAGCATAAACCCTGAAGTGTTAAAAATTGGTCTTCCATATTGTTACAGAATTCCTGACGATAACAACATTGTGATTGTTCCTAAACTGTGTATGGATGCTTGAAGGCGAGTCAGTGCTCGTTGGAGCCTCCATATGACTGGAAAGTTTGGTTAGAATAAATGGCAGGCGTCAATGGACCTAACAAAGGAAAAATAAATCCGGAAAAATTGCAGCCTTTCCTGTTGGAGCAACACAATGGACAGTTAAGTGATTGCCTGGTGGTTAAGAAGCGGGTTAGGAATTTCCAATTAGAAACGCAATCGTGTGTTTGACTAACGATAGAAAGTGTGAGGTTTACCTCATATCTAAGGTCAACTTCGACATTCAGAGACGGGAAAATCCTTCAAATATTCTGGAGAAATTTACCGATTTTTCCAAGAGAAACTCAACCCTCATGCTGGCCGGCACAGCACAAGAGATGCGAGTCTCCTGAAGAAGTAGGACAAAGCCTACAGAGTATTTGGAGAATTTCCCCCTGTCCTGGATGGTGAAGCTGAACTTCATTTACAAAAAACACTCAACGTTTTCGCCTTCCTTTTTGTTACCAAATATTTGTGTACATTCCTCATCGTGGTGTGGAGGTTTGTGGACTATCTGAGGAAAGATTGAACCTAGTGTCAAAGATGTTGTGACTCAAGGGCCTGATAGAGCCACTAATTGAGTTAATGGACAACTAAGAGATTGAATTTGTGGTATTCATTAGATGAGAAGGAAAGGAATAATAGTTCATAGTCGAAAAACCCAACCGGAGTAAAGGGAAACACCTTGAGGGAATAACTGAGTAAGAGATTAAGTGATAGAGAAATAGAAAGCCAGGAGAAAATTGTTAACAGACAGAAATGAATGGGTGGAGAATTTTGCTAAATTTCGTATCAATTTTAAAAATCTAGACAAAGTGGAACAATAAATGGTGGGAGGAAAATAAATTAATACATTGACCTGCTAAGAAAAAGGAAATAAATTTAATATAAAGAATACATCACTTTCATGCCGCCCTGAATAAATAAATATCTATTGTGAGAGAATGAATGTGTGACGTAGAGGATATTTCATCCTTATGTGGGCCACAATTGTAAATTAGCAAAGTTTTATTGTTGGTATCCCTCATTCAGGAGTCTTGTAGATGTCACCATCTAAACCCCCTTGTACGTAGGCAACCAAACGTACAAGTGAAACTTGGGATGCCTGCACAACAGGCGTATCGAAGCGAGGCTCATGTAATATAATGTGTAGGTAGGAACAGGGCAGAAAATTAATGCTGAAAATATTACAAAAACAACTCTGTTCCTGTTAACTGAGTAGTGTATGACAGAGGTGTAGTTCGACAGAAAGTCAGTGGATGGTGGTTTTTACTTATCATGAAACTAAATATAAACAATTTAATTTAAATCCACTGTCACATGAGCGATTCATTTCAATTAGGCTGAGAAGAATAGAAAAACTCACTACGTCAAGTTCGTTGTCCTCAGGAGTGATATTTACATTAATACCAGGGACGACTAATGAAAAAGTTTCTTTTCCACACAATTAAATCATGAATATATGAAAATGAAAGCAAATAATAGATTAAAGGTTGATGATGTGATACGTTGGTCAACGTGCATCTTTACATGTCAATAGCAGAAATGACAGTTTTAATATAAATCATAACATGACCTACAAAATCTACTCCTGCGTCACTCCTCCACGAGATGGTCTCATCATCAAAGGCTAATTTCCTCCATGTCGACGTTCTGGAACGATTATTTTTGTAGAGCCGCAAGTAAGGACATCAGCCGCCATGTAACACAATTCAAGAAACAATTGGTAACTGTTTGGGTTCTCAGATGAAACGTGAATTTATTAAGTTTTGTTACATCAATAAATAAAGATCTGAACTAACCTTTGAATGAAAATTTCCTCACACCAGTATGAAATGTTTGATGACGTCGTTGCAGGAAAATAACCAAGGACACGCCGCAGGCTCATAAACAGTTCACAGGCTCAAATCAAGAAAAAACATTTAATACAGAACTAAAAATTTGAGAATAATAATCGCAGCTTTGGATCGAGTCTGACCTGAGAAAATTGCCTCCAATTCAATGTAAGCGGTTTTAATCCACACACGTCATCTTCCTCATCAAGTACAGACGAAAATAATTGCTCTTTTTTCCTGAAATAACAAAAATAAGTTCACATTAACGACAACAGCAGAAATAAGATTATCCTTTCGACTTGACCTCAAGAGGATCTTATCTGTAACACGCACATTCAACTAAATGTTACCAAGTTAAAAATTACATATATTAAACAATGAATTAGCAAATAAATACAGATATATACTAAAGTATTGCACATCTTTCAGTATTCTATTTTAATAAATGAAAACTAAAGACCAAAATATACTAATTATATATAAGGCAAACATAAAAGAAACAAATTCCCCATTTCATTATGACGTGCAGAGTAATAATCAAAGTCGTGTAGAAGTTTTCAATTATGGATGGAGCCAAAGTAGAGACGGTGGTAGAGCTCACACGTGGTATCCTCGTAGTCCGTAGAAGGCAGAATGTCTACAAGCTTGCCAGGGACTTCAGCCTCCTTAAAGTCTCTCACATGAAGACACGAGTACGGTTGGTCAAAACCAACTCTCCTCGGCCGATAGCAAGAAAAATCAATATTAACGATGCGACCTCGAAGAGAATAAAATTAAGTACATCAAGACTCAGCTCATTTAATGTAAAGACCGACGAGGAATACGTTTAACATATTCCGAAGTGAGGACAAAAAGCATCCTGGAACATTATCTTCTTTAAGGAAAGCCAAGACGATTATTTTTCCTTTAATCATCTGACGGACGTGGCTGCAGACTATCAAGTGAAGATGTGGAGGATATCGTTCGCATAATTGACCATAGATGCTGATCACGTCGTAGTAGTTGCTGGTAGACAAGAAGAAGCATTGTAGAACGTTGCTGCCGGAAATGTCACGACGTTCCTTATCTTCATCGGCGATTCTTCGTCCCTCTAGATATTACAAATTAAAGAAAAGTCGAACCGTCTCTTAACCTGACCCATTTTTGAAATTCATTAGAAAATCGGCGATTTACTGAAACTTTCATCTACGTAAAAAGAGAAATACATTGAAAGATGGAGGTAACTCTGGGCTTCTATAAATCAATTCCTCAGACATGCCTTGTTGTAAATTTTTTTAACTTGTGCCGAAGGTACATGAAAAGTAGAAAGTTTA
The DNA here is from genome assembly GCA_037074705.1 of Zhengitettix transpicula. NCBI lineage: Eukaryota > Metazoa > Arthropoda > Insecta > Orthoptera > Tetrigidae > Zhengitettix > Zhengitettix transpicula. Next base: position 55,885,628 of record CM073596.1, on the reverse strand, counting down.
AAACAATGGGAGAAATTTAATACAACAATGAATAATTATGCAATGTTGAAAGATGAGAAGAAAAAGGAATTCATGGGAATTTTGATAGAGAATCCACAACTATTTTATAGTGAAATGGGAGTTATTACAGTAGCATAAACCCTTAAGTATTAAAATATTTGATATTCCATATTGTTACAGAATTCCTGACAATAACAACATTGTGATTGTTCCTAAGACGGCAGAGACTCTGTTTGGATGCTTGAAGGTTAATATCAGGGGAGTCAGTGCTCGTGGGAGCGTCCATAAGACTAGAAAATGTGGTTAAATGGTTTAATTAGAATAAATGGCAGGCGTCTATAGTCCTAACAAAGAAAAAAAGAATCCAGAAAAATGGCAGACTTTTCTGTTGGTGCAACACAATGGAGGGTTAAGAGATTGCCTGGTGGTTAAGAAGCGTGTCAGGAATTTCCAAAAAGATACTCAATCGTGTGTTTGGCTAACGATAGAAAGTGTGAGGTTTACCTCATATTTAAGGTCAACTTCGACATTCAGAGACGGGAAAATCCTTCAAATATTCTGGAGAAATTAACTTATTTTTCCAAGAGAAACTCAACCCTCATGCTGGCCGACACAGCACAAGAGATGCGAGTCTCCTGAAGAAGTAGGACAAAGCCTACAGAGTATTTGGAGAATTTCCCCCTGTCCTGGATGGTGAAGCTGAACTTCATTTACAAAAAACACTCAACGTTTTCGCCTTCCTTTTTGTTACCAAATATTTATTGTGTATATTCCTTATCCCGGTGTGGAGGTTTGTGGACTATATGAAGAAAGATTGAACCTAGTGTCAAAGATGTTGTGACTCTCAAGGGCCTGAAAGAGCCACTAATTGAGTTAATGGACAACTAAGAGATTGAATTTGTGGTATTCATTAGATGAGAAGGAAAGGAATAATAGTTCAGGGTCATAAAACCCAACCGGAGTACAGGGAAACACCTTGAGGGAATAACAGAGTAAGAGATTAAGTGATAGAGAAATAGAAAGCCAGGAGAAAATTGTTAACAGACAGAAATGAATGGGTGGAAAATTTCGCTAAATTTCGTATCAATTTTAAAAATCTAGACAAAGTGGAACAATAAATCGTGGGAGGAAAATAAATTAATACATTGACCTGCTAAGAAAAAGTAAATAAATTTAATATAAAGAATACATTAAATTCATACCGCCTGAATAAATAAATATTTATTGTGAGAGAATGAATGTGTGACGTAGAGGATATTCCATCCTTATGTGGGCCACAATTGTAAATTAGCAAAGTTTTATTGTTGGTATCCCTCATTCAGGAGTCTTGTAGATTTCACCATCTAAACCCCCTTGTACGTAGGCAACTAAACGTACAAGTGCAACTTCAAATGCCTGCACAACAGGCGCATAGAAGTGAGGCTGATTTAATATAATGTGTAGGTAGGAACTGGGCAGAAAATTAGTGTTGAAAATATTACAAAAACAACTCTGTTCCTGTTAACTGAGTAGTGTATGACATAGAGGTGTAGTTACACAGGAAGTCAGTGGATGGTGGTTTATACTTATCATGAAACAAAATATAAACAATTCAATTTCAATCCACTGTCACTTGAGCGATTCATTTCAATTAGGCTGAGAAGAATAGAAAAACTCACTACGACATGTTCGTTGTCCTCAGGAGTGATAATTACATTAATACCAGGGACGACTAATGAAAAAGTTGCTTTTCCACACAATTAAATCATGAATATATGAAAATGAAAGCAAATAAGTTAGATTAAATGATGATGATCTTTGACATTGGTCAACGTTCATCTTTGAACGTCAATAGCGGAGATGACAGTTAATATAAATGATAACATGACCTACAAAATATACTCCTGCGTCACTCCTCCATGAGACGGTCTCATCATCAAAGGCTAATTTCATCCATGTCGACCTTCTGGAACGTTTCTATTTTGTAGAGTCGACAGTAAGGACATCAGTCGCCATGTAAAACAATTCAAGAAATAATTGGTAACTTTTTGGGTTCTCAGAAGAAACGTGAATTTATTAAGTTTTTTTACATCAATAAATAAAGATCTCAACTAACCTTTGAATGAAAATTTCCTCACACTAGTTTGAAATGTTTGATGACGACGTCGTTGCAGGAAAATAACCAAGGACACGCCGCAGGCTCAGAAACGGTTCACAGGCTTAAACTAGAAATCAAGAAAAACCATTTACTAAAGAACTAAAACATTGAGAAGGCTACACGAAGGTTTGGATCGAGTCTGACCTTAAGAAGTTGCCGCCAGTTCCATGTAAGCGTTTTTAATCAACACTCGTCATCTTCCTCATCAAGTACTGACAAAAAATATCCTAGGTTTCCTAAAACAAACTGAAAATTTTTTAATCTGAATTCAGATTGACAGAAATGAGAATAAAAAGTTCCTTCTTTCGACTTCACTTCAAGGACGCTTCACCCCCTAGAGGAAGTTATCTGGAACACACACACATTCCAATAAATGTTAACAAGTGTTAAAAATGAAATATATTAAACAGTGAACAGTGTGAATTACCACACATACAAACACAGAAATTATAATTAATCTAAATAAAGAATTTTTTAAATTAGAATAAAAGAAAACTAAAGACCCAAAATAACCAATGACTCATAACGTAAACATAACATGAAAATAATAACAGATTTTAAAGTCACGATCAGAGTAATAATAAAAGTCCTGTAGCCGTTGTGAAGTCCAAATCGCTGGATTGAGCCCAAAGAAGAGACAGTCGTAGAGCTCACACGTGGTACCCTCGTAGTCCATAGAAGGCAGAATGTCTACAAGCTTGCCAGGGAAGCAGCCTCCTTAGTCTCTCACATGAAGACATGAGTACGGTTGGAGGAAGATCAACTCTCCTCGTCCGATAGCAAGAAAATTCAATATGAACGATGCGACTCGGATGAGAATAAAATTAGGTACATCAAGACTCAGCTCATTTAATGTAAAGACCGACGAGAAATCCGATTAACATATTCCGAAGTGAGGACAAAAAGCATCCTGGAACATTATCTTCTTTAAGGAAAGCCAAGACGATTATTTTTCCTTTAATCATCTGACGGACGTGGCTGCAGACTATCAAGTGAAGACTTGGATGATATCGTTCACAGCCTTGACCATAGATGCTGATGGCGTCGTAGTAGTTGCTGGTAGACAAGAAGAAACATTATAGAACGTTGTTCCGTATCTTCATCGGCGATTCTTCGTCCCTCCAGATATTACAAATTTAAGAAAAGTCGAAGCGTCTCTTAACCTGACTCATTTTTGAAATTCATTAGAAAATCGGCGATTTAGTGAAACGTTCATCTAAGTAAAAAGAGAAATAAATTGAAAGATGGAAGTAACTCTGGGCTTCTATGAATCAATTCTTCAGACATGCCTTGTCGTAAATTTTTTTAACTTGTGCCCAAGAAACATGAAAAGTAAAAAGTTAAAAACAATGGGAGAAATTTAATTAAATAATAAATAATGAGGCATTGTTGAAAGATGAGAAAAAAGAGGAATTGATGGAAATTTTGATAGAGAATCCACAACTTTTTTATAGTGAAATGGGAGTAATTAAGGTAGCATAAACCCTGAAGTGTTAAAAATTGGTCTTCCATATTGTTACAGAATTCCTGACGATAACAACATTGTGATTGTTCCTAAACTGTGTATGGATGCTTGAAGGCGAGTCAGTGCTCGTTGGAGCCTCCATATGACTGGAAAGTTTGGTTAGAATAAATGGCAGGCGTCAATGGACCTAACAAAGGAAAAATAAATCCGGAAAAATTGCAGCCTTTCCTGTTGGAGCAACACAATGGACAGTTAAGTGATTGCCTGGTGGTTAAGAAGCGGGTTAGGAATTTCCAATTAGAAACGCAATCGTGTGTTTGACTAACGATAGAAAGTGTGAGGTTTACCTCATATCTAAGGTCAACTTCGACATTCAGAGACGGGAAAATCCTTCAAATATTCTGGAGAAATTTACCGATTTTTCCAAGAGAAACTCAACCCTCATGCTGGCCGGCACAGCACAAGAGATGCGAGTCTCCTGAAGAAGTAGGACAAAGCCTACAGAGTATTTGGAGAATTTCCCCCTGTCCTGGATGGTGAAGCTGAACTTCATTTACAAAAAACACTCAACGTTTTCGCCTTCCTTTTTGTTACCAAATATTTGTGTACATTCCTCATCGTGGTGTGGAGGTTTGTGGACTATCTGAGGAAAGATTGAACCTAGTGTCAAAGATGTTGTGACTCAAGGGCCTGATAGAGCCACTAATTGAGTTAATGGACAACTAAGAGATTGAATTTGTGGTATTCATTAGATGAGAAGGAAAGGAATAATAGTTCATAGTCGAAAAACCCAACCGGAGTAAAGGGAAACACCTTGAGGGAATAACTGAGTAAGAGATTAAGTGATAGAGAAATAGAAAGCCAGGAGAAAATTGTTAACAGACAGAAATGAATGGGTGGAGAATTTTGCTAAATTTCGTATCAATTTTAAAAATCTAGACAAAGTGGAACAATAAATGGTGGGAGGAAAATAAATTAATACATTGACCTGCTAAGAAAAAGGAAATAAATTTAATATAAAGAATACATCACTTTCATGCCGCCCTGAATAAATAAATATCTATTGTGAGAGAATGAATGTGTGACGTAGAGGATATTTCATCCTTATGTGGGCCACAATTGTAAATTAGCAAAGTTTTATTGTTGGTATCCCTCATTCAGGAGTCTTGTAGATGTCACCATCTAAACCCCCTTGTACGTAGGCAACCAAACGTACAAGTGAAACTTGGGATGCCTGCACAACAGGCGTATCGAAGCGAGGCTCATGTAATATAATGTGTAGGTAGGAACAGGGCAGAAAATTAATGCTGAAAATATTACAAAAACAACTCTGTTCCTGTTAACTGAGTAGTGTATGACAGAGGTGTAGTTCGACAGAAAGTCAGTGGATGGTGGTTTTTACTTATCATGAAACTAAATATAAACAATTTAATTTAAATCCACTGTCACATGAGCGATTCATTTCAATTAGGCTGAGAAGAATAGAAAAACTCACTACGTCAAGTTCGTTGTCCTCAGGAGTGATATTTACATTAATACCAGGGACGACTAATGAAAAAGTTGCTTTTCCACACAATTAAATCATGAATATATGAAAATGAAAGCAAATAATAGATTAAAGGTTGATGATGTGATACGTTGGTCAACGTGCATCTTTACATGTCAATAGCAGAAATGACAGTTTTAATATAAATCATAACATGACCTACAAAATATACTCCTGCGTCACTCCTCCATGAGACGGTCTCATCATCAAAGGCTAATTTCATCCATGTCGACCTTCTGGAATGTTTCTATGTTGTAGAGCCACCAGTAAGGACATCAGCCGCCATGTAACACAATTCAAGAAACAATTGGTAACTTTTTGGGTTCTCAGATGAAACGTGAATTTATTAAGTTTTGTTACATCAATAAATAAAGATCTGAACTAACCTTTGAATGAAAATTTCCTCACACCAGTTTGAAATGTTTGATGACGTCGTTGCAGGAAAATAACCAAGGACACGCCGCAGGCTCATAAACAGTTCACAGGCTCAAATCAAGAAAAAACATTTAATACAGAACTAAAAATTTGAGAATAATAATCGCAGCTTTGGATCGAGTCTGACCTGAGAAAATTGCCTCCAATTCAATGTAAGCGGTTTTAATCCACACACGTCATCTTCCTCATCAAGTACAGACGAAAATAATTGCTCTTTTTTCCTGAAATAACAAAAATAAGTTCACATTAACGACAACAGCAGAAATAAGATTATCCTTTCGACTTGACCTCAAGAGGATCTTATCTGTAACACGCACATTCAACTAAATGTTACCAAGTTAAAAATTACATATATTAAACAATGAATTAGCAAATAAATACAGATATATACTAAAGTATTGCACATCTTTCAGTATTCTATTTTAATAAATGAAAACTAAAGACCAAAATATACTAATTATATATAAGGCAAACATAAAAGAAACAAATTCCCCATTTCATTATGACGTGCAGAGTAATAATCAAAGTCGTGTAGAAGTTTTCAATTATGGATGGAGCCAAAGTAGAGACGGTGGTAGAGCTCACACGTGGTATCCTCGTAGTCCGTAGAAGGCAGAATGTCTACAAGCTTGCCAGGGACTTCAGCCTCCTTAAAGTCTCTCACATGAAGACACGAGTACGGTTGGTCAAAACCAACTCTCCTCGGCCGATAGCAAGAAAAATCAATATTAACGATGCGACCTCGAAGAGAATAAAATTAAGTACATCAAGACTCAGCTCATTTAATGTAAAGACCGACGAGGAATACGTTTAACATATTCCGAAGTGAGGACAAAAAGCATCCTGGAACATTATCTTCTTTAAGGAAAGCCAAGACGATTATTTTTCCTTTAATCATCTGACGGACGTGGCTGCAGACTATCAAGTGAAGATGTGGAGGATATCGTTCGCATAATTGACCATAGATGCTGATCACGTCGTAGTAGTTGCTGGTAGACAAGAAGAAGCATTGTAGAACGTTGCTGCCGGAAATGTCACGACGTTCCTTATCTTCATCGGCGATTCTTCGTCCCTCTAGATATTACAAATTAAAGAAAAGTCGAACCGTCTCTTAACCTGACCCATTTTTGAAATTCATTAGAAAATCGGCGATTTACTGAAACTTTCATCTACGTAAAAAGAGAAATACATTGAAAGATGGAGGTAACTCTGGGCTTCTATAAATCAATTCCTCAGACATGCCTTGTTGTAAATTTTTTTAACTTGTGCCGAAGGTACATGAAAAGTAGAAAGTTTAAAACAATGGGAGAAATTTAATACAACAATGAATAATTATGCAATGTTGAAAGATGAGAAGAAAAAGGAATTCATGGGAATTTTGATAGAGAATCCACAACTATTTTATAGTGAAATGGGAGTTATTACAGTAGCATAAACCCTTAAGTATTAAAATATTTGATATTCCATATTGTTACAGAATTCCTGACAATAACAACATTGTGATTGTTCCTAAGACGGCAGAGACTCTGTTTGGATGCTTGAAGGTTAATATCAGGGGAGTCAGTGCTCGTGGGAGCGTCCATAAGACTAGAAAATGTGGTTAAATGGTTTAATTAGAATAAATGGCAGGCGTCTATAGTCCTAACAAAGAAAAAAAGAATCCAGAAAAATGGCAGACTTTTCTGTTGGTGCAACACAATGGAGGGTTAAGAGATTGCCTGGTGGTTAAGAAGCGTGTCAGGAATTTCCAAAAAGATACTCAATCGTGTGTTTGGCTAACGATAGAAAGTGTGAGGTTTACCTCATATTTAAGGTCAACTTCGACATTCAGAGACGGGAAAATCCTTCAAATATTCTGGAGAAATTAACTTATTTTTCCAAGAGAAACTCAACCCTCATGCTGGCCGACACAGCACAAGAGATGCGAGTCTCCTGAAGAAGTAGGACAAAGCCTACAGAGTATTTGGAGAATTTCCCCCTGTCCTGGATGGTGAAGCTGAACTTCATTTACAAAAAACACTCAACGTTTTCGCCTTCCTTTTTGTTACCAAATATTTATTGTGTATATTCCTTATCCCGGTGTGGAGGTTTGTGGACTATATGAAGAAAGATTGAACCTAGTGTCAAAGATGTTGTGACTCTCAAGGGCCTGATAGAGCCACTAATTGAGTAAATGGACAACTAAGAGATTGAATTTGTGGTATTCATTAGATGAGAAGGAAAGGAATAATAGTTCAGGGTCATAAAACCCAACCGGAGTACAGGGAAACACCTTGAGGGAATAACAGAGTAAGAGATTAAGTGATAGAGAAATAGAAAGCCAGGAGAAAATTGTTAACAGACAGAAATGAATGGGTGGAAAATTTCGCTAAATTTCGTATCAATTTTAAAAATCTAGACAAAGAGGAACAATAAATCGTGGGAGGAAAATAAATTAATACATTGACCTGCTAAGAAAAAGGAAATAAATTTAATATAAAGAATACATTAAATTCATACCGCCTGAATAAATAAATATTTATTGTGAGAGAATGAATGTGTGACGTAGAGGATATTCCATCCTTATGTGGGCCACAATTGTAAATTAGCAAAGTTTTATTGTTGGTATCCCTCATTCAGGAGTCTTGTAGATGTCACCATCTAAACCCCCTTGTACGTAGGCAACTAAACGTACAAGTGCAACTTCAAATGCCTGCACAACAGGCGCATAGAAGTGAGGCTGATTTAATATAATGTGTAGGTAGGAACTGGGCAGAAAATTAGTGTTGAAAATATTACAAAAACAACTCTGTTCCTGTTAACTGAGTAGTGTATGACATAGAGGTGTAGTTACACAGGAAGTCAGTGGATGGTGGTTTATACTTATCATGAAACAAAATATAAACAATTCAATTTCAATCCACTGTCACTTGAGCGATTCATTTCAATTAGGCTGAGAAGAATAGAAAAACTCACTACGACATGTTCGTTGTCCTCAGGAGTGATAATTACATTAATACCAGGGACGACTAATGAAAAAGTTGCTTTTCCACACAATTAAATCATGAATATATGAAAATGAAAGCAAATAAGTTAGATTAAATGATGATGATCTTTGACATTGGTCAACGTTCATCTTTGAACGTCAATAGCGGAGATGACAGTTAATATAAATGATAACATGACCTACAAAATATACTCCTGCGTCACTCCTCCATGAGACGGTCTCATCATCAAAGGCTAATTTCATCCATGTCGACCTTCTGGAACGTTTCTATTTTGTAGAGTCGACAGTAAGGACATCAGTCGCCATGTAAAACAATTCAAGAAATAATTGGTAACTTTTTGGGTTCTCAGAAGAAACGTGAATTTATTAAGTTTTTTTACATCAATAAATAAAGATCTCAACTAACCTTTGAATGAAAATTTCCTCACACTAGTTTGAAATGTTTGATGACGACGTCGTTGCAGGAAAATAACCAAGGACACGCCGCAGGCTCAGAAACGGTTCACAGGCTTAAACTAGAAATCAAGAAAAACCATTTACTAAAGAACTAAAACATTGAGAAGGCTACACGAAGGTTTGGATCGAGTCTGACCTTAAGAAGTTGCCGCCAGTTCCATGTAAGCGTTTTTAATCAACACTCGTCATCTTCCTCATCAAGTACTGACAAAAAATATCCTCGGTTTCCTAAAACAAACTGAAAAAATTTTGAATCTGAATTCAGATTGACAGAAATGAGAGTAAAAAGTTCCTTCTTTCGGCATCACCTCAAGGACGCGTCCCCCCTAGAGGACGTTATCTGGAACACAAACACATTAAACTAAATATTAAATGATAAAAATGAAATAAATTAAACAGTGACCGGAGTGAATTACCTCACATACACACACACAAATTATAAATCAAGTATTGTTCTATTAGAATAAAAGAAAACTAAAGACCCAAAATAACCAATTACTCATAACGCAAACATAAAATAAAAATAATAACAGATTTAAAAGTCACGAGCAGAGTAATAATAAAAGTCCTGTAGCCGTTGTGAAGTCAAAATCGCTAGATTGATCCCAAAGTAGACAGTCGTAGAGCTCACACGTGGTACCCTCGTAGTCCGTAGAAGGCAGAATGTCTACAAGCTTGTCAGGGAAGCAGCCTCCTTACAGTCTCTCACATGAAGACACGAGTACGGTTGGAGGAAGATCAACTCTCCTTGTCCGATAGCAAGAAAATTCAATATGAACGATGCGACCTCGACGAGAATAAAATTAAGTACATCAAGAACAGCTCCTTTAACGTAAAGACCGACGAGGAATCCGATTAACATATTCCGAAGTGAGGACAAAAAGCATCCTGGAACATTATCTTCTTTAAGGAAAACCAAGACGATCCATTATATTTTCGTCAGCCGCCGATTCCAGATAATCAGTAAAGATTTGGGAGTTATTGGCCGCAGCCTTGACCATAGATGCTGATGGTGTCGTAGTAGTTGCTGCTAGTCAAGAAGAAACATTGTAGAATGTTGCTGCCGGAGATGTCACGACGTTGGTTATCTTCATCGGCGATTCTTCGTCCCTCCAGATATTACAAATGTAAGAAAAGTCGAAGCGTCTCTTAACCAAACCCATTTGTATTATTCATTCGAAAATCAGCGATTAAATGAAACTTTAAACTACGTAAAAAGTGAAGTACATTGAAAGACGTAAGATGGAAGTAACTCTGGGCATCCATGAATAATTACCTCAGACATGTCTTGTTGTAAATTTATTAACTTGTGACGAAGATACTTGAAATGTAGAAAGTTTAAAACTATGGGAGAAATTTAATACAATAATTAATAACGAGGCATTGTTATAAGATGAGAAAAAAAGGAATTGATGGGAATTTTGATAGAGAATCCACAACTATTTTATAGTGAAATGGGAGTTATTAAAGCAGCATAAACCCCGTAGTGTTAAAATATTTGGTCTTCCATATTGTCACAGAATTCCTGACGATAACGACATTGTGATTGTTCCTAAGACGGCAGCAACTCTGTTTGGATGCTTGAATGTTAATATGAGGCGAGTCAGTGCTCGTGGGGGCCTCCATATGACTGGAAAGTGTGGTTGAATAGTTTAATTAGAATAAATGATAGGCGTCAATGGTCCTAACAACGGAAAAAGAATCCAGAAAAATGGCAGCCTTTCCTGATGAACAACACAATAGACGTTTAAGAGATTGCCTGGTGGTTAAGAAGCGGGTCAGGAATTTCCAATAAGGTACTCAATCGGGTGTTTGGTTAACGATAGAAAGTGTGAGGTTTACCTCATATTTAAGGTCAACTTCGACATTCAGAGACGGGAAAATTTTTCAAATGTTCTGGAGAAATTAACCTATTTTTCCAAGAGAAACTCAACCCTCATGCTGGCCGACACAGCACAAGAGATGCGAGTCTCCTGAAGAAATTGGCCAAAGCCTACAGAGTATTTGCAGAATTTCCCCCTGTCCTGGATGGTGAAGCTGAACTTCATTTACAAAAAACACTCAACGTTTCCGCCTTCCTTTTTGTTACCAAATATTTATTGTGTACATTCCTTATCCCGGTGTGGAGGTTTGTGAACTATCTGAAGAAAGATTGAACCTAGTGTTAAAGATGTTGCGACTCTTAACGACCTGATAGAGCCACTAATTGAGTAAAAGTACAACGAAGAGATTGAATTTGTGGTATTCAGTAGACCAGTAGGAGAGGAAAAACCCAACAGTAGTAAAGGAAACACCTTGAGGAATAAATGAGAAAGAGATTAAGAGATTAAGAGAAATAGAAAGCCAGGCGAAAATTGTAATCAGACAGAAATGAATGGGTGGACAATTTTGCTAAATTTCTGATCAATTTGAAAGATCAAAGCAAAGTGGAACAATAAATCGTGGGAGGAAAATAAATTAATACATTGACTTACTGAGAAACAGGAAATAAATTAACTGAAGAATAGATATTGACATGTTGCTGAATAAATAAATATCTATAATAAAGAATGAATGAGTCTCGTAGAGGATATTCCATCCTTATGTAGACGTTAATTGTAATTTCACTATATAAGTTTTATTGTTGATATCCCTGTCAATCAGTCCTTTAGAATCATCATCTAAATCCCCTTGTACGTAGGCAACTAAACGTACACATGTCATTTGTAATGTCTGCATAACAGGCGCATAAAACTGAATCTGCATTATTTGAATGTATCGGTAGGAACAGAGCAGAAAATTACTGCTGAAAATATTAAAAAAACAACTTTGTTCCTGTTAACTGAGTAGTATATGACATAGAGGTGTAGTTACACAGAAAGTAAGTGGATGGTGGTTTTTACTCATCATGAAACAAAATATAAACAATTTAATTTCAATCCACTGTCACTTGAGCGATTCATTTCAATGAAGCTGAGAAGAATAGAAAAACTCACTACGTCATGTTCGTTGTCCTCAGGAGTGATAATTACATTAATTCCAGCGACGGCTATTGAACAAGTTGCATGTGTACACAATTAAATCATGAATATATGAAAACAAAAGCAAATAACTTAGATTAAATTATGATGGTCTTAGACATTGGTCAACGTGTATCTTTGAACGTCAATAGCAGAGATTTCATTTTTAACATAAATCATAACATCACCTACAAAATGTAATCCTGCGTCACTCCTCCATGAGACGGTCTCATCATCAAAGGCTAATTTCCTCCATGTCGACCTTCTGGAATGTTTCTATTTTGTAGAGTCGCCAGTAAGGACATCAGCCACCATGTAACACAATTCAAGAAACAATTGGTAATTTTTTGGTTTCTCAGAAGAAACGTGAATTTATTAAGTTTTGTTACATCAATAAATAAAGATCTGTACGAACCTTTGAATGAAAATTTCCTTGCACCAGTTTGAAATGTTTGATGACGTCGTTGCAGGAAAATAACCAATGACACGTCCCAGGCTCAGAAACGGTTCACAGGCTTAAACAAGAAATCAAGAAAAACCATTTACTAAAGAACTAAAACATTTAGAAGGCAACACGAAGGTTTGGATCGAGTCTGACCTTAGGAAGTTCCCTCCAATTCCATGTAAGCGTTTTTAATCAACACTCATCATCTTCTTCATCAAGTACGGACAAAAAATATCCTAGGTTTCCTAAAACAAACTGAAAATTTTTTGATCTGAATTCAGATTGACAGAAATGAGAATAAAAAGGTTGCTTCTTTCGACTTCACCTCAAGGACATTTCACCCCCTAGAGGAAGTTATCTGGAACACACACACATTCCAATAAATGTTAAGAATGAAATATATTAAACAGTGAACAGTGTGAATTACCACACATACACACACAGAAATTATAAGTAATCTAAATAAAGAATTGTTCAATTAGAATAAAAGAAAACTCAAGACCCAAAATAACCAATGACTCATAACGTAAACATAACATGAAAATAATAACAGATTTTAAAGTCACGATCAGAGTAATAATAAAAGTCCTGTAGCCGTTGTAAAGTCCAAATCGCTGGATTGAGCTCAAAGAAGAGACAGTCGTAGAGCTCACACGTGGTACCCTCGTAGTCCGTAGAAGGCAGAATGTCTACAAGCTTGCCAGGGAAGCAGCCTCCTTACAGTCTCTCACATGAAGACACGAGTACGGTTGGAGGAAGATCAACTCTCCTCGTCCGATAGCAAGAAAATTCAATATGAACGATGCGACCTCGACGAGAATAAAATTAAGTACATCAAGAAAAGCTCCTTCAACGTAAAGACCGACGAGGAATCCGATTAACATATTCCGAAGTGAGGACAAAAAGCATCCTGGAACATTATCTTCTTTAAGGAAAAGCCAAGACGATCCATTTTCTCTTCGTCAGCCGACGATTCCAGATAATCAGTAAAGATTTGGGAGTTATTGGCCGCAGCCTTGACCATAGATGCTGATGGTGTCGTAGTAGTTGCTGCTAGTCAAGAAGAAACATTGTAGAATGTTGCTGCCGGAGATGTCACGACGTTGGTTATCTTCATCGGCGATTCTTCGTCCGTCCAGATATTACAAATGTAAGAAAAGTCGAAGCGTCTCTTAACCAAACCCATTTGTAATATTCATTCGAAAATCAGCGATTAAATGAAACTTTAAACTACGTAAAAAGTGAAGTACATTGAAAGACGTAAGATGGAAGTAACTCTGGGCATCCATGAATAATTACCTCAGACATGTCTTGTTGTAAATTTATTAACTTGTGACGAAGATACTTGAAAAGTATAAAGTTTAAAACAATGGGAGAAATTTAATACAACAATTCATAATGAGGCATTGTTAAAAGATAAGAAAAAAAATAAATTGATGGGAATTTTGATAGAGAATCCACAACTATTTTATAGTGAAATGGGAGTTATTAAAGCAGCATAAACCCCGAAATGTTTAAATATTTGGTGTTCCATATTGTCACAGAATTCATGACGATAACGACATTGTGATTGTTCCTAAGACGGCAGCAACTCTGTTTGGATGCTTGAAGGTTAATATCAGGCGAGTCAGTGCTCGTGAGTGCCTCCATATGACTGGAAAGTTTAGTTCAATGGTTTAATTAGAATAAATGGCAGGCTTCAATGGTCCTAACAACGGAAAAAGAATCCAGAAAAAGGGCAGCCTTTCCTGTTGGACAACACAATAGACGTTTAAGAGATTGCCTGGTGGTTAAGAAGCGGGTGAGGAATTTCCAATAAGATACTCAATCGAGTGTTTGGCTAACGATAGAAAGTGTGAGATTTCCCTCATATTTAAGGTCAACTTCGACATTCAGAGACGGGAAAATTCTTCAAATATTCTGGAGAAATTAACCTATTTTTCCAAGAGAAACTCAACCCTCATGCTGGCCGACACAGCACAAGAGATGCGAGTCTCCTGAAGAAGTAGGCCAAAGCCTACAGAGTATTTGGAGAATTTCCCCCTGTCCTGAATGGTGAAGCTGAACTTCATTACAAGAAACACTCCACTTTTCTTCCTTGCCGTATTGTTACCAAATATTTATTGTGTACATTCCTCATCGTGGTGGGGAGGTTTGTGGACTATTTGAGGGAAGATTGAACCTAGTGTCAAAGATTTTTTGACTCTTAAGGGCCTGGTAGAGCCACTAATTGAGTAAATGGACAACGAAGAGATTGAATTTGTGGTATTCCTTAAAAATAGAAATAGTAAGATGTATAGAAAACATTCAGGAAATTATAGACATGTGAAAGGTGTTACTGATGTAAGAAATAGAATTTTACAGTATGGAATTACAGGATTTATAATAAAAATAAAATATAATTATAAAACCAACCAGTTCAGTCTCAGCTGAGGTCAGTCAACAATAAATGTTATTTCAGTATTCACCACAGTCCTACTTTACAAGTTGGATGATAAAATTGAGATTAGTTACAAATTTCGTTGACAGTGTGGTCAGGAATAAAGGAGTTGACTTTATGGAATCTTGCCTCAGGTCTAGAGAGCGGGACACAGAATTTTGTTATATTATTAATCGAGTGAGTAAAACATCTCAATTGGTAGATGTTTATATGTTTATAAGAAAATGAACAAAATTTTTTGTATTGAAAAGGCTGGCTAAGACTTTTCCAAACATATTAAGATGTACATTTGGAAATATGGTCACATATGAATAGGATGCTAGAAATTTTAATTGGAAATCCTATTCACAAGGGGATGTGTTCGATGAATTTATAAACTTTTACTGTGGACACATATTTGATATTGAGAGTAAACAGAAAATTATTAGGGTGAGTGTAGCATGTGGGACAACCACACAGTGTCTCTCCTGAGGAAGGTGGTCATTGAATCTGATAAAATTTCTATGTCTGACATGCAGACACACACCATCAATTTTATCCCCGCATATATGGAATTTTAATTCACAGCGGAAAAAAGAACAGGAAACTGCTAAGAGACTTCTGATATACATTCAAAGGGAAGTTTAATATAATTTACCATTGTAAATTGAAAACTGAATGACACGGTCGATTATATGAATGAATGTATACAATAAGAAGTGTCTTGTTAAACAAAATCTTTAAAAGGATAAATAAATTTGAAATTGAGTTGATAAATGTCAAATGAAGGATTGGTTTTTATTTGATAAATTATTTGAAAATATTGAGATTCGACATTCTGGATAAATACAACTTATAATTAATGAATGTCAAGTCCAACCATATTGTTGAATTTAGCATAAATGTGAATGACAATCCTTTATATGAAACCTGAATGATGACTTGTAGCAATAATTACATTCAAATAAAATAGAAAGCTTATTAAAGTAGGTCTAACAATAAAGAAGCTGAGAGGTTAAAAATATTTGACTTAATGGAACAGACAAAAGCATTATTGTAGGAGAAAAAGAAATTATCATGTTGAGGAAGAGACCAGAACAGAACCTACTTTGGTGTCAATCGGAATAAAAATATCACTATAATGAGAGTACTGGAATGAAGCTGTAAAACTGCCAATCAGGAATTATGAAACTTAAAATTTTATATATAATAATCTTATTATTATTCACTACAGAAGAAAATACAGGTTAAGTATAATAAATAACTAATTAGATAAAGTAACAAAATTACAGACAAAATGAAGTGATAGAAATACCACATAACATTTCTGGAATCGTTGGTTCTGTTGTCAGTAGATTAAAAACACAAGTGCCCTGAGAGACATAACTGCAGAATACAGTTGATGAGCTCAAAAGTGAAACTGAAACTCAACAAAAATGGGAAATAAAATCTAACAATAAGGGATCGTAGCTATCGTTGAGTTTCATAGTTAACAGTTTGTACGATAATTGCCGTGTTCCTGAAGAAAGGAACAAAGTCTTCAGAAACGTTGTGTGCTATTTAAACCATCACTTCATTTTGTCTGTTACTTGTCTATTTTATACAATTATTACATCTTAAAACAGACATGTTACATTTCCATTTCGACATCAATAAAGGATATCAACTTTAACCAGTACGTTTCAACATTGAAATTGAAGACAAAGCATGAAAGTTATTTTTAAAGGAAATTTTGGTAAAAGAGAGAAACCCACATTGTAGAAAGAAGCCCTCCCAAATTATATTAAATATAAACACATACATTTATTTTACTATAATTAAACATTTTACAAAAACATAAAATAAATGCCTATCATCATCAACTGGGGGAAAAACCTGAAGATAAAAATATAAACCTAGAATAAGGTGTTAAATAGCATGAAATGATGAACAAAACCAGTCAATCAAATTAACCTGTCACAATTATTTGAAATTAAAATCCACTAATTAATGTACAATTCATGTCCAAACCCTTGAAGCCCTGTAAAATGTTCATGTTCAAGTATGTGAATGAGGCAAAAACAAAACTACGATTTTGAGAAACAACAAAAAAGATGAGTAAAGAAGAAATCAGAAATGCAATAATATCCATAGAATGTTGCGGAAAAGTTATCAATAATCCAATAATATGGCTCACTGCATTTTATCTTTATACTGTGCAATCCCAAGCACATTACATTGGAAACTTTTATACTAAAATATTCGAGGAAACCTTCTTTGCATAAAGGGAAGTGAAATAAAAAATGCTGAGAGTAAAATTAATTTGAAATAATGGCACTGGAAGGTTTTCGGCTTCAGAAGGAAGTTCCTCAACATTGCAACGTTATGCACAACTGCAGAGTTGTGAGAGAGACATGGAAATAAAATTCTGACCGAGTCACTCAACCTTTGGATGATTACACACTTTCTGTTGTGGTTTATCTCGAAAAAATATAAATCACCGAATGACATGTTTCAAAGTAACAAGCTTTGGCAATTATAAATGAAGGACAAGAATGCTTCAACACTTACAAGTAATAATATAAGATGGCCGATACTGGAAACAATTATGTAAAGGTTGTGGAAGCTTCATAAAGAACCTGAGCTAAGCATATGCGAGAAAAAAGTTGAAACAAGGAAATTAATTGGAGGCCATTTTGAAAATTTCTGCCTTTGAATGAACACGTTTTTAGCTTAAATAATATTTAAATATAAATTGTCCTCGTTGCCAAGTTGAACCAGAAATTGCTATGAACAATTAATTTACAAATATAATTTAATTTAACAAGTCTTCCAGAAGAAAATACTTTACGAGTAATTTTAAGGTCCTATAGATGGATGTTTGAGAGAAGAAAAACCATTACATTTTGAGTGAATTAGTGAGGTGTGAAAGCAAGAGAAAAGGTTTACATCACCTGTTCTTTCCTCGACACGGAGACTCCGGCACGATCTCCGCCTCTAGAATCTCTCCAGCACGAGGAAGTTCACACTTGACGAGACACGACGCCAGGAACCTGCAACGTGCAAAACAAATCCAATCAGTAACTGCTTCTACTGAAATAGCTTGTATATTGTATATTAAAATATAACGAACCTCGTGTTGTTATTTTTTCTTCTCGCACTTCCTGGAACTTGTTCGTGTTTTAGATAACGTGACTTGAGCCTGGTGGATCCACCCACACAATACCGTAACACATTCCTCTAAGACACAGCGGACGCACGAGTCTCACCATTCACCATCCTGCTCGCACCTCAACATTCGTACACGACAAATATTATTTAGATATTCTTATTATAAATGATTTAAAAGAACTTGAAGGTGCATGTGAGCCACGTGCGTACCTGCGACCTCGTGGCCCCATCGAAGCCATCGAACCAGGCCTGTGCACTTCCGCCACGTCGTGGTGTCTAGGCCAAACAACGAACAGGTCAAACGAATCACACAGTAAATTCGATAAATATCTCGAACTACGTCGAGGCACGATCTGGTCGAAAATTCCCCTGTTATAATTTCCTAAATATTTGCATAAATCCTATTACTCTTATTTTATTCATTACGATGTGCTTACTTATATATATTAATTTTTCCAAAAAATTTTCTTTATTGGCAATTATTTTACAGGTATTTTTTGATTTATAAAAAATATTTTATAACTTTTTTCTAGAAGGAATTGTGTTAATTTCGTAGTTCAGTTTTCAAAATACGGTGTTTATAGGTATTCATGAATCAGACCAAAATAAAAGAAAGTAATTTACGTCTGATAGAAAATAATGAATAAGAAAGATAGTCAACACAGACAAAAAATGGGTAATATAAATACCACACAACGTTTCTGGGATCCTTGTACATTTCGTCAGGTGCTGCTATGAAGAGCCAAGAGAAACACAACTGCGCTGGTCAGTGGACGACACTCAAAAGCGACGAAAACACAACGACAATGGGAGAGCCGAAGGGGTGGCGTAACAATAAGGGAGCAACAACAGTATTGAGAACAAAAAGTTCAGCGTCATAATAAGGAATCATAGCAATTGTTGTGTTTCATAGTGTCTGTTTGTACATTTACAGCTGTGATGTTGAATTTAATGAGAAGCATCTCTGGAATGAGTCTGGGATTGTACCTGGTGTCAATGTATAAAATCTTAGTATTTTGCCAACCAAATGTATGTTTAGAACTGTTTATATGTTTGGATATCAATTTGTGTGGTTTTTATATTACCCACTTTTTTTGTCTGTATAGGTTATCTTTCTTATTCAGACCACGATAAGCTTATTTTATAAACATGAAAATGTATGTTCTATTCTCTTAAATGTATTTACAAGCAAAGAATTTTATAAGAAATGCCCATTTCTTCAACATTTTTAAGGTGTAGCCAGGCTATGTATAGGGTAATCCACATAGTGACAACTCCCATCTTATAGCATAGGAAAGGGGGTGAAAAGGGGGGATGCGGAAGGGTAGAGGAAGGTAGCCAAGGGTTAACTAGGGGCTCCTGGGCTATGGTTTAAGGATCCTACCCGGCAATTCGCCTAAAAGTGACGCAGGGAAAACCCTAGAAAAACCTGCATCAGGTAGGTCGGGCATATGGTACTTGTCCCACGCCCTTTTGATGGTGGGATTTGGGGTTTACTGTGGGGTCGCAGCTTTTTCCTCGCCGTGCCTTGACCATGAATGCGAGATGGAAGTGGTTTTAAAAAATCTCAGAAACCAATCAACTTACAAATATTTTAAAGATTAAGCTATGTATCAGCATTTTGTCCGTCCCTTACCTCAAGGACCACTGGATATTATATCTAAAGAATATTACTAGAATATAGATTAATATAAAACCACGTTTCCGAAAGAAAAAAAATTATATTTAAATTTATCACAATGATAAATATATATTTATCGTATATAATTATCGTAGTTAGTGGTGTCCAAGAATGTTCCTTATAGAAACGAGTCAGCAGAGGGGAAACGAATCTAAACCGTTTCTAATTACCATCTCCCAGCTCTGCAGAGCACGAAAGCAGAGTTATTCTTATGCTAATATCAGCGCCTGTGATTAACGCCTCCTCCTCTTCTATGAAGTTGTCCAAAATCCGTTCCCACCGCAGTCCCTCGGCCCACACCATTTTACAGCACCTCTTCCTGTCTGTGTCTAAATTGTTAATTCTCTTTTGCCCCCCCCCCCCCCACTTCCCTTCCACAATCTGTTCTTCTCTTCAACTCCGCCCAACTACCTCTCACCTTTTTACCCCGGTTTGTTGAGGAGGTTCTAATTTCGGCAGATGTGTCCGTGGAAAGAGAAAGAGAAAAGCCGGTGTTCTGCTGCTGTGTTCTGTGTGTGGAATTTGTTGTCGAAGAATCGTGAGGGATGTTTTATTTTAGAGTGAAATGAGTCGAAGGTGAATGAAGAAAAGGTGTTGGCTGTGATGGATCTCCTCGGAGCGTACGCAGTAATATATATATATATATATATATATATATATATATATACATATATATATATACTTATATGGAGGATATATTTTAATACATTAAGGATATTTCGAACGTATTTAAATTGATCATTGTCCGTAAAATGATTGTAACACGGATCCAATCAACTTAAAGAATTTTACGAAATTTTTTATTGAAACTGAAGTCGATTACCGAAAGCTTGGTCGACCTAATAAATTCTTTAAAAATTATTTCTTTTCATTCACTGCGACTGACTCCGGGGCAATTCAGTTTTGAGCAAGTGATAGACGACTGTAGAAAGAGCTATTGAACGTTTTTGGTCCGATCCTCATCAAGGTTGCACGCGAATCATCCACATTACTGAAGAGGTTGACCAGGTCACAAAAACAGGATATCTTTGAGTCATAACCATTTCCTATCTGCTCCTACACCGTATATATATATATATATATATATATATATATATATATATATATATCTAATCGCTTCAAATAGCTGGTATTGCTTTGCGGCAATCGTAACCCGCCACTATAATGATAGAGTGAAGCAGACATGTCAAGGAAACCATTTATAACGCACGCGTGACCGACTGATCTAAAATAGTGGAAGTGAAAAATAATCCACTTGTCCTGCTTAAGTTCGAAGATTATTAAATAACATAATCGCAAGCAATCAATGAATTTTTCTCTCTCGTACGGCTGGTCCAATCGGATCAAACGTAAGATTAATCTGCGTAAGACTCCCAGGCTAATTTTCTTCAGAGACACAGGCTACATGAGGTGGCAACTCCCCTTTAATAGCATAGGAAGTGATTTGAAATGAGGGAGGATAACGGAAGGGTAGAACAAGACCACCAAATGGTAACTAGGGACCCCGGGCAATGGTTCAAGGATCCAGTCCTGCATTATCATAAAAGTAAAGCAGGAAAAAACTCTAGAAAACCTGCATCAGGTAGATCGGGCGCTTAGGAACTTGTCCAACGACCTTCTGATGGCGGGAAGAGGGTTTGCTGTGGAGGCGCTGCATTCTATTCTCCATGCCTCCGGAAACATTCCACTTCAAATACGTATTCAGCATATTATATATATATCAGTTTTCCAGTTTACTTGAACGATACGTCAACGTCTACTTGAAATAATACACAAGCCAAACTAAAAGTGTAATTGAATTTTTACGCTTTTGTTTTTTTTCTACAACTTGATTGTATATGAATTAAAATTTCCAACCAATCCACTGTCGCTTCGCGTGTTTCTTTTATGTTACTTTAATCGACCCAAATTCTTCGGTTGCTGCACAAACCGTTTACTTATATCCCAGTTTGTCTTCTATTTGCTATTCAATGTGTTGTTTTCTATAAGGATCCCAACAACATGCTCCATAAAGATTTGTCCCAAAGGACCTTTCTTAATACTTATATTAAGGCGGAATGTAGAAAGGCAGGATTAAAGACACCGGCCCTCAATTTCATTTAAGCCAACAATTCTTTCCCTCTCTTTTCTGACCCTATATATTACATTTATCTTTTTAAAATTTAATTTAGTATACTCCTTTAACCAGCTGGTTTGTCAGTCAAGAATTTATACACAATTTTTAACTAGTATTTAATAGAATTTTTTAGGACCTTTCGGGTAAATAAAAATACATTTACTTGAATTTGATCAAGTAATAGTCCAAAAATAATTGTATTTAACATTATCATGAGTGTAAGATTTTTTTTTTCTTAATTTTTTTTTATAACAAATGTGAATGGATCAACAAGTTGACTCGTTCAAAGATTCAAGATGAAATCTAGGTCTGGACAGTAATTTAACCTTTTTCTGGTTTATCAGCTATTGACTCCATGTAATTTAATTCCTGATAAAAGTTTTCCTTTCAAATAACAAAAAGTCTCCTTAAATAACAGAGGTGATAAACTTAACATTGCCGTAAGACTGTCGCAATTTTATTTCCAGTAGCTGGTGGGAGCAATCCTTATCAGTTAAATGTTGCGAACATCACTTAGTTCAGTCTCATAAGAGAATATGTTTTCTTTCTTAACTCCCTACTGATGAACAAGCAAGCAAATTTGAAAATGACAACTAAGAGAGAGACTTGTGTGTGAGCCGCAATCAAACTTACAAGTCATTTTACTCATGCTCTATGGAATTTCTGCATGGTCAGTAGTTCAACTGTATGGAAATGGTTTAAATAGAGATACAGAGTACAAGAAGGGGGAGAATGAGAGAACCAGCGAGTGGGAGAAGTGAGAGATGCTGAACGCAATGGGACGAGAACAGATTGGGAAAAGCGATTCACCACCTCGGAATCAAATAATCGGTCTTGCCGCAATTCACATTCTTCAAGTCAATGATTATGCAAAACTCAGGAACTTGAGCCCTCTAAATAGTGATACTGTATTGTTACAAATTGGTTATTCGAACCGTTCCGTCAACACACATTGTCAGTGTGACGAATATCGCAATATACCTGCAGCGTATCTTTCCAATATCTCTCAACAAACACGTCGCAGGAGATAACACACGTCTCCATTTTTATTTTCGTTTTGTAGTGTGTTGTAGGCGAAGAAGGTTTTTACGTATTGGTAGGATCAGAGTACGCCAACATGCTGACATTGAAAGCTGCCGGATACGTGAATGCTGTGTTGTGTTCCGTTATTATGGTAATTTAGTACATTATCCTCAATTATGAATATCCATTACCAAAATGCGTACGTATTTATTCTAGAGCGTTTAGATTTAAGCTGTAAAAATAAACTTTGGCATTAAGCTAACGAGACCTTGACTACACTTATCTTACTATTCAACGTGTCTGTCAGTATTTCCTGTTCTGATATCGTAAATGTATATTATCCTATACTTAATAAATGAAGAAGTTATATACCTGTAATATTCTTCAATTATTAATAAAATGAATCGTATTCAGAACAACTGAATTTTTTTTTTGGTATTTCCAGCATACAAAATGGAGCATTAACAATTTTTAATTAGCTTTCATGTTTGATGCTTCTTCAGGTACCCATTAATTGCTAAAAAGGGATATTAATTATTTCTTTTCTTTCTGTTACAACAGACAGGGAAACCAGACCACACCTTTGAAATTAACTCACAATTTATTTGTGTAATATTAATTTTTGAAAAATATTAATGGAAAAGTTTTTCATTATATACAAATTATTCATAATGCTCTATCTACTGCAATAAAGAATTTTTTGTACTTAAGTTAATAATAAAGTCTCATATATTTTCAACAATTAATGTACACCTGGTCCTTAATTAGGGACAAAGCAATTAATTTTTTTCTTATGGCCAGCTTATTTATTGTAATACTATTAACAATTATACACCAATCTCATTACTGCCTACAATGTCTTTATTTTAATTTTAGATTATTTCGATGAAATAAATTATTATTTGAAAAGCAATATGAATTTAGGGGAATCACTGAATATGATGCTGTAAATGAAATTATTCAAAACAGACTTGATAAAGTAATCAAACTGAGTTATATAATTTTCCAAAGACTTCAGACACTCGACATAAACCTTGCTGTTGAGTTTTAATTCAACACTTATTGCAATTGCTAAGTCATTTTAATAATTAGAAGACAGAATTTAAATTTTCAATTTGCATCCTAAGAATAAGGTATTAACATTGTTACAAAACAGTATAAATTTAACTTAAATTCAATATATTCTCAAAATTAATAACATTTTTTCTGAATGTAACAAACTCATTGACTACATAAGGGTTCTATATTAGGCCCTTTCTAATTTACATTAATCATTTACAAAAAATGAATGTAAACTATTATGTGTATGCTGCTAAAACTTGTGTTAGTTGTCAGAGAAAACATAAAATCTTAAGAATTTCTTTCATCTTTATGGAGTAATGATGCTGTCATTATTACTTGTCACCAAATTGACAAGAAACGTGTGACTTACGCCTCGTATAATAACAGTCTGTTGGCTGATGAATTGTTGAACATAATAACCTAAATTTGCAGCCACCACATTATTACAAAAAGTAACCAAAGAATAATCAAGAAAATGAAATAATAGTGTAATGACAAATGATTTGATTTCAATTTTTCAAGCATTATGCACAGTTTCATCTTACTATATAATACCTTGTAATGGCTAGTAATTACATTTATAATGGGCTATTCTCATGTTTAACAGCAATATTTAATGTTGTTCTTGGAAATAAATGCAAACAAAATTTTGTCTGAGAGTATGCAGTTGCCATATGTTATCCAAATTATTTACAGATTTTGGAACAATTAATTTTGTTTTGATTTTCTTAAGTTAACAAGTCTACACTTTTGTCTGTATGATTGTTGTATTTTGGCTATCACCAGGATGAGACAAAATTATAGCTCTGTAAATGATTTTATATTTAATTTTTTTAAATATTAATTCTGTTACTAACCACTGCTTCTCAAGACACTGAAGAATCTATAATTTCTGATCAGACATTTGTCAATTATCACCAATAATCTAATGGATATACACACATGAATGTAATAGACAAATCATATCTTACTGTTCACAGATGGTATCTTCGGGACTGGTGGCCTCAGCCTATGGTCTGCGGGATTGTTCTATCAAATATGATGCTTTCCTTTACTATTACAGCACACTGACTTCATTGACAGTCATCATCACAGCTTCTGCAGAATTTGTTGTGGGCTTGTTGGGGTTCTTTGCTAGTATTCTACATACTCGTCACCTCCTTATTGTAGTAAGTTTCTCCTTGCATCCCATTCTACAACAGACCAACCCATATTTAGTATGGTAGTATAAAGTTTGATATTTGGTGACACTGGAAGACTTATAGTCCATATATAAACAACCATGTCAAGAAGTATTTAAATACTATATGTCTTTATTGAATTTGTAGTCTATTAGTTTATCCAATAAATACACTTTTAATAGAAAGGCAGATCTTTAATCATGTAATTAAATAAGTACATTATAATGCTATTAATTATTCAAATATTTCAATTCATCTTAAACTTAGCAATTGATACAAGAAACTGAAAGATAACAGACTTAATTTTAATCTGGCTCCTAATAATGAATAAATGAGTCAGGATTCATCTTAAACTATAACTTTATGTAGCCTTAAAGTAATACCATAAAATAATTAGATTTATACCATTCACCTTCACTATGCTAATTTTATCATTGTAATGAAATTATTTACATAGTTGATTTTATCACTAATCATGTAATTAATACATTTAAGATGTTATTCAAATATGGCAAGGTTTGCTTAAAGTAAGCATCTAATAATATAGAAATGAATATAAACATGAAGCATCCCACTAATTTAATTTATTTAAGTATTTACTAAAGGACTACTCATATTTAAAGATCTATTCCATGTCGATTATGTTCCTTCTTGGATATAATTTACAGAAAAGTTTAATATAGATACTTTAAAAATATATTAAGGATTTTTGCTTTCATGTAGATAAAAGGAATGAAAATCATATTTGATTAAATGTGATGCCCATTAAATAAATAAGTATATGTATTTTCAGTATTTGATAGCAACAGTTTCAATATGAAACATTATACACTACTTACAATCACAGTTCACTTCATAGTATTCTTAATTAAGATGCACATTCATGTACTGTTAATGTGGTTTTTCATTTCCTTGACTCATTAGGATATTAGAAAGTGTAAATAGAATCTCATATAAGTATTAAAGTACACTTTATGATCAATTGGGCATGAGTAAATGTAATATAAATTTCAATTTGACTCTACCATTTAGTTTTACTTTTTTATTCTGAATACAGATTTTTTTTAAGAATAAGTACTTGATTCTTTGCTAAAAGTTGTATTTATTAACTAATTTTGATTTTATTTCAGTATGCAACCTTAATCTGCATTGTGTGTTTGACTAAAACACTTGTTATTAGCACATCTTTCTTTCTCAAAATTCATGAAATATGGTCTGTGGAACGAAACTTCATGAACCACTTCACAAATTCCACTCTCATCTACAATACACAAAAAGAGGTAAATATATTTGTACTCTTAATTTTTCTATTAGATTTACACAAGTTTTCTGAATTTAAGAAGAGAAAATTGGTACAAATTTTATAACAACTAATAAAAATTCTTATCTACTATTATTTTAATATCTACTTTAATATTTGTGCCTTAAAGTTAATAAAACTAAGTAGACTCATTGTACATCAAAAGTAATTTGGGACATGGCCTGTAATTCATTAATTAGATGTATAAGGAATGAAACATTTTAAAGTATTCCTTTATCATGAGGAATATTTTGAAAATAACTGGAACAAACAGATGTAATTCAACAATAAAGAAAATTTGAAGTTCTGTGTGCAATTATGATTCTTGCAGATGGAACTACAGCATTTGGGGAAACACTAAGTGGTACAAAAATATTTTTCTGACTACATACATGATGTTGAGGGTGTGTGCCAAAATTTAACGCTCCAAGTTGGTTTTGTCCCCCATAATAAATGTGTCGAGAATTGGTAGGGAAACCAGTGATTTTGTAGGGAGTTTGCACTGAGAGCATCAGAGTTTTAGATTGCATAAGTAGCGGAGGTTTGTTTTCTAGAGTATAGAGAATAGCAGAGTTATTGAGATTGAAGACAGTTTCAAGTTGATGGTGGAATATTTTGAAAATAACTGGAACAAACAGATGTAATTCAACAATAAAGAAAATTTGAAGTTCTGTGTGCAATTATGATTCTTGCAGATGGAACTACAGCATTTGGGGAAACACTAAGTGGTACAAAAATATTTTTCTGACTACATACATGATGTTGAGGGTGTGTGCCAAAATTTAATGCTCCAAGTTGGTTTTGTCCCCCATAATAAATGTGTCGAGAATTGGTAGGGAAACCAGTGGTTTTGTAGGGAGTTTGCACTGAGAGCATCAGAGTTTTAGATTGCATAAGTAGCGGAGGTTTGTTTTCTAGAGTATAGAGAATAGCAGAGTTATGGAGATTGAAGACAGTTTCAAGTTGATGGTGGAACTGATATGAGTTACTAAAGATTGAAGGCTTTCCCGGTGAATTGTGTTAACATAAGCTTCGCAGGTTTCCATCGGGGTGATGATGTTATATAGCAATGTTTCAAGGGCTTCAGCCTAGAAGATGATGTCAGTGATAGCCCTCGAAATGTCGGTAATTAACAACATTACCCATATGTAAACCCGAGTAGGTTTTGTTAACTATTAAGGGGTGTATGAGTTGAAGCTCCTCAGAAGTTGTGTGTGAAACATTCATTATGCCACCAAAGCAAATAGAGTTTCACTTAAATTGGGAAATAATACAGTCATGAGGTCATCCTGAGGCTAGTTAACTGCCTAGACACCCAAACAGGAAATAGGAAGTATGGTATTAGAATTAATTCAGCTTGGTGAGAATTCTGCAGCTGAGAAGCAGTTTGTGTGAATTCACTATGAACTAAATATATTGTGTTTTAATTGAAGGTGCCACAAAAACTTACTCTGTTACTCATTAGATGTCCATAATACCACAAAGTATGCAAATGTAATGTTTAAATATTTCTATTACTAAGCAATTGATTTCAGCTAAAATGTTGTGGGATTAAAGCAGCAAGTGATTGGCAGCTCATGATGAATAGCTGTATTCCAGAATCTTGCTTGAAACTTGGAAAGTCCAATGGCACCAAAATGTACTGTGACACTGATGCAATACTCTCTGATATTTACCTTCAAGGCTGTGTGCATGAGTTAGAAATGCTTGCACCACAAACTTATCTACTCACAATAACAAATCTTCTTGTAGTGCAACAGTCTGTGCAGGTTGGTTTAAAGCAAAATTTTAATTTTTATATATTTTTTTCTAAAATTCTCATGCAAAGCAATGCTTAAATGATGTGGATAGAAACATAAGTTTTGCATGTTGATTGACACATAATTTTGAAACTGATTACACTTATATTTTACTATTATTTACAAAAATCAATTATAATCTATGAATAAAAGAGATTTTTTACAGTAATAAAATATTAAAATTAGATCTACATAGTGGTACTTGATGGTTTCATAGTGACTAATAACATTATTTTGTATTGTGATAGATTGGAATTAAGAAGTATAAACTAATGTAATTTATTTACAATTTATAAAATATATTTATGATTGCAGACATTAAATTGTGCTTTCACTGTTGTATAATTTTGTATATAAGGATAATGTGATATTGACAAACTAATTAATATGAATAGGAAATAGAGGCTCTGAATAATTGGCTGACCATAAATTGAGGGACTGTGTTGCCATATCAGACATGAGGGAGCTTGTCATATTTTTACAGAACTGAACCACCTACCACAGGATACAGTACTGCACATTTAACTAGCACAGGGTGAAGTCCTCATCTGTCCTGAGGAAGCAGGCTTGGGTACTTGTTAATTTGACAGATTCCTTACTAAACAGCATGGTGACACCAACTTTCTGTTTCTCTTTCCTGTCCACATTAATTAATTGATATGACAATGTCTCATCATCCTTTGTCACTTTTATCTATATCGCAAATCCCCATTTTCCACATATCTCATAATTTATGTTATGGGATTGCCATATACTGGATACCCACAGCCCACAACCAACTAGTAATAACCCATTACCTAGTTCCAATTACCCATATTCTGTTACTACTCATATTCCATTACCAATATCCCAATTCCCATTTCCCCCTTCTATCTTAGATAACTTTTAATTTTTAATTAAAAACTCAACTGGGTTTCTTTAGAACAAGAGTACACTACACAATAACAGAATATTTTTTTATTAACTGTTGCAGGTAGTATCTTTTCTTATGTCTTCTTACCTTCAAGTGAGACTTATGACCCAAAGTGGATTCTCTAAACTAAAGAAGCCAAAATTGAAGGTGTCTGCTGAAGTGACAGGATTGACATAATACATTTGAAATATATTTATCATAACAAAATATCTCTGATTTTCTGGAGATAGAGCACACAGCAGACTGGCATAAGTGGTACAAATAATTTGTTTAGATAATTTTAAAGGCTTATTTTATAGAAAAACTTAAGTATTTAGTTATATTTTCAAACCTTTTATATAAATAACACAATTTTTAGAGAATACTCACTTTCGTTAACGAACTTCGAATGGTCATGATGGCAACATATCTTGAAATTGACTAATTGGACTAATGCTATTTTCTAAACACAAATTTCAAAGATTTCTTTTCAATCTGTAATAAGTAAATTTTGATTATGGTGTGTCAGTTTCTCTGTTGCACACGAAAATGAAGACAAGAAATGGTACTTATTGGTAGTCCCTGTAAGAGTTAATTCATATCTTCTTGGCCCTATAAGAAGCTAGGGAATTGAATCATGGGTTCTACAGTACTTACTTTTCATTTTCACTAGATTTTTAACTAGGGGAAATTAATATCTCAAAAATATATGCATCGTGCGAAGAAATCTCCGATATAAAATTTAATATTTTGAATGGGTTATTTTTCAGTGCTAAAATTAGGAACCCACAATACCTCCAAAATTTGGAATGTTAAACCAAGTTTTTCCCTCGCATATTTTGATATTACCTTAAAAATACGTAACCTTTACATGAAACATTGTTATCGATTCGTGGCAGATGCCGTTGTAATCGACGAAATTAATTTGTTTTCGGTTGTTGTAATGAAAACCTATTCATTAAGATTTTGCAATACATTTCCGATACAAATTTACACACTTTTGTTCTACACACTTGATATTGCATGTATTTTGGATGCCATAGATGGAGAGAGGCGAAATCAACCCCTAATCTTCATTTTGAAATTATTCTCAGAGAACAGGAAGCAAAGCTTAATTTATTTTTGTGAGTGTTTTAAAATGCATTTCCCAATTAAATGATTTGACTAGACTAATTTTCTGACAGTTTTTAAGTTTTCATTTCCCGTAACGCTAAATAATTTCAATTAATTTTCATGTATTTAATCATATTTTCTCAATGCACAAAAGCATTGTATTATGTATTTGTATAATTATAGAGAAAAGTCAAAACAGTTTTATTTTTGGCTACTGAGAGCGGCATTGCCTTTGGATTAATAACACGTTCTTTACTAATTTTTTGTCACATTTTTTATGCACAATGCTTACATACGTATATGAACAATGTTTAACTTTTACACATAATTTAATTCTTTGTAAATATTTGGACACAATTGTAAAATCCTAGGATAAAAGTTTCTAAGAATAATAATAAAAAAACATACATAATTTACTAAACAGTAGTTATTAGCATTATGACGTTAGTGTTCATTAAATAAATAACATATATGAGACTGTAATTTTAATGTTTATCCAAAACGTTTGTTTTATAGAAAGCAGTACATTTATCATTTTAATAAGTAATAATTTTTAAAGATTTATAAATTACTACGTGTTTATTTATTTAGTATCTTCTCTGATTTAGTTGTTATTAGCACTGTTAATACACCTTACTTATTAGAATAATTTCACCCGTATCATCGGGGATTAATGACTACGTATTCTGAGATTGAGTTTGTTGTCGCCGATGTAGAAATGGACGTAACAAAATACTCAATAGCAGCCACCGTAAATTCTGACAGAGCCCGTGGAATCGTTATTTAGACCGACGTTTGCAGATTTCTACAGTTCCCTTGGAAACTCTCTGGATTGTCATTGCCGCCGAAAACTAGTAACTGTTAAATGTTTTAGCTAAGAGATGGCGAAAGCTACTCAGCATCCAAAGGCTTCGAACAGTTCCGCCGCTGTGACGCCAGATGTCAGGAGTAAGCTTTTTAGAGAATATTCCTGACTAAACTGGTTTTGTTGCACAATAATTACAACTATGGTGTTTAAGTATTAATTTTTTTTGTAACTATATCATGAAATTCTTTAGTTGTAGGAAAATTATTTTCATGTTATTTTTGGGCAAAATTATTTTGATTTTCTTCACATTAAAGTATAAATAGAATTTCTATTGTACGTAAATATTAATTAAAAAACTACTCGTTGTGGTTATTGTAAACGTTAAGAGAAATATAAACAAAAAATTAACTTTCAAAATGGACGTACAAAACCGCGGATTTCGTCGTAGTTGAAATTGCGAAACATTGACAATTTTGTTGAAAAAAAATAACGATAGCTACATGACTTTGCTTCTGAAAATAAGATAACAGGATTGAATGTCGATGAAAGCTATAAATATTATAGGCTAATAGAAATGGCAGAACTATATATTTTTGCCGTTTGGGAACATTTATAGCAAACCAAGTAACTCTCCCAAACATATAAGGTTTGGATATATCAGCCAGAGTGAACATTATCAAACAATATAACATTTCAGGGTGTATATACATTTTTTTTACATTCATAATGGCCTCTAAAGAATTGTTTCTGGGCCACAGCGGATTGCTAACAATTGGTTAATAAGGATTTAAGGATAAAAAGGTTCGGAAAATATTTAAAGTGGGCCAATTTTAAAGGTGAAACTTGCTCATTTTAACCAAAAACAAAAATAGTTTCTTCACTTCAATACGAAAGTGAAACCTGTTATTCGATATTCAATACAAAAATAATTAAACAGGTGGGGGTTATATTGGAGAAATAATCGAGTTACCGATCTTACACAGCATTGACAAATCGTTAGAAATATAGCTACTAGCATGTCTTCGTATCAGTCCATGTTCGTTACGTAAGTAAAGGCTATGTTGTTCCGTTAGAATATTAATTGTGTAAAGTTTCAGTGGCTCCGTAAAAAGTAACTTAGAACTTGATGGCAACAACGATTATCAAAATATTCGAACAATTTAGGACTTCATATTAAATAATACCTAAATGATTAATCATTAAAATTAATTTTTATTTATAACTTTGCAAATGCTCCGAGTTTTAAACGGAAAAGTGTCGTTTCCCCTTTTCACTCAACTTCACTGCAGTACAGACTCTGAGACTGTTTCGTGCATTTTTTTTATTTAATTATATTCTCGATGTGACAAAACATATATGATGGTTTCATACAGTGATATTTACATGCATGGTATTATCGTTTTGATAAACATTGAGTATAATTTGTCCTCAGTTGGTTAAATCCTCACGTCCTTTTCTTTTTGGTGGAGGGATGTTGTGGGTGGTTTGTGAAATTAATGGATTATGGTGTAGGATGGCTCTGCGTATTTGGCTATTGAATGATTTTGTTCATTGTACTATTGTGGGAATATTCAGGTCTGAGGCGATTCTGCCAAGGACAGTTGATGATGTATCTTAGAGCTTTATTTTAGAAAGTTAGGATTTTATTTGTGTGGCAATCAGCTGCTGCGGCCCAGATATTACAAGAGTATTTATTGCCAGATCGTTTCATGCATTTCTTAATTTTCTTCTGAGATTAGCTATTATAAGAAATATTCATGAAATATGTAGGGGATCTGATCTATTACATTTCTCATATTATTTTGCAATCATCATTTAAATTCTTAAATAGGTAAATCATATTAATATCTTTGCTGATATATTCTTGAATTTAATTTTCTAATATTTATTCTTCACTATTCAAGGTAGACTATCATAAAATCTACAAGTAGTTTGTCAATGGCGACACGAGCAGGATATGGGAAAACAAACACCTGGATTTTTTAAAAATATATTTAAATACGCCGTTTTAATATCATTTTTAATTAATTAATTAAATAGACTTCTTATTATTTCACTGAAAATAAAGTTTACACCAAGGTAGCCTAGAAGTCCTGAAAAAAATTCAGAAGATTATTAATTTATTCTTAAGTAAAAAAAATCTGACACCTTTCGGCTTTTATAACAGCCATATTCTTATTAAGTTAAGAAATTATAATTCATGTTTTAAGGTATGTTAAACGTTATTGTATTTCTCTTACTCATGAGGCTCATTGTATTTTATTTACTTCCAGAAGAATATGGCTGATATAACTACCCAAAGCTACTATGCTATATTTTTTGACTCATAAGAATAAATAAATAATCTTCTAAATTTTCTTGAGGATACATGAGGGTAATCCACGTGGTGGAAACTCTCATTTAATAGAATAGGAAGAGATTTTAAAAGTGGGGACGGAGAATTAACAAGGGTCACCGGGTTATAGTTTAATGTTTCTTTCCGGCATCCGCCTAAAAGTGATGCAGGGCAAACCGTAGAAAACCTGTATCAGGTATGTCGGGCTCTTGGTACTTGTCCTACGACATTCCGAGTATGTGATAACTCGACTGCAAAAGCGATTGATAAGTAACAAAGTTTTAAAGAAACACGAGGACGTGTGATTGCTTCTCTACCATTTATGGTAAGTGTGACGTCACTTTCATATTATTATATTTATATATATAAGATTTTCTTTCTCGCAGCATTAATCTGATATTAAAAGTAAAATTGAACAATATACTAACTTTTAATTGTTTTTAATCGTCTTAAGTACCGCGTCATAACTCAACTGTTTCGTCCTTAAGTGGGTGATTGATGACGAAGGAAGAAGCATTCAGCTGTTAGCTTGTGCCCCCCCCCCCCCTAGTATTTATTTATCTCTCTGCCGTATTCCCGCGAATTCGTCGCCACTCCTGTCAGCAGTCTCGTTAGTGTCCCGTGGACAGTTGTCCGAGATTCTGGAGACGTCCCCATGTCCCGGGAGACGGCAGGGATGAAGGAACTTCCCTGCGATTCCCCATGGGCGCGTAGGGTGAGAGGGAGAGAGGGAGAGAGGGAGGATGGACAGACCCTGACGTGTCGCCTGTCACGACGCAGGTGGGCTTGAAATTTCTATCGCCGCAATGGACACGAAAAGTAAACAAATAACAGCTCCAAATACGCAAACAACATTCAGAAATTAACGAAAAATTTAAAATTTCCATTACACGAGCCACATAATGAGATCTTAACAAGACTATATACAAAAAAACTCTTTCAATGGAAAAAATAAAACCAAGAGGTTAATAAATAAAATTTATTTGGTAGAATTTTGGATTCTTTGATGCGTTATACACACGTGTATAA
The DNA here is from genome assembly GCA_037074705.1 of Zhengitettix transpicula. Classification (NCBI taxonomy): domain Eukaryota; kingdom Metazoa; phylum Arthropoda; class Insecta; order Orthoptera; family Tetrigidae; genus Zhengitettix; species Zhengitettix transpicula. Next base: position 55,851,251 of record CM073596.1, on the reverse strand, counting down.
AGGTTTAACCTTCAATGTGAGGATTGACGAAATTATTTTTTCTCCGAATTTTCAACTCTTTGTCGGTATTTTTTTTCTTTTTTTACGGTTGCAATTGAAGTTGTTATTAATTTCATTATAAAGATAAAATAAATGAAGCTCAACTAATTGTGTAAGAAGAACCAGAAACAATTTGAAAAAAAATCAATACGTAAGAGAAAAAAATTTAAAATTGAAATGCCATATATCGTGTAAACTCACATTCTGGATTACATCCATATTACATTTTTTTTAGGGTAACAGGCTACATGAGGGTGATCCACTTTGGGCAACTCCCCTTTAATAGCATAGGAAGGGATTTGAAAGGGGGGATGTGGAAGGGTAGAGGAAGGTAGCCAAGGGTTAACTAGGGCCACCGGGCTATATTTTAAGGATCCTACCCGGCATTCGCCTAAAGAAATGCAGGGAAAACCCTAGAAAAACCTGCATCGGGTAGGTCGGGCATTGGGTACTTGTCCCACGCTCTTCCGATAGCGGGAGAGGAGTTTGCTGTGGGGACACAGCATTCCCTTCTCCGTGCCTCGACCAGTTTAGGAGGCAGCTGGCCGACTATTCCAATGGAAATAGCGGACAACTCTTACCGTATGCCCAAGGTCTGTGACCCCGGAACATACACCTCTCAAAACAGGCCGAGGTGCCTCGGCTTGTGGGAACCTTAGTTCAAAAACGGAGAGGAAAAGGCATACCCAAAGGTAGCCCCTTCGTATCTCTCCTCTTTATCCATATTACAAAGTTTAAAATACACAAATATGTTTATGATATCCGTTTCAACCAGGAGTAAAATAATTAAAGTGCGCGTAGTGACTCACTTATTCTGTTGGAAAATTAAAAAGAAAATATATAATTAAATTTGAAACGAAACCTAGAACAATTTTTTTAAAACGTAATAGTCTCTCTCATCGTGGCCTGGACCGATCAGATCCATGCTTGCATGTCCTCGTGTTTACACTCTGGACCGATTCAAGTGTAGATGACGAAATTTCTTATTGTTCACAACTTGGTTCTATCTTTCACACTCTAAATCGTTTTAAATATTTTCTTATTCACCCAATCCTTGTCTTCATCAGCGGAACATTCATCAGTTCCGTTTCGTAAATGAATCTGTCAGTCGCATTAAAGTTCGAATCTAGTCTATGATGAAATCTGTCGTAGAAGAGAAAGTGTCAAGACGCTAACAGAAGAGCCCGAAACGATTGGCTGGAATATCTGTAATTAATGTTCACTGATGTGTGTGTGTGTGTGTGTACTCCGAATGTGTCCTTACAATTCATTTTCACCAAGCCAAAATCGAAAGTTTCATATCGGAGAAAGTTGCGTGATATTTACCTCTCTCATATTTGACAGAGGAGCAATGTGCAAGGTTTTGAAAGACACGAGATATAATCAGTGTCGGAAGTGAGAGTCCGTCCATTCCACATCTCACAATGGAAGTGCTGTCTCTCTTAATTCCTCACCCTTATACCTTCCCCTCCTGTCTTCATTTCCCACAGCCTTCAGGGTCGTTAAATGTTCAGAGCCCGTTTATAACAGCTGGTGAAATGTTAAATGAGAGTCAGAAACGCTGTACCGAGAGCAAAGCCAGGACGTTTCGTAGTAAAAGGAAGGAGGGAGGGGAAAAAAAAGTGTGTATGGAGCCGAGTCTTGAAAATTAAAAATGAGAACCCCATTTAAGCTACAGTCCAGCATAATAAGATCTTAATTGCCTTGGCACGGTGCCAAGTAAATGAAATGTGTTTTGCGTTAACGACAGCAGGGCGGGAAATATGTTTATAATACTATCGTTACGTCTGGCTTTTGCTCAGTAAAATTTAAACATACTCATGAAATAGAGCGAACTGGAAAAATGTCATTCAATTTTAGAGTGTGAAGCTTAAAATAAAATCGTAAATTCACAAAGCATGCACCATTTTTTACATTCGTATTTTACCTCTTATACTATTATAAAATTATGTATATACGTATGTATTAATGCATGTGTATATATATTTTTTAATACAGTTGATATGTATCCAACCAAGCTTTGGAATCATCCACAAATATTTGCATGTATGTATTTGATAATGTACAATTGGGCAAATACATAATTATACTGTCCAAATATATATTAATTCTACTCTATTCTATTCTATGTAGTATCAATTAAATAATAATTTACTTAGACTAACAAATAATAAACACACCATCGTCATTATTAAACTATAAAATAATAATAAAAACAGCTTGGAACAAATCAATTTAATCACTGTTTAAATTAGATCACATTCCATTTGATTGAGGAAAATGACGCCACTTCCGCCATTTTCTAAGATTTAATTATCCCAAACACTCCCACAGGTAATTTATTCTAGTTGTAAATCATACAAATTTAGGAAATAATAGTTTCTAGTTAACCACATTGTATTTACAAATTTCTATTCCATCAGTCAATATGACAGGGTCTTCTGGAGTTAATTCCAACCCCTTTCTCGCTCCCTCCTTTGCGATATTAACTACAATACTAAAATATTATATTATATTTTTCGTTCCTGAAAAGAATATAAAAATGAGGGTCCTGAGTTCATAAACTAGTCTAGTCTAGTAAGTACGCCGCTGCCTCCTTTGATGTTGAACTTCCATTCGGAAATGTAGTGAATTTCACACTTTTAGGTTCATGAAATTCCCCTGATTTTTTTAAATATAAGCTTAAAATTATCACCACTTTCAGTCCTTGTTACTAAATTTTTGAATGTGGCTATCAACTTCTCTCAATAAACTTGTGTCTGATTCATCGGAATTGTCTGTAATTTTTCTCTCTCGAATTTCTTGTTTATTTTTTTCCCCGTTGTATATAAACTGTTTTCCTTTGTTTATCCACCTTTTCTAGTCTTTTCTTCCTCTTCATTCAGACAAAGTAACAATATTTTCCTAAATATTTGATATTCGTCATGATATATTCCGTCTCAGTCTATATTTTCTGGCCATACCAGTAAAACATCAAGTATATTTTCCTTTCAGATAGGATTAGTGGCTACCTGCATTAACCTATTATGAAAAATTAATCTATTAACTAAATTTTTGTTTAAGAAATTCCCTGTTTCCTCCGAGGTAACAGTTAACCCATTATAATTCTTAATATAATTAAAATATTCAGGAAAATACGAATATTATTTGAGTGTTTTATAGTAAGTCACTGTTTGCGTCTTCAGAAAATAGAAATAATATATTGATAATTATAGAAACACAATTTAGTATTCTGGGGAAAATTAGCAAATACGTTTGCAATTAAATGTTTTATATTAAAAAAATTGTTTCTCCACACGAGTCAATTAAAGTCTTCATATTTAAGGGAAACATATTTACGATTATTTTTGCATTCCGAAAAATAATTCTAGAAAAGTGCGAACCACTTTAAATTTATGACGGACTGTTTATAATTTTGTTATCCATAATTATATTTATTTTCCATTAGTTCTCTGCATCAGCCTTGAATGTATTCAGGAATACCTACCAAAGGACTTAATTAGCTAATTGCCATTTCGAAGTTATACGCACTGTATCAATAGCTAATTACTTCAAACAGTGAATGGGTTCGATTCAGCTTTTAATGAGGGTATCAATAGTCAAATATATTTTATATACTCGATACATATTCATATTTTAATGTTCGTCTTTTTCTAAAAAAAATAATCTGGAAATAACGGATTATTTTTCACCATTTGAATTGTAAGCATATAAGAGGTTTTCTTCAGGATATTTTCAATTTATTATGATTGTTTTTTATGGGTTTTAATAACGTAATATGACGTGTAAATCTGTAATAATGTAAATTAAATTTTCTACAGTTAAAAATAAAATTTAGAATGTTCCAACATAAAATTGGATAAAGACTGCAGGACATTTGAACAGTAAGTACGTCGTAGTGATGTTCACTGAATATAACAGCTGAAACCAATAATCAAACACAAAAACTACATAATTTGAGTCTTACATTGATTTATTCTTTAAAATATTAGTAGCAGGTTTTTTGACATGCACAAGTCATAAAATCAAATATAAAAACTATAATGTGTAATATAAATTTAATTATCTAATTTAGAAACATCACGAATCTTTTAGGTTATATAACTCATTATTGTTTCTGTGTCTTATTATAGCACGCGCCAGCTGAGAAAGACAAATTAAATATGACTATTACAAATCACTCAGAGTTCTAAAAGTTAAGAGAAATTTAATAAAAATGTTTTTATTATCATAAATTGGAGACTGTATGAAACCATTGCGGGTGAAATTCTTAAATACTATACAAGAACTTGTTGCCTACTTGTAAATACATCGTGGGGGTAGTTCACGTATACACTATCATACACACACATTAATACATACGTATATACGTAATTTTATAATAATATAAGAGGTCAATAACAATGTGCATGTAAAAAATTGTGCATATTTTGTGAATTTATTGGATTAAATTTATATTCTAATTCCATCTATTAAAAAGTAACTCTTGTAAATTAATGTTTTGACTTCTTCAATAATTAAATTTTAATCGACAACACTTGGTTGGTTTAGAGGTTTATTAATATTTCGTGAATGATACTTTAAGTATGTTAAGACTCTGAAGAATGCAGAGTTCCAACGGATTCAAATATTTTTTTTTTTTAGCGCGTAATTAAAATTGAAGTAAATGAAAACGGGAGGGATCTGGTGGGCACTTCTCGCAGTCGCTATCTGGTCAACCACTTCTCATCCAGTATCGCAGCTGGAGAGTTGACTTAATCCAGCTCCCCCCCCCCACCCCCCCGCCCTACCTCTCGTCCACCACCGGAGCAGTGGCAGCAGCTTGGAAAGAGACTCTTATCCGGCCCAGCCTCGTATACGTACATCAACCACTTTGCAGCAGCAACTCACCTTAAGCGGAAAAGTGTGGGGTATCTCAGACATTAAATACGGCTCGCAGACAGCCACGAGGGAGAAATAGAGGAAGAAAAACCTCAACGTCCGGGAGATAACGGGGTAAACAGTCCGCTGGCCGTGGTTACAGTCAAAATAATTAATTCATTATTAGTTACATCCAGAATCACAGGATACTGAATTTTAAAAACAATCATTTTAATGTCATCATAAACACACAGTTAGGTGTTTACAAGTTTAAAGTTACGTAGAAAACCATGGATCAAAAATTTCAACACAGGTAGATAGAGTCAGAATCACACTTAATATTGCCAGTAAAGATTACCTTCAATTAGGCAAAATAACTACAATTCATATTTATCTATTTATAAATAGACAATAAATACAGAATAATTAGAAAATAATTAAATTTTATTAAATAATCACATCTCATCAAAATAAAACGTTACGATATAGATTTGGAACTTTATGAAGTACTACATTAATAAAAAAAAATAAAAAGGAGACCTACAATTTAATATAAGGAAAACTCTTCGTGTTGAAGCCAAACAAGAAGTTTATTAAATTGCGTTAAATGAAACTCAAATTCTTCTAACTTTATTGACGGATATATTTATTTTTAAATAATTATACAATAGTTGTGGGGAATTTTTGATCGTTAGTACAACCGTAGTCTATGCGAGCGCTAATAAAATATTAGTACATTTAACAATTATTGATGAAATATTTAATAGACTATTACGATAATAATAATTGGAAGAAGGTAACGCCCAGAGAATGCGTCAGTCAAAGTTGAATTAAACTACTATTAGTGTAATAAAAGCGTAATGTATCAAGTTTGTTTTCGCTGATTTAATAGGATGCATAAAATATACACGTCTATGATAAAAGTGTAAGAAGTTGCTAATTAGCCGATAAATTTAAGTGATATAATAAATAGCATAGAAATGTAGTGCAGAATTTATTTTATCACTTAATTTGGTCTGCTAATTGGCTACGTCTTTATCTAATAAACAGGAAATAGTTGGTAGATGTAAAAGAAACCTTCCAATACGTCTGTCACGCTGATTAAAATCGTTTGGGAACATTAACAAAACACTAATAAGGGTTTTACGAAGAAATATAAAAAAAATTATGCTGTGGATGGGGAAAAAAAATAAAATGAATATGTGGAATCGACGTGGTATTTATCCAGATTTCTCACAAAGGATTCAATATCAGTATAAAGATGATAAAAAACTGTAATTGTCATATATTTACTGGTATTATATTTTCTCGACATTTAATTGCCAACCCCGTAGTGATAGAAAATCCCTCCTACGTGTGTGTTCTGCGGTGTGTGTAGCCCACTAAGGGGCACGACAATTTTCTGTTTCGAATCTTGAATTCACGACTTACTAGAGAATCATACAACAATTATTTATAAAAATGCGTATTAAGGCTTCGTCTATTATGATGTATAGAATAGATGAATAGATAATTTTTAGATAAAGGTTGTGTTTGAAATTTATTAAAATAAAATTACTTACCTAAATTGTAGTGAAGACCTGTAGAAGCAATAAAAGATAAAGGAGTATTTATTGATTTAATATGAAATTTGTTTATCTTTTCAATATGTAAGGATAAATCTCCCCGTTCAGCACTACTCCTGGATGTGGTTGTCGTGTCTCACCCCCACAGTGTTTGTTTCCGGTTCGAAAGAAACTCATTTATCCACGGGTGTAGATTTGTATGTGAAACATACAGACAAACAGTCAGTTTTTTTATTAGATTCATTTCTGCCTACATTTTGGTTGCACAGATTTTATGGAGAAATAAAAATGTATATGTTTTTATAATTCATATTTAAGTGAAAGACAGAGCTTCGTCAGTCCGAGTTTCCGACACAAACTAATGGTTTGGGTTGCGTTTGGTACAGTGTTTGCTTGCAATGTTATTCGGTTGTGAGTCTCAACTTCCCAATGAGTATCGTCTGATTCAACGGCAAGACTTGCGTCTCCTTAGCAAAAACTCCTGTAGTTCGAGGCACTGGAAGTTGGGTTTTGACACTGGCGTTCGCGAATGTGTGGATATGCGTGCGCGTACGTGGCGCTGTCGTCTTTTGTACTTTAAGACCGCGAGACGTCGACGAAGGCAGCGAAGCATTGTTCGCTGCAGAATAGACGAAACGAGATCCGTAGCCTGGCGAATGAGAAATTCCCGGCAAGTTCGCCTCCGCATGTGCCAGCTAGCAAATATTAATTACATGCGCCATTGTTCTGCGTTGCGTGTTCAGGAACGACGGCAACTGCACTGCACCACGCTGCAACCTTTAACATCAGCAACACCTCTTACCATCACACATACAACATTCAACCACGCCAAACCTTCTAAATTACTCTGGTAAGCGAGTATGTACCACAGACAGTTCAACATTGTATTTTGATCTCTTCGATCCTTGCATTCAACCCACCTCATATCTCAGAAAATAGGTAAAAAATCTCTAAAGGGATTGCGACATTAATTTTTTCGTAAATTGATACTGACACTATCAAGCTCTAGGCGATTATTGGCGAGGTTATTCTATATCTCAGCAGCGCCAACGACTATCAAATTACATTAGTAGAGCCTTCGGAAATAAATATAACTGTCCATTAATATTCATAAACGTAAACCAGGCATTCGATAAAGTCTGGCATCTTTGAATACTATATAAAATAAAAATAAATTTACCGACGTTCTTTAAATTGTTGTAATAGAACTTAACCAACCAAAAATTCCCTACAGGAGTAAAAACAAGATGACATCTATACATCCTTATAATTCAGGAGTACCACAGGGCATTGTCCTAGGACCCCTGTTCACCTCTGATCTGCCAACACTTGTAAATATTACGATGTTACGTCCACAATTTTCGGACTTTATAAGGTAATTTACCTAAATAAACAAAATTTATATTATCAATTATAATTTTAAAATCGACAATAACATAGTTAAATAAATTATTTACATTTTAAGACATGAATTAAATTCGTTATAATATAAATTATACTAGCTTACAGTTTTGAGTGTATGCATATAGTTTATATAATTTATTGTATAAAATTTTCGTATTTAGGTTTATTATCTGATGAATATCCAAATTGTGGACGAAACGTCGTAATATTACAATGATTTTTTGTTTTAATTGAATAATTCTCTTTTTTTTGGTGACAAATTGGCCGTTTTTCTGTTTATATCTATATTTTATTAAGTAATGTTTTCTACAATTTGGTGTTTTATTTCAAATCAAGGTTATTGTAGGGAGGCATAAGATTCCTGAGTAACCTTACCAAGATTGGATGTTTGAGTTGTGGGCTGCTACAAAACTGTAATTTTCTCACAAATATTTGAACCAGAGATGAGATTTAATGAGAGATCTTCGTTGGCTTTAAGTCAAATTACAACCTCACCGTGTTGTATGCTCAAAAATAAAGTATCTAATTTGTCTTTAAGTCGCTCTCCGACAGTCGTGAGCTGTAAAGTTAGTGAATTATGGGCCGGTGTACACAAGTAAAGGAACAGAGGCGTAAGGAAAAGAAACAAAGTTTCTTGTTAGAGTTGGCAACGGGGCAACACGAAACGCGAAGTATGACGAAAATTTCCTCGTAAAAAAGAAACCCACTAAATTGGAAGAGAGAATGGCTTAACCGTTTCGAATATGGCAGATGTAAATCGCCGGAGGCCCCAAGCCTTCTAATTTCACCTCCGAATCCTGGTGTAAGGTGGCGGGGGCTGCCTATATTGCGGCAGGGCAGCCAACTTTATTTACTGTTTGTTCATTACGAGAGAAGGGAACCCGGCTGTTGGCGAGAGCATTTATAAGGTTTTCGTGTGTTGCCGAGGCTTAGCCAACTTAATATAACGCGCTCGGCGGTAACGTCGGTTGGCATTACCGCCTCACACAAGCGGTGCTTCAAGTGTTTTCTGATGCTGGGGGTGGGGGTGGGCGGTGGGCGTCTGTGGGCGAATATGTGAGCGAGTTTCGTGTTCCAAGACGGTGGGGCTTCGTCCATTCGTAATCCGGCTTCCAGAAGCGCGGTCTTCAATTTAAACCTGTGTATTTCATCACAATATGCGAAAATTTAACTTTATCTCTGGGTTTTCACGATCTACGTTTCAGTACCGACTCGAATATTCATTAAAACATTGCGCAAAACATAAAACGTAATAAATTATTACCCTAAATATGATAGCTCAAATTTAATACTACTAACATGTCAGCAAACATCACACGCTTCCTTTGTGTAATCTATCTATTAAATAAAACAGAGTTATTGTGTGTTTGTATTTGTCTTCCGCATACAAGTGGAGCTGATTTCACCAAATTTCGTACACGTGTTCGTTGCAACCGGCATAAAAAATTGTTAGGGTGAGAAATACCTAACTCCTCCAGGAGCGGGGGTGGAAATATTCAAACATGCTAAAACTGCCGATATTTGAGACGGATAAATATTTTTCGAGGTCAAAGAGGTTGATAGCGTTTATACCAATGTTATCTGAGTATAATGGGAAAGGAGTTTCCTTACGGATTGTAGCGGAGGGTCGTTACAAGAAAATAACGAGATTACAACCGAGTTTGGAGTCAAATCCAAGGGTATGGATGTCGCCAAGTTTAATTATGACATTCAATTTGCCATTAAACCTCCAGGGGTGGAGATGGACGGGGGTATTAATTTGGAAACATGCATCACGACTGATAGTTGCGTTGAATAAATATTTTTCAGGGTTAAGTGTATTAACAGTATTTGTAACGATGTTGTTTGTGTATAATTTCAACCCCTTTGGGAATGGTAGGGGAGCACGCTTAGGGATGGTGAAGGGGGGAGTTACAAGAAAACAACGCAAAAAAACCGAGATTAGTGTCAAACCCATGGTTATGGATGTCGCTGAGTTTATTTATGACCAGCTTTGGCACCGCGCGGGTGCGGGCGTGGGAGAGGGTGGGTGGGGCTGGGTGGAGGTGGGTGGGGCTGGGTGGAGGTGGGTGGGGACAGAAATTTTCATACATATTAACCAGTTAATTTTTGCGTGCAATATTTTTCGGGATGAATGAGATTCACTAAATTTCTCTGTATGTTCTCTGTGTATAATTTCAACGGGCTTGGGAGGAGAGCACTCTTAAGGGTGGGGGTGGATTGGCGTTACATCAAAATAACGCAGAAAACCGACATTGGAGTAATATGGGGGGTTATGGATATTTGACAACCCGGGTAACCCCGACCCAACTAGTGGGAAATATATATGACATTTATAATAATATAAATAAAAAAATACACAGTTTCTTTTGTCATAAAATTATATTGATTCAGAAAACAATAAATAAATTACTTTCCTTCTTGCAGCACCTCTTCAAATTAATCTACAATTTAGAAATTAATACCAATTGTTTTAAAGTTTTTTTTAAGAATAATTACAAAATATTTTAATTAACTTAAAAGGTTATATATAAATCATGCAAAACAATTTCGAGGTGGGGAAGATAATAGACCTCTTAGGGCACATATCTCGTAGTACGGCGATCGTCAGGGGAAGTGCGTGTGTATTTCGTGAGAAGGGTTCCGGACACGGCGAGAACAATGGACGCTTCATTTCCGGTTAGACAATAGGGCTCAGACGGCGACGGCGGCCAGTGTTTCAGGGAAACTCATTACACAAACACAAGCGGTGGTCTGTAATTGGCCCTTCTCATCATCGATCCCTCACTCAAACCAACACTTGCAAGGGGAAGTGGAAAAGGGATTCAGCAAGTATACAAGACGTTCAATAATATTGGCAGATGGTGACAGAACTGAAGAGACTGATCATTGGAGGCTCAGCAGAGGTCATGCAGACGGCGCTACTAATTTCTGGTAGAAAAAAAACCAGTTAATCAACGCTAGGTTTGATATTACTGAATTTCTCAGTTGCACATGTTTATATATATCAACCGAATCTCAATACAACAATAGTTTTATAACCGGACTCGGCAAACGGGTTTATTGAGCGCCGAAAATAAAACGAATATTACAATAAACGCATATCATCATATGTATTATTTCTCCTATGCCAAAACAACACTATTAATGTAGAATATATATATACAGATAATTTTTCAAAGCAGCTGCATTCTCTCGATAATTTTCGTTACAAACATTAAACTAGTGTTAACAGTAAGAAAATGACAGACTTGAGACCAAGACGACGGTCATCTTCAGAAAACTACCAAAAATACGAAACTGACCACAACAACTAACAAAATATCATGTTACTCAATTAAATTCCGCCCTATCAATATTAACCAAATTATTTTCTTATATAATATTTTAATTCAATGTCTGTTTTTCTTAATAAATTTTTTATTAACCATATATATATTTATTTCATAACACATCCTTTTTTCAGTCAGATTATTATTTATTTTGAATGATGCAAATTCCCTGATAATTGGCGTTTATTATATATTTTATTAACTGCTAATAAATTTAAAAAAATACTTGCCTATTAGTAATAAAAATATTATAAATTTAATTCATTATAATATAACAAAAACAACGTTTATTTCCCAATTGGGACCTCTTCATCTGTAAATTTGAATTAAATTAGTAATCTAAAAATTCCAACACCAAAAAATCTTACAAACAAGACAGTTATGAAAAAAATTAATTTATACAAAATTATTTACAATGAATTACATGTAATTTAATAATTTTAATTATCGGTATCATTTTTACATTAATGGGCAAAATGGATGTAACATGTAAAATTTGGCTCATCAATCTGGAATAATATTTGGATTCTTCATATAAAATCTTTACGGTATGATAATTTTCTTAAATAACAAAATATTTGGGAACAACTGAATAATTTTGGACGTTAATTTGTTTTCATGTTCATTTATTCGATATATTAAAGAGCGCTTCGTTTGACCGATATAACAAGAATTACAATCTTAGCAAATTAATTGTATCAAAATGTTAATTTTGTCTTTTAATATTTAAAAAACATTTAAACTATTGAAAGTTTTTTAAGTGACCCGAATGCCATAATTATTAAACAATTCAGTAAGTTTATATTGTATGATTTATAAAAAGGGTAGTACGACATAAAAATTATTCTTAGGCTTATCTATTGGTAAATTGTTGTTACAGTGATCCATTTTAATCAATCTAATTTTGATATATTTGTAAATAAATGTAATTGGTATGAATTTCGAACGAGGATATTGTCAATATTAACTTTATGATTTCATTTATTTAAAGAAGTTTGATTAATTAAGTTGATAAACTGAGAAAAGGAGTAGATTTTCCATTTCAGTGCGCTCGGTGCTATTCTAAAATGACTTAATGAAACAAAGCAAGGAAAATAAACATGTATCAAAATTGTGTAAACGATTCAGAAGATTATTTTCCAATCTGACTTTGAATAATTTCTCCTATTTAGTTATCATGAAAGTTCATGTACGCCTGATATTATATTATAGAAAATAATTATTTTCTTGTTGCTCCCATCACTCCACCTTATATCACGTCACAGATTTCTTTGAAGACTGTGGAGTTTTCCATGGTTTCAAATGGTAAATATATAATGGAGTCTTATATTTTTATATACATTAAAAATCATTCATGTTGATTACACAATCTGAATCTACAATAGTTAATTAAAATAATATTTAAAGGTAGCATTTTATTTTCCCGGGGGCTTTCCTTGTGGATCAACGCGTTCGAAGGAGGAAGAGGAAACAGCAAATTTGAAGTTTTGTTTCTTATTAATCCCTCCTCAAAGTTAACGAAGTTTGATCGTTGCTGTCACCGTTATTGAAAAACGGCACTCAATATAAATGCAAATCCCACTTTACGGAGCAAATATTTAAAGTTAAAGGTAGTTTCCGAGTTTGATGAAGAGAAATTAGCATTATTTTGCGCACACTTTACCACGGTGTGTAGTTCTAGTTTTACCAATCTTAATATATTTCTGTCACACACCTGGGAATTTTGTAGAATTATATTCGTTGATCCGTTTAGCAAGTCTCTTCAAAGGCAGAAGTTAATGAACGTTTTTGAAGAATATTTGCCAATGTCGCGGCGGTAATTGAAAACGAACGATTTAATGTAAACAGGTAGCAAGGTAGATCTCAAGAAGGGAAGCTTCCTTACTGCATAAGTAGATGATCATGAGATTACTTAATTAATTAACTTAAGATAAAATCGGTGTACATTTTCAGATGTCTCATTAATTATAAACGAATTATTTATTTATTATCCAAAATTACTAAGTTTTATTTTTTATAAAAGTGAGATGACCAAAACAATCTGCAAGTTCCCACAATTAAATACGGACGCTTTCCCACAATTTACAAAACCGTATTGTGCATGCTCAGATTTTGTAGTTATCAAGGGTGTTGCATCAGTCTTAAAAACTTATTTACAATAACGTAATGGACGATGGAAGGAAGGCAACATCGATTTTTCGGCTCAGATGAAGCTATCGGAGGTTAAAATCACGCCCTTGGCGAAGTGATGTGTATTGGGGTGGGGACGGGGGGAATGATTGGAGAGAACATTATTAAATTATGGGGTGGGTGTTAGTTGGGATGGAGGACTGGTCAAGAATTTACAGTGAGATACACTCACAACATTCCTTCACGAAAACTCTCTTCTAAAGAGCGTGGCAGATGGAGACATTTATTTATAGAGAAAAATAACAATAAAAAATGTTACAACATTACTCATTTACCTGAGAACTGTTTAATGACCCGGTGCAGTTATTCATATTTTTTGGGTGTAGACAGGATACATGAGGGTAATCCACAGTGTCAACTCCCCTCTTATAGCATAGGAAAGGGATTTGAAAGGGGGGGATGTGGAAGGGTGGAGGAAGGTAGCCAAGGGTAACTAGGGGCCCCCGGGCTATGGTTTAAGGATCATACCCGGCATTCGCCTAAAGAAATGCAGGACAAACCCTAGAAAAACCTGCATCAGGTAGGTCGGGCATTGGGTACTTGTCCCACGCCCTTCCGATAGCGGGAGAGGAGTTTGCTGTGGGGACGCAGCATTCCCTTCTCCGTGCCTCGACCAGTTTGGGAGGCAGCTGGCCGTCTATTCCAATGGGAATAGCGGACAACTCTTACCGTATGTCCGAGGTCTGTGACCTCGGAACATACACGTCTCAGAACAGGCCGAGATGCGAGATGCCTCGGCTTGTGGGAACCTTAGTTCAAAAACGGAGAGAAAAAGGCATACCCAAAGGTAGCCCCGTCGTATCTCTCCTACAAGGTTCTGCCTGCAAGAGAATATCCCTCGCAGGCCTTTTGTGTTGTGCAGTTATTCTCTTAAGCTTTCTCTTAACTGTTAACGATTCCAATATGCGCCATAAGATAGTTCAGAACGAACAAGCGATTTATAAGCATGTTCATTCAATTTTACCTGCCATTTATAAAATTTCCCAATAATAATAAAAAAGAATTACCACTTTATTTACATACATAATTTTCCTGCTCTTCTGACTCTTAGTACATACATACAGTCTAATGAGTTTTAGAATTACTTATAAAATTGAGCATTAGGAACCTAAACCAGGTCAAGACGCAATTAACAACAGTGACTTCTTCGTCCACCAGGAATATTTAGACCAGGAAATGAGGTCTGCGACAGAAAATTTTAGCTGTCGTCTGAGGACTGGATTGTTAGGGTTGAATTATTATAGGGCTGCGTTGAAAGACGACACATACCAAGTGCTTTAGCTCTCATATTTTACACAACTAAGTCGTTTAAACGCGTATGAATCACTTTGAAAAGTAAATCCATGTACTGAAATCTGTCAATTAAATTTTATTATAGCAAGCGAAATTAAATCAGAAAGTATTTAGAACAAATAAAATGTATTGAAACAAACCACAACAAAATAAGGGGTTTCCGTCGCCTTTTAAATTTATTACAAATATTTATATTGTTAAAATAAACAATCTGGGAATAAATCAGAAAAAAATGATTGACAATTTAATAAATAAAAATATATTATCACGACAATTGGTCCCTAATTTCGGTTCAATAGACAGTGATGCCAGAACTTACCTATAAAATGAAGGTTTTGAAATTGTAAATAAATTTATTTATATTTATCCAATAAATAAATTTTTGTTATTAAATTAATAATTAAGTATTCATAAATGTTTATTAAAAATTTAATATCACCTGGCGGGTAAAAAACCTATCGATAACTAACAACAAAATTATATTCTAGGTTTATCAAAACGATAAAAGCATTTAAATAAAATTCACTGTTTTAAATCCTTCGTATGTATCTGTCACAACGATAAAGTCTTATAAATAATAAATTACCAAATAAATTTTGTAAAAAAACCCTTTCGAGGTCCCAAATTTGAGGTAAGACGTCGTGATAAAATATTTACTGAATAAATGGTTTGTCAACTATTAAATTTTTTGTGACTTATGGCCAGTTTAGTAAAAATAACAAGTCAGATATTTATAAAATACTGTAATATTATATTATATACTTAATATTAACTTTATGGAGTATCATACTGACGCTAGAACACCTTTTAGATTATATAGAAAAATCAAGGAATAATTAAGTGCGTTGTTTAATGAAAACGTTATAGGTACGGGAGCCTAAGTAATTTCCCTGCGCGTTTGAGCATGTGTTATACGAGAACGGCACAAAGAATAAAGAGAGAACACAATTCAGCTAATATGACCGCCTAACTAAAAGGGGGAAGAGGGTGGTTGGGGGAGAGGGGGGAGGGACCGCGACTTCATTTATATTGTCCTCGGGTTCTTTTTCCACGTTGACTTGCTGATGAATACATCCTGTCAGCGGAAACTTGAAGCCTCGCTTTACTTTTCTCCCATTTCAGCCAGAAAACGCAAAAGCCGTGACGAAGAAAGATGGATACAAATGGTGTGTAGTAACAATACAACGAGAAAATAAATACAATTTTCACGCACTGAAGGGAGGGGAAAACATCGAATAAAAAGTTTCACTCCAACTCAAATAGGTTAAATGAATTTTCTGTGAATAACGTTTGCATTTTAAAGTAGTTTCATACTAAAAAACAACATATACAGAGCAATAATTACTCTCCACAAAGGGAAAAAGCTAATATATAGATTAAATTTAAAGGGAGAAATTTCAATAATATATGTCCTGTAATAAATTATGTTATATTCAAAATGAAGAGCGATTTAGATTCTTGAAGCGACGGAATTTAATTACTATTTCGAAATTATTTGCGTGTTGAATTTATGAGCAGGTGCGTCGTTAATAATCTTAAATGTTCTTGCCAGATTTATAAAATTTATTTATACAACCTTTTCTGTTTTACAGCCACTGACTAGTTTATTCTAACTCACTAGTTGGCGTTGTCAGGTTTTATTTATTTATATAAGCCCGAAAAACTATTTATTAGTCACGCTCGTCGTGACCAACTCGATGACCAGTAAACTACAGGATTATGCAGTGAAAACCTTTCAATAGTTTCATTGAGTAGTTTAAAATGGAATACCTCTTTATAAAATCTTTTTTTTTTTTAGGGCAATAGGCTACATGAGGGTAATCCACTTAGGGCTACTCCCCTTTAATAGCATAGGAAGGGATTTGAAAGGGGGGATGCGGAAGGGTAGAGGAAGGTCAAATATGAAAGTCTTAAATTGAAAACAGCTGGAGCTGTTACTACGCAAGACGAGCGGACTGGACGTGTATACGCAATAATTCGCGCCGTGGCGAATTATTACATCCTATACGCTGTGACGCAAATTTGAACCTGAGAATAACCTGACCGAGAACTGTGCTATATTTGCAGACATAAAAGTTGACATCGAGCCGAAAACGTCGCCGGGGATCCATTCTCGATCCAAGTACGCGCCAATTCACCGCGTGGAACCGTAGGTGGAACATTCACTGTTTTGAGGTTAATTCAGCAAATAATTCAGTAAAAAAGTATATATGTTCTATTTTATGTTTTTATTTTATTTTTATTTTGACGTTCTAAACAAAATAATTTTTTATATCGGACATGCGAATGATTTGATGTCCGAATTTTCTAAGCTATTATGTTTTCCTGTTGCTTCAATTTAATATTTATCTATTGATAGAATAAATTCCTCTTAAAGACCGTCAAAGATCGAAGGTAATAGAATTTATATATATTTTTGCTTCATCTCGGTAAGTATAGTTTTTTTAATATCAATGCGCACTTTACGGCTTTAGTATTTACGGTATTATTTCAGTTTTAATTGATATTAACAAGGATTAATTATTCCATTAGCTTACGTGACGTGTACGGAGCTGACCAATTAGACCCTCCGTATTGATGGATAAATGGCGTCGTACCTGGATGCCCTCAGTGAAGGAGGTCTAGAATCGACAGAGTGATTTACAGCAGAGTGTGTCGCTGACGTGTGTACGCAAGGGGAACCATTAATTACCCCCTTCTCTCGCCCACACACACACACACACACACGCGTACGAGGGTCACGACTATTAACCCCAAAGATTGCTTAGATCCATAGAGCAGAGGATATTCACTTCACAGTCATCCACAAATTCCCGAATCTTCAGCTCGTGTCGTTATCGGATGCTGCAACGATGATCAATCACTAAAGTCAATATAATCAATGTTTTGACACATTACAGCCTTATGAGTCGTGCCAAAAAGCCAGTGTAATATAGAATAAGAACTACGTAGGCCACAATTTTGAAAAAAGTAAAGATTAATTTTTAAAGGGAAACTGGAAAATGTTTTTTCCCTCCTTAAAACCATTCTAAATAATTATTGGTAAATTGTTAGGAAAGGAAATCAAAGGAACGACATTTTTACGTGAGTAAATATCAATCGGTTGGTAATAAATCACAATCGACTATTTATCTATCAGCTTTCCTATTTTATTCCTAACCATTTTCTCTCTGACTCCTTAATTATTCTATTATTTCACATTACTACGTACTTAATTTTCTTTTTCCCCAGTCTCCTCACTCAACCTCTTTCAAATGTTCCATTCATGTTGCTATTATTTATTTTGTAAAACGTCTTTTAATGTATAATTGAAAACTATAAGAATAATTTCCCGATCCAATGTTACCGACAAAGGGGTTCTACAAATATGCAATTATATAATTTATTTAACCATCGCCTGCATTTTAACGAGATTTTAACCATTTGAAAGTCATAATCATGATTGTTTAGTCAATTGAAAGCTCCTTAATAATGCAGACTGTGGTTAAATAAATGATTTAATTGAATATTTTGTGAATTTGTTTTTCCGTATGCTTCCATCAAGGCTCTGACTGGGTGTGTTTTAAGGAAAAATAGTTTTATTTATTTACTATTCATTGCTGAGTTTCACCTTTCGTGTGTCTCTTTTCTTATAGCATAAGTGATGGTAATTTTTAGTTTTCCGTGATGGTATGGCTCAACCATGTGTACCCCAGTTGGTTGCACTATGACGTGCCCTTGCGACCCGTTTAGGCCGTCGCGACTAGCGTCGCTTTTGGGAACGACGCCGACGCACAGAAGTTAACAACTGGTCTGTGGCTCGTCTAATTTGCCAGCTCGCTGAGCCATGAGATTGTCGTCGGCGCTGGCTGCACCTTGCCGGCCATCAGCACTCGACCCCCCCTGCTCGCTACTTTGCTCGTAATTCGAGAATTTGTACTGTAAACAACGAAGCCTATGAATAATTGCAACGGGGGTCCGCAGTGACTTGTAGCCGCCGCTAACGCGCTGCTGCAGTATTAATTACGCGCGAATTGCTCACAGGCTTCCAAAGTACAAATAAACACTTGCTGGCCAACTCTGCTGGACAGCGTCCATGAACACGCTTACTTAAGTAATGCCACTATTCACCTACGTGCATATAACACACAGGTTTTCGCATTTAAAAAGCTTCGACACTGGTCACAAGGTCATGAACTACACGCCAAGTAAGTGGATAATTACTTTCAGTCACGAAGGATTTGTTCGGATGATGTCTTTCAAAGAAATATCAGATTCGCATCTCTGCTGATCCTGTGTGACCGTCATCCGTCTATAAAACTTCAGAGGGGGGGGGGGCAGCAAAGTTTGTAATACGGGGGGACCTGGTCACGGGCGACAAAAGGTAGAGAAATTAGGGTGGGAAACAAAGATAGACTTTGCGCACTTTTTAAATCATACACGGATAATAAAGCGTGGAAAGACATACAGAGGGGGATAAGATCGAAAAACCAACTTACATAGGCAAAGGTGACCTCAAATTTAAATTCAAAACGAGTCCGAAAAAAAAAACAGTCGTAGGGAAATTCTCGTTCCTAAACAGATCGATAGACGATCGGAACAATTTACCTACAGCAGTGTTTGAGGAGAATATTCCAATTATAATGTTTAGGAATAATATAAATAAATTAGTGGGGTGAATTTTTTTTATTATTTAATTTAAATAGTTTAGGTCTATATTATTTTTTAGTGAAGTGAAGTGTGGGAGGAGTAAACAAATTTTCAGGACAAATTTATGAGACTCATTTTATTATTATTATTATTATTGTTCTTCTTTCTAAAATTGTACTTTATTATAACACTGTAGTTTATTTATTTGTTTTAGACTGCCACCGGAAACGATATCAATCGCAGTTGGTATTATACGTACATAATAGTGATCGGGAGTTCCGCATCCCCCCTTTCAAATCATTTTCCTATGCTATAAGAGGGGAGTTGCCACTATGTGGATTATCCAGACATTGGTTTTGGTCTACATTGGCAGACCTGCCAGGGATGTTCTCTCGCAGGTAGAACATTATAGGAGAGATACGAAGGGGCTACCCCTTAAAATATAGTCCGGGGGCCCTAGTATCCCTTGGCTACCTTCCTCTACCCTTCCACATCCCCCCTTTCAAATCTCTTCCTATGCTATTAAAGGGGAGTTGCCCAATGTGGATCACCCTCATGTAGCCTGTTGCCATAAAAAAAATAGGCTTTTTCCTCTCCGTTTTTGAACTAAGGTTCCCACAAGCCGAGGCACCTCGGCCTGTTTTGAGAGGTGTATGTTCCGGGGTCACAGACCTTGGGCATACGGTAAGAGTTGTCCGCTATTCCCATTGGAATAGTCGGCCAGCTGCCTCCTAAACTGGTCGAGGCACGGAGAAGGGAATGCTGCGTCCCCACAGAAAACTCCTCTCCCGCTATCGGAAGGGCGTGGGACAAGTACCCAATGCCCGACCTACCCGATGCAGGTTTTTCTAGGGTTTTCCCTGCATTTCTTTAGGCGAATGCCGGGTAGGATCCTTAAAATATAGCCCGGGGGCCCTAGTTAACCCTTGGCTACCTTCCTCTACCCTTCCGCATCCCCCCCCTTTCAAATCCCTTTCCTATGCTATAAAAGGGGAGTTGCCACTATGTGGATTACCCTATACATAGCCTGTCTACACCAAAAAAAAATTACGTGATCTGATTTTGAGAAAGGAAAGTAATTGTGAGGGGAAGAGAGAGAATTTGGACGATGTTGCAAAATTAAGTCCAAAATTTCATTAGAAAGAAACTTTTCTTTACATTCAAACCTTAAATACTGATTTAATTTGAATGTGGTAAGTAGTTCTTGTGATTGATTGCGGACCAAAGCAAGTTCAAGTCAGGACGTTTCAATTCCGTATCCTTCCATCTTTTTCAAGTGGATTTGAGTTGTAAATATTATTTTAAAATTATCTAGATTGTTTTGAAAATCAAATTTTCCATGGTACTTATTTATTTATATAAATCGCAAAGAAAATTAAAATATTTTTAATCTATATTTAATACGCTTGTTTAATCATTAATATATGGTTAAGATCCTTGTGAAATCCAGCACAACGCCTCGAAGCTAGCGCGTGACTAACTCTACCTATTTCTGACTGGAAGCTAAGGGATGTTCAGCGTCGTTCGCCACACATCACGATACAAGGCTGGTTCATCGATTATCTTTCTATAAAGTCTATATATACATCGTAACCACGTTAGCTGTTGTTTATGCGACGTTCGTTTCACAAATTTTAAACACAATTAATCTGATACAATTTGTAACGCAATTGAATGAGAACACTGTCCGTACCAAAAAATAAATGCCTAAGTTTTTTTATATGCACAAAATTTTGGCATCGAGTAGCCGGTAAGGATTTACTGGATTAGGCAGCAAAATGTAGGATTTATACAAACTATTAAAGTGAAAGTAATGAAAATTACACACTTTAACACGGATTCACACACAAACATACCCACACAAAGATATATATATATATATATATATATATATATATATAATTCTGATGATATGCAAAGAGCGTAAACTATAGGAAAGAAACTTGGTCACACAGAGAATAGAATAATATAACTTTACGAGGATCGTGCAAACATTTAAATTTAACTCCCTCCCCCGTCAAATTTGAAGATTAGATTAGATTTATTAGATACATTAGTCCTCGGATGAGGATGTAGGGCAAGTAAACTATTACTTACAAATGTGAATTGAATGATATATACATAAATACTCTAGATGTTTAAGACTATACATAAATAGTGATATAAAGAATTTAAAGTGAACATATTTAAAACTATATTAAATAGGATCAGGGACAATATAACGAATACTAAATGCGTAAATAAAAGAGAATATGTTAGGATTACAGAAAATTACAATATTAAATATAAATTAAGGACTGTTAGTGTCTTACACCTGAAAATTGAATAGAAAGCTAATTCTACCGATTCGTTTAGGCAAGCCAAATTATTAAAAATAAATGGGATTCAAATTCACCAATTTGAAGGTGAAAACAAAATATATTTTATTTACGAGAATGTTAAAAATAAAGGCCGGGACAAGCAACGTTGCCGAACAATCGGTGTGTGTATTTTTTCTTTTTCAACGGTAATTTTTTTTACCGAGTAGTTTGTTTCGTGTGTTTTAATGTGTCATTTAGGTTTGAGAGAAAGAGGCCGCCATTGAAAATTGGTGATGATCTCTTCAGTCTGACAAACTATGAGAAACTACAGTCCGTTTTTGGCAATATGGTGAACTTTTGTGTGACCATAATGGTGAGCTGAGTAATGGTGCTATAAACATATATATATATATATATATATATATATATATATATATATAGTGTCAGATTTTTTATTTTACGTAAGAGATATTTCCTTGCGTCAATTTCCGGTATCGACATGGCAACAGCGTCTCCGTGCTCTCAGCAAAGTCAAGAGGCCTGTTATTTTAATCACAGTGCATATTGTTTTTCACCAGACTGAGAGGACGTTACCGAAATATTTTCATTCTGTTGTGGCACACAATGTAGAGGAAAAGTCAGTGGTAATAATAACACCAGTTTGACGAGCCCTGCCGCCCAAGATGGCCGCCCAAGGGAGTTGGGGTTTTGGGAAAGCTCGCGTGCCTGCTGAGGTTTCCGTGCTCACGGTAGCGACTTGATGCAATCAGCGTAATTGATTTCGCCCTTGGAGCCTGATGCCGTTGAATGGACGCCAGAATATAATCCAGTAG
The DNA here is from genome assembly GCA_037074705.1 of Zhengitettix transpicula. Taxonomy (NCBI): domain Eukaryota; kingdom Metazoa; phylum Arthropoda; class Insecta; order Orthoptera; family Tetrigidae; genus Zhengitettix; species Zhengitettix transpicula. The sequence continues at coordinate 55,828,806 of CM073596.1, read as the reverse complement.
AGAAACCGCTGTTTCTTCAGACTATGAAGTAAGCTCTAGATAGTCCAGAGTGTGGAAACGTCTGCTTTCAGAATCCCGCAAGGATCAATCATTGGCACCCGAGAAATGAGACGGACGCCTTTGCTCCATTCGCATTTTTTTAAAAAAAAAATCTACCGAAAGATTAAATATTTTATTACCAAATTCTAATTTTCTGAATATACATGCTTTAATAAAATATTTTTTGTGTAAGGAAAGGTGTTTTAAGTAATGAAGAGTTTTCATTAGGAATCATCAACGATGATAGATATTTATAATAATTAAAGTACGATACATTATTTCATATAATATGACAATTATCATCAAACCAGTCAGCCAATTCAACTGATTTTTTGCTGTCATATTGGCTCAATTGTCTATTTAATTATAAGATAAATTATGTCGAAACCATAAAATTATCATAATGTTGTGAGAGTCGATAAAGTTTTAGAGTTATATATGAGTTATCCATTTTTTTAAAAAAACAATATAATGTCAGTGTTGAATACAGAGAGTGTTTATTTATACAACGGTTTCCAGGAAAAGCTTTCAAAGCTTTCAGCTCAATGTAGCATTTATGTCCGCAAATAATAATTAACGGAGTGTTTGTTACCTAAAAACTGAAGAGCCTTTAATTATAGTTAAATGCTTATTCAAAATGTGTTAAAACTGATTTATACTCTTGAATTAAATTGTTCAATATTTTTAAATGTTGTAAATACGTTTGCTGTTCTGAACTTGTAAAGATAATTTTTTTCTCATTACTTAAGATACTAAGAAAGTGTTTAGTTGAAGAAACTTGTAGCGCTGACGCATAAATGTGAATTCATCTTAATGAATGTTGTTTCTTTTTCGCTAAAAAGTAAGTTAATGTTTTCATTAATCACACACGTTGTTTTAACTTGCCCAAGGCAAGTTCCGTAAGTAAATTTGATAAGGAGTGTCAAGTGTGAAAGTGTAGCGACTTGTAATTCTCCCGACGCCTCGGAATGTCGTAAAGCAATTTCCAATAACTGAAACACAGTTCTACGGCAGCCAAATGGTCGCTAAGGGAGCCATAATCACTTAAGATGGTAGACGTAGGCGGAAGTTTCGCCGGCGTCGACGTCAACGCTACAGTCCACGAGATTAGGTATCAAAAAGAAATCTCCACAGACTTAAATGTTTTTACTGGAGGCGAAAATGTTGCTATTACAGCTACAAGGAAAAGTTACTGGTTGATTGCGTTCCCACAATCCTCACTGACATATGCAAACAACCCGATGTATTCGCAACTGACGACAATGCTCCCTTGCACTTTCTCCCTTCTTCTATTGCGCATCTGCCACGTCTTGCTACATCTCACGACCTATACTTATTTTTTTGACCATGAATATCTCCTTGAGAGAAATAACTATCCGAGGTGAGACAAAGTACAATGACCGTCACATTGGTACATAAAAACGTGTTAAGTTTTTACCTACCTGTTTGTCTTTGTCAAAAATTGGTTGAAGAGAACTACAGACTTTGTAAAAACCCAGCTTGCAGGCAAGTTGATGTTAGACAGCAAATGTGTTACAAAACAAAAAATTATATAAAAACCGAGTAGGTCTGCGAGGGCTATTCTCTCGCAGACAGAACCTTTTAGGAGCGATACGAAGGGGCTACCTTTGGGTATGCCTTTTCCTCTCCGTTTTTGAACTAAGGTTCCCACAAGCCGAGGCACCTCGGCCTGATTTTGAGAGGTGTATGTTCCGGGGTCACAGACCTTGGGCATACGGTAAGAGTTGTCCGATATTCCCATTGGAATAGTCAGCCAGCTGCCTCCTAAACTGGTCGAGGCACGGAGAAGGGAATGCTGCGTCCCCACAGCAAACTCCTCTCCCGCTATCGGAAGGGCGTGGGACAAGTACCCAATGCCCGACCTACCCGATGCAGGTTTTTCTAGGGTTTTCCCTGCATTTCTTTAGGCGAATGCCGGGTAGGATCCTTAAAATATAGCTCGGGGGCCCCTAGTTAACCCTTGACTACCTTCCTCTACCCTTCCACATCCCCCCTTTAAAATCCCTTCCTATGCTATTAAAGGGGAGTTGCCCAACGTGGATTACCCTCATGTAGCCTGTTGTCCTAAAAAAAATTATATAACAGAGATTCTATAGCAAAAATTCATAGATGTTGATAAGGTCAACGATATCCTGTTTAATTCTTTGGAATAATGGTTGCTTCTTTATGCAAAATTATCAATATAAATTAGTCTGTAATAACGATCAAATTGTTAATACCAATTAACGTCAGACGTTAAATATATAATAATTATTATATTTAGTCATCATTGGACAGCCTCGAGTCGTTGAGTATATAGTTTAAGATTTTTAGAAGAAAATTATTGGTTACGTTTAGAAGACTTGTTTTAATGGCAGGCACGCTGGTGCTGATAAAATAATCTTTGGTTCGCCACGTCAGTTGGTTAACGAAGTAAATCATCATTCGGTCACCAATCAAGAAAAATGTATTTGACTGAGGTATTCGTTTTTTTTAAGAACAACGAAGCAACACAAGAAACCGTTTAATTATTTTATTGGGACGTAGCTTGAATATTTTTTTTTGGGCCGAGTTGTTGTGTAACATCGACGGAGATTGGAATTTAATACTCGTTCGGTTATCTGAATTACAAGGTTACGATGTTCGGCAGACTGATCTGTCCGACTGGCAGGGTTGGTCCAGATCAGTGTGAGTTATGTGGTTGTTTCCTGTCACTTCTGCGCGTCACCGGTGATCGGAGACCAGGTACTGGTCATCCACCTGGACAAACGTTTATCAGCAGGAAATCGTTTGGTAATGTACGATATTATCTTTGGTTTGCACTACGAAGCCCAAAATGTGAAACTGGGATATCATTTGCGTCGTTTATTAATGGTTTTAATAGAATTGTCGTCTCTTGGTTTAAATTAAATTTTAATAAGCAATATTTGACGACCAATTATAATTTTTTTATAATTAGAACAATTAAATAGGCTGCGGTCCGACTGAAAGGTTTGTTTTGATGTTATATAAGTTTCCTCAATCTGGGTACTGAGGAACATCACCTTTATGTCTAATACTGCGTATATTTATCTTAATTAATTAATTAATTAAATTAAGGTAGTATTATTGTCCATTAAAGCATTCCATCAACGTTACTATTATCGTATTATTATGGAGCTAATCGCCATTCCTTATTATCATTGTCAACAGGATCACTTGCACCAGCAGTTGAATTGAAGTGGAAAGTCGCCGCCTCGTTGTTGCAGAAGAGACACGTTCTCCTGTTTTCTTCGTGCGACGCGGCGTGGTAATAAATTAATGCAGAAGGGAATCCTTCCCCAGCAGGGCCGTATCACTCAATTCCTACGGCTCCGTACTCGGAGATTAATTGTGCGGCCCCATGCAGCTAATTGTGAGAGATGAGACTTCATTCGTCATATTAACCCCGTCCCTGGCTTCTGCCTTCGCATAGCAAATCAGAGACAATGTGTCAAACAATCGCCAAGCACAAGAGACGACGTATGTCGGACAAAACTTTCAAGTTCCCGCCATACTGTCGGATTATTCATCCTAAAGTGCTTCAAAAATTTTTTAACTTTATCAAATAGGACACCATTAGTCCGGTAAGTTGCAAATCAATTCAGCAAAATTCTGAAGTCGTTATAGAAGCTATCTATTCCATTTATTGTCACAGAACAAATTCTTTATTAGATCAAGAAGCAAGAATTTTTATGTTCTTCACTCACCATTTTTGCGTTAGGAAAAATTAAATATATTTAATAACAAGAAAGATAGCCAAATACAAACAAAAATAAGATTTAATATAAATACCACTCAACGTTTCTGGGACACTTGTTCCTTTATTCAGGTGCCAAGAACAGCCTAGAGCGACACAACTGCACACGTCAGTTGAAAAAACTCGAAAGGTTACGACAATGGGAAAGCAGAAGGTTTAGCGTAATAATAAGGGATCGTAGCAATAAAAGTCTCGAAATGTACCTGGTGTCAACGTCTAAAATCTTAGCTTTTGCCAATCAAATGTTTGTTTCGAATTGATGATATGTTTGGATACTACAGATTATTTATCATTGGGAAGTTTGATATTAGACATATGTTCCTTGATGCGGGTATTGAGGGAACGTTTTGTTCGCTCTATGTAGCAGCAAGAGATTTTGTAAACTACAGAATGTTTTCTGTAGGTGTCAAGTGGGTCCTTTTCAATCAGGTAGGAAATTGTAGACCTGTAAGTTATGGATATTTGGTATTCTTTAAAAATTTGTGACGTAGAAATTTATAATAAGAGAAAACGTTTGGTTTGAGGTGTTTGGGGACGAGTGGGATATTAGATTTAGTTCAATATAATGGTTTTGTGTTTATAAATAAAATTTGGAAAGTACTCATTAGAGATTAAGATGTTTCGGACAATATTTATGTAGTTAGAAAGTAATAGAGCACCAGCTACAAGATTGCATACCTTTTGGTTTGGAGGATGATCATCAATAAAATTGAGAACACGCTCAGTTTTTCATTTTAATTTAATACATTTTGCAAAACAAATCATTGTTTGGCCATTCCGGCGCATCAGTCGTTGACAAACTGTTTACACCTCCAATTTCTCTCTACCTGCACTGATACAACCCCCTCATTTACCAACACCCATTTTCATCGAAACCCTGTCCATATAAAATTCTTTGATCATTCCACGAAAGCTGTAAACGCTTGCAACTCGATATTTAGGAAGGGGGAAAAAATTCAGCTCCACCCCTATCCAAACATCACCCCTTACTCACTTGACAAACACAATGAACATTGTTTTCACCCTGCTTAGCCGTCAACAGTTCAAAGCAATTATTACACGTTGACGGCTCTAGAAAAAAAATCATACAAAAAGAGAGAGAGTGATAGAGAGAGTGCGAGAGAGAGAGAGAAAGAGAGAGAGAGAGAGAGAGAGAGAGAGAGAGAGAGAGAGAGAGAGAGAGAGAGAGAGAGAGAGAGAGAGAGAGAGATAATGCGACGAGGGATTTGTGTTGCGGGTGTCAACGGAGGGTGACGAAAAAAAATATTAACGAACCCTTGCATCAAAATGCATTTGTCTCTGAAAATGATTTTTTTTACCTCCGGTCAAAACAAAACGCTTACCCGCTTCCCTGAAAACGCCCCACGAGTTTTAGAAGCCAAACAACGAACGTTGCCATTTATCTAAAAAATTACAAAAGGCTGAGGGTGAGAGGGAAACAGTACGGGAAGGGTGGGTGGGTTTGTTTCGTGGAACTTAATAATTTTCAGCAGAGATTTATAAAAGGCTTCTAATTAGCTTCAATTACGGTTCCAGGCTGAACTCTGTTTTCTCTTCCGTTCTCTTTCCATCCCTTGATTTTTTCACAGCTTAAAAAAAATGTTTTAAGAGATTTTTGGCACCGTAGTAATGACGTCACAAAATGTGCGTAGGTTTCGGGTGACCAGGGAGTTAATTTCCTTTGATGTCTAGTCCTGGTGGAGTTAGGGGGTTTCAAGGCTTCGATGGAAAAGGATACTTCACGGCGCGGGATATTGTACAGTACAGGAGTTTCTTGATCGCTCCACTAATAATTAATTTTTTCAACTGCAAAAGTTTTCAATGTGTTGCTAATAAAACTACTTGTTTCATAACTTGCTTAGTCTCTGTTTGTTTGTTTCATGTACGGCCTGGAGTTTGCAGATTCCTCGTCGGTCTGTTTCGTGAAGTGACTTGTCCGTCGTTTGTGTTTGCTCCTAGTGTGTGCGTGTGTCAGGTTTTGTGTTTATTCTTGTGTGATGTGTAATTCTATATTTTATGATAGTTAATTCTCTAATAATTAATTTTGAACTATTACGCATTGAGTTTTTTTTAATACTGTAAATATTATATAATACCCTTAGTATAGTCAACGAATTCTTCTTTTATTACTATTTAGTTATGTTGGACAGGGAAATTTGGGTTAACTTCTAATTATTTATAATTTCAGCATTAAATTATTATATTTTAATTTTATGTAATGACGTATCCTACTTCCTTCTACGAGGACTAATGGAATAAAATAAATCACATGGAAATCAAAATACCAGGATAAGTAGCCAGCAGTCAGGATATTCTGTTTTTATGCAGGAGCTTGAGGATGTTTTTCTGATAACAATAAACGTAGCAGCCAAATTTACTCGTCATTGAGGAATTTAATATTCAGGGAATAAATCTTAGATATCTACATTTTATCCTCCCCGACATTTTAGATTCCTACAGCTATTTTTCTAGTTCCTGCCAGCATAGCTAGAAATAATTTTTCGGGAGGTTATGAGGTAATTAAATAAACACAATTTTTTTAAAAGTTTAATAAGTTAAAGTTTAATAATTTAATGAAGAAAATTAATATCAGACAACTCTAGCAGATTGAATGTATCGTTGGACATCGCCCTGATGTCACAAGGTGACGCATTTGATTTATTTCCACAACAAGAATTATGTAGATTATTACTGACTTTTCACATTAATAATCAACATAAATTTTTGAGGGAAATTATTATAAGTCATTTAAGATAAAGTTCATTTATAACTTCAGAATCAACGGATTCGTGATACAAGCGCATTTACGGACTGGGTGATTGAAAATAATAATATGCGAGTCTCTTGCCCCCTACCTGACATGTTCCCGCCACGCAGACGTGTTTGGTGGGTTGCGGCGCTTCAAATCCCTTCCTATGCTATTAAAGGGGAGTTGCTCAACGTGGATTACCCTCATGTAGCCTGTTGCCCTAAAAAAAGCCTAGTTAACCTTTGGATACCTTACTGTACCCTTCCGCATCCCACCTTTCAATCCCTTTCCTATGCTATAAGAGGGGAGTTGCCACTATGTGTATTGCCCTATACATAGACTGTCTACAGCTACAAAATAATTAAAAATTTCCTGTATGAATTCTGAAGTTAAGTAGCTAATTGTTTTCGTAAATTAACTTAAAATATTGCAAGTCTGTACACAAGACGAACTTCAATCGACATTTATATGTGGCGTCAGTCACGTCCATATTATTTATGATTCATCAATTACCCTTTCGTAAGAATTTATAATTTATTTTTATAATGTAGACTAAGTAATTAACAGCGTAATACAGTCTTATTGGTATCTGAGGCATTTCTCAGTTCATAGTGCAAAACCGCCAAGTCTTTTTCTGTGCGAGCGTAGCGTTAACTTTGGAAGATCAAAGACTGCTGAAGATGGAAGTCGACGTCGTGGAAACTTTAGAAGTTTATTAATAGCCGAAAACTGCGAGGAATCCAGCAAGCATTAGCGAGAGGGGGAAGCACAGTGTTTATTCGGATTCCTGGCGTGGCGTGGATATCTCACTAATACGAGTTTAACAATTCGTCAGATATGTTTAGAGGGGAAACAATGCCGCTGTCTGACGCCGGGTGATTGATCACTGTGGTCGAAACTTATGGCGGGATAACTTACTCACGAAAACAGTTCAACCCGAGACGACGAAGTGACAGTAAAAAAAGATTAGTATGTGAGAATAGAAACTTTATCTAAGACAGTATGTAATATATATATTCCAGGTTTCAATTTATTGGTGTCGGTTGAAGCTATGTCGTGAAGAACATTTATGGTCCTTTTTGTTTCCAACTTCTCGTATTGACCCAGAAACATGCTTTGGCAACGAAGATTGAAATTGTCAAGGTCGATATAGGAAAAACTATTACGTCACAAAACTGTTATTATTTTTTTAAAATAACATTAGGATTTACAAAAAAATATAAAGAATTTTTAGAAATATGTCATAATAATTTTGTTACGAATGTTTACCAATACAATTTCTCTCCCGTACGTAGGCCCCTTTTCAGTTGTAATAAACATGACCATTTAAAAATATAATATGTAACAATACAAATAAAATTCGTAAAGATATAATTTCCTATTTATTGGTCGTAAATAACAATGTGGTTTTCTTAAAATTGGAACCGATTTGACCTTGAAGCTCTTCCTAGTGCCGTCCCTTCTAATTCGTGCGACGTTGTCACATATAATTCTTTACTCATGAACTGCAACTAATTGTTTGTTATTGACGATGTGACAACGTTTGCCTGATTCACTGCTCTCATTCCCTGACAGCCAGGACGAATCCCGTTTTAAAACGAACAAAGTTTTGAAATATATATTTAATTAAATTGGTTCAATATTTTAGATACTGGCTCATTCGAAGTTAATTTCAACTAACACGTTAATGTAATTGCTTGATGTTAATAAGATCATCTATTCCTGAGGCAGATTTTTCTAGGGTTTTCCCTGCATCACTAAAAGGCGAATTTCCTGGTAGGATCCTTAAACTACAGCCCGGAGACCCTAGTTGGCCCTTGGCTACCTTCCTCTGCCCTTCCACATCCTCCCTTTCAAGTCCCTTTCCCATGCTATAAGAGGGGATTACTCTATTATATACACGAAGGAAAGTTACAGCAAACTCCTCACCCGCCATCGGAAGGGGGTGGGACAAGAGCCAAAAGCCCGACCTACCTGATGCAGGTTTTCTAGGGTTTTCCCTGCATCACTTTTTTCTTCTTCTATTGACATCTATGTTCATTAGAAACGAAAACAATTTTTTTTACATTTTCAGTTTAATCATTTCTATTTTCTTTTGTTCCTTCAAAGAGTTGCATGCACTAAATTAAATAACTTGGGTGAAGGGTTGAATCGAAAAGTGATCAAGTGGAAAAAACAACGTTAACGAGACAGGTATGGGAAGAAAACTTATTCTATAATAATCAGTAAGAAGACCAGTAACGAATTCTTTGTTGGTAGAAGAGGACAGAAGCGAATATAAGAAAACGTAGGAAAGGAATATCATTACTACGTGAAGTCAAGTCTGAGGATAAAGGGAGGGGTTTTATATGAGAATGATTGGTGATAAGCGACGTCAACTAGGAATGAGTTCAATTTAAATGAAGGAAGGTCTGAAACATTGAAGAAAATTACAAGACTAAGTCCAGTTATGAAACAACTAACGGTTTTATAAAAGAAACACTCGAACAAAGCCATATAAAAAATTCAGATACCAACAGGGAAAATGGTGTATTTAAAATAGAGCAACCATCTCTTTGTTTTCATTCTTTCTCTGGAATTCATTAATCACTCCTTCGCAACAATACGGACGAACGCTGCTGTTATATAAAAGTAGGGGAAAAACTACCAGGGGGATTGAAGCGGCCAGATGAATGGAAAGAAGGAAGTGTGTGTGTGTGTGTGTGTAGAAAAAAATCGAGGCAGCGATTCAATTTTCTTGTGTCTTAAATTATTGAAATTGGAACCTCGAAGCGTTTTCCCAGAAACGAGTGCCAGGGAGAAAGAGATGGAAGGTTGAAAACCCCCATTCTTTAGCTTTAGAGGCCGCTGCCGTGTAATTTTGATTTTTTCCCCTGTCTTAATATGAACGGAAACAGAGGACAAACATCAGGCTGATATTAACTTTCGGTCGGTGGCATTAAATTACGTTAGACCAACATTGGCACACAGTCCCCACGGACCCCGACGAAGCTTGTATTAAATCTGGAGGAGGCGGGAAGGGATGGGGAGGAGGTTGGCAAGGTCGGTGGCTAGCACAAGCTAGCACTTGCAGTTTCTGGAGGCTACTACGATTTGGCCAGGCATCGTCGTCGTCGTCGGAAGCGTCCAGAAAGTTTTTTTTAAAAAAAATAGGGAAGGACAGAGAGAGAGAGAGAGAGAGAGAGAGAGACCGGCGATAATATAACAAACGCCGTCGCGGAAAATTAGCAGCCGTAAACAAAGTTCCTTTCCGAGCGTTAATATCGGACGGTCGTAAAGTTCCCAACTCCCAGCCCGGTCCAGCGACGCCAGAACGGTTTCATTTCGTGGCCATTATGCAGCTTCTTCGCCTCCTCCGCCCCAGTGTGTCCTCTCTTCTCCCTTGGCAAAGAGCCTCGTCTGTGTGTAAGTCTATCCGTCCGATTTATGCGACGTGCGAGATATGCCGTGTTTCTGTGACTAAGCCCTGCCGCACAATTTATGCCGCGCGCACAAATGGCTGGCCTCTGGACCTGGGGAACGAAATTTGTTCCTTCCAACAGTTCCCACTGCAACCAAAATTCTTTTCGGCTGGACCGTATATAAGGAACCCTTTCCCTTTTACCTGAAAACATTTGTTCTATACATCCGTTCAATGTAAAATTAATTGCAATCTCCATTTTGTGTTCTAATCCTCCATGAGAAAAAAGATAAAACATGATCTCTTCAGACGAGAACAAAAGTTAAAAACCAATGTTTGGAACAATAAGAAACTTAAATAATAATACAGACATGCAGATACAGACAAATTAAGTGATGATATAATTACCACACAACGTTTCTGGGATCCTTGTCCCTTTCTTTCCAAGACGAGCCTAGAGCGACAAAAATGCACTCGACAGTTGACAAAACTTTAAAAACCTTCACGTTTGATGCTGGTCCAGTTCAGTGTCGTCCTACTCCTTCCCAGTGCGCAGACAATATGTTTCAGTAAGCTTCTACAGCTTGACCTCGTCATTGTCACGTCTGAATTTATTCCGCGCGCATCGTGGACAGGGAAGGGAGGCAACGTGAAGAAAAGGTCAAGGATCCCAGAAATGTTGTTTGGTTTTCTGTCTTATCACTTATCTATCTTTCTTCTTATTAAGTTTTAATCAGACGTCCATTTTTTCCATTTCAATAAGAAAATTTGTTACACTTAAAAAAAAAGCTGAAGTCATCTGTGTGGAATCATGAACGATCCTAAAAGCGTAGGTATAAATTTTAGAGAAGATATCAACATATTCAAATATTTTTACGTGACATGAAGGGATGTTATCATTGCTAACATTTTCTTTCCATCCAGCCTGTTTCTGGAATATTACGCCTTATTTAGATAATTGTTTTGTTATGAGTTAAACCAAAAGTTCTGTAATATATTGAAGCTTTAAGATGTCTTTAGATATGGAAGTTATTGCAGAAAATAGGAAAGCAATGTTTGAATATTTTATCTTAGAAGAATTACAGGCAATTGAAGCTGCGGAACAATCCGGTAGGACAAGTATACCACAGATTTTTCTTCCTATTAATTTTTGAGCTGACCAGGTGACCAGGGTCAGAAGAAGACGTCGGAGGCGATGACGACGGTTTATTTTGAGTTGCACGTAGAATTATCCACATTGTCAATTTACGAAAAGAAGAAAGTAGTCATCCATGAAGCAATGTACTCAAAAAAGTTTATAATTCACCATATTTGGTCCCCTTAGATTTTTTCTATTATATACTCCAGTACAAAAATTCACGTCGAACGAAGAGATCATTTTTAAACAGTTTTTTTTTAGGATGGTCCAAAAAATTTCTTCTTGCAAAAAATTGGAGGAATGCTGCCACCAGCATTGGGTTGAAATGATGTTGTCCAATATAAGTAGTCTGATAGAATAAATATTCCGCATTTACTATAGGACGCGTATGCAAGGACAGTGGGTGGTACAGAATGAGGTAGGGTTGTACCCCCCTCCCTGTCCAATTTTTCCACGTTTCACACGGAATAAACACACAAAAGTCAATGATCGAACGAGGTCAAGCTCTAGACGCTTACTGAATAATATTGGCTACTCCAGGCGAAGGAGTATAAGGACATTGAACTGGTCCGGCATCAAACATGGAGCTTACTATAGGTAATTAAATTCGATCGCAGTGCGGAATTTCAGGTACTCATTCCAGAAGGGTGGCTTCACAATGCTCTTAGAGCTTAATTTACAAATTGAAAATACTAGATGAGACGTTTTGATTCAATCTTTCTGAAATTTTTTGTTTTAATCATTTCAATTTACGAAAAAAAATAATTGGTTGGCAGGAAGTGCAGTTAATTGAAACGTAAGATTAGGACTGAAGTTCACTAGAAATTGATACTATTTGGATCACGATGAATCTATGTGATTGAAAATTAATTCAACCCCGTGTTTCGACGTCTTGTATAGAGCCTCAGAAGGGAAGAAGATCGCATTTCCGTCTTAGCCGGTGTTCTCCAGCGGGGGGTGTTCTGTTCGATTATTCATGAGACACGCGGACATTGCAATTGCTCCGGGTGCCTTTGATTGCTTTCCGTGATCGTATTCCAGCTGTGTTATTCTACCAGTTCCCCGTGTTCTCATTCCGACGCGGTAAATTAGCAATATTTCATTTCATTCGTAAGAAGTTCTTTCACCCACTTTTTGACTGGTCAACATATCGTTAAGTTTCCTCTCACCTTCATTTTCAACTAATTTTGATGCGTTAAATATGGCAATTATGTTAGTTATAAAAATTTCATTTTGATATTTTGGTTAAGTTTTACAATTTTTATTCGTCAACATGACTTAAAAAAAGCAGAATATATATACATGGTTATAACAATCTCACATTTTTTATGAGATCCATTTGGTATCTCAAAAATAATAATCACAGTAAGCTAAAGCCTGTATAATTATTTTTAATGAGCGCCGTATCTAAAAGTTGTTAAACCTATTACAGTATACGATTAGGAAAATTTTAGAGTTTATAAATAAATACATTCCTCGTAACCGAGGTAAAATAAAATGACAATGAATTTTCTCATCACAGTCGGTTTATTCCTCAAACTTCTGTAAACTAGACGTCAACCACTGACAGTAAGCTTACGACTTCTCCTATTGAGAAAGAAGATAAATTGAAGCAGAAGGAAATAGTGCGTGAAAATGTCGAGGCCTTTGACAACGTCGACGATCCCCCACTTTGCGCAAGATGATTTATCTTTATTCGCTGCTCGTTGTATACGCAAGATTTAGTTCTTTCACTCAGGCTGTCTGACAAATGACCATTGTTTCGCGTAAAAGCCACTCGACTCGAGACCGGACAAATGAGCCCCTGTATAGATTAATAGAGGCCTGTCTTCCTGTTGACCCGGGATGCAGGGTGGAATGTCTCTGCCAAACGAAAGAGACAAACGATTTATCACGTATTTGCAGAGGAGAAGGAAACTGGGTTAGCGACAAGAAAAATGAGTACGATGGAGCAAGCAACGCTTCAAAACCAACAGTAAACGTTCAGCATAAAAATTTCTATAGCTCTGCACAGGGTGTCGCAATACATTTAGGAGTATTCCCGTAAATGAATATTAATGCAGGACAACTAAAATTTTCGGTATACAACCACGAAGATAATTAGTGACACTCCAACCCAATTACGTAATTCCAATTTTTTTTTAGAGTAACATTCTAAATGAGGGTATCCCCTTGGAGGCTACTTCCCTGTAATAGCATAAAGAGGGATTAGAAAGAGGGAATGCGGAAGGGTTGAGGATCCTACCCGGCAATTCGCCTCTAAGAGATGCAGGACCAAACTTTAGAAAACCTGCATTAGGTAGGTCGTACTCTTGGAACTTGTACCACGCCCTTCCGATGTAGGGGGTTTTCTATGGGGACGCAACATTCCATTCTCCGTGTCTCAAACAGTTTCCGAGGCAGCTGGCCGACTGTTCCAATTTTTTTTAAGGGCAACAGGCTACACGAGGGTAATCCACGTTGGGCAACTCCCCTTTAATAGCATAGGAAGGGATTAGAAAGGGGGGATGCGGAAGGGTAGACGAAGGGTTAACTAGGGCCCCCGGGCCATATTTTAAGGATCCTACCCGGCATTCGCCTAAAGAAATGCAGGGAAAACCCTAGAAAAACCTGCATCAGGTAAGTCGGGCATTGGGTACTTGTCCCACTCACTTCCGATAGCGGGAGAGGAGTTTGCTGTGGGGACGCAGCATTCCCTTCTCCGTGCCTCGACCAGTTTACAAGGCAGCTGGCCGACTATTCCAATTGGGAATAGCGGACAACTCTTACCGTATGCCCAAGGTCTGTAACCCCGGAACATACACCTCTCAGAACAGGTCGAGGTGCCTCGGCTTGTGGGAACCTTAGTTGAAAAACGGAGAGGAAAAGGTATCCCCATAGGTAGCCCCTTCGTATCTCTCCTACAAGGTTACTGTTTCTTTTATATTTATAAGAAACTACGTTTGTCGTGGCTACCACTACATTGTCTAATTTTTTATTCAAGCCTCAGAAAAATCGACGTGATGAATGTACGTACAAAAAATTCGGGGTATTATAAAATACCTGTCAGAAGATGGCGTCGATTTCAGAATAATTTATCTTTAACATTAACGCACTACATTTCCCAAATAGATCTAGTAATTCCTCTTTTCTCGTTTTCGTGACTGCATACGTCGTGTTATATTTAATTTACGTTTTTTTTTCAAACAATCTTCAATTAATATAAGTATATACAGGTTAGACTGTATAAAAAGCAGGTTCTATAATAATAAATAAAATATGAAAAAGGGAGGAAAATTTAATGCGGCACTGTCCCTTTACATGAAAACTAAAAAATAATGATGGTTGGGAGGGCTTTGAAATAATAAGTAGAGAAAAAGCCCTGCAGAAAATGAGGTTTTGGAAGGAAACAATGAATACGAGAAATGAGATAAGGGTATTGGGAACAACGTACGTTAATGTTAGTCGTAAAATAATATTTATAAATTGTTTTGAAATAAATACACAGAGAAAAATCGACGTGATGAATGCAGAAAAAATTCCGGGTATTAAAAAAGACATGCCAGAAGATGGCGTCGATTGCAGAGATAAGCGGGGTAAATTATCAAAGGTTTAGGGGTAACAAATGTTAACGAGCACAGTCACCTGACTCAGGGCATCTGGTTCCAGATAACAGGAAACCTATGACTAAATTTTACCCTTGTAAAAATTAATTTTTAATTTGAGGCTGGACACTAAATTAGGACGCATGGATAGTAAGGTAAAAATTGTCTGACATTATTTTATTTTATTAATTTCACTTTTTATAAAATGTTTCTAATTTGTGCAATTGGTATTGTACGTTTACAGCCGAATGCTTCTTATAATGCTCAGTACATTATTCTAATTTTTTTTTCGTAAATTGCCGCCATGTTTCGTATTTTATTTCGTATAGTCGTTACTTCATATAAGTGCACAAGAAGTGGAGATTTTAAATGAGCTAAATATTTTGGAGTCTTGCTTTGTTTTTTAAAAAAAGAGGAAATAATTTATTAACGTTCAACGAGCCTGGAGATAAAGCTCTGTTCAACAGTCAAGCAAAGAGAAGCGAAAGTAGGAATAATCCTGAGTAATACTGTTGTTTTAAATAGTGTGAAATATAAACCTTCCCGTCCGAGGTTTTTATACAGTTTCAAAGATGGCCGAGTGTGAATCCTTGGGGGCAATATCGGTAAATGGGCTTTCGGACGGTGGCTGGGGATGAGGGGAGAGGGTGTGGGTAAAATGATTATCCTGGAACACCCCCAACCCCTTTCATAAATAAGCCTTGCGAGTAAATAACGCGACGCGCACCCTCTCCCTCACTCCACGTAAGGTAATCCCTAGGACACCACACCGCTCGCTTTCTTGTGTAACAACGGATTATTCGCAGGGCTTAAACAAAAGCAAATTACGCGATAATGCCGCCTGGGGAGCATAAAATATTTATGGGTGTTTTGTTGCTGGCAGGCACCACACCGTGTATTAAGTATTACCCCTGCAGCAAGCAGATGAGCAGCAACAAGAAGACGTCTTCGTCGCATTAGCACAACCAGAGATATCAGTGTAGATTATCATCGGTGTATTTTCAATGAACATCTTTGCTCACAAGCGCGGTCACATTCAAAGTAAACTTAACGTGTAGTGAAGGGGTAGGGTAGGCATTCTTACATCACAGCGATACCAGTCCAGTAAGCTTTGTTTCAGATATTAATCCAGAGGTATTTCTGAAGAATTCCTCCACCACAGTGCCTCTAGAACTGCGATAAACATTTTTTATAGCTTAATAATAAAAACTTGAACTTTCCCACGAAATCCCTGTAATATTATTTTAACAAAAATTGCATTTCTTGAATTACAATATTTACCTCAGGAACTGGATAAATCGAAATTCAAGTAAACTCATGTATTTTGGAGTTTCTTAAGGTTTCCTAGCGAGTTTCGTAATAAAAACACGACGATTCTAAATCGTCCTGGTGGAGTTATAGGAATAATTATTAAAAATTCTAAACTGTTTATGAACACATCAACCCTATTATATTTATATGTATTTTTAGTAAGGCAAATATTATGCCTCATTAATCTGGGATCCTGTTTACGAATCACAAATTCAAGATCTAGAGAAAATTCAGAAGAAGATGCTTAAGATTTCTGTATTACAGCGAAACTACGCTATACACCTTAGACACGCCATACGACGAGATAATAAAAATACAATACAGAAAAACTTTCAACCAGACTTGAGCAAGCGATGATGATAATACATTGCCATCCTATGTCAATTTTCGTGTACCAACGTTTACCAACAGACATCAGCAATTATTTTATAGTAGTAATATTAAATTAATAGGTTCCAATGCCCAGGATGAATTCCCTATACAGTCAATTACTACTTCAAATAGATTTATTCCACTTAAATTCCGCATAAACCATTTCTTATCCATTCAATGAGGAAGAAGAAAGGTTATGTATGTACCAAATTAGAATAGCGAAATAAAATAAAATTCTGATATATAATTAGTAATCTGACAAATATTGTATCCGTTGTAGAATAAGCGTAAAATGTAGTAAAGGCTCATTTTATTGTATATGAGTATGTAAAAAGTGTATGGGAACTACATAATACAGCTGTGTAGAATCTAGAAATAAAAAAAAAATAAAGTATACAGTTCTGGAGACGTTTATACCTTTTATTCATCTGGAATATTCACAGGGAAAGCCGGCGAAAGTTAATAAACCATTATTCAAAATTAACTCAACCATTAAAAATCATTTATCACCTTCCAGTAGACTTTTTGTTATTCACCTTTAAATATTATCCATTGATGTGTAAATACTAAAAATTATTTTGAGTTACACGTATCAACTCCCTTATAATTATAGATATTAATTTAATTAAAATAGACATATTTAGATATTTAGGAGTTTCCCCACGTGGATTACTCTCATGTAGCCTGATACATAAACAAACAACAACGAATATTTTGATGGTACAAGACGCGGGATTTAAAGGAAAGTCAGATAGGTATTCGATTTGTAATATAGTAAAACTAAAATAAATCATTTCATCAGGTTATTTTAAAAATAACTTGCAGGAGCAACGAGTGTGTACAGGTCGCAGTTTGAAGTTCCGTTACTACGGCAACGTCGTGTTCTGAACGTCATTAGACATTAGACGTTAGTAGACATTAGTAGCACTTTAATTAATATTATAACGTGCACTAAAAACGTATCCAGAGATTATTGGCGGTTGATTATTGTGTCAATACCCTTACAAGAATTTTCGTTCATTAATAGAAGAAACCCGGAGTGACATATTGAATATAAGAAACGATCAATAAATTTTATCTGCCCCACTTCGGTAAACGTTAAGTATCAAGTATCAGGAAGCAAGGAAAGCGATGTTGATAGAAAAATATACTGATTAGTAGTAGTCAGAAGCTGGATAAATGTAAGGGAATAGTAGAGACAGACATTTTGATACTTAGGGGGAAAGTGTGGATGTATAAAAATTAAACGAAAGATATTGTAAGAAATGAGGCAAGAGGATATGGAAGAATTTGTAACATTCTTAAGCATTTGTGTAATTTCTGGAATGTTTATATTTTTTCCAAGGGGAAATATTTTTAATTTTCTACCGTTATGCAGGCCTGCTGTACGTCTGTCAGTCAGCCGGTATTCATCACGCAGCGCAGCACAACTGAGAGGCGTAATGTATAAAAAAAATAACTGCATTGTGTTTCTGGTCTGTTACCACATTATCATCACGTTGTTGTCTTTATGCCTGTCTGTCCTCAACCAACATACATGTCATCGCCGTCGCCGTCGACTCCATTCTTCTTTTTTCTTCTTCTGGCGAATCAGAATAGCGAGCTGGGTGGAGAAGAGAGCTACTGGAAGAATGGGACAGTTTAATTCACATGCAATTTGAGCGAGCAGCCTCAAATTAACTCTCGCCAGAATTGCGCTTTCTTCTTTTGGTCCGTACCAGCGGCTCCGCTTCCCTCCTGCACCAGCTAATAGTTTTCCGCATGGTTGCGTCCCTCTCGTCAGTTCCTGTCAAGGGGCGGGTCTCATGCTTGAATATACACACGTCCCCTCTTCTCACTACTAACACCATCCCTTTCCCTCAGCAATGATAAATTAATACACTTCACTCCCCCTGTATCTCTTTCCGACGCCGCTTTGTTTACAGCTCTGAAAACGCGGCCATTGTCTGTCAGAATCAAATTATCTGTTATTAAAGAATAACATTATTGCCGGAGGAAAAAGTTGTTAAAATAATTTGTATGAGAGGATGAATTAACTTTCAACGAATAAGTTATTGAATTATGAATAATTAAAAAGAAAAACATATATATCAAAGTGAAAGGGGTCGAGGAAATTATTTGTAAATGTCGCTTTATTTTGTGGCCTAGCGAAGGGCGAACAGATGTCATTTGACAGCCAAGTCATCTTGAATGACAATGTGAACATTAGAAGAAATAGTGCTGATCATTTTAAAATTAGCTATAAGGAAAATCACAGAGTACTGGACAACGAAAAGCCTGGAGAAGATTAATTCATCAGTATATACGAACGTTAAAGCATTTAATAAAGTAAAATTTCCTAAGCAGCTAAACAGAAAAAGCCGAATTATCCTCTATACGAGTAACATCTGGTCATATTAATTTAACTCATATTTTCTAGAGATGATGTGTTCCCATCTGCATACATGCAGAGCTGCGAGTACTACCAGAAACAATTATCAGACCTCCAAGGTGCTGACGTTCGTCCAGGAATCAAACATTGCAACCTAATTTAAACAAAATTATTTATTATATGTATCATAATGGAGGAATTCTTCAGAAATACCTCTGGATAAATATCTGAAACAAAGCTTACTGGACTGGTATCGCTGTGATGTAAGAATGCCTACCCTACCCCTTCACTACACGTTAAGTTTACTTTGAATGTGACCGCGCTTGTGAGCAAAGCTGTTCATTGAAAATACACCGATGATAATCTACACACTACGTCGCTGATATGTAAACTAATATTGTTGTAACTAATGACAATCTATGTTAAGGTGACATTAATAACTTTTAATAAAAAAAATTCTAAAGCCCAGCATGCAATTATGGTTTTTACAAAGTAGGCCTACGACATGCAGAGGACGTTGCACCAAACCCAAAACTGGGGTAAATCCATAGTTTAGAGTTCGATCGTTCCCCTAAAAAATATTTTTTTTGTGGTATAAGAAAGTAACACATATGCACCAGAAAATATAAGAGGAAATATAAAAGTTCCAATTTTTGAAATGAACTTGAAAAGTTGATTATGGAGCCGTAAAACGTCTAGGATCGGTTGGGATTGAAGCTCCTTAGAAGAAAGGAACCACGTAGCATAGTCATTTACGTCACCTAAGGATAAATATTTCTATTTAATTTACCACGTGTTATTTGGATCTTTATTTATCAAATTAGTACAATTTTACACGTTTTATAATTTCATATTATCATTTATTAAATATGATTATGTTTTCCAATATCAGTTGCATTTCTATATATTTCAACAAAGGTACTAGGAAACGTGAAAGCTGTTATTCTGTAAAATCCCTTCTGATGTCAGACTAACAAGCTCATTGCGGCTTAAAATGTTGTTTTTTTTTACACCAGTTGCTTCTCCGCTTAACGTTATAAACTGGCTAGTCATAATTTATCGGATTTGGGTAACTTTACTCATTGTGCAACACACTTATTGTGCAAGGAACGCGGCACGTAAAATTTTTATTTCTAGACGCTAACATTGCGGAATGCAGGCACAAAAATAAAATGGAAACACTTCCATTGTGAATATTAAATTTGCAATATTGCTTTGCACCAAATTTTTAACTCTTGTTATGTGATGATTGACGGCTGGTTAATGAGGTAATAATAACATCAGGGTTTTATGTAATTTAATAAAATATGTACACAAATTTACACAATTTAATTAATTCCAAATCTAAATAGACTCAATCTCCTTTAGAGGTTTTATATATATAAAAAATAAATCGACTCGAAGTAGGTCTAATCCTGTAATATGCAGTGTATTAAAGTACACTCTATAATAAATCAAAATCGTCGAACCTTGGTTGTATGACCGTATATATTTCGCCACTCAATCAAATTTTGCAGATGTAGACGACGTTCGATGCCAGTTATGATTAACAACGTCAGATTCAATCGTCTTCCTTATCACAATTCCGGACTTTTGTGTTCGCTGTATCTAGTTTGCTATCTCTTTCCGGCTATCTACAGTATCTGCTCCGTTCGTATCACTGCCTCTCCCTCTAACTATCTACACGGTAAAGCTCAGCTATTCTAGTTATTTTTTTTTTAATTTTTCAATTCTGTAAACCGTGTTCCGATCTTGATCTCAATACTTGACGTCGGCCTTGAAAAGTGAAACCTGTAAATATTTTTTTAATCCTAAGACTATTTAATGAATCAAATTTTAAGTTCAGTGTTAAATATTAATTTTATCTATATATTTTATATACATATAAAGGTCCACCTCGGCCTGTTTTGAGAGGTGTATGTTCCGGGGTCACAGACCTTGGGCATACGGTAAGAGTTGTCCGCTTTCCTGTTGGAATAGTCGGCCAGCTGCCTCCTAAACTGGTCGAGGCACGGAGAAGGGAATGGTGCGTCCCCACAGAAAACTCCTCTCCCGATATCGGAAGGGCGTGGGACAAGTACCAAATGCCCGACCTACCTGATGCAAGTTTTTATAGGGTTTTCCATGCGTTTCTTTAGGCGAATGTCGGGTAGGATCCTTAAAATATAGACCGGGGGCCCTAGTTAACCCTTGGCTACCTTCCTATACCCTTCCGCATTCCCCCTTTCAAATACCTTCCTATGATATTAAAGGGGAGTTGCCCAACGTGGATTACCCTCATGTAGCCTGTTGCCCGAAAAAAAACAAGCAATTCTAATACATTGTTTGGTAAAAATTTTAATTTAGAAATTATCTAAAACTTTCGGCCGATATAGCCATATGTACAAAAATGAAAACAGATTTTAAAACAAATTAAATTTTAAAAAAAATCGACAAACATTAATTATCAAAATGCCGTGTGTAATTACATAAGTCAATGTTTCCAAAATATTTGTTCTTTCGCCAAAAATCATCAAGTCTTGAGTATTCAATTTTCTAGAAGGCTGCGGATAAAATGACAACGTTCGTAAGACGGAGAAATAAATTCACTTTCATAAATAAATAAGCAGCAGTCAATTTTAAGTCCGAAGAAAAAATTATTAATATAAAATTAAACAACGTTTCGTGGCTTATTTTCCGCCTCATCATGTTCAAGATTTTTATTAAAAAAAATTGTTAGACAGGTCATTTTGCAACAATGCCCTGGCCTATAATATATATACATATATATATATATATATCGAATATATATGCTGTTACCTGTCTATCAATTTTTATAACTTGATTCCAGAAGATCGAAAAATAAGCGACGAAACGTTGTTTAATTTTACATTAATAAATTCTTTTTTCTGACTTAAAAATTGGCTGATGTTTATTTATTTATTATTTTTCTCAATAGTCAGAATATATATATATATATATATATATATATATATATATATATATTTCATTGTCATCCGATCGTACGTCAAATCTTTTTTAACAAAACAATCCAGATGTCGAATTTTAAAAACTTTATAACGCCAAATTACAAGTCTAATTGTTGATATACGTTGTAATACATGTACACGACAATTTAATATTTTTCGACTTTATATTTCAATTTGTATGGAGATTTAAAATGTCGATTTTTAAAAGTTTAACTCATCCTTTATTACTGATTTTGGGCAAGCGATGTGATGTTTCAGCACTTTTCCCCCCTTAAATTATTTTTAATTTATGTATTATTTTTTGTTTATATATTGAATAACGTTTTTCGCTTTATAATACATTTAAAGATTATAATACATTAAAAAGATTTAAGTTTAATTCAAGTCAGGAGTCCTGAATTTTAATTTATTGTAATAAAAAAATTAAGCAGTTAATATTCTACGCCTGTACAGTGTGAATAAAGGCTTGTGGCTACAGCTGTACAACATTTTACAATTAAATCAATATTTATAGGGTAAAGTATATACACCAATAACTGATTAAAAGAGAAAATTTAATTTCACAACATTACAAACGTAATTAATTAGGTTATATCAGAGATTATCATTAAATATCTGAGATTTTTTGTTAACCTCAAAATATCTCAAGTAAAATACGACAGAAATGTAGCCAATTCAGACATTTAAAGCTTGTATTCTATCTTTAAAAAATGGTATACATGTTGACACTTCACAGTGTCAGATACGATTATTTAAATTTGAAATATTTTTCGGTCACAGTAATTCGTAGATTACATTGATTTTTCTAGCATTATAACCGTTTTGTCCCGTGTTTATTTTCCAGATGTTCCTTCTGGAGGAAAAGGTTTTTTTCCTTAAATACATAATTCAACTCTGTGGCTGGCTGTGTGTGTTTCAGTTCCCAGTTTGATAAAGTGTCCTTATTGTGAGACACGGCCTCAAAAATAAACAACTGAGACTCTTTAAGTTCACCGGAGGTCCTCGAAGTGACTGAAGAAACAGTTGCGGTAAATAAAATGCTGTAAAATTGTATTGATTTAAAATTTTAAAATTATTCCACGACATATGTTGAGTTTACCATGGCTGCACGCCATTCCTGTTTTTTTCCTGCAATAAACACGCATTATATTAAATATATATAATATGTTTCAATTAAAATTGAAATACAGCCGATTAAAATGTCTAATCAATTTAAATAATGTGATCGGCGAATATCAAATATTTTTCTAGGTTTAGAGAATATTTTAATTACATATTAAGTTAGTTAGTTAATATAGTTATAAACCTGTTTTAGAATAATTTTTCTCAACACTCAAAATTCATAAAGCAGATGATGATTTATATAAGTTTTATATAAGTCCAGGAAATTAAATTAATTTCGCTAAGGTTAGATTTAAATTATTTTAGTGGATGCCAGTTGGACCAAACTTTCCCTTACGTATATATTTAATTATAGAACAACATTGACATTTTCATAAAATATGTTACAAAATTTATTATTCATAAATGTATGAGTATAAATATTTTATGTTACATTAAATGAAAGCACTGCAAATTTATTTTCCAATTATTATTTTACTTATCGGTTTCCATCTGTTTTTGCGTTAAATGTCTTCCAGCTATAATTACAATCATTCACTAGAATATAAAGTATATTTACATTATTCTTTCTCGTATTCCATCAAAAAATATATCGAGAGAAAATTCAAAATACGTGACACGGTTTCATTTAATAGTAAAGTATTAATTAATTCGCAAATGTATTCTGAATGCTATTTAAAAATATATTTAGAGTATAGTTGAAGGAATTGCAAATCTGTTACACTCAAAGGAATTCCAGCTTACCGTAAGTAATGGCGTCAGTGTAATATATGACGGTCTTAAAAACATCAGAAACTAACCGTTATAGCTCATCAAAACGTACTTTATAGTCGCATTATAAATATCTCTGGGAATCGTAGATTTATTACCAGAGAATTCTATTAAATGTGCAACTCAAAGTTGCGATAGAGCCAATTCAATTAAAATGTGTAATCAATTTTTTTTCTAAAAAAAAGTGAATCTCAAGAGGTAACATTTTCTCTTGCTCCAGAGAAAGGCTAATAATAATTTTTGCTCATCTTGGCGGAAAGATCACGGCGGGAGGAGAAGAAAAAAAATTGACTTAGTGGAACGTTCCTTACCTACTTATCAATTCCAGCCAAGATCTGGACGGGACGTGAATAATATTCTTCGTTTTAATGTTCTTCTGTGAGACGCCTTCGGGGCTCGGTTTTCAATTACACAAGTTTACGGGAGAATTAAATGAGGTTCGGAACATTTCACGGACGAACACGGCTACGAGATCAAAGGGCTTAAATGGAATGCCGACGGCGTTTATCCCAAGGAAGGAACCACACCGCATTTCTCTGCTCTCGCTGGCCCACTTCCGCAACCGAAAAAGAAGAAAGTGCGACAATCAGAGTATCTGAAATAAAGGCAGGGGATGGACCTTCGGGCAGAACACACAGGCGAGGTTCAGTGAGCTGGTTCGAAAATTCTGTCAATGATTCTGCCAAACAGTAGACGGAAATAGACTGTATGTGTACTACAAAAACTCGTCTTTAAATGACAAACTAGAAAGAAACGTTGGAGCGACAGAAATTGTGGCCGGCGAGGCAATAATCATATGTAAAACTATAAAAATGGTTTTATTAGCCGCATCTGTAAACCGGAGTAGACAAAAATAAGTTATCCTTCAGATTTATATGATAATTGACGAATGAGTAAGAACAACAATAAATGAAGACTAACGGAAACCATAATTGATGACTATAGCAGTAGTCAGGAACGATGGCGGGTGCCGCAGATATAAGGAGGAAAGGCCAATCCGACGTTGCCACGATGCATAGATGTATTCATATTTATATTTTGTATCATTGGTATTTTATTATCGTAATAATTCTGCAAGTAGAAAAGCAAGACTGCATTGCGGAGACCGGAGTTGACCCCCACCACTTGTACACACACACACACACACGACTTTCCTGCTCTCCCGTCACCCACTGCGAAGGTCCGCCATTAAATTAAATTGTCCCTGATTATTACTTGTTCAACAGTATTGTGATTGAGTGACCGCGGAGGGCCTGAAGGGGACGCATGCGAGAACGCGTGAGAAGGCCAATCCTGTATCGCAAAATGCATGCAAATACTTTATTTATGAGAGTACTTAAACTTTGACGCCATCAAGATACTGGCAAGGGCCCGCCAAATCTGATAGGCACCTGCTGCTGTAGTTATAATAATGCCCTTGGCGTTTCTTTATTACACCTTTAAGTCGGGGCGGGTGGAGCGAGGGGCTGAGATCGGTGAGATTTGGTTCGAGCCTGGATGATTGAGCATTTACGAAATTGGACAACTGATTGATGTATAAGTCGGTCCTTCAACCTAGCCCATGCTACACGACTCTTTGACTTCGAAAACGCTGGTGTTACTGAGACCGTCACGGAGAAGTTTTGTCACTAAAACAGCAACACGTGCTAAAGAAATACTAATATGGTGACAAAAGAAAGAACATGTGGTTAGCTGCTCGAAAGGATATGAAGTGTCTATAAGTGTAGAGAACCCAAATATCAGTCACAAAAACGTACTTTCCGGTGATGTATGCCTGGAAACGTACAGGGTGAAACGTACCAGTGTAAAGACTATTAGTGCAGAAATATATAAGATATTTTACATATATAAATAACCCACCAATAAATATTTACTAATCTGAAATTTAGTGGTGCCACATTTATTGAAAAATCATGTGCAATTTTACTTACTTATTTCACTATTTTAGCATTTTTATGCCTGGTCATAGCAATAATTTTTTTGGCACATTAATTGTTTTTTTTAAAAAAAAAATTCTCAAAATTTTTATCGAGCTACAATATTTATCTGCGATCTTTTCAGAGTGTCGCTATTACAGGACAGTAAATCATAACAACATCTAGCTTACTGCATCGTTCAAGTTAACAATAGTCGGTCTGTTCAACTTTAGTTTTCAACAAAAGTGAATTTCAATTTTTTTTCCCTCCACATGCTGCGATGTGACACTTAAAATTGTGTTCGCTCGGTAGAAAAGCTTTCCCCCACGACGCGTAAATGATTTTTTTTTTTTAAAAAAAAAGATGGGTAACATGCCGGAGCTTTGGCTTATGCTTTCACTTTCTCTCTAGCGCGTCGCCGCGCATTCTTCCTGGAGAAACACTTTGCTCTGCCTTTCTTCCCTCTTTTTTTTTCCATCCCCCTCCCCCCCCCCCCCGCCTGTTCACTCGGTGCTAAAGCGATTGTGGTATCTTGTACGCGGCCCATTTTCCGCGAAAGATTTCCATCGCCTGGCTGGCGCGCGTATCCATCGCTTTGTAGTCGGCCTGATTGACGAGAAAATGCTTTTCCGGCGTGCATTCAGCGGCGTCTACTGCACTGTGTTATTTACTTGGGCGGGCGTGGGAATGCGGGTTTATTCGCTTCTGTGTGGGGGTGGATAGACAGATACGTACGTAGAACAGAGAACGGGGACAGGGGAATGTGTGCTCCTCTCCCTCGTTACGAACAAAGGGCACGGCTTCAGCCAGGAACAAAAAAAAAATATACTAATTAAAATTCTATCACTAACCCCTTAACGTAATAAAAAGGAAACTGATTTATTTATAGCAGTGAAACCAAGGGTTGTAACTCCTAATTCACATATAAGGAATATTACCAAAAAGATGATCTCGAATTAAACCACAAAAATTATTTATTCAACAAACAGGAACGTTCAGCCCAGTGGCTATAATCATCTGTTGAATCATTCTCAATTCACCTACATTTACAATTCATACACAATTACTTCATCAACAATATAAAACATTTAAAACATTGTACTATATAACCTCAGAAGTCGTCAAATTATTTTTACCGTAAAAAGTATTATTTAATTTAAACAATGAATATTTCTTACAGTAACGATAATCTGCCGACTCCTGAGGTTTTATAGTACAATGTTTTAAATATTTTATATATTATCCTTAATGTGGACAATATTTATATATATATATATATATATATATAAGACAATTGTTATGAATATTGATGTAGTAAACAAAAATATGTTTCTCTGTAAAGAAAGAACAGAATAATTTTTTATTAAATATGTACAACAATTAATTACATTATTTACAATTACATTATTTACATTATTTACAAGCCTACCTGTAAAGAAACGACAATTAAAGTTTACTATTATCAGTTCTTTACGAATTTAAAATCTATCTCGTTTAAAATCTCCTTCGGTCTTTTAATAGCCGTCAGATAGAGTGACGATTCCGGAACAACTGAAGAACAAACAGCGCGCGGAGCAAAGAGGACCGCTGCATCTTTAAAACTGAAGAATGTATACTTTCTTTATATCTCCCGCTCCCGGGGTGAAAATTTTTACAATTTTCAGTATTCATGTCCGTCTTCTGATCTTGGGAGTAATTTCGTTACATGGAATAATCCCGTTTCTTTCTTTCCGTTTCCAGTTTTTATTTTATATATTGAATTTGATATTTTTTGTATAATTTCGTAAGGTCCAATTCTCAGTTCGTCTAACTTCTTTCTGTTCAGCTTGTTGCCTTGTTCTATATATACTAGATCTCCTGTGTTGAACTGGTGGTTAATTCTATTTTTGTCAAATATATTTTTGTTATATACATGTGATCTTCTTGTTCTTTTCAGAGCTTGTTCTTTATCTCTTATCCAATTTTCTTTATTGTTTCTTGTTTTTAATTCTTCGGGTAAAATGCTGGTATCTGTGCCATCTAATAAATACTTAGGTGTAAAACCAGTTACCGTATGCTCTGTTTTATTGTATTTATCAATACATTCTCTGGCGATCGTTGTCCAAGCTCTTTTCTTTCCTTTTTCATTTATCTTACATCTTGTCTTATTGACTAGAGTTTGATTTAATCTCTCGTTCAGACCATTGGAGAAGGGCGCATTGACCGACGTAAAAATTAGTCTAACATTATTTTCTACAAGGAATTCCTTGAATTCTCTTGAGTTTATTCCCGGATATTGATCTGCAAGTATAGTTCCAATTTTGTCCGTTTCCAGCACTTTATTTATCAACTTAATGAAGTCAGTTGCACTTTGAGTTTTCGATGTTGAAATAAACGCATATCTCGTAAAATGGTCCACTAGTAGGTGGAGATATCTTTTTGTTGATCTTTGTCCTCCAAAGCCTCCAATGGTGTCAATTGACATTATTTCGAATGGTTCTGTTGCTGGTCCCAATTGTGACATCAGCCCATATTTTTGTTGCCCTCTGGATTTGTTCTTAATACATATTTCACAGTTTTTACACATTTTTTTTATATTTGCAGTTATATTTTTAGCTGTATAATAGGGGCACACCCTATTCATCATTTGTTAATCCCTATATGGCACCATTCAGTGTGTATTTCTTTAATTAATTCTAAGCTTAACTTTTCAGATAAAAGTATCTTTTCTTTATTTCTAACTTTTTTATAGAAGATTCCATCTTTTTCTATTAATTTTGTTTTGGTTTTTTGCAATGTTTTATTTTTTTCTTGATCTGTTTTTATTTCTTGTATTTTTATTAGATTGACTATTTCTAGTATTTCTTCTGTATTTTCAAGTGGTTCTAGTACTGGATTTCTACTGAGACTATCCGCTTCGGCATTATCTTTTCCCGGAATATATTTAATTTCAAAATTGTATTGTGACAAGTAATAAGTCAACTCACCGAGTTCTTCATCCGTTCTAGCTTTTATATTCATGTTTTCTAATGGTTTATGGTCTGAAAATACTGTGAATTTCCTTCCAATTAGCCAGTGTTGCCAATACATTATTGCTTCCTTGATTGCTAAGCATTCTAAATAAATTGCTTTTTTCCTTTTTTGTGAGTCATTCAATTTTTTTGAAAAATATGCGACTGGCTTTTCTTTACCATTCTTTTGTATCTGTTTAAATACTGCACCAACGCCTGCCAGTGATGCATCTGTATAAATTCGTATTGGTAAATCCTTATCAAATATTTCCAACACAGGTTGAGAACATAGAAACTTTTTTACATCCGTAAAAGATCTTTCGCACTCTTCAGACCATATAAATTTCTCATTTTTCCGTAATAGTTTGTGTAACGGGTCCAGCAATATTGAACTTTTCGGTATATACTCGTGATAGAAGTTGATTTTTCCAAGAAACTGTCGAATGTTCTTTTGGGTTTTCGGAGTGGGAAAATTTTGTATTGAAATTAGATTATCTTTTACTGGTCTTACTGTATTGTGTTCTATTATATGTCCAAGGTATTTTACTGATTCTGCTGCAAATGTACATTTTTTAAATTTTAGTCTAAAACCTTCATTTACTATTGCTTTTATTACTTTTTCTATATGTTCCATATGTTCTTTAAATGATTCTGAGAAAATTAAAATGTCGTCTATGTAATTTTCTGAAAAGTCTTTTAAATTATGTTTTCTCAAGATATTGGATAAAATTCTCTGGAAAATAGCTGGTGATGTTTTTAATCCGAATGGTAGACATGTCCATTGGAAATGTCCTTCTTGTGTAACGAATCCTGTTTTCTGTCTGTCTTCAATGCGTAGTGGAATTGACCAAAAAGCGGAATTTATATCTAGTGTGGTGAAGTATTTACAGTTCCTTGTTTTTATTATTAGATCCTCTATTAATGGGAATGGTTGAGCTTGTGGTACAATTATTTTGTTTAATTCGCGAAAATCTATACACAATCTTGATCGTCTGTTTTCATCTCTTTTAAATGCTAGGGTTACTGGTGCTGCAAACGGGCTATAAGATTCTTCAATTAACTTATTTTCGAGTAACTTTGCCACTTGATTTTCTATTTCTTTTTTATCCTCTATAGTACATCTATACGGCCTCTTACTACAATATTTATCAACTATTAAGTCTATTCGGGCTTCGTAGTCTGTAACGGTGCCTACATCATATTTATTTTTTGCAAATACTGTGTTATACTTTTCTGTTAGTTTTTCAATCTTTATTTTTTTTATACTGTCCAAGTGATCTAAATTCATCCTAAACTCGTCTTCGTTCACATGTTCGTTAAAATTTATTTTAACTTCTTCTATTTCTTCATTTTTATCCAATGTATTTATTTCTTCTTTTTGGGATATTTGTAAATTTTCATCCTGAATTAGTTTGAATTTCTTTATTATGTCTAAACCGATAAGAAAATCTTCAAAATCGTCTCTTTCTACAATAAACACATCAATGTATTCTTCTTTCTCAAAAATTTTTACTTTTATGGTTACTAAACCTTTTGTTTGTGTCACACCATTGACTGTTTTTAAAAATATTTTATTTACATCTTCTGTCTTTTTCTTTATCTTAACTAATTTTGAATTTATTAGAGAGACTTGGGAGCCTGGATCATATGTTCCATTTACTTCTAGCTTCTCCTCTAATAATATTTTTATTTTAATCAATGGTGTGATTACTCGTTTTTTTGTTCTGTATTTATATCTACTTCTATCACTGAATTGCTTCCAATTACTCCAACTTCATTCCCATTTTTCTTTCTAAACCAGCATGTGTCCTCTGGATGATACCTAATACCTTTGTTCAATTTTTCACAGGTTGTACATGGCTTCTTCTCTTCAAATTTCTTCTTATTGTCTTGTCTTTCCTCTTTCTTTTTTATGAAGGTATTTTTACTCACTAGATTTTCACACTTTCTAATTTCATGTAGCAGTCTGGTTGAATTTACACAATTTTCTCTATCTATTTTATTTCTAACAAATTCAGGTAGTCCTGCTGCTATAAGCATCACTAGAGTCTTTGTACCAATATCATTGTCCATATCAAGCAATAGCTTCTCTTTCTTCATTGTGTATTCCATTAGTGAACCTTCTTTATATTTATAAGATATAGCATAGAAACCTGAACTCCATCCTTTGTCTGCAAATGACTCTAAAAATTTCTCTGTCCATGCAGACCATCCAGCTTCCATTGTCAATGTTGTCAGTGTTGCTGAGTGCCAATTTAAACACGATTTGTCCATAAATAGTCTTAATATCTCAATCTTTGTATTATCTTCACTAATTTCAAATCTTCTACATTCTCTCTCAAATATCTCCAACCATTGCTTTGCGTTTGAGTGTTTACATGCAAATTTTTCTATCATAAACCTCTCTGCTATGTTTTTCAGATTTAATTGAATTTCTTTCTTCTGTCTAGCTTCTGGTATACTTCCTTCCACTATCTGTTCTAGATACAAATCCTTAAACATTAAATTTCCATCTTCATCGAAATAAATTTTTTCCATTTCCTCTGTGCATGTAATCCATATTTTCCTTTCTTGGCCTCTTTGATTGAAGCTTTTTTTCACTCTTTTATAGTTCTCTGTTTTTTTTAATGCAAAATGTTCACTTACCGATTTTTCAGCTTCCGGCAGCACATACTTCAAATTGCCCTCTGTTGTAATAGAGGTTATTGTGATGATATTTGTCTTTTTGTCTTTTGATGCTACATATTTAAATGCAAATTGCAGTTTTTTTGGCATTATAAACAAAAATTGTCGTTTTATAAGACAATTGTTATGAATATTGATGTAGTAAACAAAAATATGTTTCTCTGTAAAGAAAGAACAGAATAATTTTTTATTAAATATGTACAACAATTAATTACATTATTTACAATTACATTATTTACATTATTTACAAGCCTACCTGTAAAGAAACGACAATTAAAGTTTACTATTATCAGTTCTTTACGAATTTAAAATCTATCTCGTTTAAAATCTCCTTCGGTCTTTTAATAGCCGTCAGATAGAGTGACGATTCCGGAACAACTGAAGAACAAACAGCGCGCGGAGCAAAGAGGACCGCTGCATCTTTAAAACTGAAGAATGTATACTTTCTTTATATATATATATATATTTAATATATACTTATCAATTAAACTAGTAGTCACATATATCTGAAAATGCGAAAGATAGCCAAAAACAGACACAATAAGTGATAACATAAAAATATTATATGTAACGTTTCTGTTTCTTCGGGTGATAAGAAGAGCCTAGGGCGACACAACTACACTCGTCAGTTGACAGAACTTAAAAGCGACAAAAAAGCAACAACAATGACAAAGAAGAAGGTTTGGCGTAATAATTGTTGAGATTCACAGTGTCTGTATATTAATTTCTGTGATGTTTGATTTAATGTGAAGCAACTTTGATATGAGTCTGGAATTGTATCTGGTGTCAATGTTCTAAAATCTTATCATTTTGCCTATCAAATGTACGTTTCGAATTGATGATACGTTTGGAAGTTTGGTACTGTAATTATGTTCCTTGATACGTGGATCAAAGGAACGTTTTATTTGCCCTATGTAGCAGTAATTAGAGCAAGAGATTTTGTAAACTGCACAATGCTTGCTGTAGGTGTCAAGTGGGTCATTGTGGTTTCTAATCAAGTAGGAAAGAGTATTAGTAGATGTGTGAGTGATGGATGTTTGATATTCTTTAAAAATTTGGACGAATTTGTGACGTAGAAATTACATTACAGTTACGGAAATTATTAAGATAGTCTGGGTTGCATTAAATCACCTGTCTTAAAATTTGTTACAGAACTCGTATTAAAAATCAATGAGTTCTTAGTTCTTACCAGTATAGTTTTGAATGTAGGATAATATTTTACATGTAGACTTATAAATTTCTTAATATCATGGCTGTGGCGCTGTAGAGAAAGCAGAATGGTGAAGGAGAGGGAATGTTTGGACGGTCGTTATGACCTGCACTATTCTAAGTAACGCACTCTGTATGCAAATGTATTGTTGAATATTCTGTTTGCCTCCCCCCCCCCCACCCTGTACGCTACATTCAATATTTCAAGTTACGCCTCTACGTCCGAACTCTACGCTGAACACTGGAGAGCGCACAGAAACAAACGTAGACCTGCTTAAAGGTTTTACTGAGGAAAAGGCGAAATCGCCCAATGGAAAGGCAAAAGTTAAAGGCGAGGGAGCCATTGGGAGAGAAAGTTCTAATTACAAAGACTAAGTTACGTACAGAGGAGAAAAAAAATTGTATTGTGGCCTTTTTATATCAAAAATCATATGCCAGTGTATAACGATTCCCAGCGGCATTAAAAAAAAAAAGAAAATAGAGCGTTATATAACTGTAATTAGTGCAGCATACTTCACAAAGTAGAATCTGTAGAAAGTGATCACTTAATGTCTATTTCGTTTCTTCCTTTGAGTATTATAGTTATAACCTTATTAAATTCTCGAGGATCAACCCTCGAGAGGCACTACAAAAGGCAAAATTTAATTTAATGAAACAACTTCTAAGCTTTGATAAATTAAACGGCTCTCCCTCTTTTACAGAAATACTCAAGAGAGGGTAATATTACATATTTTCAACTTGGTTATAAACGACCGCAGACTTTCTGTTATAAACAACGAGTGAATAAGTGATACAATTTTCGTAAGAAGGCAATAACTGCTTTAAATTCCTTCAAGAGAAAACATCCTCAGCCCAATTTAGGTGATGACGTATTAAAGTTGAAATTCCCATTTAAAAAATACACAACCAGTACGATATAAATTATTAATTCTTATTTTTATTATCTTGAATATAATAAAAACATCCCACTTTCAAAATCACTTCTGTTATATAAAAAAATGTAACGTATTGAATATCCAGAACAAAAATTGCGTAATCATAACCCTTATTATCAGCATGATATTAATTCAAACATATCGCAAAAAATTAACATTATTAAAAGGACTTCAAATCTGCAACACACTTCGAGTGTTGTTGGCTACTGTCCATTTTTTTAACTCCAGACCAGAGCAAGTAAAATCTACAAATATAATATGTATAAAACATCCATATTTCTTAATTATTAAATTCTATATTGTTCTGTTTCATCTATGTAAGGACTCAAAAAGTTCCATATGCTTCACTTACGTCTGAAATTTCTTGAAAAATTATTTATCACATTAAACCACACTAATTTAACCGCAACATATTTTCTATCTGAGAAAAAATAAAAAACTATTTTATTAATCAACTTTATCAGATTGGTCGGAAGTTTAAGAAATGTGTCGAAAATTTCTACAGTGACTTTAGCAGTATGCAACCCGCCACACTCGCTTTTCCGACGTTCGAACAAAATTTGTAATTGGCACCAACAAGAAGAGTAACTCTGCGTGACATCTTTGGTAAGGTGTAACGATTAATTATTATTACATCTTACCTTTTCACGTAATGTTTCCAATATGGACTACCAGTATTACAAAGAAATATACAAACGGGTTCAATTAAATATTGATTAAATTATTAAATTTTTATTCAGCCATTGTTTACTTTCACCTGTAAAGAATTTTTTATTGTTTAGAAAATGTATTTCAAAAGCTATTTTTTTCTCTTTCTCTGGTACGTTTCTCATTTCCTTTTCGCAGGCTTTAATACAATGTATTTGAGATGAAGGATTCCTTACTACCCAGAATTTCTTTTATGTTATTCCCCCCCAGTTATGTTTCTCTTAAGAGGCGAAAAATCTAATAAAGAATCTCCACTTAAAAAGAGCAGAGGCGTCGTGCCTTATTCTAATTATCCGGGATTTATTATTTTTAATAACTCCTCTACGGCACGGAATGCGAACTGTAGGGGTTGGTTGATTTGGGTTATAAAAAAATCCTCCATCGCGTTGTTCCTCGAACTATTTTATCCTCTTGTGCCAAACTTGTGACAATATTCATCTGAATTTATCTACCTGAAACGTGTATATTTATTAAAAAAAAATTCTCGGTAGTGAAAAAGACTGTCAGAAGATGGCGCTGATACTCGTAATGTCAGCGCACACTCCATATATATTCATAAATCGATGAACAAAATTGACATATTTATTTTTTATCTGCAATTGAAACCAAATTTAAAAAATATTTTGCCTAATCTAAGAATTTAATTTATTACACGAGTCAATGTATATTAATTATACACCATAATTACTTTTGAAAAAAAAAACTTAAAGTCAAAGAAAATTAATTTTCGTCCTTTCACTGTGTTTAAGATACCAATGATTTTCCTAGATTCATTATCGTTTTATTATGCACAATAAATGCAAAATTAAATATTACTTCTCTGGCAATTAATTGAAACACGAATGAAAATAGTGTCGGTGTTCCAAATCCTTTCCAAAAACCTGGCTAAAATTTAATAATAATTAATTATTATTATAAACGATGACACGTAGCGTTACTGTTCTTTTGGTTACAATCACAAATTTGGTTTATCGTCGGAAAAGCGAGTGTTGCTGGTAGTTAAATTGTAAAGCAGCTGTAGACACATTTTTAATACTACTTACGACCAATGCGATGATGTCAATCAATAAAATAGATTTTTATTATTTTCAGGTAGAAAAGATGTTGTGGTTAAATTGGTGTGGTTTAATGTGATAAATAATTTTTCAAGAAATTGCAGAGGTAAGTGAAACGTATGGAACTTTTTGAGTTCTTAAATAGATAAAACAAAATAATATACAATTTAATATGAAGAAATCTGTATGTTTTATTACATTTGAAAATTTTACTTGGTCTGGTCTGGAGTGAAAAAAGATGGACAGTAGCCAACAACACTCGAAGTTTGTTGGAGATATGAAGTCCTTTTAATAAAAATAGTTCCGACGAATTTGTCCCAATAAATTAATCTGACAAGTATCTGTGCACTCTTTAATGACAAAACCATAGTTAAATTATATATTTTTTAAAATAAAGATAATTTTTTTGGTTTGTGATGACTGGAAATTTTTGGGGTTTCGATGCGAGTGCATAATATATATCAACCGTAATGTAAATAATAAAGCTTTTGAATTTCAACTGCTGGGATTCCTCACTCCACTTACTTTCCCATGTTTCATTCCGAAATTGTTGAGCTTCGGCGGATTTGCCTGCCGACGAAGTTATTGCTAAACGACGCGGAAGTTAACGCACTCGGGGAGAGAAGTGTCTGCGTAGAGCACGTAGTAGGTAGTCGGCAGAGTAGGCTGGCTGGCTGGTTGGCTGGAATACGGAAAGCGTAACAATTCCGACAAACAACATTACGAAATAAATGAGTCGCACATTTCCCCAGTGAGCATCACGAGGCAGCAGCGTGAGGACGGGGGGTTGGGGGGGGGGCGGTTGGCTTTTGTAAAGTCTAAAATATCCCAATCCCCACCCCCACAACCCCAACAAACGGGAATACGCAGCAAACCTAATTATTGTTTTATCTGATGCAACAATGTTTTGTCGTATTTACTGCAAGATGTGCTTCAACAAACTGTGTGTAAATTCCGCGAGGAAAGCGTGTTATGTGCAGGAAGGGTGGGAGCGACCACGGGGTGAAAGCGATGTTTGTTCAGGCTCGGAACTACACATTTACCTTATCTGCACTTGAATAATTCCCAAAGGATAAGTTGCTGGGCGCGTAGAAAAATAAAACATGTTCGGACGGGACTCGTAGTTGTTCACTGGGACTAGATATTTCATAATGGTGGCGTTGATGTTTATTCGAAACACCAAAGAGTCTGACATTTAAGCACTAACATTGCCAAATGTGCAGTTATTTTCGCTCAGTTGTCAGATTTCTAGAAGTTATATGAAAAACAACTGTGACTATTTTCACATTGTATCACCAAAAAATTGTCGCCGTTCCTCAACGCGTAAATGTTGCATATAAAGGTAGCCAAGAGTTAACAGGATGATGCAGGAAACCTCCGCTTCCCCCCCTCCATCTGATACTCTGTACTCGTCCTACGCTATTCCGAATAACTGGAGTGGAGTAGGGACGCAGCATTTCCGACTCCATGCCTCGATTTCGACCATGGTGAACTCCTGCAATGACGGCAGAGGACGACCAAGAATTCAGGTAACCGTTTAGCAAAGCCAACAGAAATTTATATTAAAACTGTTTCGCGTATCTGACGTTGACGATGAAGAAGTGTCAATAACATTCATAAAGAGATTTGCTAATCCAAAGACAATGCATGTACGCAGGGGAAATTCTTTTCACTCCTGCCTTGTGGCTCGAATTTATAAAGGCTTGAGAGTGTATTAATAAAAATATGAAAAAAAATGTTTATCGTATCAGTCATCTTTCTGATTGTCCGTTTTATACGGATGTAGAAACATACATTTTAACGTTTAATTAATACAGACTAAATTAACCCACGAAACACTGTAAGTAATGTAAGCAAGTACAGACAATTTTTTTTCAGGAATTTAATTTTTTTTTTAGGGCAACAGGCTACATGAGGGTGATCCACGTTGGGCAACTACCCTTTAATAGCATAGGAAGGGAAAAAAACCTACCGTGATTAAAACGGCAAATATAGAAAAATTTATCTGCGAGTGATAAACCAATATCAATTTATCTATTTTCCAATTATATTATACTTAATAATTCGCATGACATCCAGAAAATACAGACAATCGATTCTCCATTCTCTTTAATGCTGAATTTTTTTCCATTATATATAAGCCGAGATTCCTATTATTATCTTGTTTCCAGAATATTATGATTTCCACCTGTGAATTTTGGCTTTGTTCGTAAGAAATTAAACTTAAATTACGTAAAATGGAAAATTATACTTATAAAAACTTTTGAAATTAAATAAATAAATATTTTTATAATTGAAAGGTTACTATTGTTATCAAAAATAAAGAATATACCTGAAGCTGTTTTAAATTAAAAAAAATAAATCCGTTTAAAACCCCTCTCCCGACATCGGAAGGGCGTGGAAAAAGTACCCAAGGTCCGACCTACCTGAGGCAGGTTTTCTAGGTTTTTGTCCTGCATCACCTTTTGGATAATGCCGGGTAGGATCCTTAAACCATAGCCCGGGGGCTCGAGTTAACCCTAATTTCTTTACCATTCCGCATCCCCCTTACAAATCCCTTCCTATGCCTGTTACAAGAAACAAAACAAAACAGGGGTTTCTTTTAATACTAATTAATAAATAAATTAGTGCCATTTCAATTTCAGAAAGAATTAATGTCAAAAAACAATTTACCGTAGTTTATTATATCTGATTTGCCGGTATGTTGCTGGACAAACAATACATTAAATGAACACGGCAATATAATAAAATAGGTTATTAAGTTTATGAACCGCTGTAATTACACAAACGATATAAATGTTGTTCATTTACGTAAGTAATTTATCACAATAAACGTCATGCGTCAATTTTCATTAAGATTTAATTTACATTTACTGAATTCATTAATTCGACAAACAACATTTATTAGATATAAATTGTATCAGGATAAAGTTCATTTATATTTATAGTACTAAATTATAATATTCGTCGTATGGTATTGGAGAATGCAAGAATTGACCTAATACAATGGAAACTGGGACTAAGGTACATAAAACATGGGGGGTTACTGAAAAAAAAAATTAATAAACATATTTTTCTACATCTCGTATTTCCGTTTAAATTAATAGTTTCGTTTGAAGAATCATAACCATTACACGACAT
Organism: Zhengitettix transpicula; assembly: GCA_037074705.1. Taxonomy (NCBI): domain Eukaryota; kingdom Metazoa; phylum Arthropoda; class Insecta; order Orthoptera; family Tetrigidae; genus Zhengitettix; species Zhengitettix transpicula. The sequence continues at coordinate 55,790,563 of CM073596.1, read as the reverse complement.
GTTTTTTTCTTTGTTTTATTCGCTCAGAATTTTACTCTACATCTTCTTTCTGATCTCTTAGACGATCTTCCTCGTCATCCCTTAGACCTGCCTCTTTCTACTTTTCTTTGCATTTTTAACTTTTTATGGTCAGTTATTTACTCCAAGACAATGGAATACCCCAGTAACAAATAAAAAATGAGGCGTCTAATTTTGAACCCTGTGGCAAACCTTTTATATCTAGGTCCATATTTTGTGTAAAACAATTCCACTAAATCTGACTGTAACAGTTTTCACTGACGACAGCTGGAAGTATTTGCTGATTCCACCAAGATGGAAGAGAACTGGTTTAACTAGCAATGAAATAGGCAGTTTGGTGATATCGATACCTTGAAAGGATTCTTTCCACCTCCTTCGAAGGGGAAGATTATCTCCTGTGAAACGTCTGTTCCAGGAAGCGATACACGCCTCGAGGTAACAGGTGGCAGATCCGATAAGACAGACAGACACCTGTCTGTTAGGGCTCGGAACAAAGGATCAGCTGGGATCCAGACACCGAGCAGATATGAATTTCCTTCGCTTCTTGCCGCGGAGTGCGGGGGAGGGAAAAAGAAGGCGCTAAGGCGAAGGTGGAGCTGCCGTAAAAATGTAAACACGGCTGTGAATTGCTCACGGGGAATTACCGTCGCTACACACACACACACGCACGCCAGGTGACGTTGAATAAAGGATATATCGCGTATTCCACAACGACACGAAACAACAAAGGCGGTAGATGTAGTGGAGCTGCCGCATTACGGCGTATTACCGTTACGGAAAGAGAACGACGGAAGAGAGAAAAAAAAATGCTGCCGAAATTTATAAAAGCAATAATATTCCAACTACCGCGCCTTTTTATTATATTTTGTGCGAGTACGGAATCGCAATGCAATTCCTGCTAAAAATTACTTTAACACCAAAGCTATGATGCAGTCTAAACTGTTCTCAAAAGGAAACTAATAATTTACATAGAAACTTATGCAAAATGAAGGCAACATTACACAAGAAGGCAATTTTATGAATGTACTTTGAAAGTTTCTTGCTGGTGCTTTGAAAATTCGGTACAAAGCAAAGGTAAACTACTTACTTAACGAGGTAAAAACAAAAATGATTACGTGAGTGTTCTGAAGAGATTTGTTATCACAAATATATATATATATATATATAAATTTAAAACCTCTGAGAAGACCTGATTGAAACCAACATCAAATAATTTTATGAGCATTATTCCAAGGAATTTAAATAAATTAAATAATAAAATTAGTAAATTCCAATGACAAACTATTAATTTAATATTCAGAAACTTAATTTCAAGGCCGATCAATATTTGAGTAATATATCTGTAATATATATGTAATATCACATAAATTAACGACCTTTATTTAGAGACATTTTAAAAGTGTTTTCGTCGATTTAAAAACAACGTTTCTGTTCATTTTTGTATTTTCACAAGGCTTTTAACCTTAATCCGCTTACTGTTAGGTTTCTATGGTACCAAATTTTTTGTTTTTGTTAAACACGACGAAAATATTTCAAACCACAATTTTCAAACATTTCTTATTACATTATCTTAAAATATAAAACAATATTATATTTAAAAATACACAGAAAATTTTCAAAATTCTTGAAATTTAATAATAAAAGTTATCATTATAAAGTAAAAATGATCCTAGATTTTTTCCATTTAAACTGAAAATAATTAAGCGATTATATCATAAGTTAAAAATTAATGGATTATAAATATTACTTAAGTTTATAGCATCATTACGTGCCCTTTTTTGTGTTTAAAGTTGTTTCAATATGTAATTTAATTTCTTATATATTACGTTTCAGTAAATTCTGATCATTGTCTGTAAATTTTAACGTTATTTGAATTAATTTATTATTAGCTGTTATATTGATAAATCAAAATTTTCTAAATACTTTGATTGCTTAATAATCTATCATCACATTGTTAATTAAATTTTTTAGACACACCGAAGAGGGGGTTAAATTTTATTTTATTGTTAATTTTAATGTTTTATACGTAAATTGTGACTTACGGCCGATTTTAAGTAATTAATTTTAATACAAGTCAGATAAATTTAATTTTTTAATAATACCATATAGATTATAATTAATAATATATTGTAATAATAACTAAATATTATTCTCTAAATTGTTGTATTATTAATTACCTGTGACATTCTTAGTTTGTCATAGACAAATATTGTTCTCCTCATAAAGTACGTTACTAAATTGTTGTTTTACTACTTAAGAAACCCTTACGTGTCTTATTTATATCAATTGGCATGATTTAGTGGATGTTTAATGTAGAGTACATAAACAGAATTAATCATTTTGGAGTGATGTTGTATGTCGAAATTATTAATTGCTATTTTTGTGTGCGTGTATTTTTTTTTAAAAAAGTTTATCATCTTTTGAAAGTCAGCGGGTGTCTTTGGAGGCTGTTTTAAAAAGGGAAGAATATAGTTATATTGCAGTCCGTTTCAATAAGCGTTACATTGGACAGAAAATTATAAATATTGAGTGGAATTATTTTCGTTTTATACTTCAATGCAATATTAAAACTTAACTAAAAGCTCAGTCGAACCTCTTGAGATTAGAAAGAGTTGCTAGAAGAGAAAGATTCGATTTATGGGTGTCAGGAAGGTTGTTAAATGGTTTTGCATACACTTTTATATGTTATAAAAAATTTTAAATATAGATAATCACAATAAAACTAACTAACAAATTAAAAAAAACTACTCTGAAGCCATGTCTACTCACATGCATGTATAAATTATATTTTCAATATTTTTCTTCTTAAAGAATATTTCAGATAATTTTCCCTCTGTTTAAAATGTTGACCAAGGTCCGCAGAACAGTTTGAGGAAATATTATTCGTATCTAGTCAGGCAGAGAATGTGTAAGTATTCAAGTGGAGAACGGCGGCTGCCAGACTGCAAGAAATATAACCGTCCCGTTCTTCGTATTCCTGAATAGGTGGGTAACATTTGTCAGACAAATTACCTGCATCCCCTTTGCCTTTCCAGACACACGACCCCCCCGTGCTAATGAGCCAGATTATTCTGCCTTGCTGACTGACCGCCTTGGCCATTGTTGTCCGGGGTAACAATGGCGCAGGTGGGTTCGTGCCTGTCTTTGTTTCATTCGTTTCCGCTGTCACTTCGGACTAGCGCTAATGATGACGTGCTGTATTGGTAATTAATGGCGAAGTGAGGAGGTTACTTCTCCGCGGGAGGGCGACAGGAGCGTGGATCTTACGTGACCTGTCATTCCCTCAGAATCAAGACAGACACGGGCTCAGTCGTAGGTATCGACCGCTGTATAACAAGCCTCCTTGCCCCAGTTCCTTGTATTAAAACTTAATGGAATTGCCTCTCTCTCCAGCTGTGTGTGTGTGTGTGTGCCGCTGTTGTGCTCAAACTTTAAGTCTCCGCTGGTACTCTTCTTAACAAGTAAACTTCCCCTGGCGAGAGACGCGCTTCAGATTTATGCTGCCATCCGAGCTTCAGCGTCACTCGTGTGCTTCCGCAAGGATCTCTTCTAGGGCAACGAACTTTAACAACACATTTATCCTCAAAAAGTTTATGGGTGCGTAGCAAAGAGATATATGTAATTACCTGACAACAATCAAATAATTTACCTCAGTATGGATCACTAACAAAATCGTTATTTACACTGTATCATGTGTTACGCCATTGCGATATGGAATAATTATCGTCGTAGCTCGGAAAATTTCAAGACACAAGAAAGAAATTTTGAGTAATATTTTAAAGACTACAGTGTCTGTGTTATAACCTAAAAAATAAGGAAAGATACTGCGTTACAGTCACTCGTGTAATTTGACCGATCAATCAACAATCAGAAACCGCCACGTCAACACTTAATTCAATAATATTCTAAGCTAAGCCCTAGGTGGAACCCCCCAAAAAAACTTAGACGAACGAGATTACTAGAAATACAATACGATTTCATAATTTAATAATGAGTATCCTCAAAATTGACCAATTCAAAATTTTTATTTACAGAATAGATAAGGGGTAGTTGCGCAAGTAAATAAATACTTTTCTCAAAATAAAATTAGATGTCAATAAGCATAACACCAGGTAAAGGGAATTTTTTTTATTGAACTTCTGAAATTAAGAAGTACTAAAAATTCGATTGTTGATAGAGGGTTAATAATATATAATGAGTTGCCTGTAGCTGTAAATAATAAGTATAGTTTAAATGTATTTTTTAAAAAAATATTGTTAGAGATAAAAATATAGTGATAGGTTAATTCTTGTAAATTAGCTTTATTCTAAATTTTCAAAAAAAAAATTAGAGTGCACTAATAAAAACAACTTTTAAGGTTTACATAAATTATTATTATTACTTAAGGTACAACATTGGGTGTATAAGTTACCGAATTTCGAAATTTTGGAATAAGAAGAAAGGCAAACGCAATTTAATTATTTAATTTAAAAATTATTTTATGACTATCCATACTATTTACTTATTATTTATCATGAAAATTTTATTGTATTTGGTTTAATACCGCTTCGGACTTGTGACGTATGGACAGTGAAGGGTGATTAAAATTAACTGCACCGAATTTCTCAAAACTGGACTGTTATACAATTTAGCACTATTTACTGAAAACACTGTAATTAATTAATTTTGTGAAAACACCTTAGGTATTACAATTGAGAATTTTTTTTTAAGAAAACCACTTTTTTGGTCGGAATATTATCGACGGTTTCGGCTCGTGAGAAACAGTGCCGACGTAGCCAACGTTGAAGTTTTCATTAGCTGAAGGTTGTTACTGTTCGTAATTACCATCTTGTGCAGGTGTCTAATAAATATATTATTCTCATAATTCTTAGAACAAAATATCAGAATTTTTTTTTATATAAATGATAAACATATTATTTTATTTTCACTCCCTTAAAAATTTATAGGGTAGTTATAATTTGTTTGAGAAAAGAAAATAGAGGTTAAATGGGTTCTAATATTAATCCTGTACTTGACGTTCCAACACTTATTTTTCCAGTGAAATACTGTAATGGCGTTAAGCGTTTCCGCGTTGTGTACCTGTGGAATATAATATAATTCAGTTGTCTGAGGAGGGGCGGTGTAATAACAGCCTCGGGAAGGCATAACGTAGCTATTACGTACGACGTTGATGCAAAAATAAGAGGGAGTGAAGAGGGTTTACTTTCGCGTGTGGAAAATCGCGGACGTGGAAGGGCTCCTTACTTGCATATCTCGCCATGGTATTAAGTCATCACCGCTTGGCCGCTTTAAGAGCACATAATAGTCTCAGTGGGGGGGGGGGGGAGGGGAGGAATCCGCACAGACAAGTTATGCAGCTAAATAGAGCGAAGGCCAAGGCGCACGGAGCTCTGGAATCCAAAATTCAAATCCCGCTCTAGAAAGACATGAAACGTTCATACCAATAAAATAGTAGATAGTGAGTCTACACTATTACACCAAACAGTAAAGTACGGAACAAATTTAAAGCATACATATATTTCTTGTAAACGCAACTTTGAGGTTATCTTCAGTCAGATTATTTTCTCATCGTCAAGTTCCTGTTTGCCACACTCTGATTACAATTATTCAAAACGCATAAAGTTCTAAAACTCATCTCCCGCTATCGGAAGGGCGTGGGACAAGTACCCAATGCCCAACCTACCTGATGCAGGTTTTTCTAGGGTTTTCCCTGCATTTCTTTAGGCAAATGCCAGGTAAGATCCTTAAAATATAGCCTGGGGGCCCTAGTTAACCGTTGGCTACCTTCCTCTACCCTTCCGCATCCCCCTTTCAAATCCCTTCCTATGCTATTAAAGGGGAGTTGCCCAACGTGGATTACCCTCATGTAGCCTGTTGTCCTAAAAAAAATATTATATTATTCGTATTCAGTTCCGGCCTTACGTCTCACTTTAACAGATATAATTCTCAGACACGAGCCATTATCATTTTTGGTTCACATCGTCAGCTGGCGCCAAAATTTTCGTTCAGACAGAAACATGCATTTTGACTGAGGGAGTCGCATATGTTTTTCAATAAAAGTAAATGTCTTTCGCAGAACAAGCACGACACATTTTGACTTCCGGAGTAATTTAAATATTTTATTTGGAGTCAGTTTTAGTAAATGGTTTAGTTGAGTTGTTGCCGAACTCTCATTGAGTATGGACTTAAATTTTTTGAATTTACCTGACATTTCTGCGCGTCACCGGTGACGGGACACCATGTTGTGACTCTCACCTGAACATCAGTTTTTTGTTTCACGTGTTTTGTGATGTAACCGTGATGTAAACCACTGTCGTGTTCTTTTTTCTTTATTTATAGAGTAACCATTAATTTTTTTGTTTTAACCAGAAGGTCCAAAATACGACCCTCAGACGTGTTTATTTTAAACTCCGTTGAGTTCTTTGTCATTTAATTAATATAGTTTCGAATTAAGTAAAATAAGAGGACTGACCTGACGAAGTCATAATTTATAGAACAAACATTATAATTATTACTCTATTATAATTTACAATTCAAATACAGCTTCAATCAACGAGATTACCGGAGGTTGATGAAACCGGAAACGTTGCTAAATACACGTATTTTTTTTTCTCGAGCTTGTGACTTGTGTGTATTGTTGGGCAACAAAACAGCGATTACACTTCGCATTATAGATTATTAATTGTCGTTTGTTATCCGGATCCATTATCCTCTTAAATACGCAGATAACTTTTGTGGTGACACGATCAAGAAGAACGAACGAACCCATTCTCTTTCTCCCTTGTATCTGTCTTACTGCACCTCTAACCCCCCCCCCAGCACCCCCACCCACCCTCCTCCTCTTTTTCCCCCTTTCTTCTCTTCATCGCCCTCATTGCGAATTCAACGACGTCCCAGTCGTCGGAGAAATGAAATTGTCCTTATTAAATCAAAGACGAAGTCTTAGGGGAACGGACTTTTGTCTGAACGCCACAAAGCGTAACTCGACTCATTGTCAGTTATCTTAATTGCAGTCATCATTCAGATGCAGAAACGCTGAAACTCCACTTTCTCTCAGTACTGCTACGTCTTTTTTTCCGGATCACAAAACATCACTGCACCGTATAAAGAAAGGATTAGTTGCTCTGATAATTAAATACGCAAATCAAGGTATTGCATTATACATTCTATATTCATTACTAAACGTTACGCTTCTAATAGGCTTAAGCGAAAGACAGTTCTGAAGCAATTTTAAAAATCATCAACTTGTAATGAAAAGACAAGAAAGAGAATATATTTATAAGCGAATAATTATAAAAAAATAAATAAGTCAACAACAATAATTGTATCATCATTCAAAATTATACTTTCTACTTTCCTTTCAAATCCCATCTCATCACTATTCTTCAAAAGAAGAACTGTAAGAATATATGTTCGAACATATATTAATAGTAATTTTACGTAGGAAATAAAAAATGGGAATATTTTTTATGTCAGTTTTCTTAAAGTAGTTACCATAGTTATACAGACCCACTATACTTGATACTTTAAAATGTATTGACGCCTCTACATCAAAGGTGAATATATAACATATATGTAAATCCTCTAAATACTGGTCGAGACATGGAGAAGGGAATGCTGCGTCCCCACAGCAAACTCCTCTCCCGCTATCGGAAGGGCGTGGGACAAGTACCCAATGTCCGACCTACCCGATGCAGGTTTTTCTAAGGTTTTCCCTGCATTTATTTAGGCGAATGCCGGGTAGGATCCTTAAAATATAGCCCGGGGGCCCTAGTAACCCTTGGCTACCTTCCTCTACCCTTCCGCATCCCCCCTTTCAAATCCCTTCCTATCCTATTAAAGGGGAGCTGCCCAATGTGGATCACCCTCATGTAGCCTGTTGCCCTAAAAAATAATAATAATAATAATAAAAATATATCTTTCATAAATAGACAGACTAGTAGAAAACGGGATTGCGGATCTATAATTGCCGATGAATAGACAAAAATATTTAAATAATAAAGCATATCAATGTACCATAATAAACCAAGAAAACACTATTAATAATTCAAATACTATTTTTTTTTAGAATCTATTTAATTTGGTTTATTCAAAACATTCAAACAACGCTGTATAACAAAAAAATATGACCGTTTCTCTTCCTCTGAGATTATATTAAATAGTTACTCTTAATCACTGCTATCTCCTACGATAATTTGTGTCGGAAGTAATTAAAATTCGAAGTGATGTGAATGTTAAGTGGTGGTGGTGGAAGAAGCCGAATAAGAATAATAAGTTCCTACTTTCTGCAGACAAGAGAAGTTGAAAACATTTTCGAGGAATGAGACGGCGTAAGAGAAACAAGAGATACATCATCTTTGTTCAAACAGTCGTTACTTTTGTATCTTGTCACCGCTTTAACAATAACTCTGCGTCTCCAAAAGACTTTCGCCGACTTTGGCCCTACGTCTCGCGCAGCGGCGCAGAAAAGAAAAGTCTGGAGAATTTGTCGTCGAGGTTTACTCTGGACTTCGTTCCTCCTCTCTTATTCTTCCTGGACCCTCCCGAGGGACACAAATCTCTAATTCGGAGGAAGGGACGGCGTGCAGACCAATCGTACGGACTGTGTGTGTGGCCTGCCGCCAAATTTGTTCCACTAACTTGACAACTTGGCGGTTTTATTGCCGATAGCCGCTAAATAAAGGGTTCACCTGTGGAATCGATTGACCCTTTCCTTCCCTTCGTTCTCTCCTACTTTTCTAGTACGTTTCCGCTTTTGTAACACCGTGCCCTTCTTCTAACACTCTGTGGCCTACCCTCCACTACCTGTTCTCCATCACCATCGTAATTACTTAAACATTTACTTGCACCTTAAATACAGGTTCAACTCAAAACAACGTTATAAATTAAATGTAACGAAATTATGTAAAGTTTCTAAATTCAATTTGTTGTAAGAAATAAAAAACAAAGTAGGCCAGTTTTTTAATATTAATTTATTATCTTAAAGTTTGTTCGAAACGTTGCATAAAAATAATTGAACATTTATAAGTCCCTAATTAATTTATTAAATTCAAATTAATATCATTTTCTGTATTTATAATTTTGTAGCACCATTAAGAATAAAAAGTATTGAATTCAACTCAATGATTAAAATTATCAGACTAAAATGACACAACGAAGCGAGATAATATATTTAAATATACTTTAGTGAATCGTGAAGATGATAACTTTGTATGTAAAATATAAGGAATTACGAAAAGTCGGGAGTTTTAAATATTGGATAGGGAAACGATAAAGAGAAACTGATGCAGATAGAATAAAGATAGTTGGAGTGACATATGTCAAATTATATTATTTTATCAGGAATAAATGTGTATGGAAAATGAAGTATTTTTCGTTTATAAAATATCTAGACATAACATAAAATTTAAGAAACAATAATGGACCTTAAATTTTTATTAGTGACTTTTATGACAAAGCTTGAGTTTATGTTAAATATTATGTTATAAAATACTCCTATACTAACAACTTTTCAGGTTTAAATTGTATGTAAAACTACTCAATCTATTATTTGAAGTCATTATTTTTGAAAAATGTTTCCATTACTCTTGGTAAATTTGGCAGAATTAAAAATAATGTAGAAATTAACAGAAATATAGTAGAATTTGAAAGGAAATAAATAAAATTGTAAGTGTATAATACTCGGATGAATTGAAAATACCTAATTGGAAAATTAAGACTGAATCACAAATTTGAATTTTACTCGAATAAAGGTGAAAATAAATAAAAATATCCGGAAAATTGGTTTCTTCATGTCGGTATTACTCTGAAAATTTAATTTTGTTCGTAGAGGACATCTTAATGACCCACTGGACTTTTACATCTCCTCAGGAAAAAATTTTATATTATCAGAGAAAGAAAGTAGGGGTTTTGTTTATGGCTTTCTCTGTGATAGCAATTTATTACGTCGCAATAAAATCGTAAGTAGGAAATACCTTTTGTCACGGAACTTCAGTTTCTTCTAAAGATAAAAAATAATATATTACCGTAACTGAAGTACTGGAAATTTTTACATGAAGAAGTATAACAAGACTTGCCTTGTCACGTAATACAGGACTGAAATGTTTCTATTATCTACGGTAAGTTCGCCTTACATGACCTCACGCAAATAGCTACAACAAAACGGGGACCTAGAAAACTTCATTAAGGAACATAAACGTAAATTATAATAGCCACGGCGGAATGCAATTTCTAGATAACTGGAAACTGTTTTGTTATCTCGGTTTTATGCATAATAAGACAAACGCGTGCGTCTTGAAGAAGGTAGAATAAACTTGCCAGTCGGAATCCTTTGTCTGAGTGATAATTATTTACATAATTTACTAAAAATTAGTTACATATTTAAATATATAAAAAAATAAACAATTATAGTTTTTGAATAAAAACTTCTCGGGATAACTTTTCTAGAAGACGAAGGCAGTGAAACGTCGCGAATAAAAGTAATTATTCCTTCTCTACATCCAGAATTATATATTTTTATGTAAAAAGTAAACAACTAGGTATTTTTGTTTTATAAGCGCCCCAGATTTTTTTATCAGTCTTCATAAATAATTTTAGAAGTCCAATAATATTTTTTTATTAATTTTGAAACAACTATATAATTATATAATTTTTTAAAAATTGTAGATGTTTTTATATAAGGTTATACTTTGTTTTCTTACATGATGATGGCTTAACTATAAGCCGAAAGCTCCGTATGTTAAAATTAATTAAATAAGTTTAGTATAGGAGTTATAAAATTATTTATGTGAACTACCTAAAAAAACCTGTGGAAAATTCAAAATCAGTCAGATAATCCTGCAAGGAGATATCATACGAAAAAAGTTAAAACACAAATATTTAATTAAACGTAAATACTTTAAATATTTATAATTTCTATATGCATTTCGGAATAACGTAACGAACTGAAAATAGGTATAAAATCATGAAATAAAATGATTACTGTTTGAATTAATATCAAATATTTAAGACAGAGATCACTGGAAATTGTCAATAAAATTTTTATTTGGAAAGACTGTGTTGGAAAGTTTAAAAATCGCTTTCAAATTAGTAACATAACCCAAAAATATATAATAAAACTAATTTAATATTATTTTACCCGTTAATATTCTTTCTTCCAGTATTTAGTAACGGTGTTGGTCAATAATTTATGGCACTCAATTTTATATTTCTTTCCGATTATCCTACGACTTCAGCTTTGATGCCTTAATATCTGTAAAATAATTTCCAAAAAAATTCTTACAAATTCTGTATTCGTTTCGTTACACGTGTTGTTTTATTGGTTAAAAAGGTATATACGTATTAAAACATAGGTTACGATTACTTTTCTAAACATTTACCATTAATAAATAATTAATTGAAGAATAAAATAAAGGGGATTATCTCCGACCAACTTCAGCTAACTTGACTTATAAATTCTATTTAAGGCATTTATTTCCATACGCTCCCATTTTATACGTTACACTTGTTACGTGTTAATTATTCCGGGCACTTCATTTCTGACTTGACACTTTCAGAAAATATCTAAGTCAAGTTCCTTTCCGTGTGATTCTAATGCACCCACATTCTCATACCACCACCTTCTCTTCGCTAATAAAAAAAAAGAGCGCTCGTTAAAAATAATTGGAATGAATCAAGAAGTAGTAACTCGTCGTTAATCCGAGGCCCTTAAAAGGGGCAACCTTTGTGAGGGAAGGGGGGGGGGTAAAGGTGAGTGGGAGAAACGGACTCATTTTCTTCGGCAAATATTTATACGGAAGAAAGAGAAATAGTGAACTTGTAGGAGAAATTAAGGAAGACGTCTTGCAAGTCGTTATCCACACCAGAGATTCTTTCCTCCAATCGACAATAAAATTGGATTAAATTTTTACTAACTTAATAACAGATGAGATCTGAGCGTATTTAAAAAAATGCAGGCGACGAAATATTTTTCTAGACATGTCCAACCTCCTGACTTAAAAAATTAGTTTGTATTTAATAATAGTTTAACCACAATACATAATTTGAATTCAATAAAAGTTGTTAATTATTATTCTGAAAGAGGGAGAGAGAAATTAAGTGTTCTTTACTAAATATATCTCATAAACCTCTAAAATGACTGCTCATGGAATCGAAGATCGCAAATCTGAGCTTCGTCTCATTTTTCCCTTTTCAATTACGTTCCTGTTTCCACGCCAATTTTTGTCTTCTCCAATTTTTATTTATTTTAAACAGTCAATGAAAACTCTTATTGTACTCAATATTATAAAAATTATTACTTTTAATTTTTACGTCCAGACCTTAAATCCAAGATTGATAAATACTTAGAGTAAAGCGACCCTGAATGTGCAGAGTTTTCTTCGTCGTTCCAAAACTTTTCAACCCGTTTAAATTTTATTAAGCGATCATGCAAAACCTGTCATGTAACTCAGTAAAGATATCACTGAGATCCCGCCAAGGATCCTACGAGATCTTCCGATTGAATTTAGTGATAGCATTGCAGTCAATAATAGTGTAATACAAATGTGCCGTAATCCAGTTAATCTTATAAATAAAAATGAGTGTATGTATGTATATATATTTGTATGTTCCTTATACAAATCTACACCGGTGAAGCAAATTTCACCAAATTTCGTACTCGTGTTCTTTACGACCAGGAAACAAAACACTGTCGGGGTGAGACGCGTCTACCACCCCCAGAAGCGAGGGTGGTCGGGGTGGAAATATTTCAACATGCTAAAACAGTCGATATTTCAGTCGGATAAATATTTTTAGGGGTCAAAGCTATTGATAGTGTTTCTACTGATGTTATCTGAATATAATTTTCATCCCCTGCGAAAAGGGCACCCTTAGGGTTTGTGGTGTCGAATACAAATCTACACCGGTGGAGCAAATTTCACCAAATTTCGTAAACGTGTTCTTTGCGAAACCAGAAAAAAAAACTATCGGGGTGAGACGCGTCTACCACCCCCAGAAGCGGGGGTGGAAATATTTAAACTTGCTAAAACAGCCGACGGTGGGAATTGGCGGTGATGAGAGGGGGCGGGCGGGGAGAGAAAATTTCAAACATGCTAACCGGCCGATTTTTGCGTCGAATCAATATAATTCGGGATCAATAGCATTTATAAAATTTCACTACATGTTATCTGCGTATAATTTCAACTTATTTTAGGCATGGGAGTGGTGCAGCCTTAAGGGTTAGGGGTTGAGTGGCATTACATGATATTACGCAAACATTCGAGTTTCGAGTTGAATCCGAAGTTATATTTGTCACTGTGTTTAATTATGACATTTAAGTAATATATATCAAATAACGCAAACACAATCGAGATTGGTGTCAAATTGGGGGTTATAGATATACGACATCCCGGGAAACGCCGGGCACCCAGCTAGTGAATAATAAACCATTAGTCGGAGCCCAGTACAATTGATATAAAGTAATTGGAGGTGATATGTTCTAATACAAACTCACACTCACTGAATATGTTCCAGTAGCTGATTGGAAAGTAAATACGATTTTATTAATTATATATATGGCAGTAGGAATTCCCGTTCTGTATATAGGTTATGCAACCATAACTCGCCAGGTTTAGTACAATTTATCTCCAAGATCTCCGTTCATAGTTTACATTTGAAAATTAATCTAGCCATTGTCCCTGTCATCCACTTTAGTACTCTATTTAAATATTATTAAGGAGGCCCTGGCAACGTTTCGAACCGGGACCTTCACAGTTGAGGGTAGTACGGAATTTGTAGTTACAGATCGATAGTGACAGGTGTAAATTAGAGAGTCCGCGAGGGTTAATTTGCATCCGAGCCGATATTCCGTGGCAATTTCCCCCCTCAGGAAGTCAGCCTTGACTGCGTCATGGCTAATACACTTTCTGATGGAGGCTCTTGCTATTTCCTGAATTACTTGCTGGATTTGCTTCCTGTTCCTCTCCATATCGATCCTCGTGAGGAGCAACACATGTACTGGGAATCCTTGCTGCAATTACAAGGATGGAGACGCTAAGGGGAAAAAATTATTGAAAGAAACTGTTTAGTATAAAAATTGAGGTCAAAAAAATTTTGTGATGTGGAAAATGATGCCCGATGACGAAAAAAAGATTTCATTATCTCCGATTGATATTTCGTCGGCTCTGTAGAAATTCCCGTAATCTGTCAGAGGCGTCGCGTCGACAACGACGACGACGCAACCTGCATCACTGGTGACGTAAGCAGCGCTCCAATTGCGACAGTAGTTTTTTTCTCTGCACTAGCTCACGTCAAAGTTACGGTTTTTTTCTATTGACGTCACGCTATAATAGATTCATGTGAATCGATTAATGTAAACGATTAATTATTCTAACAAGGATCTTTGGTGTTAAGCGGCACCATTTAAATTACTTAATTTATTATTATATAGTACCATTTTAAACTAAATTTATTTTGCAAAAATTGTAACTACATTATTATCTGAAAAGAAAGGCGACCACAAATTATAGTCAACAGATAATTTATTTCTAACCACTATCTAAAATTATCAGTAATTCCATGTTTCGTTCCATATTGATATTTTTAAAGCCCGGATCTTTTCGAAGGGTAATACTAAAACCACTGTCAGTAAATTCCTAAATTTTTCTTTGGCATTAGTAAATAATATATTTTTAATCCAATATCGTTTTGTAAAATATTCCTGTAGCATACTTGATTCCTGTTATTTTAAACTTCAGCTTTTATTAAATTAATGGAGTATCATTAAAGAAAAGCCCTGTTCAAACTGTCACATTCACTAATATTTCACGGGTGTTTTCTCCCTGAAATATTGTGGACATTAAAAAAGGAATCCCAGGTTTATCGAAAAAAAAATCATATTCACTTTGTTCCTCTTCACAGTATGAAAGATATTTCCTCCAATCTTTCATCTTTAGTGTTCAAGACGTATTTTGGAATTGGAAAAAAATAAACAACGGCAAAAGGCAGTTCCTCAGATAAACATTAAGATTTTTCCAGGCTCATTGGTTCAGTTTTTAGGAAAAGACTATAATATATAATTAATGGAATGATTTTTATTGAAGTTTTTGTAATTTTGTTGCAACTGATTGTATATGTTTCTGACTTATCTTGTCATTAATTTTAAAAAATAATTCGTCTTAGTTGGTCCTTTAACCTTAAACTACCTTACCGAATTTAATAGTAATATTTTGAATATTTAACGAGATGAAACACATGACGTACAACACGAGGTCGACTTATTGCTTATAAAAAAAAATCCGCTTGCGTGGAATTGATGATTTCAGTCCATTGAAAGCCAAAAGACCTACGGAAGATATTAAGGTTTGTGTATCCCATGCATTTTGCTTTAACAGTTCGTACTGAATTTGTTTCACATCATCTCCTACACACGTGTTCTGTTGTGACCGTCACGCTTGTTTCCGTAATTCTGATAAATAAAGGTTTCAGATTTTAGCAGCGGTTTGGTGTACGAGTACAGCAGCTTTCCCAATCCGTTGCTATGGAAATATCCGGTCAGGAAGTGAATCGATGATCTATACACATATACCTGTATTTTATTCCCCCCCCTCCACCCCCACACCCCCTACCCTTGGCGTCGGCCTGCTAATTGTTGTGCAGGGGCGTCATCTTTCCAACTAGGTTTCCGTCAATTAGAAGCCAGAGGATGTCTCGTATCGCGTGACGTCCTTGATCGTGGAATGTGAAGAACCCTCGGGAAAGGAAAGGGGTAGTCGTAGGGGGTGTGTGTGCATGTTAGCAAAAGAATCCGTCGCGTGTGTGTGTGCGTGCATCTCTTTGTAAGCTGACGCCCAAGGGGAGGTTGGAATTCAGCTGCAATTAGCCTGCCCTTCAGTAATGGTGGCGTTAAGTATATTTTAAGTAGTAGCCCGTAAGTGAGCAAAAGGGTGCTTTCATGTCTAGCACAAAGGCCTTTGGTCATTACCATCCTCATCCTCACCCTATTTTTACGGTGACAAGAAGAGAGAGCTCACAAGAGCAAAAGCTCGCAGTGCAGAAAAGAAGGGATTTTTGTACGTTCGCTCAGCCTCCGCCAACATGTATTCACCATTCTTTAATAACACGTGGCTTCCTCGGGTGCCTTTGTAATATACTTTCCATTACGTTTCCCCATCCTTCACTCCATTAATATCTACAGCCCCCCCCCAAAAAAAAAATGTTTCATTTTATATAAAGTCAAATTGTGTTACCAATTTCGTCATATCCTCTGTCACACACGTGACCTTTGTGGTGAGAGCCTCCTGAAGAATACACAAGGAGTAATGATTAAAGTGAGATTATTTCAAAAGAGAACTTTGCATAGAGCTTGAAACAGTCTACATATATTTTACACCGCCAATGTAAATTAGAGAATAAAAATGTTATTCAGAAAGATGCATTGAATACGACCGCCGGAGGCATATAGATATTATATTTCTATCTTGAATTCCTCTAAAAATTGTGCACAATGTGAGAATTTCACAATTATTATTTTTTACTGTCTTTCCATCTATAGAAAACCTAGGCGAATTATTTTCCCAACCATGTAAAATTTTTGTCAAAGTAATATATGAGTCTAGGTCAATTGTCGGAAAATTCTTTTCTTATATATTCTTTCTTTGATTAATGATACGGTTTTAAAACTGATTGTTGAAAAAATTCTTAAGAGATTTAAACAATTTTATAAAAGATTTTTAAACAAAATGGGAAATTCCGTAGTAGAGAATTTAGAGGTTTCTGGCAACTAGCCATAATTGTTTTGATCTAGTCCAAGTATCTTCTTTCGGTGAACAATTTTTTTAAGTATACCCAAGGTCAAAAATCAATAGGCCCAATTATTGATTTTGGGTTGTTTAAGGGGTCCTAACGTATTAGTACGGTATATTATTATTTACAGACACGACGGACACTGAAAGCGGCCAAATATTAATAAATTTCACAACCGAGTAACACGTCAGTTTTCACGCCAAAGCGAAATTGCTTTCATCTCCTAAAAATTGAACGTAAAATATGGAGTCGGACCGACAGAACGAAGGAAGTAACGACAGAAACTAGGCGTTATCACTTCATAAGGCCCCGTAAAAAAAAAAAGATGTTACAAGTTGCGCTATATTCGTTCTCTTTGAAAATTGAGTGAGTTTGAAGTTACGCTCGCGGTGGTATAAATAATACTGCTTGAGAGAGGGGACGAGGTGGATGGATAAGTCAGACAGACAGAGCCACCCTCGTCTTCCCCAGGGACTGGGCTGGCCGCCTCCGAAGCACATCGTATTTCACACGCCAAGAAACTGTCCCGTTACCAACACTTTTATACTCGCGTCGCGTTATTTTACACCCAGGCGACGCATAAAGCCTATAGGTGGCTGGGGAAGGAAGGGGAGGGGGTGGAAACCCCACGGTAATGGGCTCTGAGACGCCGCCTTCCTGACCCTTTGGCGGGGAAACGGCTCCGGTACTGGCGGAAACAGAGGGAATTAACAATAACCCCGTCAAATATATCCGATATGTTCTTCCAGAATAGAGGAGAAGCGTCTATAATGTTTACGCAGACTACAGGAGACAGAAAATATAAATATATGGATACTAAATTAAATAAAAATTATTTACATTAGGAAAAATTAGACAGTTAAATGAGTAATCAGTAGACGAAGACATAAACCGTTAAATACAGTCTATTTATATCAGAAAGCATTCACCGTATTGTCATATGCATACTTATAAAATTAAACCTAATAATTACGAATAATTTACACAGTAACATAATAGCGATGTATAATTGAAATTAGAAGTTCTTGACGGAGAACATTACAAAAGTTTACGTAACTAAATACGATTTAAAACCTAATTATGCTATACAAAACTTGGATATTAATCGGGTAATTATTCATTTAATTTGTGAGGAATTTGGATAAATAAAACAAATATTCTTACACATTTTTTTCAATTTATTGATTCTTCATACTTAAAAATGTAAAGGTGTGTTGAATTTCACCAGATTTTTAGTAACAGGAACGATGACGGTCATACACTTTGTATGTTTTCCCCATTTAATACCATACGAAGGAATAGAAAGGGGCTGAAGTGAAAGTAAGGTACCAAATTGTTAACTAGAGTCATCTGGCTACGGTTTAAGGATTGGAATCGATTGGTCGAACATATTTTGGTGACTTATCTAAATTGACAACAGTATTGGAAATTTATTCGATGTTTCTTGTGTGCTAAGACTAGGAGTGAAGAATTCCGAAGTGAATGGTACCAATATATTCAGGAAATTTATAAAATTCTTTATAATAATAAATAATGGCGGGTAACAATTTTTTAAAAAAATTTATAACAATAACAGACGGTTGTAGTTACTTTTAATTCTAAATTACAATAGAACATATAATTAATCGATAACTACATTTTAAGAATGTTAAATTGACAAGTTTTATTATTGAGAGATCTTTTAAATTATTTGATTGGAAACAGAAAGCTCTCGTGTTACTTCCAGCAGGCAGTGTGTTAGAATAAACAAATTTAGGAACAACATGTTATGAAATAGATTACAGGAATTGGATAGGGAATGTAATTAATAAATAATCGGTCACACTTTCGACGAAACGGGAGATGGTGGACTGTCAAGTTACTCAGATTAATTTTTCCCCAACCGACCGAACGCGATTGTTTTTCCAGATACGTACTGAACTGAAAAGTTTTCCAGTTTGCGTATCTTAAGTGACAATTTATTATATTTTGCACCTCAATTTCTTACTCGATAGACTGTCAATCCGATGATAAGTGCTTATCTTTAAAGATGTCAAGGTGCAGTTTGTACGCGGAATGATGGCGGCTAGTCTGTATATCAAAAGAGGTAGAGAGACGCGCAATCAACCGTCAACATATTTTCTGACAGACATCGCCAGGACGGCAGCCGACAACACAGAATCTACGTTCAATCTCGCCAAAAACGTTATCAGGAAAGATATATCCCACGATTAAGTTGCATACCTGTTAAACGAACTGTTTTCTGTTTATTTTATTCAATTTTAATTATGTATTATATTTAATTGTAACAGTACGTACCACAACACTAATAATTATATTTAAACTTAATTGAAATTTATATATATTGATGACCCCATAAGCCCGTAGCAGACTATTTTTATCCATTTCAGGAAGTTGCGTTTGATACCTACAAGGTTAACATAGAACTAAGTTGAACTAAATCGCAACTACTGAAGGTTTCAATTTTCTTTTGAACAGTTCAGATTTGTATCCTTTAAACTTTGACGGAACTTAATAATAACTTCTTAAATTATTTTTTTCTATTAGTCATTAAACAACAACTTACGCCCACATCCAGAAATTCACTCAATTCAAATGTATTCCGTACCTTCTGCACTTTCAGAACGGATAAACTCTACGGAAGCCCTAATTGTATTTCCCTCGCAGTAATTGGTTTCACGCAGTTTTGCAACAAGAGTCGGCGGCTGAGAGACTGGAACTGCATCCTTTGAAATGCGAGTGCTTTGTAATTAGCCCGAGAAATTAATTACCGTTCACAACTCTAAGCATCCCTAACATACGAACCCGACGGTGAGTCGTCAATACGAAACTAAACGAATGTGACTACGGGATTTGCAGTCGTTCACAGGGGGAACTAGAATAGACATAAAGACAGATTGCGAGCATCTAGTAAAGACACTGCTGCCATCACGACATTATAATTTCCAGTTTTATATCCATCCATTAATACTGTTATTTAGGTCACCAAAAAAATGGTTTTTTAACAATGCTGATGCTTTATTACTTTTATAAAGGAAATCCATGGAGGATTAATAATTAATCTAAATTTTTAAAGGCTAAGAAGAATACGAAAAATTGCAGTTAACTCAGTTTCAGAACCTCAAAAATAATTTGGTCCACGTACTTGTTCCTTTGTTTCTCCAAGAGGGGATAGTTGGGAAAATATATGATTAGGAACAAATAAATACGTATGTTACACGTAATGCAGATTGGATTACGCTATTTTATTAATGCAAATTGTTCGCTGAAAATGTTTGCTCGTGTAGCTGATAATTATTCAATTGGGTCTTTCAGCATTAAATGGCGTATTTTGTTAACAGCGCGTTTCCATGAACATGAACCTAAATGATCGGAAAGTCGAGGAATGTTCGAGTCGATGCAACTATTACAGGTGCCTGCAGTTTCACCTGGTGAAGCAAGACCGCTCGTAGCAGAAAATTTCCCAGCCGCAACAACCGGATGTTAACGTTGTTTAATTGCTGTAGCCGAGTGTAAATAGGCTGCAGCATATTACAAGTAATTGCCCGTCGTAAAATATTCACGGTCGGCATACAACTCCAGTCGGCGAATTCCAACGGGTAATTCGTTTTACAGTCTCTCCAGAAGGGGGGGAAAAAGGTTTATTTTATAGTGGATTAAAATCGATTTTTTTTATCGCTGCCTTGGTGTCGTCAAATTCTTTATTCCATCTCAGTGAACCACCCACACTCACCTTTCCTTCACTGACACTCTTAAATTTACATATATATTTCGAGTCATCGATACCTCAAAGTGACAACATACGAGTGGGATGTATTACTCCTTCATTTTCCCTTTTTTAGGCGTTTGACGCTAACTTCTTTGTGATGTTCAAAATAATTAACAGCATGTGGATAAAGGGGAATATCGAGGCGTAAAGGAAATTGCTTCGTCTGACACGGTCTTTGTAAAAAAAAATCGTTTGTTTGGTCAGCTATCGATTTTGGTTCCCGTCAAAAGACTTGTCAAAGGAATATATAAGATTAGATACGTCACTAAATGTGTAAATTAAGGTGACAGAGAATTATCAAACTACTTTACTTTAAATTGTATTATTCATCTGACACATAATGAGGCAGTAAATATATAACAGCCAAACCGTCAGAAACAGTTAAATAATTGAGATGCAATTATACCACTACGTTTCGACCTCCATTAGAAAAACAGTTGAAAATAAGGATAAAATGTAGCTGAAACCTTAACGGCTAATATTATAATCTAAAATTTCTTAAATATTGACAAAATACTTTTTGGAAGCGAGACCATGTTTTTTTAAAAGAATTATTCAAAATTATTTTGTATAACATTAAATAATTTTAGGAACTGACAATCTTGTAATAGGATATTCAACATCATTGAAGATATATTATATATTATTATTAATCATTATCGTTTCATCCTTTTTTCCCCCTACTGTTCACTTTATGAATCCCCAATCAAGGCACGAAGCTTGGTGATTTATTGTTATACTTTTATCAATTGTATTGTTAATTATTAAAAATTTTCCGACTAATTTTCCATCGTATTTATTTAATTTATTTATAGTAGTCACTTCGCGTAGGAAGTAGGACACAAGCAAGTCTTCAGGGATGTGATACAGCAGCAACTTTACTTAGTAATAAGAAAAAGAAGGACAAATTATATTCTAGGTTTATCAGGTCGATAAAACCTGTAAATCATCAGACATGTCACAAAGATAAAATATTATAAATAATAAGTTAACTAATTAATAAAATTACTAAAAAGGTGACTCACTTTAGATATATTACAAACGTATGAAACAACAAATAATTTACAACATTTTTATTAGGATTACATTTTGAATGATACGTAAACTCCGATATAAATTATAAATTTTAATGACGTGGCTTTTATTGCTCTTCTAAGTCTGTGCCTTAAACCAGACATGGGTTGACCCGAGGGTAAGACCTCGTTGTGCCTTTTTAATAAAAGTGCTGCTAACGTACCAGTTCTCGTGACGCCATTGTCGTAATGGACCCTGAAAGTCTGCCGGTGATGTTGAAGGCGGCTGAGTGGGGAGCGAGGCACCAGGTGGCAACGTCAGGCCTGTTTTACGCCAGACCTCGTAGGAATAATTGACGCCAGCCAAAGCCTCTGGATCCAGAAGGGATGAAGCCCCTGCCTCCCCTAATTCTCCGACCTGGGACTAATCTCTATCAAGCTTGAAGGGGAAAAAAGCGTGAATCATATACGGAGAGTAATGAAGTCCTGGGTAACTACACAGCGAGCATCCCCGAGGTAGTCTTACTTAACAAGGCTTTACCATATGGAAATTTAAACAATAATACTGATAAAATCTGCACGAGGTTGCACATAAAATACGATTCTACCCATATTTAAATATTCTAAATAGTAGAACTTAATATAATTGAAAATATATTCCCGACTATCGTCCCAAAACTTATGAAGGATGACTTTATTTTCCATTTTTCATTCTCTTTACAACGTTGAAATTTAACTTCAAATTAATACTTACTAAAATTATATGTTGGTTTGTTTCAATTAATAAAAATGAACCGTTAGAGACAAATATTAACAATTCAGTATAAAAAACAAAGATTAATCACGGAACTGAATTTATTTGCAGGTTAAACTCTTATTTCAACTCAACTCTGATCTTGTATTATTTGAGTTTTCCATGCAGTGTGACCTTCAACATAACGTCGATTACGTGGTAAAATTACGAAAAAACCCAGAAGGGAAATAAAATTAAATAAAGAGATAGGATTTCGCCAATTCCAGAAAAGTAAAGTATTTTCTTCAAACTGCATTAATTTAAAAACTTTTAAAATTTTTGGATTTTTATAATTATTACATCGTTTTTGAGACTATTATAAAATTTCTACGGAAATGATGAATGATCGAATCAAAGAGGCCAAGGCGATGAGAATTACTATGGAAGAAAAGAACGTAAAGGGAGATACAAGACTCGAGATGCAGAGACATCTGGTAGCTATGGAAACATTCACATCTGTTGTTCACAGAGGCGTGAAGTTAATCTAAATCAGATGTGTTTTGTGTAGTGACATCCACCACTCACAGACTGAGCAACAACTGTTTACCAATAATCACGTTTCTATCAAAGCGTCACATGATTCATACCAATTGTCGATAATTGATTAAAAAAGAAGTTTCTTTAATTAGGTCGCGCCTGCCTTTGATGTAGGTCAGTCTGTGTCTCGATGCCAACTACTATTATCACTTTATATAACTTCAAAGAGACGGGTCTGGCTTTTGTGTCATAGTCCTAATGACGCTGACCTCGTGGGATGTCCTTTGTGTCATAACTACGTATCTACGTACATAGAGATAGAGGCACACCACACAAAGGCTGACGTTTCCGATCGAATGCAATCTACCGCGATACGCAAATTCACTCAACGTAATCCGACCCTGTGGCGCGCCTGAACGTAGGCAACGTTGCGACACACAAATGTGCGTTGACGCAAGTACTTCAAGACTTTCATCTGAGATTGCGTTTTGTATTGCCCGCAAGTTCTTCTAACAATTGAATACCACATCAACATAAATTCGAAGAATATAAATGGCCGTGAATTATAATCAAGTTATTTTTTAAAAAAAGTATTATTCGACCAATAAGAATATTCGTGTATTTCTGTCTTGACTTTACAACAAGGTTGTCCATTGAGACTGAAATTTCACTCAAAATTGTTCATAAAATATATGTCATTTGTTGAAGGAAGAAAGTGTCACTACATAACAAAGTAAAAATTTGTACCGAAACGTCGTTAGTTTTATTTAATTAATTTGTAATTAATTCATTTTGGGATGCCATACCAAATATATCTTATTCTTTGAGTACATCCAAAAGAATATTTATTCTAATTCTTACATAAATACACTAAATAAAGCACCTATGGAAAATATCTCAGAAGGCATGACGTTATTGGATTAAACATATACGATGTACAATATTAAAACTTTGTCAAGTCCATCTCGCAGTACACGTGACCTCACAACGTTATTTTCTGAAAATAATCACCTCTGTCATTCAATTTAAATATTTTAGTTGTTAATGAATTATTTTATTACTTAAAAATGTGCATATATTATATTTGGAACTTTAAATCAACAAAGTTTTATTGAGGTGTCGGCTCAAGGTTTCAGTTTTCCAAGTTTTTCTACCTCAATTTTTAACAGCTGCAATTTTATTTCCTCACCTTTGATATATTTTTCTGATAGATTAAGGTCTTTATTCTTTATAATACATTTTATTTTATCGAGAGAAAGAATTTGAATTTGTTTTTCAACGTGCGTTGTTGGGCAGTGGCACGAGTTGGTAAGTTACCTCACTCTAAACCTGATGGAAATTCACGCACATTGGCCGAAAAATTCGGGAAAAATGCCAGATAAAAATAAAATGGTCGCCTGCAGGGAATATGCGACCTGACGTAAACCTTTTTTCAGAGATTATTTGGGGCTGCATCTTTGTTGATCCATGAACTGGAAGAATCTGTTGATTTAACACCTCTATATTTCCATTATTATTTTGAAGTCGTGTAAAATTCCCTCCCGCATTCCGTCTCCGTCAATTTTATTATTCACCACAGTCCCACCCGAAAACCTACAACCCTTCCTCTCTCACAATAAACGCGATGCTAATTAAAACTGCATGAAAAGCTCTCCTTTTAATGGCCCGTTCTGAACAAACGCGGATGGTCTATTCGTAAGTGGTTTCATATACGACATTCGTAATTGGAACCGCGCTATTCATTTCCAAAATATAAATCATCAAAAGGATCCTGGTCAAACGATGCTCCTGCTCTATTGTATTTAGTGAAAAAAAAATTATTTCGCTCCCACTCCCCCTCCTCGTGCCGCTGAACGGATATTTTATATTAAAAAGGGCGTATTAACTTTGACCATTCTACATGGTTGTTCGTTAGCAATGGAAAGTATTTTTTTTTGCATCCATTTGGTCACAAAAATATATTTCTAAAGTTTGGTTTGATCTTCAATCATGCTATATTAAAAAATAATAGTGGAATAAGGATTATTATAGGTAAAGAGTTGAGTAGGGAATAATTAAAACGGAAGTGGCTTTTCTATAGCAACGAGTAGAAAATTTTAAAGTGAAAACAGGAAGTGTCCATTAATAAACAGAGAAATGTATTTAAGATAAAACTCAATTTTTCTTTTTGTCAGATGTAAGAAAATAAAATAAGTGTAAGAGTGATTTTATATTTTCGTTCTTTCAGGAATACGTGGTTGAAGAGATGCATGAAACAAAATAACGTGCAGAATTCTATCAGATAAATAATTTAATATCTTAGAATAATATAGACATTCTTTTTTATATATTTTAAGAACACAGCCACAACAAACATAAGAATTTTATATTTAAAATATGTTCCTGTAAGGAAAAGAAAGCTATTTTTTTTAATAAAAATTCATGAAGAAATTAAATACATTACTTCACTACTGTAATGGTCATCTTTAATTTTTCCTTACGTAATTTCACTGGAAACATCGATCAACAAGATGAGTATGAAATAATAGATTTTGAGAAAACTGAGGAGTTCTTCAGGAAGTCGCGCAAATCAACCCTACGTTCTTAAGAAGAAGACGAAGACGTGGTGAAGTGAAAGTGAAATGAAATAAAACACGGAAAGTCTGAATTTAATTCATATCAGAAAGGCGAGAGAATAAAAATAATAATAAAAAAAAGAACCGGAATAGACGAGAAAGAAATGAAAAAGAATGTAGCCAGTTACGTTAAAGGAAATTGAGAACTGTAGATAGAGGACGAAGGGGCCAGTGCTTTTGTGTGTTGCAGAGGAAATTGCACGTCAACAACAAAGTAGCATTCAAAAGGGTAGGGGCTGTCGCGGCGGGGTGGGAAGTGCTATAATACAATAGAATAAAACAGAACACAATACACAAGACTCCTCATTTCTGAAGCCGGTGGATTACGACAGAGATCAGGCAGTGGAGCTCAGAGGAGCTCAGCTTCCAGAAGTTGCATCCGAGTCGTCGTAATACTGTCCTCAGAAGTTTGGGTAATGTCTACCAAGACCTAGCATTCTATCTGCTTCTTCATGTTTCTCACAACGTGTCTCCTTTTGTTTGTTTTATTTTATCTTTGTCTCTTCATCCCTATTCATTCCCATATTATACCCCAAGCTAAACAACCACGGTTGTGAGTGAACTCAGGAAGTTATAATTTAATAACAAAATTATAACGAAACAATGAATAAGTTCTGACGCATACAAAGCAATATTATCTATATTAAAAATTATATTAGACTATAATCAGTATTCATCTTCCTTCGATTTGCATGACTGTGCCTATACAAAGTTGTAACTATTTTTCATATAGACTGATTTGTTTTAGAAAGTCGTAGATTCTGTAAATGTTGAATTATAATAAATTTTATTTGACGTACTACGAGGTGAGTTTCTCGCCGGGCTAACAAAAGCATATTTGTTTGAGTTTTATAATCAAACACATCATGCCGGAACACTAGTGTATTTTTTCAAACAAATGAATTGTAGCCAAAATTAAATATTGACATATACGTTTTACTTTTAACGTGATTGGTTTGAAAACATTGTTTTAATTTTAATAAAGAAGTCGAATTTAATAATATTGGGTCTAGAATCCTTCTGAACTTTAGATAGACAAATAGTTCCTTAAATATATCCTAGTAATATTATTGTCCATTCAGTTTACAAATTTTGTTCGTGTAGATGCTCATTTCAGTTTCTCATTTTAATCACAAGTGTATAAAAAATAAAGTTATTCTTTTAAAAGTATTAATTTATATTCGTTAATACAGTAGAAGTTCGTGATTTTATATATAAATATTTCTACCTATTGTACTTGTAGTAAATCAGAGAAAAATAAGTTCAATTTGGCTCGGTTTTGGCAGCCATAGTGAATGATAAAATAATAGTATTGAGAAACCATATGAAGAAATTAAAATATTATGAAAGAACTAAATATAATGAGTTTGTGCAATGTAATTCGAGATTTTTAAGAATTACAGTTTTATCATCTCAAAGTAGAAAATTAGTGATATATAGTTATACGTCTCAAAAAACGACGCGGAGTATAATGGGAGTAGGTCGGAACTTAATTTAACACGAACCTTTGTAACGGAAACTTGGTAGTGTAAAAAGGATTGCGAAATAATTCATGATAGGAAATATAATTGCGTTATTTTGAGTATATTTAGAGTGTCAAAAACTTATAGGTAAAAGGGTTGGGTAAACAAAACTTAAAAGCTGTCTGTATATCCTATTCGTAACAATATAATGAATGTTTTTATTACCAGCTTCTCTCTTAACGGGTGTTTCTCTAACAATACTCCCCTCCATATTCCCCCTTCTTCTACGACTTTCTACTTCTCACGAGTTATTATAGTTTTATTCAGTACCTCCTTCACCTAAAAAAATTATTTTTCAGTTCGCACAAGAGGAAGGATATTTTTTTCACTCGAAGCCAGAATTGGCATCTATTAAACTATGAAATTGCGTGAACGTAATCGAGATAAAGCCAGAGAGAAACACGCGAGCATTAGCTGTAGGTTCGCAGCACAAGTAAGGAATTTTATTCGCGGAGAATGCGTTAAAAATCCGTGCCTAGTAATTACGTGCATTAACGTACGTGCGCATTCCTTTTCTTATCTTAACTCTCCAAGTTACGGACGACAGATCGCAAGATTTGTTCACTATTGAGTAAACGGTATTTATGCTGATAATTAAAACTATAACAACATCTACCATTTTAAAACTAATACATTTAAACAGGTAAAAGCGTTATAAAAGAGACATTTCACTACTGCTTGAGAAGATGCGGTCAATTCAATTTGATGGTACAGGAAATCGGTTTCAGCCATTGATCTTCTAAGCTCAACTACGCATCATTATAAGACTACAAAATAAGTGGGAGGCGGTAATTGAAAATTGAGAAACAGACTACATGTACGCAGTGTAGGATCAGTCCGCGAGTCTTTTCAGAGTCTCAATACTAGGTACTGCATTTTAATTCGGGAAATGAGAGGAAGAGGGAAAAAATAAATATATAGCCGCAGGAACTAAGCCTTGTTGCAAGGCCAGGGAAAAATTCCAGTTAATTACGTTTTAAAGTGCGAGTGTGCTGTGTAATGAATACGCAGGTGCGTTATCTGTCCCTCTGCAGCCCCAAAAACCCTCCCCCTCCCCTCCTGTACGAAGGGCAGCCTAACGAGGTCCTCTCACCCTGCTGTGTTTTGTTATTAACTGGAAAAAAAATACAAAGCAGTCTTCCACACCTCACCTTATTTTCACCTAATATTTAAATTACGAGTACTTTTGCTTATTTTATGGATTCATTTAAATGTAAAATACGCGTATGTCTAACTAATTGTGAATAGAAATAGCTCGTCTTCCTCAGTGTTGTAATATATTTTTGTATTGCACTATTGTATAGAAGTGACTGTGAGGAGTATCATTGTCGTTGATATTAAAGATGCACTTAATTTATTTCCCCACAAAAAATATATATAATTGGTTTGGAAATTGTGCAAATAAATAAATGTAAGTAAACTGCATCTGACTTTACGTTAATTATTTTCATCTACGGAATAAATACCACAATTGTGGAAATTTAAATTAAATAAACAAGTTGCAGGAACCGAAAGTGTATTTTTGTGATTCTCATTCCTTTATATGAGGACTAACGGTGAAATAAATCGTTTCTATTTCATTTTATTCTCATTCTGGTTTCTAGAAAGTACAGTGAAACCTTTGTTACAATCCAGAAAAGTTCGCTTTACTAATCAAACAGAATTTTAGTGTTCTAAACATAATTTAGGTGCGCCTCATACGATAGAGGTAATGGGGAAAATATTTCACAATTAATTAACCAATGTGGGGTACAATTTTATAAATCAAAATAATTCCTCAATTATTACATTTATAAGTTGAGAATAATAATAAGAAGTGGGGATGACATTTTTGGGTTTTTGTTGTCTTTGTTTTTGTTTAGTTGCTATGGTGATGGCAATTAAGTTTATGTTTTAATATACTTGCCCTGCTGTATATGTAAATTAGTTGAACCTTGTTGTAGAAAGTTTATTGTAGTACAGTAATTCTTTTAAAATCGATTTTCACGTAGCTCCTTTTACAGACCATTTTATTAAGATTAGATTTAGAGGTTGTTTACACAAAGTATTTCGTTTAGTAATGTCTATTAGATATTTTATTAAATACAGAAGAAATAATATTGCTTCCTATTAATTGGTTCACATTTACACATAGAATCTTGTTTCACTTTGATTTCACTCACACTCTCTTACACTAACCCCTTTTGCCATGTCTACGAGAGCTGCCCTTTTCTTCCACATAAAATTTATGGCGTCCTTTTCGCCATTAATCTAGTGTCGGTCGCCGTAAAATACGGGGGGGTTTTATAGCATAGGATCGTGTATTTACAAAAATAATAAATTCCATTTTATATTTATTACGGTGGGTTACTTGAAGGGTGAATATACATGCGGAAATCAGTTCTTGTGAAAATGTTTGCAAAAAAAAACAATTTTGGTTTTAGTGTTGTTTTTAGACACGTCAACTCTCATATTATTTAGAGACAACTATATAAATCTCATCTTTTATTTAACAGTAGTTTAATTTATGTTAAGCCATAAATTCGTTCTTTCCATTAGGTAATTACGCCCGTCAGCCTCAGCACCACGACCTTGAACTTTTCATTCCCCTTCGCACCACTGGACGAGAACAAGAAAACCAGAAGAAGGAAATTCGGCGAGGTGTGAAGTTGGGAATAGCGCCGACTAATGTAATGCATGTTCCGCCGGCATTAGCGCCGAGGAATTCGCCCTTTGCATGTCCAGGGAAAATTTGTCACCCACGGAAGCTTTCGGGGGTCGAGGCAGAGAGAAAGACAGAGAGAGAGAGAGAGAGAGAGAGAAACACAGAGCCACGTTTTCTGCAACTGACCTGTTGACTCCTCCCGCCCGATTGAGCAAAATCGTCTCGGGCGAATCATTCTATTAGAAAGAAAAATAGAGGATACAATTACTAGGTCCTTTTATTAGATTCGGCTTAGTCCGACCTTTACAGTGACGTAGGGTCACGCCAAAAATGATCAATTATTAAATAAACAAAGACCAAATAAGGAAGTCGTAAATAAAGGCGATTGTATGAGTTTGCCGTAGACTAAAATATTACGGGTTCGATTCCCGTTCAAATCGAGATTTTTTACATCCTGATCCTTTAATACGAACGTAAACAATTTTACGCTACTTGTTCACGTGAGAAAAAAGTGTTGTAA
Organism: Zhengitettix transpicula; assembly: GCA_037074705.1. NCBI lineage: Eukaryota > Metazoa > Arthropoda > Insecta > Orthoptera > Tetrigidae > Zhengitettix > Zhengitettix transpicula. The sequence continues at coordinate 55,760,412 of CM073596.1, read as the reverse complement.
TATAATAGTCTACACGTGCCCTCTTATCATAACGTCTCTTCCGCATAGCGGACCTAAGTGGGCGCAGCTGTAAGAACGCTGAGTCTATTGAAGTCAGCACTTTAGGTCCCGTGAGTAACGATACCCACGGCAGCAGAAATCTTCCTCTCTTCCGCCTAGCGGACATAAGTGGGCGCAACTGTAATAACACTGAGTCTAGTGAAGTCAACACTTTAGGTGCCATATGCAGCAATGCACACGGCAGCAGAAATCTTCCTCTCTGTAAGAGTTCTCATTGGAGACTTAAAAATCATCAGGGAGGGGGAAAGGAGTCTTCGAATTGTTCAGAGCTTCTTGGGAACGGCAGTCGTGATCCAACCTCCAGACGCGTCGGTGGCTCCTTGTGCTATCCGCCAGTTTGTCTTACTTTATTTTATTTCTAACTATTAAATCTCATTATTCTTCATTAACTCTTATTTGACTGAAGTGCAGCGAAACACCAACCACAACGCCTAGGTTCAATTAGTTGAACCCGAACCCTCACGTTACCGACTTTCCTGTTCTTAATTCTTCCTTTATCCTCTAGATCGGTAGCCAGGTGAGCTAACGGAGGTATAGCTCGGTTGGTGAACGATCTATCTGGACTTCCCATTTCCAACTGCTGGAATGTTACATGATGGCAGTGCTGGGATGTTACAGTGTAATAACGTCACGGAAATGCACTTTGCACTATTATAGTGTCCGCAGTTCGAAAAGAAATTCTACTGTAGATGCAAATAGAATTTTAATTGTGCTATATAATAAAAATAATTTGTACAACAAGATGGCAACTTTTTTAACATTTAAGAAACATTATAAAACTAGATTACAAACGTAAACGTAGTGGATTCATTGGAAACAGTCTTCTGTTCCCCTTCTGAGAATAAATGACAACAACTAGCAATATCCAAAGGATTTATATAATACAATTTCGTTTAGAGTCAGTGCACTACACAACAGAATATACTTTGTGGCAGATCAAAGATTCATTTTCAAGTACTGTATAGATACAAAATCACAGTACTTAATTACACAAGCAGTCAGAATAATTGTAATAGTCAGTGGTCAAAAAAAAATAATTTTCTACTTTTCTGTTAACTACATCATCAAAATTTACGACACCACTCGAGTTTTTTGTTCTTTTATTTCTTCAGACTACAGTAGTTTTAAATAATATCGATTTCGCATGAATCGAATTCTTACACTGTTTGTAAACGTTTTAGTAAAAGTATTCCCTAATATTTTTTTAATCTTCATTACAGCTGCTGTGCCCAGAAATAAGACGATTTATAATAATTACACGTAAGTTAGTTTTTTTTAAAAAAATTCCTGTTTACTCTGGAAATCAGCAACCGAACCATGTCAATCAAAGTTAATCCTTCTTTGTTTCATGGACAAATGTCGTTTTTTTTTCTTCTACGAACAACATAAATGTTCCATACAAAAGAAGTGATAATATAAATCCCACTCAACGTTTGTTGAAGCCTTGTTTCTTCCTTCAGGTGCATAAAAACGCAAGAGCATAGAGAGACAACAGCAGTTGAAGAAAGGAACAAGGCCTCCAGAAACGTTGTGTGGTGCTCATCACTTATTTTGTCTGAACTTGGGTATCTTTCGTATTATTTCGTATTATTAATTAATCAGACGTAATGTTTTTTTATTTTAATAATTATTCCATCTTTTGTCAAAGTAAGCATGAATTAAATTTAGAGAATATCTGCCTTTATAGTGTTACATATTTATGGAGTTGATTAACGTAGTATTTGGAGTCAAAACTTGGTTGAATTTAATTCACTGATACTTGATATTTTACTTCCATTGTTCAACTACTTGCAAATTGATTTAATTATAAATCAAGTGAACGCAGATAGTGAAAACAATGGATTATATTTATCGTCGCTCCATGTAACTAATTGTGTGTACAGCGGCGGTGGGGGGGGGGGGGGGGCAACAGTTTTAAATAATTAATAAGGTTAATGAATGATACCGATCTGTGTTTGTGCAGGGCAGATTGTTGAAAGATAACGTGTTTATATTCCTTTATAAACCAATAAAAAAACTAGTGTAAATGTTTGTATCCGTGGTTACGAATTAAACAAGTGCCAGTCGGATTGTGTGATTATTTACCAGTCTTGAGGATGTGTGTGTGTACACGGCCACGGTCGAATTATATGTAACAGTAAGGCTACAGTTATTAAAATAGTACCAGTAAAAGTTGGTTTGTATCGACTGCAGATGTATGAAAAAGTACTGCAGAAGTCCAACAACTAAACGTTCCGACCCTACTTTTGGGCCTCATCAGGTGGTACATATACATTAAACTAAGACAAATAATTATAATTTAATATATATAATAGGTTAATATTTTTTCCCCTTTTCTTCTCATTAATGTATATTTAACACCTGGTGTATTGAAAAATCGGGACGAAAAGTCATGCTTCTATTTTGTACACATTCTGTTTATATATATATATATATATATATATATATATATATAAACTTATTAAACATCCATTGTCTGACTTATTGACTACTTTTTTTTTAGGGCAACAGGCTACATGAGGGTAATCCACATGGTGGCAACTCCCCTTTAATAGCATAGGAAGGGATTTGAAAGGGGGGATGTGGAAGGGTAGAGGAAGGTAGCCAAGTGTTAACAAGAGCCCCCGGACTATATTTTAAGGATCCTACCTGGCATTCGCCTAAATAAATGCAGAGAAAACCCTAGAAAAACCTGCATCAGGTAGGTCGGGCATTGGGTACTTGTCCCACGCCCTTCCGATAGCGGGAGACTAAATTTATTTTATACTTGAATAAATATTTGCACGGCATAACTTAGAGTGTAAAAACTTTCCACAGGATCTCTTTGTGGACCACGATCATAACTTACAGAAATAATATAAATAAGTCGACCAACACCTCAAAAACAATTTAAGACAAAATAACAGGATTCACTTCAAGTTTTCAAGTATAAAAAAACTGAATTTGGTTGTGATGAATATAAAAAAAATTTAAGGAAATCAACTTTTACACAAAGATACTAAAGTAATTATAATTAAAGTAGAAAAATGTACTTCCAATTTATTTCCTGAAATATAATGTCATTTCCTCAAAACATTCGTTTTTGTATATGTTAGATTAAATATTACACAACGGTTAATAAATTTTACTTCAATTATTTGTATCATATTTACCAAACTGCTTCATCTTATGTGCAGCAGTTCACTTACCTAACTTTATTTAAATATTTCTTCATGTAAAATGTTAGTCATTTTCCATTGGAAACGGGGGGAGGGGGAAGTAATTTACATAAATGTGTTTGGACACGGCTGAATATTATTTTTTTTACCTTGGATCTGGTATTTGTTTCATTTTCACTGATTCTAGTTCGTAATGCGCGTTTCGTTCGGTCAACATAACACGCATTGAAAACTATACAGTTAAATTTTGTAAATTTAATTATGATTATCTATATTGCTGGATTTCTAAATAACCCCAATACCATAGTCAATAAGTCAGTAATGAAAGGTATGCAAAAAAAGGTAAATTAGAAAATTCGATTTATTAGTAGGATTTTTAACCGATGATTTATTAATTGGTAATTATTATTAATCTATCAAAACATGCGTAAGTATTAATTAAAATAATATTGACAATTATATGGATTTTCTATGTTTCCCATGTAAGAAAAAATTCCAAAAATTGCTTTCCTAATTCTTAAGTTACTTAGGAATTGGTGAATACAGTCAAGGAAAATCTTGCCTTGGTAGAAATTAATTATTTGTTAAAGGTCGTTTGGAATTTTAAATATAGAACAAAATATTAGGTTGTGGACTGTATAAGACAATAATAGTGCGTTTCATAAAATAAAAAATGCAACGTAATAGTATAATATAATCCATTTATCGGTTAGGTTGGCAATATGTTTGCGAGTGGTCTAACAACATTAAGTCAAGTGTTGTCGATATGTTTCACATTATAATAATATTTTCTTTATCTGCTTTTCTAGGGTCAATTTACGTTGATTCGTACCAGTTATTCGAAAAAAAAATCATTTGTCATCGATATTTCAAGGAAGACTGTAAAGGGATCAGCATGCTGGAAGCGGAAAACTTAGAAGACTCACTCCTACCCCTGGTCTACATGTCTATTTTTTTCGGAGTGGCGCCACGCCTGCCAACTTGCGGAAAACCTTTGAAATTTTTGTCTACACTATTTTCAATGCTCGTTATGGCGTTCGTATTGACTTTGTTGATCCTGTTTATTATGGAACCCAGTAAATACTACACGAGCTCAGATATCCACAACATTGAGAGTACAAACGTACCGATGAAGCTGACATACGTGATCGGATTGATAAACATAACGGTGTCAGTGGCTACGCACATGCCCCATCGAAGCAATGTAACGTTTTCCAAGATCATAGAAATCTTGACACGACTCGATGAAGACTTGCAGATGGACAAAGCGCGGCACTACACCAAGACCAAGAGGGTTCTGTCCGCCGTCGTGGTCGGTAGTCTGCTTTGGCACTTGGCGCATCGCGAATGGCGTTACGAGAGGTAATCCTACCACTAAACGTCGTGGCGGAAAAATATAATTACGTAAATTTAATTCTGTATTAAATATTAATAACGTAAAGATCATACATTAAGAAATTAAGAATAATTTAATGATTAATTTTTCGACTGTAAATACGTTTATAAGAATGGTAAATGCAGAGTACTGTAGAATAGAAAAATACTTGATGCCTACGACTGCGATGAACACGATACAATTGGTAATGTTTTGCCTTATAAATTCATTTTTAACTGTACATCATACAACGGAGTTTTTTTGCCGTATAATTATTTCACAAGAATATTCCAAATAATTCTAAATATATTTGGGAATAGTACTACTATTAATATTTCAAATTTGACGATAATACTTCATTTTTATCGAGTATACAACCCGTTCATATTCGTTTCTGATTTTTATTCCTGTTTACATCTTACTAGCTGGGTGTCTGGCGTTGCCCGGGTTGTCATAACTAATCTCAGCGACATCCATAACCGCGGGTTTGACTCCAATATCGGTAGTATTCGCGTTATTTTCTTGTAACGCCCCTCCAACATGTTGCAAAGAGTTGAAATTATACACAGAAATCAACGGCAGAAATACTATCAATCTCTTTGACCCAGAAAAGGTTTTATCCGACGCAAATATCAGCCCTTTGAGCATGTTTGAAATTTTCCAACCTTCTCCCCTGGGGATGGTAGACGTCTTACCTCCACAGTGATTGTTTTCTGGTCACAATAAGCTCGTGTACTAAATTTGATGAAATTTTCTCCACAGGAGCATGTATGAGGAACACAGACACGCATACATACAAATACTCATGCTGATGGATCGTTTTCTTCTGATATTTTTCTACTACTAATATTTTTTCACCTTATTTTCCAGACTGGGAATGGTTAACACGCTGGTCCCTTTCGTTATGTGGAACTTGATAGTGATCCAGTACATCGTTCTAGTCTCGTTACTGAAGCAGAGGTTCGAATGGATTAATAAATATCTGATGCACACCTTCGGGTTTCCTGATATTGCAGACGATGATCTGTCAGTCTTACACTTGGCGGAGATGTCACGTACCAGAAGAAGACGGTGGTTGACCGACACGAAAAGTGGCATAAAAGCTGAAGTAATATTACTGGTTCTGGATTTACTTCAGCAGGCACACTCGACGCTGACCGATTTGATCCGTCAAATCAATTCTCTGTACGCCACTTCTAATGTTACCTTCTTCATCGCCAATGTGACGTTTGGAACGTTGAACTTGTACAGCATCATCGCGTATCACACGTCCTTGGATTACGACATCTTGATCACTCGAATACTCTCGTTGACACTCTCCGTGATATCAATCTTTGTTTACTCAGTTGTCTGTGCAGAAACGTCTGTAGTTGCCCGTCGCCCCGTCCTCCTGGTGGAAACCTTGAAACTGCATCTAGGAGCCCACCAACAGACAGTCGTCGAAAGGCTGGACCTGTTCTCGGAGCACATCCAGGGGACGAGATACAGGTTCACGGCGTACTCGTTGGTCACCTTCGACTACAGTCTTCTGGTAACGTTTTCTGGTACTGTGACCATGTATCTCATCATACTGGTTCAGTTGGCTGTATCGAGTAATTCTGTAAAAGATGTGTTACAAAACAGGATCGACGTCCCTGAAAATTTTTAATTAAATAAGAAGATGACTCAAGACATCGTTAATATTTACTAACACCTAGCTTGGAATGGCTTTTACTTGCATATCTTTCGTCAAAGAGTTTAGATTACTCAACCACCACAGTTTCTAATCTGATGTTGCGAGATTTCTTAACTTTTATATCCGTTCTCCTGACACTCAATTTTTACTGAAAATGGCTGGAATTTTACCACATTTAAATACGATTTCAACACTATTACGTGGCGTGTAAAGTAATTGTTTCATTAAGCTTCAAAATTAAATATATTCGTTTATCTTAAATATTAATAATTTGACATAAATACGAAAATATAATCTATTATAGGAATCAAAGGAAGAACGTATAATAAAATATCGTTACACTGTTTTCAATTTGAGAAAAAAAAATTATTGGTCTGTAAGCTACCTTCACGTACCATCATGATAGGAACACCCTCTGGCAACGCTAAGGGGGAAAAAAGATCGGAGGTAAGAAAAGTGTGTGGTAAATAAAGCTGATATTATAATTATATTTCTAGATGTCGGAAACTTGAATAAAATTCTTTCTAATTTAAATCAATTTATTTGATTTGATTTATTTTAATAAAAACAATTTATGACCTTATACAGGCACTTTTTTATTTTTTTATGTTATGACGACGTTTCGACGTTCCAAATGTTAGGTCAAACCCTCAAAACTACAGCTCGTCATTTAGTCTTGTTAGCGTCAAGTGAATAGTCTACCTCGGTGTGAATTATTAACTTGTTCGTTTAGTTTTGCTAGTCTTATTGTTTTATAATCTAATCAATTGTAAACACCTCCTCTGTACGTCAGTAGAAAAATGTATCGAAACGTCATCATAACATAAAAAATAAAAAGTGTATGCATAAGGTCATAAATTGTTTTTTAATTATTCAAGACAGACATTAAATTAAAAATTTGATTTATTTCCTTCACTTAGTCTTCCTATGATGAAATACGACATAAAATAAAATTTTAATATAATTATTGAATGCTACAATTATAAATAACATATAAATACTAAAATTCGGGAACACAAATTTCTCTGTGCAACATAAGTAAAAGAACTGTATAGTAATAATATCGAAAATAATAATTCTCTAAGTATACCAAGGGTTAAAATAATATCTAAAACAATAAAAAATCCAATACGCACAGTAAAAAAGTTATGATTAGAGAATTAACTATCATACAATATAGAATTAGATGTTATCTACCTGTTGTCAAAACGAGGTTTCATTTATTGTCGTTCTAAATAACATTAATTGTGTGTTCAACAGCGGGCCACTGTTTTAAATCATTAATACTGTTAATGAATGATACCGATCTGCGTTAATACAGAGTCGATCGTTAATGATAAAGCAGACAGACCATAAAATCAAACTAGCATAAATCATCGCCGCCACTGTGTGTGTGTGTGTTTTGTTTGAATCCATGGTTACGGAATGAACAAATGTCAGTAGTTGTGTGACTGTTTATCAGTGTAGAGAATATATTTACACGAGTACGAACGAATTATAAAGAGGGTAAAGTTTCCAAAGTTGTATTAATTACACTGACTACGATTCAATAATTGGTTTATATTGACCTTAAATGAATGAAAAGTCCTTTCCTCTTTTCTGTAATGCGACGTAAAAATTATGTATCGACCAGTTCGATAAATCGGACACTTTCGTGGAGTTACGATTAATGAGTATGAGTATGCTGAAACTGGAGAACTTGCAAGACTCTCTCCTGCCTCTGATCATCGTCTCAGTTCTTTTCGGAGTCGCTCCACGCATGCCAAGCTGGGGCAGACACTTCACATACTTGTCTACAGCATTCTCGTTGACGGCTCTGGTTATAGTAATGAACATGGTGGTCGTGTTGATCACGGAGCCCGAAAATTTAATTGAAAACGATAAATTTCGAAGTCTCCTTACACACGTGTCAATGAAGGTGGCAAACTGGATCGGCGTGGTCGCCATGATGGCGTCTGTGGCTACGCACGTGCCCCGTGGAAGAAATATCAGCTTCGCTAACATCGTGGACACCTTGGCACGAATCGATGAGGACTTGATGATGGACAAGGCGCGCTACTACAACACCACCAAGAAAGTTCTGTCCGCCGTCGTCGTCGGTATATCCATCTGGTACTTGGGCTTAATAGGATGGATTACTTACAGGTACAAAAACTTCAGTGTTTTTAAGCCCGTATTAAATATAAACTTCACTGTAGTAATAATACGTTAAAGCTTATAAGAAATTAATAAATTCATGGTATGTTCTTAATTTCCTTGAATGATAAAAGCGGACATCATAACAAGAAAAAATTAAAATTTTATATCGAAATTGTACAATATGTTTGTATTTTTTGTTGGGAAGAGCAGCAGTCATCATAACAAACCAACGTTATAATTTAGATTATTCGGGTATTCCATTGTCTCGGTGTAGAAAGGTAAGGAAGAAAAAGTGGAAACAGGTTGAAGAGATGACGTGATAGTTCATCTAGAAGATCAGAACAAAGATGTAGAGATTTACTCCAAGCGAAGAAAACAAGGCAAAATCAGAAGGAAAGAAGCAGTGAGAAAGAAACAAGTTCGGAAAGAGATGACGTGAAAGATCGTCTAGAAAAATCAGAAAGGATGCCGTTTTTTGTTTTCTTTGCCTTTTTCTTTCACTTTTTCTTGCTCACATTTCTAGTCCACGATAATTAAATACCCCAATAATCTAACCATTGTCAACCAATTTCAAATTTAGACAAGCCAATGGTTTTTTATGTTTTCGCATAAAAATCTAATTGAAATTCCTCGTCATTCTACAGTCACGGTTCCCAGAAATATACATTATATAGTCAAAAACAGAGTACTAATAATAGTTGTATTTTTTAAATTGCTTTACGATCTCTCTTGATTTATTTTTATAGGGTAAAAGGCTACATGAGGGTAATCCACTTTGGGCAACTCCCCTTTAATAGCATAGGAAGGGATTTGAAAGGGGGATGCGAAATGGTGGAGGAAGGTAGCCAAAGGTTACTAGGGCCCCCGGGCTATAGTTTAAGGATCCTACCCGGCATTCACCTAAAGAAATGCAGGGAAAACCCTAGAAAAACCCTGCATCGGGAAGGTCGGGCATTGGGTACTTGTCCCACGCCCTTCCAATAGCGGGAGAGGAGTTTGCTGTGGGGACGCAGCATTCCCTATTCCGTGCCTCGACCAGTTTAGGAGGCAGCTGGCCGACTATTCCAATGGGAATAGCGAACAACTCTTACCGTATGCCCAAGGTCTGCGAACCCGGAGAATACACCTCTTAAAACAGGCCGAGGTGCCACGGCTTGTGGGAACCTTAGTTCAAAAACGGAGAGGAAAAGGCATACCCAAAGGTAGCCCCTTCGTATCTCTCCTAAAAGGTTCTGCCTGCGAGAGAACATCCCCCGCAGGTATTGCCTGCGAGAGAATAGCCCTCGCAGGTCTTCCTCACTTCTTTTGATTTTAAATAGATATTCTACTAACCTATATTTATCGTGTTAGAAAAGCCTGCGAGAGGATTCTTTCGCAGGTAACCTGCGAGGGATGTTCTCTCGCAGGCAGAACCTTTCAGGAGAGATACGAAAGAGCTACCTTTGGGTATGCCTTTTTCTCTCCGTTTTTGAACTAAGGTTCCCACAAGCCGAGGCACCTCGGCCTGTTTTGAGAGGTGTATTCTCCGGGGTCGCAGACCTTGGGCATACGGTAAGAGTTGTTCGCTATTCCCATTGGAATAGTCGGCCAGCTGCCTCCTAAACTGGTCCAGGCACGGAGAAGGGAATGCTGCGTCCCCACAGCAAACCCCTCTCCCGCTATCGGAAGAGCGTGGAACAAGTACCCAATGCCCGACCTACCTGATGCAGGTTTTTCTAGGGTTTTCCCTGCATTTCTTTAGGCGAATGCCAGGTAGGATCCTTAAAATATAGCCCGAGGGCCCTAGTTAACCCTTGGCTACCTTCCTCTACCCTTCCGCATCCCCCCTTTCAAATCCCTTCCTATGCCATTAAAGAGAAGTTTCCCAATGTGGATCACCCTCATGTAGCCTGCTGGCCTAAAAAAACCCTATATTTATCGTACCAAATGCCCGATCTACCTGATGCAGGTTTTCTAGGGTTTGTACTGCATTAATTTTAGAGTAATTCCGGGTAGGATCTTTAAACGATAGCCCCGGGGACCCTTAGTTATCCCTTGGGGGAGTTGCCACTGCGTGGATTACACTCATGCAGCCTGTTACTCTAAAATAAACTATATTTATTCTCATGCTATATTCTGATTTTTATTTAATTACATGGCCACTTGCTAACGGTTCTCTAATACTGAGTTATTATTTCAGTCAGAACTGGATCGTTCTCATCGTAGTCCCTACCGTCATGGAGCACTTGATAGTGATTCAGTACATCGTTCTAGCCGCGTTACTGAACCAGAGGTTCACACTGGTCAATAGAAATCTAATGAACGCCTTCGGCATCGCTGATACTGCCGACGAGGACCTGTCAGTCATACACTTGACGGAGAAATCACGTTTCAGCACAATTCGCCAGTTGATCGACACGAAAAGGGTCATGTTGAATAATGGCGGATTGCTACAGATGCTGGATTTACTTCAGGAGGCGCACTCGACGTTGACGGATTTAGTCGAGGACGTTAACTCGCTGTACGCCATTTCTAACGCCATCGTAGCCCTATCATGCGTACTGTTGAGCACAGCTAACATCTTCTGCATCATCGCCATCGTCTTGGAGAATCACACGTCCTGGGCGTACGACTTACTGATCCTGCAAGGGACCTCATTGGTCATAATCGTCGCAGTGATCTTTCTTTATGCCGTCGTCTGTGGAGATACGTCTGCAGTGGCCCGTCGCCCCGTCCTCCTGGTGGAAACCTTGAAACTGCATCTGGGAGCAGACCAACAGAAAGTGGTCGAACGGCTGGACCTGTTCTCTCGGCACATCCAGGAGACGAGATTCAGATTCACGGCGCACTCGGTGGTAACCTTCGACTACAGTCTGCTGGGAACATTTGCTAGCACCGTCACCATGTATTTCATCATACTGCTTCAGTTAGCTGTGTCAAGCAAATCTCTGAAAACTTTGCTCAACATCGGAGATGACACAATTACAAATTCGTCTGATGAGCACAACGTGGTGCAGTACCAGGACGTTGGTCATCATGGGGCATATTAGCCAACCCCAGAAATTCGCTTTTGGTGAGAGAATGAAGCAGTGCAGCCGTTGTAGAAGGGAAAGGAAGAATTTACCAACAACAATAATGTCTTTGGTAGAGTTTGGCAACGGTTCAGAAATTTTAACCATTAATACTTGTCATGAAACAATGTTAATTAATTCTAAATAAAAGTCAAGTTCGATATAATTACTTATTGCAATGTTTCTTTGACGTAGTATAAGTAGCATGCATATAACATGTATGGGTCGTGAGGTATAGCAAGTCGTGTCAGATGCGGAGCAGAAACAATCATTTCATAATACCTTTTACAACTGGTAGAAATCTTTTAAATTTTTTTACCTAGACCGTGTGGCCTAACTTCAAATTTTTGAACCATTATTTGAGCTAGTGTCTTCATTTTGTTCGAAAATTATTTTTCGTGTGCCACGTGATTTATCTCAATTCAAGAATTTAAGGAGGCACTGAATAACGTACGATACATGTTCACAATATTTAGTGGTTAGATTGTTATTTGTAAGAACGAAAAGCTTTAATTTAACGTGTGTTTTGAATTAATAAAACAATTTACACTTGTTATCCTTCATTTATATTATGACGACGTTTCGATACCATTCGGGTATTTTCCTAAAGAGGAGGTATTTACTGTTGATTTAAATTATATTTTCACCAGTTGTTTTATTTATTCTTTTTTTTAGGGCAACAGGCTACATGAAGCCACGTTGGGCAACTCCCCTTTAATAGCATAGGAAGGGATTTGAAAGGGGGTGATGCGGAAGGGTAGAGGAAGGTAGCCAAGGGTTAACTAGGGCCCCAGGGCTATATTTTAAAGATCCTACCCGGCATTCACTTAAAGAAATGCAGGGAAAACCCTAGAAAAACCTGCATCAGGTAGGTCGGGCATTGGGTACTTGTCCCACGCCCTTCCGATAGAGGGAGAGGAGTTTGCTGTGAGAACGCAGTATTACCTTCTCCGTGCCTCGACCAGTTTAGGAGGCAGCTGGCCGACTGTTCCAATGGGAGTAGCGGACAACTCTTACCGTATGCCCAAGGTCTGTGACCCCAGAACATACACCTCACAAAACAGGCCGAGGTGCCTCGGCTTGTGGGAACCTTAGTTCAAAAACGGAGAGGAAAAGGCATCCCCAAAGGTAGCCCCTTCGTATCTCTCCTACAAGGTTCTGCCTGCGAGAGAACATCCCTCTCTTTATTTATTCAAAACAGACGTTAAATTAAATCTTTTAACTACGGACACACGACTGTGTGAAAAAGTCGTCAGGATCCACTAACAACAACGTTGGATTATTTTGTGGAATTAGGAGGATTTATGGTGAAAACATAATTTAAATCAATTGTAAACACCTGCTTTGTAGGAAAATACCTGAAGAAGAAACAGAAAGACATCGAAACGTCGTCGTAATATAAATGAAGAATAAAAAGTATATTTTGGTAATAATGATCGTTGGTTAAGAGAAATACTTGGATACAGTTTAGTTTGACAAAACTCAGAAAGTCGTAGAAGCGTTGCGTGACGCCCATCGTCAAGATTTTCACAAAATTTAATTTTTCTTTGCCATTACAAAGAATGAGAGTATTGCGTGGGAGATGTGATATGTTTAGAGTTAGCCCCCACCCCCTCCCCTTCAGAGGTGAATACCCACGTAAACGTTTCACGTGAAACTCACCTTAGTTGGAAGAGGTGAATTATTCCTAGCTGTTGTCCGGTGTGATGTGAATAGGACGCCAGTGCAAGGGGGTTGACAGCTAAGTAGATAAGCTGGTATAATAGCAAACAAGGGTGTCCCTCGATAGCCTCAAAGCCATAAAAGCTTGCGCTGATGGTCGGGACATAAACGGCTACCGCGCACTCTGTCACCGCTGGAGAGAGCCTCGGGTGTTTGTAAACAGAGAAAACTTGAACCTGCATCCGCAGACAACCCCTCACTGCGCAGTCGTTCAACGTTACCACGGTTTAATTAATTCAATCTCTCCGTGGAGCGTCTGGTTTAGCATCAAAAACAAGTAAAAATACCCTGGTCCGAGTATCGGGTTCACGATTCTCAGTTTTCTTTCATATTGGTGATTCATTTCCTAGGCTGCGAGTCTGTCAAAATGCCTCAGGATCTTTTTCACCCTTATATGGCTTTGACCGCGCGGCTAAAAATCGAACGGTGTAAATCCGAAACGGGCAGAAATTCCCTTGTTTAAGCAGACATAACATAATTTTATTTTAGAATTATTATAATCCATTTTGTTCTGTTACATTGATGGGTTTTCTTTTTCTTTACCACAGCTGTACTTGCCACCGATCTAATCATTCAACAGTCTCAAAGATGTCCAAGCTCGTGCGATTCAAAAATTTTATTATTTAAAAATGCTTGTTTTAATAATGGATAGATTCTATAATTTTTCTTTCATTTGACTTAAAATTGTTCATATTTTTAAAATTAAATTATAATTTATATATATATAATTGATTTGTCCCGACAAAAATGTATATTTTAACTCGCAACGATCCTCTACACTAAAACATAAGAATATGATTATTAAATATTTTTATTACGTATTCCGTATATTGAGAAATTTGGCTTTTTGTGTATTTTTTCCTTTTTTAAAAACATTTAGAGACAGAGAAATTAGTTCATTTTTTGTTTCTTTTTCCATTTCTGGATTTTGAAATATTCAGAGACATTAACCAGTGTTAGTGAACATTTACACGATTAATTTCTTTACTCAATTATATTGTATATATAATGAATTTGTGTATTTATAGTTGTGTTTTGTGTCAATATTTTGTCATTAATTGTTATTTTTAATAAAAACAATTCTTTTCCCAGTATTCTCCACTGTAAATAAAACCTTGTATGAGTTCAATTTCAAAATTCGTTTTCCCCAAACCCCAAGGTGAGTTTATCTTGGCGTGTTTCTCACAAGCTTGAGGACCTTAAGCCCACCCAAAAAATTAAATGAAAAGGGAGCTTATAAAACGCTTTATGAACGTTCTTTTTCCACCACAAGGGTAAACGTAAACAAATAACAAGTGTATGGTTATGTTATCGTCTCAGAAGAGGCAAAACATGTATATTATAAATTATTAAGAAAAAATAATTATTCAATTTTAAAATCAACGAAATAAAAATTTAAAACAGAACAAAAAGGTAGGGAAACCCTCGATAGCAACTGAGCGTACGAATTAAAAATAATCGTCTGTGTACAAGCGTACATTTATTCACGTACAGCACTGAGTTGCTGATGCACTTCTTCATTCAACTAATATAATTTCGCTGTTTGACAAAAATTTTACGTGACACATTCTAGACTTGGACGTGAAAAAAAAAGTCCTATTTTTGTTTAATCTCCTGCTACACCTGTGAATTTTATTTTAATTTTAATAGATACTTTTCCTGATATTTTAAATAAATAGCTAATTGTCCATACACGGGTTCTTTCTAATAAATTTATTCGTTCAAAAACATTCTACCTTCTCCCTGGCCCTACTTGGTCTGAATTTACAACGACCTTCACATTGTTACACTATTAATGTTTAAAAACGAGACGCTTCACTGAATCTGAGCACGAAAGGCCTTAGAAAGATGGAAAATACTGGAAAGAGCCAGAGGTCTGTACACAATGACTCTAACCACTGATCTACCCTGTCAAAGTCATGGTTTCTGGCATATTACCTGTCACTCAGACCACATTCGAATAATTCTTATAATTTTTTATGGCCTAACTATTAGGAATTCTGAGAAGGGAACTAATACCTAGATTATAAGTCACATCTTTTTACTACAGCTAAGCTTGAAACATTGATGAACATTAACTACGAGTTATAAAAGTAAATACTACATTCCTGGAACTATAGAGTATTTAACAACTTGATTCATAAATTTTACAGCACTCTAGTTTGATCTAGCCGCTGTGAAAACAAAGACTCTACAACAACATGACGTGAAGGCATTGTTTTGAATTACTAATAAGCCCAGAGCGTGATATAGCGACCAGCGTGTATGTGAAGCAGCTAGTTGAAAGATAAACCACTAATAACAGATTAAATGATTTTTGTCACCGTCGCAGCAAGTGTATGTGGCTAGTTTCCATGGATACAGAATAAACAAGTGACAGCCGACGGATTGTGTGGTAATTCGTCAGTTTAAAAAATATACCTGCACGAGTAGGGACGAATTATAGTTGCCTCATTAAACCGGTATTATTATTAACGTCTATGAATGAAGTGTTCGTTAATTATATATTAAAATCTAATTTCTGTAGTGTAATGTGAAAATTAGTTATCGGACATTTATCTAACTTTCGGATCAACTGAACAGTTACCCTTTGGTGAAGCAGTTATGACTTTCTGACTCTTAATGAACCTGAAATACGAGTAATATTTAAAATTCTAAGCAAAGTGGAGAGAATATTTTATTTGTTCGCAATTCAGTTGAAAAATTTATGAGTAAATAGTACAAGAAATAGGGTTTCAGAATACGAAACATTATATTATTTCAAGGTATTATTTTAATTGTAAAAATATTTCAGCAAACTGAATTTTTGAAACACAGTAAGTCTAATAAACCCTTTTACGTGTGTATTAACAACCATATATTTATAATACTTAAAATATTAAAGATTTACCTTGATAAACTCAAATTTATCCGAAGACTTTACAGTTATCAGGAATAATTGATACAAAAAAATCGTTTACCAGTGAAAAAGTTTAAATAAACCAGGATTGTTTTCAAACATTGAATAACACAAACATTGAACCACCTTTGTTTCGATATTTTTCTCGCGTCAAGTCATGTCGATTAAGTGTTATTCAGTCAACCAGTCAACTTTTAACCAACGTTAACATATTGCTGACATCACAAAGCACCATTTACCGAGGAATAGCGTAACTTGTCCACGTATCCTGATAAAATTGGAGTAATGAATTTTGACAAATTCTTTAATAATATTCCAACTTTTTCCTTGAAAGGAATCAATGTTCTGCACGCTGACAACTTGCAAGACTCGCTCCTGCCCCTGATCTACATGTCAATTCCTTTCGGAGTAGCGCCACGTCTGCCAAACATGGGGAAACCTTTGCAGTTCTTGTCTATAGTCTTCTCCTTGACCGCGGTGGCTTTCTGTGTGATAATCGTCGGCTTGTTTATTATGGTAATCGCTCAATTAACCAAAAACGATAACTTGCGGAAGTTCATAATAGATGTACCAACTCTGTTGACCACCTGCATCGGCATGTTCGTGGTCACGTCGTGTGTGGCAACTCATTTACCGTGTCGTCGAAATATTACCTTCGCCAAGATCATCGAAACCTTGGCACGGCACGATGAAGACCTGAAGATGGACGAGGCGCGTTGCCACACCACGACCAAGAGAGTTCTGTCCGCCATCATGGTCGGGATTCCCGTCTGGTACTTGGCCGTTCTTGGATGGACATCTCTCAGGTACTACTAGGTCGAGTTGTTTTTAAGCCTAATAAATTGTCTGGAACATTTGTTAGAATTAATAACCCACCATTCAACTGAAGACTTACCGATAAGTCAATGAATGGAAAATTTTTCAGTAATTTGATGATCACCTACAAAATTTTTTGTAATATACATAACTTGTATATGTTTGGTTGCACTTCAATAATATATTTCAATGATTATATTTCAGAAGTGAGTGGCCCGTTGTCTTCATAGTGATCCCTGGCGTCATGATACAACTGATAGTCATCCAGTACAACGTTGCAGCGGCGTTGTTGAAGCAGAGGTTCGGGCTGATTAACAAGAATTTAATGAACGCCTTCGGACACGCCGACGTCGCTGACGAGGATCTGTCGGCATTCGACGTAACCCAGATGCCAAGTGTCAGCATATTCCACGGCATGATCAAAAATAAAAGGATCACGCAGAATGAAGAACGACTGCTAGAGATTCTGGATTCCCTTCAAGAGTCTCACTCAACGCTGACCGAGTTGATCCAAGACGTTAACTCCCTGTACGCCTTTTCGAACATCGCCATCGTTTTAGGGATCGTGGTCGGGTGCACACGAGATTTGTACATCATCATCAAGTATATTTTCGTGGGTTACAAGACGACCGCTTTCGAGAACGTGATCATGGTGTTGGCCAGTCTGACGATGGAGATGGCCAAGATCTTTGTTTATGCCATCGTCTGTGGAGATGCTACAGCAGTTGCGAGTCGACCTTCAGCGCTGGTGCAAACATTGAAACTTCATCTTGGAGCCGGCCAACAGAAAGTAGGCAAAAGACTAGACCTTTTCGCTCATCACATTCAAAACATGAGCTTCAAATTCACGGCGCACTCGATGGTGACCTTCGACGTCCGTTTGCTGGGCGACATTCTAACTACCGTAGTTATGTATGTCATCATACTGATTCAGTTCGTTGTGTCAAACGTTTCAATGAAAACTATGATCCCCACTTCAGATGATACACACCAAGACTCCACGGCTATATATGACGATTAAAAAATGAACCTTTCAAAATTTATCTCGGGCATATTTTATCAATTATAAATATTTCAATCGACAGTGGCACATACTTCCACTTCACGACAGATACTAGGAAACTAGTAATCCATTGCTGGTGAAGCAATGGCGACCAGGTGCGACTTATCCTAATTTCATTACAATCGTTACCATTTAATTTAACAATGTTTCGAATAGTTTTGAATAATAAAGAAATATTACTTTAATATTATTAATGCCTATCTTTTGATATAATGATTAATTATGTAATTGTATATCTTTATTTAACTGGCATTTTTCGTAGCGAATTATCCCGCGGGCAATAATTTTGCAATTATTTTTAACTTCAATACTTTTCGAATATTGACATAATATTTTCCCCTTTATATTTCTCTCTTCCACTTTTGGTTAAGTGGAATATAACTTGAAAACAATTTCTACGAATTATAAGTACCCAATGCAGGTTTTCCCTGCATTTCTTTAGGCGAATGCCGGGTAGGATCCTTAAAATATAGCTCGGGGGCCCTAGTAACCCTTGGCTACCTTCCTCTACCCTTCCGCATCCCCCCTTTCAAATCCCTTCTTATGCTATTAAAGGGGAGTTGCCCAATGTGGATCACCCTCATGTAGCCTGTTGCCCTAAAAAATAAAAAAATATAATTCCCTTCGATCTAGCCATCGACAACAAATGACGTAGGCATTGCTTTAAATTACTAAAAACCCCAGAGTGTGATAGTAATCAACGTGTATGTGAAAGCAGCTAGTTGAAAGATAACGTGTTAATATTCACAGATAAACCACTAAAAAATAGATTAAATGATGTGACAAGTGTGTGTGTGTGTGACTCGTATCCATGGAAACGGAATAAACAAGTGTCAGCCAAAGGGAACAGTTTAAAAAATATACATGCACGAGTTGGAACGAATTATAGACGAGTGAAGTTATGAAATTTTATTTTATATTGACTTCAGTTGTATGTAGACTTTTACATATAAAGTCTAACCATAATTTCGGACATATAATTTTTATCCTTTGGTGAATTAACTAAGCAGTTAAGACTGTCTGACTCATAATGAATTTATGTTTACCTGAAATACCAGAAATATTCGATAAATTCCAAGGAAAGTGGGTTAAAAATTATTTGTTCCAAATTCAATTGATAAATACATAAGAGAATATTAAATAAATAACAGCGATTCAGGTAACAGTCAAACATATTATTTTTTATTATTATTAAAGGGTAAAATGTTTCATCAAACGTGCTTATAATCATGGTACCAACATCAAAAAGTGAAGGTAAATAAATTTTCAAAACATATTGCTTATAATAATCTGTTTTGCACAAACATGAACAACGATAATTTTACGAATCTTAACGTATTAACGATTTAACGTCAGTAATCCAAATATATACAGAAACTTTACTGTAGTCAGAAGTCATTGTTTCAACTTATATTTTTTATAAATCAACCAGTCTAGGCTAAATAAACTTTAACATATTACTGATAACACGAGCAGTGATGAACTTCAAAAAATTCGTAAATTTTCATAACATTTCCCTATATTGGAAGAGAATCAATGTTCTGCACGCTGAGAACTTGCAAGACTCGCTCCTGCCCCTGATCTACATGTCAATGCCTTTCGGAATAGCGCCACGTCTGCCAAATATGAGGGAAACCTTTGCAGTTCTTGTCCGTAGTCTTCCCCTTGACCGCGGCGGCTTTCTGTGTAATCATAATCGCCCTGATTGCAATGGTAATCACTAAATTCATCAATAACGAAACCTTCCGGAAGCTGACAATCGACACGCCGTCTCTGCTGACCACCGGAATCGGCCTCTTCACCATCACGGCTTGTAGTGGCAACACACTTACCTTATCGAAGAACTGTCACCTTCGCCAACGTCATCAAAACGATGAAGTCCTGAAGATGGACGAGGCACGTTGCCACACCACGACCAAGAGAGTTCTCTCCGTCATCATGATCGGGATTCCCGCGTGGTACTTGGTCGTTCTTGGATGGACGTCTTTCAGGTATAACGCGGCCAAAATAATGCTGGATCCAATATTTTATGTCTTCTTTTAAGCTTAATAAATCACAGGCTGGGAGCGGTATTAATTAATAATTCGCCAGTATCTTGAATGTGGTGAACCATATTGAATCGTGAATTTGTCTTTCAGTACAAAGGAGAGCAAGAAAAAGTGAAAAAAGGTAAAGATAAGTTAAAAAAGCAAGAGCAAAGATAACAATAAAACAGAAAGAGACAGGTTCTATTTTACTTTACTTTTCTTTGCCTTTTTTCACTCTTTCTTGCTCACTTCTCTACTTCGAAACAATGGATTACCCGAATAATCGAAATAACAAATTGAATCCCCCTCGATATTTAATTTTATATATACGTCTCCGCTCTCCCAATAACGTTACTGCCAATAATTCTGATGGCGTGGTTGATGGTAAAGACTGTTTTCACGACCAAAAAAAATTGACGTGTCTGGTAGTAATTAACGAATGGGCATTTGGTGTATGAAGAAGGTCAACGGGAATGGAGGCTATGTTTAGCCAAAGAATAGAGGAAGAGACTAATAAAAAATCTGCGGAATTCAGTGACTCTCATTCAGTACGTTCTTTTTTTTTAGAGTAATAGGCTACGTGAGGGTAAATCACGTGGTGGAAACTGCCCCTTAATATGATAGGAAGGAAAGTAAGGGAGGTAACCAAGGGTTAACTAGGGTCCCCGGGCTGTAGTTTAAGGATCCTACCCGGAATTTACCAGGACAAACCCTAGAAACCCTGCATCAGGCAGGTCGGGCATTGGATACTTATCCCACGCCCGTCCGATGGCTGTGGACGTGTTTGATGTGGGGACGCAGAAAACCCTTCTCCGTGCCTCGGCCTGTTTAAAAAGCAGCTGACCGACTGTTCCAATGGGAATAGAAGAAAAATCAAGCTAGTTGCATTATGCTTCCTTATTCCGATGTTAAACAGATAATAGAGAGACATTTGTTATATCAGTAACCTTTATCGTTTTCTTTCAGACGTGACTGGTCCATAATCTTCATAGTGTTCTCTAGTGCCATGATACAACTGGCAGCGATTCAGTACAACGTTGCAGCGGCGTTCCTGAAGCAGAGGTTCAAGCTGGTTAAGAGCAATTTAATGAACGCCTTCGGACACCCCGACGTCGCTGACGAGGATCTGTCAGCGTTCGACGTAACACCGATTTCAAGTGTCTGCATATTTCAGGCCATGATCAAAAAATAAAAGGCTCATGCAGAATGAAGGTCGACTGCTACAGATTCTGGATTCCCTTCAAGAGTCTCACTCAACGCTGACGAAGTTGATCCAAGACGTTAACTCGCTTTACGCCGTTTCGTACATCGCCATCGTTTTAGGGATCGTGGTTGGGTGCACGCGAAACGTATACGGCATCATCCACTTTATTTTCGGGGGTTACAAGTTCTGGCCTTTCGAGAACTTGATAATGCTGGTGGCCAATCTTACGATGGACGTGGCAAAGATTTTTGTGTACGCCGTCGTCTGCGGAGATGCTACAGCAGTTGCGCGTCGTCGCTTGGTGTTGGTGCAAACCTTGAAACTTCATCTCGGAGGCGATCAACTGAAAATAGTCGAAAGACTAGACCTTTTCGTTAATTACCTTCAGAACAGGAGTTTCAACTTTAGCGCTTTCTCCCTGGTCACCTTCGATTTCAGTCTGTTGGGTGACGTTATAAGTACTGTGGTCAGTTCGCTGTATCCAACGTACGTGTAAGAACTATGGTGCCCACTGAAGCTGAGACATTGCACAACTCCTCGTCTGAATAAGTCGATACGAACTACTGGATATTTTATCAATGATTTACGAATATTTCAAACATACAAAAGGTTACACTTTTAATTCACGACTGATACTAGGAAACCATTAACCGATTTTTGGTGAGTTTTTCCTACTATTGGAAGAATGAATAACTTTTTTTTAATTACAGAGCCTACTTTTATAATTATATCAGCAATGAACTATTTAAATTTGTTCAAAACCGTCATCATTAATATGTCGAAATACTTCTTTGTCCGTAATATAACATTCTGTCGTTTTTTTCATAAAGAAATATTAGTTTAAACAGATTATTGGTTTTATTTTCTATTAATTTAATAAATTCAGGAATTTTTCTATATACCCTACGGCGTGATTATTTACTGGTTTTATAGCATTAACTATATTATTAGTTGGATTATAACTGTTCTTGTTTCTGAAATAAAGCTTCCAAATACTTCATTAACACATTTTCGTGAAGATTGGTGGTGTTGTTCATAATTGTTAAATACAATTAAGATATAAACTGTAGGAATAATTAGTTGGAAGCTTTCAACTCTTTTTTATAATCATCCTGAATGAAACAATATACCTATAGGTTCTTAGTCACTACTATAAAACTATGTTGTTTATTCAACAAGGTATTTTCTTCAACTGCTCCATTAGGAGGTTCAGTGTGTATAATTACAATCGAAAATCGATACCATAGTAATGATACTATAGTATCGATTTATCATATTGCTAGTTATTATTTAACTATACATATATATATATATATATATATATATATATGATTATACATGCATGTAAGCCTATACACCTCAACATAGATACCTAAAAAACAACTTATAATTGGTTGCAATTTCTTATTATTTTTGGCTGTTCTACTTATCAATGTTTTAAGTATCTCTGCATATTGTTTTTCCATTTCTAAACCTTCGTTTCTATTATTAACAATATTGTTTCTGTATAGATTGATATAAATTTTGCTTCTGCAATTCTAAGTTTTATTTTATGAATATTATTATGTAATATTTTAATATTATTAAAATCGAATTCATGGTTAGTCAATTTTGTGCTCGTCAACGTCAAAAGTCCTTTTTACCATAAAATATAGGAATATTAAGGATACTCCTTAAAAATAACACACGAAAAATAAGCTCTTGAAGCGATGTACATAAAAAAAATATTCATTTAAATTATAACAATAAAAGGAAACGGGTGATGATGGAAACCACTTTAAAATTATACAATATAATTAATATTAATATCCTGTGTCGCGGATATTTTTTCATATATTAATGAGGTAAATACAAATAATTAAATTGATTGAGTCAGATAAATATAAATATTGTAAATTTCAATTTGAAATCAACCAAAAAAATTTTAATAACAGTTATAAAAATTTAAAAATAGCTAATCTCGCTTACAGCTACCGTTTTAGTTTCACGGCTTCATCAACAAAGACATAGTATTACAGTAGTTCCTTCAATTTAAATTATTGACGTATAACTTATCCTCAGTCTTGATTTCTCGCTTCCGGTGTTGCGTACGCGGAAGGGACGATTGTTTTACATTGCGTTTTTCGGTCTATATGCAGACAAGTTTTACTTTCGTTTGATATCGCTATATAAAATCAAGGTTTTTAGTCAGAAACGTTATACAAGAAATGGCGTGTTGAACTGAACGGCAATGCTTTAAATATTTAATCGGTCCAATGGATGATACAAATCTGCCTGTGTATGGAACAGCAGCTCATGGAAATATAAATTGTTAATATTCCCCGATAAAACCACTAATAATGGTATATTAAATTTGCCGTCACTGCCACGAGTATCCGTGGATACGGAATGAACAAGTGCTAGTCGTCTAATTGTACGTTACTTTACCAGTGTTGACAACATACATGCACTAGTTTTAATTATAAACAACAGTGACTTTTGTCAGAATTGCAGTATTTTTACCATCTATGGGAGAAAAGTTGGGTTTATGTTAACCACAGTTGTAATTTCTGCAGCTGAACGTGTCAACCAGTTATGCGACGACTGAAACAGTTCTGGAGTATTTTGATGTCCTGTGTTGTGATTGAATTAGTAGTTAATGAGTTTTAAAGAGCTGAAACTAACTAAAATATCTTTTAAGAGTTATAAGGAATACGAATAAAATATTATTTGGGGTCGTTGGAAGTTATTCTAACGAATTAATGACGAACTATAAAGAAGTGAATCTTACAAGAAATAATTATGAACATTATTATGAGGTGGCATCAGTTCACTGAATCCAAAAATTGTTACTAGAATTTACTTTAATCGGAGAATAATTGTTTTGCTGTAATTATCAGAATATATATGTTCTTAGTAGACCGAATTCAATAAAGTTGGGTGTTGTGGGGAGAGGTGTTGGTGCTGATGAAACAAGCGAATGCACCGTTTGCCAACGAAATTAATTCAAGTATTTGTTCGTCTGTTTCTCTAAAGCTGAAGATACTTTAAAAATCCTCAGATAAACCACCAACACGAGAAAAAAAAATTGCCGAAGGAATAACGAACGTTGTCCAGTTGCAAGTCAACTTTCGCGCGATCAGTTTCGGGGTGACGCAATCCCGAGGATTCACCATAAACTGGACGAGGGTCAAAATGCTTGAAGCGAAGACCTTACAAGACTCGCTCCTGCCCCTGATCTACTTGTCAATTCCTTTCGGAGTAGCGCCACGTCTGCCAACTTTCGCGAAATCTTTGCAGTTGTCATCCTTAGTATTTTCCGTCGTCGGGCTGGCCTTCGGCTTGACCACAATCCTCCTGTTGATTATGGTGACTGTTAACCTCATCAACATCCCAGAAATACGATGGTTCATGAGAGACGTGCCAAGTCAGCTGTGCAGCTGGAGCTTCCTGATGGCCGCCACGGTGTCTGTGGGTACACATTTACCGTATCGTAGAAATAATACCTTCGCTAAAATAATCGAAACCTTAGGACAAATCGATGAAGACTTGAAGCTGAACAAGGCGCGTTATTACACCAAGACCAAGAAGGTTCTGTTCGCCATTGTCGTCCTCTTTGTAATATACCACTTGGCGTATATTGGATGGACTTCTCAGAGGTACAAGTATACTTAGGAATAATAGCTTAAATGTATGAATTAATACACCTCGTTTCAATATGAGTTAGAATGTATCAGGAAAACCTCATTTTTAAATTATAAGACATATGATGAGAGGAAAGTAATACAGGAGAAATTATTTTACCTCATATATAAATGAATTATAAATAATCATATATTTAAATTTAAAAGGCAACTATTTAATTTTACTATTAATACGATATTTATGTATAGTCACAAAAATCTTCCTAATCAATTGGTTACAATGTGAGCTACGTTATAACGATATTTTGTCACAATTACTGTTTCAGTTTAAGAAACAATATGTCACCGAAATAGCAATAAAATCTAATTGTAGTGGGCTAAGGGAAGGTAAAATATCCACTTTCATGGAATATACGATTAAAGAAATGTTTGTTTTAATATATTACGAGAACAGCAATGTTAAGTTTTATCGCATGTTCCGCTGATTAAATGTTGACTTAATTCCAAACTATTATATTTTTAAACGATTTTATAATATTTTTAGTTTTATTTCAGACAAAATTGGACCTTAGTGTTCTCAATGGTAGGTGCCGTTATGATAAAGTTGATAGTGATTCAATACATCGTCCTAGCCACGTTACTGAGGCACAGGTTCGCTCTAATCAACAGGTACCTAATGAGCGCCTTCGGCTTCGCTGATGTACCTGACGAGGATCTTTCAGTTTTCCAGAAGCCAGGTCTCAGTATAATTCGTGGGATTATCACCACTAATAGAGCCATGAACAATAAAGGTCGACTGTTGGAGATTCTGGATATTCTACAGGAGAAACACGCGAAGCTGACCGAATTAATCAATGACGTCAACTCGCTGTACGCCATCGCCAACATCGCCATCATCGTAGAAATCCTGGTGGTCTGCACACGGGACATATACAACATCATCTACATCGTTTTTGGCGGTTCGAAGTCATGGGATTACGATTTATTGATCCTACTTGTGTTTAGCCTGTGCACGAGCCTTACAAAGGTCATTGCGTATTCCGTCGCCTGTGATGAAGCTTCTGCAGTTGCACGTCGCCCCGTGGTGCTGGTGGAAACATTGAAATTCCACCAAGGAGCAGACCATCAGGTAGTACTGCAAAGACTGAACCTTTTCGCACAACACATACAGAACATGAGGTTCAGCTTCACGGCGTACTCCTTGGTCTCCTTCGACTGCAGCCTGATGGGCGCCTTAGCCAGTACCGTGGCCATGTATCTCATCATACTGTTACAGTTCGCTGTATCGAACAAATCTACGAGAGTTGTGACACGGCTGCCGTATCAAACTCTGCAAAATTCGTCGAGTTTATAATTTTTTTTAATCCGTACCAGGTCTTCAAATGATGGTGGTCGCAACATAGGGGTTTGTCAGACTTCCAAAATATTAGTATCCTTCCAGTAATCTGTTGTTCGAAGGCAGAGAAGCAATATAATTTTTAATAATAATAAATATAGCCAAACATAAACATAAATGATTATATAAATATCACACGTTTCCGGGATCCTTGTCAGGTGCTAAGAAGAGCCTAGAGCGACACAACTGCACTAGTCAGTTGACAAAACTCATCCTATATTTTGTCTGTATTTGGCTATAATCATTATTATTTATTTTTAGTCAGGCGTTAATTTTTTTTTATATAATTTTTATTTGGGAGTTACGGAAATTGACGTTTTGGCGCTGACTGAAGAGACTGGAGAAGATTGGACGACTCTGTCGAACAGCGACTGTATCGACGAGACTCGTAATTCGTATAATGTTGCTGTTCGAGATCCACTAATGCACACTTATCGCAAAGTATAAAATATCACAATCGTATAAATGAATATTACAATAATTTTATTGAGTTGATCCTGAGATTGCACCTGTTTGAACTTGAGTATTCGGTCTTGTAATGTTGAGGAGCATTGGATTTATGAGTACCATCACCTAGATGAAATATATATATATATACGTTTCCTGCACATTAAACCACATGTGATGATAGTAAAATTTGAGAAAACATCCATGGTGACTCAAAATTACATACCTGGTTAGTTTTAAGAGAATCCCAAAGCCCACGAAACAGTTCAAGCTCAAATGTCTCATGTTTCACTCGTGAAGTTCGACGTCGTGAATTTTCTTAATTTACACATATTTCGTGGCAAATGTTCACAAGAAACCTGCGTAGTCTTTCCTGTTCTGTTAGCTATGGCAAAAAGGATGGAAGTCGAAGCTAAAATTGGAGAAAAGTCAAGGGGAAGAAATGACGGTGTGTGTGTGTGTGTGTACCAAAGATGAGCAAGGAAATTGTAGTGTTATAATGTTTATCCATATGAGGAATATATCTGAAATAAAGTGAATCGATAATCACTCGGATATAATATATCTATAATATACTGAATCGCTACCGAGGACGAACGCGAGGTTGAACATCTCACTACTGCCCAGGAAAATCACGTAGGTGAGGACTACTCCGATTAAAATATACTTTCTAATGTGTCTGTTGTCCCCGCTGCTAGACAAGTGTGTTATATAGAAAATAAATATTTCATTACATTTGTTTTGTTAATAAATCTTTTTATCTCTGTTCAATAAATTAATTTTTTATAGTCGTAAAATTTATTTTCCATTTCTTACATAAAGTATACTGAAATCCTCTGTGTAGTTATTACTAAAAAATACTCTTACCATAATAAAAATATTTAAAATTTGTAAATATGTTATCTCCATGAAAATAGTTAAAAGTTTTAATTCAACGCCTTTTTTCGAATTAATAAAACAATTTATGACCTTTTACAGACACGTTTTAATTTTTATTTAGGATATTTTTATTCAATATTAATTTAGTAAGTTATTTGCTGTTTTTTTGTGCATTTGTTTACTTTGTACAAATTATACTATAAATATAATCATTTATAAATACCACCTGTGTAGAAAAATTCCTGAAAAATATACAAAAAGGTATCGAAAAGTCGTGGTAATATACATAAAAAAATGTCTGTATAAGGTCATAAATTGTTTTATTCGTGGAAATAGGTTATTGAATACAGTGTCGAAGTTTAATAGAAGTTTGGCTTATAATAATAAATATGTAGAATTGGATTTCAATAAATCTGTACGTCCTTTCCGTCTTTGGGAAACACAGTCACGTGTTACTCATTAATTAGTACACAAGCTTAACTCATTTCTAAATCTTCCCAACAATTTTTCAGATCTCTCGAGTTATTTGTTCAAAATTATAATCTTTTTTATCTAAACATTTTACCATATATTTGTTTTTGTTTTTTCCAAACTGTTTAATCTGAATCGTATCTGATACCGGTATTATTTTTTATTAAGTATGCCCCGAATTAACTTTATATAAATGTTATGAATGCCCCGTAGTGTTTCGCGAAATACAAATCCGCGTATCTGCCATTGATTGTTACTGTACACTGTGTTCAACCCCCCCAGGGAGTGTGGCTTCGGCCACGACGGGAATTCGCACGCCACTGAACCGTGTTCGAGCCCGAACCGAACTGCGCAGGGCTGCCAACTCTGCACACGCACATGGTGTCGGCTGCGTTCGCAGAATTCTCAACACGAAATTTGCCCGGATAACAACCCCTGTGGGCTCATCACTCCCCCCCACCCCCACCCTTACTCAATGCTACATAACGCTCAGGGAGTCAAGAGTTGCGCTTATGGAGTTTTTAGTATCTCATCTTTACGAGTACGTCAACTTACTAACATTTTACGTAAGTAAAAGTTTAATTCCATTACGTGGATTGAATAGCGAAAATATGGCGCATTTATCACACGGACGCGGTGACTCGTGAAATTACGAAAAAAAAAGGTAAAGCTGAATTCCTTTTAGAGGCTGATGGCTGATATGAGGGAAACGAAGTGAAAAAAAAAGTAATATTATTTTACAGAACGTATTTCAATTAAACTGTAAATTTTTTGAGAAATTACATCTTCATCCGTTCTACATTTGTTATCGAAAAAAACGAAACTTTGATATTTTAATCCTCGGAATCACGAAAACAACAATTGTTTAGTTTCGATACAATAATTGATCAGAAAAATATAACTTATTTAATAGGAATTACATTTAATATTTAACCAGTTACATTAACATTGATTATTTTTAATGCAAATTCAACACAAAAAACATTTCGTCGTGAGATTTGGATTTTCATAACAAAAAGAATAACGTTTTATGTATTTTTTTTAGGGCGTGGGACAAGTACCCAATGCCCGACCTACCTGATGCAGGTTTTTATAGGGTTTTCCCTGCATTTATTTATGCGAATGCCGGGTAGGATCCTTAAACCATAGCCCGCGGGCCCTAGTTAACCCTTGACTACCTTCCTCTACCCTTCCGAATCCCCCCTTTCAAATCCCTTCCTATGCTATTAAAGGAGAGTTGCCAAATGTGGATCACCCTCATGTAGCCTGGTGTCCTAAAAAAATATATATAAAAAATTATGATTACTATTTTCTTACTTATAAAAAATGCCTGTTAATGTGTTAAATATATCTTATTATTAAACAGACACACTAATAAAATATTTTATGTAATGTAAGATTTTTTCAATATCGAGATCCTTCTGTTTCTGAGCTTGAATCGATTCAATTGTTCTTTCCAGCGTTCGAGAGGTCTTAGACCAACTAGATGAATCTTTTTTATTTTATTTGCGGATGTCTTTCCTTTTACGTTATGTTTGGGCAGGGGGGGCGGTTGCACACGTTGGTACCCCTGCTCGTTAGTGTTTCATTACGAGAATTAGCGAGCGCCTCCCTGGCCCATGCGCTGCGCAATATTGGCCTCGTTATGTGAGTTAATGACTCGAACATAGATTGTATAACCTCATTTACATATGCAGTGTCATGTCGGTGTGAGGCAGGGAGGTAGTCGGGATGGAAAACCCCCTCAATCGATGGGTCCAGGGGCTTTCGGGAAGTCGCCACAGTGGAAGGTAGAAGGTAGGTATTAGTTGGCTGCACTGCGACCGCCGCACTCCTCCAGGGAATTCCCCCGCCACGGCTTACTGCAATTCAATTAAGGTTTCCTACCTCATGTGTCATTAGATCGGACCAGCTGCTATAGAGATGCTAATCGCGTGGCCTAAGAAGTAATTTTCCAACGCACGATAAATTTACTTCCGTACATAAACCCTCGGGTCCTCGCAAATCTGGAATATAAAGGATGGGTTCACAGGTCTCTTCTTGCAGACACCGTGGTTACAACCCCCCCCCCCCCAAAGCGTTTAGCAGACCGTGGTGTAGTAAAGTAACTCTTCTTAGAATATCAAGTATATTTGAATATATAAAAATTAATAAAAATCAATGTTTTCATATCAAAACATTTCTTAGCGAATTTTCAAATGATAAGAAAAATTGAAGACGCCACGTTGACACTCAGTCCTGATTCATACCCGCACACAATTTTCGCATCGGCATCTCAAATGTGAAGGAACGGATGTAATATTTCCAAAAATGATTAAAATTAAAAGCCATGCAAGTAGGCCTATTAAAGTATTTCCCCTATTCGTTGAAGGTGGTAGAAGTAGGTGCTAGACAGAAAAATTATTGAAATAAAATTATAGAAGTAGGTACGTAGGAAGAAACACTAATTCATATATATATATATATATATATATATATATATATATATATATTGTTTTCTTTGTCGGAAACCCTGAAAAATGGCGTATGCAGCGCTCGGATTTGCAAGACGAAAAGCAGTTCACGTTATGATATGGCAGAAGGCAGGTCGCATTAAGAGTTCACGTTATGGCATGAGAGAGTGCAGATCACGTTACGGTAGAGTGGAGTTCACATTATGATACGGTAGAGTTCAGTCCGTATTTCGAATCCTCAGCGATCGGGTGGTCGTGAAAGAACTTTTGGAACTTGGAGATTGAAACACGTACTGAGTGACGAGGACGAAAGCGAAAGGTGAGAGCGAGAATCGAAACGAGCTTGCAGGAAAGCATGGATAAAAAATTCACACACGCAGAACTACAAAACCTGCTAAGCACAGACAGTTTTGGTGAACATAGCCAGGCAGAGAAGTAGCAGGAGTCAACTGAGTGAGGAAGAGACGAAGAGGAGGTCCCTGGTTCCTGATTTTTATCTGAAAATATTAATTTTAGAATCAGTGAGTTTTAGTAGAAGCTGTGCAAAAACCCGTCATATTGCTTCGTAAGTCAAAATTATCCTGAAATGCTGCCGTGAGTACTAATATAAAACAATTAATTATGTAAAGCGGATTAAAAGATAGTCGTCAGATTTCGTTCTCTTCCTTTGATAAAATTTGTTAAGTAGAATCCATCTTTTTATTATAATTTCGTCGACATGTAAATTTCGTCTTTGTTAATTGACGAGGAAATCTTTTTTATCGAAATTTGTGTTGATAAGATTTCTAAATAAATGATTAGCCATTATCAAACCCAGTAATGACCCTGAGATAAATTCTATTTGTAATTATTTGTGTAATTGTTTTTAAATTATTGCTAATAAAATATTTTGTTTGTTTGAAATTAAATGCTTTCATTTAAAAAGCACACCCATTTTTGTATATTACAATATATATATAGGTGAAATACTTCAATAGAATAATACATATTGTCTATCTCATTATCAGTTATATTTTTCTCTAGTTCAGCCTTTGCTTTAAAATACTCCACCCTCAAATTTTACTCAATTGTTTCCGATAACTTCAAACACTTATTCTGAAATTTTTAAACAAAATTAAATATATAATATTCATATATGTCAGCTGATTGCCGGGATATTAATTCATCCAAACCGCATATCACACAGACAAAGGGAATTACTTCTATATATAACGTAATTATGATAAAAAATTATACGAATATTGAAGTATTTCACAAAAGCCTTATAATATAAATTAAAAATATAAAAATTCTTCCAGATACAGGAACTAATAAAATTATTGGTTGAACCAATCATTCAGCAAGAAACAAAGTTGTTAGGAGAAACATGGCGGTCTCGGTGCTGAATATCGCGATCGATGACTCAAGTATCGACCAATTTTAAATTTTAATTATCAATCCATTCTCAAAATGTTCTACTTCTCAAAAGCTGATTTTCTAAAACCCTTTCCCTTTTATAAGAAAAAAATCTATCTGAAACGAATCTTTTGATTTAATGGTTCTGGAGATGTGAGTTATGTGTGTATCATCATCAAGGATAATTGTAATTTTAACGGGTATCAAGTTTTAAAATCCTAGCTTAATATCATTAAAATTATATTTGAAAATTATTAATAATTTCATATTTTTGATTAGTGCATCCTCGGATGTTAATTCAAATTTCTATATTTTTTACTCTATATGAAAGATGCTGCAGATGTTTCAAGTGAATAAGGGATAGGCTTAAGATACAGAAAAATAATGGAATCGCCCCATCCCCCCCCCCGCCCCTTCCTCCCTTCGCCGCATTTTTTCTGTCTCTTTCTCAATATCTTGCAGCTCACATTACGCTGCTAGACGCGTATCTGAGCTCCTGAATAGGGATGGTGAGGAAAAAAAAAATTGGGATGGATGGATGGATGGAAAGGGTTTGAGGAAGGAATTGGACGGAGGAGAATCTGGCGCAAAGAAAAGTCAGAGCCCGCCTGGTGCAAGAGCAAATTGAGTTACGCATGGCGATGAATACTTAATCAGCACCATTGGCGTCTTTACCTTCGAATCACGGTCGCTACGAAGCAAAGAAATGGATGGCACGAGCAACACGAGTCCGTCGCAAGAGACTCAATTCGAAATACAAAAATGTTCACGTTTCACGCTCACAGAAATCCACAAATGAGCATATTTACCAGTTGTTATCAACATTTTATGTTTGTTAAAAAATAACCTGAGGATTATAGGACCCAATGGATGCTATCATGCTACTTTAAGTGAAATGTGAATACATCTGTTGCCATATTAATGGACGACTATGTGATATTTCGTTCGCAAAACATTGCATTGCAATTTCTGCAAGGCGAATTCTTAAACAAAAAATTTTTTTTTAGCTATGAAAAATCAATCCGAAATTACAAAAAAAAGCATGTATTATTTTTTTTCACCCTTGAAAATTTAAATTAGCGTTTAGTGACCAACGCAACGAGATTGAGCCATTACAATCGACAGAAATAAATGTTAATGAAGTTGGAACACCAGTGACATTTTAATTATCAATAAATAAAATTTCAGTTATAGTGGTTTTCCATCTCCTTTTCAATATGGCGATTTTAAACCACTTAACTGCAAAAACATGCTTTCGATTATTTTACAAAAAACTTAATTGTGGAAAAAAAATAAACACACAAATGATGAACACTGACGTTTTTTTCTCTCTGATTTATTTTTAATATTTATTTCATTTGTAAAATATTTCTCAAATAACGCGGCTATTCGAGTTTTTAGAACGATTTACAAGCAGTGATTCATTAAACTTAAACATAGTAAATGAATAAACATCATCAACTATTTAAATCAAGAATTTGAGAACCCAATCCCTTGTGAAAGGGTTACCTGATTTTAAATATCCCCTTAGAAATATTGTTTATAATATTTTTTTACTTTTTCTCGTTTATATGTGTGGACAATAGTGGTCCAATTATAATTTTAAAAAAATCACTTAAACATCAGTCTTTATTCAGCACGATAAAAACACACCAATTTACTCATGACGTCAAAACTCAACGATAAAAATATGATTAATTCTGACCTTATAGAGGCTCCAAGGATAATTATATATTAAATGCAGACCCATTCATAGTTAAAACCATATAAATTGAACTTTCTTTTTGAGTCAGTATTTAAATGTTTTTTATTTATTTATTTAATTATTATTATAAATTTAAAAACAATTAATTAATTAATAATTATTTAGTGTATATATTTTTGACAAAATATAAATATAAATTATTTCACTATAAATTAATTGTATCCAAAATCAGATGCCCGCTTACGTGGTCAAGTTTCAACGAATAATACATTCATAATTTCTTTAGAGATCTCCGATTGAGAAAAACGGTTAAAAATATTTGTCAAAAGATAGTTCATGAGAATAACAATGGCCGCGTCCAATCTTCCTGGTGTGAGTTGTTTAATTTCTTTTCTTTAGGAGTGTTCCTTTCGTAACAATACGGGGGTATGAAAGCCACACCACCCCTTGATAAAGAAGGATATTTGAGACGCGCTGCAGACGTATTTACATAAAGTGAAAGGCATACCCTCTTAGCAATGTCAAGGGAGCGTCGAATAGCAAATGTGGATGGCCTCCTGCTCGGATCAGCAAAGGTATAAGACATTTTATAGGATAAAGTTAGTTCGCCTCCTATTAATTACTCAATTACGATAGTACTTTTTACCTTGTTCCATTTTTTCACGAAAAAAAAAATTAAGTACATCAACTACGTGTTGTTTGTACCGTCAAAGACTTGATGTTTTTACCTTAAAAAATATATAAAAATATTAATTGAGGGTATAATCTCCCATCTCCCATAATCGCAGAGATTCCTCTTTCCTAAATTTCTGTATTAATATCTTATTCAGTCAGATATGCTGATTACGTGGTTAATAATTTTCCATAAATCCGTATCATCCGTTCTTCATTATCATTTCACGTTTAATTCTCTTCAGTTTTCCTCATCCTTCAGAATTGATAACTACTGTTTAGGTGTAACAGGCGTTTGGTTCAATTTGTCCCAAGTTGAAGTGTTAATAACAATTTAATTCGTCACTTCACTCACATTACCGTAACCCCGTAACACATAATTGCTTCACGAAGGGGTATTGTGTTGTATTTTAGTAGCGGCCGTTGTCTTGAGCTTTTATGAAAAAGAGGACCGCTTTTGCTTAGCTTAGTACACTTAATACGGGTTTGTAGTAGATTGGATATAGTAATACGACGGTTATAAAAGCCTCAATGACTGACAATTTCACATAATCCTCCAGCCGTTAAAGTTGAGACAAACTTAATCCCCTTATGTTTACGGTTACTTACGCTTCCATTTTATACACGAGTAAATTACACGGGACGACTATACACATTTTACATGTCATTAAACGAATGTATAAAATCTGAGAAACATTAATCAGTTTTATTCTAATACATTTATTTAATATATATTCAGTAGAACAAAATAAAAGGAAAATAACAAAATTGCAATAGTTATATAAAGCTAAATGTTGTTTTTTTTCAAATAAATGAGTGCATAAATTTACATACTGGTGGTTGTTGTTGACTTAACGTTGGGCGCCATAAATTATGTGCCGATTGTTGTTGATTTAATTGGCTCCACAGTCAGCTACTATCAATTACGTAGGGTTTAACCATTTTTAATTTCAATGAAAGGATTAAAATTTTTCTACGGAATACAATATTTATTTTAATTAAAATCGTCGGTTCATTGTTAAAGAGGCTTCAATTTTAATAAAATATATTCTGACTGCTGTGATAAATTTATTAATTTATTATTTAATTTAATTTATTGTATACGAAAACATTCGAATATTGTATCTTTTCCAGTACTTAATCTCTGTAGGGAAATAAAATAAATATATATTGTAATGCCAATTAATTAACACATTAATTGTAAATTTGATAATCTAAATTGTTAGAGAAACATATTATTGACGGCAGTACCGAACACAAAACAATAATGTAGTAGAGCATTGTTTCTTTGTCGGAAGAAGCACTGCGCGTTCAAAATTGCGAGACGGCAGTTCAGTTCGCATTATGATTTGGTCAGATGCAGACCGCATTAAAATAATGAGAAGTTTTGAGTTTGGTGGACGGTTTGGCCAAGTACAGGTCGCATTAAAATATTGAGGAGCCAGTTCGCATCAGTTGGCTGGAAAGTTTGGTTAAGTTGAAATAGACGAGACCAGTTCAAATATTCAACGGAAACTGGCAAAGAAATAACGAGGATTATCAACCAACAGCGGTGATTGGGCCATGAATGTTCTGCTCATAGGCAAAACATTTACGCAAGAAGAACTATAAAAACCTGCTAAGCTGGGCAAGCCGTGAGTAACTCAACCAAGGGAGGGAGCGACGAAGAAGAGGTTCCTGGTTCCTGATTTAAAACTAAAATATTAATTAGAATCTGTGAGTTTAAGTAGAAGCTGTGCAAAAACCCGCCATAGTGCTTCGTAAGTCAAAAGTATCCTGGAATGCTGCCGTGAGTACCAATATAAAACAATAAATTATGTAAACCGGATTAAAAGATAGATGTCAGATATCGTTCTCTTCGTTTGATAAAAATTGCAAATTAGAATCCATCTTTGTAGTTTAAGTTCGTCAACAAGTAAATTTCGTCTTTGTCAATTGACGAGTAAATCTTTAAATTGGAATTTGTGCCTTTAATTATTTTAAATGATTTGCCATTATCAAACTCAGTCGGTAGAGCATGAGATATTAATTAATTGTGTAATTGTTCAAGTATTGCCACAATAAATTCTTTTGTTTGTAAATTATTAATTTTTTTATTTATTAAACGCCTTTCGTTTGATTATTACACTATATATATATATATATATATATATAATTTTTCCTCGTGCCCATTACTACTAGATTGTTATTTTAACGGTGACCGAGTTCATTGTGTGTATTGTATGCTAATGTTGACTTGGCAGTAAATATTTCTGGCCCTGCTACTTGCCTGCAGGGTGAGTCATTGTTACAGGAGGCGGTGGAGTCGTCGCTGAAATATTAACGGAGGCGGGTCGTAATATTTCAGCGCATAGGTGAGAGTGGTCGAGGTATTTTGTACGAGGGTCACGTCCCGTCCCTTCCCCTTCGCTATGTACAGTAGTTGTGCGAATAGTACAAGCGACCGTAGCTTCCTCCGTTTGTTTACGGCTGCGAGGGCGAAACTCTATAAGCGTTCCCGCTCGGCTCCGTGACAGGACGCACCAATGAGGATCAACCGCGAGGAATATCGGACCCACAACACACACACACATAGAAAGGAAAAGAAATGGTAAAGCCTACGTGAAACCTACTCAAGGTAAAACCCGAGGCGTACCGGGCCTAGTCGTGAAGCTGAAACTGCTCCAAGTTAAAAGTCTGACAAGCTAGTGACGATGATAGAGTTCGACGCGATCACTTAACACCAGTTTCGTAGGCCTGAAACAACTTACATACGTCATGTTAACGTAATATGGCGAGCCAGGACATAAATTTAAATTTTAATTGCTAAAAACACTTTATTTAATCGAAACAAAAATGTTTTCACTTTGGAACGATCG
Source organism: Zhengitettix transpicula (assembly GCA_037074705.1). NCBI lineage: Eukaryota > Metazoa > Arthropoda > Insecta > Orthoptera > Tetrigidae > Zhengitettix > Zhengitettix transpicula. Next base: position 55,723,325 of record CM073596.1, on the reverse strand, counting down.
TCCAGTTTAATAAAATTCTATTAAATTATTAAATTGCTTTCCTTCAAGACCAAAAGCTACAACGGCCCTCTTGAAATTATAAAAAACATTGCGTAGGTAAAAAATAAACTGGTTGTAACTCATGCTACATGGGGCAAACCAAGGGGACATTAAAAATTTACAATATCATTGGAAACAATCCGTCGTCTCCAAAAATACTGACACCAGTTAGAAATTTATATGGCATTCTTTATTGTATTATATAATTATAATTGGTCAAATACGTTATAACGTAACTTTTATAAACAATAATAATATATTTTGATTTACAAAAACTGACTTGTAAAAAATACGACGGTTCGTATTGATACAGGACGGCTTCAGGTATAAAAATATGTAATTTTAAAACGACATCAATTATCAACTTTTTTTGTGGTGAGTGCGTAAATATCTGCACTGATTTAATTTAGTTCTAAAAGAATTATAATTCATATTTCTGATTATTTTTATTTTATGTTTAAATATTTTCTGTTATGTACGTCAATTGACTTGTGCAATTTTATTTTCAAAATCTCGTATTAGTAGTGTGTTATTGATTTTTAAAACTTACCACTTGTCTACTTTTGGCAGTTTCGCTATTAAAAATGTTCATTGAAAACTTGTACAATTGTACCAATTGTTCGCCTAGGCAATTAATTAGAATATTTACAAATTTTGTGCCATCAAATTAAAGTTTAAAAACGTGGTAACGTGAGGTTCCTGTCTTTACCTAATTATACAAAAAAAAGTGATGTAGTAAGACTTTGAAAATATCTTGGTGTATTCAGGATAAACGAAAGATTCTGTCTCAAGGTTCCGGGAAATAAATATTGTGAATTTCGTGGGCGAAGTAAGCGGAAGAGTAAATTTATTAAGATTGTATTCGATTTCCAGTATTTCATAGTGGATAAAAACATGTAAGGTACATAATTATAACTCAAAATGTATTTTAAAAAATACTCTAAAGATTGAGTCAAAACCATCCACTGTGAAACAAAATTAATCACATGCTTTTGATAGGAAATAACGAATTTTTGTTAAGGAGCTTTCGAACGTGTTAAGATTACAGACATGGAGGAGACGTAGCCTCAGTTGAGAAGAACGAAAAAAGCTTACAATTTCTAATAAATATTTGCGATGTATTTAACAGTTTATTAAACCAAATAACATTAGTATAATTGTTTGTGTTCGATTTAACGTTTCATCAGCATAATTTCAGTTCCTTTATTACTGATTTTTAGGTGTTCGTTATTAAAAAATGATCGAAAATCGATTTTCTAATATGAAGCAGCATTAACCACAAAATTTTTTACCCAGTTGATTGAACCGTTACAACCACGCAGATGTGTCACGATTGTCACAATAGACTTGAAGGTGTTATTTCGTCGTCTTAACATACACGACCAATTTTTCTGCTTTGCTCAATTTCGCATTCTGGAAGCGAGGCGCGGTAGTTTACAAGGAAATAGTTTCGGCAGCGACAACATATTTTCTTGTGAACGACTGCCGAGACCGGAGTTAATATGTTTCACAGGCAAACAGTAATAAGCTTCTCACTTTGTCCCAAGGATCCCCTCGCGACGCCCGACAAGCTGTCACGGACGTCTGTCTCCAGCAAAGTCCTGGAGCAGTCGTCGTCGCCATGACAACTGTGGAAAATACCTTACAAACTTCAAACTATCCAAAGTACTTTTAAAGTACGAATAATTGCAGGGTTCTTCATGTTACGAAAGGAGGTTCACATAATCATGCTCCACAGTAACACGGAAAAAAGGATTAATTAACAGACAAATGATCTTGTTCTTTCTCTCACTGATGTATGTCGAGCGGGAAAGATTACAAAGATTCTTCAATGAACTACTTCATAGCAAAAGAAAAATGAACAAAAACGGCGTAAGAAATATTTTGGTACTATCATATTCATCGAGGTTTTCTTGGGTTGAAAATTGTTGTAAAAGCATTAATATAGTGGCCATACAACCAGAACATGTTTAATAATTGACAAGGCTATTATTACAACTAAAACAATATTTTACTATGTTTTGTCCCCTTTTTTTGAGACGTAATCTGCTGAGCCACAGTTGAAAAACTGGTAAAAAAAAGATATTACCTTAATGACGAATTTTTCATGCAGATCTTTGTAGACATTCCTCAAGATGACATGATTGATACTTAGGCTGTAACTGACAGCCCGCCATCAGGTGACGTCTCCGCCTCGTCACGTGACCTCAACCTCCTTGCTTATTACCTTATAACGCCTGATTCTTGATATGGGGTTGATGTCACGTGATGAGGCACGTGGAGTAACTAAAAGTCACCTGATGGTCACCTCAATACATTGTAGAACAATATTAATCAATAGGGTCTCCTACTTTTTCATTTTTTTCTCAATTACTGTTCACGCGATGAAGTCACTAATTAGGAACAAAACGGACGGATATATTGATCTAATTGTATTAATTACACTGTTAATTATTAAACCTTTTTCCGACTGTTTTGTCATCATATTTATTTACTGAGCCACAAAGTCCATGAAATCCTTGTTGCTTTCGTCAGGTGATGGGAAAAACAGCCAAAAACTGTAAGTTCGTCAGCTGGTGTCGTTCTTAAATTATTTTTTTTTCGATCAGTTGACGAAATTGAACAAGGATTTCAAGGGTGTCGTCATGTAGTATTTATTTCATCACCTGGTTCCATCTGTTTGTTGGCTGCTTCATTGTTGAAAATTGTTAATAGACCGGATGAACCAGATTTCGCATGGTTGCTGCTTCACAAGTGTCAATGTGGTTAAAGTTACAATTACTTATTAACAATAGTTATTAATTTCTTTCTCGTCACGTAATGTTACTGTTAGGTGGCCCGAAAAACTCTTCCTATTGGCTTCCTCGTTATTGACACACTTATATGAATAAAAATGAATCTACTAATTGTGTCACATTTCAATTATTCATTATATATATATATATATATATATATATGATTGAGAGTACAATTTTCCGGGCCAAGGCCTTCCATGCAAATGGAGACGTCAGTCAGCGGACCGTGGCTGTAATAGAACAGTGCCGTGAGGATGTACCATCAATAACGTCGACAGAAGCCACAACGTGCACCTGATTAAAAATTGCAACGTGGCAGTGGGTTGGGAGAGAATGATGCTTCATTTCCTGAACATGACCTGGTCACGCAGCCCGGCAAGGAGTCGCCATTACTCATCTCGGACACAAGTAATCGCTGCGGGCGACCAACATCTGATTGCGATGCCAGGGATTTCTATTAACTGCAGGTTGAAAAATGCGCTCCCATTTACTACTACTGCTGCTCTATGCAAGAAAAGGTCTTCCTTTATCTACCTCGAAACGTTACCATTATCTTGATTAAAAATATCAGTTACAACCTAAGTATCAATCATGTCATCTTGAGGAATGTCTACGAGATTGCAAAAATCCTTCGCTTGGGGTGACACACGAGGACTAAACATGACCCAAAGGCACGTCGTGAGCAGAAAAATGTTGTCTTCGAGAATTTTAGGCGGAATCCACTCAGCTGAGGCGGAAACTGCGGACACACGTCCTTTTAAAAATAGTTAACTAAAGCAACCGTTTGTAAATATTTAAGTAGTTGAAGATAAGCAACAATTTAAATCCAGTAGGCTTCGTTTGGAATGGCGTTTGTGAAGAAGGCAGAAGAATAAAAGAGCAGGAGTTGACTGTAGAAGTGATCAGTTGCTGAGTTGAAGAGGGACTGAAAGTGGGGATGCGGAAAGGTAGAACAAGGTATCCGAGGCTTATAAAAAATTATCCAGGCAAAACAATCAGGTAAATGTGACTCTTGGTAAATGACCCACGCCCTTCCTGTGACGGTAAAACGAATACAGGAGGAAGCCCCTCTTATAATCCCAGACTTTAAACTACTCTGAAGTTTTAATTCATTTAAGCACCCTGAGATGATTGTTGATGATGCTTTTCTAATTATTTGAAAATAAAATTTTTTAAAATTATTTTTTCATAACAATTTATTGCTCCATATTTCAACTTACATAATATTATAAATAAAAAGGGTAATTATTATCATCATCCACACGGTACTACGGTAATTATTTTACGATCACTTCAGGGAATAAAATATTTAGTAAAGCTAATAATTATGTTGTCATATATTCTTTGACGTGGAGAAATACAATATGGCTATTAATGACGTAGGTAATTATGCGCATGCTAAAAGAAATGAGGAACATGGTGGTGATGTAAATATTAACACAAGTTTAATCCTCCACATGCAATACACGCCTTTTTCCGTCCAACCGTCCATTTATCCCATCCGTCTATCAGAGGAAGTTAGCTTGCTCTGGGCTCCGTAATTATCTTCGTCCGCCTTAATTAAGGTCAAATGTAAAAACTTATCATTAATTGAAACTTTCCACCCAGTCCCGTCCATGTCTGCTATCAAGGACTGCATTATTTAAAGTTACCTCTTATTCTATTCCCATTATTACAATGATATTAACGAATTCTTCCAGTCACAAGAGCCTTCCTTTTCTCGTCGTCCACGAAAAGTCAGGGTTTGAGGAAACTGAGTGAACCCCCCCCCCTTTTTTTCTCAACGTTAAACAAATTATCATTCTCCTCAAAGATGGCTATTTTCTTCCCCTGTAGACTCGTCTTTCTTCCACCAACTCTCAGCTTTCTTATTATTCAGATTCTAAAATGAAATGAGATAGAAATGATATTATGAATCACACAATCGCATCCAGAGTGAGAAGGGACGAAAAGAGAGCGCTACAGAAGAATCATTTTCTCCAACTAGAAGGATGCCGGGCGGTCTCTTCTTTATTATTCGGAGGCTTAACCGATTTTCACCCCCTTCCCCCACCGGTCTGCCTGAAACAGACCACCACCACCCACACTCCCCGGTAATTTCAATCCGATATCGTCAGTATTCGTTCGTTATTCCTGCGAACTGTCTGAATCCTTCCTACGCCCCCTTCATTATTTTTAACGCATTAATCAGACCGATTTCAAACCACGGACGCTTTATCTCTGTCATATTTTTTTTGTGGAGGATGATTGGAACTCCGCAGTCCATAAGAATTGAATTTAAATGGGAGACGGAAATAAAACCGAGCTGTCCTTTCGTGCCCTTTGGCGACTAAGAAGGTTTTATTTTACACTTTCCTCCATCTAAATTCACACTGCTTTATATTCCACGTTGACTATTCACTCGTAATTGTAATATAGACGGAGAATATTAATTAAATTAATTTAGAATAAACTCATCATACGGGGGGAAAAAGCCTAATAAAAGAAGTGCTCAAAGGAGTGAGGGAAAAGGAAAGATTTGGGGAGTTATTAGAAGGAGACAAATAATTATATTTAATTCGATAACTGAAAAACTATATAGTTATTTTAGTTTCTTTCTATGAATTATATTCGAAAACATACAATATGTTGTAGAAAACATTTACACAATCATATATATATTTGTATGTATTTACGTTAATTTCTATACAAATTTAAACGCGTGGACAGATAGCAAAAAACTCTTAAAAACTCGAGAAACGGTACTGAAAGGGTGATAAACCCTTAGCACAGACGTAAAATGAATTATAATTAAAAAATTTGATCATTTCGAGTTAAATTACTGCGCGCCTAGAGATCGTGACGTCACGCGATAGAGAGAGACGTTACTACGCGGCGAACTAAGGCAATAGGTCCTATTTATGTAATATTTTCTTTGAATAAAAATTGATAATTTTATCCAGTAATACTCCATAGAGTGATAATAAAAAAACAATAAGAAATTCTTTACGATCCTTCAGGAAAATTTAAGTTAATTTTCACGCCATATTATTGATTAAAATATGGGGACTATTTGTTTACATCATGAATCTAGCTAATAATTTATGAATTTAATCTTTCGTAATGCCTGAAGACTGAGGGACAATTATATCCTGCAATACTCAAGGAGTATGTTTAAGTATTCTACTCGTAAAGAAAATCGGAGGTATGTTTGTTGGGTTTGATGCAATAAAATTCAATATATATTTTATAGCTGTTCAATTAATGCAGAATCGGTCGAAAGTATGTACGGAACTTTATCAGGTAACACTCCATCGAATGATAAAAAAACAATACGAAAGATTATACGATCCATTTTCCCCAAGGCGTTAGTTTTTGAAGCGTCGGAAAAATGGCAATTTACTGTGAATAAATCTCCTGTTACGTGAAGAAGTGTCTCTGTTGAAAACGGGAAAGATTTAGTCTGTTTCGTTTCGCTTTAGAACACAGTATTTGACGTACGACACACTTGTTACAGTTTCCGCAAAGTATATTTTCAGTTCGAGTTTATCTGACCTTCAGAGGCGAGCGAAATATTTATCGTTGGACAGGTTTGAGTTTTGTACGTCGAGGCAACTTTTCTTCGTTCTTTAGAATTCTGCCAGCAGCAACCACAACAACTGCCGCTATCTGAGCCATATGAGTCACACGGCACATCAATGTATCATTGTGATATATGGGAGCAGAATCTCAGTTCACTGTCATCAAGATAGCCATGGGAAAATGGCGCCTCAAATGGTGGCCTAGCACGAGAAACTGAAAGGAGAAAATAAAAGCTTCGTGCGAAAAAAAGAAAAAAAAAGGGAGAGAAACACAAAAATTCTGTGCAACTATTCGAAACTTTTCGTCTCTACAATCTCCTGGACACGAATAGCAGAAAGTGGAGATTCGAGACTTTATCAGACATGTAAATATTAGATAATGATCATTTTTAAACACATCCATTAACGTAATTTTAAAATATAATTCCCGTAGAACGTTGGAAAGCATTTATTAATTAATTTCACTCGTTCTGGGTTAAAGAAATAGTGTACGTCATAAATGAAATACCAAATAGTTACTAGAAACAAAATAAATAGAACTAAAAGTACAGTACAATAATTAAAAGTTAATTGATACAATTAAATGACAATAAGACACTTAAAAGGAATTAAAATTAATAAAAGTACAGGTTAATTGTTTCAGAATGTGCTTACACGTCAAGACAAATAAGAAAACCAAACAATAAGAATGCATATATGATTAGGTTTGATTAAATTGAGAAGAAAAATTCTTGAGAAATAGTTCTGTGATGGAAGTGTAGAAAAAAAATGACCAGCGTCACTGCTGGATATATTTTTTTTTCTCCAAGTGAGAACGATTAGTACCTTTTTCACGACAGTAGTACGCGAACAGCCGACCATCATAACTGCATCCCAGATGTTAATCCTCAGGTGCCGCGATACAACAATCCCCCCTTAGTTAAGGTCAACTATGTCAGTTTTATTTCGCCATTTTCAGCATATATCATCTTAAAAAAACGCGTCATGTCCCCACATGTCACCAGGCAACATTAAATCTCTCGGTCGTCAGCAGTCATAATGTTTTCCCTTATCAGTGCATATTTAAAACTATGTACAGTGATATACTAATTTTATCTATTTGGTTGACTTTCAGGATATTTTTATTGTGATATTTAATTCCATCAAAATATACAAAATTTAAACACCGTCTCTTTAGTGTCACTTTTTTGCCTACATCCATGAAAGCACGATATAAGACTTATTGGAAAATTTTTATTTTGAGCTATTCAAAGGTAAATGTGCTTTTGTTTCATTAATTAAAGCGGCCACAAATTTTTGCGTCGAATAGCACAAACACACACACACACTCACAAAAATAAATTGAAGGATATATCCACCAGAGATTGGTAATCAGTTGAAATATACAAACGAAACCAACGAGCGTAATGAATAGCACCGATCGGTTAATTTATTAAATTCCCCCCCCCCCTCCCTCTCCGTTTCCTATTAGAGGGACGCAAAACGCCAATGGACGGATAAAGCGATTTTTACCGCTCGCTTGTGTCATTATACGCAATAAACCCCCAATCTTTGACTTGACATTCTAACGCCAGTTATCAAGGGAGATTGGATATTACTGCATGATGGTGGTGGTGGTAGTGGTGGTGGTGGTGGTGGAAGTTTTTTTTTTTTAAAAAAAAAAGGGGACTTAATCTGCGCGGGTGGACAGCTTGAAACTTGCAACAACCGCTTAAAACCTGCTCATTCACGGCTCATTGAATGCAAAGCTACAGGCTAATGAAAGCCCTACCAATTACGCGGCCAACGAGTCGGATGAAGAGCACCCACCGTGTGTGTTTATATTTTTAACTTTTATATCCTCCTATTTCCCCTCACACCCATCCGCGGCAACCAACCATTGAACAAAAAAAAAACTATTAGGTTCACAATATAAGCGCATTGTCTGGCTACGAGCAAATGGACCGATTCGGGGACACATTTGTAATAACAGGACCGATACAAATTCAACTCAGCCTTTGACGAACAGTTAATTCAATTCAGTGTCCCTGTAGCCCCCCCCCTCCTCCAGGACACGTGGGCGGGGTCGTCAGTCGACGAAATTATTTTCGTCGTCGAGTATTAATGAAGACTGGCGTATAACTGACGACCAAAGGAGAGAGAGAGAGAAGGGTTGGAAAAATAATATGTGGCCGGCGAAAATGGGTGCGGAATGAACTGCTGCATCAAAAATAAATGTGATTGTGGTGGGTCCGTCGGTCAGGGGGACAGATTCATTTGCAAGTTTTTTTTTTAACAAGCAGATAGTAAAAAAAGCGCTCTCCGATATGCGTGTCCCTTTAATTATGAGCTCTGTGAGTGCCACGGACAATTTCAACTTTGTAGGAGATGACTGAATTGTGTCACCGAAAATGAGGCTGTGTGAGGGTAGCATAACTGACACGAAGAAGAAAAAACGTAACAGAAAGTAAAATAATAGATAAGCGCAAGGAAAGAGAGTGAAATAGAATAGTAAAAAACGAAGAAACAGAAATACAAACATATGAAGCTTACTTTATCTATATAACGAAAAAAAAAGGATATATATTTGTTTGTATGTTTGTATTTACGTTAATCTCTATACATATTTAAACGCTTGGACAGATTTAAACGAAAATTGATACACATCTTCTTCAAACAACGAGAAACGGTACTGTGGGGATGATAAATCTGTAGCATAAAGGTGGAAAGAATTATAATTAAAAAATATGATCATTTTGTGTTAAATTAAATAAAAATGTATAATTTCATCCAGAAATACTCCATCGAATGATAATAAAAAACAGAACGAAAGATACGAACCGTGGAACTAATTTTCTTTTAAATTACTTGACTTTTAAACGACTGACAAGATTATTCCCTATTTTGTATGTACTGGAGGAGACATAAAATGAAGGTAAAATCAATACCTAATATCTGTTAATTATTATAATTTAATAGATTCTTAATTTGCCAAAACTGACGAATTATTGCAAGTGAAATTTTTGAAAAATTTACGGTTACATGTGTGTAACATAATAATTACACATATTTGGTAGGAAATGTGTAAAGAATGATTACCCGGGCAACGTTTGTGTGTATGTATGTGTGTATGTTCCACATACAATCCCATAGCCGTCCTGTTAACTGGTTAGGATAATAGCAAATTAAAGTGCTCAAAAAGTCGAGTTAGTCATGTCACTGATTTGACACCGCTTTCTTTGGATGATACTTCCTTGAAGCCACCAATCGGATGGGACAAGCAGCGTTGCCGAATAATCGCAGAGTATTGTACTGTTTCCACCCAGTTCACGTTGCTTCTCTCGTCCCTCCACACGGAAATCTCAATTGCCAACTGATTTTAATCGCGCTACGGATCTCCAATCATTTGTGATGAGTTAAATTCCCGTCCACTGCACCTGTTGCTTTAACGTGTTTGGATTTATTCACCGAAAGCTGTAAAGATCCACATTTCTCCTCTACCTGACTTTGTCCTTTCATTTAATTGTGTTTAATTAACTAGAAGATTGACTGTAAACAGTGCCGTTGTAAATCGTTTCATGTTCGGATTAACACTGATAATGATGAACGTTTCTAGACGACTTCATTCTTTCCAGTGTTCTCTTTTCTTGTACAATTGACACGGATGGAGGTAAAAGTAATGGTGGTTTGGGACGGGGCTTAATTAGGATTTTGCGGCGCTAAAGTTAAACTTTCCGATAGCGGCGGGCGGGCGGCCGACCGTAGGAAGGGTGAAGCACCTAAACTGCCGAAGTTGTTCCTAATGGATTTAGGCTTGCGGTGCTTATTGCTCCAATTGTTATCCCCCGTACACGGCCGGGGGAAGTCCCCCGCCGATAATTGCTCTATGTGCGTGTGTGTTTGTGCCAAGGTGCGTAAAGTGAATTGGGGCCGTCCGTACAAGCCTTCGGTCTGAAATTCACTGAAGACACCAGGATAAGATATAAACGAAATTACCTACGGAAATATATATATATATATATTATATATATAGAACAAAGAGAATACACACTGGGCAGAGATGAACGTTCCGTTACTACGGCAACGAGAGAAATAAATATTAGTAGTATTGTTGACTTAGTGGAGTGCTGTACGATTATTAGTAGCACCTGATTAAATAGTAAAACGTGCACTAAAAACAATATTCATTACTATCCCGTGGCAGTTAAGTGGATCACTATTTGACTACGCAGTATTTATAGGAAAATAACAAACTGTGAAGATAGATATATAATAGAACACGTGATTAATTCCGGCTGTAATCCTTGTTCTATTCAGTTTAGTTGTAAAATAATGCATATTTAGTTTAATTTGATTTTCAATATCAACAGAGAAATATAACATAAATAACCTTTATATACTACATTATTATTGTACACATTTTTCATTCTCTCATAAATAAGAAAAAGCTTTAGTCACCATATAAAACTCAAATATATTCAATCAGTCAGCTTTTTATTTTGGAATTTGTTACAATTTAACATTATATTCCCTACGAAATTTATTAATCACAGTTTCATTATTTTTGTAAACTGTCTTACCCCTTCTGTAATATCCAATTATTAAACAGAGTTACCTGAAAAAGAATTTTGTGTGCGTTGAAGACCTCGCGGCTAAAGATAATTTTTCGTTGAAAAATAAATAATATCCGTGTGGCGGAACTAATAAAATTTCAACAAGTATTATTTAATAAATAGACATATCGTTTTACTATTTAATCAGGTGCTACTAATAATCGTACAGCACGCCACTAAATCAACGATACCACTATTATTTCTTTCTCTCGTTGCCGTAGTAACGGAACGTTCATCTCTGCCCAGTGTGCATTATCTTTGCTCCTACATATATATATATATAAATCAAAATTCGCACACTTAAATCTATTTTGAAATCTAAATTTCTCTCATCCAAGTTCCAGAAGCAAAACTAGAGAGCCCCTTAGTTTCACGCTACACGAAAAACACTTTAGCTCCAGCTTGTTTATTGTTCCCTGACTGGGTACGAAGAAAAAGAACTTATTTCAATGAGTAATACTTTCCTTTAAGATCCTTTCAATAGTATTGTTCAGTTGCTTCCATTTTCCAAGATTTTAACTTCCAAATTAAGGTAGCAGGTAATAAAACGGCGATTTGACAATCTATAATTAAATTATTTATAAATTTCAATCGATTTAACCCCAACTATCTTATCGCTACTATAAATTGTAAGGAAGAGGAAAGGAATACATGGCACATGTTCGTCGATTCCATTCTGAAATAATTTTTACTCGACTGACATGTGTGAAATTAACGGACAATGAAAATTAAAACGTAGATTAAACTCAATTATATATATATTTGAATAATTAACCCAAAATAAAAATAGTACATCGATGGACTACATTTTTTACGATTTATAGAATACATACCAATTAAATTAATGAATCTGATTGATAATTATGATGTTAGGATAATATTTAAAACATTTAAATTTTATTCAATTTAAATTATGTTTTAAGTTCTAAAGATATATTACAAAATTTTGAGATTTAGAAAACCTGTTCTACAAGTCAAATAAAACGAAATACTCAAACTGGGATTGAACAACATTTTGATAATCTGAAACAACCCGATAAACCAATTATAGATAAGGGATGAAGCCGTCCCTAAATAATGGGAAGAAACGTCACTTGAACATATGTAATCTTTATAAATAAATATTCTGACCGTTGGACATTTTCTACGATAGCACGCGTCAACCGCGAAGACGTGTGGCGCAGACAGTGCCTGCACTGAACTTAGCCGCCAAGAAATTTCGCACACACACACACTGTAATTTGAATTAATGGTCAATATTAAAGAGAAAAATTTTGTATACTATTCGTTAATGTGAAAACACAAAAGGCGTATTTTAAGGAGAAATGTTAGAAGACGTATTGACCGTCTCATTTAACAAAAATAATGTAAATTTTCTTCATTTACTAAGAAACATATCTTTACAAATTTTTATGGTAATATGAAAATTAAATTGCTGAAAATAAATTATAATTCTAATAATAATAATAAAGACAGCGAAGTACAGATGAAGGATGTGATGATATAAACAACATACAACGCTTCTGGAAGCCTTTTACCTTTCTTCAGGTGCTAAGAAAACTAATAAACAAAAGAGCCTAGAGCGACACAAGTGCACAATTCAGTCGACAAAACTCTAAACATTTTGTATTTTTAGTTTTCGTAGCACCTGAAGAAAGGAACAAGGTTTCCAGGAACGTTGTATGGTGTTTATATCATCGCTTCTTTGGCCTGTATTTGGGTATATTTTTATTTATTAATTTTCTATGAGACGTATATTTTTCATTTTAAATTATAATTCTCTCGTAAGGAATATTTGATATTGAATAACATAGTTCTGTCGGCCATGGCCACAGTCGTAACATACTTGACAAAAGAGCCTAGAGCGATACAAGTGCACAATTCAGTCGACAAAACTCTAAACATTTTGTATTTTTAGTTTTCGTAGCACCTGAAGAAAGGAACAAGGCTTCCAGGAACCTTGTATGGTGTTTATATCATCGCTTGTTTGGTCTGTATTTGGGTATATTTTTATTTATTAATTTTCTATGAGACGTATATTTTTCATTTTAAATTATAATTTTCTCCTAAGGAATATTTGATATTGAAATACATAGTTCTGTCGGCCATGGCCACAGTCGTAACATACTTGACCTTTGTCTTTCGTTTTTTTCCTTTAGTGGACTTGAACCGCAAACTGTCAGTTGAATCTGTAAGGGTTAGGATCATCATTGAATTTCCGTGTTTTTCATCATAAGCAGAGCAATGAAATAAATTCGAAGATTAACTGAAATAATACGTTGCAGTGGCGGCGGTCGGCAGGTGCGCGCGAGTACCTGAGTGCTCTAAGCTAGCTAGAGACCTTGTGCCCGTGCACAATATTCGCAGGGCGCTGCAAGTCTTTGTGCAAATTGAAGGGAACAGGGGCCCCGGTGGTGCTCGTTAGGGAGCAATTTGTGGCGGAATTGTTGTTTAATTTTAGAGAAGAGGAGACGTTGCCGACGCTCTGTTTGCTGCAGCGGTGGCGGCGGCGGTGGGTCTGCAAGTCATTAGCGGAAATGGCTGAATCGGAAACTGCTTCCATGTAATAACAACAAAAAAAAAAGGTTACCGTTGCATTGCGACGACGACGGCGTTCTCTGTTTAGACAGTCGTCGCATTATTACGCAATTAGCGGTGAGAGATTCTTGTACTCCGGGGAAATTACGTCTCAAAATACCGAGGGGGGGGGGGGTGTCTTAAGAAACAGTCTTCGGTACCTATAAAAAACGGTTCGCGTTTTTTAACGCAAAACAGTGGAAGCATATTTTCAATTCACAACAGACAAACAGTAAAATACATCCTGACAGTCAATAATTTCAAACATGAGCGACGTAATCTAATTTTACAGCATCTATTACAAATTCTTTTATACTGCCTCTATTTAAAACCCCTGAAAATTAAAAATAATTTTTATTAACCTTACTGTATAAATAAATTTAGATATATATATATATATATTGTAATGCCTATTAATTAAGGCATTAATTGTAATTGATAATCTGAATTGTTAGAGAAACATTATTGACGGCGGTACCGAACACTACAAGCGACAATGAAGGAGAGTATTGTTGTCTGGGTTGGAAGAAGGAATAGCGCGCACAGAGACGGATGGAGAGTTCAGTTGGTGACGGATTTCAGTCGAGGACGGAACTAAAATTAATTCAGTTGGAAATCAGAGTTCGTTCGCATTAAGTCGTCGTGGAAGTATAGCTGTGAACAGACCAGAAGTAAAATATCCAAAAAGTATTTGGATACTTGTATAACAGCTAGAGCTATTTTTTTTACAAGTTGCAGTCTGCGACATAAATATTCAACGCTAAACATTTAGAGCGCAGAGTCTAAACTATTACATTCGTGATTTAGACCATTGTCTTCGATTGTGGCAGCCAGGCAACTGAATCCAGCAGCTAATAAAATTTGGAACGAGAGAATAACATTTCCTAAACGAACAGTGAACCATTTAGTCAAACTAAAAGTGTTATTAGAATCAGTGTTAAAAATGGCCTGTATATAAAGTGTGTGTGTGTGTACGAACGAGCCAAATTTGCCTGAGTACCGTAAGTTAAAATTTCACTAAATTCATACATGTAAACCAAATTAAAAGATAGTATGTCAGATATCGTTCCTTTCTTATTGATAAAAAAATTGTAAATTAGAAGCAATATTTGTAGGTTAATTTCGTCGACAATTAAATTTAGGTTTGTTAATTGATGAGTAAAATCTCTTTCTTTTAAATTTAATTTTGTGTTCTTTAATTATTGTGAACTATAGCCGTTATCAAACCCAGTTGAGACCCTGAGAGAATGAGATATGTTTAATTTGTATAATTGTTTAATTTTGGTAGTAAATTTGTTTGTTGTTAAATTTTTATCTTTTTATTTAAGCCACCTATTTGATTATTACAAAATGTTTCCACAACGTGTGGTACGAATGAATTCATTAAATTAAATAAATGTTTTTAATTTAATTATTACAATATATATATCTATATATATATATATATATATATATAATATCTCATTATTATTGTTGTTTTCTGTAAAAGAAAAGATACCGTTGGAGTATCTGTGACATTGCCGAGAGTTAGGAAGTATCTTGGGCGTTGCTATTAAAGAAGCACGTACTTTATTTCGTAAAAAAAGAGTAATATTATTGGTTTGGAAATTGTAAATAAATACATGTAAGTAAACTGCATCTAACCTTCCGCATCTCCCATTTATAATCCCTTCCTATGCTATTAAAGAGGAGTTGCCACCATGTGGATTACCCTCATGTAGCCTGTTACCTCCCAAATAAAGAAAAAAAATACTACAGTGTGCGATCGTCTGCGAGGGCTATTCTCTCGCAGGCAGAACCTTGTAGGGGAGACGGAAGGGGCTACATTTGGGGATGCCTTTTCCTCTCTCCATTTTTGAACTAAGGTTCCCACAAGCCGAGACACCTCGGCCTGGTTTTGAAAGGTGAATGTTCCCGGGTCACAGAACTTGAGCATACGGTAAGAGTTGTCCGCTATTCCTATTGGAATAGTCGGCCAGCTGTCTCCTAAACTGGTCGAGGCACAGGGTGAAGTAAATGCTGCGTCCCCACAGCAAACTCCTCTCCCGCTATCGGAAGGGTGTGGGACAAGTACCCAATGCCCTACCAACCTGATGAATGTTTTTCTAGGGTTTGTCCTGCATTACTTTTAGGCGAATGCCGGGTATGATCCTTAGTTAACCTTTGGCTACCTTCCTTTACCCTTCCGCATCCCCCTTTCAAATCCCTTCCTATGCTATTAAAGGGGACTTGCCATCATGTGGATTACCCTCATGTAGCCTGTTACCCTAAATAAAAATACTACAGTAAATTACTAAGCGTTTAAAATATTAAGATCGCGACATAATAAGCAGACAAATAAGAAACAAAAATAAGTGCTCCTGATTGGTGATCCGGTTTTAGCTTTGATTTTGAGTTCGACAATGCCGTGGCTCTTGCGTGTTTTTAACTACATGTGAAGAGCAACAAAGGATTGAAGAAACGTAATGTGGTATATTTAGCACTATTGCCTGTTATTTACCTAATTAGTATACATTAGCACAGTCATATTTCATTTTCTTTTCACCTTTAATTAACCCTTCCGAGATTACCACGTCGAAGTAATTTCTTTCAACCCTTCAAGGGGAAAGTCGACCTAAAAGTAATTTTTTTTGACGTAGGATGAATTGTAGAAAAAAAAGGAAGAAGTGGGTGTGCTTTATAAATATGCCTTGCAGCGCCACGTTTATTTGATCAAACTGCTCCACAATTCCTTTTCCACTCTCGTCTTATTAACTAAAGTCAAGAAAACTGTCGACGCACAGGCAATGGAAACTGTATCCAAGAATGAATTTTTGGAACAATTCAGTATTTTTTTTGAGAAATAAAACAGTCTTTGTCAATTGAAGAAGGAATTTTTTACACTTAAAATTATATAACAGACAAAAAAATATATATAAAAAGACTGAATTTTGTGTTTTATTCTTTTCCCAGTGATATTTATATAAATTTCATTGAAAAAAGGTATTTTGCAGTACTGCGACTTTTTAGGATAATTTTCATTCCAGTACATTAATAATTACTTTAAATTAGGGAGCTTTAAAAAGGATTGTAAGGGTACTTTTGGTAGCAAATAGAAACTGGCAAGGAATTATTTTTAAAATAATTAAAATGCGTCAACCGTATGAGGATTAAAAATTTTCTTCCAAAATACTATTTTATATAAACCGGAATATAAGTGTGAACAAGAAATTAAATTGATTTTTAATCAATTAAACGGGGATAAACTTTTATATAAATTACTGAATGGATTCCTTTTTAAA
The DNA here is from genome assembly GCA_037074705.1 of Zhengitettix transpicula. NCBI lineage: Eukaryota > Metazoa > Arthropoda > Insecta > Orthoptera > Tetrigidae > Zhengitettix > Zhengitettix transpicula. Next base: position 55,706,481 of record CM073596.1, on the reverse strand, counting down.
TTAAAAGCTTCGTGAAGGTTTATAACTTAATATATATATATATATATATATATATATAATCATGGCTAATTTATTCTAAAATATATTAAGTACTAGAAATTACATTTAATTTTTAATGAGTCACGTTTAAAATGAACTTGTTTTAGTACAAATGAAATACACAACGTTTCATCTGGACAGTTTGGGGCCTCATTAGGTGTAACATACACATTCTTTTTTTCTTTTTAGAGTAACAGGCCACATGAGGGTAAACCACGTGTCGTGGAAAATCCCCTTTAATAGCATAGGAAGGTATTTGAAAAGGAAGGGTAGAGGAAGGTAGCCAAGGGTTAACTAGGGCTCCCGGGCTATAGTTTAAGGATCCTACCCGACATTCGTCTAAAGAAATGCAGGGAAAACCTTAGAAAAATCTGCATCGGGTAGGTCGGGCATAGGGTACTTGTCTATCGCCCTTCCGATAGCGGGAGAGGAGTTTGCTACCCGGCATTCGCCTAAAAGTGATGCTGGACAAATCCTAGCAAAACCTGTGAATTTGGGCACTGGGTACTTGTCGCACGCCCTTCGGATGGCGGCAGAGGGGGTTTGTTGTGGGGACGCAGAATTCCAACATAAACAATCATAAACAAAAATTATATAATACAATGATTATATATCTAAACTGCATAAAATAACTGTTATGATTAAAATAAAACAGATATTCCTTACTGTGTCAAATAATAATATATTTTCTACCCACTAAACTGTCCCCGGGAATGATTATATTACATTGTTCTGAGATTCGTAACTATTGAGGTCCACATAATTTTCCTTCGGCTGTAAATGTAGAGTACGAAATGTTTTCTCTATTTATTCAGGGAAACATGCAAAAAAATTTTAAGAGAGACGAATAAAACTTACGCGTAGTAAGATGATACTGCATTGCGTAAACTTTCCGCAGTTATAAAAACGACCGCTTGAGCAGTAGTCGAAGCAAAAAAAAAATTGAAACTAATGTATTCCCAAGGTGCAGCAAGGAAAACATTCCAGAAAGGCTGTTATACGTAGGAAGACGAGGACCGCGCCTTCGTCGGTGGATTCATCTCTTCGCTCTCGCTCAGAGACGTTTTTAGAGTTGGAACGACGTCTGCGTTATACGTTAAATCTTGCAGTTAAAAGTTTCCACACAACCTTTGCTTCCGACTTCGTCGTTTTGTTATCACAAGGGACACACGATCCCCCTCCTCCTCCTTCACCAGACTTATGCAGATTGGAAAAATAAAATAAAAATTGAAGTTTATTATTCCGCCAGATTTGATACTCTTCAGAAGAAATTTATGAATGATAATGTGGGAAAGAAATGCAGCACACAATGTACTTCTTTATAATTCCATAAGGTTATTATTCACTTAAAAAATATATTCATGACCTACCGCTAGACTGCATGTCGTATAGAATGACTGACGGATTTTTGCGTGACTTTAAATTGACAAACGTCTTTATATCATTAATTTAATATTTAAAAATTTTTGGAATATCAGTTCAACAAATTTTAAAATAAATTGGAACGTAAATATCCCGGACTTACTCCTAAACGCAGCGTGTGTAATAAGGTGGCTTTGCTTGTTTGTTTTTCCCTCCCCCCCAGCCCGTTTACTCGAGAATCAAGACTATTATTATTTTTTCCTTTCTCTCTCTTCTCCGGGAATAGGAAGTTGACGAGGTGTGAGCCGGGGAAGCTCTTCTCGTCGCTAAGAGGTGCTTTCTATTCACTACTCCACCGTCTTGTAGACTTGAGTTGGAAGAAGACTGCCTAGTTGTAGAAACGCTCCCTAATTGAACAGACTTTTTTTTTCGTTTCGTCGAACAGTAAGTGGGAGGGAAAAGTTTTGTATATAGGGACAAGGACAGGGACAAATCCATCAGTCTACCAAGTTCTTCGAGGAAAATAAGATGGGGGAAAAAAATACAAATCCTGAGATTACTATACAGCAGTGATAAGAGCATTAATAATTACATATTTCAGGGCGTTGATATTTCCAAGGAGTAATGTTATATAAGCAACTATAATTATTATCAAAGATGAAGGTTTTTCAGGCTCTTAAAGAGCAATTTTTAAGTACTTTTTGGTGGTCACTGTCGTGAATTTTTGCAGACATTTTACCAGTTAGCGTTAATCAGATGCTTAGGGTGCTAAATAAAACTCCATCAAGACAAAGACGTTTTGGTTTTCAAAGACTATATATATATATATATTGTAATAAAAAATAGCGGTACCACGTAAATAAAATAAAGATACCAATTTAAACAAACAATTATCATTTATTAAAACACAATTTTCAATTACACAAATCTGATGAAATTTTTATAAATCAAGACAATTTTATTTACCTAGAAAACATTTTAAATAATTGGACTCGGTACCCTCAAGGTCTTTTCTGGGTTGATAAGGAAACGGTACAAAATGTTACAATTAAACAAATACAGTTACAATAAATGAAAAACGAAATGATTGAAACGAAATAATTGAAATGATTGAAACGAAAGTAACGAAATGAAAGTAACGAAATCTGACACTTTTTACCCTTTATTAGCAATTTACAATTATTAATTCAGAAAATTAAACTTACACGCTCTTTGGTCCACACACTCACTTCATACAGGTTTAAAAGTCCCCAGGCTGCACTCACACTCTTGACGACGTCACCCTATCGACGAATTTAAACAACGCTGCTTTCAGACAGACCTCCACGATGAAACTCCCCCCTGTTGACGACTGATGTCCAGCTGATTACTCTCGGCACTGCGTCCGCCCTACGGACCTGCACCAGTGATTCTCCCAGCTGACACGTCCGTCTCCTCTCCAACACGAAATGATAATGACTGCCTTCTTATTTATATCCCGGCTCCCAGATATTCCCTTGCTTTCCCAGTTGTTTTGAAATTACATGTTCGCCAAAACAAACACCATCTGTTAGCTTTCTCCCGCTCCGAGAGCCACTTAATCAATTACAATAAGCATCTCCTTTTAGTATGATTGCCCCGTCCATCTGTTATGATGCCTTTCAGGGTTCCGTCGGTCACACAATTAGCCCTAAGAGCTGCCAATATGCCCCAATTATTTGTCCTTACCTTCTCTAAAAGTCCAATTATCCGTCATTTTATCATTATTTTTAATATGTACCAACCATTTAAGGATCCCCAGTCTCAGTTTGTAAACAACTCTGATAAAATATGAACAGAAAACATGTTCTTCTTTACAGTTTATTACAATATATATATATATATATATATATATATATATATATATATATATATGAAGAAACTAGATGGAAATCTCCTGAGTTAAAATTCAGTGTGGGAAGAGTAGGTAGATGAAGCATCTCGAGAAAACGTGGTAAAGCTCTTGTGATTTCAACTATATTGTAAATAATAAATAAATTGTTTTAAATACATTCTCATTAAGTTATATATAATTTAACGTTTTCTTCAACAGACAGTATTTTATGGCCTTAACTGAGGACTACTAAATAACCCATGGTAAATGGCGTTCTTCACAATGCTTCATGCACCATAATATGAACACATGCATGTTCCAGTCGCCTCGCTTGACCTGAAGTTATGACGATATTCTATTCAAACTGTCGAGGCACGACATCAATAATATATTCGTATCGGACCGAAATTGACATGCAGACTGTTTGTCGCGGACGCTTTGATTGAATATACCTTATGGAGAGAGCATAAGAGAAATAATTTATAACAGACCGAGTGCATATTCAGCGAATATCAGATGACGTAGCTGATGTGACTGACACACAAATATCTACTCATACTCTTGCATTGTCAATATACATTTAAATAAAATAAATTATAACAGAACTTAATTGTAATTTTACTCCTGAAGTACTCCAATCAGAGAAAAAACTGAGTTTTTTTTAAAAAAAATATGTTTTAAATTTCATCGTAATTTTTTTCGGTTCAGTAGGATGGTGTTTTTGGGATTTATTTAAAAAGAAGGAAGATAATTATAATTATATCAAGCCTGCGAGAGGCACCTCGGCCTGTTCTGAGAGGTGTATGTTCCGGCGTCACAGACCTTGGGCATACGGTAAGAGTTGTCCGCTATTCCTATTGGAATAGTCGGCCAGCTGCCTCCTAAATTTGTCGAGGCACGGAGAAGAGAATGCTGCGTCCCCACAGCAAACTCCTCTCCCGCAATCGGAAGGGCGTGGGACAAGTACCCAATGCCCGACCTACGTGATGCAGGTTTTTCTAGGGTTTTCCCTGCATTTCTTTAGGCGAATCCCGGGTAGGATCCTAAAAATATAGCCTGGGGGCCCTAGTTAACCCTTGGCTACCTTCCTCTACCCTTCCGCATCCCCCCTTTCAAATCCCTTCCTATGCTATTAAAGGGGAGTTGCCCAACGTGGATCACCCTCATGTAGCCTGTTTCCCTAAATAAAAAATTATAATTATAAGTGGTACATTACAAGTCCGCAAATAACCAGACCGCGTTACTCACGATATCACAATTTGTGCTCCTATCGACATTATTTCTGCGGCGACTGCCCGTCGTTTGGGCTTTCGAGGTAGCTTCAAAAACTATGGTGGCTGAAATAAATCTCGTCCACTTTTAGAAACTGAACATGTATGACGTTACATAGCCACTAAGAGGGGGACGTTTTCCCACCTGCCTGTCTATCACTTATGTTTCTTGCCAGTTGTTCCAATGACCGGAGGACGGGCGGAGTCTTTACATTCATCCCGTATATTTCAATCTTTCTATATTTTCATTTCTGTCTTACGAACACCTTATTCAAATTTGTTAGTCGTTTTGTGATTATAATATAATTTTTATAATACTATACTGTCGTATACAACATCTTGTACTGTCAGTATCGTGACGCTCGAGCTCCTCAACGATGTCCTTGACATTCGTAAGAGGATCGGTCATGTCAGGACGAGACAGGACAGAAGCGTCGGTTACTCTTTCCGTAATCCACCGTCGAGACTAAGAAGAAGAGTAGAGAGAGAGAGAGGGGGGGGGGTAGCTTTAGCGAAGGAGGGAGAAAAGGGATGAGAACGTCATCCACGAGGAAACGGTAATCCTCCTGTGACGGCGGCGGTCGTGTAAGGCGTCTTACGGACGTCGCTCTCGCTAATTCGCTGCTTAAGGCGTCCTCTCTAACGTAACTCAAAGTGCCACTTCTAGTTTCAATAGATGCTCCTCTGCATAACCTGTTAAAATCGTCATTAGTTACGGATGTAACAATTAATTTCACGGTTCAGGTCCCCTTAAAATTATCTCCCAGTCCCACTACTGATATTCCAGTTTCTGACTCTCAATTGGTGACAGAATTTGAAGAACTGTAATAAGCAATTTTTTTTCTTAAATAGTACAGAATGGGAACCGAATGAAGGTGAATACACAGTACCACGAGTGAGTTCCCCATCCGCCATGTATATTTTGTTCTACAAGGGGCAAATTAGGAGGTCACTCATACGTGTCTGACACACAAAATGTTTACAAGTGAGTTGGCTACGTCCTCCATTGTTTAGACTTAGCCCCTTAAGTGTTGGTGAACTGGTACTCCCACTGGGAAGGAATTTTTTCAGGGGATAATGGATATATTTAAATAAAGGCGAGTGTATCTAAGGACAAGCACAGTAGTAGGGAAATAATTTAAGGATTACAAAGACACTCCACCCAGCATTGGCTATGAATAGGCGGGAAGATGCCATTATGAGGTTTTAAATCCATCTTAATATTTTGACCAATGAGTATTTGTGAAAGGCAATAACAGTACATTGTATTATAATTACTTAATGCATTTTATTTGATTTTGTTTTAACTGATATTAATAGCTCACTCTATCCCTCCCAATCTGAGTATACATAAAAAAACAACGTTAAACGATTATTTATTAATTTATTTTTGACCAATCAGAGTTTGGTGTCGAATATTTACTCCTCCCTTCACTTGCTGTGATACGCATTAACACGGCATTTAGAATGATATAGATTAATTTATTCCGTATAATTTACTTTCCACTAATCAGGGTTGAGTATTAAGAATATTCTACCTCTCGTAATATCCAGTAATAACTCTTTAAACGGTCACTGATTTAATCTACCCTTTTTTTTACCATTCAGATTCATGTACCACAAAGTCACTCCACCTCGCACTGGCCGTGTGAATAGACGAGACGCCAACATAATGAAAATTTCAAACCCATCTTCATATTTTGACCAATCAGATTTGAGTATTTGTGAAAGGCAATAACAGTAAATTATTACTTACTGCATCTTCTTTAATAAATGTTTTAACTAATTTCAATAACCCTCTCTATCCATCTTAGGCTGAGGATACGTAGTAAAGCTTCACTGAACGGTGAGTTAATAATTTTTAACGCCAAATTTCTTTGACCAACGTGAATTTAGCATGACATAGTTACTCCTCCCCTCACTTGCTGAGATCACGTGGTAACACATGATGTAGTAAGTTTATTGCGTATAATTTATTTTTCACCAATCAGAGGTGCGCGTGAAGAATATTCTAGCTCTTGTAGGCTGATAATACGTAGTAATAACGCTTTGAACTGTCATTTTCGTCTCCAGAAGTTTCTTGACCAATCAGCGCTGCGTATGACGAAGCCACTCCACCCCGCACTGACCGTGATTAGGAGCGTTTGAATACATCTTAATGTTTTGGCCAATAGAAATTGAGTATTTGAAAATCATACGAAATGTACAGAGATTGTGGTTATTAGCCCTACGTTATTGAGTTACTTGATCCTCCTTCGTTGTTTCACTTATTACATATGAATGCGTGTTTAAAATGGAACTTAACCGCTCACCGCAAAGAGAATAGAGAGGATTATTAATTACTTTTAACTTAAATATTTTTTAATATCCACTGTTGGCAACATAATTTACTTCACTCCAAAGTGGCAGTCATAAATCAGTATGTAAATTTAATTCTTTAATTTAAATAATTGGAGGAACGGAAGATTTGTGACAGCTTATGTTTATTATTTCTTAACAGTGTCCATTACCGTAATTTCAATTCGTTCAGTTTTTAAATGGATGAATAATTGTCTTGCTCGTTAACAAAAATTTAATCTATTGTTCTGAGATTAATCTAAAAAATAATGTCCGGATGTAGAAACAAAATTGGATTTTGTTTCTTACGTCATTCTTACTGTAACACACTCGAGAAACATGATGCCTACTCGTTTATTTTTTCTTCCCATTTCCATGGAATCTTATTCAGCCGCAAGTGCGGTTACAATTCTCAAATATTTTTCCGTTATGTGCTGTGTCGTATTTGATCTGTGGCCATGTCGCTCTCATCCCCAGTGGTAGCAGCGTCGAAAACGACCAGGTTTAATATTTGCTGCGGCCAGATTCTCGTCTCTCAAAACTTTGCGTGCATTCTTCACAACGCATCGTCCCTTTTCGCTCCGACCTTATTCTGCTGTACTACCATAGTTGCGTATTGATAATATTCAATCCTTTACAGAAATGACAAAAACGTAATAATTTGTGTTACTGTGTTATTTTCCTTTAACCTTTTCTTGACCAATCAGTGTTCGTATCAACTCCGATTGGTCAAGAAACTGCTTGGGAAGAAAGTGACCATTTAAATAGTTATTACTACGCATTATTAGGCTACGACAGGGTAGAATATTTTTAATACGCATTTATCATTAGTGAAAAATTAATCTACATCAGTCAAATGCCATGTTACTACGTGATCCCAGCAAGTGAGAGGAGGAGTAAATATTCGACCCAAAGCTGTGATTGGTCCAAAATTTGTTGGTTGTCAATTTAAAAAGTAACATTTTATTGATGTGTCACCACGTATCCTCAGGCTGGGGGGGGGGGGCATAGAATGGGTTATTAATAGGAGAACAGTTAAATCAAAACGAACAGGAATTTAATAAAAGATAAAATGAACGTCTGATCAGAAATTAATAATAAAAAAGGTAGTCAAATACAGAAAAAATAAGGGATACTCGAAATACCACACAACGTTTCTGGGATTCTTGTTCCTTTGTTCAGGTGCTAAGAAGAGCCAATAGAGACGAAATTTCACTAGTCAGTTGACGAAACCTGAAGAAAGTGACAAGGATCTCAGAAACGTTTTGCATTTTTTTGCATTTGGCTATCTTTCTCGATATTAGTGACATTTTGTGTTCTGATTTTTAGCAGGTTACTCATTTGTTTGCAGTTATGAGAAATAATAAGTTTTTATCGACATTCTATTTGGATGGTGGCAGTAGATAAGGATTTAAATTTGAATAGTTTTCGGAAAATATACCAAATTCAGATATTTACATAAAATTAAATAAAACAATTTGTAAAATTAAATCACGAAAAACCCTGCCTCACCCAAAAATATTTTGAAATATTTGTGGACTCATACATTTTGAGAGAAGGATAATAAGAGCAACGTTATCGTTGAAGAAACCGCCGGGAATAATTAGCATTATTATTTCACTCCAAAAGCTATTCCCGTTCCTAGGAGATGTTTCATTCCAGCGATTATTGATGCGACGCAGGTGGCGGCCGGTGACGGACAGAGCGACGCGTCGCGTCTCGACGCCGTGAAATATCAGAGCGACGCTTGTCACGAGCAGCTGACTAACAACCTCGCAGGTCCGGCCATGACGAATGGCTGCAGGTGGCCGGTACTTTGTAACACCACCCACCCAGCAACTGGCGCAATTTAGGAACTGGCAGCTGCGCTCGAAGGTGGGCGGCGGCCTGGACCTGACGTCGCAAACAACAAATAATACGGCACTGCCTGGGAAACGTTAACTAATAGCCGGCGCCTAAGCTCACCAATAATTTCGGGAAATTTATTTTCGCTGAGGTGCCACATGCATGCATGCTGGCAGATATTTCTAATAAGAAATTTGCCTTGAATTATATAAGTCGGCGTGTAAATAATTCATTGTGGATGGACTTTCTCTTATTATTCAAAACGGGACCAAAACGACGGTAACGTCCAGATTAATATCAAAAGTCGCGTCAATCCATAAGTACTTTTTTGTAGGTGTAGCCAGTCTATGTATAGACTAATATGACAACTCCCCTCTTGTAGCATAGGAAAAGGAGTGAAAGGGGGGAAGCGGAAAGGTAGAAGAAGGTAGCCAAGGGTTAACTAAGGCCCCGGACTATGGTTTAAGTATCCTACCCGGCAATTCGCCTCAAAGTAATGCAGGGAAACCCCTAGAAAAACCTTCATCAGGTAGGTCGGGCATTTAGTTCTTGTCCCACGCCCTTCCCATGGCGGAAGAGGAAGTTTGCAATGGGGTCGCAAGCTTTGCCCACTCCATTCTTTGACCAGTTTAGGAGGCAGCTGGCCGACTATTCTAATAGGAATAGCAGTTTTTTTATAGGGCAAGAGGCTACATGAGAAAAATCCACGTTGGGAAACTCCCCTTTAATAGCATAGGAAGGGATTTGAAAGGAGGGATGCGGGAGGGTAGAAGAAGGTAGCCAAGGGTTAACTAGGGCCCCTAGGCTATAATTTAAGGATCTACCCGGCATTCGCCTAAAGAAATGCAGGGAAAACCCTAGAAAAACCTGCATCAGGTAGGTCGGGCATTTAGTACTTGTCCCACGCCCTTATGATGGCGGAAGAGGAGGGGATATGGGGTCGCAGCTTTGCCCACTCCATTCCTTGACCAGTTTAGGAGGCAGCTGGCCGACTATTCTAATAGCAATAGCGGAAAAATGCAGTGTTAATAAATGCGTCAATAATATTTTAACTGAGAGAAATGAGTTTTCAAAAAACCCAGTCAAAAATCATTAAATAGTAAATGTTTTATTAAATTTTGAGGAAAAGGTTACATATTTATGTCATATCCTTTTTGACTAACGACAAGTTTATAATTTTTGGATATGCATTTTTATTTTAACGAACTTCCTAGAGAAAAAAAAATATTTTTTTCTACAATGTTACCACAGTCGCAAAGTTTAAGCCTTTCCCGCAAAATATTGAATTTTATTTTTTTAAATTACAAGTCGGTTAACACTTTGGAGGGCTTTGGTAATGAGTCGTTGAGTATAACCGTCACTCCTCGCGGAGGAATCTTCTTGTAAAATTGCCTGACTCTCTTCAGCTTGACCTGCTCTTTTCTCCTTGACATGGCATGGGATTATGCTAGGTTATGCTGTGTTGCGTGCGTGTGCGTCTGTGTGTTGGTCGATGTCAATGTTTACAGTCTCAGGTGCCGTAGCTGGAGCCAGTACTAACGCGTAATTGATTTATGCAACTACAAATAGAGCCCGTTGCCATGCTGTAATGCCGTCAAATCCTAGCAACCTTGTGGCTTGGATGAGGAATTTGCAAATAGCCGAGACCATCAATTTCATCATTCAAATTACACTACGGAACAAAATCATCTCTTGTTTTTTTTTAAAAAAAAATTGTGTTTTGCACTGGCGATTTTCTGGGGACTTTTTAAGATTTAACATATACCACTTGAGTTAATCAATAATGGAATAACTGATCAGTACACAGTAAAAAATTGTTTAATGTTGGTTGTCGGTTATGATTTAATCTTTGTCACCTCGTTGCTGTTGATGTCAGAGATTCAGGTGATTGAATTCAACAGCTATCAGGACCCCGACGTCGGGGGCTCACGAGAGGAGATTTAGAGGGATGGCCCTGCAAGGGTTGAAATACCGCGGCATACGCTTGCAACAATCATGGTGATTTACAGACCGAGTGCATTTGCAAATTGCTACATGGCCACGCTTTAGCATCAACATTGATTAGACGTAAATATTTGAGCAGGTCGCGTAGAACGATTGCCTTCTGGTTAATTGCCCTGGAAAACGTGAAAGCATACTTAGTCGAGTATCTCTGTCTGTATGTGTTTGTGTGTTCGTTATGCAGTCGGATGTGACGTACGCGTGGTGCACGAAAACATTATAGCGTGTGTGTGTCCCTTTCCCTTCAATGTTTCATCCGGCTTTGTACTGTTTATATTCGATGGCAGCAGTTACAAATGCTGACAATTTGTATCTATAATGCAACGGCGAGCTGTAGAAACTCTAACCTGGCGGCAGGTGCGTTCAGCAAGGGAATCGTCCAGGATTTACGAAACATTAAATGCGATTTTAGGTCCGAAAGTGTATCTCAGAAAATTTACGGGATGTAAAATCCACCTCCATGAGACTCAGATGCACAGAAATGTTCAATTTCCAAGAAATTCCGACCACGGCGTCTGAGTGACGTCATCGTGACGTGGGCTCTCCCTCGCAACGCCCACACAATTACTGGAAAATGAAATCAAACGTAACCAACTAAAAGAGAAAACTTTCGCTGCCGTTTCTAACATACAAAGCGAGGGAACGAAGTAATTTACTAAATCTCTACTTGTGAAACAATGAATACCCTGAATACTGGCAATTCATCTTGGTCAGAGTTCCTGGAAATTCTTACCTGCCCTCAGCGTCGTTGCTTGTTACCGGCATAAGAAGGAAATGTAAATGCAGCCTTGACCTTACTAATGAAGAATACACACTAATTTTCAATTTTCAATTCCCGAGGAACGCATCCTACAATTAGCCGTGAGGACAAATCAGGTCCAGCGGAAGAACTAAAAATGATTAACTATTATATTCCTCTTTGCTTTGATTTAATTGATATTCTATTGCTATTAATAGCCCATTCTATCCCTCCAGGCCTGAGGATACAATAAAATGTTATTCATTAATTTGACAACCAATAGCTTTTTGACTAATCAGAGTTTAGGGTCGAATATTTAGCCCTCCCCTCAGTTACTGTGATCACGTATTAACACGACACGAGACTGATATAGACTATTTATTCAGTATTATTAATTTTTCAGTAATCAGATTTGTGTATTAATAATATTCTACTTTACTCGTAGCCTAATAATTCGTAGTAATAACTCTTTAATTTTTTTTGCGTATTACAAAGTCACTCCACACATCATTGGCTATGAATGGACGCCATTGTGCGGTCTGGAATTCGTCTTAATATTTGGACCAATCAAAATTGAGTATTTGTGAATAAGCAATGGCAGGACATTATACGATTATTACTTATTGCATCTTCTTTAATTATGTTGGTTTGATATTAATAATCCTCACTATCCATCTTAGGCTGAGGATACGTACTAAAGCTTCACTGAACGGTGAAGTAATAATTTTTATCACCAACATTTTTTGACCAACGAGAGTTTAGCAAGAAAGATTTACTCCGCCCTCGCTACTGGCTGTTATTATGTAGTTATTATATATTTAATGCTTTTTAATTATTATATCGTTCTTTATTTTGTTTTAACTATATTCTATTGGTATTAATAACCTATTATAACCCTCACCGTCTGAGGATATGTTGTGACACGTTATTAAACACCTTCTTGACCAATCAGAGTTTAGCATGACATAGTTACTCCTCCCCTCACTTGCTGTGATCACGTGGTAACCCGGAATTAGACTGATGTATATTAGTTTATTGCGTATAATTTATTTTTCACCTATCAGAGGTGCGTGTGAAGAATATTTTACCTCTCGTAGACTGATAATAACGCTTTAAACTGTCATTATCTTCTCCAGAAGTTTCTTGACCAATCAGCGCCGCGTATGACAGAGCCACTCCACCCCTATTGGCCGTGATTAGGAGCTTTTTAATCCATCTTAATGTTTTGGCCAATAAAAATTGAGTATTTGAAAATCATACGAAATGGACAGAGATTGTGTTTGAGTATTAGCTTTACGTTATTAAGTTACTTGACCCTCCTTCGTTTTTTCACTTATTACGTATAAATACGTATTTAAAATGGAACTTAACCACTCACACAAAGAGAATGGATGGGATTATTAATTACTTTTAACTTAAATATATTTTTGAATATCCACTGTTCGCAACTGATTCTTGTTTGATAATAATAACCCACGCTATCTATCGCAGGCTTAATAAAGGTCATAACACTTCACAGTGACGTAGCGTTGGTTTCTGTCGACCAAATTCTCCGCCTACTTATTATGGTATTTAAATCCAAAATGTTTCCAAGATTTACAGAAATTCTCTCCCACCGCGATTTGTATGTTTAACAAGAGTCGAACATGTACACCATAGAAAAATTTATAGTAACCGAGTAAAAATATACAACAGCAATCAAATTTATGATTGGAAACGTAAATGACGTCACCGATTCACGATGAGCTTTGTTGCCTTTCATCCGACGTGTGTATGTGTGCGGGATCTGTTCCAATAGATAGAGGGATAGACTCCGAGGGCGGCTAGCCACAGTGTCTCTAATTAACCTTGGCTCAGTACCTTACCAAATACAGCACACTCCCTTGATTACACAGACGTCCCCCGACGATCTCTGCGACGAGGGTGGAAACGCCATTGCTCACGTCAAGGCCCCCCCGTCACATTATTTTCTGTCAAACAACTTTACACTGCTGCCGTATAACGAAGGAGTTTATCACATTTAAAAGACCCCATAGAGAAGAAATGGAAATCTTCTAAAAAAATTACAAATATATAAACAATGCAACGACAATAAAAAACGGGAGTAGAATGAAAGTGACGGATCAATGCCAGTTTGATATACGAGTAAAGTAGGCCTAATTAGAGAATGATATATATATTTAATAAATTATAAAATGTACTTAAAAACCGTGAATAAATTAATTGGTTATAAATATAGTAGTAAATTTCAAGGAGAAATGAAAATGATTGAAATAAGTGAAGTAATATGAAGAGAATTATAAAGAATGGTAAGGTTGGTATAATAAATAATTCTTGCAGAATTTATTAGAATTATTTTTATAATATAAAAAGTAATCCACATGACTTTCTGAAAATAGTAGTGATATGTGAGAAGAAAAAAATGGTTAAAATAAGTGAAGTAATACATAAAAAATTAAAAAAAATTGAAGATACGAAATTACTTTATTTGAATTTATTAAAATTGCTGTTATTTGCATTCAATTAATCTACATTTTAAATTAATACATATAATTTTAATCTATCATATTTCAGACGCTTTTTCAAATAATTATTGTTTTCAGACGAAGAAAAGCTGTTGCTGGATAAAATGTCAATTCTGGTTGAACTAAAAAGCAGTAGTATAGTGATTGGAGAAATTTAAATATATTATTTTAAAATTAAAGAAAGGAAGAACATATATGAGAACGAGCGTTGATTATAGAAATTGATAATGAGATCTGACAGAATTAAAGAAGAAAATGGACGATAATGTAGATAATTTATAAACGACAATGGAATAAAAATTAGATAATTAGGATAATCCGCATTGTGCCTACTTCCATATAGGAAGAAAGAACAGTGTACCAAATGGTTCTTTACATCCTCCTGGCTATTGCTTAACAGTTATATTCAGCATTGATGTAGGGAAACCCGCAGATAAACCTGCAGCAGGTAATTCGGGCTCTCGGTACTTGTCCCACGTCATTCCTACATACATTTTTTTCAGGATTACAATAATCGACCAGATTTGGTGGCAACTGGTCTGTGACCCCGAAGAATAAAACACTAGAACCTAACCTGTGCATGTCAGGGTTTATAGGAACTACTCGTACCTAGCATCAGGGATCTTTTCTACACCTATTTCATTATTTATTTCCTAAAATTTAAAAACATTTATTGAGTAAAATTTTAACCTAGATAAAGCAATCTAACTTAATCTCAGATTTCTGTGTGTTAAAACAGTGATAAGCTATATATTCCATGGCGAATATCGTAAAACAAATGTCAACGTGGTCTCGAAGATACGTAGAAGTTTTTGATTTTCCGCTGGCTGATGGAATTTTAGGTCAGAAATTAACGAATTACAAGGGTGAAAGCTCTCGTGAGTGTGTGTGTGTGTGTGTGCGAGCTTGTGCCAGAACAGAAGGAATAACTTTATCACCTACGGATCATAACTCGATTAAAACTTTTTCAATAAGTCACGCGAAGGTTTGCCTCGGGAGCTGAACTACTAAATTGCCTTAGCTTCTTTTTTTTTAACTCTCCCACACTCTGTAAAAGTTATTCCATTTTAACCGATAGGTAATAATTCTCTTTCCTCCTCCAGTGCAAAAGTCGCTTTACAAATTTCCTCCCCCCCCCCCCCCTCGGAAAGTATAAATTTCGCTTTGATACACTTGTCCATTTTCCGCTTTCTCAGTTACGAAATAGGTCTACAAGTCACTTCCGAGTCGTCAGTTTCCTGAAATTCAAGTCAAACCAGAGATCCTGACAAACGATTGTTCTTCACAATTTTTCATACAGTCACAACTTCACACTAATAGAGAACGTAGAAAGGAACAAGACTTCCGTTATAGTAACTGTAACGAGAAGAATATTAATGCGCTATATACTATACCACCGTTATTTAGAATATCTTAAATAAATGTATTTCATATATAATGAAAAATCATAAAAATAATTATATTATTTATGTAAATAAGTAGACAATTAGAAGAAAAAAATTAAAGACAAAAATAAAATGTATGTAACGTCACGTGACGCAAGAAAAAGCTACTAAGATTGCACTAACGTATTAATTTTGACAAAATTATAAATGAATCTGTATCTTACTTACATTAAAATTTAATTAATGGAAATTGACCATACGTTGGAATTTATTTATTTATAAATTAATTAATTTATAAATTAAATATAAATTTATTTATAAATTAAATATAAATTTATTTATAAATTTATTTATAAATTAAATATAAATTTATTTAATAAATATAATGTTTAATAAATGTAATATAATGTTTAATAAATATAATATAATGTTCCTTGTTGTCAGAATATATTTAAAAATTATTTCTATTCAGAGTGAACTGAAAGGTAACTAAAATAAAATTATATAAATTTGAATGTTTTTAAATAAATTCTGCCTTATAACCGTTTGCACGAATTATAGATATTTTAAAACTTAATTTTGTCGCTTAATTGGCTACATATTTTACCTAATTAGCTTTCATATTATACATATGTTTTTATGTATAATTTTTCTTTCTGTATAATTAGAAATCAGGTTATAGGTTAATTACTGTACTAGGAAACCCTACTTTTGTTTTCCATTATGACCGTTACGGACGGTTCCTTTTGAAAGGAATATTCGAATTGCTGAAGCACGCATTTTGTAAAATCTTTCAATAGCTTCGGCACAGCTTCATTAAAATACGTGTGTCGTTTCGCAGACGAAGTGGACATTATATCGGAATTAAAAATCAAAGTTAATTTGGACGAATGCGTGGTTGTTAACCCTGTTTGTGAAATTATTCCAGATACAGAGACGTCGAAAAGGCACACTTTTGCTGTTGTTTTTCTTCGCCCGTGTGTGTGTGTGTGTGTGTGTGTGTATGTGTGGTAAATGCGTACGAGTTGGTGGTCATCGCATGAATCTTCAAGAATCCACCAAAATTAATTTATATTTCCGCGCCGATGACTTTACGAGTATCACCTGCTCGTCCATGTATGGGGGGGAACGAGATGGCAACAGGAGTGAATATATTTTAAAAGTGAGGGACGATTCGCGAGTTCGTTTCTCTTTGCCTTAATTAGATTATTCACAAGCCCACGAATTAAAACGCGAAAGCGGGGTCAGTGCGACGGAAGGAATAAATGGCGGCGAGGGGGTGGAGGTGGATGGGATGGGTGTGTTGCTTGCTCGTTGAATGCCCCTGAAATCCAACTAAAGCCGAGGGTAAGTGCCCCGGGCAGCCAGAACGTGCGGACTAGGTCTTCCCTCGGATTTACTTTTAATTACAAACCTCCCGCACAGCAAGCGACATTTAAACATTTGCTTTCTTGATTGTGTAAGCAAACAGGTGCTAAAACGGATGCAGTCGGTGCCGACACAATCGATTCCGCGTTTCGACCTTCGTTAATGAAGCCGCCATTCAGTGTAATGTATAAGTGATCAAAAAAAAGCAGCAGCGACGTGAATTGTGTTTCAGATTTAGAAATGGGTCAGCCTTGACATCCTCCTAGTTTCACTTTGAGCGTTCGTCATATTTTATCATATACGAAGCTGCGCCTACAGTTACACCTATCAACATCCCCTATAATTTGCCTTGTGTATCCCAACACCCACCGTCTTCCCCTATTAATTGTCTGGGCTGCTGTCCCCACTAATCTTCGGACCCTCTGAAACATACACAAGTCTCTAACGTCTGCAACATTTAAATTAGCCACTCTGATTTTATTTAAAGATCATATCATTCTTCACGTATCCGTCAACATCAATTTTTTCCCTTCATTACGAACATTATTAATGACGCCCCCCCCCCCAGTGGGACTGCTAGTGAGACAATTAGTGTGCTGAGGAAACGAGTAATTGGACCACCAGGCTGACGGGGTGCGTTAATCAGTAAGAAGATAATAAAATGGTTATGTTGTTCTCAGACAGAGATATATATAAACTAAAGCAGATATGTTTTGCAGTATACAATCAATTACAAAAGAACAGCAACACCACAGAAAAAAAATGGAGCTGCCAACCCACGCTTAATTCACCACATGTCCTTTCCTCGTACCTATGTAGATTATTATATATCAAAGTATTCATTTTCATTACATTAGCATTAGTCTTTATTTGGCTATCTTTATTATTAATAATTTTTAATTCAAAACCTTCTTGGTATTGACACGTCTCGAATATTTGTTACTTTATGATTAAGGTTAAGACTGACCAAATAATAATTATTACTATAGTAATCAAATATTGGCTAATCTTTAGTGAACGTCACGGAGCCGAAAATTTTTTTTCGCGTGTTTTATAGATACTAGACGAAATTCTAAGACCCATTTTGAAAGACTTTTGCTCTGCTCTCTCTTAGTTTAGGAATTATAAGCACTTAAAGTTTCTGAATTTCATGACGTCATCACCATCTATGACGTAGCGCAGCCATCAAAAACCTGTGGAACTGGCCTCCACCGAGCTTCAGAAACAGCGCCACCTAGCGGCAAATTAATGAACTATGCCAAACAGCGCCACAAAACCCCATGAATTTTTGGTGGGAATATGCTGGGGTTGGCAGCGCTGACGCCATATGACGTCAATTGTGACGTTTAAGCCGGCGAAAAAAAAATTCAAGATGGCGGATCGTGACGGTCAGTAAAGACGAGCCCAAATATTTAAAAAATAAAAATATAGTTTAATGAATAGATACCAACGTATCCAAATAAAAGACCAAAACAGGCGTCAAATAAATTCCATACAACGTCTCTGCAATCCTTGTTGCTTCAGTCAGGTGATTCAAGTGAAGGCAAAGCAACAACGATAGCATAAAATCGTTGTCTGGTATTTATTTAGTGCTAATTTTTGTCTGTTATTTGACTAACAATTTTCCTTTCAACACAGGAATTTTTATATTTTAATTAAAAAACAGTTCGTCTAATTAGAATGCCATGAAGTGATCTGTCAATATTATTTCCAACGTAATCACGGCATCAGAAGCAAAATAAACCGACACAGAGGAGGGAATATCCATGGGAACGACTACGGTGCAACCTAATGTGACATATTAGTGTCTGTGGTGACGACGTAATCAGATCCAGTGTGCTTAAAACCACAACGTCAAAGTGATGGAGGAAATACACGCAACAACCAAACGATACGCGGCAGTTAATCAGAGAGTCTACACACACACACACACACACACACACACACACACACACAGACGAACGTAATTTATTTGATCGTTTCTAAATGCTTGAACGTAAAATTTCGGTCATAGCAGATGCAGGCAGCGTCGATCCACTTTCCAGGGAGAGTCTCTCCAGGGTTCCGGGCACAGAGGAATGATTTCAGTGAACCACTGACAGCGTGATCAAATAAAGTGAGTAAGTGACGTCTAATATTTAATTTATGGTTATTTAATAAAACAGAAAATAATACATAATTTTTTTCAAATGAAAATAGTCCCGAGATTCATCCCACGAGATCCTTGTCAGAGAGAGTCAAGAGTCAATGTCTCATTCTGCTCCTTTTTCTAAGATTGAAATAATAATTGAAACTGTAAATAAGTAGACAGCGTAATCAAATACTTTCTTTGGGTATCGTGAGGTTACGACAAGCGGGACCATTATCAAGGTCACCGAAAACTGATGTATTTAATATAAATGCGCCTTAACACGGCACTTAAAACGTTTATTAAATAATACGCAAGCGACGAGGGGCCCGTGTAGTTATGCAAATGTGTTCATTAAGGGGAAGGAACGTTGCGGGGGCAGTGTTATTAAAAGCTCACGTGTTGTAAATCACAGCCAGCTCTGTGTTGTATGTATGTATGCATGTGCATGTATGTGTGTGTGTGTGTGTGTACGCCCCGGGGTCTGAAGTGGTGTTAAAAGCGCTCACCACGCACCCTGTCAACGCTAAATGTTCCCTGTCACAGATAAACTCGCCATCCATCTTAGGTCTCTGGAAACCTCTTCATTGTTACGTTGTAATTAACAGGCTCCGTTGCTGTTTTCGAAAATATATCTTTCAATAGAAAATTTTTTTTTCCCCCGACAAGGTAAGAATTTCGTAATTAAATACTAACATTTGTAATTGATCTTTATTCTTGATGTGAATCGTGAGCAGGTGTATCACTTTCAAAGTAAGACACTAACAGTGCATTCATGGACCTTTCCAAGTAACAACATATATTTTTTTAATTGAGGACCTTACAATATTTTAAATAAACTGAAATAATTATCAGCGGTAAACCGAAATGTAGCTTCCATTATGGTGGCGAAATTGAATTAGTATCTGTGGTTTTTTTTGGGGGGAGCAGGATTACCAAAGAAGACATCAAAAGCAGAATACCGCAGGCTAAGAGAGCAGTTTTCAAGAAGAGGTCTCAAGTATTCAAATTGGATCAGGGAAAAGTTTCTGGAAACTATATCTGTACGCTACTGGACAGCGTGGAAGTAAAACACGAACAAAAATATTCTTCTTCTTGCGGATTAAATGTTGGCATACAGTCCAAAAAAAAAAGGACATAACATGCGTGTATATAATAAATGTTTATATGAAGAAATTCTTGATTTTTACTTATATCGATATTAATATTTGTATTATAACATACCATTACGTCTGAAATACGCTAAAATAACATTTACAGGTCAGCAGTGTTTAAATAATTATTATAAATTTTACTTACCAACTTCACGTAATTAAAATATCTAAACAGATAATATAGCATTACTATTTTAATATAAGATATTATTTCCACAATAATTCGAAATATTTTATTATTAAAAAATTGTCAAAATACCTGGGAAAAAATATTTTCTTTCCGCTAATGTTAAAAAGTTTGGAACATTTTATAGTTACTAAATAATTTTGAGGAAACTAAGACTAGATGTACAATGTCAGTAGTTTTTACATTTGTGATAAAAATTTGCTAATTTATGTCATTTATCCGTTAATTAGCCTGAAAAAGATACAAATATGCATCGAAACGTGTTTCATTTTTAAAATAGTTTTCCTGAATAAATGTTAATGATAGTTTCGTAAAATACTTGTTTTTAAATAACAAATTTATAGCATTAAATTTATAAGTTTCTAAAAATTATTAACATTTTTAAGTCTTTTTAAAATAAATGTTAGTCAGAAAAAAAATTATCGAATTTAAAACAAAATATTTAAGAAACAAAGCGTTTCATCCCTGATTGTGACCTCTTCAGGCGAACAATTACAATTAAATTGAGAAACAATACAACACAATCATTCATAAATATAATTTATAGTGTACTTACAATTTATTAAAAGAAAATTTAGATCAACTAATTTCTAATTACCTCAGTCAGGGATGAAACTTTGTGTTTGTTAAACGTTACGTTTTAAAATTGAAAATTATTACTAATTAAATGAATAGTGAGCATTAAAACTATTATATAGATGAAATATCTACGTTGCAAAGTTTTCTGTAATACGTATTTTTTTTTAGGGCAACAGGCTACATGAGGGTGATCCACATTGGGCAACTCCCCTTTAATAGCATAGGAAGGGATTTGAAAGGGGGGATGCGGAAGGGTAGAGGAAGGTAGCCAAGGGTTAACTAGGGCCCCCGGGCTATGGTTTAAGGATCATACCCGGCATTCGCCTAAAGAAATACAGGGAAAACCCTAGAAAAAACTGCATTGGGTAGGTCGGGCATTGGGTACTTGTCCCACGCCCTTCCGATAGCGGGAGAGGAGTTTGCTGTGGGGACGCAGCATTCCCTTCTCCGTGCCTCGACCAGTTTAGGAGGCAGCTGGTCGACTATTCCAATGGGAATAGCGGACAACTCTTACCGTATGCCCAAGGTCTGTGACCCCGGAACATACACCTCTCAAAACAGGCCGAGGAGCCTCGGCTTGTGGGAACCTTAGTTCAAAAACGGAGAGGAAAAGGCATACCCAAAGGTAGCCCCTTCGTATCTCTCCTAAGAGGTTCTGCCTGCGAGAGAACATCCCTCGCAGGTTACCTGCGAGAGAATCCTCTCGCAGGCTTCTGGATCAATCTGTATGTAAGTTGATTACGGAAATTTATGTTGTCATTTTAAAGTTATAACAGCGTAAAATCCATTAAAAATACCTCTACTGCATGTTACCATCAAACTTCAGCATTGTTCGGCGAATAACACACTAGGGTTAAATCTTTTTTCATGTTATGTATGAAAATTATTATTTCACTAAATGTTACATTTACCGAACCGCAACTTTATTTTAGTAGTTTTTCATTAAAATAACAACTAACCCGGGGAAAATTATCTGCGACCCTTTTGTAACCAAATTTAACATGTTGATGTTTCATAATAACGAGAAATTCCGCTGACGGAAATTTATTTTCTTTTAGTCCGCAGACGAGCGCTGCTAACTTCACAAATTATTTTTTACGTTAAAAATTTTAAAAGGAAAGTAGGGGTTCACCACCAAAGCTTTTGTGTGTCCAGGCTCCTCTCGGCTACTGTAAAAATATACATATATAGTCTACCACACACTGTATTTCGGGGTTTGAGCAATCACATAACGCGCAGTTAAGGTCTTGGTTGTCAGGGGTGTGAGGGGGTGGGTTGGATTTGCATCTATTCTTCACTCGCTCATGCCTGGCTCAAAAGCAAAGTTTCTCTCTTTCATCTTGCAGTTTTAGTGGCGTAAAAAAGGATTCGCGAATAATGTTAGCCATTACCGGCAAATTGCTACCCTCTTTCGGAGCTGAAGGTGGTATTATTACGCTCCCCCCCCCCCCCCGCCCCACCCACCCACACCCCTCCTTTATGAATGCGGGCTGTGATTCGAAGCAACCTTCTCCCTTACACCTCGACAAACGACTGTGTAACGTAGAGAAGGTTGCTGTTGTGTGGCAGGCACGGCACGCCCAATACAACACCGGTCAAACTTAATTCGATACGAATCCATAGACTCGTATTATTTTTTATTACCTGATCTGACATTTCATAGAGACTAACCAAACATTTTTTTATTATGAAAATCGGATCATTAACCGGATCTAATTTGTTGTAATTGTGATTATCATCATCGTGGTCATCAAGGTAGACTGACGTTCCACTGGATTAATCAGCTATTTTAACGTTTTAAATTTTATTTTTGTAAATTTAATAGTGTTACGTAACCACAGGAACGCGGTTAGGTGAGAATGAACCTCGGCTTTCGTGAACTTTGAAACACCTGCTGAGAATAACAATTACACTGAGCAGTGAGCTGAACAAATCAACGCTGGAACCACATAATCAAATATCACTATTGAGTTTACTGCTACACGACAACCTTCAGCAATCGCACACATAACATACAAAGACTGGTATTAATTAAGACAATAAACATCGATGTATACTTCAAGGAATCACAATTCCTTATCCCTTTTTTCGTCTCTTGAAGATTTAAAATTATTATAACCCATAGGATAAAAATTATAAAAAAAATATTTTGTTGACTTTGGAGCTGTTAATAATTAATAAATTATATAATTAAGTACCGACATATTCTTATCCAAAGCAACAAACTTTTGATGTGTGTTATCGGCTGTGAATGTCTGTGTTAATTTTGTCTGCATATTACCATCCAGCTTGAGGTCACTGTTGCCTCAGTTGAATTATTCACGGTACAGTACCATTGCACATATTAATTTATAATTTAATAATTGAAATGCTGCAGGCCACTGAGGAATGCTTGTAATTCAAACTAGAAGGTAGAAACGATGTAGATAAATTCTGGGGGGAAAAAAAATAATTGTTTCCATGAATGAAACTAAAAGATGAAAAGTGTTCAAACCAATAGACGTAAAGGAAAATTAACAATTTCAGTTATAAAAAAAATAGTGTTGTGGAAAGATTCAAACTGAAAATGTATTTTTAATAAGCTCTTATCAACTGGCGAGAACTCAAATGAAAACAGTCAATCGCGTGTTTCACATAAAAAGGCGAAGTTTATAGAGCAATTTAGTTACATTATTTAATCGTTCCATTTAATTAAGAAAACGAACAACCAACAGGTGAGCTTCTTCGTCGCAACCACTCTCATTTTGCGCTTAATAACTCGGGTTAATAGGAAGAAAGCAATCTACATATATTGTCCCACTTAGCCAGTTGCAACTCCAGAACCTTTCTGGAGAGACAGAGAGGGCTACCTTTGGGGATGCCTTCTCCTCTCTCCGAGTTTTTGAACTAAGGTTCCCACAAGCCTAGGCACCTTGACCTGTTTGCAGGTCACAGACCTTGAGCACACGGTAAGAGTTGTCCTCTGTTCCCAGTCGGCCAGCTGCCTCCTAAACTGGTCCAGGTACGGATAATGCTGCGTCTCCACAGTAAACCCCCTCTACCACCATCGGAAGGGTGTGGGACAAATACCCAATGCCCTACCTACCTTATACAGTTTTACTAGGGTTTGTCCTGCATCACTTTTAGGCGCATGCCAGGTAGGATCCTTAAAATACAGCCCGGGAATCCTAGTTAACCCTTGGCTACCATCGTCCACCCTTCCACATCCCCCTTACAAATCACTTCCTATGCTATTAAACTGGAGTTGCCTCCAGATGGATTACCCTCATGTAGCCTGTTAGAAAAATCCCTTCTTGTGCTATTAAAGAGGAGGTATATAGTCCCTCACTTTTAAGAAAAATGTTTCTATCGTTTTCTTACTGGAAATATGTGTGATTGTTAGCTGAACAAAAATGATTCCCATACCGTGTGTTCTTTGATGAGACCTCCTATCGTAAAAGTCAACGTCGACCTAGCTCATACAGGTAAGAGGCCAATTACACTCAGTATATCTAGTAGAGGACCGTTACGGAGACGAAGACGATCACTTTCTAAGTGGAAGTTGTAGCGATGCGTTTGAAGGAGCTCTGCTCTATTGAACACGGAAAATCAGTAATATTCAGCGGAAGACGTCTTCGGGACTGGTGGTAGTAAGCGAAGGTTGACGGGGGAGTTGGGGGCGGGGGAGTGGGCGGGGGAGGGTTGTCTATTCAGTGACTTGCATCGTGCAAACTTAGCGAAAGGAACGATCCGCGGGGGAAGTTTGTCGCCCAACTGGCAACTAATGCCTGCCTGGGAGGCGGCACTCGAGGGTGAAACCTTGCTTGCTGCTTCTCCTCAAAGAGAGAGCCTCTCTTCGCCATTACCTGGATTACATAACTCAACAGACACATCCAGTTTCCGCGAACAAGACCAATAAGCACAAAGTAGTACTTGTAGATGGCGTAACAAAAGCCCACGCACTCCGTGAAGAGTAGAAGGCGGGAGAGTGCGTTGATTTATATTAAATAGTTCCATGATGGTTTATTTGCCAGCCTGTCGACAGTTGGTTTAAATTCCGAAAGGGAAGACCGGACCGGCGGGGAGGGAGGTAACTTTTAACAATCCAATGATCACCATTTGCCAGGTAAAATAATTAGAAGATAATGCGGCCTACCTCCTGCGGTGTAGGGGTCAGCGCGACTGCCTCGCGTCACAGAGACCCCGGGTTTATTTCACCACGAAAATTTTAACATAAAAGGATAAAATTTATTCAATCATCAACCAACTGTTTTGTTTCCAGCGATGATACTCTCACGTTTTCTTTTACAGATAATAATTATCAGAGTTATTTTACGTATCAGCCGGTATTACCCAAACGTTAAACTACACAAAAATAAATTAAAATTGACTCCAAAAGTAAATGTTTCTATGTTGAAATTAATCTGTATGAATGTTCACGTTGCTATTAAACACCAACATATACAATTAATAAAACCAACACCGTCTGTAATCATTAAAATAAAAGAAATTCACTAATCCTGATGTCCATTAAATTACTTAATTAAAATCTGATACCATCCTGTTGAGAATTTATATTTCCCGAAAATTATCATATTGCAGCATGACCAAATAGAGAGGTCAGTTTCAATTAGACCTGTCCTCTCATCGCTAATTGATTCCCAAAGCTGCTGCGGCAGATGTCAAGTTATGGCTACAGGTGGTCCATCAATTAGGTGGGAGGAGTGTGTCACTGTCAAGGATTGGGGTGTGGGGCTTGTGGATCCAGACTCCCCGACGACAATTTGCAACTCCTAAATCCCCGGCCCCCTTTACCTTCCTTCCCCTTTTGCACGTTATCAGCAACAAACACCCCCACCGTGCGTCCCTTACCCACACCAACAACAACTCTTCCGGGGGCGTAAATCTAGCCGACCAGGTTATCTCGGCTTAATTCCGACCAATCCTTTACAAGGGGGGGTTTCGCCTACACTGCCACTCTATCCTTATTAATTACCCTAATTCGTGTTATACGCTTCTAAATGCTGTTGTTCCCCTGATGCTGCTTGCGTGTCCGTCGTTTTCGCTATCGCACATTAACATCCACCTCGCTTTTCACCCAACCCTTAAAAACGGGACCCCATTCAATCAATTTAAAATTACTCACACTTAATATAAGTTTTAGTATTAACAGAGAATGACAAACAATAGAAATTATTTTATCGGAAAGTTTATTTTAAAAGGATGAATTCACCTAAGTACCTGATGGTATAATTGACTTCATATCAGTTTTAAGCTTACATAGGTACCATGATATCCTTTGCCCGAGGCCTGCGAGGGCTATTCTCTCGCAGGCAATACCTGCGAGGGTTGTTCTCTCGCAGGCAGAACCTTTTAGGAGAGATACGAAGGGGCTACCTTTGGGGATGCCTTTTCCTCTCCGTTTTTGAACTAAGGTTCCCACAAGCCGAGGCACCTCGGCCTGTTCTGAGAGGTGTATGTTCCGGGGTCACAGACCTTGGGCATACGGTAAGAGTTGTTCGCTATTACCATTGGAATAGTCGACCAGCTGCCTCCTAAACTGGTCAAGGCACGGAGAAGGGAATGCTGCGTCCCCACAGCAAACTCCTCTCCCGCTATCGGAAGGGCGTGGGACAAGTACCCAATGCCCGACCTACCCGATGCAGGTTTTTCTAAGGTTTTCCCTGCATTTCTTTAGGCGAATGCCGGGTAGGATCCTTAAAATATAGCCCGGGGGCCCTAGTTAACCCTTGGCTACCTTCCTCTACCCTTCCGCATCCCCCCTTTCAAATCCCTTCCTATGATATTAAAGGGGAGTTGCCCTATGTGGATCACCCTCATGTAGCCTGTTGCCCTAAAAAAAAAGATATCTTTTCAAAGGAGGTCAAGGATCATATTTAAAAATGGTAAGATGCTGTCGATAGAAATGAGTTTTGTCAACTGGCGAGTGTAGTTGTGCCGCCCTAGGCTCTTCTTAGAATCTGAAGGAAGGCACAAGATCCCAAATCATACAGAAATGTTTTCATTTTTCAAATGAAAAAAACAGTTACGAATCAAATAGTTGTAACCGGTTCAAATAATCTGAATAAATCATATAAAATTGAGAGAATTGAGAGACGTTTAGAGCTACGACTTTTTTAAAAAATATGGGATGCACCTATTGAAGAAAGATGGATGAGTAAAAAAACCAAATACTGTGGAAGAAAAAAATTATGTAGTTTACTTTCTATCACGACTATAATTTTTTTTTTGAGAAGTGAATTGTAGGAGGATTTGGAAATAATTTTCCAACGTTTTCGCTTTAATAAACAATAGAAGCTTTTTTTTAATTATTTGCCTTTTGATAAATTGTAAACTTATTCCAAGAAAACTCCAAAAGCATTTTTTATTACATGACGTAATCTGTAGATGTTTAGCAATAGTATTGCCAGTATTTGAGATAGAGACGTCGCTGTGTCACCAAGACGACGGTGTTCACATTTCATCAATATAATGTGGTGATTATGTAATCTATGTGGACGTCTCTGATGATGCGTACAGGGCGTACATACGCAGACTCCTACTGTTGTTACTCAGGGGGTAATTCAGCAGACATATTGGTTTCCGTGGTAGCCGTGACAACGCAATATTCAAAGGTCGTTCTACGTCCCCGAGGCTCCATCCTAGGCTTCGATCCTCGCCCAGGGCGCTAATTTTGCCCGGCCATTCTGTGTCTGTCCCTCCACGCTCTCTTGCTAGCTAGCAGTGCTCAGGAACTCACACAGCGCAATTTCCTCCATATTGTGTCTGATGGAAGGCAGCCGCTTTATGTGGTGTGTGCATTACGTGGAAGGAAGGGGCACGGTGCGGGCAGGGTAATTGTAATAACCTGTTACAGTCCAAAGTAAACACGAGTTGGGGATGGGAAGGGGGCGGAATCTTGTCGCCAACGATATAAGGATCAAAATTTCTTAATTAAAAAAATTAGACGAATTAGTAGTAAGCCTTTCCAGCTGTTACCTTCCCAGTTACTAACGAAGCCATTGAAGTTAGCCATGAAAAGACCAAATACAATTAATTATAGAATAAGAGTGAATACAATTTATTTTCTAAGGAATTTATATTTCAATTCTCTTCTGCCAAATTTTCAGCCATTGTTAGTGCTATTTTAAAACAATGGAAAGAAAGCAGTTCTGGTAATGCTTAACGATGAAAATTTGAAAAGGGAACCCCGTCAAAGAAATCAAGAGCTGAGTGATACTAAGTTAGTGGTTTTTTTTAATCATTTCACTGGAAGCGTCCACAATGTCGTCAGCACAAAGTGGTCTTAAAAGTAGATGCAAAGTATCCACCATCGTACGTGCTCCAGTAATCAAAGGCTGAGTCTAACCGTCGGTAACCCTTGAGTAGGGAAGATTTCTCGACAAGCCGGTAACCGTCTATACCGCGTATGTAAAGGGGATGACGTTTTCCCAGGTGGGGGGGAACGGTGAATAAAAAGTGAGAGAAAAAGTCTCGGGTGCTGTTTTGTTCTTGGGAATGTTGAGATTTTAGCGACATGGAGAAAGACAGACGAAATTTTATGTGTCATAGTTCTTTCGGAGAAAAAGTGGGAAAACAAGGAAAACGGACTACGAGATTGAACGAACATTGAACCATCCTGAAGGCGCCAATCACCGTAAAATGTTAAACACAAGAATGCTGAGGTTCTGTAAGCAAACGCCGTGATTAATTTTTTTAGTTACATTTCTTTTGAAAATGATTTTAATTGCCATGATTTTTTTAAAAATAAAACTGTTATAGAATTAAATATTTTGCATTATAAAACCGTTGCTCGCAATTTTAATGAATAAAAAAAGGAAATAATTTGCCACGTATTTTTGAAATGGTATTTCTTAAATAATTGTTATTAAATAATTTTTTTCTGATAATTAACACGAATTTATATCAATACCATCATCAACAACCATTGCAGCGATGGTCCTTGACGATTAAAAAAAATATCTCATACCCCAAAAGAGTTCTACGTCTAAACCAATGTAGTACAAGAACCAGAAATTCTGACTCTTTTACAGGGGAACTCTTACAATGTATTATAAAGAAATAGAAAACGACTATGAAGTTCATGACCGCCTACGGCATTCAAAGTAAAACTTTTATATATTTTCTATTTGAATGGAAATGTATAATATAAAACTACAAACATAATATTATTATAACTAGACGGTGTAATTAAATTCCCTAAAGCAGTTAATGAAATATTTCCAACTAATGAACTCGTTTCCAGCAATATTATTTGTAATAAACGAATACCGTTAATTTTACCACAAAATTTCCCCCGTGAGCACAAAATATTTCTATGAAACTAACTCAGTTAAATACCAATTCAGATCATTTCGATGAGGATATAAAAATGTCTATTTCGGTTTTGAATATATGATGAACGTTTTTTATTTGTAAGTTGCGACTAATTATCATATACTGATTGAATCATAATAATAGTAATGATGACAACACACCGGTCTGTTTTGATTAAACGCCATTTTTTTTTAACCAACGCAGGGACAAATGAATAATTACAGACATTAATGAAAATTATTTTCTACCATTTTCTGAACGTTCTGTACGATAGACGATCATATCAACTATTTATATAATAGACAATACATTATTGTTTATTTATTATTAAATGTCTTTATGTAAATGATTTTTGAACTACCATTTCGATTAGTCACCGAAGAACAAAATGTTTTTTGCGAAATAGTTTTTAGGTATTCGGATAATAAACATACTATGCTGACTATAATTAATAATATCTATATATCATTTACAACTATTATATTATTTAATTATTATTCAATTATTCAATTATTTTCCTATATTTTTTACAAAAGGCAAAATACGTTTTATTTCATTACTTATTTCTACCCTCAAAATTCTTCACAAACAATGCCTTAATTTTAAAACGGCGGTTAATTTTTTAATATTTTTAAAAAACGCGTGAAACGGGGTAGAAACCCCCTAGCATGAACGTAGACAGAATTATAATTGAAAAAAGTAATCATTTTGTGTTAAATTACTGCGCGCCAAGATACCATGACGTCACGCGCGAGAGAGAGAGAGAGAGAGAGAGAGAGAGAGAGAGAGAGAGAGAGAGACGAACAAAGGTAACGGACGTGGAAACATGTTAAATCATCGATATTAGCGTGGAATAAATAAATGCCGGGACCATTTACGTTGATAGTATTTCTACCGATGTAGTTTGTAGGCATGATAGGGGTGGGGGTGGATGGGATTTATAAGAAAATAACGGGAAAGCAACCAAGATTCGAATCAAATCGAAGGTAATGGATGTCGCTGAATTTGTTTATGACAATCTGGACAACGCGCGGGTATCGTCTGGGTTGGGATGAGTTGACCGGCCGTTTTTTGCGTCGTTTAAATATATTTCGGGATGAATTAGACTAATAAAATTTCCCTACATGTTCTCTGTGTATAATTTCAACCCCTTTCGGATTCAGAAAGATGCACCCTTAAGGATGGGCGTGAAGTGGCATTACATAAAAAGAAACCAGAAACTATCGGGATTGTCACTGAGTTTAATTATGATATTAAACTTGACCGTTTAAGACCCCGAAGCGGGAGTGGTCGGGGGTGGAAATTTTCAAACATGTTAAACGGTCGATATTTGCGATAATTATTTCCTGGGGTTAATTACTTTGATAGTATTTATACCGATGTTGTTTGTGTATAATTTAACCCCTGTGAGGGGAGCAAGCTTAGTGGTGGGGTGGAGGTACGTTAAATAAAACACCGCAAAAACAACCGAGATTAGTATCAATTCAGAGACTATGGATGTCGCTGAGTCTAATTGTGACAACCTGGGTAACGCGACGGGTTTGGGAGGTGGTGGGCGGGGGAACAAATTTTCAGACAATGTAATCGGCCGATTTTTGCGTGGATTACATTCTTTTTATTTATCGCACATTTGTGGGGGTGGTCATCTTCTAACGTGTAAAAACGGCCGATATATTTAGTCAACGACTTCAACCCCCTTCGGCATGAGAGGTGAGCACATTTAGGGATAGGGTTCGAGGAGCTTTACATAAAAAGAGCGCAAAAGTAACCAAAATTGGAGTGACATCGATGGTTATAGATAAATTACATCTCGGGCAACGCCGGGCACCCAGCTAGTAGCGTGATAAATAAAAAGTTGATGCTTTCCGTACCCCTTAAGGACAACTTTTTTTTTTGGAAGGAGAGGAACAGAGTTTAGTCTTCCGACTGTTCGGTTGAGCCAACGTGGTGTATATTAATGTACTGCGGGACAGTCTTACCGTACGGCAGGCGTCATCAGCTCCATGTTTTAACTGGAACGCAGCTGTTTATCTATTCCCTAGCCATGCCTCTGGTCTGTTTCACAGAATTGTGGTCCCTGGGAAACTGCGGAATAAATCGGCGTTGAGGCGTCTGGGACACATACACGGCGCCTAATGCCAAGTAATTACTACCGCGGCGCAAGAGGACCCATGCATTCTCATTGTCGACGACTTCCATTCCTTCTTCCCCCCAAAAACACCCCACAAGGGGACGAAGTGAGGGAAGGGATGGCGGGACAAACAAGAAGAAGAAACGCGGCGGCAAAACACGGAAGGCGTCTTCCCCGGGACACAACAACACTTAGTCTCAATTACGGCCGAGTCACAGCACTTTGTCATTGTTTTGGTCAACGTGTTTGCTTGGTTCAGGCGCTAACAAGTAGCCAAAACTAAATTAGCCAATTCTTTCCGCTCTCCTACCCCTAAATTCTCGGGAGGGTCGACAACATTCACACTGTGACAACTTTCCAGACAGATCCATTTACAGACACAACTAAGTGTGTTTCAAAAGCTCCAACACGTTACATTTAAATTCCAAACTTCATCATTTTCAGCTATTTTGAGAATATTTAAATGTAAAAACGTGTTACTTAAGGAATACCTAAATCAATACACGGTTCAGGTAGCAGACATGGGAAAAAGTTTTAGTAACTGTCAACAAGTGCGAAAACGATGCTTCGAAAATATTTTGGTTCATTTCTCCTGCCAAGTGAAGTAGAAAAGTTGGAAGTTTCTATAGCAACAGTCAATCAACGAGGGAAGGAGTCGGTATAATATTTTAACGGTGTAAAATGTAAAATATAAACTCATAATATCAAGTTAATTGATTTACTGAAAACATGGAGTAAGAACCTGGTGCAAAATTAACAGGTAGTTAATAATTAATGGGATTATTGTAGCTACTGCGAATATAAAGACAAAAAAAATTGGGGGGGGGGCAATAGGCTACATGAGGGTGATCCACATTGGGCAACTCCCCTTTAATAGCATAGGAAGGGATTTGAAATGGGGATTCAGAAGGGTAGAGGAAGGTCGACAAGGGTTACTAGGACCCCCGGGCTATATTTTAAGGATCCTACCCGGCATTCGCCTAAAAGCAATGCAGGGAAATCCCTAGAAAAACCTGCAACACGTAGGTTGGGCATTGGGTACTTGTCCCACGCCCTTCCGATGGCGGGTGAGGAGTTTTATGTGGGGACGCAGTATTCCCTTCTCCGTGCCTCGACCAGTTTATGAGGCAGCTGGCCGACTATTCCAATGGGAATAGCGGACAACTCTTACCGTATGCCCAAGGTCTGTGACCCCGGAACTTACACCTCTCAGAAAAGGCCGAGGTGCCTAGGCTTGTGGGAACCTTAGTTCAGTATAAAGTCAAAAAAATTAGTATCTTATTATAGTGAAAAAAATACAGGTAACTGCTGAGAGAAAATTCAAATTATTAAAATATCTCTTTTATTGATTATAAGCGAGAATTTTAAAAAACAATAAAAAACTATTTGACTAATATCATAAAATAAATTCATTACCCGCCAATCGAATACGTAGCCAGGTATAATGTAGACAAAAGAGATCCAAACCCATCAAGTTATTTACCGATCAGTTTATTTATATTTCAGCCTGAACAAGATGGCCGTGACAGCCATAGACACGTCGAGAAGAACCCGCCATTCGATTCACCCGAAAAATACCTTAAAATTTAAGTATATTTGTAGTATGTGTGTTCCTGTCATAATTATAATAATATTAAATTTACGTCTGATTGAAAATAATGAATAAGAAAGATAGCCAATTCAGACAAAAAGGATAATATAAATACCACACAACGTTTCTGGGATCATTGTCTCTTTCAGGTACAAAGAAGAGCCTAGAGAAACACAACTGCACTAGTCAGTTGACAATTGATGATGATACTTTATTATTACGCTGAAGCTTCTGTTTTCCCATTGTCGTTGCTCCCTTATTGTTATGCTACCCCTTCGCGGATCTACCATTGCCGTTGCGTTTTCGTCGCTTTTGAGTGTTGTCAACTGACCACTGCAGTTGTGTTTCTCTAGGCTCTTCTTCGCACCTGACGGAAGGTTCAAGGATCTCAGGAACGTTGTGTGGTATTTATATTACCCTTTTTTTTGTCTGTATTGGCTATATTTCTCATTCATTATAATGATATTAATTGGTGATGCCACTGCTGCAGTGGCTGTAATTCCTTAATGTAAGAAAATTATTATAAATAATGAAATGATGAGAGTTGAAAAAATTTGACTTTAATTCAATGAAGTGGTAGCTACTTGTATAAAGTTCCGTTACGTACTGGGAAACGTTCGGAAGCAACAAGACGGTCTCTCTGTTGGCGTGGGTGTGTTCTCCGCAGAGAAATCCATTCCTTAATTGTTTGTAGGAGGCAAGACGCTGTGCACACGTGTTTGCTCGAGCATGTGTTATGCTTCTCTCGTAATTTATGCTGCCACTAGCCAAAGTTCCCTTGCTTTAGGCCACTGCATGATTCATAATAAGAGCAGAATGCTTGCTGCAGGCTGCTTTATATTATTAGCTAAGAGAGAGAAAAGGTTGACAGACTCATACACACTGACAAAAAGAAAAAAAAAATGGAGGAAGCAAGGTTAGGACGATGGAGGAAAGCGCGTGACGTCAACATCATGAATTCTCCGCCCGGGCGTTAATATTAGATGGCTCAGAGCCAGAGGAACAAGCAATGTATGCCGTCTGTTGTTGCAAAGTGCAAAGCAAACTCGGCACAGCTAAGAGAAAGAAACGCGGCTCTCGACGGCCCGAACAAACAGCCTCCCGTGGGGACGGTTCGCCCTGGAATAATTATTACACTGCAATTTAAATACTGCAAGCGTCAGTGCCCCGGCGTTGAGGCTCAAGGCAGTTTTTGCCATGTTGCAAAGTGTAACAGTGGTGGACCACTAAACTTTGGTGGCGTTCTGTTACATACAAAACATGTTGTGAACCATACACTACAAAATAAAAACAACCTTTTAGCGCATTCGAGTTCCGACACTGTCATCCAGCAAACAGAATAATCTCATGATGCGTGTTCCAAAATTTAAAACAGAACAACAATATACACACATAAATTTTATGTTGTGGGGTCATTCGACGTCACTAATTCATAAAAATGTATTAACACGATACTAAGATCATTTGACCTTTTGTATATTGCAGCATACTAATTAAGAAATAAAATAAAAACCACCACGTAGAAACCAATTAGTGTAATATTCAAATTAAATAAATGATAAAAACCATGATTTTTAGAAGAACTGATAATTAATAGGATTTATACCTGAATTATAACCATTTTTAAAGATAAAAAATATTCAATTCAAATTATTATTTAATTTGGGTTCTGTACATATTTTAAACACTTGCCACAGCTTTTAATGAAACTCTCAATTCTTCAGGGCCGCTAATTTGTAATTTTCACCAAATTATATGGAAATCAAAAGAATAATAATTAAATATACAATAACAATTAATATTACATATATAAAACAAACATTTTCGTTGATACATAAACTTAAAACGCTGAATGGTAATTAAAAACTCCGTTTTATATTGAAAGTATAAGGAATAGGTTAAAATAGAAATTTTAAAGAAAAAATTTAGAATAAACAAAAATTAACGTGTGTTGAAAATAATAATATTAAAATAAAAAAGAAACACTTAAAACAAGTAAAATTAAATTTAAATTTTAGTTATTTTAAATGCTTCTTTTTTTAATTTTGTCTGTTATTTTAATATTATTAATCAAATTTAGAGTTCATGGACTTCCGAATATGAGTTCGAATAGCTTAATATATAAATTAAGCTGTGTAGTAAAAACACAACTCAGATCCATAAAATTATTTTGGTATCCCTTCGTTGTCCTCCTTGCAATTTTTAGTCGAGAGAACGATAAAGAAACGGTTATTAATTTAATTAGACATGGAAGAATTTTTTGAAGTCGATCTTTGAAAACAATTCTTTGCTGCAGTAATTGGTAATTATTTATACCAAATTATATGAAAATCAAGAGAGTTAATTATATTTACAGTAACAAATAATTAAAAAATCTTAATAAATCTGAAATCCAGTGAACTTTACAGGAATTTAAAGAAATCTAAGGTTTACAATAGAAGATAGATACTAGAGATGCTCTAGTTCAATATTACTTATACACTCAACTATTTTTATTCGTAATGAAAATCAATTGGGCACCTGTTTTGGTTTGCCTGAGATTTTTGTAAAGTGGTGGCAGCACTGATCAGAATCGCTTTACTTTCAAACTTTGATTAATTAACTGACATTTTCGTGATCGTGACCAGGTACTAAATATTTCCTCGGAAAGAATAATATAAAATTTAAATTTGGCTGAAATTATTGTCACGACAAGTAAATTATAGTTTCAGATGGACTTGTTTTTAAATTCTCTTACAAAGAACTCCAACTTTGGAAATCCTCAGAGATTCCGGTCAAAGATACTAAAAGAAGTGAAATGCGTTAGTGCTAGGTATATTAAAATTTCTAGAAGAACATACAAACTATATTTTCGCTATGAACCTGCTGGACAACAGAAACTCCATTAACAGACTAAAAAACGAGTCAGTCCTCTAGAACTAGAGAGATTGGTAATAGACGTATATTAACTGTATAGTAATAAATAAGTTCCACTGGGATGGCATCTCATATGTTCTTCTTTGTATATATAATTTATTCATTGCTCAAGAGAGAATATTGCAAATATAAATTATAGATATTTTTTTTAAATTTATTGATGTTGCATTCAAGAGTTTTATTTAATGGCACTAATAAATTAATTAAGAGAGAAAAAATTCTCTAAATTCAATGTTATGGTGAAATTGTGTAATTCCTAGGCTAGGTTAAGGTTTCCAATTAGAGTAAAAAATGGCTAAATACATTTTATTCTTGAAATGGCATTTATCCAGAATCTGACATCGCCTCAGGGTGTCCACTTTCTTTTTCTTTTTTTATAAACGAGGCTTTTATTGCTCCTGAGAGAGTATTTCTATTCCGTGGCAGGAAACGTGTAACGCAATCTTCCCCTCTTTCCCCGCGCTTGTACAACGTCACGTCATTCACAGTGGGGGTGACTTTTACGAGAATGTTCTTTAATACCCACTACAGCCCTTTTGTTCTAGCATTGAGCGTCGCGGAGGGATCGACGGCCTCCTCACCTTTCCCACACCCACTTTCCCTGTTGTGGTAAAAGGGACCGCCCAACAAGGATCAGCAACCCAATCCTTCCCTTTTCCACCTCACCCATCCCCACCCCTCCCCCTCCTTTGTTCTCAATCTGTCTGCAAGTTCGCGTGATGCTTGATGCCTCCGAGAATTAAATTAGCTGCCAGCAGATATCGTCGTCGTCTTCAGCGACATCCCCTTAACCTCCTCCCAACCCCCTTCCACCGCCACAACACTTCTGAGGGAAGACGCTCGTAAAGCTATTGACACAACCATGCGTGTAAAACCACCCCCCTCCCCCCTCCTTCTCGCAGATGCGGTGATATTGTGTGTCACACGCGGGTGTGCAATTTTACCGTAATTACTGTGAGAGTAGATTGAGTTCCACGCAATTAATACGAGCCGTTAACTCTTCATGCTAGCTGCTACTTTTGGTAATAAGAAACAAAGCGTACCAGCTTGTTGAAAACTGTAATTGCCAGTCACTTTACATATAAAAGGTTGTGAAAAAAAAATAAAGATGCACAGTTTACCATCTCGGATAGTTTTTTTTTAATTACTGAAACGAGGGATTGCAGAATTATTCTACATCACTGTCTCTGGTTTTGCTTTTCTGTTCCTTCTAAAACCTACGCGTGTCAGTTTTTTAAGGAGTAAATTATAAAAATATATTTATGTTAACGATTCCGAATTATCTATTAGGGAAAAAATTGAATCACGTGCGGGATTCGTAGTTTAATAAAAAAAATATTTCATTGTCGTCGAAAACAAATTCATTCATTTCCTATCAATTCAAATTTTTTTTTTGTTTCAAACGAAAAATTTAGATTATATCTCCATTAAGTATGGAATGAAGCGTTCTTTTTTCCCACAGACGTGTGCGACAATTACCCAATGCCTGATGCAGGTTTTCTAGGGTGTTTCCTAGACGAATGCCGGGTAGGATACTTAAACTATAGCCCAGGGGCCCCAGTTAGACCTTGGCTACCTTCCTCTAACCTTCCGCATCCCTCGTTTCAAATCCCTTCCTATGCTATTAAAGGGGAGTTGCCCAAAGTGGATTGCCCTCATGTAGCCTGTTGCCCTAAAAAAAACGATTTGATTTACTTTCTATTTAGTTTTTGGACTGTTTAATAATTAATTATACTCAGTAATGATCACGGTTGTAATTTTTTTTATTTACAAATACAAACATAAAAAAATTGTTATATATATTCTTTTATTTACAAATTTAATTATCAAACCGCTCTGGCTTAATAAACTGGTCGTTTTTGGCTACCTCACTCGCTTTCATTTTATCAATCAACTGATAACATAATTTATGCTCAAACATAAAGCTTGACATTTATATTAAATGTCTTCATTTATTGGTGACGGAAGCAACCCGATAGCGCTTCCATAAAGTCGTTGCCGAACGAACACGTATTGTTTATTCGCGTAATTGGTAAAGACGTAGATGGTTTGCGTGAGCGGAAAGATAATATCATAGACCTGCTTTGGCGAAGACATTATTGCTATCGACTATCGATCGGGAACTGGGGGGGTCTAATATACGCAAATGAGGGCAGGAAGGGGAAGGTTATAACTATTGCAATAAAGGCCAGAAATACTGACATTGCAGGCAGACTTCGGGTACCACATGGGGCTCACGGGGGAAAGAAATATTAGCAGGCATTAAACGTAAAGTGAAAAAGCCCATCCCTACATACATGAAGGAATTAGATAAAGTTCGGAGAGGGACAGTGGGGAGGACGGCAGGGGATGGTGAGGTTATTATATTAAACGACCAGTCGAGGGAGATCTGTTTTAATAATCTCGTTACTTCGGCGTAGAGAGAAAAAAAATACGCACTCTCAAACACCGTATTAATATAAAGATTCGAGCTCTTTTTTTTATCATTTGAAAGTAACTGCAGGCGTCCACAATTATTTCAGCAATTTGTTACTGAAGTAACTAATTACCACAGTGTTCAGAGATGAACGAAACTTACTTAAATAGACTTTAATATCAGTCCCGTAAATTTCAATGAAGCCAAGAACATCTCTCCTCTAATTAAAACTTGTCTCCGATTTGTCTTCAGGAAAAATACTGGGTCGTTTGTGTATTTCAATCAACTGAAGCTGATTGACGTTTCGAATAACCTTCATACACTGTAAAGTCATACATTTCTAATAATTTAACGATAGGTAATAATAAAAAAGATAGTAAAATACAGACAAAAGAAGTAATAATAAAATTACCACACAACGTTTCTAGGACCCTTGTACCTTTCTTCAGGTGCTAAGAAGAGCCTAGAGCGACACAACGACACTCACTTATTTTGTCTGTATTTTACTATCTTTTTTATGATTAATTTTCAATCAGGTGTAATTTTTTTTTTCATTTTAACGATAGGGGTATGAAGTATTCCGTTCATTTAGATGATTATCAATAGAAACTATGACGTCACATACATTGGAGAGTGTAGAACGAAAGCGGTGTTACGTGAAGACTAAAGAGTCGAGGAGTAAAATTTCCCCCTTTTTTACAGGTATATCATTATCCTTTATTAGTGCCTGCTGTATTAAATTAATTGAAAAAAGGCACGGACATTAAAACCTTTAATTACGAAAAATATACCCAAACATGTTTTGTCTCTGGTGTGAAATTGCTTCGGTTGCCAACAAAATAAATATAAAGAGTTATTTTTTTTCCAAAATATTAAAATAAATAAAATTCAGGGAAAAATTATTATTTTTTAATTATGTCATTATCTGCTTCGCCACTTCTTGCGTGCAACAGAAGTTAAAATTAAACCAATTACTCCATTAATGGCACACAATACCATGAAAACAATTTTCTACTGTTAATCTCACTTTGTTTATAAATTTAAAGTAAATAAATCCTGCAAATATGTTTGGCCGTCATGAAGCATATATTAATAATTATTTCTAAAGCGTAGATATTGATACTTTGCTTTTTTTTCGGAGACTGTATTCAACCCGTATTTAAATTAATACAATTCCTGATATAATTTAAAATGTATCGTAATAACTACCAGTTATGTTTCGTATTTCAACGTATGAGTCTGTTATAAACTCTTAAATTATTATTAAACTTTTCAAATTCAGAATTAAATTAATTTGAATATACAGCAGGGCATGCACATTAAAAAAATTAATTTCGTATTGTTTAATTAATTTATTGATGACGCTTCGCCATCACCATAGCAACTAAACTAAAACTATAAAACACCAAAAACAAACCCAAGGATGTAACCACACTTCTTATCTACTTATAAATGTAATACGTTTATTACAAGTCGAATGAAGTGCATGGGCTTGAACTTTGATTCTCTTGAACTCATAAATTTCAGACCACCGTCGACAAACGTCCGTGATCCACTGTGAGCACTTCTGGTCCTGTATTTCAGTGTGTCACACAGGAGCTGAGACGTGTTGAAGCTTCTTGGGAGGGTTGGTGAAAGGGGGGGGATGTTCTGTGCCCTATTTTAAGCGGCACTTTAACACAGAGGACGTCCTCGAGGCCGAGTCTTTGACGCAAAACTTTGCTGGCCCCACGCCGCGACTGAACAAGTGCTGACTAAGAGAATTTCACGAAGACGAGAAGGAAGGAGAAGACTAAGAAGACGACCGCAACTCTTCCCTCGAACCTAAAGTTGGTGCCACCCTTCAACACAAACGACCCCTTTATCGCCTTCCGAAGACAATTTGCTTCAGGGAAGCGGCTTGAAATCCATAAGCTGCTGCAGGAGTCAGTTTTCCTGTCGCAAAATAACCCCCCCTCAAGACATTACAAGACAAAACTGCCACTAACCCAACATATCAACCATTATAACTATCTCAGAAATAATTTACAAGTCTTGCCTTTAAATAAAACTGTTTTCATAATTATTAAAATATTTTTTAAAGTAGCAGACTACCTAAGGGTAACCCATATAGTGGCAACTCCCCTTTAATAGCATAGGAAGGGATGTTAAATAGGGGATGCAAAGGTAGAGGAAGGCAGCCAAGGCTTAAGTAGGGCCCCTGGGCTGTAGTTTAAAGATCCTACCCGGCATTCGCCTAAAAGTGCTTTAGGACAAACCATAGAAGCCTGCATTGGGTACTTTTTTTTTTAGGGCAACAGGCTACATGAGGGTAATCCACTTTGGGCAACTCCCATTTAATAGCAGAGGAAGGGATTTGAAAGGGGGGCTGTGGAAGGGTAGAGGAAGGTAGCCAAGGATTAACTAGGGCCCCGGGCTATATTTAAAATCTGATATTTATTATAAAAATAATTATAAATAAACGGCTGTGAGTCAGGAGACTAATTATACTTTTAATTCCAACAAATATCTGATTTGCAACGACAACGTTTCGTCCTCTTCCGTGATTTCTTCAGGGATAACAATTTTTAAGTTATTTTGTATAAAATCCTTTCTTGTTTAAAAAATTCTGACAATACATTAACATCTTATATTTTTCATATTCGAGTAACTGAGTTTTCTTCTAAAATTGCACGTGTTGAACTAAATTATATAAATTAATAAAAATACAGAGAAAATTTTTATTTTGGGTGTTCTCCAACTTCAAAAGGTTACGTTAATTATGAGTGTTGGAAGCTACTTGTTTTTGTCCAGGAATTGTCTGAAAATATTCAACGTATGAAAAATCTGTAAATATGATTGTTTCTTAATTAAAAGAAAAACCTTATAAATTTAGGTAAGCCCGGGCTGTTTATTTTACGTGTAACACTGAGGTGAATATGTTTCAAATAGAAAAAGCACTGTTGTAATTTTTTTAAAATATTTTTTTTGTATTATTGACATGGAAAATTTCTGTTCAGTAAATAAATTTGACGAATTTATAAGGTTTTTGTTTTGTTTAAGAACTGTTTTTTTACTCGCCTGTCATACAACAATATTTCAGTTTCTTTTAAGGAATTTTAAATGCTCTTATAACTGATTAAAAAGGGATATAATAGTATTTTAATTCGAGAAGTAATCTTGCAAAATAAATTAATCGCATTTTACCAACGTAATTTAAATTAAAAACTCATCTGGTTATTAAATAGAAATTTTTTTTTACTATGGAGTTACAATATGTAACACGGACATGAAAGGTGCTAATGGGGGTTACTGAATAGAAACAGTTTTGAGACAAGATAAATAAAATAAATGGCCAACTTCATGACTTGACGTAAGTAGAATTCAATTCGTAATATAGACAAAATAATTCCTGGTCGTTTCTCAAAGAGACTAGTAAAATATAAATTTTTGAAGGTAAAAGATTACGTAGTTTTAACTTTTTCTTTATTTCGCAGTTTAATCTCTACAAATATTAATATCAGATTTAAGGTTTGGTAGTGAGTGGATTTTTGAGGAGAAATTTATATTGGAAAGTTTTCAAGCAAGAAAGGTATTTCATTGATCTATTACGTCACTAGACGATCATTTGTAGTGTCTTAGAGTCGAATTATGCCTGATAAAGTGCTTTGTACCCGAGATTGCCGGTCGCAGGTGCCTCGCCATGCAGACAGTGAAGAAGACGTCTTCTCCAGGATCTCCTCTTCTCGAAATGGGTCAAAGGATGGAGAAGGCCGCAGTGATTGGCTCAAGGAACCGGTGGGGTTGGGGAAGGAAAACGGGAGAACTAGGTTACAACTAGCCGATGTGAAACCGGATGAGTAGGGGATGGGGATGGGAGGGGGATGTAATGCGAGATCAGGGCTACCACCTATCAATCCAACTGATAAGGACGAAAACGCTCTCCAATTCTCGACCCACCCACGTCCTCTCACGCCGGGTTGAAATATGGACGGCTGCTGAGAAATGGCGGCCGATGGATCAGCTGTTGGCCGTGGCAAATGCATCGGCAACACCGCCCATTTGTCCAGAGGGTAGAGGAAAAATGGAAAAAGGGGCACACTCGAGCACTCTTCTCATTCTTCCACCACTCCGTACACTCAGGAGGACGGCGGCCAGAGAGAACGATATTTGTTTAAATCATTTCGATTCAACACGAGCAAAGAAATGCTCCAAACGTTCGGAACAAATCATTACTTGAGATATACTCCTCATATGCGAACCTCTACGATTCCGACACATTTATTATTCTAAAAAAAGGAACAAATAGTGACGAGACTTAAAATAATTTGTAATTAAAGGATATCAATGTAGTAATTAATATGGGTTGTTAGATTTTAGTAGAGTAAAAAGCGAATCAAGGCAGATAGAGATTATAGAGGGTGCAACAACAGTTGATAAAGGAGATGTAAGTGTGGTATTAGCTCCAGGTTATAAGAACGTTACAATAACATTTAATGGAAAATAATATTATAAACTTCTTGAAGGTGCAAAACTGGAACGCGATTACTGTTCACACAGTTTAAGTGTAAATGGAAGGTTTAGCGTTAATAGCACTGATTTAATAAATCATTATAATTGTTTTACATTTGATTCAGATAAGGTGCTTATTTTGAAGCTAAATTTGCTGTTGTTATCAGATAGGGGGGCATTATCAATATCGAATTATTATTCTTCTGTTCATAAAAATTGGGATTTATCCATAAGGCAAAATAATAGAATTGTGGAATTAGGAGAATTTGGAAAAAGAGCTGATGAATTTAGTTCTTTCAGGTATTATAAACCAGATGAGCAATGGTTACAGATTTATCATAACCAACCTGTTAACAAAAACAATATTGGTTTAGTTGATTTAAAAGATAATTCTATATTAAATTTCTATATGAAAGTTATGAATGATACCTTATTGCTACCACATAAAAATAACACTCTTGTAAAAGTAGAAAATTGGAATAATTATCAGCCAGCAAATGAAATAATGTTTACTTTCAATGATGCAGTGGTTTCCAACTCGAAATGTATAACTTCTATTTGTAATCCAAGAGATGTTATAGTGGAGTTTAATAAGGAAAAAGTAATTTTATTAAAAAAACGGGTACCTAAGCTATAG
The DNA here is from genome assembly GCA_037074705.1 of Zhengitettix transpicula. Lineage (NCBI taxonomy): Eukaryota > Metazoa > Arthropoda > Insecta > Orthoptera > Tetrigidae > Zhengitettix > Zhengitettix transpicula. The sequence goes on along the minus strand of CM073596.1, from coordinate 55,663,211 downwards.
CGAAAGATAATTTTAATAGAGCTAGATATTTAATTAGAAGTACTAATTTTGAAGGTGGGGATGAATTAATGCATTTATACTTTACTATCGCTAACTAACACAAATAAATGAAAACTTTCTGAATTAAAGTCCGATTCAATTAATTACCGATATAAAATATAAGGCAGTGTGACAAACTACCACGTCAAAAAATTATCTAGAATTTTTCTTAATTTTGAAAACCAACTATTGCGTATCAAAAGGGCCTATTTAAAGCTATGAAAAAAAAATCCCCGGTAATTTGAATCCATCCAGGCCGACTAACGAAAAATAGCAGTTTAGTCACGTGACAACCGTTTTCTCTTCATGATATTAATGGAAAGTAGAAAACGACAAAAGTCGTAGGTTGCTGATTAAAAATAATTTTCCACTAAATTGTGCAATGGTAACATTTAATTAAGAGAAAGTTTAACGAACGAGAATGACTACTAATTAAAATGATCACTGTATCTGTGACAAGTAAGGAGGTTGGACGTCGAGTACCAAAACTACCAAATGTTTTGTTTCTGTGATTCAGGGAAAATCCTGATTAAATTGACGTTTATCCATGTCAATAACAATTTAAGCGTTCCTGTTTTTTTTTACATCGGGAACATCCCACTTCAGTGTCAAACAGAAAAATTAAGGACAGTATTTTTCCATCAGGTCGTCCTTCGTGACTATTAAAATTGTCCATTATCAACAAACGAACATTTTCCGTAGTGTGTTAAACAAAATATCGGTAAGGTTGATCTCTTCTCGAAAAAAAATATTGTTTTTGGATAAAAACAGAAGAAAAAGTTTTAAAGAAGAAATTAAGACTGCAAAAATTAATGAATTCATCGCTTTTCTGACAAAAATAATTTGAGGTTGACCCACATTGTGCCCTCTTTATAGCACAGGAAGGGAATAGAGAAAGACAAACAGGCTAGCCAAGGGTTCCCCTATTGGGCATTAGTCTTAATCTGATGCAGAGATACCCTCGATAGATCTGGTTCGGGCTCTTGATACTTGTCCCACGCCCTTACGATGGCTCAAGTTGTTTTCTACGAGGACACTACATGGCTTCTTCGATCAATTTTTTTAGGCTAACAGGGTACATAACAGTCATCCAGTTGATTGCAGCTACCATTTTATAGGACAGGAAAGGGATGCAGCCAAGGGGCCTCATTTTAAAACTGCACGTTGATATGCAGGATACTGATTATTGCTCTCAAAGTTACAACTCATATAAAACTAATGTCGTCTAAAATTATAATTTTACAGTCCTGTGAGTGTCAGAAGGACAGAGAAGGTAGGCAACTATTTTTTTTAAGGCAACAGGCTACATGAGGGTGATCCACATTGGGCAACTCCCCTTTAATAGCATAGGAAGGGATTTGAAAGGGGGGATGTGGAAGGGTACAGCAAGGTAGCCAAGGGTTAACTAGGGCCCCCGGGCTATATTTTAAGGATCCTACCCGGCATTCGCCTAAAGAAATGCAGGGTAAACCCTAGAAAAACCTGCATCAGGTAGGTCGGGCATTGGGTACTTGTCCCACGCTCTTCCGATAGCGGGAGAGGAGTTTGCTGTGGGGACGCAGCATTCCCTTCTCCGTGCCTCGACCAGTTTAGGACCCGGAACATACACCTCTCAGAACAGGCCGAGGAGCGTCGGCTTGTGGGAACCTTAGTTCAAAAACGGAAAGGAAAAGGCATACCTTAAGGTAGCCCCTTCGTATCTCTCCTAAAAGGTTCTGCCTGCGACAGAACATTCCTTAGCAGGTTACCTGCGAGAGAATCCTCTCGCAGGCACGTGGTATATTGACCCGCAACTAATTTTTACACATTACGGAATTTAAAACAACCTATTTTTGAATACGACTGTTTTTTAAATATCTTTCTATGTGTAAAGTGAAAGGTAGAGTTCAGCGTTGTGCATTTAATTTTGACTTTCTCCTAGCGGAGGGAAAGTATAAAAGTTTTAGTAAGCGAGGTTATTTTCATAATATCTCTCTCCATAATACGTTATTTTATTTAGGTGATAGACGCAGGTGTTGGTCTGCACAGCAGCGGACAGGTTTTCTGACAGACTGACAGCTGGACGGACAGAAAGCAGAAAGAGCGTTCGTTGTTTCGTTGGCTGCGCGGACCAGCGTAGGTCTCGATGATCTCTTGGTCCAACGAGCCGGCAAATTGCGTTGCTGAGGGTTGGAACGGGGTTGTTAATTCACTAGTGGCTTCCCGCAGCGGCTGACAGCAATCACGGTGAATCTCACCCCCATCCCTTACTCTCACGAAAACACTACTGTGGTCAGTCGTCGCATTTAGGCTCCCATTAAGAGAGGGGGTTGGGAGGGGTGGCAACCCTGGGGGTGACTACCCTCGGAACGCATTATCCCGGCTCGGTAGTTCTGAGGTAAAACGCAAGGCTACTGCTAGATCACAGATTCCACGATACATCAAATAATTAATTAGCGCATTGCGATGGATAAGGAGGGAATGTTGCAGGGAAGAATTTACTCTTGTTTCCCAAATTAAAGTATTTCTCTATAGGCGTCTAAGACTATTGTCGATCCTCAACGTTATTATATTATTAAAACATTTGATGACCCTTTACAGCACTTTCTATTTATATTCTGACGACGTTTCGATACCTTCTTTTTGCATCTTCTTCAGGTATTTTCCTACAGAGGAGGTATTTACAAATTATTAGACTTATAGTATAATTGTACAAAGGCAAGCATAAGTACACAAAAAAGAAGAACAAAAAAATTACCAAATTAATATAATAAACTAACACAACTAAACGATTAACAAGTTATTAAATTCACACAGTTTAGAAAAAGGGAGCCGAAGCACGCAATTCACTTTACACTAACAAGATTTTAGCAATTATACTATAAATCTAATCACGTTTAATTACCGTCTCTGTAGGAAAATACCTGAAGAAGGTACAAAAAGGTATCGAAACGTCGTCAAAATATAAACTAAAAGTGTCTGTATAAGGTCATCAATTGTTTTATTAATTAAAAACAGACGTTATATTTCATACTCCCTGATATAAATGTAATATGAGTATTGATCTGTAAAACGCTGAGAATGAAATGGTTGAACAATTATTTTGACACTAATGAGATTCAGGAATTAATTTAGTTGAGTATGAGTTTGACATTGTGCTTAATATATATTTATTTTTACAAACGTACGCCGTACTACTATTTTGAGTTTATAACAAACGCATGGTTTTGGTTAATGTTTCCATCGCGCCGAGTGGTTATAAAAGTTTGGAAGGTATTAAAGCAAAGCTATCAAACGGCCAGTTATTCCTGTAACTGAACGTCGTTAACGTTCAGGCCTGATTACTGAAGATGAGCGAAGTTTTGCTTCATAGTCTCCTCACTGTTGAACCATATTTATTATTTGTAAGTCAAACTGTGAAATAATCATCTATCCATAGACGCCATAATTATGAATATCGGTTCTGTTGATTATTTAAGAACCCTGATTTTGTGGATAAGAAATGATTTGTGATGATTTCAGGGCAGAGTGGTGATCAGCGACGCGTCACGATAGTACATGAATTTCAATGGTCACAGATCTTGCTGCGGTGTTCTTTCGGTGGTTGGTCTGTGACCACGTATAATCACGATTCTTGAACGTGGTGAAAGTATCACCGTTGAAATATGTACACAGTCATATAGTCTGCGCCACTGAAACGTAATAGCAAGGTCACTGACGCCTCCGGCTAACGTTGCCAAACATAGTACTTGGCGGGTAATGAGCGCCGATGGACGAGGAAGTGAGCGAGCAGAACGGTTACCAACATGGCCTTGATATTACATCTTTGAGGCGCCGATTAAGATTAGTTTTAACCAAAGCCGATACCCAAATAAAGCATATTCATTATCGGACGTTTAAGATTCGTTTACAGTCAGGTTTTTAAGAAGCCTTGAGCATTACTTTATAAAGCTGACGTATTTCTTGGTTCGCTTTCCTCAGCGAGGGTCGTGGCTGCCAGGTAATGAATGCAAAGGCGACACGTACGAGTCGTAGTACGGAGGAGATGCATGAAGGCAGCAAGGCGTCGCCTCGGGCCCATAACACGTGTCTCGAGAGCTATTTGCCGTATATCTGGAAGGGGGCGGTCGCATTAATGTTGATCACGTTAATCTTGTAAAGAGGTTGTACACGTGCCAGGACGCCGTGTTGCATGCTTGGCGTCCGTTTAAAAGCTGCTCGCCTAGCTACCACCTCGCCATGCATTTCCTACACCCATAACTTTGTCTTGTGCAGGTAGAGAGACCGCCACAAAGAGTAATAGTTTCGCCGGCCACCGGCGGCTGCGTGTTCACTTATGAAATGGAAGAAGGGTGAGTCACCCCCCCCCCCCCGAACACTCCAGTGAATCACCCCTCACAGACCCGGAACTCACACTGATCACTACCAAAAAAAAAATTAAGGTTCTTGTAAGTTAAGACATCGTCCTGCTTAGAATATTCCTGAGAAGGCTGTCAGAACAACTTTCGTGACCTTCCAGACGAGTTCCGTGCTTCTCTAATAGATTCGCAGAGCAAGTTCTAAGGGCAGTCAACTCAGAAATTGATTCAGCAGTGTGAATATATTTTAACATTCTGTTGCTCGAACAGCCAATAAAAATCAGGGACAACGATGACGTATCATGAAGACAGCGAGGATCAATAACAAAAAGGGGCACACACACCTGTATTACTCCGCGTGGTTGATATTGTCTTCCTTTTTTTTAAATTTTTAATTTAATTTTATTTCGAAAATTTTCAGGTTAATCAACGACGCTGGTGTATTTCAACTAATAAATAAAATTGGATGTGTGTGTGTGTGCATGTACGTGTGTGTGTTCCGCATACAAATTTAAACGCGTGGAGCATTGTTAATAAGATTCTGTGAGGCCAATCATGGCAGAAAAAAAATTTATTACACGAGTGTATTGAATATTACATTTAATATGAAAACTTTACACGGACCTTTGTAGTAAATAATTAAGTACATAACCCTCATTTTTGGGACCTCTTCATTCAATAATCTAAAAATAATAAATATTTTAACAAGCTAAAAAAAAATTCAACTGCCGTTGTTCAGAGTCCGTCAATAGAGTCAGAAAAACAATTTTATTAAATAAATGTACCGAGCATTACATTTAATAATATAAAATTAACTATGGACTAAATTACACCTTATTTTGGTAACCTCTTTAGGCCTAGTAAAACTTAAAATTCTCAACGTAATTGTATAAAAATTACATTTAAAAACAATCAGTAGATCAACTTACATTTAAAAGCGATAATTATATGTTGAAATTAGGTGAATATAATAATTGAGATCATCTTAGATCACTCTGGCTATAAAGGGAGAAAACAAAAGCAGCAAAATTGTCTATTAATACTTTTATTTTCGAGAGTGAAAAGGGAATAAAGACCCCAAAAATCCTTCCATGAGCGACTCCAAGAGTAAAGGTGAAGCCTGGAAAATGTTTATGGAATGTTTGAGGCTACAGTGAGGTAAAACGTCAGTATATAAAAAATAATTTATAGAGTTGAGAAAGTTAACAAAAAAGTATGTAATTTTCGCCTCACTGTAAGAAAAATCACTCCGATATTTAGAACTAGCTGTATGTTTCCCGGGGTTGTTACATACCCATAACCCCCGATTTAACTACAATCTCAGTTATTTTTGCGTTATTTTATGTAAGGCACCTCGACCCCTAAATGTGCTCACCTCCCATGCCATAAGGGGTTGATCTCATTGATCCTGACTCCAGCTGAGCGGTTAACCAAATAGTTGAATGTGATAATGAAACTCATCAACATCCATAATCCAGGATTTGACACTAATCTCGCTTGTTTTTGCGTTATTTTTTTATGTAATGCCACTCCACACACACCCTTAAGGGTGTTCCCCTCTCAAGCCCGAAACGGGTCGAAATTGCGCACAGAGAACAACTAGAGAAATAATATGAATCTAATTGACACCGAAAAATATTTATTCGACACAAATATCGGCCAGTGAACATATTCGAAAGTTTCTACCCTCGCCCTCCTTTTTTAAGGTAAATGATGCAGACCTCGTTGAGGAAGAACCAGGGTCTTCAGTTACACCAATAATGCCCCGTTAGTGTCATTTATATAGTCTTAGTAACTTATGTAATATGAACACGATAACTTAATTATTTTATGAATGGGGGTCGTAATGGGGGTTGTAAAATTTAAGTTTTTACTGTCATTATTAATCTTACACGATGCATCCACCACCATGAATGGAATTGTAATAGTAATCATCGTGTGTTCACCACACAACACGACCACGAGGAAAGAAATAATCTCTCCTCGCCTAGAGCAGCGTTGCCACTCACATTAAAAGGTCTGGCACAGGGAGGGAGGGGGGTGAGGTTGCTTGTTTCATGTTATCTTCACACTTTTCTTCAGAAAGCGGCACACAATCTCATTTCCATTTTATCTTTGCGAGAGTCTAAACGTCGCCTAGACATGATTCTGTGTCGACCTTAATTTAAGGTTAATTAACTCTAAAGATTTATTACCTTCTCTCTCAACCCTATTTTTTTGAAGTTTCTGCTTTACAACTTTTCCGCGGTTGCAAATAACATTAAAAAAATGTCCCTGCGCTTGTTTCTAGCTATTTAGCCCCCTAACTATCTACAACAGAGGCGAGGAAGTTCTCTTTTGTGAAATATGAGAAAAAAATGATGAACTCGTACCAAAAAAAATTCTGATGTATTTGCAAGTAACTATAAAAATTAAGGCCTTTACTACATGAATAATTATTAAAAATAAACAGGAACTGAATCTACAAAGTGACGCCGAAGATTCGAAATTTTAGAGAAGGTAAATAATGGCCTGTAATTTCCTCTTGTCCTTAATATAAAATATTATAAAAACAGAATAAAATTATAATTCTTAATTTATCTTCTTTCCAATTTCATTATTCAATGAATAATGTAATATTACTAATAGACGATTAAGATATCAAAGTTTTATGCCGTTTTTTATTCCTAGATTATTTCACACTTAAAACCTATAATTGTACTTATAAAACGACATTTGTTTTCTTAGAACCTAATCGACAAACAATTCTCTTTAAAAGTGAATTTAATAATCGTAATAGACGACAAATTCTTAGTGGTCAGGAATATGTTTCAATCATTTTAATATCTCACAAGAATCAGCCATTTTGATAGTTTAAATTGTCAAGGGACGTCCATTTAATAATATTCGTGTGAACAATGATATACATCGCAATCAATTAAGATACTTGTAATATTACAAAAACGTTTCGATACTAATTGTTCCATCTACAGGCTGTGGTCGTTTCCTTAGTCGGGTTGTACTATTTATAATTGTTATTATTATCATCAGAGAATTCAAAATACTCAGGAAACGTACAAAACTTAAAGAGAAACATTTCAGTGGGACTGCAGCCTGAAGAGGGTACAAATACGTATCGAAACGTAGTAAACTATTTTTTGGAATAATTAAAACTTTGCTAATTGCCATTTAAATCTACCTCAATATAATTAAAAATAGAAGGTAAAAATAATATTCGTATTTAAACCGTCAATTATACTCTATTAAACAGATTTTCCACACGTTCCGCGGTTAATGTTAACGAAGTAAAAATAATTAAAAATCTTAACTATTTAATTTTGTTTCAAAAGTCACTAATAAGGAAGAGATTAAAACTTGTAAGAAAATTTAACGGAATAGAAACGATCTGGATAAGCGTAGAAGGAAACTCCACAATTTAAGGAACTTGTGCGCGGCGAATCAGAAGTTCCGAAGATGCTTCAAGCAAAGATGAGTTCATAATCGCAATTTCGTAGTTATTACTAACTTGTTTAGCCAAAAATTATTCAGCAAGCCATCCTTAATTTCGTGTCCATAATAAATAGATAACAAGCATCCATTCTTGGTGCAGAAAAGTTTTATTTCGTAATAGTGATTTTAAACTTCTATTAAATAATTTCTATCAATATTTTTTTCTAATCTAATCTGGTCATTCACAAACATAAAGATGAGCCTGATTGAAAGAATTCTTCAAATAATTTTAAATTACATACATATTAATGAGGAACAAAATAAAATGTGCGTTCGGCCGTGAAAGTAATTTGTAATACGTCATACAAGTTTTTCTTTTCCGGCAAGTGAATGCAGTTTGCAGTTTTAAATTTTTATATAGACAATAACCCGGATAAACGCATTTCGTTTTTACTTGTAAATATATATATATATATTCGTCGTTGGAGGAAACCACGCAATAACGCAAATCAATTAATTTCTGTATTGTACTCTGTTAATTTTTTTTTCCCCACCCTCCGTGGTTTCGTGATTGCATGCGTATGTTATTTGTGGGAGTAGAGGGGAAGGGGATTGGACAGAATGAGGAGGAATGAAGTCGAACATGCGCGCGCGTTCTAAAACGTAAAAACCCTGTAGTTAAACGCACGCGAAGGGACACGCAATGCAGCGAACACGCATCAATGGATGAAAGTAGACAAGTAGACGCGTAGTGGGAAATATACTGATAAAGGACCGCTTTTTTTGGGGGCGGGAGGGGGAGAGGCCATTAAGTATTTACCCATCTTGTAGAACACAAGACAAGTTTTCAGAACATATTAACGAGGCCCAATGAACGTAGCGTTGGCGTAACCTCAGTGACACTGCCAGATGCACGTAACTGACGACGTAACTAATCCGTTGTGCGTGCGCGTTTGTGGGAGTTGTGAGTTCTCTCTGGCCTGTTGGACGTGTTTGAGGCCAGGTTTCCACGTGTCTGTGTATACGACAGTGCCTGTTTGTAATTTTTTAACTCACGTAAACCTTCAAATGTGATGCATTAAGCGTGTTGCGTAATCTCCAGATGTGGCTGCGCGTCTGTCCCTCGCCGTGGGAATATCATAACTCTTGCAGGCTTCAATCATTTCAGAATCTGAGAATGTAAAGGGCAAAGAAAGCAAGAAAAAGTCTCCATTTTTGGGAACGAAATATGTCATGGACTTCACACAGGTAGTAGGGACAGAGAATATAAAAAAAATCCCTCAAACGCAGGAAAATTAGCTGGTTAAACAATTTTATTTTGCAGTTATTATCAACGATTATGACGAACAGGCTTAAGAAGTGGAGTTTCAAAATTTTATAATGCTAAATTAAGTTCTGTGGGATTGTAACTTGGTCCTATTAGTGGTCGATAGACGAAGAGGAATTCCACTAGGGTATCAGCGAAACCTCTTAGATGATCTCATACACTATGTCGCACATATAAAAACATTGAAATAGGGTACCGTAGTACAGTGAAACCCGGAATGATGTCTTGGTCCCGAGACCTTGACAAAAAAGCTAAGCTACAAAGTAATTTAGCTCGACGTTGTCTCAAATTTTCGAAGAGTTTAAACCTTCGAAGACTTTCCTCCCCGTAGAGGTGAATTATCAAAGAACGAAGGCTTTCCCGGGTTTCCACCTGGGTAACAGGTGGTAACCTGTTAACTTTTTCTTCAACAAATACACCGGGAAAGCCTTCGTTCTTTGATATAAAAACATGTCTGCAAAATATAGGCAGTAATCACAAAAATCAAAAATTTCGCTAGAGGCTGTCGGAAACCAATAAGAGGTCAAAGAAAGAGAAAATCTGAACGATAGCGAGAGGCAGATACAGCCGGAAAATTAAAGAAAACATTGCAGTAATACAGCTACATCTAAAGCTCACGCGACACGCTTAATGTATCACATTTGAAGGTTTTCGCGAGTTATAAATATACAAACAGTCACAAAAACATGGTCGTTATTTATGTTTTCCATTTTATTGACTTAGTAGGTTTCAAAATATTGTGTTACATATTATATACCATTTGATTGACGTACTTTCCCTCCCCTCCCCCCAAAAAAACCAGTTTATTTATATATAATATGGTTTTTCAATTCAGAACCAACCTTGGGAGAAACTTAATTAACTCTTCTTATGTTAGAATAAATTAAAATTGCTTATTTCATCGGAAAATATTCCATTGGATTTAACCCACATAATATTTTACCACATTAAGCCTTACAAAAGCGCTCCTTCTGAAAAGCCTTTACCCTGGTAAATATTATATATAATATAAATATATTATATAAGTAAAATTAAAAACAAGATAAAAACGGTAAAGTACTATATGAATAATTTTTTTAATATTTTACAGTCACACATATAAAAAAAATTTAAAGTCACGTAATTTTTTAACGTTAATTACATGTGACGTAAACTGTTAATATATAGTAAACACATAATGTAAATTAACTATTGTACTTAATAATTATTTTTTACACATGAATACGGTTAGTAAAAACCGAAAGCTCCTGACGATCTGTTTAATATCCTGACAATTTAATGTAATATACCCTAAAAAAATTATTTGTGACTGTATTAAAATAAGGGTTTAATCAACGATAAAATTAAAAATTTGTTCATTAAGTCCTTTATCGTTTTTAACTTGATTTTAATTTATTTATATTAATATTGACATGGGTAAAGGCTGTCAATTGGCGGTCTAAAATGTTTTGTAAATGAATTAAATGTAGTATTCTAACTGTTTAGTGGTTGAAATTAATGTCGGACCTTCAATGCATATATATTTTTAGACTTGTTGTGATTTAATCCGTATTTTGTAATTAATTTAAATGTTTCGCTGGCGGTATTAATTCTAATTGGTTTCAATTGATTTTATTGCCCCACAAATTATTTTTAAGATGAATAATTAAAGATAAAAAAATGTTTTTAAATAAGTGGTGTTTGTAGTTTGCGGAAAAATAAAGAAAAAAAAGCGAATAAAATAATGCAATACGGCTTAAATTATTTCTTCAATCTTTTTGAGTTTATGATGTTTGGAATAAATTTTTACGTATTTATATGCAGTATGTAACACCTGAAGAGGTCCCAAATATGGGGAAGAAACGTTGTGTTTTAATTTTTGTTATGAACTGCTATTTAGTATCTTTTTAGTGTAAATGTTAATTAAATCGATGAACAAATTACATTCTGACTGTTTTTTCGGCATATTTCTATATTTTATATTGTTCACTATTATAAACGTGTGTGTATAAGACGTAATAGACATCAGGTTTCAGTCAAGAAACAGTTAAATTTTAATTTAATATTTTCACAGATTGTACTATACATTTAGATGAAACGTTCAAACAGTAGAATATAATTATTGGCTACAAATAAATGTTTTACTGCATATAATTGATTCTACAGCCTGTATTTTTATATAATGTGTTCTTTTCTCCCAGTGGCTAGCTTCACCGGATCGATACGATAGTTGTACGCTTGACGTCACCGAATACTTGTTCTGATCAGGAAATTCCTTCCGGCGGGTGGTGTGTGTTAACCCTGCGTTCCATCCATCCACATGGCGGTGTGGGTTTGCGGGGGGGGGGGGGACTGCGGGGGTTGATTGCGGCCGAGGAAGCCAGGCTATCAATATACTTCTTTTGCCGTTAGAAACGGGCCGCTCACTCGCAACCACCCCTATCGGAAACTGCGTAAAGCAAGGGGGCTTCCAAATCCCTGGAGAAATGATGTACACGTGGTGATAAATAAATCGGTAGCAGCAGCAGCAGCCTTCAAGCCCTGAGGGAACCGATGTCCCTCTCTTCTTCCACAGCCCCAACAATAAATACACTTCTCTGCCGAAAAGGAAACATCCTCCCCCTTTTTTTTTACGTCCCAATCAACGCTGTAGACTTTACGATGCATTTTTTTTAAAAAAAATAGGATCCCAAGTATCTTTATTGGAAATTTTATAATTCCATCCCGGAAATATGGAAGGGAGGAGTTTCAACTCAGCTGCTGTAGTGCTATAAATTTGAAGATAGCGTGACGCTATCTTCACGGTCCTCCAGAAAACTTACTTTGCCACTCTATTGTCATGGAGATGTATTTCAGAGTTTCTTAACAGGAACCGATCGATTTTTCTGTTCTCTACACTCAACTCTTGGTGAAGAATAATAGCCACTTCTATCCTTCAGCAACTCAAAATATTTTAAATAACAATGAGCTGCGAACGAAGGGTGTAAATAACGTTCACTTAACTGTTCTAAATACTATTTAATTTTCAATAAATAATGCACACATGGTGATTACTCTCTCCTACTTGATAAGAAACCACAAGGACCCACTCGACACCTACATTGTGCAGTTTACAAAAATCTCATACTCTAGTTGTAATTCCTGCTACATAGGGCAAACAAAACGTTCCGTTAATACCCGTATCAAGGAACACATGTCTCATATCAAATTTTCCAACGATAAACCATCTATAGTCAACAAACATATCATAAATTCCAAATGGCAAATACTAGGACTGTAAATACTCACACCAGGTACAATTCCATACTCATATCAGAGATGCTTCACATTTAATCAAACTCAAAGCAATTAATGTACAAACAGACACGCTACGCTCTCTTATTATTACGCTAAACCTTGGGCTTTCTCATTGCCGTTGCTTCCTTCTTGTTAGGCCACCCTTTGCGCACTCTCATTGTCGCTATTGAGTTTTATCAACTGACCACTGCAGTGGCTCTTCTTAGCACCTGAAGAAAGGCACAAGGATCCCAGGAGCGTTGTGTGGTATTTAATATCATCACTTATTTTGTCTCATCTGATTTAATTTATTAAATTTTATTTACCGCAACAAACGCGTCCATTAAATAACGATATTTTAAAATGGCGAATTGAACAAAGTATAGTCTTATTCGTGACCAATTAAAACTGATTTTTAATTCATACCATTTTACTTTGTAACGTGCTATCCGTGGCTTTAAAACGCGATGACAACTTCTTTTAAAACGTATTTAGGTAAGATAATAACCATTGAAAAGGAGCACTGAAAACAAGATTTTTTCCCTTCTTGTCTTTGGTGTCAGATTTGATTTGTTGGTTAAAAATGTGGTATTTTTCACACGTATCTGAAGAAATTTTAGCCGAGGCAGTTTATTTAGACTTGTAAACATGTTATTATTCACTGTATTATTGATACTATATTGATATTATACGAGTGGATTAAACCCTAAATAATTCCTGACTCTATCACAATTTTTTTTTGTCAGCCATTACAGCAAATTTATCACGATGTTGAATGATCAGATTCTTAAGTCACTAAAAGTAAGACAATATTTAAACAAGTAGTATACGGTTAGAAAACATATCAATATTCTCAACCATTTTTTTTATTTTCTCTTAAATTTACTTGTAATGACGTCGCAATAAAAAAATTGTGAAAATCCTGAGGACATATTTTAGGTTGGAACCTCTCAAAGTACTATTTTTTTTTAAAAAAAATACGAGATTTTTCAGGGAGGTGGATAAAAACCTATTGTTGCTTTTAAATAAAAAGACATAGTAAAAATGTCTTAAAACTCTCAGTAATGAAGAGTCACGTTTTAAAAAAAGCCAATAGTATAAAATTACGTTTTGGGAGATTCCGAAATATTGTGTTCCATATTCTTGTGTAAATTTATATTCATAATTGACAACATTAGAATGGAATATTTTACAAAGAAAGCTTCTGGAAGTTATTCATCAATTTCATAACATTGATATTGCTCTTCAGATATACTTTATTAATTATACTTTATTAATCATAACAGAAGACGAACGATTGCCGACAGTAGTGCATTTGATAAATTATATTCATAAAATAGAGAACCTAATTATATTTAAGTATACACTGCACCGTCTAGGTAGCCCATAAACTCCTCCGCCTTTGGTTCCCTGGAGACGCAGAAGCAAGAAGTCGAGAGGGGTTGGTGACAGTGGTAGGACAGTAAATATTCATACTGTTGGCCGGCGAGGGAGATCCCTCAGCGCGTCCCTTAATAAATACGAACTCATTACGAAGTAGCTGCCTAAAAGAGGAGCAATTACTGGAGATCCTCAGCGTGTGACCACTGGGAGCAAATCAGCAAAATCCTCTCTCTCTCTCTCTCTCTCTCTTCTGCGTCTCATTCAACCCTCCTCACCCACTTCATTTCCATAACTTCTTCAACTCTTCCTGGGAACAGATTTAATCGCCGAGTATTAAAAAAAAAGTCTTCTTTTGCAAAATATTCACTTATCTCACGTGGGTGGTGATGAACGCTCCCAAAAAGGAAAGACATAAAAGAGGAGAGTGCTTCCACTACTCTCCTGGCGATCAAAGAACAAGCTACAATTTGACTTCTGTAAGCATTTTCTTTAAGGAGACTATGACGTCTCTTTTCATAATTTCATATTTAGGTACAATAAAAAATATATTTTTACTCCGCGTTGCCTCCCCTCCCTCAGTCTGCTCCCCGCCCGCTATCGTTGCTGGTGCGTGCTATACCGTCGACGAAATGCAGTCATTTGTTTTCAGATTGTTATTTCATAGTAATATAATTCCCAGATTAACCTTTTCTTTTGGTAATACTCGTTTACGCTAATTAATAGGGACAGAGAGAGATCGCAAGAAGGAATGGGATCATTTAGAGTCGACTGGAATTTTACTTAAAGTTTCCAAGGCATTATTTAATATTAAGACTGACTTAAAAGATCTTTTTGTATCTGAAAAGCAATAAAATAAAATAAACTTACGACAAATGTTTATAGTTGTTATGTAAACTAGAATGTAATGGAAGTTAAATAAATATTAAAAGGCAGTTTCCGAGGGTATAGACATTAGTTACCAATTAGGTATCAAGGAGACGTCATTATTCAATTCCCTTATATATGTATGAAGCAGAGAAATTTTGCATCACCGACGCCGACGACCGCAGACGTTTGAGGACCGACAAGCTCACTAATTGGATTAACGAGACGCGCTCTAGTAACTCGAGGACGGGAAGTTTTGTATTTAATTCTGAGATGCTTTGTTGATTTCTATTGTAAGTTTCTAATTAAATAACATTTTTTTTACAAATATAATGCAATTTCTTAAATGTCAGCATTTTTTCTTCTAAATTTCAATTAAATACATGAATATTTCTACTACAACACTGTTGACTGAGTTGAATTGCGAAAATCTATGAGTTTCCTTTGTACGACGACAAGTAATTTTCATTATTGACATATTTCCTGTGTCACAAATTGGTTAGATACGCTAAGAATGTTATTACACCGAAGGTGCTATTATTATTTCCGGTTGTTGTTGTTGTGTGTGTGTGTGTGTGAGTGTGTAGTGGAAATTGTTTAAGAAATGACAAATGACTGGAGGGTGTGTTGTGGGTACGGACAGGTGGGTCCGTAGCGAGGCGATGTCAGTTGCTGTCGACTACAATGGCTGTGCAACGTTGATCGATGACTGCTCTACCAACACGAAGTCAAACCCTTCCTAGGACACATTACTTCAAGTCATTCGCAGGCATAACCTCCAAGATACATATACAAGAAAGGGCTTCGAGATTGGAATTATATTTCGTGAGGCCGTGGACCATTGTTGACTGAACGCGGTATAGACAGAAAAGATCTTGCACCGTCGTCACAGAACCGAGCGAGTGCTTTTAAATGTCTCTCTTTGGTCTCCGGACATATTCATGAAAATTATGAATTTTAATAAGAACTTTAATCTGATTTATTTGGTTCTAGCTTCACTTAAAACTATCACAACACGTTGTTTAATGTGGAGGTACCGTGATACACACCGTCACAGATCAACCACTTTAACCACGGAAATTCACTTGAATGAACTATCGCAACAGACAATAATATGGTTTAAATGAACTCTACAGATTTCAGATCCAACGTACTGCTGGTACGATACGTCGTACTAATTTTTATTAATATGTTATAATTTTTTTATTTTATTAAAATATATTTCTGTCGAATTTAACTGGTACACTCATAATTCATGAAGCCAGATAAATATATCTATATCCAAATAAATTAACCTTGAGTCTTTACTCAAATACCCCAAGTCGGTGCCACGAAAATGTAATATCAAGGTCGAGTATGTAAGCTCCCCTCTGCTTCTGTAGCAGTGTTGCCAGATTGCGCTTCCTTATTAATGCCGATTAACGACCAGTCGCCGCGCGTGTCTGTTATGATACACAATATTTGGCAACGTAGCAAGGTCCGTGATTTTGGTATTACATTTTTGTGGCGCGTATTATAGTGTCCGTGGCTTATTTAGTTGTGAAGTGTTGAGGGTGAAGTGTCAGCTTATTTTCAAGAATTACCAAGAGCAGGGGAATTTGTCACACAATGTAACGTAACACACCCTTGTAAAGTCTCTTTTTCTCCATTACCTCTGGCTCACGGAACACTCTTATATATACTTATAAACAGTATTGTAGATTAAGAATAAAACTCCAGAGAATTACTACATCATCTTTAACAGATCCAGTAAGTACTTGAGCATCTATCAGGTGGTTTATTAACTCTATAACTATTAATCTCGTCTCACGAAACAGCTATTTATATTACTATTGGAATAGTCAGCCAGCTGCGTCCTATACCGGTAAAGGCACGGCGAGGGGAAAGCTGCGTCCCCACAGCAAACCCCTTCTTCCGGAAGGGCGTGGGACAAATGCAAATTGCCCGACCTACCTGATGCAGGTTTTTCTAGGGTTTTCCCTGCATCACTTTTAGGCGAATTGCCGGGTAGGATCCTCAAACCATAGCCGGGGTCCTCAATTAACCCTTGGCTACCTTCCTCTACCCTTCCGCATCCCCCCTTTCAAATCCCTTTCCTATGCTATAAGAGGGGAGTTGCCACTATGCGGATTACCCTATACATAGCCTGTCTACACCATAAAAAAAAATAAAAAAACCAGCTATTTATTACAAATATTTTAAAAAAGGCACTCTGTATATTTTCTTACAACCTTATTATTACATAATATATATTTATAAATTTAGTACTGCGATAATTTGTCTGAATAAATTTTTCTTTAGAAACCGGTTGGTGAAATATTTATTATTTTCGTCCTTCTTTATTAGAAAAAAACTTTTTCATCCCCCAAAAATCTATGTTACGAACGCACTCTGGTATTATATTGACCCTAAGAATGGATGCACTTTATTCAAGCCATAGCCGCCTCTAATATTTCGCCTTCCTGAGTACTTGTTTTATCTTATACTTGCCAGAGAAGAAAAAAGTGGGGTTGTGGCTTTCTCTCTCTTTCTTTGAAGAGGGAATATAAAACACCCGCTACAAGAGCGTGCCTCGAGGTCGTCGGACTCGGTAGGTAGCACTGGCTGGAAGGAACAATGGCTAACGGCCATTACTTTACGAATTTGTGCCCCGTCGTAAAAGCTGTGAAGAGTTCGTGCCTAATCTGGGGGCACGCGAATTCACAATTTAACGAAAGGCAGCTCTGAGCACGGTCTGTCATTGATATAAAGAGAAAAATTAACCCCTCAGGCCAAGTTGAAGCACCTTCCTCTCTCCACAGACAAGACAGGTGCTTATAATTTTATTAAGTAACACAGATCCAATCCTCATTCGAATTTACATTCACAGTATAATATTACTCTTTGTTCGACCAACTACATTTCCGTCATGAGCAACACAGCGATGCAATATCATTAGTCTGCGCCATTAAATCATTACCAGGCTTGTGTCGGATTATTTGTAGCCCGGCCCAGCGCGTAGATGTCGATCAAATTATGCACTCACCGGAATAGAAAATAGTATTGAATGAAATTTATAGTTGTTATTAAAATATAAAACACCAGACTCGGCGATTATTTAAGGGGATCTGGACGTCAACTGCTTTAGGTATACAGGTTTTGCAACGGAGACTTTAAATTAACTTTTCTCAGGAACTGTATAATATTTTATTGTAAGATTTGGTTAAAAAAATATTCAAAGCCATATAATTTTATTTCTGTGAAAATTAAATTGATGCACTTTGAAATACTAACTATATAAAATAATTATATATATTCTATATAAAAAATTCCCAATAAAATTACATGGCATCATTTAAGTACATTTTTTTAAAATAACCAGACCAAAAATTAGTAAAATATATGTAGGCTGGTAGCACCTACAATACTAGTGAAATAATTAGGAAATATAATTATTTAAAAATAAAATATTTTTTAAATCATATGACCTATACTTTAAATATATTTAGATGATAATAATAAAATAAATAGCCTACGTAGGTGAAAAATATTATAATAATATAGCTCAAAAAACCTTAGAGCTGTATTTCCTATGGTTATTCAGATTATTGTACCTCAATGTTGAAAAATAAGGTTTGCCGGGTAATTAAAAGAAAATTCATGTTACCATAGTAACCATATTGAAAAAAAACACTTTTGAAAGCTTATACGTCTCCAATATGTCAAAGTATTAAACGTGGTTGAAATTTGTAAAATTTGTACTTTAAAATGGTTCATTTTTTTTTTCATATTTTCATTTCCGGCTCCCTTAAAATTAAAATTCTCTCCATAAACAAGTTATGAATCATTCTGTTGAATTTTCTAGTTTATCTGATTTTACTTATTGGAATAGTCGGCCACCATGTGGATTATCCTCATGTAGCCTGTTACCCAAAAAAAGCAAAAAAAAAATACTACAGGAGGCGATCGTCTGCGAGGGCTATTCTCTCGGAGGCAGAACCTGCGAGGGATGCTCTCTCGCAGGCAGAACTTTGTAGGGGAGACGGAAGGGGCTACCTTTGGGGATGCCTTTACCTCTCTCCGTTTTTGAGCTAAGGTTCCCACAAGCCGAGGCACCTCGGCCTGTTTAAAGAGGTGTATGTTCCGGGGTCACAGACCTTGGGGACATGGTAAGAGTTGTCCGCTATTCCTATTGGAATAGTCGGCCAGCTGCCTCCTAAACTGGTCAAGGCACGGTGAAGGGAATGCTGCGTCCCCACAGAAAACCCCTTTCCTGTCATCGGAAGGGCGTGGGACAAGTCCCAAGTGTCCGACCTACCTGGAGCCGGTTTTCCTAGGGTTTTCCCTGCATCACTTTTAGGCGAATTGCCGGGTAGGATCCTTAAACCATAGCCAGGGGCCGCTAGTTAACTTTCGACTAGCTTGTTCTACCTTTCGGCTTCCCTCCTTTCAACCTCCTTCCTATGCTATAAGAGGGGAGTTGCCCCTATGTGGGTTACCCTATAAATATCCTTCTTCTTCTTCTATCAGTGAAGCAGGGGAGCTTCAGTATAAATATTAAATTTTAATTGTAGAAACTTTTAAGAGTCGAGCAAATGGCTGAGAAAATATTATACTTGGGAGAGTGAGTTTTGTAGAAGTGAAATAAAGACAGATTCGGATTTAAAGTTACAAAACAATAAGGTAAAATTCTCATCTCAAGATGTAGATATTAGATACGAGATGGAAACATCGCGTCGATAATAATTTCTTAGAATTTTTATTTTTCACCTTTTCTTTCCAGCTTCATTTACTTGAAAATATTTAAAATACCTTCTAGTTGTTTTCGAATAAAACAATTTGTACGTTCAAGGGGGCGCTTCTATATATTTGTTTAATAATACGGACTCAAATTTAGTCTCGTCGTGTACTGATGTACAGCTTGTTCTGGATGTTGAACATCTGGTGGCTTGGCTCCACGGCAGCCGCCGCGGGGAATGACAATAGGTGTTTGCCATCAAGGGGTCTCAGAGGCGAAAAAGACGAGACCCCTCTAGGCCGTGCAAAATTCAGTCTGTGAACACCTCGGCGATAAAAGTCGTTGTAAAGTGCGGTGGCCGGGGGGGGGGGGGGAGAATCGCGGAAGGCCAAAATCCAGTTGGTGAAAAATCCCCTAGAGAGGGGTCTGAAGAGTGGCTCCGTGGCCCTACAAGTTTTGAAAAGGAGATACGAGAGCAAGGAGAGAGGTCTTTAGTCTTGAAGTGGAATAATTTGGAAGTGGTAATGATTTTTGAAGAGTTATGAAGAATTCTTGGACTTAATGAACGACGAGCACTGTCAGACACATGAAGGTCTCCACAGGACTGTAACACCGTTCTTTATTTGCAGAACTGTTTATGACGTCAAGAATGATGTGACTTTGGCACTCCCTGTACCTCATGTTCCTAATGTTATAAAGTATCAATATTTGACTGTTGTATATTATTAAATTCAATTTTGAAATTAATTGAATATAAATATAAAAGAAATATGTCTACCTCAAAATAGCAATATTATTTTGTATTCACTGAAATATGCATTAACATTTTTATGAGTTCATTAAAGATATAGTAATTCCATATTTAAATAAATATTTTTATTATATTTATATAGACAGAATTACAGACTTTATCACCAATACATACTCTCATTTTATTTGTTGATAATTGCTAATTTATTTCGAACATAAAACCGTAACCTTTCGGGAATATTTGATTATTATAATATACTGAAACACAGGAAAATGATAGAGGCAAAAATTTAAATATATAGTTACAAAAATATCTGAGCCATTAAAACTAATTAACATTTTTAAAAAAATTCTTTCTACATTTTTGCTTTTCTATAAATTGAAATATATGAATTTTTTTTGCAGTTAATCAAAATTTAGAGCTGTGACGAAACACAAGTGGTTAAGAATGAAGTATAAATTTTTTTGACTACTGTTTGTCGATTTAGAAAAATCATAATTGAGCGTTATGTGGCCTCAGAAATAATATTTTCTAAACTATATTTTTTTTTTCATATTTCCCAGCTTCATTGATCTAATTATAGTTTGATTTATAATACATAATTACATTAGAAATATTGTAGACGTTGTTTATATTGAGACTGAGGATTACAACCGCAGTCGTGGTATCGTCCCTAGTTTCGGTGTCACTTGCGGATCTGAATGCTGATTAAATTATTTTTTTAGGATAATTGATGGAACTGTGTTCATATAAACACTCACACATGAAGTGCTCGTGTGATGGAAGAACACTGTCCTGGTGGCTCAGGGAAAACCTTTCCGTCGGAGACGTGAGAATTACACAGAGATTATGCGTCGCGTCGTTTCGGCTTGAGTTGAGCATGGAAGGCGGTGGCGGCGGCGGCGGCCGTCACAGAGTTGGTAGGGCGAGCCAGGTGCCACCCCCACATCGATCACCAGGGCCACAACACCTGCAGTGTCCCAGTGGCGCCAGGTCGCGCGTGGTGGAGGAACATTAGTCATTCCACAAATAATATTGCCATGAGAAATCAGTTCCTTCGCCCTCACAGACCCCGAGAATGGCGCGCGCCGGCGGCAACAATGCCATTTGTACGGAGGGAAAATTACTACGAAGTGGAAAGGGGTGATCGAACCTTGACTCGGTCCTAATCAACTCACGATCAAAAAAAGCAAAACGGACACAAACCTGACGCACGAACTCTGGATACGCTTAGCCGAACCTCACCTTGCTTTCATGAGACACAATAATTGGCTATTCAAATCTCTTTAATCTTGTATATTAAAGAATGTAAAATAGCAGGAAGGAAAAACGTTTGTTTTTCAATCAAGAAAGCCAGAAAAAAATGAATTTACACTGATTCACGATTCTTCTCAATATTTATGTCACCTATTCCAAAAGTTTCAGAGTTATTAACAACTGTCGCCATATTGTTCACTACAAATAACGTTTTAAAATCATTTGCTGCATTACACAAATTATTCATCTTTCGCTGTCTTCCTCATGACGTCACACATATCAACTTTAGATGAACACTTAAATAACAACATTTTACTCAGACGGTGAAGTTTTTACTTTTATTTTTTTTAGGGCAACAGGCTACATGAGGGTAATCCACTTTGGGCAACTCCCCTTTAATAGCATAGGAAGGGATTTGAAAGGGGGGATGTGGAAGGGTAGAGGAAGGTAGCTAAGGGTTACTAGGGCCCCCGGGCTATATTTTAAGGATCCTACGCGGCATTCGCCTAAAGAAATGCAAGGAAAAGCCTAGAAAAACCTACATCGGGTAGGTCGGGCATTGGGTACTTGTCCCACGCCCTTCCGATAGCGGGAGAGGAGTTTGCTGTGGGGTCGCAGCATTCCCTTCTCCGAGCCTCAACCAGTTTAGGAGGCAGGTGGCCGACTATTTCAATGCGAATAGCGGACAACTCTTACCGTATGCCCAAGGTCTGTGACCCCGGGAAATACACCTCTCAGAACAGGCCGAGGTGCCTCGGCTTGTGGGAACCTTAGTTCAAAAATGGAGAGGAAAAGGCATCCCCAAAGGTAGTCAAAGGTAGTCGGCCAGCTGCCTCCTAAACTGGTCGAGGCACGGAGTCGGGAATGCTGCGTCCCCACAGCAAACTCCTCTCCCGCTATCAGAAGGGCGTGCGACAAGTACCCAATGCCCGACCTACCCGATGCAGGTTTTTCTAGGGTTTTCCCTGTATTTCTTTATGCGAATGCCGGATAGGATCCTTAAAATATAGCCCGGGGGCCCTAGTTAACCCTTGGCTACCTTCCTCTACCCTTCCACATCCCCCCTTTCAAATTCCTTCCTATGCTATTAAAGGGGAGTTGCCCAAAGTGGATTACCCTCATGTAGCCTGTTGCCCTAAAAAATGATACGAAACATGATTGTATAGTGAGCAAATTCAATCCACAAAAATTTTATGGGCTAAAAAATTATGCATGTGTTCACTTATAGTTTACTAGCAGTAGTTTCCTGTGCGATTACGACTGATGTTATTTTCGTAAGCATAAATGCTTTGGTACAGAGATAACACAAGAACAAGTGTAATTGGAGAAATGGGATGAATCTGAAAATGTCAAAGTGCTGATAGATACTTTGTCTTAGACGACAGCAGCTGAATTTTAGGAAATTTTCTGCAGGTCACTTCCGACAAAGTAAACATTCTAAATTTTATTAAATCTCAGACACGGAAGTCTTCTACATAACTACGCTAACGATGAGCATGAATGGGAATAAAATATTTTTTATTATTGCGTTAAAGAAAATCATATAATAATTAATTAATGTGAGTGCTTTAAACCTTTTGGAAAACTGAAATGTGGTTGTCGGTGCTGATTGCGGAACAGCAGTAATATTGTAACCTGAATGTCGTGCTTTTTTTTATTCAAAAACCTAGTTTAAGGAAAGTAAGACCACATTACCCTATTTTTTTTACTTTCAACTGATCCCCCTATTTTTATTTCCGATTATTAACCTTCTCACCATAATTTAAGATATACTACTGATAATCATATTTTATAGGATGTCGGGACTCTGAATTCCGTAGTAGTCGGCCGATTACACAGAACAGTTTATTTTATGGTTGCGTGGAAAGCGTTTCCGTCTATGAATAAAATATTCCCTCTACGGAAAGTGATACTATTAGTTTACGTTTGATCCTCGGTGGCTTTCTGAACGTGCCTTCCTGTCGACGTCCTTTATTACCTCACCACGGTACCTGCGATTTCCGCCCTTCCACCAGCGTAATACCGGCATGTGTGTGTGTGCTTGTGACTACGATATGAGACGGCTTAACTGCTTACCGCTGTGGCACTGTGTCGTAATTAGTGCTGCTCAGCTTTACAGCGACGACGTGGATGGGGGAGGGGGGGGGGGAAGTAGAGCGTGAGTGAAAGTGGACGACTATCATCCCGTCTCCAATAATGAGGACTTACGTCCCACTCCCTTAAAACCCCTTTCACAGATTAATAGCAGCAGTCTGGGTAGAAGCCTTCCTGCTTGGCTCTTCCCGTCCCTGGAGAACCCTCAGTCCGGTTGCAGGACAGCTGACTGCTGCAGATGTTCTCTCTCTCTGTCGATTTTTTTACTCCCCATCTTCCTCCTTTTTTTCCTCTCCCTTTGACGTCTTGTCGGTAACGGGACAGAGCTGTTCTTTCGCTAGAGACAAGTCCATACCCTTACCTCACCACAGATTCGTTGGCCAATCAATTTCTTTTCTCTCATCAACGATGATTGCACATTTCTGCAGAAGCCTTTTTCTGTATGCTGACCCAAGCTGTAAGGTTACCTCTCGGAAACTATACCCAAGAGGTTTACGACGGCAATTTACAACTGTCATCCTTTTGCGAGATGAAATAAAAAATTGTTCGATTGTCTTGTCTCTTTCAAAGTTCTAACTACTTGTTCTCTGTCGGGCAATCATTCGGAACAAGAACTGCTGTCAATCTTACACATCCACCAACAATGACCTTTAACCTTCTTATTCACGCTGATTACTATGATTTCTATAGGTCATTGAGAGTTTTCAGTGTTTGTACAGTAAAAATTGACCTAAAAAGTCTTCTCCATTATTGGATATATTAATTTAAAAGGCTAAATTTTCCATGTGCAAAAAATAGTACTTTATAACAGATCTCCTATCTTGAATTATTTTTTTCACAATAAATAAGTGGCCTGGAAGTCAGAAAAAATTAATACAGCATTTGATAAAAATATAGTTTTACAACGTTTCGGATTTATGGTAAATAATTTTCAAAATTGCCGAGTTATTCCATTAATATATTGATATGACAAATAAATTATAAGTAAGATTGAGATACACTTTTATATATCTAATATACACCTCCTTAAATCCTAAATTAAGGTTGAAACGTTTTGAAATTATATTTTTTATCCATTGTATGAAGTTATAAACATTTATATAATATATATATATATATATAATTAAAGCAAATCTTTATCATTTATTATAAAAAAATAATTGGATCAGTAATTTAGAGAAGCACAAATAATATTAAAAATTTCATATTATATAATATGTCAACAGCGCAACGTTTCGACCCAACTTTAGGACCTCTTCTGGCACCATATTAATAAGAAATGAAAAGGAAGCCTAAATTAAATCTATGGAATAGAACAAAAACTCATCAAGTCCTAGTTGGCTGTAAGGGAGCTAATTCCATTAATTACAATTACATATGAGAAGTAATTTCAGTAATGAAGAGTATTCAATTTTAAAATTTTTAGCTTCTGAAACTAATGTTAACAACATAAATTGCAGTTTGTCCTCTACGAGAAAAAGGGTATTATAGAAATCAAATTTAGGAATTTTAAAAAAAAAATACTAAAATAACGGCAACATAATTCAGTAGACGCGAATTTACTGTTTAAAATCACTAGATAGTAAATTAGAGTATACTGGTAAACTAACAGTAAACTATAATAAATTGCCTCTCTCTCAAACGTTTTAATTATTTTGTTTTCTAAGCAGAACCAAGATTAATGTTGTTAAAGTGCGTGATTAATATTTGAAAAATGTTTCTTCAAAGTATGAAAGGGATGTGGATTTTATTTTCAACAAATTAGAAAATTATAACTGAATACGAACGTCTTTCATTCACAGTTAATTACTCAATTTTCTTCTCATACCCAGACATTCACATCGGAAGGGCGTGGGACAAGTACCTATAACCCGACCTACCTGATGCAGGTTTTATAGGTTATGTAGCCTGTTACTCTAAAAAATAGGCTTGGGGCCCTAGTTAACTCTTGACTACCTTCCTGTACTCTTCCGCATCCCCTCTTTCAAATCGCTTCCTATGCTTTTAAATTTAAATAGCTAATAAATTGTTATTTTTTTCTTTGCAAAACAGTCTCGTGAGATTTATATGTAGTCTTCGCAGTTTCCCAGGATATGATTAAACATTTATTATTTTACCGAACAATAAATCAGTAATAATTCGTGGAACACGAGAGACTTTAGTAATGAAACAAAAATGCCATGAATAAAGTTCAATAAAATTTATTTGATGACGTAGATATTAAATTTATTGCACCATCAGAATTAAATAAATTCTTCCTTCTTCGATACAAGACGAAAACATCAGAGATACCCGAAATTCATTAGTTTTACGTGAAAATATTCAAGGTTTGGATCAGAATTATCCAGTTCCAATTGCGGTTTTAAGGCACGATATTTCAAGTGAAATTTTCCTTATTTCAAAAATCTAACCACGATAGAAATAACAACCTTTATCCATGAAAATACTTATACGCGGGACTTCTTAAAGGACATTTATAATAACTCATGCAGACACAAAATTAAGGAGTGGAGGTTACTGAAAAAAAACCGGGAAAATTAATTTAAGCGATTAAATTATGAGCTTTACTTTAATTTTTTGGTCTCAAATAATGAATTTAATATATAGTAATTTTTATTTTTATGGCACTCGCAAAATTAATAAGGTGATATAGTTGTATTTATCTGATATCAGTAGAATTAAAGAATAAAAAACACGTCGGATACGTCAAAAAATATATTTTGTCTTGGGGTTAACAATTTATTTCCTGTAATATTTTATAATTTTATTAAAAAGAATTGGAGAGTGGCCAGCAGACAAATGAACTCTATAAATTCCTCCTACAATTTAACACACAATTATCAATTAACAAATATGTCTTTTGATTGGTTATGGGACCCATTGATTTTAAGATGTCCAGCGACTGTATTATTAAGCAAAAGGGAATATAATTTGTACGTCGCTGCATAACTTTGTTAATTAAATCCAAGCTTGTCGATCGAGGAACCTTTCTTTCCTTTCTGTCAAATTTTGATTGATTCTATTTTTATTATTCCCTCTAATTTTTTTTTTTTGGGGCTGGACAAGGACCGGGGGGCTGGTGGTATCCCCTAATTGCTGGCACAGAGGGTGCGTAAGGACGGAGGCCCTCATTACGCAACGCGGCTATGCAATTACCTGGAGTAGCCTCCCACCGCAGGCTCCGACATCAATTTACCACCCCCGCACGCACATCCCTCTATATGACAGGGCCGTTGTCACCCTCGTGGCTCGCAGAACTATTAACAGGGGGCGCGTTCGGCAATTGCCAACCTTTCGAAAGGAAGTCTTTCAGTTATTTCGCACACATTCAAATACGGATTCGCAGATTCGTCGACGGAGGAACGGATCACGTGATCGAATAATAATCGGCATTACAGAGAGAGAAACAGAGACGTGGGTAAATGTGTGATGCTTTTGTGGAGTTCAAAATAGTGTAGATCGATTAGTGACAATTGTTGTCGATTTATCGTGAAGATTCGCTCAAAAAGTCACGAATACTTATTGAATAAAGAATCTTGGCGGTAGGTAAGAAACTTAGAGACATGGAATGCATTCAGGGAATAATACGAGCAATAATCAGTCAGTTATCATGACGATATAGAGTTAGTGATCAGTCAGTTTTACTAAACTATTGATTTATGCTGTTCCAGTTTCGGGCTGAAAATGTTCACACATTCTCACTGAAACGAACAGCGATTTCTCGATACGACCCCGACGACCGCAGACGTTGGATTCCAAGCAACATCTCGCCAGAATAACGTAAGTGATGATTTACAATAAAATAGCGTCTTTGAGTTGACCTTTTTTATAACTACATTATTAATTTAACAGTCACAAAAACTGGCCCCTGTTTGTCATAAAAGTGTTCTGAGGAATGTGTTCAAGTTATCAATGCTATATTATTATAATTCACTTAAGTTTTGTTACACTTTTTTTTAATTTCAAATTATTTATCAATTAATAATATATACATAATGATAATAAATTCCTGTATGGTGATATGGATTTCTCTTCATCCATACTTATTGTCGTCGGCAAAAGGGGTTGATGAGACGGATCGGAATTTGGAGAAGTAAATCTGCAAGGATATTTAATTTGGCAAGGTCCAATATTCTTAATTCCTTCATATCTGTATTATTTACATAGGAATAATTATTTAATTTTTTAATAAAACAATTGATAACCTTATACGGGAACTTTTTATTTTTAATTTGAATTATTTCGACGTTTCGATACATTTTTTAATCTTCTTCAGGTGTTTTCCTTCAGAGGTGGTATTTTACCTCTAGTTACCGTGTTAATTTAGTAAGCATTTCTTTGTTTACTTTGTACAATCATACTATAAATCTAATAAATTGTAAATACCTCCTCTGCAGGAAAATACCTGAAGAATAAACAAAAAGGTATCGAAACGTCGTCATAATAAAAAAAATGTGTCTATAAGTTCATCAATTGTTTTATTAATTAAAAACCGACGTTAAATTAAAACTTGTATTTTATTTAATTTAGTATTATTATATCACACACGATTTATCAGTCGAAAATTTAAAGGCGTATATTTGACACTGGGAAATTCCTCACTCTCTTATTGTCTTAAAGCACCAATTTTGATTAACACTGAGAATTTCATCCTTCTTATTCAATTCTTTAATTATTTTTCCGTTAACAATTTATAATTGTTAAAGTCCAGTTGTTTGAACTGTGGAACAAGAAGAAGTGCTAGGAAATTATTCTGCCAGCATATCCACTAAAAACTTGATACTTGACAGAATACGTGGAAGGACATCATCAAACGTCGTGTCACATTCTCTTCTTCTTCGAGAAGTGTAAGGAGACTTTAACGATGTTTAAGTAAAACAATTGCTTACAACAAGGTTAACGTTGGATGTTTGAAGGAGACAAAGCGGAAGTTTGCGTAGAATCTTTAGTCTATCGGGCGGCTACTTTCCCCCCCTCCTTTTAACCGTAGGGAAATCTTCCACAAACTCGGCGAGGCTTCGCTTCTCTACTCGTCGTAGTTTAGTTTCCCCAAAGTCAGACTTCGCCATTCATGGAGAGAGGATGAGGAAGAGAGGGGGGGGGGGGGCGAAGGAAGCCAGCGTTCAATAAACGGGAGGCACGTCGTAAAGTCGTGGCCAATATAAACGCTTTCTAACACACTTCTCGCAAATAAACCATATGCGGGGAAACAAGTGTTTATGTGGAACTGACAGTCAGCCAACTGTAAAGGTTCTAGACGTTCCGGTATTACAAACATATTATTAATTGTTTTAGTAATGTAGGTTAGACAGTTTGGCTTTACATTTTCCACTTATCTAATATCTGACTTGAGCCAAGTAGGTCTAAGGCTCTCCCGCCATCGGAAGGATGTGGGACCAGTACCAAACTCTCGACCTACCTGATGCAGGTTTTATAGAATTTGTTCTGCATTACTTTTAGGCGAATGCTGGGTAGGATCCTTAAACAATAGCCCGGAGGCCCTAGTTAACCCTTGACTACCTTCCTCTACCCTTCCGCGTCCCCCATTTCAAATCCCTTCCTATCCTATTAAAGGGGAGTTGTCACCATGTGAATTATCCCATGTAACCTGTTACTGTAAATATAATTAAATAATTAAAATAAATTAAACACCCAAGTAGGTCTAGTTAATCTTCAGCTATTTTTCTACGCATATATGTTGCTCCTTACTGGACACATTTCACGTTACACGATATCCTTACAGTTTACCAAACCGAATACTATTATAATATCGTTTATCTTGGAACAATCTTATCCGTGTGCTGAGTCATGGATCAAAATACGTAAAATAATATATATCACCTATTTTAACCAGATTTTTATGGAGGCAAGAAATCAACTGAAGAATCCTCCAAGACACCTTTGTCTCCTTTTACCCTTAAAATATCCGCTTTTTATTTTCAGAATAGCTATGGCGTCGAGAAATAGGTAAATTTATCATTGCTCATAGTAGCCTCGCAGCCCAAGGCTAATCAGGGACTGAGATTATTATTTAGGTTTAAAATGTGTAACAACAGTTGCAGTTAATAGATTATATTTACAGATAAATATAATTACATAATTTTTACGACCTATTGTTGATTTTATTTATTTTTACTAAAACTAAGTATCACGAATTTATTCTATTAAAATATTTTTTAATTATCAAAAGATACAGAGTTTGCGAAAGACTTCTCGGGTAACAACAGCGATTAAACCGAGACAATCGAAGACCGCCTGAAGTTCTGTCATCTTCTAGAAGTCTAGACACACAGAGAAACCCCAGAACTATTTCTGCAGCAACTCAACCGCTAAACCCTTCGATAATTGATTACAGAATTTGACGTTTCAAAGTGGTGTTAAATCTAATTAAAATATTGCACCAATAAAGATGCTGTTATGAATCGCCGATTGGTTGAAAGTTGGAGACAGGGAATGCAAGGAACGGTAGCGTCATTCAGAAATGACAAGTCGTTGTTCTGAGCATTAGAATGTCTTACTACATCTACAGAATCAGATCACAAATTGCACAGTAGTGCAGTGACCCCGGAAACTCTTCATTAGCTCGAGGGGCGACGGGGGAGGGGCGCTCGAGTTTCCACCACCAGCACAACTCTTGCATAATTCATGTCACAGCGACCACCATTTGTCAATAATTTGTACATTAACTTGTAGTGTCGACGTCGTCACGAACAGCAGTAGCAGATGCTGCCTACGCCACCTGTTTTGTTATTCATATTGGCGCCAGCCAACAACTCTCCTCAAGACCATTTGCATGTCCAAAGAACTCCAGAGCCGCAAGCAAAATATTCGTACACATACACACAAAATATGCCTCCCATGCTATCAGAATGCTATGGAAATGTAAGCCGTCCTTTCTAGTCGTTCGTTGCTGACAACTTCTCATCGTGTTTAAAGGAAAAACTAATCAAAGACCAGGCTTAAGAGAGCCAACCATCAGTGGTGGACTTCGCAAATTCAAGATCTTTGTTCGGTAAAGGTTTACTAACACTTTTATACAAACTTTAACAGGGATAAGTATTGTAAATACAGGTAGAGTACCATTTTTTATCGTCATAACATTTGAATATTGTTTTACAGTCCTCATATACATAGTAATTAATGTGAGGGATGGCTAATTGAAGCCAAATAAATAGAATTTTGAATAAGTAGTACTCCTCTACAACAACAAGCAGACGACGAATGAATTGAATGTATTGTAACTGGCATTGTTAATTAATTTATTACAATCACTTGAAATTTTTTCATTATTTGCGACATGTCGAAATTAATAAGAATACATCAGCGATGAAGAGAAACCGTTGCTTGCAAGTAAAAGCCAATTTGTAAGCAGAGAATCTCAATTGCAACAAAATACACTTGTAGTGTTTTATGCACTGGAACTACTTAATATGTGTGAAATAAAAATACGAATTAGGCTGCATCAAAATTACATGATAAAATAGGAAAAGGGAGAATAGTGATTCCTCGTGTATACCAAGCTTGATATTAAATGTCTGCGCATTGAGTGATCTTACTGTAGTAAACCTGAGATAAAAGGCAGGATGCCAAAATATCCAAATTGATTCAAATTTTCTAAGGTCAAGTTTACAGAACACTAGACATTATTACTGATTGTGACTTACTTCTATTTGACTTTCTCCGTCTATATAACGTAGTTCTAAATTGCCATCCTTCAAAAAACATACCTTCTTTTCTCACGACCTTTTCGGTTAATAGGGTTTCATTTAAATGCAGCCTCCACTCTTCCAGCTTATTTCTGTGGATTCTCGAAAACTTCACGAACAGCTTCGTTTCTCATGCCAACGACTTCTTTTTTTATTACGTGATGTTCCAGGGTGAAATAAAAATGAATATCAGAATCTCTTTGTTGGCGCCTGCAAAGTCTGCAATCCCGCGTTGCGAGTTAATTTTCCCAGCGGCCATTTACGTAACACCTTCGCCTGAACCCATAATCTAGATTGTTATAGGTAACAAATAATAAGGGACAATACTGAACTCTATTTTCCCTTTTCTAGTTTGATGCAACTGAAGCCTGGTAAGTCGCTAAGTTTTTGGACCATGTGTGCGCGTAAAGCGTGATTGAAATCATTTTAGCTCCGAATTAAATCCCAAAACTTGTCATGGAAATTATCCGAGCAGGCTGCCGGAAAACGCAGTTTAGTCAAACAGTGGGAATTGCGACGGTAATGAAATGCTTGCACGCTGCGTCTGGCCGTCAGTAATGATATTCGCCGTGAATCCATCCGCGTGCTGGGATATTTTCTGGAAATTACGTTGTTCGACCAGGCCGGTGATTACAACCGTTGCCGTTCTCGGATCATGCGCTAGCCGAGTGGTCTAAAACAATTTAATGAAGGACCTAACTGCTGTGATCAATATTGCGAATCCCATTAATAACCATTACCAGCCGCCTCTCTCGTCGGAATGCCTGCATTATTCAGCTAATGCTTTGATAATGAGCGCGTGTAATCAATCTGTGTAGCATATGTGTTTCTGCCAACCAACGACTGCTGGTTTGTGCGATGTACTGGTTGCAGTGACCGAACGGGGTGGGGGTAGGGGGGCTGTTTCCACGTCCACACATTAGTAACCCCCC
Source organism: Zhengitettix transpicula (assembly GCA_037074705.1). Lineage (NCBI taxonomy): Eukaryota > Metazoa > Arthropoda > Insecta > Orthoptera > Tetrigidae > Zhengitettix > Zhengitettix transpicula. The sequence continues at coordinate 55,631,120 of CM073596.1, read as the reverse complement.
TTCCATCCCTTAGAGAACTCCCTCAAGGGAGACGGCTACATCCACCTACCTGTCAGATGGACTACTCACGCAATGGACTCAAGAGCGGCGGTAATCCCCCGTATATGTTTGACTAATTAACTAATAGATATGTGCCTGGCAATGTACTGTTGCCATTACTGAGGCAGCATAATTATTTTCTTCTTTATTAAGCATAGATAATTTTTTTAAACTAAAACTGGAAATTATGTACATATACACGTTCCACAAGTGCAAAAATTTTCCTATAAATTTATAACAAAAGTCCACGCTGATACGTGTCTAAGTCATAAATATTTACCGAAATATAGCTGAAGTTTAGTGTATTCACTTTAATGTGAACGTTCACCGACATTCACAATATGAAAAAATAGTACGTCTGTTATTCCACTGCTGAGAGAAAAGGACAAGCCAAAAAAATCAGAGGAAAGTACATAAATGAGAGAGTAGATATTTAAAAAAAATACGTAAATAGTATGTAATATGAAAATTAATGCACTGAAAAATGCAAAAATAAATTAAGGAAAGTGAGAAAATATTTTCATTAAGATAATTTTTTTTAAAAAAAAACTGTAATTCAATTAGAAATTAAGAACATTACGAAATCAATACTACTGCTTAAATGGTACACTAATATTTATGATGATCCTGCGATTGAATATATTTTTCAACTGTTCAGGGAATGCAATTATAATCGTAAAGTCTGTTTAGGTAATTGCTAAAATTTGAAAATGAAATGTATGAAGCGGAATTTAATTCTGTGTTGGAAAATAATTTACAATTAACGCTTAAAAGTGTTTGAATAATCACAAAAATGAATTTACTTTATGTTTAAGCAAAACTATAAAGAGACGAAAATATAAAAAAATAGATACAACAGTGGAAAATAGAAAACCTATTTTTCAATAAAAAGAAGCGTGGCGTATTAAACGAAATTACGCACTGTGAGTGTTTTCTATTCAGGTAAAACTTAATAATATTACAAGCATTATACACATTAAAATTAATTTTTCTTCATTTAAATTTAATTTAGATTTTAATATAAAACTGCAATAGGAGCTTTATATAACAAATAAACATGACGCAAAGATTGTGATTTCAGAAAAGGAAACATAACCAAATTGGACAAGAATGATCAATAATGAGTTGAAATAATAATAGAATGTAAAGTACTGATAATTTTGAGTGCCATTGTAATTGAAATTTTAAATCATATTATCCGTAACGAACACAAATTTCCACCATAATAATATATTAAATTTTAATCACAGTAATAATTTGTTCCTGAAACGGCAGTTTTAATGATTATGGCCAATAAACATTGAGATAAATTATCATTTATAACGAATAAAAATATTTTTGGTCAGGCTGCTTGAAAAGGGTTGAAATATATACAGACACACATTGTTCTGATGCTAATTAAAGACTAATAAAAATTATTAAAATATTAGTGGTCTGTTAATGATTTTTAAATATTTCCGGTTGTTAAAAACAGACGGAAAAATAAAATATTATTCAGTTGCAACAAATTCAATTACGTTTGCTATTAGCCTTTCCTTTTCAGGTAAATTTGACACTTGATTCTACTTCAGCTCACATTCCATCAATATATTTTCATTACAGGGAATGGTATAAATTTTAAAATCCAGTTTTATGTCACCTATTAAATAAACTTGACTCCATTAGCTAAAGTTATACAGTTTTCAGACAACATCAATAATTTAATAAAGATAAAAACGAGGATTAAAAAAAAGAGCCACTGCTGTATTGGTTCAATTAGTAGTGAAAAAATAATGTGACACTGATTTCTGTAGGATCTAAGGTTAAAAATTCTTATGACTATCTCGGGTTAAGAAATATTATTAGATAATGTTCATTAAAAGAAATTAAGCTCAGCTTAATGTGACGTTTGTTAGAACAGTATATAATATGTGTTAGATTTTAAGGTTAGGAAATTAGTTTATTTTTTACACTATCACAGGTTATTGTAAAATGATAAAAATTTCTACGGAAATCCCTACGATGATCGGGAAAATGTTTATTCTTTTAAAAAAATTATTGATAAATTTTTGTCAAGTTTCTTCAGAAAAATCACGCAGGGGTGTTTCAAAATATTGATCATACTCTTACAGCACGTACAATAATTGTGATAAATAAGTCATCAATTTACCTATAATTCAGATAAACACAATTTTGATACAAAGCGGGGAAAAAACGTGCATAATCACGAAAAACACTATCAAGTAACCAGAATCTAAACGGGTGAAGCAATTTCGACCAAACTTTGTAGAAATGTTCCGTTCAAACAGGAAACAATTAATAATAAGAATAGAGAGGCTTTACATAAATTATAAACAAATATGACTCATAATCCATTGAAGCCCAGAATCTCGATGCGGTTCATGAAATATCTCAGACTGCTTCCTAATGCTGTCAACGCATTCGTACAATATTTGCTTTCTTACCTTCTGAAAGGCCAAGGAGTTCCCCTTTTATCTAGCTGTTTGCTTCACCCGATCATCCGAAAGTTAGAACACGAGAAGTTTATTGTCGACGTCAAGTGATATTCGATGCTCAACCGGCGGAAAGTGTTTCGTCGTTGTCTCTTTTTTAGTGGGCAGGAGTACCTCAGGGAAGCGTGCGTGACCCTCTTGAAGGCTGACTTAAGTAAGATAACGCACGTACTGGCCAAGGGTGCGGGTGTGAGAGGGAGAAGGATGTTCCAGTCCGTCTGCCAGCGACAAGAGGTCTTTTTCTCCTCATCCCTCTCTCTGTGCGGAGGAAGGGAACGGAAGGAGGAAGCGAGGGAAGAATGAAGAGAGAAGTTACGGCTCACTTGAGTGACACAAACCACACCTCATAAAACACGCACAGAGCTTCTCTTGATTACGCGAGCAATGGCTGCCGCACTTGGGCCAACTTCTTTTTTAATGACGACGAATAAATCCCTGCCGTGGTGAGCGAGAGACACTTCAGTAGAGAATGAAGATCACAGAAGGGGCGGAAACTCAAAATCGGATTAAAAGAGCGAAGCATGAACATCTAATTTGGCTTATGGAATCGAGCATTCTGATTTCACAAATACTCTTTGACACTGTGGTCAGAATACATTATCATACATTAAATGGTTTTTGCTCATTTATACAACAAATAATTTCGGTCGTTTCACACTATATCGTTGGGATAGACAACTGAATAAAGAGTCTTCAGCAATATGATTGAATTCAGGTCCTAAATAGACCACAGTAGCTTAAGTGCCCTATCTAAATATTTAGGAATTGATTACATTTAATATGAAGAATACCAATATCCTTTTTACATTGATAAGGATACTGGTATTCTTCATATTTAACAATATAGTCATCCAAATTAATAAAGGAATTGAGTAATTTACATAAACGTACAGACTTTAACTCTACATAAGATTAAGTAAAAAGTGGTTTCGTTCGATCTCAATTGATCTGTTTAACAGATTACCCAAGAATGTCCATTCCATAGGATTAACTGTGTTCAAAATCTCAATTAAAAATGGTTAATGGAAAATCCTTTAAATTAATTTTTTCAATATAATCCTGAAATGGAATTTTAATTATGTATTATCTGTACTTTTTATTACATGACGCTTGAATATTCCTCTATACTGCAGTTTTTTGGCAATAAATAAATCAATTGATTCATTAATTCAATTCAGTAGAGACAGTCTAAAATACGTAATTTTAATTAAGGTACAGGTCCTCTATTTTAAATAAGAGACAAAGTGCTGTAAAAAAAATTTAATAGGTATCTACATGATAGAAATAATATGTAATTTCTACAGATTTTTTAAAAATAAATTAAAAAATTATGAGACTGTTTTTAAGATAAAATAAACATTATAAATTATACAGCCCCCAACAATTTAAAACCAAAATATTAATTTTTCCTGTTTTAATTTGGTGTTGAATTCTTCACTTCATAACTTCACAAGTTATAATTATATATATATACATATATATATATATAGAAATATTTATTCTGACTGTTGAGAAAACTAATAAGTAAATAAACATCACCTAATTCTAACTCAGAAAAAATAATTTATTAAATTAATAACGTTTCAATGATTAATTTGCGACCTCCCCTGGTTCAAGTTCAAAACTACAAAAAGAACAAAAGAATTACAATAATTATAATAACATTTTTAAGAAACAATTTGGCAGATAACAAAAAATATAAAAATTATTACTTATATTTGATTTATGTTTATTTATTATTATTTCTTTTTCAAATTGAAGTAAAACGTATGCAATCTGTATTTATTATTAATCCATTGTAAATGTGGAAGTATAATATTTATTTCAATTAAACTATTTTCCGTGTCAGATATTTTTGTCACATGGAAAACAAATGTAATTACTTTACAGGTTTTTTTAAAAAATTTATAATCACTCGTAGTCAACTGTGTTTTTGAATGAAACGTATGTTGATTGTATTCTTAGCATTACTCATAGGGAATTCAAGAATCAAACCTGGTAGATAACGGAACAAATAATAATATGGTTAAATTAATTAAAAATACTTTCTTTCTACATAAAAACACGTTCCTCTTAAAATAATATCAATAAATCTACCTATTAGGATATTTTACAACTAGTCTAAATATCGCTTATGGAACATACAATTTATTTGAAACACGAACCACTAAGGGTGGCTAAAGTAAACGAACATTAAATTACGAGAACCCTCGTCAAAATTATTCATACTGATTTAATTTATATAGGTATGGCAAATGCAGACATTTTAACACAAACAGATTTATTAATACTGTATAATATATTAAATAAGTTATATATAGAATAATTTCTTCTTTCAAATAGTTTACGTTGAAAATATATTTTATTAGTTTCTTAATGAAGCATTGCATTTATTACGAAAGAAAAATCGCAATGCGTTTGTTTTCGATTTTAGTGTTAAAATTTAAACTTTGATTGGTGGTAATTAATTTTAATTAATGATTCTCGGCATAATATAGTCACGGCAAGGAAATTAGGCGGGTGAGTGTTTCTGCAGTGTTGTCATATAAAGTCCGGGTAAGTCGACTCGAGTCTTATCTGCTACTAATAGAGATTTGATCTGATTAGGATGACCTTGTTTTGATTTACCAATCTCATATTTGACAGTGTAGAGTTTCTCATACGCAATGACCGCGACTGTAGCACCAGCTATGAAATAATGCGGAAACATGAACTATCGTTTTCATTGTAGAATCAATTTGATATATTTTCCTTGAAATAAAGTTATTTACATCATATCAATAGGAAGCATTGGTATTACAGAATTCCTTTATATACGTACGTCCTTTTATGTTCTGCATCCATATATTTATTAGCACACATCTTAATATTTCTAGCGAATAGATAGCGTAAACATGCACCTACACTAAACAACGTTTAATTCGCCACGCACTGTAGATTGTTTCGTGTCAACAAACTTCCGAAGTTGAGTGAAAGCGTTTTCCAAGCTTTGTCGGGGAACTTTGTTTGGTATAATTCTGGTGTTGAGGCAACTCTGCGGTTTTCTTCCCCACTTCACCTCACCTCCCCAACCCCTATCGCTCAATCTTACTACCACCTCCGCCGCCCCCGGAACCAACCAACTCCTTTTAAACTGACGTGATTCTGTTATCAGGTGCGCGAAGAGACGCCGAGGAAATTAATTACAGACTTGTCTGCTTGTCACTCTGCTTCTACAGGCCGATCGCTCAAGTTTCATGACTGTTCCAAAAATATCTGACTACAGACATAACAGCCAGGACCTCCGGTCTTGTCTTGTAGAGAAGCCCTGGGAGGGGAAAAGAAATCATGAAAACCTTTGCGATAACTTTCGAGGGCTTACGAGCTTCGAATTGTCAATGCCAACCGATTATTTGCGTTTTAAAGAATATATGACTTGAAACTAAGTTCGTCTTCCTAGTGAAATCCTACAGATTTTAAAATATTCATACAAACTTTCAACCCCACGAATATACGTACTAGTATGCAGGATGATGTACTCAATTATAATCCCTAGTTATCTTATATTCGTTTCAGAATCAACAGTTGGCTGAATTAGTCTTACAGCCTTTCTCTAACTTCTACAAAAAATAATTTATCTTATTTAGTGAACTTTTTTACTCCAGTAGTAAAAATATATATATTTTTTCATTACATCTCATGCATGTCTCAAAGTTACTTAGTTACACACGTCGATTCAAACCTGAGACATACACAATATTATAAATTTGGTGATATTTGAGTCAAATAACTAATATTCTCCGATCTTATCTCTCAGTGGCACTAATTACGATCCATACAATTAGAGCACTGATTTATGTAGCCTGTATTATGTCCCCACTGAAATTTCTAGAAGGGTTCACCAAGAATATATTCCTCGAAAATTAACCTTTTCTAATCAAAATTGTCAACAGTATCCACTCGACATATTTTTACCGTCAAACAAAAACTAAATTCTGCAGGAAGAATGGTCTGGAAGTTGGGTAAATGCTTTCAAAAAAAGGTGAAAAATTTTAGAAACTGTCACGGAGGACACCCCGAATTTCATCAACGTACTGTCAGAAATGAAAAATATTTCCGTTGTATTATGCAATGTGCAAGAAAACTGTCAATATAATTGTTATTATATTTAATCAATACATATTTATTCCTAAAATAATTAATCTTAATCAAACTGTCGCCAATAATTAATAATACGGATCTTAGTTGCCAAATAAATTTAATATTAATAGTAGAAAAATATTAATTGAATTTGATGTAAAATCTATGTTTATCAAGTTGTCAGCATTTTAAACTCTTCAGCGTACTATTCTCCTGTAGACATACATCTCCGAGAAACATTTATGTATACCTGGTTGTCTAAGATACAGGGATGCTTTCTGCGTCAAACCTTGATCGTTATACCTTTTTATGAATTTATTCGCTCTTAAAGCCATTTTATTAATACGCAAAATCCCTGCAAAACGTATTAAGGACACAATAATTTATATTGCGTATTATCAACAGGAGTTTCCTTGGATTTGACTATATGGCAAAATAAAGCTCCTTAATAATATCATCATTTTAATCATAGACAACAGCCAAATGTTACATAAATAATTAAATAACACGACGTTTCGTCCTAAATTTATAACTTCATCAGGAGAGAAATGGATGTGTTGGAAATTCAACATAAAATGTATTTATATAACACCAATATTTTGCTGATATTAATAGAAGAATTTAGAATTATGTGGAATTTATTTTTAATACTCTTAAATACATTGTACTCCTGATGAAGCACTAGATTGAGGACAAAATGTCATGTTATATTTTTAAATGTCGTTAATTTCTCTAATACATTTAAATTAATTAGATAAATAAATAGTTAAAAAGACGAAAAAAATCAGTGCTAAATAAATACCACATAACGTAATTGCAAGCGTTTTATTAGTTTATTTATCCATTACTTTTGTCTTCTTTTTGGCTATTTATTTATGTAATTACCTTTTTTTGAACATAGGCAATGTATATTTTATTAAATTGCATTTAAAGTTGTGGTGCTCAGTGAAATATCTAAGCTACATCCTAGAATTAATTAATTGTATATTCCTAAATATAATATTATAGACAAGAAAATATTTGTTATATATAACATTAGTCCTTTAACTTAAAGGCGTACCCTATTTCGTCAACAGAGGGTAAGCAGAATTATTAAGTCTAATTTTAAGTTAACATTTACGTACTGAGAAATAATATAATTATTAGTGTGAATCGTCACGCATACATGGGATATTTTATGCTATCGTATACGTAATATTCACGATCCTGCACAACAATCATCCACGTGAATTTTTATTTTTTCGTTCTAATGCTGGTAACACTGGTGACCACAGTCATAATTACCCTCACGTCAGTCCCACGCTGGCTTATTTCGTTCATGTAATGGGAAGATGAGGTGGGAGCGATAAGAATATGGTGACTAGGGTGGCGAAAAAACGGGGATGGGAACTGTGGCGGCTACCGCTTTTTTTAAGGGTGACTTTGCGTGTTGTTCATCAAGAAATTCACCATTCCGCTTTTATTTTCCGCACCCCCGCCTTTCCCCCCTGTCTTGATGAGCGCGACAAGTCACAAATTTCAACCCCTACCTCGGTCACTCCGACCGTGAGGTGATATGAATCACCCGGGTTATAACTTACCTTTCCCCGCGCACACACATACACGCCTGAACACCCCCCCCCCCTCCCTCCCCAACCAAGCAAACTATAAATCTGCATGCACACTGGGTGGATTTTAAGGGTGTAACTCCCGTACGAGTTTATTTATTTTTTGTACCCCAAGGGAGCTTTGGTTGCATGTTTACGAATGTTAATAAACAAGTTCTTAAAGGCAGATGAATGATTATCTTGGGGACACAGTTGTAAAAACATTCCACCCTACTCCGTGGCGTGGGGGTCGTTGTAACTGCTAATAGAGGAACTGGGAATTTTCCCCCGTTATGTTGAAGGACGGGTTTTATTATCTGGGGGGCGGGGAGAAACGATAAGATTGGTTAGACTGCTGCGATTCGCCCAACGCATCTTAACAGAAGTTGGCCAACAAATACGAGAATAATTTGGTACACGCTCCTTAACTACGCTCAATTTAATAAATTATTTAACATAAAGTCAAACTCGGCATTAGATTTTATTCATATTTTATAAAGCAAAAATTAACTTTATGGCTCGTTGATAAGAGAAAGAAGGTTAAAAATTGTTATTCAGAGTTGAAAAATAATATGAAATAGCCAGAATTGTAGTTTATAAACATCCTTTGTACGATTAATATCAGTGTCATATTTTTAGCATTTCAAACTAGATAATTATATATAAATATAAACCGAATTTTTATTTAAACATTTAATTATAAAAATATAAACCATAAATGTTTATTATAATAAAAATATATACTAGCTAATAACGTGATTTTTTCCTCTGCAAAACAGTCTCGTGAGATTTATATGTAGTCTTCGCAGTTTCCCAACATATGATTGAACATTTATTATATTACCGAACAATAAATCGGTAATATTTCGTATTTAGTAATGAAACTAAAGTGCCTTGAATAAAGTCCAATAAAATTTATTTGATGACGTACATATTAAATTTATTGCACCATCAGAATTAAAGAAATTCTTCCTTCTTCGATACAAGACGAAAACATCGGAGATACCTGAAATTCATTAGTTTTAAGTGAAAACATTCAAGGTTTGTTTTGAAATGGATCAGAATTATCCAGTTCCAATTGCGGTTTTAAGGCACGATATTTCAAGTGCAATTTTCCCTATTTCAAAAATCTAACCACGATAGAAATAACGACCTTTATCCATGAAAATACTTATACGCGGGACTTCTTAAAGGACATTTATAATAACTCATGCAGACACAAAATTAAGGAGTGGAGGTTACTGAAAAAAAAACGGGGAAAATTAATTTAAGTGATAAAATTATGAATTTTACTATTAAAAAAATACTTCAATTTTTTTCGTCTCAAATAATGAATTTAATATATAGTAATTTTTATTTTTATGGCACTCGCAAAATTAATAAGGTAATATAGTTGTATTTATCTGATATCAGTAGAATTAAAGAATGAAAAACACGTGCGATACGTCAAAAAATAAATTTTGTCTTGAGATGAACAATTTATTTCCTGTAATATTTTATAATTTTAATAAAAAGGAATTGGAGAGAAATTTAAAAAAGTTTCAGCATTCCACACGCAGTTAAATTTTTTATATAAAACTTGTACGTAAAGTGGTTTTAAAAAAAAGAAATACCGTTTTGTTATTTTGCATTAAATTGTTTCTGACGTGTTGCCCGTTTTGATTATGTATTAATAAGATAATATTATACATATTTTTAAAATAAAAATACGAGTCCGTAACGTGTTATATAAAGCCATGTACTGATTAATGGAGCATTCTAGCAAGAAAAAAATTATATTTTACTCCTGAGGTAAAGTAAATGTAATATGAGGGGGTGACTTTTAGTACAGGGAAGTGTAGGGGTTTGTCGGAAAATTGATTTTCAGGGATTTTCTCCGGAAGATAAGAGGAACCGTTAATATTTTACGATTCCCAGATAAGAGGAGACCAAGAAGCGGGGATGTTTAAACTCTGCAGACGAATCCACACTCGATGCACGCGCGTTGATAACAAGAGTGGGAGGAGGATCGTCGTAAAGTTAGAATAACTCACAGGTGAAGCTACCCTTTTATTTTCTTTTTTGTAATATCCGGGCTAAGAACTAGCTGTTATCTGATGTCGTGCCCTTCCGTCTAGGAGCTATTCCCCTCCACTTCATTTCCGTGATCATTTACGCCACGCCACGTAGGCGGGGGCGGTTTTCGTCCTTCAGGACCAAAAATTTCCACACCGCCACACAGTATGTGGAACCTCCCCTGTGCTCCCGTACACCGATATAACGAATTTATTTCCTTACACCGAAACAGCCCCCCACCACCCCTTTTCTGACCGAGCTGAGTTTCGTTTAACCAATCACCCCTCTAGGTCTCATAAAAATAAATAGATTTCTTGTTATCGGCGCCCCTCTTGCCTCTGTACGGTTGGACGCATCGTCTATATGAGAAATCGATTCTCCTTGCTCACCCCCCCCAAAAAAAAAAAATCAGACGCGGTTGCGTTTACCGCGATCGAAGATATGTTGCCGATCCCCAAAGAACCAGTCGGTCATATCTCCTTTAATTGAGACATCCTTTAACACCGGGACAGACTTGCGCAGAACTTCCGTGATTTGCCTCCACTAATAAAATCTGTGGGATGAATTTTTAATAACAATGGCCTATAATCCTATCGCCTTCAATTGTGGTTTCCTCCAAAATTTTCTTTTATTTCATTCCATCCGCACGTAAATTCAAATACGTCACCCGGAGACACGTTCTGAAATATACCTGATAGTTCCACTGCTGTTAATCCAAAGTAGCCTGTTTCCGTATCTACAAAATTTAATTTTTTTCAAAATTAAAAAAATTATGACTTGTAGGGTAATGTAATATATAAACATCGAAGTCCTCAGGAAAAAGCAACTTCTTATAAAACTCACATCAAAGCACAGGTCAGATTTTCGACGAGTTGCAACGAATTTTAGGTAAATGTAGACGATTCATTACAGAAATGTTTAATGGAAATTTATTTCAATGATTGGTTTGATTAATATAGCTCAAAGAGGCGAAAACTCCTGTGCTTTTATGTGAGTTTTATAATAAACTGACTACTCCTGAGGACTTTTGTGCATGGCTTTTTAAATCAGAAAATTTAATTTTAATTTTTAGTGGTACCTTAAAATATTAAGTTTAAATGTCAAAACCGGTAAATGAAATAAAAAAAACTAGGTTGAAATATACGCATTTACTTGATTGTTATTTACGTAAAATAAGTCTGATAAAGCCTGACTGGTCTGATAAAGCTAGAAACGTAAAATTTGAAACAGTTTTTTTTCTTTACGATATATGTTTTAAAATTTAATCCTGAAGGTGAAAAATCGGAGTTGTAGGGACTTAATTGGACGAAAATACTCTAAAAACACACTACAGATTGATTGTAGGAAGAATGTTGAGAAAAATTACGCTCCGGCACTGAAATGACGTCACAGCGTACCGATTCAATGAGATGAATATTACCTCATAGTTGATATATGGGATAGATTATCCGGAAAACGGAAATGCGAAAGAGAGAATTAAGGATAGGTGATACGAAAGTATTAGGGTGCGGGAATGCCTTTAGCACTCTTGCTCAGTGACTGAAAATGTATTTAGAAAATAACACTTGAAGTAAAGAAAAGAGAAGTTTAAGTGAAGAGAAAATTGGGAAGAGTGTTCTAGAGCGAGTCTTGATTTTTTCAGAGCACATTCCTTCAAAACCCCAAAATAGGTATCCAATAGTGATTTCAAAATATCCCACATTATATTCCAACGCGACAAGAAATTTTCAAAGGGGATTTTCAAAAGGGCATCCGATGTCGTCTTATGCTCATCCTCTCCGAATAAATAAGATAATTTAATAATCATCTTAAAATATTATTAAAATTATCATAAACACTGGATGAATGTAAAATTGAACGTAGCGATTATTGACAATGAACAAAGTACAAACGTTTCTTAAAAGTAAATATTAAAGTAATATATATTCTGACTATTGAGAAACGTAATACATAAATAAAAATCAGCCAATTTTAAGTCAGAAAAAAGTTTATTTATTAATTAAATTAACAACGTTTCATCGTTTATTTTGTGACCTTATCAGGTTCAAGTTTTGTTTTTAAATTTATTTGAGAAAACTTTTATCATAAGATTTTTTGTTGGTTAAATATAGTTATAGTATATACAAATTTTAAATATATACATAATTCACATGGTAGGATGATAATTCGGTTAATCCTAAATTTTGCAAAATTTATTTTAGTTTAAAACTACAAAAAAGAAAAAAAAACAATTACAGTGATTAGAATAACGTTTTTAAGAAACATTTGGCAGATAACAAAAAATATAAATTTTGGTAGGTCAATCTCTCCCGAAATATTTTATTGTATATGGTGGCTTATTTTATAAATATAAAAATTCATAAAGACTTAAAAATAATTTTGAAACATTTTAGCTAATTATTCTTTTAACAGTTAACGCTCGGAAGAATGTTTCAACCGTTATAATTATTATTTTTACGTGACTTTTCTATTTATGAAACGCCGTAGCGAAGCAGGGGGTATTCTACCAAATTAATAATGAACGCTGGAATGTTTTGTTTCCATCGCGACTAGCAAGTTTACTTTGAGCCCTACCCGTTGAATGTGGAATAGTTTAGCAGCCTCCAGTGTTTTTGTGTGTATTTGCTGAGGTGTTCCGAGGGTTGGGGGAGGGAAAAAAAAAGAGGGTCAGGAGACGAAGTTTCCTGTAGTTAAGGAATGGGGGCTCGGACGGAGCCCTCCCACCTGCTGATCAATAATAGAGCGACTGTTGACCACCTCGTGTTGCGCCCAGCAAGAACATTGCGCCTGCAGGGGCTGGAGGCACCCCAAGAAACAAACCTATCAATATTTACAGGTTACGTCGAGGCCCCACCTCAAGATTTCCACGTGTTGCGTCACCGTCTTAAATACTTGAAAACTCCATCCCTTTGTAACACGCCTTGGGTTGAGAAGTTAGCTTTCAGATAAACCACTCAAAAGTAAAAATTGAACGCTGTAGAACGTATTTCATTCCGTAAAGTGACTTTGCTACCAACCTAACTGAAACAATTTTATATAATAATAATAAACTAATTATCTTTAGTCCCTCTAGGGATAACGTTCTTTTTTCCACGCAGAATTATTCAGCCGAGAAATTGAAAATAATGGCTGTAGGTGACCCTGACAAGAATTTGCGATTGAAGCAACTTGCCCCGAAACAAAATTACATTCATTAAGCGGGAAGGTAAAGTTACCTGGGGTAAAAAAAATATACATTTTTAGAATATCGTGTTATTAATAAAAACGTTTACCGATGCATTGCTGTGATATTTAAGAGTTGCAAACTTGTCACGCACATTTCTGTTTAATACTAATGTTTGAGAATTTAATTACGATTTCGATTTGTCTTGGATTGTCAATGTCGTAGGAGTAAAAACTGGGAAAGTTATTTATAGAGGTATTAATCGAAACACAAAAGAGGACAGTGGAATATGCGGAATAAATTTATTTGGCAGAATAAATGTAGTCCAAAGGCTGGGGATTCCAATAGGATCAAATATTGTTGAATTCTTTAAAAAATAAATGTTGCTAGTCAAGACATCAGAAAAAAAGACTTGAATTTGAAAAGAAAAAAATATTTTGGTATGAATTTTAGGTGAAATATAGTGTTGAGTTGAACTTAAATCGTCTAGAATTATTTTTGGGGGTGGGGGATGGAGGGGGGGGGGAGAATTGCTTGGAATACTGATTCGTTCCAGGAAAATGTTTTAACATTCTCTAAGTTTCTAAGCATTTTATTTATCAGACGGAATGTCCAACATAATTTCTTAAATATTCAATGCTTGTTTGGAAAATATTATCTATTACTGCGACTTTAAAATAAATTAGTTGTATACGTTTTATCGGCACCATCTTCTTTTGAGTCAACAAGTTATCAGAAATTCGTGGAGCCTGCGCCGTTATTATTGACTAACCAAACGTCTTCCGATAACCATATTAAGTCTCGCCCAGTTTCGGTTCCCCCCCCCCCCCGCCCTCCCCCAGCAACGAAACATGACCGACAATTAACCAAATTTCGCCGGCCTAATGGCGGCAGCAACGTTGATGATCAAACGTGCAAGTTTTATGCAGCAGGTCGTCGGAGGAACGAAGGCAAGGCAGCTTGTGCAAGCAATAATTACGCCTGTTAACTATTCATTAGGGCAGAGGGTTCTGAGTTGGAATGCTTGCTAATGGAAGCGACCTTGCCTTTGCAGAAAGTGTTTTGCAGCAGGAGGACGGGAAGCAGCAAGGAACACCCTAAGCTTTGTGATGAATATTTTAACCTGCACGCGTATCACTTTAACCGACAATGAGCAAATGGCGGCGAGTGTCTGGACACACCGCCGACGTTGTGAAGTCGTTTCAGGTCAAATAATTTAAAATATTATTAAAACACACAGCAATGTCAGGGAATCGTTGTTTTCTACAACACAAACCAAGAAGGTCCAAGTCTGTAGCACGGACACTGAATGAATGCTCCACCCTGAAGATGAACAGTCAATTGGTGGTTCAATGGATCCGGCCATATCGGACGAAAGCTCTCTGATCGTGATAAAAAAAAATCTTTATAATAAATATTCAATAATTGATGACTATGAAAGTGGTGTTATTAAAAAAATTATATTTAAATTTGCTCTGCAGTATACCAACGAAATCAATTAATGTAGGGGTGTTAGACAATGGAAATTCAATTCACACATTGGATAAAGGTGTTGGGGGGTGTTCTTCCTGTCTCGCCATTAGGCAAACAAGGAGTGCAGTGGACAGGAGTTTTGGGGGAGTTAGGGTTAGTCCAGCTTAACATGCAAAAAAATATCTGAGTGTTGCTAATTTCGCGCTGGTTATTGTTATTCTTGGCTGCTAGCAAGTAATTTAGATTTTCCATTAACCCTCGGGGAAACTAATTGCGCGAAATCGCCAGCTAGGTGATATATCGATAATATGGGGGGGGGGGGGAGTTACAGAGAAGAGACGCGTGTGCATGTGACAAGGTACAGCGGAGGGGGGGGGCAGGGGGGCAGGAAGGGAGTGATTGTGAAAGCGTTATTAAACATTAACCAGCTAATCGATCCGGCATCGCGTATGCTGGAAAATTTGTGCTGATTTAGTGAATATAAAGCGCCTCATTACAACGTCATTGGCTGGACACCATCAGCAAGTATTGCAAAAGGCGGGGGGGGGGGGGAGGGTTAACTTGTTGGGGAGAGTCTGAGTTGGCGACGAGTGTGGGTGGAAAACAAAGAAAGAGAAAATGTTGTAAAATCAGGCAAACAGTCTACGTTAATCGAAATAGGGTTAAAACACCACGATCAAAAAAAATTTTTTTTTGCGCGCGCGCGGTTTCTACGTACTGCGAGGTGAAATTACGTCACTCACCAGACTGTTAAAAAAGTGTTTCACTGAAAATTAACCAAAATTTATCATTCATATCGGATAAAATTTAACCTAACTCCGACCACATTCACTTAGAGCTGATAACTAACTGATTACGGTAGAAAACCAAATTTTTCAATTACTCACACCTCAAGATTAATTAATTAAATATCTCGCTTTAAATAATTTTATGCTGACATGCATTTGAATGTAATTGGGGTGTTTTACTACTGTTGAATGAGAAAACAAAAAATTAACCATCCTCCAAACGTCGTTGAACCAAATTCGAGTGACGTAGTCTCACGTGTATAGTGTCATTCGTTACAGACGATGTGGCAACGTAGGCTTAATTCTCTTCCCTGATTCGCTGACAGACAAAACGATTCCTATTTGAAAACCATTACAGCCATTTGAATATATCAATGACTTTGCTCCACGTTATTTTTTAAAGTTACATCTAACATTTCAGGGTATTTATTATGCATATATTTAACATAAGAAAATGGGAGTTAACTGAATAATCGAATTGAGAAATTGGCTAAGACATACATTAACTCCTCTGTAACCAGAAGAATCATTTTCGTTGATAATCCAATATAGGGTTAAAAGATAAAACATTGACGCGTTTATAAATTTCTTAGAATTAAATTATCATAGGTAATAAATTTTATATTATTGATTTGTGTTGTTATAAAAAAAAATTCGGAAAAGTAAGAATTTTCACTCATTAGTCGTTCCTTTAATCTGCGTAATACGAGCACGGAAAAAAAAAAGTTAACTCGTGTGACATTTTAATTTCGTTATTACCATTACTTCGTTCAAACCATAATAATTACTTATATTATATTTACACGAACAGAAAAATGAACATTTATACGACGATATCCTGAAAATATTTGAGGGAAAAACAGAGAGTTAACATTCAAGTCAGCTCCGATGTAATTAATAACATGAAGAGAAATTCTGAACCACTGGGTGGGGAAAAAAAAATAATGGAGGAATATTTTTTTTCACTGTTTGTGATTTCTTTTACAAGCAAATATTTGCAATAAAAACAATTGATGACCTTATACAGTCCATTTTTATATTATGACGACGTTTCGATACCTCTTTTTTGTATCTTCATCAGGTATTTACCAAATTAATACAGTAAACTAACACAACTGTGTGAATTTAATAACTTGTTTCGTTTAGTTTTCGCTAGTTTTATTGTGTAATTTGGTAAATACCTCAAGAATGATCCAAAAAAGGTATCGAAACGTCGTCATAATAAAAATAATATAAATAAAAAGTGTCTGTATAAGGTCATCAATTGTTTTTATTAATTCAAAACAGACGTTAAATTAAAACTTTTAAATATTTACAATATTATTCTTTTTATGTAACACACAAGAGACGTTGTCACATATTAATTCTCTGCTCATCGTACATTAATATATGAATTATATTATTTACCTCTGGAACAGTTTTCAGTAAGATTGACAATTTTACAACGAGTGAAAAAAATACTTCGGTTGCGTATTAATATGGGATTACAGTTTTCAGTCAGCAGCAATGATTAATTTTTATGTTAAAAGACCCCTTGGTCTATAAGTAGATATTAAGTGTTTTTTAGGGGGGGGGGAACATTACCAGCTCAATTTTTCTTCAACTGATATTAAACGTATATTCTTTGCACCCGACAAAATGGAGCAGTCACATGCGTGTTGATTCTTGTTGGACGTCGACGAGGTAGATGATCAATTATTGACTTGACAATGGAGTTTGAATAGAGCTGCAATTACGACCGATGGGGAAACGGAAAGTATAGAGTTTCAAGCATTTGTAATCAACTATAGGGATGCGTGCAACAGGAGCATAAGCCGTCCGAGGTGCATACCACTTTTGGGCGTGACTTAATTAACACACACACACACACACACACACACACATACATTTAATGCACTGATGCTTTCCTTTGACGGGCTTTGCTGCATTCCTACCCCATCTCATTAGCTCTTCTCGGAACTATGCAAGCTGAAAGTATATTGTTGATTCAGAGAGCGAGATAACATTTTAACCCTCCCCCCCCCACTCTCTATCTCTGTCTCCGCTTATCTACAGTGGAATCGTTTTCGTCCGCGGCAGTAAAATGTTGAAATATTATTGCACTTGCGTGTCTTTTATTGCACAAATGTCCGTCTAATGAGTTGCCGCTAGTCTCGTCATTAAACTAGAATTGGAAGCAGTAAATATTATTTACTTTAAGTTTCACTTCCCCTGAATATTACATCTCCACAGCTGTAAATTTATTTTTCAATCATCCCTTAAGGTTTACTCATCAAATTGTCTTAATTAAATACAGTAGCATAAAATACAGGCAATACAACTTAAATGTCAAATATATACTTCAATTCCTGCATTGACACTTAAACCAATACAGATAGAAAAAAAACCACTACGTTTAGTCCATAATTTGAGACCAATGACGGTTGAAAATTAATTCATTTTTAAGAATATTTTAAAATTTTTTCATATGCCAAAAAATAATTTATATCACAGAAAATAATGTTTCATAAAATTTAAAATCCTTTTCTATCAGACTCAATAAGTTTGTTAACCTTTTAATTGAAGATTTTGGAAACTTGATACAAACAAAGAAAGACAAAAAAATTCATCAAAATTAAATAAATTGTGATCAGAAAAAAAAACCCCTCATTTTTCAACGATCAAGATTTTCAGCTGATAAGGTCCCAAATTCTATTTGTATTTATTTCTATGCCAACGTAGCCATTAAACTGGTTCTGACTTATCAGCCATTTTAGTTCCATAATCCTACGTCATATAAAATATTAATAATTCAAATTTAAAAAATTGACGACCAATACGAATTTTGGTCTGATTTTTTTTTTTTTTTAAAAAAACAGCGTTCATATTTACTTTCAAATTTATTATTATTAAATTTCTAGAATGTTGAAAAATTTCTGATTTTAATTTAAATATTATTATAGCGGAATAATAAGAAATATATACCGTTAAATTGATATTTGAAATATTGTATGAAATAAAATTGTTACCGTAGTAATACAACTTCATTGAAACCTTATGAAAGTAAAAAAAACCTACTGAAACGTCCTTAAAATGATAAATAAATAATTTTAATTTGTTTCCAAAGGTCGTTAATTTCTTTAATATACAATTTTAATAAAACAGACGGAAATAAAAATATTATTAATATTACATATTAAAATTCTTATGAGAGTTGCTGTGTAACTACTGTAAAAGATGATAAAATGTCGCTCTTTGCTCTTGTATTTTTGATTTCTTAGCACCGAAAGAAAGGGGAAAAAGTTTCGAGAAACGTTGTGTTGTATTTGTATAATCACTTCTTTTCAAAACAGACGTGTGATATTTTCATTTATATATTATACTGAATTTAAGCAATATTTTTCCTTTAATTTTTTATCATTTTATTTTTACTTTACATTGCAAATTGTTTTTCTAATACGAATGCGGAATAAATTATCAGCTGGTGGATAAATAGTACAAAATAATTATTATTTCGACTGTTCTACCTTTTAATTTTCCGTTGGGATATATTTCTTGTTTTTTTTTAGCTATGGGGACAGTATAGAATCGTAATACGTTTCTGTAATAAGGAAAACAATCATGTATGGTTCATAAAACAGGCCTATGTAATAGACAAATACGTGAAACTATTTTTATAATTGAGGAATTTTTCGAAATTTCACGCCAGGATGTAGAACTTGAGGAGAGACATAATTATTAAACTAGGAAGAAGGAGGCTAAGAAGAGCCGTATAGATAAATTGAAAATCGTTAATAATATCAACCTTTGTCTGATACGTGAAAAATTACAGGGACTCCAGAAGGTAAAGCAGTAAGTGACGTCAGACCCCAGAGCAGGCGGCTAATATCCAACATATGTAAACCGAAACGATTAAAATATCAGCCATAGTAAACCACTTTCCTACCATTTAGAAGTCGAATTCTTAAATAACTTTTTTGCGGAAACATATACTTACGAAGATAGATTTAATTAGTAATTAGCAGGTGTGACGTCCTTGTGTGACGTCACCGATAGGCCCGAGGAGCCAATGAGGAGCGCTTTCCAATAATCATCACGCATTTGTGGACAACAGCGGTATTAAAGGATGATGTGGCATTGTCAGAATTATTGATATGGACTGATTTACCGAGAAATAATTAGTCTTACCTGAAATTGAGGGCCGGTGTCACGATTTCTGACTGCCACTGCAAAAATTTACTTGTTTTCCGAGTCGCGCGCCGTGTCTTAACGGGGATTATGGTTAAGTTGGCAGCCCATCATTGGGGGGGGAACGCGTAGATGTTGGCACCAGTGTCTGTCAGTGACGTCACTATGACGTCACACCTGCTCTCTCGTTGATGAATTTTAGTATTTTTTAAATTCATATATCTTACAAATTACTCATTTTCATACAATTTTTTTTATTTGCCGGTCTTAAAACTGCCATTTTTGGCAGAAAAAAAATTTCCCCCTCCCCCCCCCCATTTACATACCCTAGATTCCTCCCGACTCCAGGAAATGTTGACGATCTAGGTTTATGCGGAGAAATTAAATATTTCTTGGTTATCATATAATTCACCGTTTATTATTCCTTGCAAAGAGAAGCAAATTGATAAAGACTTATCCAATGATTAATTATTACGAATGAAAGTTATCGCTATTCTATACAGAAACAAAGTTAAAATTCTGAAGTTTTGAACCGTCACGTGTCCAAAATAAGAAAAGAAATTATCTTGTTTCGTCATGTCAACACAAACAGGTTCAGTGCCCTAAATTTTTAATAGATCCTCTAAACTCTTTTTCACTGAGGCAATCTTTGAAAGCGATATATTATTTATAATTCGAAACAACATTAAATGTATCTGCACACAACGTTATTTGTCTTCAGAATCGAATTTGAAGAATACTACACAATATAATTACGTCTATAATTAACAATAACATCATAATGAAAACAATTACCTGATAATATTAGGTCGTTATTCCTTCCTATTAGGAATTATAAATGTTTATAAAATCAATTATTCAAAAAGAAACCCTTAATTTAACGTTTAGAATGTTCGACTTTCACTTTAAATAATGAAAATGAAAAACCTGGATACAAAACATACATAATTGTTACAAAAAAAAGAGAGATTTCAAAAACTCAGTGTAAACCAAGCCACAAATGACCTTGAGACCTAATGTTAATTACACGTGAAAAGAAAAATCCGTTGTTTTAAACACAGCTTTTTGAAGTCTCCAGTTTTTTCACAAAGACCCATATTTTTATTCACAGCGTGTTACGTAAAATGTTTTTTTATATAAAACTGCTCAATTTCTATTAAGGGTGACCATTTAGACATTTCCGTAATTTATGTTAATTATCCGGTCTGAAATTCGGTAAATCAATGAGTTCCACTTGAAGAATCACTGTTAAAAATGGTCTTAAACTATTTTGCCATTTTAATTGGGTGATTAATATAGGAAATTAAAGTAAGAAATACAAAAAAAAATACATATTCCGATACACACACATACACACACACGTAAATCATGGCAGTGCTCTTTATTATATTCTGACGTGATTGGAATCAATGTGAATTTAGCCTGTAAACAAATTTGTCATTTAACCGTGAAAATTGACTGGTTTAAAAACTTCTTGATATATATATATATATATATATATATATATTTCTTGTGATCGTCATTTGAAGGCGTTATGGGGTTGATTGAACATTGATATGTAAATAACGCAAAATATAATAAACATAAAAATTTACTTACCCTCGGCCACGGGAGAAGAATCACCCAGAATCTTCTAGGCACGAAAACGAATCATCTAATTTTCTCCACCACACACACACACACACCCCAAACACGTGTATTCCGCGAATGTTTCACCACCGGCACCACGTACGTAACTGGGAAGGAATTGTTTACAAAACGAAAACTCCGCTGGCTGCTTGCACACAACTTTTCAATGAGGTTCCAGTTTCTGTTTTCCTCGTACAAACCAAGTAACATTGAGTTATAGCGTCCATTATTCCTGTGGATTTTTACACCCATGTAAGTCGAGGAATACCGTCAAATTTTGTTTTCTGTCTTATTCAGAAGTGACTAATATATTTCTACCACAGTAATAGGACATTTTCCAAGTATAAATAAATACGCTAATTTTAACCCTGCTAAAATTCACGATTATTCCACCGTGGTTGTCTTAGTTTACAGCTGCAGATATAATTGCTGCCTCTCCTCCACCTCCCACCCAACATAAAAAGGAGACCCAGACACCAAATTAATAATCAATAAAATACATAAGTTCAGGAGACGAAAAAAAACCTCCACAGCGTATATAAAGTATAATATAACATGTAAATGTATCGCAACTGTAAAATATTTAAATTGTAAATTTCCTGAATATTAAAAAAAAACACGTATTGAATTATGAGGTGTTTCTTCAATACCCAGACTTCGTACGACGTTTCGTTACGAAACCAATTTATTTACATTAAATATTTGTAAATATATATATTTTATGTTAAAATATGTTGGATCCCTTTATTTTAATACAGTCCAACCTAGATCTAAATAAATATAGACTCTAATTCAACGGTATAATTTTTTAAAATATTTTTTAATGTACCAATTTCGATGACTAGTTCCACTGATTTGTGTGGACGAGTAACTGAATCTATTTACAGTAAATAATATTGATTAAAATATATTTACAAATATTTTCAAGCCAAAGACTTGAGTAAAAGGTTGGTTTTTAGAATCACAATCATAATTAAATACTGTAAAAATCAATTACACAATTATTTAGAGGTAGATAAGGACTTAGTAAGGGATATTCAAATTTCTGATTGACAATTAATAACGCAAAAAAATTAATTCAATGTGAAATCTTGGTTTACATGAAACTAGAAATCCGAGATTACATCATCTATCATTCTCTGTAAAAGTGATGTAAAACATAGAAAATGAGAGGAGTTGTTAATATATTTCTCTTTTTTATTATTCCACAAATTAACTGTTAGCAATACAAACATTATTAAGGAAATATAGACATTGGAATACATTTAATTCAAATCGGAACAATTGTTATAGACCTTACACATAATATTAATAATTTATCTGACAGTTATAAATTTGTAAATATATTATTTTTTTCCCCCGGTTCTCTTGTGCGAGACAAGATATTGTCCATACAATAACGTGTTTCATTTCAGAAATAGTGACCATAAAGTGACATATAGAAAAGGAATATGACGATTTAAAATGCATACCACGAGGCGTCACTCACCCTTCGTCGTCACAATGAAATGTTCAAAGAATGATAAAATAATTTTAGGGGTCAGATATATATATATATATTTTCGGAGGAGTGTACTGAAAATAAAGTTCAAATGTATTGATATGTTCAACGTCTGTATATAATTCTAAATTTTTTTAAGGATCAATATCCTATAATTTGTACTATAAAAAGACCATTCACAGAACCTTATATCCTTTTCCTTTCACACAGAGAGCGAAACGTTGATTTATTGTCTAATTGTATACTTTTGTTACAGTTATTTACGTTCTTTAGGTTAGCAGCTGATCTTAATTGTTAGGAAATTACTTAAAATCTTGAGATCGGCCATTAGTGTGTCGTACAAAACATTTCTTTGAAATTTTGCGGGTGTTATAGAAATCATTTTTATTTTTTTATACGTAATATTTATGAAAGAAATATTTCTGTTCATAAATTACTAAGTGCGTAATATACAACTTTGTATTTCGTTTTAAAATATTTTACGTACTCGTGTGTTTCTCCCGTAAAATTTTTTTACCGTTTCCAAATTTAATTTTCAAGGTATACTGTATGAATTTTAAAACATTAATATTCGTTTCTTCTATCCCGGATGTGATTGGAGAAGTCACATGTTATTTTCTATTTACTGTTAAAAATTTCGTATACTTGGTTTTTCACCGAAATTTCAAATTGGTTAGAGAAGAGAATTTAAATTTCTATATATTTAAGACTACGGTATAGAATTAAAAAGTCATATAAATCGAAATTATTGAGTACTAATTTTACTTAAATCTATTGAGTGCTATAAAATATATTTATGGCTTAGGATATAAGGTTCCTCGCAGTTGATCCTATAGATATTATTTACACCTTTTATTTTCTTCTGTCTCATTTCTGATTTACCGAAAAGTTTACAACGCACGTCATCACAGCACATTCCGTAGTAAGGGGGAGTGGGGGAGGATGATGGAGAAAAATTGGGGAAAAAGTTAGAACAAGATCAATAGAGGGTTGTTTTCTCCTTGCTCTTCGCGTTCCCGACGTCGCCCAGCATTGTCCTCCCAAGTCCAGTGGCCAGCACTGCTGCCGCAGCTGCCGTCGGCGGAAGTCACGTGGCGATGGTTGCCATGGCGACGCAGGTCGTCAGGAGGAACGCCACTGCGGGGGTGGTGACCCGAGCTGCGGATCCTCGCACTGAAAATGTCAACCACAGTCTCGGTATGCGATCAATAAACGGGTTTGGAACGTTAATTAATCAAAATACAAATGTGTACGTTGAGCAGACCACTCGAAAGTCAATTTGCAGAATATTGGAATCAATATTAAGACGAAGTAGGTGAAAAGTTCTGTTTTTGAAATAGCTGACAGTTCCGTTAAAATTGGATCAAAAAGTCACGTAAGACGACTCTGTTCATATTCAGATATATACGAACTGAGCCGATATACCACCACGAGTCTGCAATTTTGTAATTATTACCTTAATTAATTATTTTAAATACGTTCGACGTAAATTTCTCGTCAAATAATGTGAAGGTAGAAGACTTGTCTGCTCTGTAAAGGTACAGGGAACATTCACCAGGCTTCCGTGGCTGTGAGCTGTGATACTGGCCGAAGACACCATGTAAGCTATAAACCACTAGAAAAGGTTTGTGATGTCTTGTCCGACGTTGATGGCATCTTCCACCAGAATCGTGTTACAGAGGTTTGAGGAGCGTTATAGTGAATTGAGGTTGCTGTCTTTACTATGAAAATTCGCCTGACCTCAACCCGATATAACACATCTGGGACGCTAGTTCCGCGCATACATAGTAATTTAATGGAATTATGTGACCTCTGCGTAGACATCTGGTGCCTCCGGAAACCTACCACGGACTTGACGAGTCTATGCTACGCCGAATCGCTGTTGTGTCGCGTTCCAGACGAGAACCAACTCGCCAATAAAGCAGGTCGCCATAAAGTTTTGTCTCATGTTCAGTTTTCTCTATATATAGTTGTTTGAATATATTCTAATACGTCTGATTCCTTGGTATTGGTTACTTATAATATTTCACTTTTACCCAGAAATGAGTTGTTTGCTCTCAGGCCTACTTAAATCACATCAATGGTCGACATAAGAGTTACCAGAGTTATTGGTCAGTGGAAAACGAAGTCTCAAAGAATAAGGTTACATTTTCTTACCTAAGAATAACGCCTCTCTGATGGTATCTGGTGGCGGAGTGATCCTTTGAACCACGCTCTCCCTATCGCCTTGCCAAAGAACGTGCGAGACCGAGGCAACGCATCTGAGGCGCATGGATCCATGTAGGAAATGGTGACCAGCAACAGTGAAGCGAAGCCCCAGGGAAGAAGACACCATCCCGTGGGAGTGCCGCAGAAGAGGATACTCTTCCAGGTGGTAGTCATCACTTTGCACCTGGAACCAACATGTTACGTCCTGTCTAAGATATGAAGGAATAAAATTAATTGGCACACGGTATAAAACCACATTTTACAAACATGGGATGTCATATTTATAGCAAACCCAAATTATTATGTCAATATATCTTTAAATACATTTTTCTTGACATTTAAATTGGATTCTATTGCCGATATTATCAAGTTTGTTGTACCAGAGTACGTTAAAAAATATACTCGTTTAAATCTGCGATCAAGAATTTTCTTCTTCTGCAGTCCAATGGCTATTAAATGTGTTTACAGAATATCCTGTCATGTATTTTATTCAGCAATAAGCAATGTCCTTCGCAAGCTTTGGGTCACTTACCAAACTTTCCTCCATAAATTCCATGCTAAATCAAATATGGTCTTAATTTCATTATAGAGAACACTGAAATGACTTAAACTTACTGGTTGTTCGTTGATGTACCACTGCAGCTGTGACGCGGGATACGACTTTCCAGAAGTGCAGTTGAGGCTAATCTCGTCACCGATCTGATAAAGTTTCTCTTCGCCCGTAATATGAGGGCCTTCCTTCGGCAAGTCTGAGAAAAGAAAACCGTATAATGAGAGTCATTACGGGATGACCTAAAATAAATTTTTAAAAAATAAAACAGAAGAAATTATCTCTCTCTCTCTCTCTCTCTCTCTCTCTCTCTCTATATATATATATATATATATATATATATATATATATATTAAGATAAACACAAATTTATTTAATTAGATTTTAAAGTAAAAATAAGCCTTACGTTATAAACGATTTAAAAATCTAATTAAATAAATTTGTAAATAATTTTGATTAATACATTTTGTTCTCCGTGGGGTTTATTTAAATTGAATAATTAAATAAATTTGTGTTTATCACAATTTTGGCGCCTCAACGTGGGGTTCATTTTCACTTAATTAAGTAATGTGTTTATTACAATATATATATATATATATATATATATATATATATATATATAAGTCGCTTTTAAATAACGTGTATGAAGGCAGCATTGGAACTAACGAAGTAATTCGTTTCGACAATCCTTCCATTATTTCTTAATTAAACCATAAATATATTTTTTTTAGGGCAACAGGCTACATGAGGGTGATCCACATTGGGCAACTCCCCTTTAATAGCATAGGAAGGGATTTGAAAGGGGGGATGCGGAAGGGTAGAGGAAGGTAGCCAAGGGTTACTAGGGCCCACGGGCTATGGTTTAAGGATCCTACCCGGCATTCGAATAAAGTAATGCAGGGAAAACCATAGAAAAACTTGCATCAGGTAGGTCGGGCATTGGGTACTTGTCCCACGCCCTTCCGATAGCGGGAGAGGAGTTTGCTGTGGGGACGCAGCATTCCCTTCTCCGTGCCTCGACCAGTTTAGGAGGCAGCTGGCCGACTATTCCAATGGGAATAGCGAACAACTCTTACCGTATGCCCAAGGTCTGCGACCCCGGAACATACACCTCTCAGAACAGGCCGAGGTGCCTCGGCTTGTGGGAACCTTAGTTCAAAAACGGAGAGGAAAAGGCATACCCAAAGGTAGCCCTTCGTATCTCTCCTAAAAGGTTCTGCCTGCGAGAGAACACCCCTCGCAGGTATTGCCTGCGAGAGAATAGCCCTCGCAGGCCTTGGCTTTCGACCATAAATAATTTTTGTACCTCAGTTTTATAGTCTAGAATTTCTTTAACGACAGGGATTTTATACAATAAAATATATATATATATATAATTCACTTATATATTCAGAGTTTACGTTCGTCATATTGGAGGACTTTTAAGGTCTTGTTTGTTCTGAGGCTGAATATTCCCGTTATCTATATTTGGAGTCGTAATGACATTCAGAAATAATATATTTACCTTTTGGTTGTAAGAGCATATGTGAACCGCCATAGTAGAAAAATTGAAGTGCGGAGGGTCATAAATTACGTAGAAACACAAAGTAAGA
The DNA here is from genome assembly GCA_037074705.1 of Zhengitettix transpicula. Taxonomy (NCBI): domain Eukaryota; kingdom Metazoa; phylum Arthropoda; class Insecta; order Orthoptera; family Tetrigidae; genus Zhengitettix; species Zhengitettix transpicula. The sequence goes on along the minus strand of CM073596.1, from coordinate 55,603,758 downwards.
GAGAGAAGGGTTTGAGGTGTGGCTTTCCCTTCTCCGAGTTTTAGAAAAGTGGATCTAGAGAACGAATTTTTTTGTTTTATATGATTGACGAGAGCTATCACGCTCTATACGTAACGCAATATGTTACAATAAAATATTTTAATTGTATACATCAGAGGAATATGACACCAAGTCCAAAGCTCCTGTAAAATTTTAAGAATAAACAAGTCAGACTGAATTTACTGGTAGTATCTTTTACATATAGGGTAATTAAGGCAGTTGATTGTGATCCAAGAAGAGGAATAGATGATGTTGAAGCAGTTGCAGAAAACGTTGTGGATGAACAACATACCAGAGGTGCAGCGTCAACTGTAGTAACCTACAAGACTCTTCTCTAAAATATCCAGAGATGCAAAACATTTGCCAATAATGTCCAACGTCCAAGGTTAACAACTTGTTAAGGTCTTATTACTCTAATGCCCTTTATATTGCATACTGGGTTAAACCGTCGACAATATTTTATTATAATTTCATTAAATCTTCATGTAATCTTGCACTTTACACTTGATTTTATTCTTCATATTATCAAAATAATATATTTAAAAAAATATCACATATTTGTTACGAATAAAACTTATAAAATTTAACGTCCAAATGTGGTATTTCGATATAAATAACTTATTTGAGCAACTCACACACGACTTCCATTCGTCCTTCCCGCTGAACGGAAGCGAATGACGGGGCTTCAGCCGATACTTCACAGCGATACATTCCGGAGGACTTGTAGTTGAGGTTCCTGAGGAAGACTTGCTTGTCGTCAGAAAGATGTTGCTGAAAATACGGGCACAATAAAATGCAGGAAGGAAAAAACCAACAGAAAAACGATAGCTACGCTTTGGGAGCAGAACGTTATTTTTTTCAAACTATGATGGAAAACTTTTTAAGTCGATATAAAAATAATTTGTTTATCCTTAAAGTTGATTTAATGGCGAGAAAAGTGAAGTAGAAGTCGAATTGGATAATTGTTTCAGTTACATCTTAGTCTCAAAATTATGACAATGCCATACGAAGTGTTAAAAAATAAATTATTAATCACATTATAAGAAAATTAAAATCATGATAGATTAGAATTTCGTGTCTTACAAATAAGAAGGCAGTTATATAGAAAAATAATTATTATTTATAAAAATTGGCGGTGAAAAGCGTGTATAGTAGTAATCAGAAAAAAATGGCTAAGAAAGGAACATGTTAGAATTTCCATCAAACTGTTGAGGTTGTTTCCAATTTAATCCATTTAGTATAACCATTATCTCATTTACGGTTTTGTTATCAATATTTACTGAATATAATGATTACATCGATCATCCCAAAATAGGTAAAAATAAGTTCATTTTCCCTTCAGTTAATAAAATATCTATTTCCAATTATATTTCACTCTGTATTGTGTTTTCAACGGTAATTAATTTCTCTTTCTGAAAACGCTTTAACGTATGTCATAAAAAATATTATAATTGAATGCAAATTAAAATATTTTTTTTGCCAAACAAGACATTCATCAAAGTATTTGGTTATTAATTTTTAGAAATTCCGAACAATAATATTTAATCTCCCCTTATTTATATATTTTTTAGGTTTTTCAGGTAAATAAGTTTAAAAACTTTACCAACAGATTGACTAAGACCTTGATACGTCTCACAAACTGTGAAATCTGAAAAATAAATCCTCCCCTTCACAGTAATAAAAAAAATTCGCATTATTTGGATACTTCCTCTTTTTTTTATTGGAATTTTTTTTTAAAAAAAAACTCATCAGCTTTATCCGTAGGCCTAATTGGGCTTTTGTCTAACATTGCACGTAATGTTCCACTTTTTAATATAATTGGATGGAATATTTAATTGGGCGAATGTTAATAAATTACAGCGTTTTATCGTTGGCAAAGGGGAGGGACGAATTCAGTTTTTAAATAAAGGGAACTAAACCCTTTTATTACGCTATATTTAAAGTTAGTTTTATTTTGTTTAAAGTGGCGACATCAATGAATTACTTATTCAAGGTTATCTATTTAAAATATGTCGTAAGTTGTTACAGAAGTTTTTAAGTAAAAAATAATAATTATTTATGCTTCATTCACCGTATCAATTAATGTGTCAAACTCCAAATTTATCGACTATTATTTTTGTGTTCTTATTTTGTCGAAAATACTGAATTAATTATTCTTATGCTCCGCGCCTTTTGCGTAATTATTTGGGTATACCTTTTTATTGGCGCCTTGATCTTAATCAACTCCTCAATCTGTACTTAGTTACTTACAAGACATTCACAGTCAAAATTTATCTTATTAAATTCTTGTTATTATTATTTTAGGCAACAGGCTATATGAGGGTAATCCACGTTAGGCAACTCCCCTTTAATAGCATAGGAAGGGATTTGAAAGGGGGGATGCGGAAGGGTAGAGGAAGGTATCCAAGGGTTACTAGGGCCCCCGGGCTATATTTTAAGGATCCTACCCGGCATTCGCCTAAAGAAATGCAGGGAAAACCCTAGAAAAACCTGCATCAGGTAGGTCGGGCATTGGGTACTTGTCCCACGCCCTTCCGATAGCGGCAGAGGAGTTTGCTGTGGGGACGCAGCATTCCCTTCTCCGTGCCTCGACCAGTTTAGGAGGCAGCTGGCCGACTATTCCAATGGGAATAGCGGACAACTCTTACCGTATGCCCAAGGTCTGTGACCCCGGAACTTACACCTCTCAGAACAGGCCGAGGAGCTTCGGCTTGTGGGAACCTTAGTTCAAAAACGGAGAGGAAAAGGCATACCCGAAGGTAGCCTTTTCGTATCTCTTCTGAAAGGTTCTCCACAGACTGAATAGCTTAAATTATTTTCAATATCAAATCTTATTTATATATTTATTTTCCTATCTAATTAAATGGCGCGTTGTAAGGTATTTGCCTATCTAGTCGTTTAGAAATTTTTTTTTTGCCTTAAAAAAGAGAGATAGTTTCCACTTTAAAAATTCCACTGGGAAATAAAATGAAACTCTAACGTGCGTTTAGAATGAATAATCCCTGAAGGAACTCACGTCGACTCGGATTCCGTCGATCTTGTAACTGTGTTGCGGTGGCTTCGACTTTGGGACGAACCGGTAGAACTCTTCGTCGTCCTTATACCACTTAACAGAGTAGAGGGAGTCTTCGCCGAGGTCATAGAGACACTGCAGTAGGGCCATCTCACCTTTCAGCTTGTACTGAGGCACACTCACTCGTTGAAGTTTCAACGTTCTCCCTCCAGAGGCTGCGGGAAAAACAAAAGCAACACGTACAAGATCAGAGTTAGGAGATGGATACTTTTTTTTTTATTCAAGACATGCACTCTTTATGCCTCTATGGCATGAAATTTAACTATATAATCCACTGAAATAAGGAGGTAATTCGAAAAATAAATTAATATAAACATTATAAGAAAGTCAGAACTTAGAAACGGAATACAGCCAACAAAAAAGAAGATCAGAAAAGCACATTAATTTTAGGAACGATATTAAAACAAATTATTGGTTTATTTTCAATAATAAAATTTGCGAACAGTGTCCACGGCCATTTTTTTTTAAAAAAACATATCTTTATTGATAAAAAAAATTGTAATAGTATATTCTAGAAGCTGCAGCAACAAAATTTAGTGCTGAAAGAGCTTTTCTCGTTTTAATATATATTCTACGAGACAACAGAAATATTTTAAATTGTAATTAATCGGAAAATAATTTTAAATAAATTTACGAATTAATTTGAGCATTTCAATAGTTATTGTTTTGTATTTGTTTACTTCGTAATGGTCCCCTTTATTATACACTTTACACTAATTCATTTACCTTTAAATAATTGTTATTTATATTATATTATTGTGTCAAATGATGCAGAATTTTTAAAAACAAATCAGTGAATAAAATTATATAAATGACTTCAGAAAATAATTTTTCATTCCAGTATAAATATTTTTAAAAATCTGAACCGAGACAATGTAATTTCTTCTGTAAGCAAATTCAAAACCGAACCGATATATACATATATTAATTTGAAGCAGACTTAAAATAAAATAAAAACTGCTTTATTTTTCTTCAACGATTTTATTATATTATTCCCCATTTATGTTTCACATGACACCCAATTTTTTTTCGAAAAGATATACTATTTTAATAGTCTTCAAAATTATTAATTTTAAATTTTTTTCTTGGATAATAATAATAATGGTGTGAAAGAAGAACGTTATATTAACAGTTTTAATTACGTATTAGTTTAGCTATAATGAATTGGAAATTTATTTGTTGTTTGGCAAATGTTAAATAATTTGTTCTGAAGTGAAAGGTGTTGAACCAAAACTCAGATGAAGGAAATGAATAGTTTTTCCAAATAATACGAATTTCTGCAGGTGCCACAACGGAGCATTTAGGATATTAAAACTACGGCAGATTAACATAACACTGTCGTTATGACGAGCGTGTCTTGATATATTGATTACAGGGAGCGTCGATAAGTCGTTGAAAATGAATTTTCTTCCTTCCCACAACCTTCACTATATATTTTCTGTCCTCCCCCGCTATTCACCCCCTCGTTTGGTTCCCCCAGCCGGTCCATTTCTGCGACAAGACGCTTCATCTATTATTAAAATTCAATTTCCTATGTCTTTGGGCTTATAGCTTTTACCTCAAGTTACGTCGTTTTAGAGACGGTTTCTTAGGGGGGGGTCTTAGGAAGTTTATTTTTAGCCACGACCGATTTGTTATCCGACTCCATCAATATATAATACATATCATACGATAATCCGAAATATAAATTATTCCATTACAACATATAAAAACTCCAAATTTCTCATGTACAATCTGCTATGTATTTTAATATTTTCGTCTTTGATATATTCATTTTTTTAATATATTAGTCTTATAAATTATTCTGTTTGTCTCTATACAGAACTTTTTTTTACCCCTTAAATAAATATACTTTAACCAAGCTCTAACACATAGAATTAATTATATAACAGGATATGTTCGATAATACCTGCTTTAAATCCACCGTACTCTAATAAAACAGAGAAATTATGTCAATAAAATCGCGAACCTAAAAGAAACCACTTGCTAATGTAAATAAAATACGTCAATACATTGCAGAGCAAACTTTATATTACAAACACTTAGGTATACGATCCTCGAAAGTGATAGTAAATAAAGCAAGTATAAGGCGCAAATTAAGTATACAAAGGATGTAATGTAATGAAATATTGTGGAAAAGTTGTAATAAAATAATTATATGAGGATTGAAAACGTAACCCATCAACAGTTAAAATTGTTGATCTTTCATTACGTATGGACGATCATTCAAATGTTTATATAATGCTTGGAGTGAATGTGGGAAATGAGTGACGAATGGAGAATCGCTACGAAGAGAAACAACACGAGAAAAAAATAGACAAATATGAAGTGTAACACGCATATTTGTGCTCATTTAAAATAATTATTTTATCATTTAAACTACAATTATTAATTCATGTAAAAAAAAACCCTCTCATATAAGTGGTTAGTACGACACCTCTATATGGCGTCCCACGTTGGGAGCAAACTTGCGGTGTCTTAAAAATTAATTTGTACAGTCTGAATAAGTTAAATTAAAATCAAAAAATATTTTTAATCAACGTAAAAATTCCCTTATAATTGGTTAACCAAGATAAAACATTAATTTTACTATTCATGCTAACAGAATTTTGTCATTCGTCTCAAATTTGCACCTCAGTGAGAATCTGGATTAATAAATGACGATTTTTTTTTTGCGTAGACTAAGAGTTGAGCGTAAACAAATGAGTAAACGTCACAATCCAAATTGGATCACACGAAAAAGGCCCCCCCATTGTTCAGACAGAAACTAAATCACTTATTCACGTTTTTTTACAAAATAAAACATCACGCCGAAGCGAAGAGTAAAAAATCCCACCAACAATATGTAAAGTGCTTTCCGGGTGGGGTGGTGGGGGTGGTTGGGAATGTGTTGCAGACAACCCATTTTATTTAATTCAATATTGCCGATAATTGAGTGCAACATGATGTGGCGGTTTTCTGGCTGGCTGCCCTTTTAATGCGATTTGTTTGTTGTTGCAATTTTTTTTCCACTGAGTGCATAATTCTGTGGCTTCCTCCTCCAACACCCCCCCCCCCCGTTTCCCCAACCACCTCATTCCTCTCGGCATCGTCATCACACCCAACCATCTCATTTTGTCCGTCAACGACTGTAATTTTTATTCCATAGCATTTAGTTCTAATTTATTTCAACCTGTATTTTTTTTGACGATTTGACTGATTTATTGGACGGGAGCAGTTTTTTGGAATATTTAAATTTTTTTAATTAATATTAACCTGACGTCAGTTCTTTACTGGGTTTATAGAATCATTTTTAAGATCAACCACTTGTATTTTCAGAATTTTCAACACGTATTTGTCGTGTAGTTAGAAGACAATCAATGAAGGTCACGCCCATTTATAATAAAAGAGAAAATAATAAATTATCAAATAAAATAAGATTCAGTTTATTATCAATTAAATAATTCAATTTAAAATAACGTTTCGGTACCTACTTGTACCTTTTTAAGATCGTAAATTTACCAAAAAGTTATGCAGTAACAAGATAGTTGTCTCAAACACACAAGTTTTAAGAAGAAATTCAGGAAAAAAAAATCAACGTTCGATAATTTGTCTACATAACTTTTAAGTCAAGTAAAAATCTGAAAAATATACCAACGTTTGGTACCGAAACGTAATTTAAAACTGAATTCTTAGATTTGGTCATGAACTACATTTTATTTTATGTAATTAATAATTACTGTGAAAACGAAAAAAATAAATTAATTTATTAGAAATAATTTAAGTATGTCTAGTCTCTTGTGACTCTAATGCTAGTGCAAAATTGCGGTTAATAACTTCGCCGTATAACTCATTTAATTAAAACTGTCTTATGGACTGAGTACAAACTAATTCAAAAGTGATCCAAATTCATGAAAACCTACAAATTGAAAGTAAAAGAATAAAACGATTTCGAATTGTTTTTTTAAGTCCACCAATCAGAGCAGTTTTGCTTTTGTTGAATTTGTAATGGTATTCTTCTTACATAATCGAGATTCTGATACTCATGATACTTCACATGAACCTTGAGTTGTCTCAAACACTTTGTGAAAAATAAAATTAATTAACCTTTGCGTTAATTAATATTCAAAATTATCAATTTTAAGAACAGTAGGGCGGAGGGAAAAAAAATTCACCACTCCAGACGGGTAAAATTAAATAAAACAATCATTAAAATGAGTAAGAGAGAGAGAGAAAGAACAGGAGTAAATTATTAAGTCACTTGACGAGAATGTTCCGGGTGAAAATATCATGCAAAATAATTGCTAAGCCGAGCGCTCAACGCAAAATAACAAGCTATCGTGATAAGGAGGAGGAGGAACACGAGGCAGTAAGGGAGATGTTGTTTTTCCCCTAAATTTAATTTACTTTCTTTCTCTTCTTTATTCTATATAAAAAAAATTGTAATTAACGATCGGCTCCCTTTTTTCCTTATTAGCAGAGCTTTCGTAATAACTCTCCGTGTTATTAAGACTTTACAAGTAAACACCGCTCCAAAACTATTTATACTAAGCTCTTTATTCAGGAATCACAGTGTTTTATTTTTACCGTTGGGAAGTTTGATATTGTACACATGTTCCTTGATACGGGTATTAAGGGAACGTTTTGTTTGGCCTGTGTAGCAGCAAGAGATTTTGTAAACTACTCAATGTACTCTGTAGGTCTCAAGTAGGTCCTTGTGGTTTTTAATCAAGAAGTAGGGATCAGTATTAGAAGATCTGTAAATGATTGATACTTGATATTCTTTAAAAAATTGTGTTGTACAAATTTGTAATAAGTACGAAAAAAAATATTTTTGAATTGAGGTGCTTGGGGACGAGTGACAGTGGGATATTGGATTTTGTTCAATCTAATGTTTGTGTTTCTTTATTAATGAAATTTAAAGAGTACTCGTAAGAGATTAAAATGTTTCGGACAAAACTTATGTTGTGTTGATGGAACTTCGAGTATTTGAGTATTATATAATTTTTTTAGGGTAACAGGCTACATGAGGGTAATCCACGTTGGGCAACTCCCCTTTAAAAGCATTGGAAAGGATTTGAAAGGGGGGATGCGGAAGGGTAGAGGAAGGTTTTGACTCCTTCAAAAGTTTATAAATTCAGTAGGCGAAGTGTATGGAGGAGCTGGAAAGAAACGGAGTTAAAAACAAAAGTTAATTTGAAAAAATGTATTATATCTGATTAAAAATAATGAATAAGCAAGATACCCAATACAGACAAAAAAGGGTAATATAAATACCACAAAAAGGTTTCTGGGATCCTTGTCACTGCTATTAATGTACAAACAAACTGAAACTCAATAATTGCTATGATCCCTTATAATTACGCTACACCTTGTGTTTTTCCTATTGTCGTTGCTCCCCTTATTGTTATGCTACCCCTTCGGCTCTTCCATCGTCGTTGCGTTTTCGTCGCTTTTGAGTGTTGTTGTGTTTCTCTAGGCTCTTCTCAGCACCTGACGAAAGGGACAAGGATCCCAGAATTGTTAGTGATATTTATATTACCTTTTTTGTCTGTATTGGCTATCTTTATGATTCATTACAAAAGTTAATCATTCAATATAATATGTGGTTTTTTTTGTTATGAATTATTTAAGTACCCTCCTAGTAACGTTGGACAATTTTTTTGGGGGGGTAACTTCATTACTGCAGTAAGTAAAGGAACAAAAAGGATGATAAAAAAGTTTATAGGAGAGAGTTTTGAATTTCCTGATAAAGCACGTTGCTTCGGCTCGACGAAAGACAAAACACGCGTACAAAGGACCACTGTTCGCCGTTGAAAACCGAGGAGGAACGGGATTCTGAACTCAGCTAGGACACAGTCACGCGCCGTGGTAATTATTCTCCCTCTTACGCTAATGTAAGTTGTCAAGAGTGAGACTATAATTACATCCCTGACGAAAAGGTTGGAAAAGGGGGTTGGATGGAAGGGAAGGGGAGAAAACGGGGGTTGCTGACAGACGTCTCGGACGAAACGAGATTAGTGCTCCGGTAATTAACCACCGAGCGACAAAAGCAGCGTATTTCTGACAGTTCTACGGAGAAGAAAGCATTAATTAGTGGCACACTTTCTCTCGTCCAATGAGCGAGTGTGTGTGTGTGTGTCTATCTTTTCAACTGCGTGAAACACGCGTTTTCAACACTTTTGCTGAATAGCAGAGTGTTTCAAGAGTCGTTTATAATGAATGTCCGACGCGGCCAAAAGTGGATTATTCGTTGGCGGACAAGACAAAAAAATAAGGATTTCTTTCAACTGGTCCACTTGAATTCGCAAAAAAAAACCTTGGACTGTGTTATTCACCAAGAAACGTTGTTAACTGTCAGATTAGAATAAAACGGACTAATAAATACAGTTGTGTAAAGAAGGAAGCAACAAAATAATTAATTCCTGTGAACATTAGACAAAGTCTAGATTATACAGAAGACATTTTTCAGTATTATTATTATTATATACACGAAGTCAGAGCACATAAAAGCATGAACTAAAGTAGAATCTCGTAAATAAAGAATTATCTTTATAAACTGTCTTTTATTCGTCATAAACGACATTTTATGTTATAATATTAAAACCACGTGAAATTAAAAATATTTAATAATTACATAATCATTTAAAAAGCAGGAAATGGCAAATGATTTTCATTGAAGTCGAAACTGAACCAACTGAGTAAATTTTCTCCTATTATTTTTTTGTTCCAAGACTGATAGAGGTTAAAGTAGGTATCAAAATCTCCTTTTTACAATCAGGATCGTTTGGTTCTAAATATTTTATTCCAATTGCCATTTCAACCCGGTTTACTGTAAACTTTTTTTATTTTAATATACAGAAAAAAATTTTAATCCGAAGATTTTACGATTGTGATACATTGATGACGGTAACATGTTAAAATTTACTTGAACAAGTGGAGTTGCTTCTTGAGTGAGTGGTTGAAAAGGAAGTTATGAATTATTTATTTATCTATATATGTACACAAACACACACACACACACACACACACACATATATATATATATATATATATATATATATATATATATATATATATATATCGTGGGTGGAACAAGGAAATTCAGCGGAAAGCAAGTATTCTTTAAAGGAAACCGATCGTAATATATATATATATATATATATATATATATATATATATATATGTATATATATGTCAATTTGTCGTTTTCTTTTTAGCCTTCTTAGGGGTTTAGGTGTGATTCGTTATTAGAGATAATGGGATTGAAATGGTGGAGATTTCTATGACGTTGGATTAGGGCGGTTTGAATTATGGTTTTTTGGGTTGAGGGAATATTTAGGTCATTGTGGATTCTAGAGTTAGTACCAAGGACAGTTAGTTATAAACGCAGTATTTTATTTTGCGATATTATAATTTTATTTATGTTGGTGGTAGTGGCCGAACCCCAGATATAACAGGCATAAAACCAGAGGGGGATGTATGAGGGATGTTTAAAGTAGTTTTTTTTTGTTGAGAGGGGTAAAGGAGATTTCGGGTTTTGTAATTGCTTTAATTTGTGGAATCTGTAGAGTCTTATTTTTTTAAGGTGGGAAGTGTGAAGGGACCATGTTACTGCTGTTAACTGGAAGTTAAATTAATTAGACCCACCAACGGTTACTTCTCAAGTGATTATAGATGACGTCATCGCATGGTGAAAAAAACCCTCAGAGAGAGATATTTTTGTGTCCTGTTGCTGAAACGGAAGCAGCATCAAAATCTCGTGGAAGGAACAAGGAAATTCAGCGGAAAGCAAGTATTCTTTAAAGGAAACCGATCGTAAACGCCAATGAAGCGAGCGCCGCAGCCTTCGAGTAGAGCAGAGCAGAGATCAAAGTATCTGCGTCGAGTGGAACGCCACAGACACCGAACCAACCCCTTTCCCACTCCACATTTCTCACAATCAAACGAGAACTTACTTCCCTTTTCCTCTCCTTTCTCCTCTGTGGGGGGAGGGTGGAGGGGGGAGGAAAATCCATCTTCCTCTGCCTATCTCCCAAGCCAAGAGCTGCGGACCGACGGGGTCTAATAGATTTCACAGGCAAAATAGGTACACTTAAAAACAGAAACACTTTCATCTTCAAGTTTCTCAAATAAACAATATGCAACCCTCCCCACTCCATTTCTGACTCTTATTCCTCGTCGCTGCTAATGAATTATATTTTCCGAGTGGGAGTCGAGAGCAAGTCGGCAAAACTTCATTGAATTAATTAAGCAGTGGCGGAGCGTGCGCCATTGTGGGCTTCCTAGAGTCACATTCCTTCCAAAAGCGAAGAATTGGGGGGGACGGGGCATTTATTACCTCAAACAGCAACCTTCCTAAGGACTCACACTCTGCGAAAATTCAAATTAAAAAATAAATAAAAGGAAGGAACCCCCCTAAACATATCGCGGAAACCGGAACAAATGAAGAGGAATTGTATGTCAATTATGTATTATATATATATTTGTTATACTCTTTAAGACTGACTATTTCTAATGTTGTATAAATACAATTAATGGAAAAATAAACATTATTATTATTTTCTTATTTCTTTTCTTTGCCTTTCTCTGTCTCACTTGTCAAGACGATGGAACACCCGAATAATCTAAATAATAAGATTACGTAGGTTGTAAAAAGAAATAACGAGGCTCTTGCCACGTTCGTTCAACTGTTCACCCACTGGAACTAAGCTGATAAATCTATTATCAACCACTTAAGAATTTTATGGTCTAACACAAGTCAGCGAGCAATGCTTATAAAGGTAGTGTAGTTCCTGACCAGTGTGTGATATTGCTTTGCAAGAATCAGAGAAAGAAGATGAATATTTAGTGACACATTTAGGAACCCTGGTTTATGGGTTACGGTAATAATATTGCGATACGTTGTAAATTATTATCACATTTGATAGAAATTTGCTGTTCGAGGATCGGCAGAAGAGTTCGATTTCTTGACATTTTCGTTTCTGCCAACCCACTTACTTGCTAGACGCCGCCACGTGATCACAATATGGCGTCGTCGCCTTGGTGGAGGAATATCCCCTGGAGATGGTAACCGGCCGATTGCGTCGTTCTCATGCGGAGCTTTCCAGAATATTGGCCGCAATGCAATTTCCGTCGTCCTTCTTTTCCTTCTCTTGCAGCTGTGCACACATACGGTTCTTTCAAAGCTTTCGTAACAATGTGCCGTTGCAAAGCAAGCGATTGTTGAGGTTCCCAGTGGCGGCGTCACGTTTTGCCACCTTTGCACAAAACAAGGTTAAGGAAACGTCGCATGGATGCGGCCGATTATCAAGTCTCAACCAATCTTGACGAAACGTGGAAGGGAAAAATTTTACGAGTGTTTGAAGCATTCTTCAACTCTACGGAATATCAATGTATTTTAATTCGGTTTACTAAATTGGAAAATTCAGTGAATAAAAATGATAAACATTATTCTGATGTTTTCAGAATGATGTATTGAACTGCACTTTTTTTTTACTAACGGTTCATCAATTCATTTTATTCAATTTCAAGAAGATGTTTGGATGTTAAATACTTCGCAAATAGATTAGAATTAACGTTTTTCTTTTTCATAAACAGGTTAGCTGAAGCACAACCTCGTTGTCACTTCTCGCCTTTAATACCATATTAAGGGAAAAAAGGACGATGCGGAAAATAGATAAAGGTGCCAACCAAGTAAAACCTTCATCAGGCTCTCTGTACTTGTCCCACGTCATTCCGATGCCTGAAGAAAGGGATTTACTGTGACGACGCATAATTTTCGACTCCATGCCTCAATTATGTGGCTGACTGTTTTAATTCGGGAAATTAAAAGTTCAAAATTTTTAGGAACTCCTGTAATTAATTATATTGGAAAATGCTCAGAAATCCACTTTAAAATAAATTAATTTTTCCTACATTTGGGTATAGAATTATGTCAAAGTGATGTTAATATAAGTAAAATTAAATCGTTGGTATGGAGTCCAGAGATGTATCTTAATTGATTATTACCCGAAGGGTTCTTGATGGAAGGTCGAAACGTTGTGTACGAATTCGTATAAAAAATTTGTTATTTATCTATAAAAAAATTATTTGGACTTCTTTGGCTATTCACAGTAATTTTCAGTACGTTTGACGTATGGTATAATTTTCGGGGAAACAAAATATTTAATTATTCAAGAAAAGGGATTGTTGACATTTAATTATAATAAGCAAAACTTAATAAAATATCAAAGATAATTTTTTCCTAGCAGGGGAAAAAGATATTCAGCTACAAATTAAAGAGGCTAATATAAATATATTGTAGTAAACTTCTCACTCTCTGAGATAAAATTAATAAAGTTAATTTTAGTGCAGTTTACTTACTCTTTATTTATTTAATTACAAACACAATAATTAAACTTTTATAACATTTATATACGTATTTTAGTAAAATCTCGACTCTAATTCCCGCAGATCGCTAAAGACTCTCCTCTGATACTTAATATCTCTGACTTAAAAGAGTCCATGACAATTGCAGTAATCTGGCAATTTGTTTTCACTTCAATATATATTAATGAAAAAAATATCAGACTATTCATAATAATATAAATAAATAAACGGCCTTAAGTCAGAACATTGTAATGTTTTTATTAACAAAAATTAATTTTTGTGCGACGTGTCGTCCTTTTTTTTTAAGGGAAAAAGGCTATATGAGGGTGATCCACATTGGGCAACTCCCCTTTAATAGCACAGGAAGGGATTTGAAATGGGGGATGTGGAAGGGTAGAGGAAGGTAGCCAAGGGTTACTAGGGCCCCCGGGCTATGGTTCAAGGATCCTACCCGGCAGTCGCCTAAAGAAATGCAGGGAAAACCCTAGAAAAAACTGCATCAGGTAGGTCGGGCATTGGGTACTTGTCCCACGCCCTTCCGATAGCGGGAGAGGAGTTTGATGTGGGGACGCAGCATTCCCTTCTCCGTGCCCCGACCAGTTTAGGAGGCAGCTGGCCGACTATTCCAATGGGAATAGCGAACAACTCTTACCGTATGCTCAAGGTCTGTGACCCCGGAACATGCACCTCTCAGAACAGGCCGAGGTGCCTTGGCTTGTGGGAACCTTAGTTCAAAGTCCTCTATTAGGGGCCTCTTCATAGTAAACAGTTTCCATTTCGGTTGCAACAAGCAAAGCAGGAGAACCTTGCCTCTAAATTTTTATTCATGAATTATACACAACATTTTCAAGAACAGTCCAACTTGTAGAGATCCTAAAAGAGGGCGAAACGACGTAGTAAAATTACATTATAATTTTTGTAACTCATTATAAATATATTATTATTATTATTTTAAAATCCCAGAAAACATTGATTGGATAAAAGACATGTATTTTTTTATTGTTCCGAAGAAAACATACTTTTTACTATTAATTAAATTGAGAACTTAGTATTACACAATTAATTTTCTTTTAAAAAAATGCATGTATATTTTTCGTTTGTTAGCAGTTATTTATATAATTTTTAACTGATTTATGCAACCTAAGAAAATGAATTATAGATTCTGTGGATGTATTAAATAATTTATAAAATATGTCAAATTTTTGCTTTCCTCTCCGTTTTTGAACTAAGGTTCCCACAAGCCGAGGCACCTCGGCCTGTTCTAAGAGGTGTATGTTCCGGGGTCGCAGACCTTGGGCATACGGTAAGAGTTGTTCGCTATTCGTATTGGAATAGTCGGCGAGCTGCCTCCTAAACTGATCGAGGCACGGAGAAGGGAATGCTGCGTCCCCACAGCAAACTCCTCTCCCGCTATCGAAAGGGCGTGGGACAAGTACCCAATGCCCGACCTACCTGATGCAGGTTTTTCTAAGGTTTTCCCTGCATTTCTTTAGGCGACTGCCGGGTAGGATCCTTAAAATATATCCCGGGGGCCCTAGCTCACCCTTGGCTACCTTCCTCTACCCTTCCGCATCCCCCCTTTCAAATCCCTTCCTATGCTATTAAAAGGGAATTGCCCAAAGTGGATTACCCTCATGTAGCCTGTTGCCCTAAAAAAAATAGAAATTTAATTTATAATGTATAAGAAATAGATATAGCTTATTATAATAATTTTTATTCAATTTCATTTCACTATTCCTCATCTCTGAAGCGCAGCTTCTCCATAGCGTTTTTGGTAATACGGCCTTTCTTCTTTAAGGGTTGACATTTATGATAAAAAAAGGGACACTAGTCAAATAATTCAATCAAGTAAATCAAGGGTTATTAGTGCCTAGTGAAGAGTGATTTAGGTCACTTTATGCCCCCTGTGAGCCGCCGTCACAAACTGTTGCGAATTTACCCTCTACAATGCCATAGGTGGAAAGAATAGGACTCATTATGACCGTCCACGTGGACATGGTTTGGTGGTCCTGAAACGTATCTTGCTAGCTCAAACCTCTCTACATGAATTGCTCCACACACACACACACACAAACATACCAACGCTGTTCGATAAGGTCCGGTAACTATCCCTTACGGGCAAACAAACACATCCCTTAGTAAAGAACCCCTCTTCCAGATAGCATCTCGCGTGCCACGGCTCTGATAGTCAACGAGTAGTTTTTAAACTGTGTCGAAGTTAACAATCGAGCATACAGACGCATCTAAACAAGTTCCCCCTTCCCCCCCCCCCCCCACGCCCCAACCCCCAACAAAAAAAAAATTACTGCACCCGTTCCCCCAACCCTCGTTACCAGAGATATTTAGATAACAGCGCATGAAATGTTTATTGCACGACTTGTTTGCTTGGGAGCCCGTCGGCTTTTGCAATCACTTAACTACATCGCAGTGCTGCAACGAATAAACCACACACACACACACAGCCTGAAAACGTAAATGCGTAATTATTAATAATATCCAAGGTAGCCATTATTATTGTACGCGCAGAGATACAGACAGGAAAAATAAACCGTTTTGTGTTGCATCTCCTCTCGTTTTTTTTTCTTTTTTCCTTTTTTCCCCCCTACACACCACAGCCAATACACCTGGAACCGCACTGCCGAGAAGTGGAGGGAAAAAAAATGGGGGGGGGGAAGTAGAAACAGAAATGGAGTGGGAATGTTTTTTTTTGAATAGTTGATGAGCCAAAATTCGACAGCGGGCTTTGTCCGCCTGTTTGCGTGATTGTTGATAATTCGCAAATGGAAGGTGGTGCCTGGGGTGGAGCATTCTTCTCCTTCGTTTATTATTCGTGTAGCCTACAATCCTGGACTCTATAAACACCTTATTGGGGACGACTTAACACATGTAAAGTGAGAGACGGCTTCAACGATTTGTCAACAGTTTTACTCTTGGTACGTAAATTACTTCAACTGAATTTGTAATTATGTTTAATATTTGTAATTCTGTTCACACACAGGTTGATTGTTACCAATTGTAACGACTGTTAACATCTGAATAAACACCTATTATATTAAGTAAATACGGAACAATAAATCATTCACAAATAAATCGATTGTGAAACATTCAAATTCATATTAACTACGTTACCTTGCGGACCTGTCACTGTACATCGGTTTATAAAAACAATAACATATACAAATAGTTACAGACTTCTGTTTGTATTTTATACGTGAAAAGTATTTTTTGTAGACGTTAAAAAATTAAATGACAAACGAGCCAAATTTTTCGTAAATAAATTTTTAAAGATTCATTAATCAATTGACATTTTTATTTTTGAAACGTCTTCAGGTGAAATTATACAAAGAAAATTGCTGTTAATTTTGCAGTAAATTTAAAATTTTATTGAACTTTATTTTTCAATTTATTTAATAAATATACACACATAATTATTATTTATTATTTTATTAAAATATATTTTTGACCTATTTGGCTGGTTTTTTTTCATTTAAAATTCAATACAGTCAGATAAATATAACTGTCTTTTGCAGTTTCATATTTAGTTCTATTGACTTCAAACTTGTATCAGACAGTTTGCTTTTTATAAAAAAAAACTTCCTGACGTCCTAAATACATTTTTTCATATAAATATTAATTAATCAAAATTTTAATATAGTAATATGGCAGTTATTTATATATTCTAACTTTATGCTTCTAAGGTCAGTTATGTAATTATTTTACATGACAACCTATTCGTCAAAAAAGGAATAATTCAACCTGAATCTATATTAGCAAATAATGGATCATAGAAACAAAATTAAAGTTTTATATAATAATACAAAATTATTGATTACTCTAAGGATAAAAAAATTATGAGAATGATTAAAAATGTGGTTAAATTTTAACCTTCAATTTTATACTTATTTAGTTCGATTTCTAAAGCTATTTAATTTATACGAGAAAAAAAAATCTATAAGAAAATGGATTGTAATACATCTGCGTTACTAATGAGATAAATAAATGGCCACATAACAGACAAAATGAAGTGATAATGTGAATACCACTACATTTTGTCTGTTATTTGGCCATTTATTTATCTAATTAAAATAGCTGCGTGATCACGTAATCGTTTGCGGACTAATTTAATTAATAAAACATGCAATTCAATCCATTTTCCACTTTGATGTTATTAATTTCCTATGGATATCTCAATTGCATGAATCAGAATTCCTGTGCAAAATGTTCAATCAGTGTTTAGAGCCCGTGTAATAATAATTTAAGTTTTCTGTTATCAAGATCATCATTTCTTCGTTTAATATTTTTTAAAAAAAACTATTCGTGTGTTTTTATGTTGTTATTTGACACGTCTATATTTTCAACGGTAACTTTTGTTAAGATTAGCGATAGTAATACATATCTCAATTCTTTTTACTGATATTGATGATTTTAAAACCACAGTTTTAAGGTTAAATCAGGAGAAATGTGAACCGCATAGGTCAACTGTATGTCCATTTTTATTTATTCACGAAGCAACAGCCCAATATATTTCCGGTTGTATTTATTTTGTAAATGAGGAAGACAAAAGCCGGGCTCCGGACGTCTGTTATATGAAAATAGCGGAATGCTGTTAATTGAATCCAAACAACAGCAACGGAGGTCTCCCTGTCTCTCTGGTCGATAACGTTGGCAGCTCTGCGCAACAGTGGTACGCGACTGCCGAGTAATCAGTCTTCATTAGCTTTACTATTGGCACAAGTACCGCACGATGTGGGCGAACGTATTTAAAGTCTCGCAAAGAACGGGGGATCAATTCAGCTTCATATCCTGCCCGACGATGTCGAGACTGTCCAACCACGAAACGTGTTAAACTCTTGCTTTGGGGGGGGGGGGGGGGTGGAGATTTCTCTTACAACCTCCCCGTCCATATCATCTCACTCTACCTTCAAGGACTGTGGGCGTGATGAAGTTCGAAATACTGTATCAGTGCTTTGTGAATTTTGCACCCCAAAAAAGAGCTTTTACGCGACATTTAACTAGAAATATTGGACTTGAGCCCGACATCATAATTTCATTTAAGTATCGTTCCACATAATAACTAACATTTAATGGCTGACTAGTTTTAATACATCATTTACGGCTATTATTTTCACTTCAGGTCAAACGATATTTGGTTCGATTACAAAATCAAAATCTTACATAGAAAACGTATTTTTCAGTTCTATTATAACAAAGTATACTAAATAATTTTTTTTATAAATACTAAATAATTTTCTGACTCTAGGCCGTCTAATTATATAACAAAAAATTAAATTACCCGACGTTTCATCATTGTTTCAAGGCCTCTTCAGGGTTATTAATTTCATACAAAACATTTAAAGGTATTTTTCCTCATAAAAATTAAACAGGCCAGGAAATGGAACCAAATATAAGTAAAATCTTTGTACGTTAACATGTAATCACATCCTTAATCATTTAAATAATTTTTTATGCTTAGAATAATCAATAATATTCATTTGAAAATTATTACATACCAACTTCAATTTTGTTTCTATGAACTGTTATTTTTGAATATGGATTTAGATTAAATTATTATTTGGATTAGTCCTGTTTTGAGGAAATAGGTTAAGTCAAAGTACGTAAAATGTAGAATAATTACAGAACTGACTTTACAAGCATAAACTTAGAATATATAAATAATTGCATGAATAGAATATTAAAATTATGATTAATTAATATTTATGTGAATATATTTCATGAGGAGAAAAAATTTCTTAAATACGTTAGGAAGTTTGTTATATAAAGGAAACCGATTAATACAAGTTTGAAGTCAATATAACCAATATGAAATCAAAGACAGTTTAAATTAACTACTGTTATTTATTTATCTGGCTGTATTGAATTATAAATGGATAAACCAGCCTCCAAAATATATTTCCATATAGTGAAGGTAATACTAAATTAAAATGAAACATTAACAGTTGGAATATCTAAAATTAAAGCAAAGTCGATAATAAGAATATTAAGGATTAATTTGTGAAGGTGTAAAGAACTATTGTAAAAATATTTTTGAGTTAATTTTACGATTGAAATACAAAAAAAAATATTTCCGTTATAATGACAGAGAATCTATGAGAATTTTTAATTTAACAGTTTCACAAATATCTCAAAGACTATTTAATTGAAATAAATCATAATTCTGCACGATGAAATATTCAAATTTGAAATACACAAATTTAACTGTCGTGACGAACGAGGCTCCGGTCAATATCTGTTATTTATGAATAATTTACATTTATAAATGTGGACGTTCTGGAAACGGAAATTATTTTGTGTATACGTCGAGTAATATAATGGAGTGTAAAAATTCTATTAAGGAGATTTAATCGGTATTCACTCAGTAAAGAAGCTCAAAAATAAATTTAGTATCTGTTTATCATAATTGTAATCAATAAATTGAATCAAGTAAATAACTATATTTATGTAACTCAATCTAGTTATGAGAGACAGCACACAGGTCCTTCTAGAACGTTCTCGTTGTAACGCGGCGCTATTTGTCCTTTAATGGCGGAAGTCGTCATGTACTAGTAAAATATACACTGAATTCAAAAAGAATTAGGCTGTTACAATTAAGTTAGGAATACAGTAAGCACACAAGTGATAAATAATTAATGTAATTGACAGATTTTATTCAGTTTGTTCGTGAAGGTGCAACCGTTGAAACTCCTTGAAAGCTGGTAGTGACTTTCATTCCATGTAATTAAGATATAACGCAAAATTACTTTATATTCTTCATACTAAATATTATTTTTATTACATTTTTATGGGGGAAAAATAAATTTATCTGGAAACAACAACAAAAATTCGTATATTTTGAATCCTGTTACCAAATCAGTGACGTGAGTAGTTTATTTAATTTAATTTTCAAACGAATAACAGGTTTCTAAAAGTCGTGCTTACCCTCGTCCACGGCCACTTTCTTTCCAATTATTTGTTGGAAATAATTAACGATTCCGGCGAATTTGTAGAATTAATGTTCCCACCTTACGGCTGTCGTTCCAAAGTTCCGCAGTAAACTGGCCGTGTTAGGGCAGACTATTAAAGTTTTAATAGTTGCCCTCGAAGTAGTAATCAAGCAACGGAGAAAAAGTTGGTAGCGGAACATTTACAATACCAGGGATTCCTAGATTTTCTTGTCCAGGGTTATTTAAACTGCAATGATTCTCCCCCCTCACAGTCCCTAGGACTCGGAAACATTTAACTGCGTCTTCTCGTTATGAATTTTGGCCAACGTGAACTTAAGTTTCTCTCTCTCTCTTTCCTCTCGCTCATAAACGGCCTTCGCTGACAATACAATGAATCGCAAGAAGCAAACGGAGCCACATAAAAGTCTGAAAAATTATTCATGGGCGGAAATTCTGAAGCTTGAATCGGACGACGCGACGAGAACTAAGTTGTGCGAGGAAATCGTGATGATAGAAGGGGAAGGAAACGTCGAGATGAATGAGGAAATTTTCACCCCCCTTTCCCAACTGAGGCGAGACCACGACCATCACAACTTTCGTCGTGGGAAAAGTTGCCCAATTGAAGATTTTCGCTTTTGGATTTCAAAGAGCTCAAGTTTTACTGAGGTCGGAATAACGGGATTTAGTGGGCGATGTTACCTGATTTATTGTTTCCTAACTATCTAACTGCAGTTAACGTGTTAGACCCACATAAATAGACTTGAATTTGAAATTAGCACTGACGTATTCTTTCTATGATTTAACCTTCCATTTCTGAATTTCTGAGAATGTTACAAACAGTTTTATTTTGGGGTTTATGGGTTACTAATTTATTTACAATATATACAAGCAGTTTATGTACAGTTTCACTACTCCTTACGCAATATAAAAATCCTTATAGAAGGCTCTCTCGCCGTTGCGTGAAACTTCTCGTATTTCCCATTGTAGATGCCACCTTTCCGGTTACTCTGGCAATAAAAATGCTTAATGTGACTACCTTGCCACCACCGGAGCAGGTTTCGTATTGACGTCTTGACTAATTTATCTCTCTATTCCAAATCCTATTATCACTCTTTCCTAAAATACAATTCTGTACTCTGGATGAGCTTTTACTTAATTCCGCCTCATTTTGCGATGAAAACAAAAATACATATTGTTTACAAAAGCCGATATAAAAAATTCTTCCCTGTCTAATTCAATTAAAAATCGTGTCTTTATCGTTCTCTCGACTAATAATTTCAAGGAGGACAATGAAGGGATACCAAATTATTTTATGACGCTGAGTTGTGTTTTTAATACACAGCTTAATTTATATATTAAGGTATTCGGCGTCATATTCTGAAGTCCTTGAACTCTAATTTTTTTTAATAATATTAAAATCACCTTAATAACAGACAAAATTAAAAAAGAAACATTTAAAATATTTAAAATTTAAATTTAATTTTACTTATTTTAAGTGATACTTTTTTAATTTTGTCTCTTATGAATTTCGTTTTAAAATTATTATTTTCAACACACGTTAATTTTTTGTTTATTCTAAGTTTTTTTCTTTATAATTTCTATTGTAACCTATTCCTTATTTTTACACTTTCAATATAAGACGGGGTTATTAATTAACATACAGCGTTTGAGTTTTATGTATCAACGAAAATGTTTCTTTTATATATATATATTGTAGTGAATAACAACCTTAAGTGGCCGCCCTTCTGTCCGCGGGCCTGAGGAGGAATACATTAAACGTGCTCGTGTGCTTTCCCGAGAGGCCAAAAGAAATTGCGGGTACAGGTCCCTTTTTCTTTTGCATCGTTTGCGGGGGCGGAGTACGAATAAATACTCCGAACCCGGGTGAAAGTAGAACAGACAGACGCAGGCAGACCGAGAGAGTCGAGAGGGTGGAAAATTAAGGCGAGCGGGAAGCAACAAAGGTTTTGGAGAGACGTCCATCGCCGGGAGGCCGAAGAAGATGTGCTGAGACTACAAGACCAGTGACCCACTGCAAGTCGGCTGACGCCACAAGTAAAGTAAGCATCACAATTTTTGTAAAGTGCCTTCAAAAGTAGAATTTTTTACGCAGTGCGGAAATAGGCTCTGTTCTTGAATAGCTACCGAACCGCCCACATTACCCTGTTGCGAAGGAGGACTTTATAACCACGCCGGAGCTAATGTTAATGTTTTGCAGACGAATGTATATCTGCTGGCGCACAATAATATTTTTTTAATGTAGTTTTGTATTTTCTTGTAATAAGGTTTATTTTTTAATATTAAGTAATAAAAGGCTAATCATTACAATATGTATACTATTAAAGACTGAAGCCTTTTCCGGTGCAGTTGTTCAATATATTGTTCTCGGAGTTCAACCTGGTTTTGCATAATTGTAGAACGCAACGTTTCGACGACTAAAAGCTCTGTCGTCATCTTCTAGGCGAATACTATTAATTGTTATTGTAAATTTAATTATTATTATTTTGATTTCCATACAGTTTAGTGATAATTGCAAATTACTATAATTAATAAGGCCCAATTAGCGGCCCTGAATAATTGAGTTTTATTAAAAGCTGTAACAGTTATTTAAATATGTACAAAAAATAAATTAAATAGAAATTTGTATTAAATATTTTATTTTATTTTTAAAAAGTTGTTATAATTCAGGTATAAATACTATCAACTTTTTTTTCCTTTTAAGTTGAATATTACATTAATTGGTTTCAACGTGTTAGCACTTTGTACACGATTATATTAATTTGTATATTACAATATATATATATATATATATATATATATATATATATATATATATATAAGTAGTATCTGCTTGTGCCTCAAAAATTATTCATAATTAAGAAACCGTTAAGTGGTCAATTGAAACCATAATCGTTTCATGCAATAATTTACAATAAAGCCGTGATTATTTTCTCGCTACAGTTTATTATATTAATCATTTGATGCAACTGTGGGGCATGGGGATGATGTGGGAGATTGCAAAAAGCAGTGGAAAACACAACATTTAGTGGCTTGTTATTGCAATATACTATACTGATGAGATAGGAGTTGATGTATTACCGTTCTTATGCGGATGCAGCAATGAAGTTCAAAAACGTATCGATAGGTTTAAATCAAAAGAATCCTCAACAAGTATTTTTTTCCAGCTAACTTTTCATAACGGTGTAACATGGATTTATGTAACTCTGAAATGCGAACTCTTTGTTCTGGAGTCCCACGTGGCTTTCGCTTCATCATACGAGAGGTTATGAGTAGTTGGTGGTGTTAGAAGATGGAAGAGCACCGAGGGAACGAGAAGTTGTGCCAGATGAAGTTTATAAAGCTGAAGGGGGAGAGAAGGGTTGGGGGATGGGGAACACCACACACGCACAACTTATCCTGTCGAGTACTCGTTTCAAGTTTCTTGCTGACGTGATAAACAGGGCACACCATTTAATTTTATCTCCGAATGCGGGATACATGACTCGTCACAGCTTCATTTCACAAGTTATTTTTTTTTAGTTTTAAATAATCTCCTTGCACCGAGGTTTAAGTCGAATATTGAAAGATTTACTACAAGGCAAAGTAATAACAATGGATAGATGTGAGGTTGGTCTATGACTATCACGTAGGGGAGCGTGCAGCAGGTTGCAGCAACAAAAATTCATTTATAATAATATTTTAATTACATTCAAATAACATATGGAATTTTGTCTACATACAAGAGGATTTTAATAACAATTACAAGAAGTTTATATACACCATTGGACCTCGCTAGAAGCAACAACTTCTTTTCGAGTCATAGGGCGACAAATCAGGGGGTTTCATTGCAGTTACAGTCTACACAAACATAAAACATTATTTGCAGATGACCAAGGGGCACAGACTCTTGGCCATCGTTGTATTGGTCTACCCAAAATCCGAACAGCAAGTTTAGTCGTCAAACTGCAATTTCTTTTTTTTTTAGAGCTATTTTAATTCTTATCGTTTCACTAAATATTTTATTTTCAGTTTTTTATTTTTGTTATCCCTCGCCTTCTCTAAATCTTCATTTTCTGGTGTATCTGCTTTTTTTATGGAGAAAATTAGTTCAGTAACTATCGATTCCATTTGAAAGCAATCCAATGACAACCCAAGAAATTATTTAGACAGAAAGACGTTGTTAATTTGATGCAAATAAGTTTTTTTTTAGTAATGAGTCATAATTTTAAATGATTCTGTTGAAAGAAAAGTACGGATTCGGGAGGCAATTAAAAAGGGTTATTTCACCATCCGCCCAAGTGATATTTATTCCTCTTGGAAAATACAGGAAAGGAGCAATGTTGGAGTCTGTGACGCACAATGCTGACTGTCAGCAGAGGATTTGCTACAGAGATGGGCAAATTTTAATCTATTAGTGGTGCGACGTTTTTGGAACCTATGGAGACGATCCAGTTAGGAGTTTGAGAAGGGAAGTATAATTAACTCACTGAAAAGAAAAATTTATTTTAGCTGTTATGGTGGATATAAGAAAGTGATCGAACTTAAAGAAAAATTGAGGCAGTTACTAAAATAATGGGGTAGTTAATTTATGGCATTGAGGATGATCCTGGGAGGAAAAAAAAATTTTATAATAGAGAATTAGTTGATTACAGATTTCCTGATTTTAAGAAACCAAGAAAAACCGATCAAAGACATCAGCATCTTACACCAAGAAACAAATAACAATTTTTTAATATAAGTATCACAGAAATTTATACAAAATATGTCCATAAGAAACCAACTTGTGAGAATACGAACTTGTTGGTAATAGTAAATTATAATATTGATAATAATATTTTATTTTTAAAACTATCACATCACATCAAATGAAAGAATTCAGAAATCTCTTATAATTACGACTTTACACTGTTAATTAAGGATCTGAAGCGTTGTATTACTTTAAAGTTGAAACCTGTTTTACACACAGAAATTAAATTTAGTAGCGCATTCCCTCTGTTGCCTATTTTCGACCGGAATATTTAATCCCTGTTAATCAATGTAATGGAACCCCTCGTGAAATCTTCCAATTAAGTTGAATGTGTGTTGCTGTGGTACCGGATAAGAGATATTTTGAGCGAAACGGATGTTGTAAATATGACAGAAGGAAGAATGAATCGAAAAAAACTTTTCAATGTACGCTTTGATCTTCCGCTAAGAGCCTCCGGCTATTGGGGGTTATCTATCACTAAACGGATATGGCAGGTAATTTAAAATATGTCCGCGTTTTACCCCTAACAAAGATACCTAGTCCCCCAATTGGAGCAAATGACAAGACTGGATTGAAAAAGCAACGCCGAAGATAATTCATTGTATTGTGTCCGTTGACAGGCATCTGGTTGGAAATACACAGGTTCCTTTTATAACTCCTCCTATTCACCAATCACAACGTTGATGCTTAGAGTGTGCTAATAAAAATATTCTGTGTCCAAAGAAGGATTTCTGTTCATCCACCTTGATAAAAATATGAAGAAAAAGTACAAAGCGTTTTTGATAGTTAAATTGACGTTGGTTATTTTACAAGGACAAGGAGTAGTGAATTGGAAGTGAGGTGTTGACTATTGGATGGAAAAAAAAAAGTTTGTGTGTGAGACGACTTAAGGCAGCTTAAGAGAACAATTTCATTCAGAGAATTGCAAGAAAACTAAGCTCCATATAATAATTCAGCGACCATTGAATACTAGTTTAGATCATTAATGTTTTCGTGAGTATTTTAGTATCAAAATAAATTTACGTTCTCAATTTTCCATGAAACTTGTTTCTCAAGAATACCGCACGATGGATGCCGCGTTTGCCCGCAGTCACTGCGTCAGATTCGGACAGTTTTTTTTTCTTCGTAACGAAATCGTGACGAGTTTCTACGTCGATACGTTTATGAAACCTGAATAAATCCAGAGAGACAATGAATTTCTGCGGCCTATGTAGACAAGGCGTAGGCATCGTCAGCGCGGGTAATTAGCCACGCAGGTTTTTAATGCACGCGGAGATATCCACATTGATTATTTAGGGGGATGGGGGGGGAAGGGACGGAAGATAAATGCAGATTATTATGCGTCGTTATTGGGCCGCTTGTCGCTAAAAATAAAGAAAGAACGCCCGCGCTTCGACAAGAAGAAAGTGCTCTTCCGTTGAAACAAAGCACGGGTGGTATAACGGTGAATCAAAATTGTCGAGCTGAAGTGTAGTTGCTTCCATTGTATTCGCCAGACCTATTTTTATATTTCCTACACTGAGAAATAAAAAGGCTCGCTGGAAAATAAAATTCAGACCGAACAAGATGGCAATCTGGCAGGTGGTTATTGCTAGGTTCAGAATTTTCCATTCTATCCTCACACATTCTTATCTATTCTTTATATCACCGCAAATGACATGTGAACTATGCCAAGCTGCTCTGACGATCCAGCATATCCTCTACGACTGCCCAAAGCACGACAGAACTAGAAAAGCCACAATTCAGAATACACGAGGAAAGTTGATATGTACCTCAGCAGCGGCATTCAAGATCTAACCTAAATCTTCTAATAAATAAAGCAGAGTGTTTGTTTGTATATATATTTGTATGTTTCTCATACAAATCTACACCAGTCGAGCAAATTTCGTACACATGTTCTTTGCGATCAGGAAACAAACACTGTCGGCGTGAGACGCGTCTACCAACCCCCAGAAGTGGGGTGGAAATATTTAAACATGCTAAAACAGTCGATATTTCAGTCGGATAAATATTTTTAGGGGGGTCTCAAAGATATTCTACCGATGTTATCTGCCTACAACATAATCGGAACGGAGGACCCTTAGGGTTGGGGGTGGACGCGTATTACAAGAAAACAACGCTAATACAATCAAGATTGGAGTCAAATCCAGTTTTATGCATGTAGCTGAGTTTAATGATGACATTCAATTCGCCATTTAACCCCCCCCCCCCCCAGGGACGGGGCTACACGGGGGTAGAATATTTCTAACAGGTTAAATGGTCGATATTTGCGTGGAATAAATAATTGTTCAGGTCAATGACGTTTATAAAATATCTACCAATGGTTTTCGTAAAATTTCAACCCCTTTCGGAATAAGAGCTAAGCACACGTAGGGGTGGGGGTGGAAATATTCAAACAATGTAACCGGCCGACAACACATTCAATGATAGGGGTCGAGTTGCGTTACAGAAAAATAACCTAAAAGATACGTAGATTGGAGTCAAATCGGGGGTTATGGATAAATGACGTCTCGGGCAACGCCGGGCACCGCAGCTAGTAGACAATAAATCTGAGACTAAGAATAAAATGTATAGGTAATATGAATTAATTATAATAATTACACGTAGTAGGTATTGAATGTCGCCAATGATTTTTATGTTGACGCGACTATAAACAATAAATCGTTGCCAATACAAACGCCTACTTCGAGAACCTTCGGAAGACTTGCTGGAATTATTGGTGAATCTCTGAGCTTTAAGGATTTTTTTTAAAAATAAAAATGAATGATCCCTGAATGTGTTTTTGTTTTGTTTTGTTGGTAGTTATCGACCTATGCTCTTACAATCGGAAACATTTAGAGATAATATCTGAAGATGAATGCAGTCATTTCACATAATTTTTAACCTTTAATGATCATAAAACGTCAAACTCCCCTCCCGCTATCGGAAGGGCGTGGGACAAGTACCCAATGCCCGACCTACCCGATGCAGGTTTTCCCTGCATTTCTTTAGGCGAATGCCGGGTAGGATCCTTAAACTATAGCCCGGGGGCCCTAGTTAACCCTTGGCTACCTTCCTCTACCCTTCCGCATCCCCCCTTTAAAATCCCTTCCTATACTATTAAAGGGGAGTTGCCCAATGTGGATCACCCTCATGTAGCCTGTTGCCCTAAAAAAAGTGTTTTGGTAATCATATTTTTAATGCTGCTTTGCAGAAGAATAATGAGGGATAAAATGCCTCTTGGTGTGAATGTGTATGCCCACTGTCTGTGTTTGGATGAAGGATTAATGTGTGTGTCAGTGTTCGTAAATGTAACCCGCATGCATTATTTAATCTACGGGGGGTGATGTAACTAAACACACATGCAGAGAGGACCATAACGTGTTTTGTGCGTATAATTTCCTAGTCCCCCTTAATTGTGTCTGCTGAAATGACTACGTTTGCTCGAATGTAACGTCGCGCTTGTAGAGACATACTACTGCTCGCATAATTGCCCATCGAAACTGTGAGCTCCGCTCTCCTCTTTTAACCACCAATTCCCTCTCTATATCACCACCAATTACCCCCCTCCACACACACACACACACACAGCCACCGCCCCCTCCCTCAAACTCGCTCTACACTTTGTCAATATTGCCGCAATTACGCATCTTTTGTCCCAATTTCCAAGCGATGTTTGCCCGGGCTCGGCTTCCTGCGACAATATGGCCATTATAGTCCGCCCCCGCCGCCCCCGCCATCCTTCTAAGTGTTTACAAAGAACAGCCAAACTGCCTGGCTGGATGCCCGTAGCCGGCCTGGGGGCTCGTAGGTTTGCCTCCACGTCCTACCATCGCAATAATGTGGCAGCAGCCGACAATGCTCGTTTTATTGGTAATTGTGTGTCGTCCGCGGTGTTAAACGACTTCAACGATTAAGCCGCCGCGACTATGTGAACAACCGAGGGAGTAAACTGAGTCGTACGACGAACATCTCACGCTTATTGGGTTGAAAGCTTAACATTCCACTCTGCTGCCACTTCCTTTTAATGGCCAAGCGAGCTCGGAACTAGAAAACTCGACTAGTTTGCGAAGAACGTTCATTACGCCAAGGAAATGAATTCAAGGGCCACGTTCTGCGCTGGAACGTAACCATAAAATTCACCTAGTACTTTCACTGAAACACTAAACGAAATTATATAGCCATGACCAACTAGCATCAAGGGTTAGAAGATTATAGCGGACGTAATGAGAGGAATAGTCAAACTGATCGCAAGAACCAAAAAAATGGATACCTTTCGGCGAACAGCTGTAAAAAAAACTTGTAACGACGTGTAAACCACAATCGTTTGATAGATATAACCCAAAAAATATGGAATTTTCGAAAAACGAAATTTATTGAGAATATCCCAAGCCTGATTATAGATTCAAGCATTGACTAAAGCAAAATATGCGAAGTTTCTCGTCCTGCAAAGCTCTCAGAAACGGTTGAGGTGAGGTCTTCATGGCAATGCCCTAGAAAATATACTAAATAAAATAATTTAAGAGGACGAAAGCAAACATTCAGCTATAGGTAAAAAGACTGCGTCGTGAATCTGGAACCGATTTCTCGTCTGGGTCCGCATCTTACATTAAAGCTAGGTTTTATTGGCCCAATAATTAGCTAAAAAAAAGAACTAAGTCAACTCAGAATCTAGAAAAGTGTGTAAATAAAGGATAGGTAATACCTGATGGTGATCTAAAGAACGTGGTATAATATTTCGAAGGCTTGAAGAGAGGCTCTTGAGTTTTTCTCTGCACCTGAAGAAAGGAACAAGGTTTCCGGAAACGCTGGTGTGGTATTTATATTATCACTTCTGTATTTGGCTATCTTTATTATTATTAATTTTCAAACAGACGTAGAGTTTTGTTGGAAAAACGTTAATAATTTAAGAAGACCCATTTATATATATATATATATATATATATATATATAGAGAGAGAGAGAGAGGGGGGGGGGAGAGGGAGAGAGAGAGAAAATCCAGCCTGATAAAAATGAACTGAGGAATCTATTAAAACAGTAAGCGTAACGAGTTCAGTCAGTATTGAAACATAATTGACATTTTGTATTGTCGCAGACTTTAGGTAATCAGATAGGAACGATAATTCAGAAACGAAATGTCGCCAAGGTGTCAAGAGTTACGTAGTAGGCTAAGTACAGTTTAAAAAAAGGGGGGCCCCGAATCCTATAAATTGTTCTGGTTGAAATGTTCGAAACGAGATGATCATACGATTTATGGGCACTAAATTATCGAGTGTGTTAGAAGAACCCCCCCCCCCCAAAAAAAAAAATCATGGAACAATTAAAGCGGATCTGTTCATCCTATATTCATAGAAAGTAACTTATGTTTTACGGATTTATATCCTTTTAGACATATTTGTCAACGTTTTGAGAATAATTGGCCGTTCTACGTTGTTCCATTCAACATATACAATTACGAATTAAAATAATCCATCGGTAAAAATCGAGAAATTTAATATTAACGGTCTCATAACTGTCGATACATAGTTCAACATCGAATTTAAATTAAATGGGTGATGATATTCATATGTATATATTTGATACAAATCTGTTTCACTTCAAACTATTTATATTAACTTGAATAAGAGAATAATAGTACTAAGCTTATTAATTTGAAGAGAAAATTTACAGTCGTAAAAAAAAATTGTACATTTAAATATTAAGTATTTCCAAAACCCCTGTGCTCCATGACATTTTCATGTGAAATTGTAAAAATACTCATCTTTTCGTATATGAAGTATTGAGTTATTGCATGTGTATTTATTCAGTTCGACATTGGAATTAAATTAGAGAATAAATTCTCATACTCATTTTTTTCTAAAATTTTTTCAATGAGGACGGTTCAGTTTCATATTATTTATAAATTCCCATTAGTCATTTTACGTTCATTTTCCTACTCCAGTTTCCTCAAGAAATTAAGTCATAGGTGGGAGTTTTCTTTCCGATCTGTCAAAATCCTCGTTCATAATTATCACTTGAGTTGAAAATTATTTGATATTCTTAAAATATAATATTAATGGCAGTATCAAGTCAGAAAAATGAAGTATTAATTTTTTTTAATATACAAATGACGTTTCGTCACAACGTAATGACAACAAACTAGTCGGGAGAACTTCTTTACAGATAAATTATCTGCATTTTTATTTTACGGTGTCGAATGTAAAGTGATATTGAATATTTGGATTTTCTACACCCAAAACATCAAACTGTAGATATAATTTACCATCTAATAATAAGAAAGACAGCGAAATACAGATAAAATAAGTGTCGATATAAATACCACATAAAACGTTCCTGGGATCCTTATTTTGTCTGTTTTTGGCTATAATTTTCAATCAGTCGTAAATTGTTTCATTTCAATTCATCATTATAGTTGATATTACCCGAAGAGTTCAAAATTTTTAATACGTCTTATATTTTTTACTAAACAACGTTTCTTCGATTTACATGGCCATAATAATAATAATAAAATTATCAGTTAAGACACGACTGAATTAAAATGAATCGGGTGACAATTTTTTTTCTCTTAACGTTCTGTAGGTCACAGTGTCTTTTGTTGTACGATATTTTAAACATGTTTCTAACCTATATTTGCTGACAACATTCAGACTGACTTTTAGAGATCGAATACAGGATCTGGGCTCAACAGAATAATTATTTTCAACCTCATTAAATTTACAGAAAATATTCTGAGTTTTAGAGGGTTTGAATACAGGGTTGAAAAATTAAGGAGAATTTTTTTATTATTATTGAAAGGATGATTCGTCACTCTGAAGTTTTTATTTAATAAGAAACACTGAACAACGTTGATGGTTTTCATCGATGAAGGTTGTTACAGGACGAGAAGGAATTCAGAGAAGCGCTCGCGATTCGTTGCATTGAGTTTAATGACACCGATTAAATGTATGAATGATACATGTAAGTATAAGAGATTCTTTTGTCCTACCTTGCAAGGCGACGAAGGAAAAGAAGCAGGCGATTCCTACGGCTACTGCTGCGGCAGACATCTCGTCGCAGTCATCACCCGCGTAATTACAAACAGCTGTTAACAGGCCTCGAGTCTTGCAGCAGCAACAACTACACGGCTCTGTGTATTGGCAGCACTGACGGTGGCGAGGCAAAGTAGCGGCGACATTTCTCTCTGGACGTTTAGACGTGAGACACTGGAGGAGGCATGGCGGACGACGTCATTCACCTCCGTCTCTCCGCAGCGGAGCTTCAGCACTGAACTCGGGGGCAAAGCCGACGCGTCGTTCCAGCCCGCCCCGACGCATGCGTCGTCCTCGGACAAAACCGCCGTAATGAATACGGATCGCCAACCGTACAAGGATTACGGCAAAGTGTTTCATCGCGCCCCGCTTTCGACCACCTCGCAGTTACCTCATAAACGGATACAGCGAGGCACGTCAGCAGCGACTCATCATGGAGCGTCCACATATATCACATCTACGTGCACTCTACCACGAAATAGTAAACTATAAAAAAATCCCGTCTAATTTATTTCATACTGTCCGAGTGCCCGGCGTTGCCCGGGTATTTATTTAAATTAGCCCGGAGAATAAATTAATTCGACACTAAATTCAGCCTGGTCCTAGAGTGACTACTGTGCCAATATACTTAGTAGGTCTGCCCCCTCATGAGTGTCCGGACTCTCATGTTACGCGTCCGAGTGTTTTTCTCCCCCTGATGACGAACAGAGATTTCTGTACTGTTCGAAACGTTGGAGTTTGTTTTCTTCGCTTGGAGTATATCTCTCCTAGCATCATCCTTATTTATTTTTAAAACCTATGTAATCTTATTATTTAGATTATTCGAGTATTTCATTGTCATAATTACAAAGAATTACTTTATTTAAATATTTGAACAGCTTTAAAAATTCAAATTTAATAATATAAATAACCAACTTAATGTTTCGTCAATAATAAGAAGCATTTTTTGTGCAGTTGTGATTCTCTAGGCTCTTTTTAGCACCTGACGAAAGGTACAAGGATCCCAGAAACGTTGTGTGGTATTTACATTACCCTATTTTGACTGTATTGGCTGTCTTTTTTATTCATTATTTTCAATCAGACGTAATTTTTTTCATTTTAAAAGCAAAAAAACAACAAGAAAAACAGAAAATAAAGAGGCAGGTCAAAGAGATGACGAGAAAGATCCTCTATAAGATCAGAGAAAAAGATTGAGAGATATACTCCAAAAAAAATAAAACGAGAAAAACAGAAAGACAGTGTGCAATAAACAAGTATTCCAGTTTTCTTTGCTTGGAGTATATCTCTACATATTTTCTCTGATCATCTCGACGATCTTTCTTATCTCTTTGACCTGCCTCTTTCTTTCTTTCCTTTTATTTTTCTCTGCCCATTTGACTTTTTCTTCCTCAATTATCTAATTCAAGACTCATGGAATACCCGAATAATCTAAATAATAATGAGACAAGGAATGTTACAATTTTTCTTTAGTTTATAACAGAGCACTATCAGTACACTACCCTATATTCACTAGAGAGTTCTAAATTTTCTTTCCGTTAGACGACTTTCTCCGAAAACTGTTGCAGGGAAATTGTTCCAGTTATTTATTGTCCTGTTTATGAATGGGGTTTTTCCAACTTCTGTTGTTGTTGTTTTTGCTGTCTGGTATTTAACTTATTAAAAATTGATTTGGGAAAGTACACACTCAGCACGACGAAGAAGAGAGAAATTATTAATGATCAGTACATTTGTTTTTTTTAATCAGCTTCGAAAAAAAATGTTTTAAATGTTCCTCCGTAAAGTAGGTCATGCATTTGTCCAGAATTTATTAAAATGAAAAAGAGAATCCATGCTAGAACCGGCGCCGACATAGCAAACGACCGACGAGGATCGATGCTGAAGCTCATTATTACTACTGGTCGTGAGCTATCCTCTCACAAATGAGCCTAACAAAAATTTCCTTTCTCTCAGTCTCCTCCTCTCACTCTTTTCTCCTTTACGACTTCATAAATTTTTCAGACAGGTATTAATCTTTCGGACGGTTGAGTGGGAAGGGAGAAAAAGCTAATGTTCTTTGAGTACAGCTGGTCTGTCTGGCTTTCGCGATATAGATCAGGCAAACATCGACTGCCGCTCGATCGAAGTCTGAGATGCCTTATCATCGAAACGATGGTAGGAAAAAAAAAAGTTGGGGTGGACGGAAGCAGGGGGGGGGGGAAATGTGAATCATTAACATCGTCCAGATAGCTAACCCCGTGTTGATGGGAAGGTAGCATGCATGAGTAATACATCCTCGTTGATAGGGAAGCAGACACGTACGGTAGACACAAGAACGATAGTTTAGCTTAAAGAGCTGTCAGATGCCGGATTATGAGGTTTAAAAGAGGAACCAGGGGAAAATGACGAGAGTACTGAGTGAGGGAACAGGGAGAGGAGAAAAAAAAAGAATAAAAGGATGTAGACGACTACTTCATTCGTAAATGGCGTTCTGCGAAGACAATCCTCACATTTCACAGTCCCTTATCTCCTCTCTGAGTCTGTCAGTCTGAGCTAAATTATGCTAATGGTGTGGCTGGGCGTCCGTGTCTCTCTCTCTCTCTCCTTTTTTTTCTGTGTATCGTCCATCAACAACTTCAGCTCTGAAATGAAGCCATGTTTCTGTGACAGCCTTGATTCGAATTATCAGAGACAGTTTTTAAACTGTAATATATAATATAATACCAAATATTATAGGATGAGAGTGGAAACCAACCCCATACCACGCTTTCATACAACCCCTGTGCACAGACCAAATTTGATTCGCTGCTTGCCGCCCTGGTTTCTCTCTATTCGCATAAACCTTTGACGACGAACGTGACTCGTTTCCATAGTGACCCACTTTCGTCCCTCGTATGTCATATTTTTCTTGTAACGTCGCAACGCAGCATGGATATATTTTTTATTTGCCACGAAAGCAATAATATTTACAACTTGTTGACTCTTTCATGAGAGCACAACAATTTTTTTTCAAATAAAAGACATTGTAAGGGAAGTTAAAAAAATATATCCACAACAAACGTAGTCAATTATTATATTTCAGGGGTGAAATTTGTTTCTTAGACACCAGGAGATTTAATTGTATTAAATATATTTGTTTTCAACGGGCCCACGAACAATAAAACTCGTGTTAATAGGCTAAAATCTCTCTAAACAGTCTTGTTTTACAAGCAATTAAGTCCATGAACAACAGCATAATTTTTACTTTTTAAAAAGTTCCATTTATTCATTAAATTTTAATTTAAGGGCTTTAAGAAATAAATACTTCTTTTATTTTAAAAAAAATCGTCATAAGGTTGTCTCCTAATTGTTTTTATATGGAAGAATTTTTATTATGAAAAATATCTGCGACAAATCGTTCTATTAGTACAGAGTAAGAGTGTATGAGCTTGGTAAAGT
The DNA here is from genome assembly GCA_037074705.1 of Zhengitettix transpicula. Taxonomy (NCBI): domain Eukaryota; kingdom Metazoa; phylum Arthropoda; class Insecta; order Orthoptera; family Tetrigidae; genus Zhengitettix; species Zhengitettix transpicula. The sequence goes on along the minus strand of CM073596.1, from coordinate 55,568,187 downwards.
CTGGCCTTACAATAGAAATATAATGGAAATAATACACAAATAGTTTTGTCATTTAGAAGATTTTAGAAAATTATTCCCCTGAATATAGACTTAACTGCATGTCACCAAAAACTAAAGCGTTATAAAATTTTACTGTTCTCATTGTTTCGAGGCGTTTTTTGACCAACCACTTAGGACATTATAGAAAGTATTTAATTGTGATATCGCAATTATTTCAAGGGTCATTTACTGGATTTAACCAGAAACATGTAGTATTATTTATAAAAAAAAATATTTTTATAATTGGGACAGTATTGGAAGGCTTTGGTAAAGTTCACTGTGCACTTAAATAATTTTGGCTTGTTTTTGATTGCTTTTGGTTAGAGATTTGTAGAGAAAATAGTTTCCGTCCTTGGCCCACTGCAAGGTTATTTGCGAGGCAGTGCGACGTCTGGGGCAACCTGCGGTTTCTCCATTTGGGGTTTCAAGGTGGGGTAGGGGGTGTTGGAACAGGGGAAGGTCAAGAGCATTAGTTGACTTGCTGGAAGGTATTGCTAACATTCTGCAGGCCCCTTACAATGTTGCAGGCAATTACGAACCATGTTGCGCACCCAGTTGGCTAAAATTAGCCTCCCCCTACCCCCTTTTACGTTGTCTTTAAATTGAACCCTATGTAATACTAACACCACACGGTCCTGTATCCATCGACGGAACGCTATAGAAATCATCAATTTACCATCATTAAATAACTTTCCTTATTTAATTTTTGTCAAGTTAGAAATTTTATTTCACAGAAACAAAAATTTAATGAAAATTCTCATTCTGAACAAATTTAAATTCATTCTCGAAAAGTACGAATTATTCTTCACGAAAGTGTTTAATACCGTCAAAGCCATCCCACTTTGATCTATATATATTTAAAAACGAATAATAGTATTAAAATCAAGGTTTCAAATGATTTGTATCTAAAAAATAAATAAAAGAGAAACGAAATCATTATTGTCCAATAAACTGTTGAGTTTCACTATTTATATCATAAATGATAAAACCCTTAAATTAAGGCACACATAAAATTTATTTTAATATAATTTACATTAACATTTCAGGGATTAAAATGTTACGACATGAGTTTTCGGTTACATTAATAACAGGATTGTCGTATTGAACTATGTTTGGAAATAAGTTGGCCTACGTAAATATTTTACTAAAATTATCAGATATAAGGTTAAAGTAACCGAAACGTTCTGACGTAAAATTTTATATCCTGGCATTTTAAATAAATTTTATATGTGACTTTGGTTTAAGGGTTTTATCATTAATAATATTAATAGCGAAATAATAATTTTCTATCGTAAAGAGAAATCTATAACTTATTAGACATGAAAGTAATAATTACAAAATATATTGTAACGAGCTTTTGATACGAAATATCTTTGTCCAGAGAGTGTTCGACGGAGAATAAGATCTTTGGGGACATGATGAAAATCTGTGGAAGAGAGAAACTTAATGATTCAGAGATGAACTTTTCTCAGGCAATGAGAGCAATGGCCACGAAAGTTATGGATATACTTTTAATAAAAACTGGAATCGCGGTGAGAGGAACTAAAGTAAAGAAGTTGAAACAGACTGATGATCCATTAATGAAGTAAGGTGTTAAGTTGGACAATGGACGACCAAAAATTTAATTTTCTTAACGGGTGGCTAAATTTATGACGAAATTCCTGCTTAGGGAACTGACTTCATCTGTTGTTTGAAATATTCAGTAAACAGAACTATTTGTTCCTCCGGCACAATGTCAACAGCGGGAACCCACAGGGGTGTTTCCTAGGTCTTCCCGTACGGGAGGGACTAGGACTCCAGAGATTCCATCTGTTAACGCATGACTACATCTAATTCAGTCTTGTCCGTCGATCAGTGTGTTGACATTATCGTTTGATTACACGTGAGGAAATGTACAAGTTATTTTATGTTATCTTCCGAAACCATTTACTTAACTCTCATGACACTAAAATTTCAATCACCCGTAGCTTTCCAGCAAAATAAACAAAACTACACAGAAAATTAATTTATCAAAGTTAGTAATATAGTATCTTAACCATGTTTGCGAAACATCGTATCCATTAAATTTACTGTGACCAACCGACGAATATTTTTTTTTTAAAAAAAAGTTTCATCAAAACGGTCGACTTAAAAAATAAAATAGCCCAAATTACAGACAAAAAATTATGCCAATAATTAAAAGCACTGCTTAATGTTTCTGGCAAGCATAGATACTCGTATTAATAACACAGCAAAAATTTAAGGTTAAATAATTAAGTCTCATATCTATTTATTAGTTTTTACATTAGTTTCAGGGTTGTTAGATTTAATAACAATCAGTTTGGAAATAATTATATAACGTTTGAAGTCAATAATTTGTTTTGCAGTTGATAGATTTGTCTATTAATTGGTAGATTGATATGTTTTTTTTTGTAATATTAGTTTTAAGGACCTTGTTGTTGGTCCTATGAAACAGTAATTACAACCCGAGAATGAAATTTAGTAAATACCACAAATGTTGATTATACGATTTGAGTGGATCCTTGTAGATTTGCATCGTTAATGAAAGTAGATTTCTAAATTACAGATGTTTGATAAGAATCGATGATTTGGACGAATTTATGACGTAAAAATTTTTAAAATGGAAGAACAATAAAATTTTGGTTTTGAGAAAATAGCAGCATTAGGGTGTTTGATTTTATTCAGAGTGATTTTTTTTAGGGCAACAGGCTACATGAGGGTGATCCACATTGGGCAACTCCTCTTTAATAGCATAGGAAGGGTTTTGAAAGGGGGGATGCGGAAGGGTAGAGGAAGGTAGCTAAAGGTTACTAGGGCCCCCGGGCTATATTTTAAGGTTCCTACCCGGCATTCGCCTAAAGAAATGCAGGGAAAACCTTAGGAAAACCTGCATCGGGTAGGTCGGGCATGGGCGTACTTGCCCCACGCCCTTCCGATAGCGGGAGAGGAGTTTGCTGTGGGGACGTAGCATTCCCTTCTCCGTGCCTCGACCAGTTTAGGAGGCAGCTGGCCGACTATTCCAATGGGAATAGCGAACAACTCTTACCGTATGCCCAAGGTCTGCGACCCCGGAACATACACCTCTCAAAACAGGCCGAGGTGCCTCGGCTTGTGGGAACCTTAGTTCAAAAACGGAGAGGAAAAGGCGTACCCAAAGGTAGCCCCTTCGTATCTCTCCTAAAAGGTTCTGCCTGCGAGAGAATCCTCGCAGGCGTTTTCTACCTGGCTTGCTGATTATTCAGAGTGATAATTATGTATTTGTTAATATAAATTGGGGAGTACGTGTTAGTAATTAATTTTTGAGACAATATAGTCCTATAGGTTATTAAAATTACATCCAATAGATTTTACGGTAAATTCTGTAACAAGTTTAAGCATACATTGAAGCAGCATTTATTTGACTGAGGGAACCGTTTTTAAATTTTAAAAAAATTCTTCGTTCGGGCAGCAACATGTAAAATGGCTGAGAGAGGCGTTTATATATTTATATAAATAATGGTCGTTGACACAGAATTATTAATAGTAATGTTTATAAGATTTTGCTGATAAAAGAGAGGGTTATTAGGAAATCGGCTGTAGTGGAAAGAAAAATTTAAAATTAAGTAAGTGGTCCAAGAGTGTAAAGATGATGAACAACGGAATAGTACTTTTATAAAAGAAGAAAAAATCGTTTATGGGGTATGTTTAGAGGCACTCGAATTAGTAAACATTTTAATAGAACATTTTAAAAAGAAATCTTATCTTAGAAGGCGTTAGCCAGTTCTTTTATTTTAATTGAAAGTGTCAGCACTAAATTGGGCGGTCGCACAAAACGGCAGAAAGGTTGTTGTAGATGTACATTACGAGGGTTGGATACGTTCCTCGGGTGATGCTGCTATTACCCGATGGAAGGAGTTATCTCCGGTGAGAGAAGAAGACAGAGATAATGACACTCTAGACGATTCGGAAAACGCCCTCGCTGCCGGGGAAATGAGCATGTAACTGTATATCTGTGTTTGTATAAGTATCCCATAATAATAATGCAACACAATGGAGCTGCAGACAAGCGGAAAGAGGCGCGTGAAGGGCGGGGGGGGGGGGGGGAAGGGGTAAATGTGCATATATAATGGAGTGACTCGATGGAGCACAATGGCACGTGCGAAACCTTTCAGAAAAGGAGGATCTCGATCGTACATCCCACTCACAGCAGTGCTTACATTCAGAACCTTTCAACCACTGAGACTTTCCCACGGTCAGTTTTCTTTGTGATGCCTGCATCAGAAATTTCGAATTCCTCGGAACAAATTTGGGCTTAAAAAAAAAGGTTAAGAGCTTCGTAAGGTATAGAAAACTACTCCATATAAAAAAACCACAAATATTATCAATGATTAGCAAGATGTGGTATAAACGTTTGAGCTACGTCTAACAGGAAACAGTTTTATAAAGTGTGTGTGTGCTCTCGAGAAACCGGCCACATTATGGAAGAGCAGGGGAGTAAATCAAAGAATTAATTACTGTACCATCTGTAGACATCTACATGTGATTCATAAACCATAATAGTAAACGTATTATTTTAGGTTTCCTGATTTACACTAAATATATCTATATATACGTTACGTATTTTTAAAGGGTTTTTAGAGATCTTTTATGGTTCTTTTTGTTCCCCAGCCGATTTACGTGGATTGGCGTCAATACGGACGGGGAACTAACTTGCCATAACAAAGAAGATTCTGAAGATCACTATGGGGAGGATACAAAATCGTCTGTTCTTTATGGTAAATAAATTTGAATTTGGAAAGCTAAAAAACCGACAAGATCAAAAACCACAGAAAGGTGTGGCTTTCCGTGTTTCCATTAACGGATTCCGTGAGAGTCTGAAAGCAATTTAAAATTTCCTTTGATAGAGTGATTCACGTCAAGGTAGAGATTTATATAACTGATGCAAGGAAGTTGAAGTTAAACGACGAACGTAGAGGAACACGTCACCATATGAAAACATTATAATTTAGATTCTTCGGGTATTACATTGTCTTACAGGAGATAGGTGAGCAAGAAAAATGAAAAAAGACAAAAGAAAAGTAAAGTAGAAAAAACAAAGAATAAATCAATTTTTAATAAGTTAAATACCAGACAGCAAAAAAAACAACAACAGAAGTTGGAAAAAACTCATTCATAAACAGGACAATAAATAACTGGAACAATTTACCTGCAAGAGTTTTCGAAGAAAGTCCTCTAACGGAAAGAAAATTTAGAACTCTCTAGTGAATATAGGGTAGTGTATTGCTCTGTTATAAACTAAAGAAAAATGGTTACATTCCTTGTATCATTATTATTTAGATTATTCGGGTACTCCATGGGTCTTGGATTAGATGAGGAAGAAAAAGTCAAGAAGGCAGAGAAAAAGAAAAAGAGGAAAGGAAAGAAACAAGAAAAACAGAAAGAAAGAGGCAGGTCAAAGAGATGACGGGAAAGATCTTCTAAAGATCAGAAAAAAAGTGTAGAGTTATACTCGAAGCGAAAAAAACAAGAAAAACAGAAAGAGAAAGGCAGTGTGTTAGAAAAAAGGTAGGCGTGAAACATCGTCAGAAAGTACAGAGAAACGTGTAGAAACTCCTTTTTCGTGGATCTACTCCAAGACAATTGAATACCCGAATAACTTAAATAATAATTTTACGTTACCAATTTCAAAAAATTTCAAATCCACCAATCAAAAAAATTGGGGTAAAATTTATAAAACAATTTATTATTTAAAATATAATATTTGAAGTAATTTTTTTTGTCTTCAGATCTCATAATTCATTATGGAATGCAGTCAGAGATTTACGAGATTTAATGGAGGGGATTTAGGATTCTCTTCTATCAATTAAAAAATAATTAAGACAGTTTCTAATATTTTATTTAAATAGTCCAGCATTTAATGTTTTATTTGATGTCAGAACATAAGTGCTTAGTAGTTGTAAGGGAAGCCAGATCCGCACAGTTTAAGAATCAATTACCCCCTTCATCCCTTACGAAGCTGACACACAAAGTTAAACCCGTTTCCTGCAGAAAGCCCTCCCCCCCCTCTTCCTTTTCTCCCTCAGTAATCCTCTCAGCGAGTCTCTACCTCCTGAATCTCCCCCCCCACCCTTCAGACATCGAGGTCCTTATTGACAGCATTGATTGGCCTCTACTAGAGACTCGCTCTGAATATCATATCAAAGGCAGCAGAAGCAGCGAGCGATGATAGATGTTGCATTCCCCCTTCCTTCCACCCTTCCTCGTCCGCCCACGACACCACCGCCTGTATCCTGTCGTCACAATTATATTCATCTATAACTGAAACTATAGACACGACGAAATATGTCCATTTAAATTTCAACCAAATGTATCAGTTTCGAAACATTCATCATCATCATCAAATTAAATTTTTTACAGGAACATGCATATATTGTATAAAATACTCAACTAAAAATTTTGGAAATATAACTTGTCCTGAGGCACATAAATTTAACATAGTCCAACGACAAAAAAGTATTATGCGGATAGGGCCAACACTGAGTATTTTCAAGCCTGTTGACGCAATTCAAGAAGTACCTTCAGGTGCGAAGGGAAGACAATGGAAAAAGCCTGCGAGAGAATTTCTCTCGCAGGTAACCTAGCGAGGGATTTTCTCTCGCAGGCAGAACCTTGTAGGAGAGATACGAAGGGGCTACCTTTGGGGGTGCCTTTTCCTGTCCGTTTTTGAACTAAGGTTCCCACAAGCCGAGGCACCTCGGCCTGTTCAGAGAGGTGTATGTTCCGGGGTCGCAGACCTTGGGCATACGGTAAGAGTTGTCTGCTATTCCCATTGTAATAGTCAGCCAGCTGCTTCCTAAACTGGGTCGAGGCACGGAGAATGGAATGCTGCGTCCCCACAGCAAACTCCCCTCCCGCTATCGGAAGGGCGTGGTACAAGTACCCAATGCCCGACCTACCTGATGCAGGTTTTTCTAGAGTTTTCCCTGCATTTCTTTAGGCGAATGCCGGGTAGGATCCTTAAACCATAGACCGGGGGCCCCTGGTTAACCCTTGGCTACCTTCCTCTACCCTTCCGCATCCCCCCTTTCAAATCCCTTCCTATGCTATTAAAGGGTAGTTGCCCAATGTGGATCACTCTCATGTAGCCTGTTGCCTAAAAAAAAAAAGTAAACACAGAAGCCTGCGAGAGAATTCTCTCGCAGGTGATCCTTCCCGGAAAGCTCTAACGGAAGCTACCTTTGGGGATGCCTTCACATCTCATTGATTGTTTTTTTTTAACTAAGGTTCCCACAATCCGAGGCACCTCGGTCTGTTGTCAGAGGTGAATGTTCCGGGGTCGCAGACCTTGGGCATACGGCATACGGCCTCCTAAATTGGTAAAGGCAGGGCGAGGGGAAAGCTGCGACCCCACAGCTAACCCCTCTCCCGCAATCGGAAGGGCGTGGGACAAGTAGCAAATGCCCGACCTTCCTGATGCATGTTTTTCTGTGGTTTTCCCTGCATCACTTTTAGGCGAATTGCCGTGTAGGATCCTTAAACCATAGCCCGAGGGCCCTAGTTAACCCTTGGCTACCTTCCTCTACCCTTCCGCATCCCCCCTTTCAAATCTCTTTCCTATGCTATAAGAGGGGAGTTGCCACCCTATGAATAGCCTTTCTACACCACAAAAAAAAAATTCGTAATAGCCGATGATAAAAAATCTGACATTTATAATAATGTAATTAATGAATTACATACAAAATTCTTAAAACCGTACAACCTGAAAAGGCCGTAAAAGAGGACGAAACGTCGTAAATTAATTTTTTGTTAATAAACACTATTAATTTGAAGGCTGTGTATCAACATAAACGCTTCAGATTTTAAAGATTTCATAAGTAGACAACTGTCGTAGCATTTTCCGGTACGAGTATAATTTTTGGATTTTTACAACTGTAGTTATTATTTTTCAGGGCTCTACACACGAGAGGAACAACACGACCAAACTTGTAACCTATGAAAATAATTCCGCCGACTGTGACGCCGCTTGAAATTTTGCAGGCATGGTGTTTTTTTTTATTTATATCCACATTTTCTCTTTTACTGTAAAGAAAATCGGCGTAGTGGAGAAAAACATTTTAGTTTTCCAAATTAAATTGCCCTGAAAATGGTAATTAATAATCTTCGTGTAATTAAATTCTAAAATTGAAATAGGCAAGTCTTTATTTTTTTTAAAAAAATATATGAACTTACTAGAATACCTGACAGATAAATGGTTTAATTCAACACTCCTAAAAATATAAGAATTGATGTTTAAGACCGCAGAATAATGAAATGAGAAATTTCGGCTATATAGAAAATATTAGAACAAGATGAGAAAAACGGACGTAAGACGCTTATTAAAGATTTTACGAGGCATGTGTTGGGAAAATTGTCTTATATTAAAGTCGGAAAGATCCGACCTGGTGGAATTTCAGCGGATCCTATAGATCAAATAAATATTTTTTAATAAAATGAAACGCTAAAAACTTTTTAAAACCACCCTTAGAGTAATAAAACTAATTGATGACCTTATACAGACACTTTTTATTTATATTATCACGACGTTTCGATACCTTTTTGTATCTTCTTCAGGCTTGTTACAATCTTGATAGCGTTAATTGAATTGTGTGTCTCTGACCGTCTTTCAAACACTGTGTGAGTTTAATTACTTGTTAGTCGCTTTGTTGTGCTAGTTTACTATATTATTTTGGAAAATACCTGAAGAAAGACAGAAAAAGGTATCGAAACGTCGTGATAATATAAATAAAAACATAAAAAGTGTCTGTATCAACAATTGTTTTATTAATTCAAGACAGACGTTAAATTAAAATTTTTAACTACCATTAGGGGTCATTTTTTCCCCTTATTAGACAAAGTGCTTAAAATTAAAACATTATAAATATTCATCCGTATATACTTTTCAGACTATTTTCAGGTTCGAATATTATTATTCCGTGAAACAATAAATATACAGAATTATCATAAAAACAACATATATGACACTCGTAAGAGAATCACACAATGAGGAAATAAAATAGGTTAGTATATCATTTGAAAATCAAGTATAGGTCGTGTCAGGAGCATTGTCGCCAGTTGTGAACTCTCTCTTGCGGAGTAGCTGGAACTACGCCACTATCATCCTTAATGTATATATATATATATATATATATATATATATATATATATATATTTACAAACGAGCAAGGTGTCTTTTTTTATCACAGCCTGTAACTTGAACTTAACACAGTATTGGATTTGAAATTTCTTGACAATTGTGAGATATTATTATTGAGATTAACTGGTTATTCAATTGTCTCACAGTAGAATAAATTGAGAAAAAAAGGAATGAAAAGGCAAGAAACAAGAGAAAAAATACAGAAAAAAATAGGCAAGTCAAAGAGACGACGAGAATGATTGTCTAGAAGAACAGAAAGAAGATGCTTTTGTTTTCTTTGCTTGGAGTATATCTCTTTGACTTGCCTCTTTCGTTCTGTTTTTTTTCTATTGTTTCTTGCCTTTTCATTCCATTGATTTTCCTTATTTTTTCTCAATTATCTACTCCAGCACAATGGAAGAAACACAATATATTTCTATATGTCAATGTTTTCAGAATTGCTTTTACACTACCAAGTAGACGTAACAAAACTAAAAAAAAAATCCCCGCGTTCTCTACTTTGAGACTTAACCATTACTCGTATGTATTGCTCAAAGCGAAGCATCAGTAATTAAGTAATTAATTGCAAAGCACACCACACTGAAAAGAATAATCTCCGGACAAAGAACAGATAAATCTAGGCGTAGAGATTAATTCAGAATGACTGGTGAAAGGATCAGAGCAACTGTTAACTAATGAAATTTCTGATTTTTTTTTTAAAAAAAACATTTTTTTGTTGATACACGGCTCAATTAACGTGCAATATCCCAATTATGCCAAACCCTCATAGTTTTGTTTTTTTTAAAAAAAAAAGAGTGGTACCTGCTACAACACATTTACTGCATTAATTATTTCCAAACGTGAAATGTTGTGTAACGAGCATTGCGAATTTTGCCGAGAGAAGGGAAAATTCTATTTGTTTACGAAATGTGTCAAATGCAGCAGTTTATCTGTTCAAAAATATCTGCAACATTAACGGGAAACACGAACATGCACATTAACATACACCCACGTAAACATATTGATGATTTAGGATTTTTAATTTGTAATATCGTTGCAATATCCTACTACTCCATTAACCCCAATCACTAAGTGATTTTAATCTGAGAGATCTTTATCGACTATAATTTTTACTTTTATTTTAAACATAACATGAAATAAATTAATTAATCTGCCAACATGTAAAAAAAAATAACAATTCGTAATTCAATAGGAGTAAATTAATCAGTAACACATTTACATAAGATTATGCCTGTTTAATAATAAGAAACATAGACAAATACAAAATCTTTTCGAGTTTTAATAAAGCAACTGATGACGTCATACAGACACTTTATTTTTTAGTATGACGTCATCTTGTTAGCGTTAAGTGTGTCTCGGACCACCGTTCAAAAAAAATCTGTGTGAATTTACTTACTTTGTTTCGTTTAGTTGTGCTACTTTACTGTGTTAATTTGGAAAATAACTGTAGAGGGTACAAAAAGGAATCGAAACGTCGTCATAATAAAAATTAAAAAGTGTCTGTATAAGGTCATCAATTGTTTGATTAATAATTAAAACGTTTGAAAATTAATTGGCGACGTCAGTGACATTGATAATATGTATACCGATGTTGTTTGTAAAATATAACCCCTTTCGGCATGTGAGGGAAGCACACTTAGGGGAGTGAGTTGAAACTTCAAACATGCTGAAACAGTGGATATTTAGGCAGATAAATATTTTTTAGGAGTCAAAGAGACAGTGTTACAACCGATGTTATCTGAGATGATATTCAATTACCCATTTAATCCCCTGAGGCGGGAATGTACGGGGTGGAATTTTTCAAACATGTTAAATCATCGATATTAGCGTGGAATAAATAAATGCCGGGACCATTGACGTTGATAGTATTTCTACCGATGTTGTTTGTAGGCATGATAGGGGTGGGGGTGGAGGGTATTTACAAGAAAATAACGGGAAAACAACCGAGATTCGAGTCAAATCGAAGGTAATGGATGTCGCTGAATTTATTTATGACAATCTGGGAGACGCGCGGGTATCGGCTGGGTTGGGATGAGTTGATCGGCCGTTTTTTGCGTCGACTAAATATATTTCGGTATTATTAGATTAATAAAATTTCCCTACATGTTCTCTGTGTATAATTTCAACCCCTTTCGGCCTCGGAAGGGTGCACCCTTAAGGGTGGGCGTGAAGTGGCATTACTTGAAAAGAAAGCAGGAACTATCGGGATTGTCACTGAGTTTAATTATGACATTAAACTTGACCGTTTTAAGTCCCCGAAGCGAGAGTGGTCCGGGGTGGAAATTTTCAAACATGTTAAACGGTCGATATTTCCGATAATTATTTCCTGGGATTAATTACTTCGATAGTATTTATACCGATGTTGTTTGTGTAGAATTTAACCCCTGTGAGAGGAGCAAGTTTAGGGGTGGGGTGGAGTTACGATAAATAAAAAACCGCAAAAACAACCGAGATTAGAATCAATTAGAGACTATGGATGTCGCTGAGTCTAATTGTGACAACCTGGGTAACGCGACGGGTTTGGGAGGTGGTGGGCGGGGAAGAATTTTTCAGACAATGTAATCGGCCGATTTTTGCGTGGAATACATTTTTTTTATTATCGCACATTTGTGGGGGTGGTCATCTTCTAACATGTAAAAACGGCCGATATATTTAGTCAATGACTTCATCCCCCTTCGGCATGGGAGGTGAGCACATTTAGGGATAGGGTTCGAGGAGCTTTACATAAAAATAGCGCAAAAGCAACTAAAATTGGAGTCATATCGATGGTTATAGATAAATTACATCTCGGGCAACGCCGGGCACCCAGTTAGTAGCGTGATAAATAAAAAAGTTGATTCTTTCCCTACCCCTTAAGGACAACTGTTTTTTTGGAAGGAGAGGAACAGAGTTTAGTCTTCAGACTGTTCGGTTGTGCCAACGTGGTGTATATTAATGTACTGCGGGTCAGTCTTACCATATGGTAGGCGTCATCAGCTCCACATTTTAACTGGTTCGAGGAGCTTTACATAAAAATAGCGCAAAAGCAACCAAAATTGGAGTCACATCGATGGTTATACATAAATGACATCTCGGGCAACGCCGGGCACCCAGCTAGTTCAGAATATAAAAGTGTAACTCCTCCATTTATGAAAAAAAAATTCCCTCAAGTTCTTTGTTTGCGGAATGAATATCTCGTGTAGTAATGGAAATTTACTCTCGTGAAATTGACTCTGTGAGACTAGTAGTACTTTGGATTAAGACTAGACACAGGAATGTGGAGTGCGGTGGAGAAGGAGCCGGCACGCGAAGTAGATAAGAGGAATGCCTTGTGGCACTCTACGGTTAATGTCTGTGCATACTCAAACCTCATTATCATTCCTCGGAAAATACACGAAGTCGTATCATGCAATAACGATAAACCATCACAGGCTCTCTAAAATCATCCTCGAATATATTTTTTTTTTATCTAAAAACAACATAAAATAGTTATTCAAAAATACATTTCCATAAAAATCTCCAACAACTGTGAAGATTTAACAATGATAAACTACAGCTTAACTTATTGTCACGCTAGAGAAGTAAATACGCGTAGCCAAGGCGGAAACGCTACTAAAATGTCTTTAAAATAAAATGGCGTCTGTATTTCGCTAAGTAGTTTATACAATTTAGCTTAGAGCTAATTGCACATACATACAACTAATTACCTATACCTATTTTTTTATCTCTAACAATAAATTTAAAAAAATACCTTTAAACTACTTGCATTCTTTACATCTACAGGCAACTCATTATACAATATTAACCCCCTATCAAACATTGAATTATTTGTACTTCTTAGATTCAGATGCTCAATAAAAAATATTTCCCTCACCCTGGTGTTATGATGATCTTTAATCAAAAATATTTAAATAATAAAATTAGTCTGAAAGCTGTTTCCATTCCGTAACCAACGTAAGTGCATTGAGATGTTGGTTGATATTTTATATATGACATTCTTATAACTCCATAAAATCTTAAAAAATAAATATTATTTGTTATCAGAGAGGATTTACCTTTTTAATTCAACTTTAATTAAAACATAAGATGGAATTGTTATTACTTCAATTTGTAAACAAAATTTTACTCTTAATAAAATGATAATATTCAAATTACCAATATATGTATTTAGATTGTATTAACTACTAGAATAGTGACTGAGAAGATTTTTTTTCACTGCAAAAATTATATGTTCCGCGTAGGATAAACGTTGTATTTTCAATTGGGACGGAAGTCAGGGACAAGTGGAGGGGGGTTAATAAGAAATACTAAGCAAACACGGGAAGACAGAAGACCGAAGTAAAACAGCGAGAGTTGAGGGTGTGTGTAGGCAGGTTTATGCCGACAGTACCGTCTTCTGTTATTTGCTAATCAAAAATGCACATTGGCAATTAGAGAGTCGTGGTTAGAACAAGCTTCCGCCTTTTGCGCTCTGCTTCTTCGTCGTCCCGAATACAGTGTAAACAGTCCATTAACCCTTCTCATTTGCAAGGAGGACTCATTTGCATGGAAACACCCACCCAAGCACCATCCTTACTACGCGACTCTTCTTCCAGCCCCTCTCAGTCTTCGTGTTTGTTTTTGTTTTCTTTCGTTTTCTGCTGCAGCCCGCGTTTCCTATGACGTCACCCTTTCCCTGAAAAAGAGGAATAAAGAAAGATGGAGAGAGAGAGAGAGAGAAAAAAATAAAAACTCCGAGGTGTCGTTGTCACATCTTTTCCTTGCGAAACAATTGTTCTCACGGGTCAACAGGAAGAACTTCATTCTAGCAGACTTTCCACGTCACTTGTAAATAGTCTTTCACCAACGCGGAGAAAACAACCTCATCAAGCCAGTTCAAGAGTTAATTCCTCGCTCAATTCCAAATATGTTGTCACATTCCTCCTTTAAGAAGACCAGTCCAGAGATGACGGAATTCTTTAATTAGTTTTACAAACGACTGAACAACAACAAGCCTTAAAAGTCCAGTGTACCTAATGACTTCTTACAACCTATATCGTGAGCTGACAGCGGTTAATAATTTCCATGAATCGCCTCGTAAGGAACAAGCCGAATAAAGTGTTCAACCAACAGACTGAACGTTGTAACTAAAGTCTGCGCCACAGAAATGTAATCATCTGGCTACGTTGCAAAATAAAAATTGCGTCTAATAATAGGAACGCGCGACAAACTTATTTAACGGTTAACTAAATATCCTTCTTATTACAGTTTCCTGGCGCCCATTTAAGTAAGTCTGACATCAGCAATTAAACAATTTAGTTAAAAATTGAAGGTCATTTATATTTTTTTAAAAAAAAAAAATAAGTAGACTAAACAGGATTAATTATTTTTATAAAGTTCGGGTAAAATTAAAAATTTTATATATATATTCACAAGGGAACTTCACAAAGGGAATTTCATCGATTACTAAAATTGTATTTGAGTTAGGTATTCATATAAATTTCTTATTAACAAATTAAGTGTGAGTTACGAACGCTAATTGACATTAAAAACATCCTTGAATTACTTTTTCTCCTGAGAAGTAACCAAATAACGCCAATGTTCCGTCTTAATTTTTTTTTGAATATAAGAAAGAAGTAAGGAGGAGAAATAAGTTGAAGGTAATCCATAATTATAAATAAAAATGGAAGCTACATATGACTTATATTAAATATAATTACTGAAAATTTACGAACAGTCAGAATATTAAACACCTAATATCGGCCATGGAGGTTGAGGGAAGAGATCAAAATATTTTCTCTTGAATGATTGTATCGAAATTGACAACATACTTTAATTGTTTCATAAGCGTCTGAAGGGGTCCAAAATCAAAGGGAAAGAACGTCTCAATATATATATATATATATATAACTTTAAATGGTGACAAATAAATATTCTGTTGACATCTCATTTCTTCAGTCTCCCAATATCGAGGAAGGTAAATTCTAAAAAGCAGATTTTTCCGACTACCACGAGGCCCGCCAGATGGACCCTGAGATAAAATCCAAAATTATATATATATTTTTTTTAATATTAAAGACAGTGACAATTAAGTTGTAAATCCATATTAAATTCTTATGTTGGTATTTAAATATTTATTTACGTTCATATATATTGAAATTGAAAATAATTTTTTGATAGAGTTCTGAGGGAAAGTATCTGAAGAAAATACAAAAAGGTACCGAAACGTCGTCATAATGTCAATAAAAAATAAAAAAGTGTCTGTATAAGGTGATCAATTGTTTTATTTTATTAATTTTGATAGTTTGATGCATAATCATAATTTTACTTGACGTTAGCCATCCTTAAAATTATTTCAAGGGTAGATTAACCTATCATTTATGTCTGAAAATATTATAATTACTTATTAACAATCCTAACTTTTTTTTAAAAAAAAGAAACAGACACACTTCATTTTCAGAAGATGAAAGTTGTGAGGAAATCATTCGATTTGGTTCTCCATTGTCTGGAAGGAAGAAAGAATCCAATGTTAGGCAAAGATAAAACTCAGTTAATTTCCCAGAAAAATTAAAATTTATAATCATAGCTGGGCACATGAGGACGATCACTCGTTAAATAAATAAACCTGGTAAGATTTAACCTATTCCAGAGTAACGAGACATTGACAACTGCAAGAAGGATGAAAGGGAATAAGAGGAATCGATTAGATTCGGTAACTTTTTTTCCAATGTTAGCTTTTTATATAGTTGACATATATTTCTTCAGCTAATTGCTATCAGAGGCCGCGGATGAAACAGTGAGTTGGTTGACGTCACCAGGACTTAATTCGCGTCCTGACCATCCTGATCCTGAGACAGCGTTTTTTTCTCCTACTGATACGCGACATTTTCGTGAACCGAGAAACACGTTGAATTATGAAACAATCTGTATTAAATTTTAGGACGGAAACGCATATTGTTTAACACAAGACGAACCGCCGTAGAAACACTTGGTGGATCACATAAATTGCACTTTCTAGTGTCTTCCTCCGCAACCGGCGGAACAATATGGGACGAGTAAAGGGACGCGGAGAGAAAAAGAGTGTCACAGGGTGAGATTGGCGGCGGTGGTGGGTGGGGGGGGGGGAGATAGGGGGCGGTTTTGGTCTCGGTAATAAAATCTTAAATGAAGTGTCACGGCAAACGTGTGATGCTACAGATTGAGGACATAAAGTTGTAGCCGACGCCTCCTAAATAATACGGACACGAAGCCATCACCGTAATAATGGATGATGGCGCAGCAGCGGACATTAAAAAGGATTCGCCCGCTCTTTCTCTCTGCGAAACAAGGAGGATATAACACCCGTGTCCGGACAGATATAAAGTCAACCCTCTGACACTGCTTTTAAATTTACAGCACTTCTAAATTTAAACACACCCGTCCTCCCATTTACACAGTGGATATCACTTTCTTTATTGCTCCCAAACACTTCTTTCTCTCACAGACACAACCTCCAAAAAATATGTTACCATGGTGGGCACTATAATTAATAAACACATATAAAACTAAAAACTAGCATCTGAAAACGGATTTTCTATTCCATGGCAAAGCTATCATGTCCTCTTTCTCAGGTGCTGCCATCCGTAAGCGTCAAGAGCTTGACCGCGTCAAATGGCCGTCGTGCGTAACTAACCACTCCTTTCTAATTCCACGACATCCACCCTTCGCTGCCGACACGGTAGATATCAACCCATTCATTCATACGGTATTAAGAACCATGTTTCAAATATTAGAATTTAACTACATTTATAAAATGAAATATGGCCAAAAAGCAGTCCAAATAAATTTATTCGAATTAATTGAAAAATTACCTTAAAAAGTAAATAAATTGCAGTTTACAATAAAAATTGACGCGTCTTTCCCATGTGTTGGTGTTATTTATGAAAAAAAAATTGTGAATATTCTAATGAAAAAAATGGTAAATTAACTATCAAAAAGGGTTACTTAAATAGTAAGGAAACACGTACAATTTTTTCTAAAAACCTCAAAACTTGTTATACTGGTCAGACAAAAAGAGAAAACGCGAAGAAATGAATTTTTTAGCGAATTTAAAACAACCGGTACAAAACCAAACACTTTTACATGAACAACCACAAATTAGATTACATTAAATTGAATATATCGGATTCCTGACTTTATCAAGGGTCTGTTTCAAACTTCAGTTACAACAATATTAGTTTTTTTGAACTGTACGTATTGCTTACTTTAATTTCAGCCGTGTAAGTTGTTTGAGAATATCTAAATTATATATTAATCGCACATTCTTCAGTCATTTGCCCCAGAACCTTGTAGGAGAGATACGAAAGAGCTACCTTTGGGGATGCCTTTTCCTCTCCGTTTTTGAACTACGGTTCCCACAAGCCGAGGCACCTCGGCCTGTTCTGAGAGGTTGTATGTTCCGGGGTCACAGACCTTGGGCATACGGTAAGGGTTGTCCGCTATTCGCATCGGGATAGTCGGCCAGCTGCCTCCTAAACTGGTCGAGGCACGGAGAAGGGAATGCTGCGTCCCCACAGCAAACTCCTCTCCCGCTATCGGATGGGCGTAGGACAAGTACCCAATGCCCAACCTACCCGATGCAGGTTTTTCTAGGGTTTGTCCTGCATTTGTTTAGGCGAATGTCGGGTAGGATCCTTAAAATATAGCCCGGGGGGCCTAGTTAACCCTTGGCTACCTTCCACATCCCCCCTTTCAAATCCCTTTCCTATGCTATGAGAGGGGAGTTGCCACCATGTTGATTACCCTATACATAGCCTGTCTACACCAAAAAACAATCAGTCATTTGGTATTTACCGATTTTGACACTGAATTTATAATTTGGTTTATATAAACCCCCTCATTTAATTTAAATTTACTTTTATTTGTGAGATATAACACTTGAAGAGATTACAAATATTGGGGGAAACGTGTTTTATTTTTATTTCTGTAGTAAACCGTAATTCATTTCCTTTTTAAAGTAATTTTTAATAAATTATAGATTAAACTTATACTAGCCATATTAAAGATTTTATACTTTATAAAGAGTCACATATTGTTACAATTTTAAGAACGTCTGGAAATCATTTTGTGATATTGGTTATCATCCTCCAGAGCGTCAGAGAGAAATCGACGACTGCCTGGTAACAATATCAACAATTTACAATGTCTTATCAGTTCCAGAGTCACTTAACGTTTACAAAACAACCTCATTCTACAAACAGTGCCACAAACTATTTTATTTTCGACGTGTGTCTAACAGTTGGGGGTTGTGTGTAACCGAAAGAAAAAAATCAAATTTTTTACTGGAACGATTACCGAAGGCAGCGGGGGGGGGGGGGAAGGAGGGGGGAAGGAGGGGGGGACTGAAAATATGAAATGTAAATTTAGTGTTGTTTTATGCTGAAATATTTTAATGAAAACATTCCGAAAATGATTTAAACCGTGTAATAAGCATTGCAAATTTTCAACAGTCAAAAGAAAAACATGAATAACAATAATATGAAACTATGAAAACGAAAAAAATAATTTTTTTCTGTCCAATAGCTTCTGTTATAAAAACCTTTGTCAATGGAAAGATAAATGATTTTTTTTCAGACAGTAATGAATTATATCATTCTGCTTATGTATTTACGTCTGGAAATTTTTTTCGAAACTACATTTACACAAATAATTCACGTCATTATTTATTAAATCACACAATTCAATGCAATTTAAACGATAACATAATGTTTTGGTGAATAATTCGATTTAAAAAATTATGTGATAATTAGAAGATCCTGTAGAAATTAAGTATTGAGTTTTAAGAATGTTTTGATTTTTTTTCTGTATGTATGTCACCCTGGTTCGACCCTGATCACCTGTATGAGAAAACCACAATATTGAGGCCAATATATATATAAAAAAACAGATAGATCTAATTAATCTCCAATTTACGACCAAAAAAATTAAAAGAAAATTTAAGAATTTTTTTAAGATTTAATTTACTGGTTGGGTCCTTTTCATATTGGATAATTAAGACCAGTCTTTATATTATCACAATGCATCTAACTATCCTTTAAAGAATAATTTCGAAATTCAGTTTCACCAAAGAACGTATGTTTTCTAACCTGGGAACCAATTGACTTTTCAGGACGTCATAAAAATTCTTCAAAGTTGGTGAATATTCGTCACCAATGTCACCGGAATAGAATTGTAATTAAAAAAACGATTTATATTTGATAAGCAAATAAATACTAAAAAATACTATTCTATTTTTGTCTCATTATATGTAATATTATCCTTGGATGTAGGAGACCTCTCAGTCTTTCCAGTCAGGAGATGATTAATCTTACTGGTATATTGAAAGTTTTTAATATGAATAATTTAATTAAATTATTTATTAAGTTTAGTGTTATATACTTCAGAGAAAAGTCTTTAACTTGTTTAACGAGTTTTGTTTCGCTAGAGCAATTATTATATTGATGGTTAAAGTATTTCGTGTATATATTTCCTAAGAGTAATTACTGAACTAGGAAATAGAGGGTATTATATTATCTGTGAATGACAGATAGGGTTATTAATGTCATGTATAAAGTTGTTTACGTAAAAACCATTTCTACTTGTTTAAGCCGAGACTCGCCGAATCTTATATATTTCGTAATACGGTACAGGCAGTCGTCAAAATTTAAAAGGTCAGAGCTTCAGATTAAGTCGTTTCGAGTGCTCAGATAATGTAAAGGTTGATGGGGTCGGGGTGGGGGGGTGAGGGAAGTTTGACAGACTGGGGGGATGAGTCTTGTAAGGACGTAGAGAAGAGGGGGAGGACAGGGCTGAAGAAACTAGACATCCAGAGACTTTGGAAAGCCTTATCGGACATAACTCCATCGCTTCACCCTATCTGACAACCCTCTGGCTTTTGCTGGCGTGACACTAATGTGGAAAATCGAGGGTCGGCGTATCTCATCTATATTGCTGCCAGAGTTATCTGATAAACGCCAGTTTCTGTCGGGTAATTCGCCTCATTACCCGAACTTAAAAATTATTTAACTCTCGCTGAGATAGGCTGCTATATTGTCCAGCTATATTCACCTACTGTGATTATTAATATTGAAAATGGAATCGGACAGGTGAATTTTACGGAACAAGAAAACTGTTAATTATTTTTAAGCACGCTATTTATTTTCCAGTCCTCTATTTGGTAGGAAAAAATAATAAATTATATCTATAATGTATAGACGTAGTTTTATTTACAGATAATTGAAAACCTACGAACAGTTCACAAGTTATAAAGATTTTTTTCTAGACTTATTTTATTTAATTCTTAATTATATGGCAACTGTTTAAAATCGAAGTTATAATTAAATTGAAAAAAAATAATAATAAATATTGAGCCAGTATAATTGTAAAATAATATAATAATAATAATTTTAGGAAAAAATAATAAATTATATATATATATAATGTATAGACGTAGTTTTATTTACAGATAATTGAAAACCTACGAACAGTTCACAGGTTATAAAGATTTTTTTCTAGACTTATTTTATTTAATTATTAATTATATGACAACTGTTTAAAATCAATGTTATAATTAGATTGAAATTTTTTTAATAAATATTGTGACAGTATAATTGTAAAATAATATAATAATGATGATTTTATTTGCCTGAATTCCTTAAATAATGAAAAAAGCATCAGAAATTTCTTCTAAAAATTTTAAAACATTACAAGTATAGACACGACGTTTCATCCCTAATTTTTTAAGGACCTCTACAAATTTTTTAAATTTCCCAGAAATCCCAGAAAAATTAGGAATGAAACATCAGCGTTTATTTTTATTAAAACACTTGACATTTTTTATAATTAATTTCTGACTAATAGGCTGATGTTTTTTCCTTTTATAAATATAAATTAATATACAAAAGAATTTAAGGAGAGTATTTTAATTCAGCTAGAAAGCTTCAAATCGAGTTTGAAGGTTGAGTAGTTGTATTTAAGAAAAATCCAGGAGTTTTTAAGGCGTTTTTTTAATTTTCGTAACCTTGTAAATATTTTATAATATTCTATATAACTCAATTTATTGCCACGAAAGCTCTTCAGGAATATATTCCACTGGCGTCTGGCTGTTAAGCAATCAGTTTAACGAACCAGAAAAAGTGCGGATTCGACATTAATATCGGTCGTTTCCCACATATATATATTTTTTGCATTGAATATATCATAAATGTTTTTTCCTAACTATCCTCTATGTCTGCAACATTTCTGTAAAGGTGAAAAAAACTTAAAAGGGAACGCTTTCACATTTTACAGCAATATTTATTCAGAATTCAATTTATTCACATTCGGTGCAGCGACTGTCCTGAGGAGATCTTTTATGATCTTGTTTGTTTCGACGTTCATGACATATTGCACGAGGAATATTATTAGGTACCCTGCTTATTGCATTATTTTGATTTTAACTGCTTCCATGACGCCTTATGGTATCTGTAAGTCCAGCAGGAGCTTTAAAATAAATATATGTAATCCTTAATTGATAAGAACATAATTTATAACAATCGAATCACGACAGGTTCACTAGAGGAATTTCTGAAGTACATTCATTATTTTATTAGCCTCATTAAAAATAATTTTATATATATAAATTATATGCATGATTCAATCAAATGACATAGTTTTATATTTTTTAATACAATACTACAATAATACTACAATAATACAATAAAGAAATTTCTATCACCTTCATTCGCCTCCCTGGAGACACTGAAAATCCTTCGCGTATATAAATAAAATAATTTTAAATTCAACAGACCAAAACACTGAACATTCCTCATTTAGTTTTTTAAATTATGATTATTAAAAATTCAATTACTCGTTTACAAGAAATCTATTACGCATTCTAAGTACAATGAATATGTGGTTATTACGTGGGTTAGTCTAGAAAATGAATTTTTTTTATCCTTTGAACATTTAACGTTTTGAGTTTATAAATTCATTAATTTTAACATTTAATAAAAAAATTTCTGTATAAACATGAATGTACATTAATTTTTTATTTCTGAGGTCACCGAAAATTTAATTTCAACATTTCGTAGTCGACACAAAGGGTTTTCCTCATATTGTAATTATTAGCGTCATAATTCACAAACAGTCATATTTTGCGAGTTCATTAAAATACGGCATTCCATTAACATAAATAGGGATAATTACTTTCGGTTTGCTTCGGGGTCAGTCAATGATTATCGTGAATTAGTTTCACTGCGGTCCATTATTTTAGTTGATTCCGTACCATATGTTGTTTTATTCGTTCAGTCCCGTCGATGCGTGTAAATTTCTGAGAAAGTATTAACTCAGGAAATTTATTTAATTATTCTAATGCTTTACATATGCATTAAATGAGGTCGCTCTCGCAGTAGAGATCATCATCATTAATTCATTTCAATTTACAATAATAATTATATCAATTAGGATTAAGCGAGTGACCTTTGGGATTGCCTTCTCCTCTCTCCGTTTTTGAACTAGGGTTCCTATAAGCACCTCGGCCTGTTTTGAGAGGTGTACCTTCCGGGGCCGCAGACTTTGGGCAAGTGGTAAGAGTTGTCCTCTGTACTCATTGGAACAGTCGGCCCGCTGCCTCCTGAACTGGTCGAGGCACGGAGAAGGGAATGTTGCGTACCCGCAGCAAACCCCTCTTCCGCCATCGGAAGGGCGTCCTACCTCATACAGGTTTTCAAGTGTTTGCCCTGTATCACTATTAGGCGGATGGCGGGTAGGATTCTTAAATCACAGACCGGGGGCCCTAGTTAATTCTTGGCTACCTTCATCTACCATTCCGCAACCCCTCCTTTCAAATCCCTTCCTGCGTTATTAAAGGGGAGTTGCCACCACGTGGATTACCCTCATGTAGCCTGTTACCCTAAGTAAAACGATATCAACATCGCATTTCGGGATACTAAAATTGGATACTAAGGAAATTAATTTTAATTGAAGGTTAATTTAAGAAATGTGACACATTAAGACCAACAAATTTTCTTTTAATGTTAAACAGGACACTTGTCATTTGAACTATATTTTATGACGGTGTATTAAATAGACTTTTGTTTTTTTGGGGGGGGCGACCGGCTACATGAGGGTAATCAACGTTGGGCAACTCCCCTTTAATAGCATAGGAAGGGATTTGAAAGGGGGGGTTTCGGAAGGGTAGAGGAAGGTAGTTAAGGGTTAACTAGGGCCCCCGGGCTATATTTTAAGGATCCTACATGGCATTTGCCTAAAGAAATGCAGAGAAAACCCTAGAAAAACCTGCATCAGGTAGATCGGGTATTGGGTACTTGTGCCACGCCCTTCCGATAGCGGGAGAAGAGTTTGCTGTGGGGACGCAGAATTCCCTTCTACGTGCCTCGACCAGTTTAGGAGGCAGCTGGCCAACTATTCCAATGGGAATAGCGGACAACTCTTACCGTATGCCCAAGGTCTGTGACCCCGGAACATACACCTCTCAGAACAGGCCGAGGTTCCTCGGCTTGTGGGAACCTTAGTTCAAAAACGGAGAGGAAAAGGCATCCCCAACGGTAGCCCCATAGCTTGTATTTATATTATAACTTACACTATATCTCTTCAGGTTTGAGCGGCTACAAATTTAAAATTATATTGTACAAAATTAATTCCTGTTTTTTTTGTCTTTTGTACGGGTCGTTAATTTCCTGTGCTTAATAACTTTTAATTCATACTCCGAACAATTGTTAGTTTTTATTTTTACAATACAGAACGCGTTGAACTTAATTTCAGTAATTGGATGAGTACCGTCAACCTTGTTCCGATATTATTTTCTTGTATTAATATTTAATTGCTTCTGATACACTGGGGGTGGTTTTCCCAAAGTTTTTATGCTTGTGGATATTAATTCAGGAGTGGCACAGGAAGAGTTGTCGGTTCTGTTTTTGTTCGTTGATGTCATAGATGGTAAGGGTGATTGCAGTGTCACACAGAGGGTGAAAGGGAGCGGAAAGCATGGAAATTAATGGTATTACATTAGAAAATGAAAATAATTCGACAAGTATGTTATTACTGGTGCTACGATGCTGACGAAACAATTCTGAATGAAACAAAGGAGGAGTTTCAGAAGAACGTGCGTAATCCTGTGGCAGAACGGGTTCATGGTGAAACAAGATGGTTGCAGAGAGAGAAGAGAGATGAGATTGTGTCGGTGAGCAACAGCTTGTTCGGAGTTTGCAGTTAACTACTACCTGAATTTTCCCTTTAACACGTCGGTTATTAATATTCATAAGTCGGTGGAGCGGATATCACAGCACAGAACCATAGACGAGGGGTTGTTAGAAGGGGGTGGAATGGGAGGTTTACAAGCAAGAGTGTAAATGAGAGGGATGCGGAACGCCAAACCAAGTCTACGCAATATTGGGGCGGTAAATACTTCACTTTGATACGAGTAGATTTTTCTCCTGGAATCTCGAGGACAATATTGATATTAATTGGTTGTAAATACGTCAGGGTTGACAACCTCCAGGGGACACTTCAGTTGATGAGGGAGTGAAAGTTTATCAGCACCAGTGAAACACCTTTAACGTTATCCAACATTTCCTAAGAGTCCTTCATATACGCACTGGATAGTTTTACCTACCACAAATCACCAACTACAGGAGTCGGAATTTGATTAAGACTCAACAGTAAAATAAATTTAAGTGTTTATCTGTATGGAAAACAACATCATAATTTGTAAAACTGTCGTCAATTCATTTTTCCGATTCCACGATTCTTTTCAAAAAGAAAAAAAATGAAAGTGCTTCGTATTCATACATGTATCCTGGAGGAAGGACGAAGGAAAGAGAAATTCTTGAAAAATAACAATTCGTCCGTATCCTCTTTTATTATAAATCATGCATTTATACACGAATTAGAGGAAGTTTACGGTTACTGACACTTTCAAATTGAAACATAAAATGTATGTAACACAGTAGCACATCTTAAAAGTATTTTTATATAAAAGTGAAATTAAAAATTCTGGATCAATTCATGTCTGCATTGTGTTTATTATCGATCTCAGTTTTTATAAAAGTTTTATATTGGACTTATTTTTATAAATTAAAGTAATTTTTTATCATTATTAATTATTACCAGATTTTCTTTAGTAACAGGCTACATGAGGGTAATACACATAGTGGCCACTCCCCTTTAATAGCATAGGAAGGGAATTGAAAGGGGGATGTGGAAGAGTAGAGGAAGGAAGTAAAGGGTTAACTACGATTTTTTTAGGGCAATCCACGTTGGGCAACTCCCCTTTAATTGCATAGGAAGGGATTTGAAAGGCGGGATGCGGAAGGGTAGAGGAAGGAAGTCAAGGGTTAACTACGTTTTTTTAGGGCAATCCACGTTGGGCAACTCCCCTTTAATAGTATAGGAAGGGATTTGAAAGGCGGGATGCGGAAGGGTAGAGGAAAATAACCAAGGGTTAACTAGGGCCCCCAGGCTATATTTTAAGGATCCTACCCAGCATTCGCCTAAAGAAATGCAGGGAAAACCCTAGAAAAATCTGCAACAGGTAGGTCGGGCATTTGATACTTGGCCCACGCCCTTCCGATGGCGGGAGAGGAAATAGAATAAATAATAAACCGATATCTAAAGGTTCTGCCCTCGAGAGAACAGGTCTCACAGGGTTCCTCAATTTTTAACAAACTTCTTGGACATTATATATTTTTAATTTTAATTTTCATATCAGAAAGAAACCAGCCACTATATTTTTTTAAAACCTTAAATTTTGTTTCAATGTAAAAATCCCTTAAAAATACATTTCCGACCCGCTCGTATTGCAACATAAGGAATTATAATGTAAATTTACGATTCAACTTATACGAATTGCTTTATATAATTGTTATTTTCCGTTTTATGCAGAGATTCTTTTATTTTTCACTTGGTGTTCCGACTTTTCCATGAGCGTATGCTTGAAATTGAATTAAATTTACTTTTTTATTTTCAATACAAAGGTAAGCTGACAATGAAAGTTGTTGAATGAAGTCGTTAAAGAATACGGGAAGCGGCCTCGGGAGTCAATGAAGACCTCTCAAAACAGATACGCACCACCACGATCGAATATTCTAATTAACTTCTTTTGCTTGGTACCACCAGATGCTTTTGTGGAGAGAAACCTCCACTGACAAACACACGCTTTATTCGAGTTGACATTTTGTCATCAACAACACCCCCCCCCCCACCTTCAAAGCAAGCAATGGCACGGGTGTTCCAACCTATCAAAGCTCTTCGTTTATTTTCTTCCGCTGTTATTAACGCACGCGTGATAGAATGAAACCTCTTCGCCTCTTCCCATCTTCCCTTACTTCTGCTTCACCGTACGACCGTTCAGCCCGATTCTAAAGTATTTAATACTCAAGACTTCCTCGTTGGAGTGCGAAATAGATGATTTATCCTTACAGATCCGAAGGAAACGCGCTCTTGGAAGTCTCCAAACAAAGATGCAGGTACAACAATGCTTCACGCAGTTGTGACACGTGATTTGAAAAGAGCTTATTCGTTTCGACTGATAATTTATCATCGGATCCCACCTTTTTTTTTTGACAGGTAAATTAAACTTCGTTACACAGGAGGTTCGCTTTTAGACCGAAAAAAAAGGGGCGGGGAGGGGAATTTATGAATGGTATTTTCTTTCTTTTATAAGATAACATATACATATAGATAACCTGTCAAATGTAACAAAGTGCGTCAACTTTGAGGATACAGCAAATCCCTTCTGATACACAAATCAAAAAATAGTTCAACAAGGCGATTTATACTAGAATGGAAATTAAAGTTACAAACAGGATAATTTTAATATTAGACCTTCAGTGCAAAAAAGAACAAGACCCTCTCGTGTATTTCGGAGGGGTTTTTTGCAATTTAGTGACCCACAATGATGTGAGTCCAAGAGGTTACAAATCAGACGCTGTAGGAAAAGAATAAATACTTAATACAATCTGACAATTATCAGTTAATAATTTTAAACAGACCCATGTATCAGAATAAAATGGGAATACATTCATTACAATTCGACGTTTCGTCCACAGTTTTGGGGGCTTCCTCAAGTAATATACAGCTTTGTATAATTTTCGTCGAGAAATCTGCAGTATACTGATAGTTTTGGATGTCATTCTTGGTCGTTGTAATGCAATTTTATTTATATTGAAGCAATTGTCCCTGACGTCGACGTATGTGTTTTCCTCTCCCGTTCGCCTGAGCTTCTGTGTGTTGGTTGTTACTTACCTGGCTGGCTGGCTGCCGCACTTACAGGCGATCTTGGGGTGCTTTCCCTACCATCTGTCTCCTGTAATACTAAGTGCATTCTCTGGTAGCGCAGTCGGCTCTTTGTTGTAGTCCTGTTACTGACAGGAAAAGCATGTCGCTCCCGTGGCTGACGCAGCACTGCGGCCAATTTCTGAGGAGAGGTTGCCTCCCTGACAGACAGCCAACAGGGCAAATATTCAGCCTCCTCTGTCGATGCAGTCGACACTTAGGCGAAATTAAACTTGATTCGGATATAACACGGACGGTATTCTTGTCAGACAAATAGTGAATTATATCAATTATGCATAAATTATATATAAAAAAAGCTAACTTCCAACTTAAAAAAATTAAACGAGGGGCAATTTGTTGCAGACAATTTTCAGACTGAAGTAAAATAAAATTATATGATGTTAAATAATATTAGAATAAATTTCTAGTCCCTGTCAGAATTTCAGCATTTTACACACGCTATAATAATGAGCCCTGCCAAAAAGGGTCCAACGTAATTGTTAAAATTTCCTGTGTCCATGCTCAGTAAATAAAGTCTAGGTGTAGAATCATAAAAGATTGGAAAGTGGTGATTTCACGATTCATACGAAGTGTGAGAGACATGGTGTCCATATTGCTTAATTAAGGAGACTATTTCAACTTTTAGTGTCGTAAACATTTTTACAGAAAAAAAAACAACTCCAATATCACTTCATTTTCGTTCTCACGGATTCACACCTCGGGTAAAACTAGGTGTTTGCCGGCTACGTGCTTATACCCAGACTCCAGGGATTACGTCCCGGACAACCTGGCGCCCTGGGGAGGTCAATCTTGTCAAGTTCTCAACCCTTGCGTATCTCTAATGAAATTAAATGGAATAAAAATACTTATTAATCATTTACTTAACTATCGCGCTACTTTAAATATCAATCTAAACAATCGCTTGTGTAATGTTCTACTAACAATCTTCACATTTTGAAACCTTTAAATATAATCTCTGTGAAATAGTCCTCTGTTAAATAAAAATTCTCTGGCACGATACTTAGACGAGGAATTAGCGTGGGTTTTATATTTAGAATGAATTATCGCGTAGAGAAACGGTTTATAATAAAATATTAAATTATTATTCAACTTTTATAATTCAGGATTCAATTAATTTAATTATACAGTAGGGAATGCATATTAAAAAATTAAACTTAGTATGGTTTAATTAATTTATTGATCATGCTTCGACATCACCGTAGCAACTAAACAAAAACAAAGGCAAAACAACACCAAAGATATAACCCCCCCCCCCCACATCGTATTATTAGTAACAGCTTATAAGTTTATTACAGGTTTTAGAGAACTTTTATGGATTGAATTTCTTCTCGAGGACAGAAACGTCCTCTGGAACTCGACCACGAGAGTAATTTCGCACCTCACGTCAGAGACAACGATCCTGTAACAACCCACACTCTGCATTCCATCTTCTTTGTTCGAAGGCTTTCTCGCACCTCCTGCTGGAAGCTTCATTACAATTATTACTCTTTCCATTGCTTTCCTTCCCTCGCCGCAACCATCAACATCCAACAAAATGTGCCACCCCCTCAAATTAATTCGCGGTTGGGCATTAATTGAATCTCGCCGAGGGTGGCGCGGAAATTTCTCTTACGACCATGGTGGCGGTTTCGGAATGCTGGCGATCTCGTGAAAGGGTTACCAAATTCTATAGAGCTCTAGCATAATCATCTGTGTTACATATATACTGCTCACAGTCATATTTGACACTCGCCAAATTCACGGGAACTAAAATGTCGCCCCCTCCCCTCCCACAACCTCACCAATAATATCCCTTCCTACGCCTTTTATACAGGCACTAGAATAAATTCATAAAACTGACATCCAATACCCTCTGTTGCTCTCGTCTTTAACTTGGAATGTCACTGGATATTTCCAAAATCGCATGTATATAGATTAATTATTAACGATGTAAATACTGTAAAGTCATTTGATTAAAAGTTGTAATAATTAATTTTTAAAAAAGATACAATATGGGATGGGTTGAAAATTTTTAAAAACCATCATCAGCTTGTTGAATTTATAAACTAGATCCAAACACATTTGAATTATTTCAACAATAATTTACTGTATCAAATGATATGAGTCAATGATTCACAAAGACTTAAACTGTTAATAATAATAACGTCCGTCCTCATGGATTATTTTTATTCCTAGTCACCATTGGGTGAGAATAATTACGACCCTCTATGTTTTTAATGCGGAATTACGTTTTTTTGGGGGGTGGAAATAGGGAGGTGATACCCCTACATTATCGCCAGAACTCTCCCCCCGGGGGCCAAATATTATCGCCATCATAATCATTATAGATTGGCGGCGTTACATCTGTCAATAGCTACGTTATCTGCGCCGGGATACGGAAATAAATTAAAAAATAAAAAAGCAGAATTTGGAGGGAGCGTGAACAAGTGTTTTAACATGCTGTAAAACCGCAATATGCAGCACACACACACACACATACTGCCCTCATATCGTTTTCCTATTTGTGTTTACGAACCGTGACTGAATTTAATAATCGTGACAAATACTTTTCCTCCCGGAAAAACAATTATGATTTTTTTCCCCACATTTTCTCTCGGCAATATGCAAATCAGTGAACGAATTAAACGTACAGAGTAACAGGTTGCAGGGTAATTTATCTGCAATATTCGTAGGTCACTATATTCCAATTTTCTGTATTATCTGCGAGTGTTAGCGAATAGTCGTGAGTAAAAACATATAATATCGGACAGTGTAATGTGTATCATTTTTGGTAGAGAAATATCTTAAACGTATTTTGGCCCACCAACTCCTGACAGTAATTGTCTATGGTACGTAATTGTTATTTTTTAATAAAAAAAACGTTTATTAATACTTATACAAACATCACAAAATAAATTACAATTAGCCAATGGCAATATACAATTATTTTATATTTTATTGAATTGACTGTGATTCCTTCACCCTTGTTTATCAGTAAAATTAAAAAAAATTCTTAATTTTCCAGAAGGTTATTATCAAATTCAGGAGTTTTGGGTTCAACAGCGTGATCATCTTCTAAAATAAAAATGTAAAAAATTATTGAACATTAAATTAAACAATGTTTGATTACAAACACACTACAAGTGTTTAATTTAACTGACAAACAAAGGGGTGAAAATATCATAGTAAATTAAATAAAAAATCAAATAATCATTCGTACTTAAATAATTATATTATCCAAACACTTGTTAATCATAAAAATAACTCAGGCTTAATACTTAACAATTTTGGGAAATTTGCGTACTTGTAAATTTTAAAAAAAATTAAAATTACGGTTTAAATGTTCTTAATGTTTCCTAAGCTTTATATTGGTACTTTTTTGTTCTATATGATTTATATAATTTTCTTAAAATTTCGTTTTGCGATTAAATAGACTCACAAATCGTTACATTCTCCTCTTCCACTCAATAATTTTTTTTTCATACTTTCCTTTCAAGTATTCTTATGAAATTGTTTTTTTTACCTCTGGTTGAAGGCTTGTGGGGCACAAACTCATCAGAAATAATCAAACAAATCTGGAAATATCTCAGTTTAATTTAATCGGAAACTTCCAGGAAATAAACTAAATAAATTAAATATATACTTAAATAATTTTTTTTCGTTGATACATACTTTTAGTTTTTGAGGTATAAACACAAAAATAATTTATTTTATTGTATACAGCCTGTGAATCTAATATCAAAGTCTATTTTCAGAAGTGTAAAAATCCCGTCTATAATAAAATACATTTGAAACATCGTGACCAAAAACAATAACAACACAGCATTCGATTTTGTTAGCGGAGAATGTCCCTCAGAGTCGTCGAGGAATGTGATCGGAATGAGGCAGGAACGCTGCAGAGACAGACGGGAAGAGAAAAGGGAGTTGAAAGCAGGAATAGAAGGGTTGTGGAGAGGTGTGGGAGGGTGAAACCCATCGTCCCAGCTAATCTGTGCGAGAACTGGTGCGGCCCAAAACCATCCCTTATCTGTGCACCAGTGAAGGGTGCGACAGCCGGAGGGGAGGGGGGGTGGGGTAGGAAGCTAGGTAGGCAATTGAATATAAAGGGCCTGATTGCCTTCCTGCTGGAACAACCCCCACCCCACCCCCACCCACTACCAGCATCGATATTATCTACAGTATGGCGGAGCTATAACACTAAAACCAATCGACATGTAGAATCTGCCCGTCTGCTGGCCAGTGTTTCCGGAAAGCACTCTATCCCACCCCCTTAGAAAGAATAAAATGAGGGGGAGGAATAAAATCGCATTTACTTCACGTGCGCACTGAAATCATGATAATTTAAAAACGTAAATACGTTCTGTAAATAATAGTATTTCAGGGGAAGTTATTAGAAATTTAATAACAATTACATTTTTGTCCATAATATGAAAAGATCCGTGGTAATGAAAAAATTTTAATTTAATTTAATTTATATTAATAATACAGACAAAATAAGTGATGATATGAATACCACACAATGTTTCTGGAAGCCTGGTTCCTCTCTTCAGATGCAGAAAAACGAGTGAGTTGGCATAACTCAAGGCTATGTAGTGTGTTAAAATTACAGAAAAATATAATTACACGATTAGGTAAATGTCAGCCTTGTGTTTTGAGCTTTTTCAACTGACTAGTTCAGTTGTGTCGCTCTAGGCTCCTCTTAGCACCTGAAGAAAGGGACACAAGGATCCAAGGAAGTTTGTGAGGTATTTTGTCCGTATTTGACTATTTTTCTTATTATGTCTAAATATTAATGTCACGTTTCGCATTCCATATTAGTTATATTTTGATAAAAACAATGCTTTATTTTAGTATTAAAATAAATTAGAAAATATTTGTCAACAGACGAATTAGTCTCCATGCAGCGAAGAAGTTGCAAAGCACAACAAGTACGAACTATGGACATTTTTTCTCCTCCCTAAAAAATTTTTTCTATGTTCCTTACGCGTTCTTCTACCATTCGTCCGCTTGTGAAACTTTGGTGAGTTGTTTTTCTCACGCCCGCGAAGGTTACTGCTGGCCTCTCTCGAAGCCTTAGGCAACTCCCCAGAAGGTGAGCAGGGGGTGGAATTTTTAAAACATGCGATAACGGCCGATATTTTTGTAGAATAATGATTTTTTTAGTGGTCAATGAGATGGCTGTTTGTTTCAACATACACATGCGCAATATTCAATGGAGTTACAAAATTTGATTTAGAATGTAATTGATTAAAAAAATCTTATGACATGAAATCATACGATAAAGAACTCGGAAGAGGTTGCAGTTAGTTGAATATCTATTGTCAAATCGTTCATCGTCCTTTCAAAAGAAATTTAGGCTGTCAATTCAGTGGTCAGAAGAGTTCTTTTGGAGGGTTTCGCACAGTGGGACGAGGAGAAAATTCTCATTTCCATATTGGATCCACGGACGGGTACATTATTCGAATATGGGTCACGCATTACCATATGGGAAGCACAGAAGGCAGGCTCGACGCACATAGAGAGATGACAAACTAGTTAAGAGGGAATACCCCCCCCCGTCTCTCACCCTCTGTTTTGGGGTAGCTGCCCCGTCCACTGTCCTACGTGGTCGGCACATCCCTATGGAAATTGCGTGATTTAATTGTCACCACACACAGACACATCGGTCCTCCCCCCCCCCCCAGGGAACTCCTGCGAGTCCACAATTCCGTGCAAATATAGGTGGTAACGGCGAGTCCCAGGGGGAGGTAAGTGAAGGGGGGTGGATAACGTCGTTTAGACCGTAATCTCCAAAATCCGCGCCAGGAACTTTCCTCCTTTGTCCACCTGCCCTCCCCCCACCCCCAACCCAAAAAATATTTCATTGCTACGTTGCCAGAAATTGACTGCAGTAGACGATAATAATATTTCAGAAAGAAAGAATCTTGTATGTAGCAGAAGAGACAAATATTTCGTGAATAAAAACTGCCGAGACTTCATCAATAACAGTTTGAACTCACAAAAATGTAAGTGTTGAGTGCGTGAAAGAAATTTTATTATAAAACAAGGTCGCAAATGTAATAAACACTGTACACAATCAAACTGGTGCCGTAAAAATAACTTTTGGGCATAATAGTGATGATAAATAGTCGTCAAGCTAACATGAATATGTAAAACTGTGGTTTCAATTAATACATACAGGGTTTTCCCTGCATTTCTTTAGGCGAATGCCGGGTAGGATCCTTAAAATATAGCCCCGGGGCCCTTTTAACCCTTGGCTACCTTTCTCTACCCTTCCGCATCCCCCCTTTCAAATCGCTTCCTATGCTATTAAAGGGGAGTTGCCCAATGTAGATTACCCTCATGTAGCCTGTTGCCCTAAAAAAAAATAAGAATGTTTTACCAGAAACTTTGGCAAGTGGCTAATAGTTTGACTTTGAATGCCATTAAGTCATTGTGTCGTGGCTTCGTATGTGTGTGTGTGTGTGTGTGTGTGTGCGTGTATGTTAATTACAAACACATCTGAAGCCCAATGAAGTGCGTAGCATTTTTGAATTTGTGGCGATTCTGAGGGATGATTTTGCGAGACGTGGCAGAACGCACAGCTATTCAGCGAGGACTTCCCCATCCCCCAATTTACACGGTCCACTTGGTATGCTGAGGATGCTGGATTTATTGGTGCCTTCGTCTTCGTCGTCTGTATTTGTTACGCTGACTTTAAGGGCAGCAAGGCGCTTACGTCGGCCGCCCACCCACTTCTCCACTACTCTTACTACTACTCTGCTTTCCATCTTCGTCTGTCTCCCTCACTTCTTATTTTTCCTTCTCTCTCCCTCCCTTTTTCTGCTTCTTCCCGCCCAACCGTCTCTGTCTTTGCCTGCCTGCCTTGCAGAATTACCTTCACAGGTCACCGGCTGCGTGTAATCCGCCGTGAAAACTCCCTGGACACGTATTTCCTCGGCCGGATAGCTCTGAGATATATCTGGGAGTAGCCTCCGCCACTGCTAACAAAGGACTCCAACTCACCCCCCCCCCCAAACCCCACCCCTACTTCCAAAACGACAGATAGAAATACACACACAGCCATTGCAGAAGGAAGAGTGGCACAGTGAGACGATACAATTCGGGCTATACACCCACACACACTCAGAAACACGACGAAAAAATAATAATACTTGTTCCAACACCCCCATCCCCAAAACATTTTACACTAGAAACACCTCTGTTAAATGAAATAAAATGCACATTTTGTGCGTATAAATTATACGCGACGGACTTTAATCGTTACTAGGACACCGAAATGAATTCAAAACTGTAAAACACGTTACACCCCTAATTTGTAATTTCATCAGGTAAACTTAAAATGGTTAAAACAGATGATACCTTAACAATAAATTTTATCATGAAAATTTATTCAATTATGTTGTATTCTAAAATTGAAAGAAAATATATTTTAACAAGTGTTGATTCAAATTGTCACTTTAATTACATAAATTCATATTTTATACGTCGTAAACCAGTAAATTATTTTTTTTGTGACATGAAAGGGAAAATATTACGTTTTTATGAACAAGCCTCAGTAAACTGATACAATTATATTTTACCCCATGGTTTTAATCAGTCTCAATTTTTAAAACCAAAACTTATATATTTTCATAATTAGAGATTCTTAAATTATTCCAGAGTTTTCGGAATTATTACCACAATGATCGTATAGGCTATAAATGCTGATTTAAATTGTGTTAGTATATATGTTTTTATGTATAGATAATTATGGTTATATAGCCAAAAGCCCAGGAAAATAAGAAAATATTATTTTAAAATTATGAAATAGTTTTCTTTTTCCAAATAATAACTATTTAAAACCACTGCACAGAAAATATAAAAACAATAAAACATAAATTAGTCTCAATAAATTTCAATACCTTGAAAATAGTCTTTGAAAATTATTAATTTAAGATTTATTTGATTCCATTAGTCTTCCAATTTAAGAGTAATGTCAAAACACGTTTACATACGTATATATGAATATAAAATGGTGAAATGTACATAACTATAGACAAATAAATTACAAAGAAAAACACCACGTGGACAATAACATGTGACAACGCCGCAACGGAGGAAGGAAGAACTTCAGTGTCATAAAGGCTCCCATTTGAAAAGAACCACAGAAGATTTATATAAATTAGAGAATTTCTGAATGAGAAAAAATTGAAGATGAAAAATAACAAGATTAAGAGAATATATATATATATATATATATGTGTGTGTGTGTGTGTGTGTGTAGTGCATCAAAAAGCCCAAAACCGAATGCCTGGTACCAGTAAAAAAACTGTAAGTAGAGAGAGAGATTTTATAAAAGTTTTGTAAACGTTAAATAAGGATCAAATAGTCAGATTTCGGATTCACGTTCATTTTATTGTTTAATTCTAATGTTGTAAATTTTGATTGTTAATTTGAATGTTTTTTTAGGGCAACAGGCTACATGAGGGTGATCCACTTTGGGCAACTCCCCTTTAATAGCATAGGAAGGGATTTGAAAGGGGGGATGCGGAAGGGTAGAGGAAGGTAGCCAAGGGTTAACTAGGGCCCCCGGGATATATTTTAAGGATCCTACCTGGCATTCGCCTAAAGAAATGCAGGGAAAACCCTAGAAAAACCTGCATCAGGTAGGTCGGGCATTAAAAGGGTTGGTTCTTTATTTAAAAGGCCCAAATAAACGACCCTGAGATGAGAGTATATAAAATTTGTAAAATAGTAAGAACACGAATGTAAATAAATCACATCATGAAATTTTGTTATTTTACTTTGAATAAATTAATTGTTTTTGTGAAGTTTAAATTTTGCAAATTATTTAACATCGTTTCATTTTTAAATTTTAATAAAATAATTAATCTATTAATTAACCATTTATTTTACTTAATTTCATTAATATGTTACTTTTTGGCGTGCCAACGAGAGGAAAATTAATTGTTTTATTTAATTAATTTATTTTGTGCATTACATTTCGGCGTCCTCAACGTGAGGCAATTCATCTAATTAATTCAATGTAATTGTTTATTACGAATTGGCGTCATCAACGTGTGGCCAACCATTTAATCAATAATTAATATATTTTTATTTATTACAATATATATATATATATATATATATATATATATATATATATATATATATATATATAAGGAGCTAATCCTGAAAAAATCATAGATATTGGCCGGGAAAACATTAAATTAATTTAGAGTAATTATTTTAACATTATTTTTTCTTTTTAATCGACGTTTAACTAGAAACCACACTTGATATCACAAAAAATGTTTACTTTCACTTCAAATTGTTCCTTTTCGCGCGACCATTTTATTTCGCTTACATCCTACCCTGGTCAATACGGTTTTTATAAATCCAAAATTCAACAGAAAAACCTTTGGAGTTCTAACTGAAACGTTCACATTATTACCTATTATATCCAAAAAAAAATATTTTTTTAAAAGATGTTTCTTTGCTAACCAAATATTGTCCGTAGGCAAGTCTTGTTTCTTTTATGCCCCATAAAATGTCTAGGGGAACTACACTAATAATTATACCTTGCATTATCGGTCATCAGTGTACAGTTTGAGAAATTCATAGGTCAGATATACTGAAAATCTGAGATAAGTTGCTAATGAAGGCCGCCGACCTGTTCATTTCCTGAAACTAGTTCAGGTCAGAGTTTGAATGGAATCCTGAGTGACTTGAGTTCTTCTTCAGTATAAATTAAAAGTTTCTGCTGGTTTTTTTTTACAGAGGAGAATGAGAAAAAAAATAGGGAATAGTTTGTAAGGAAAAAATAAATAAGTTGACTGCGACCTTAGAGAGAAACCAAAAGTTTCTTAGTAGAATGTTAGTTGTTTCTTTGTACTTTAAAATGTTCCTCAGCGAATCTTAACACCTCCTCCGTGACAATAATTTGAAGCAGCACATTAAATTTCGTCTTCCCACAGAGGAAACACACACACACACACACACACTGTCTTTGCGCACCAGATAATGCTAACTCCACTTCTCGTAAGAACAACTTGGCAGTCCTCAGGTTTTATCGCAACGCAGACAACAGTCAGAGTGTACGTGTGTGTGTGTGTGTGTTAAAGGGATGTTGAGGGGCTGAGGGGGAGATCGTAAGTTCCCGGGAAATCCCCCTGTGGGAAGAATACACTTAACTGCAACTACCAACTACGTCCGCAGTTGACATAAGACGAGAGGAGGCTGAGGGAGACAGACACGACTAACTGTTTGTATTCTCCGTCGTGTTGGAACTGCGAAGACCAACAATGGCAACTGTGGTAACCCATCCCCAACTCACAACAATGCGCAGCTGTCGGCAGGAAAGACTCGGAGCGATTTGCTGCTTCCCTCCTCCATTTGCAATGTAGGTAGACGCACGTACAGACTAGACACACTCAGAAAACCGCTTCATTACATTAGCCTAACCACACTCTACGTCTAACAGCATGGTCGTTTTCTTTACACAAGTTCTATGTCCTCCGGATTGTCATATATCCATAACCCCCGATTTGATTAATTTAGTTTTTTTCGGCGTTATTTCCATGAAACGCCACTCCACCCCCGTCCTTAAGGGCGCTATCCTCCCAAGCCGGTTGAAATTATACACAGAGAAATTTAGTGATTAGTGATTCCCAACAATTCCGCAAAAATCATTTGGTTAATATATATAAAAATATTCCTCCAACCACCTCCGCCCAGCCCGATTTCTGGCTTATTATAAATAAACTCAGCGACATCCATAAACCTATATTTTACACGAATTTGGGTTGATTTGCGTTATTTTTATATTACTCCCATCCACTCCACCCCTCTGCGTGAAGATTTGCATTACGGAGAAGAGTTGTCGCTGGAGTGGTCGCATTTATGTTGTCAACTCAATATTAAAAACTTAAAAAGACGACAAACATTGACACTCCGTCAAATACAATCCAGATAGTAATCAAAGTGCTTTAAATAATTTAAATTAATATATCACTTATTTGTCTGTCTTTTTTATTATTTATTTTCAATCATTTTCAATCATTTCAACTTCTGTTAAATTCAAATATTACGCTTTTTTCTCCCATAACAGGAAAAAAAACGAAAAAGTGAGTGAAATAATTTAAAATCAAGTTCCTTTTAATTTAATTTTAAACATACTGCTTATAATTGGTAAGTCCAAATCGTTGTTGAAATAAGTGTGACAGCATTTGTTTTTTTTTAAGTCAACAGGCTACATGAGGGTGATCCACGTTGGGCAACTCCCCTTTAATAGCATAGGAAGGGATTTGAAAGGGGGCATGCGGAAGGGTAGAGGAAGGTAACCAAGGGTTAATTATCGAAAACGTATTAAACATCTGTTTCAAACATACAGAATTATATTAAAATTATTAAGTGTTGTGTGTTTTAAAGGAAACAATTTTTTTTTAAAAAAAGTATAAAGTTTACATGTTAAGGTTTTCATATTAGGACCTTTATTTATAATTAATTCTTCCATTGTACTAATGAAACAAAAGAAACTGACAGGCGAAAAAACAAAGCAATTTCCTGATTTATGTATCAGCTTCTTCATTATCCCTGAAATATTTATGATATAATTTTTTACCTTCTCCTAGAACGAT
Source organism: Zhengitettix transpicula (assembly GCA_037074705.1). Classification (NCBI taxonomy): domain Eukaryota; kingdom Metazoa; phylum Arthropoda; class Insecta; order Orthoptera; family Tetrigidae; genus Zhengitettix; species Zhengitettix transpicula. Next base: position 55,529,106 of record CM073596.1, on the reverse strand, counting down.
TTTGTCACTCTGAGGTATACAGTAAAGGGAATTTATTTTGGCTGCAACGTCACAAGCATTGAATGCTTGGTAAGTGGAGCCTCTAAATTTTCAACTGCTTTAACAGCGTGTGTGTGTGTGTGATTGCCGAAACTCAAATTATTGATTGACAACGGATCGCTCTTGCGACCAGTCGTCCATTAACAGGGATTAACAAAATTATGAGGAACGTCAAAATCGTGGTGGGCGGCAGAAAATTGAGCCGCGTTGCAAATCAAGCACGTAAACACGGACATAACCTTTTTAAAATAAGATTGATAGAGGTTTGTGTTACAAAGTGACCTTTTCTCCTGAGAACGTGAGTGGCGTTTTGACCGGAGAGATTGTAATGGAGTGATGTGATTTTATCGAGGCGGTCCGGAAGTTGCCACAGTTTAATTTGAACCCTACCGCCATTTTAAAATAAGCGAAACTAGATGAAAATCACTACGTTAGTTTAGATTCATCAAGTTTGAGTGATTTTTCAATTGTGGCGCAAACAAAGTCTCTTCAAAATGATCGAAACTTCCGACAGGTAAAAGCCAAAACGACCGTGTTAAAAATTATATAATATTAAAAATAAACCCTTTCCGACCTATATATATATATATAAGGAGCTTCCTATCACCCTAGTCCATATTCATCGGTATCACTGCATTTTAAACATTATTAAAATATTATAAAATTGATAACATAATATTACAATGCGAACTAATATAAATTAATTATCATTAAATGTAAGTAGTTATTATCATTAACATATTGAAAAAAGTTTTAAAAATACATTTATTATTTTATCTAGAAATTTTAAAAGTTTTGGGGGTTGTTTACACTTTGTGATTATGGTAGGTCCGTTTACTTCATATCATTGAATCTATAATAGATAGATGAATCTTAGTATAATATTATTTAACATAATTAATTTCAACATTATATAATACTCTATCCTTCCTTTATAAAATTAACTATAGTTTCTATTTAAAGTTATAAATATTCATTTCTACGTATCGCAGGTATGTCTTAAATTTATTTTGAAGTAGTATCGTGTCCAATTTAATTCAAGTTTATCCAATTTAACGTGCGCCATAATATATATTAAATTGGTACACATATTCTTCAAAATACGAGAAACGGTACTGTGAGGGTGAGAAACGCCTAGCATACATGTGGAAAGAATTATAATTTTAAAAAGTGATCATTAAGTGATAAATTACTGCGCGCCAATATATCATGACGTCACGCGACAGAGAGAGACGTTACTACGCGACGAACAAAGGAAATAGTTCGATTTTTCCGTAATGAAATGAATCAGAAATATTTTCATTGAATAAAAGTATAATTCTATCCAGTAATACTCCATCGAGTGATAATAAAAAACAATATATGAAATACTTTACAATCGTTGCGGAAAATGTTAGTTAATTTAGTGAATACAATATGGCCACCATTTCTTTACATTTGGAATGTAGCTAACAATTTCATAAATTCAATCTTACGTAATGTCTGAAGACTGCAATATTCAAGGAGTATATTTATGTATTGGTAAAGAAATTCGGAGGTATGTTTGTTGAGATTGATGCAATAAAATTCAATGTATTTTATAGCTGTTCAATTAAAGCACTATTGGACGAAATAGGAATAGTTAGATTTAGGTTGTGTCTTCTTGACTAAAGATTAATATAGAATTAAATTCTTTTTCGGGTTTATATAAATAAGACACGGGCAACGCCGAGCACTCAGCTAGTATTAAATAAATTATTAGATTTAATGAAAAGAAGAAGCTAGAAGACGATTACAATCGAAACGTCACACTGAATATTTTATTCAGATTTAATAATAATTGAATTAAAAGTTTTAAATTAACGTCTGTTTTGAATTAATAAAACAATTGATGACCTTATACAGACATTTCATATTTTTATTTATATTTATATTATTTTATATAAATAAATTGTATTATAATATAAATAACTGATGTATTTTGACAAATACTTTTATTTTTTATTTATATTATAATATAAATAATTGATGGCCTTATACACTTTTTATTTATTATTTATATTGTAATTTAAATTATTTTATTTATTTTTTATTTATACTATAATATATTTATTTATATTATAATAAATTTTGTGTCTGTACAAGGTCATCAATTATTTAATATAAATAAAAAATTTTATTACAATATATATTATATTATAATTTAAATAAAAAATAAAATATTTATAATATATATTATATTATAATATAAATAAAAAATAAAATATTTATTTTAATATAAATACAAAGTGTCCGTATAAGATCTTCAATTGTTTTATTTATAATTAAATTATATTTACTGCCATTGTAATACTGTGTTATAAATTTTATAATATTTTAATGATATTTCAAGTGTACAGATACTGATTTATATATATATATATATATATATATATATATATATATATCATAAAATATTTAAAACTGTAAGCGTTTTTTATACATATATGATAATATTTAATAATACAGTCAGCGGTACTATGAATGGTAAGACTTTTGAAAAATTATTGTTATCATTTATTGTCTGGATATATCACGTACAATTCTCTGTTGATCTGTACAAAGTATCAGGGGGATAAAAATGGTTTCAAATTTTTCTTCGAATTTAGGTGATTATTTTGGCTCCTGACTGGACTAAAACTAGGAAGGGAGAATTCCGAGTGTGAGTCAGCAGCCATCAGGAGTAATAGCCACACACCTCATTTGTTCCCCGGACAACCAGAAAACCACATCGCAACACCACAGGGGAAAAAAAATGAAAACCCGAATGCAGCTGGGAGGGGAATCGAACCCTGGAAGTGGCTAACCACCATCACTACTAAAACCGGACCGAGTGAGGCGGTTGACTAACACGCCAACGAATATTACGACAATCCATTCGGAAAGCGCGGAGGTTTTTCACACAGTAAACTGTGTCTCTGTTCGCTCATCCAGAGAGTAACGACGGATCATATCCCTGAAACATTATGCCTTTCCACTTCCGACGATCTGTAGGGTTTTGAAATATTTATTTTATATGGCTTTTCCTCCCTCTCTTTTAACATTTCCACAGTCAACGGTTTTGCAGATAATGTAATCCGGAAACTAAAATACTATGGCTGCTATCATTAGGTGTTTGAAACGTGGCCAGACTTTTGTGCAGAGAGAAGCCATCGAATTCCGATCAAAGTACACCATTTGAAATTATCATCCCCCCCCCTCCTCCCTTCCCTATGGCATTTCCCTCTTGTTCAGACATAATGGCAACGTTAATATTTTATGAGGTGATTTGGGGGACACGGATTGGTAATAGACTATGTCGTGCTGTCACTCTTTATATTTTAATATCATTCTCTCTCTATCTCTCTCTCTCTCTCTATCCCCCTCTCTTTTACTCCGTCGGGTCACTGGCATTATTACCGATGCAGTTAAATTTGAATTTATTATTTAATTATCGGTGTAATAATAATATATGCAAGGGGTTGATGATATATTAAAATATTTGCTTTTAAACATGATGATGATAAAAACATACAACTTATTTAATTCAATATGTAAATAAATATGAGGCGATTTCTCTCTGAATTATAGTTTAGCACGGAATCTAAATTAAGATCGATATAGGCATATAAATAGGAGCGCTCTATCTGCGTACAATCCGTTTTTAAAATTGGTTAAATAAAACTTAATCTGAATAATTAATTAAGCTTATAGAAAAAAATAGCATAAAAATAATTATATTACAAAATTAAAATTTCCAGTTTACTTCTCAGGGATGACATTCAAGTATCTCTTTTCCACAGGGGATTTTGGGCTCTTTTCTATACTCATTCATTATTATTTAGTTAACTAGACTTTTATGTAATCAGTACAGTCCAAAATTATCCATTATAAGATATAGATTCCAATTAATATTATTACTGATAAAAATTTCAGCATCATTTCCTTCATTTCGACCTGAAAAAAATTCAAGTCCGTGCGTTACGTGATGAAACACGTCACACAAAGAATCACCAATTTTTCCATGTGCTTGTGTCACCAGTATTTCGCAGTCAAAAAACTGACAGAACTCTCTTGAATCGTAACCGAACGTCACAAAGTGCCACCAACAAGCTGTGATAGTGAATCTGATCTGATAGGAGATCCAGGTTCAGTCAAGTCCTGACAGCTTCTATGGCAGCAGAGCGTCCATCAATACTGCACCGTGGCACAGCAATTATCCAAGAATTAGCCACATAATGGACCGGTTACAGAAGTTCCGGCCGACCGCGATAGAATTGTGGCCAACTATTATACCCCACGCTTACAATTTACAAAGGAAACGATCTGCAGACATGTTTTCAGATATTTATCGCCATTGAAAGTAAAACGAAGCTAAATAAATGCAGATAACGTTTCAAGCTTGAAAAAACAAAACTGGTCGTTTTCAACGGAATAGAGAAATAATCCCATACTCTTTTTCAAATTCGTGAAATGTAATTAAATGTGATTACTTAATTAAATTCATAGCAATAAAATAGAATAAAAATAATTGTATGAAATGAAAATGTTTAATTTAAATGAAATTTATACTGCTCAGGGTTAATATACACGAATATATATTTTTTCACTAGTCTGTAATATTTTTTAAAGTTTTTGCTTTTTTTTGTAATAATAATAATAATATTAACCATATTATAATATTGATAAGTGACGTCTGGAAGATATAAAACGTTTTTATGAATGTTTATAAAATTAACAATAATTTTTTTTAGATTGGTTTCAATGTAGTACTCCTGAACCGATTATTGATCACAATTTTATTATGATTATATAATTATTAATTGAATATTTACCAATGTTTAAATTGATCTTCAACAAGACTGTTTTAACCTTCCACGTTTATTCATGTGAAACCATTAACTGACTCATGAGTCACTCAGAAATCTCACACACTGTATTTTTTATATCTCTGCCTCGTCTCTTCAATCTACGTTCACTTAATAAATAATTAATGCACGTTCCTCGATTTACTAACCAATTATCAACCTAACGATTCAAGGATCTTGCCGTCGATTATGAAATAATTGGAACAAAACGATTTACCTTTCTATTTAGTGCTAATTGGCCACTCCCTTCGATAACAGATGTGTAGTTCAAGTTTTATATATTCCAGACGTAACTTATCAATATTATATTATTATTATTATATTAAAAAAATAACTTTAAAATACATGCGTATAAGTTTTAAGAACAGTAAACTTTATTATTACGAGCCTTCTGAATCATTTAACAACTAATGGAAGGTTCTTAAATGTACAAATCTACAAATGTAGATGAAAGTAGAATGAAAGTTTGATTTTACTTTATTTTATATACTTGATAAAGTATTAATGAAGCTCTTCCTCTTAATTTACGACGCACAACTTTCTCTCATTCACTTTCCATATTGCATAAAATCCATCAGTTCACAGTAAATCGCTTCGGGGAAAATGATCCATACATAAATAATTTTTTTTTTCACATCAGCATGTCATTAATATATTTTAATAACATTATGTAAATTAATATGTTTTTGAATGAATATTAAAAATAAATTATGCAGAAAACAGTATGAATTTTTTTTAAAATATCACATCGTAAAGTTTACATCGTTTAAACTGAAATTAGTGAAGGAAAAAAATAAATTAAAATGTGAATCAGAGTTGGTCTCGCTTATAAAAAGAACTAAGATAAGATAATTATGATGTAGAAGTAATTAAAACAATTATTGGGGCTTTAACTACAAACTAATTCTTCAGAATGGAAATGAATTGGAATATTCAGCCTTGTCTCCAGTAATTTTGTCTAACGAAAACTTAAATTAAATGTAATTTATATCTTTGTTGTTCTCAGATTTTATTTTAAGTAGAAATATAGGTGTATTAAAATTATTTCTTTTGTAATGGTTGATTCTGTGTAAAAAAAATTAATTTACTTTATAACGCCTGAACGATTTTTAATGTAGCTTTAATGTAACTTTGATCTTTAAAATACGTTGAAAGTATAATTTTCATTTAGTTACATAAGTTGTGAGTAAAATAAACGGTAAATTTATTTTATTACATAAATTACGAAAAAAACACTAAAACTGTTCTTTGAGTCCTAGTTTTTTTATTTGATTCAATTTTGGACGAGGAAACGAACTTCTTTTCTAGATTAATGAGGGAAATTCTATAAAACACCCAAACTCCTCTCCCGCTATCGGAAGGGCGTGGGACAAGTACCCAATGCCCGACCTACCCGAAGCAGGTTTTTCTAAGGTTTTCCTTGCATTTCTTTAGGCGAACGCCGGGTAGGATCCTTAAAATATAGCCCGGGGGCCCTAGTTACCCTTGGCTACCTTCCTCTGCCCCTCCGCATCCCCCCTTTCAAATCCCTTCCTATGCTAGTAAAGGGGAGTTGCCCAATGTGGATCACCCTCATGTAGCCTGTTGCCCTAAAAAAAATTAAAAAAATAAGGGCGTGGGACAAGTACCAAATGCCCGACCTACGTGATGCAGGTTTTTCTAGGGTTTGCCTGCATCACTTTTAGGTGAATTTCTGGGTAGGATCCTTAAACCATAGCCCGGGGGCCCTACTTAACCCTTGGCTACCTTCCTCTACCCTTTCAAAGCCCTTTCCTATTCTATAAAACGGGAGTTGCCACTATGTGGATTACTCTATACATAGCCTGTCTACACCTAAAAAAAAATTGAAAATGTTTCCATTGTTAACCACACCCGACGATGTAAATTAATTTTTACTGATAGATTTAATTTGTAAATTTCGGCCACGGGAGTCAGCTGTCTATCAAAATTTTTGTAAGTCTGTTTACTTGTTTTTTATATGCCAAATATTGTTCTAATAATTGAAATTGTTTTGTTATTTTTGTAGTTTCAAGCTTGAACCTGATGAAGTCGTCAAATAAGCGACGAAACGGTGCTAAATTTTACGTTAATAAATTAATTTTTTTGTGATTTAAAATTGGCAATGTTTGTTTATTTATTAATGTTGTGAATAGTCAGAATATTATATGAGATTATTTATACGTATAGTTTCCTTGACCTATTTTCAATCCTTAACTATTTTTACCATTTTTGTGTTACGGATAACGTTACTGGTAAAACATCATGGGTTTTATTCTTACGGGAATTGTCTCTAACTACATCTGATTCCTTTAGCAACAAAGATGCTCCTCTATTTCTCTCTTAGTGTCTGTGTGTGTGTGTTTGTGGAAAAGGTCATTACTGTATTGAGCTGTCTTTCCACCTGTCCCAAGTGTCCTCTACCCACGCTCTGAGCTTTTAAGGACAGATGCTCTTCCTACTTGACATCCGCAGAGACACGTAGATTTTTCTACGTCTTCCCATCACCAACCGTTCCCCCCTTCTCCTCCAGAAGGAAAGAGTTTCCCGCACCAGGTGCACGATCACAAGTGTGAGTAAGTGTGTGTGTGTGTGTAAAAGGATGTGAAACGCTTTCACAAGCACATACACATTAGGAATAACCGTATTCCAAGAGGGCGATAAGGGAGAAAAAGACGACAAGGAGAGCGAGGAGAGAAAAAAAAACAAAGAAGAAAGATAGTCGTGGCATAATTATGCAAACAGCTCCCAAAGCGGTCTGGAGGATTTCCTCTGGTGATACGGACGAGGCCACTTGCAGTTGGCTCTCCCAATGTCCTCCAAAACGACCTCTTACTTCTCTTTCCCTACAAAAAAAAGGAGGGAGAAGAAGTAGTGGCAAAGTGATACAAGGTGCCTAGGCGGTGGAACATTCCGCATAGTGAATGAGATGGGCGTTACAGATATCTGAACGGATGCTGAAGGAACAGAGCAGTGGATTGTTTTACTCCTTTAACTAATTGTAATCTTTTAACTATTAACATGGTCTGTATTATTTTTTTTATAAAAAATTACCTCGGTAGCCATTTAATTAAAAGATTTTTGGTAATTAATTTTCAGTACTACGATTTATTTTTAAAATTTATAGGGTCATATTTATAAAAATAAGCAGTGTAGGTGATCTTGTGATCAGGTGTTCACAACGGATAGAGAAAGCGCCCAATAGACGTGAGGTCGACCAGGGTAAGTCAGTTGGTAAAAAGCCACGTCCCTGGTCAAACTCAGGCACGATAGGGATTTTTATAACCTAATCCTATAATCCTGAGTTATTTATTTAATTATAATTAGTTTAAAGTATAGTGAATCCAATGTTATCGTCGACTTTATTCTTAAAAGAACGATAATTCGTATTTGTTTGAAAAGTTTCTATCCCACTCATCTGTTTCCACAGATGTAGGACATTTTATTACCGTTGCTTGTTCCACAAAATGATTGTCAAAACCAGTAGCCTTAACAACAACAAAAAATGCCCAGTTTCAATTGTCTCTTTCTACTGTGACGCAGCTTTCATACAATGTCCCGTTTTGAAAAAAAAAAACCCCTCCTCATTCGTAACTACGGTATTGATTGACGTCAGCGTGATAGCCTTCTTTACATTTACTGTCCATTTGGAATATAACGACAAAAAATTCTATACTTTTGTGATATCAGGGCGTGGATATCCATCTAGTTCTCTAGCTGTCTACATAAAAGCCTGAAAAACATTTACATCCACTCCCAGATAACTACGAGCAGATCAGAGGAAGCAGGATAAAAGAAGTTGACGTTCGGCGTCTGCACCGGTTTGAACTTTTATATAAATGTTATACGGCTTCATCCGACTCTCACGGGTGTGTGAATAAGACGAATATTTATTCTCAGATCACGAATAACATCACTCTAGGTTTATTAGTAATTTATTTCACGACACCAAGCTAATAACTAGATTCCAAGGGCATCTATTCACTACAATAAAATGCATTTTCATTTATTGTTTAGTATTGCCGTCCTAATAATGCAACACAAGAAATTCTATTGGTCCAACTTTCTATAAATTACAAAAAAAAATTATGGTACGAAAAAGAGATTGCGACTGATGTAGCTCCATTGAAGTGAAAGCTGGTTATAATTTTGATCAAGTAAATTATTGTCACAGTAACTTGTAAATGTATTCCAAAAAAAACCCAAATACTTCTCAACGAAATATACCCGTAAATAAATGAGGGCTTAGATTATAATATTAATAATCTTGAGTGAAATACAAATTTGTAGAATATACTGTGAATAGTCCTGAGTGATATTTGTATTATTCGCAGAAAATAATGTTAAGAAACTTAAGTGAATATAATGAATGAAAATTGACCATACGTCAGAATATATTTAGATAACATTAAAATTCACAATAAATAGAAACATTTTAAGTTTCATTCCTTAGTTTAGGGACTTTTACATATGTAGACCAATTTTATTAAACAAATATTTTATGAATTTGGATGAAACAATTTAATCCAAAAAAGAATTAGACATTCGATATCTACTTTAATGGCCGAAAAAAGAAAGTAGGGGATGAAACGTTATGTATTTTAGCCTATCGTAAATTTTAATTTTTATAAATACATAATTACCAATCGTCCAATTTTCACTAATTATATTTTTTACAAGTAAGATAAAGTTCAAATATTTAATTATTATCTTGTAGTAATAAATTAAAACATTATATGAATTAAAATATAAATACCATATAGAAAAACCCTATTTAAAACTTTTTCTATTTACATAAATTCATAAATTTCTTAAAATAATTATTTTATTGTTCTTATTTAAAGATTAATTTGAACTCCAAAAATAACAGCGATTTACGAGCTTAAAGTTAAGAATTTATCAAATGTTAAACAAGCAACGAACCAATTGCTTGGTTTAAGAGGGGAAAACATCGTAGTTTAAAGTATAACGGAGGAAATCATTTTATAATATTTTCCAAGTGATATAAATGTACGTAAAATCATTGTAGCTCAAAGACGCAGAAATAAATCTGTGAAATATTTAGAATTTGTAAACTGTGCAAAACGAATCCTTAGAAACGATTAAAACAAATTTGTATCGCTTGTTGCATCTAGCAAGGGGCAATAAATTTTAAAACCTTTCGATTTCGGGTTAATAATATTGATGGATTTAATTTGTGTTTGTTATGAATTTATAGTTCTATATTTGTGTTGGCCTTTTGTATTTCTAATTAATAAGCTTAGAGGGCCTACTGCGTATTGTCTGAGGATTGTTCTTCGGTCTGGAGTCGTGTTTAGAGTTTCCGTCGTCGGCACACGCAGCGGCAGAATTTGTAGCACACACACACACACTCGTCGGTACGAAGACAATAAAGTTAAATGCATTATAAACGGATTTGCCGGCGGGGGGTTGGAACATTGTCAGGTAGCAAGGGCATTGTGCGTACGTGCAGGGAGACGCGAGGGAGTGAGTTCTTCAAAGTTCCCAGAAGTCACAAGCAGCGCGCGAGGCATTGTTCGACGTAGGGTGGCGGATTTTCTCACACACGCCCTCGCACCCCCGCACCCCCCCCCCCCTGCCCCACCCTACCGCCGAAAAGGAATGCCTGCGATTCATTTGCGGTCTCTCCTCGGAAACAGAGAGCTCACTTCTCCTTCGGTTACTCCTCTGTTTTGCCAGCGGTCGCAGTGCTGGTGGAGGGTGTGGTTTGGAGAAAGGCAGAGGTGCACACACACACACTGAGAGAGAATGAGAGACACAGGTAGACAAAGATAGAAATAGAAAATGCGGGAGAACGGACGAGGTACCAAAATTTACATTTTGGAAGCGGTGGCAGACTACGGTAATGAAACGACTACAGAAGCTCTAATGCTCAAATACACGAAGGCGAGCTTTCAATCACTAACTGACGTTCATTTTGCTTTGCAGTTTTCCATGGATTTTCAGATGCTATTTGCTTACGCTTTACTTCTTAACAAAACTCATTTTTCCAACTAAATTATTCTCATTCTACTCTATCACTGCTACTCTCTGCCGTCCGCAACACTTGCACCACCCCCTTGAGACTGCCTCTTTTTTGTCCATCAAAATCCCTCCATAGGCGAAAATAAAATATCACAACTACTTCTCTTTGAAGGAATAGTTCAATGTCCTTCCCGGTCCGAAATATATTTTCGTACCACCCACTAGAAAGATCTGGTGTTTATAAGTCTAGGAAAACAAATATCACATTTCAAACTCATCAAATAAGCTAATACAATGGATAGAGAAGTCTCGTATCAGGCGGCGGTCAACTCGGATAGCTCAAATGGTTGAGCACACGCGTACAAAGCAAGGCTCCTGGGTTCGATTCCTAGCCCTATTTATTTTATATGTTAATAATCAGAATGATAGTCACAGACAGACAAAGTATATGAATACTAAACAACGTTTCTGGTTTCTTCAGGTGTTAAGTAGAGCCTAGAGCGACACAACTGCATTCGTCAATATTGATGAATCAGTAAAAAAAAATACTAAGGGAAATAGTCAAAATTTGTAATGGCAGAACAATTTAAGTACTTGGTTGGGATAAATTCGAAAGAATAGGAAAATATACATGAATAATATATATATATATATATATATATATATAGGAATTAAAATTTTTAAATGTTGTATAAATTTATAATTTGGTTTTTGTGGACGAATAGGGCAAAAATATCGTCCTAAAGTTCCTTGGTTCAAAATTATTTTTTTAAAAAATAATAATGGAGCTTTAATTATATTAGAGATGCATTACTCACTGGTTACAATACTTAAATACTAATATAAAATTATTTCACAATAAATAAAAGTGATATTCCTTATTTCGTAGTGAAAGATGCCCAAATGTCTTTTTCCGTATTTTTACGCTTTCGTAAAGCGCAAAACGCCGGCTGTAATATTTTGTTTATTCTAAAGATGAGTTTGTGAGGTAGTACCCTTGTCTTTTCCAACAGTGTGTGTACTAATCGATATGAAACTTTTCAGGAGCTTTATTTTCCTTTCCATTTGTGCAGAGTTCCATGTTTATTTTTCACGCCGTCCTTCTCGCCATTGATGAATCGATCGATCACCTTCCAATGCAACTCGGTCGACCCGAGCGTCCGAATCGAGGGTCGAGTTTCCACCTCCACCCCACCCCCACCTCCCTTTTCCGCCCCCTTTGCTAATAACAAACAATTGCGATAGAGCTGACACATAATCCATCTCCCTGGGCGCGCAGTGATAGATCGAGGTCTCACGTGCCCAGAGAAATTCATCTCCCTCCCACCCGCACCGCAACGACCAGCTCCACCCTGGACAGTGGTGGTGACGCCATTGTCCATCCGTGGGAAAGGAACAGCCTCCTCCCTCCTTCAGCTGTTGGTCATCCTTCCTCGCCGACTGTCCAATGCAAATGTCCGCGCGAAGAGGGTGGAAGGAGATGAGCCACTGGTGGCTGGGAAATCCTCAAGCTGCGAACACTCTGCTTGAGAGGTTCTCCTACCTTCTCTCCCATTCTCCGCTAAACCGGATCGAGTCCAATCCATTTACATTCACTGCCTCAAGCCTTCCACTGTTGCGTTCAAATCATCCTATATACATTTTATCGTTTGTATCCAAACATTTGATTGATTACTTCAACATGACTTCATTTTGTACATTGGTGCAGCTCAAATGATTCATTATTCATTATTAGTCGTTCCTACTCATCTATGACGCGATATGAACTATATGAAAACATACCAATGACGTCCACAACGTTTATGATATCTGAGAAGGATGTCTTTACCATTTTCTGTCAAGACCACATTCCAAAAGGTGACGTAGTTTCTTGGGAAAAGACGATAGGAGCAACCTAACTTAGATCCCAATGCGTCAGAATTTTTCTGTTTCTTTATTGAATTCATTTTCGTATAAATCATTGAGGATTATTCATTTTTAATGGCCAATGGTAATTTGTTTCATGTACTGAACGTGGCTAGAAAAAACCTACGAATAGTACGTTTTGTAAATTACTCGGAACACATTACAAGACTATCAAATGACTTACAAAAAAAATATTTGGAAAATTACAGACGAGCACGAGCAGTAGACGGAAAAGAGGCAGTGAAAAGTAAAAGAAAATACTTCGGACCAAGTCATAAAGAAACCAAAAAAAAATCAATAATTAAGTGAAAAGAGTAATAATTGTTGTGCCTGCGTAAAGATGGTAAATTAATTCGGGAATAACGCTTTGACAATACTTCAAAATAATGAGATACAGACTCTGAATAATTTATGAACTTATTTGAGAATATAATTATTTATTTTATAATATAAATATGTACATAATATAATTTGATGGGATTTATTAAAAAAAATGTCAACAGTTGAATACATTATAAATTCAAATAAATTTAATAATATATATAAGTAAAGACATTTTTAATCATTCTTATTTTGAACACGCTTGAACGGTTAATGGAATTGTTTCTGTTTTATAGTAATCGTTTACAATTTTGGATTATAGTATATATAGCATGTAAGATTCTAAAATCAATATTTACTGATATTAAAAACCTCCAATTTTATTAAGTTTAATTAACAATTGCATTTTGATAGTATGTACAAAAATGTATACGTAAATTGTCTGAATCTACATCCATTATATTTCGTTCAGAAAAATTATCAGGAACGTAATAGTTTACTTTAAATCCGCTGGAAACTACCGCAACAAACCTCATTACATTAGAAGGCGCGCCTAATGAAAGGTTAAATTTCATAAAATACAGGAAGGTTTCGAAACTTAAGAAAGATTTATATAGGTGTAACGAACCATAATTTCAAATCCTTGAGTAGCAGGAAACAGTTGAAGAAATTTTAACCCCTATTCCCTAAGGTTTGACAGTCTGTCAGCTGATGGTGAAAAAATTTAATAGATTCAGTATTTTTGGGGCTACGAGATAAAGTAAGGGACTTAAAAATACATATTAAATAGATTCGAGGAGCAAAACAAGCCACTCTCCAGTTTTATGTCTTGCAAAAAAAAAAATCAGAACAATTAAGTTGTGTAGCTGCGACGGACAGAAGTAATTTAAGAGCAGACGAGAATACTTGGTAGAGCAGCCACAGGGCACAAATAGCAGACGACAGGAAAAAAACAGTGCGCATCAGGTGACCTTTCAACTTAAAATTCACAGAAATTTGTGCCAATTATCCCGCCACGAAAAATATATACTTCGAAGAACGTTTACTATTGAAAAGAAATTAGAAATGAATTAAAAAACTCACACGAAATATTTTTTTATTTTTTCACAGCTTAAATTTTCATTAATTTATCGTTCCATTATCATTTGCATAAAAATTCCGCCAGCCGCAGAATTATTTAACAGGAGTAACGTGTGTAGACTAGGAAAGAGCGCTTGGAGAAGGAAGAATGGATAGTAACGGCAGGTAAAGAGGCGGAGAGAACACAAAGACGAGGCCATGGCACCGAGTAGACGTAAGATGATTAAATTAATACCGGACTGATTTATTATTACAAGGAATTTAATCTAGCAGTCGCGGCATTCCCGCCGGACGCTCCCACACGCCGCCGCGACGTCAGAGCACGTCCATTGTTGTAGCTTTTATTATTGTTCCTTCCCTTGGTGCTGCAGTTACAGACGTCTGTGTGTGCGTCTTTGTGTGTGGCGTAGTATAAAATTACCCCGCGACGTGTGCGTCCACCCCCAAGCTATGCCGCCCCTATTGTGTTCGGATATTAACCACCGCTGCCAACTGTTGAAATTGGTCGTTAATAAGCTCTGCTTCGTCACACCGAGGAAAATCTAATTGTCCCTCTTGATGACTCAATAAATATATTTCCTGATGGTAGAAATATTAGCCGTTGTTTATCTGTATTAGTTTTTGATAACTAATTTTTTCTAATATATATTTATCTATATTTTGGCGATTTATCAAGTTAACAGTTACGTTCAGCGACCGACAACTTTCCGACATCGATGATCTCGTCTGAACCTCATTTTTAATGCGGCAAGGTAATTTTAGTGATGTGTCAGACCCCAGTGACAGTTTTAATATTGCGATATGAGGAAAATGGAATCTTGGCGTGTGTGTTGGAAGGACAGTGGTTGGCGTGGAGAAAGAGAGGAAGGCAAGTGGAAATGGAAAGGTCTGGCTGTACGGCGTTGCCCTGGAAGCGGTAATTATTATTGAGTAGCTTCGAGGGGGGGGATCGATAGTGTAATTACTGCACACGAATACTTGATGCCACTTGTGAAAGATTTCTTGCCGTGTCTGCTGGAGAACGAACGTTGTTCCGCCCTCCACCCCCGCACTTTATCCCATTAGGGAAGAGGTAGGAGGTAAAAGGGAGAAGGGCCAGTCAATTGGCTATTTATTGCTGTGGCCCAAACCAACTGCAGTGTAAACACTTTGCGAAAACTTTGCAAGCGCCAGCCCCTTTACATATTGATAAAGCAATTTACGCAACACTGCAAAACAAATCCTGAAGAAACTAAATAAATATAAAAAAATGAGAACATTAAAATTCATGAATAATGATAAAATATTTTTTTTAATAAAACTCCAGGTACACGAAGTCCCGCTTGCTACAACGCTTTAAATATCCCACTAACTTCAGGCGAGCCTTAATTTTAACTGATAAAGACACAGACGATGACATCCCTAAGCGAGCGAGTGTTTACATACATGGAAACAAATGCACGAATTATAGTAGTCCCTGCTGCATGGCCCAACATCCGTTGCTGATTTTCTAAAACCCCCCGTAGAAGTTAATTAAATTGTTATTCCCTTCAAACAAAACACGTTTTGGTTATAAAATTTCATTCAACGAACCCAAAATTGTTAAATTGAAGTTTATATGAGACAAAATTACGAAAAAATAGTTTACTGCACCATCGACCGACTGCACCATCAACCGAGCAGTTTCAAAACTACTCGTCTATTGAATTAAAAATGAGGCAATGTAATTTAAATACATGTATTTTTTTACATATAATAATTCAACTCCTATTTAGACCTGATGAAGACCTTGAAACGTTATATTATATATATTGAATTTTTTTTTTACATTTTATTTGTTGTGAAATTAAATTTTCAGATAATTATTATAATACTGTAAGGGATAAACGTCACACGAAGTGTATTTCTTCATTTTAATTAAATAAACTATTAATACTAATTGTCATAATTTTTATAAATTATAAATTGTATTTTTACGTCTGTTAATGTGAAATAAATAAAGCAGTTTTGTTTACCATTACCAGACAATATTTTTATTTATTTACGACAACGTTTCGGTACGTGTTTGTACCTTCATCAGGTCTTTACAGATAAAAAAAACTGCATTATTTATTTTATAAATTAGATAAAAATAAATCTTTACTCATACTTGTGTGTTACGATGAGGGTGTACAATGAAACAAACCGGATATTGTCATCACGTTTCTACATTTGTTGAAGATCCTGAGAGGGAGAAAAAACCTACTGATTAACGATGTCCGACAATGATCACCGCAGTATCCGTCTGTGGCTTGAAATATATCACGGGTTGGCTATAATCTATTTCCCCATGGTATTCTCTGTGGAAGTAGGTCGCTTATCTGTCCCACCCCTCCCTTGGTACCACAGTAATGACAATCACGCCACTGCAATTACTGGAGATTAATTGCTAAACGATTAGTGTAGATTGATTCTGATAATTATGAAATTACGACCCGAGCTACTAAGTGTTATGGATTCCCCATCCCACGGACACCAAGAGAGAGGACTGGGAATATTTCACATCATTGTGCCTTGGTTTCCAATAACACGCCAATGGATGTTGTACAGCGACGGAGAGGGAATGGGTGGCGGTGGTTAGTTATCATTTTATATCTATTGTATCATTCTCTTTGTTGCCTCGGAGCTTTTGCGTCGTATTTCTCCAATTTTGTCTGCGTGTTCAATTATTATTGGAGGCCGTGCGTGTGGTTCAAGATTTTTTTTTATGACAGTCATTATTAACCGTTATTCATCTTTCACTGGATAATACTTCCCGGAAAGGACACTGACAGTTTATGCATCTTCTCGTCCGTTCGATTCCAATCTATCTTTCAGTAAATGTCCGTCTGAACAACGCCGAGAGCTTACAAGTCTGAGGTGACAACTGTTAAGCGATATTATGAGCTCAGTACGTGAGTTGTGGGACTCTGGTTTGAAATTAAAATTAATAAAGACAGTACTATTATAGCATTTGAAGGAATTTGAAAGGGGGGATGCGGGAGGGTAGAGCTAGGTAGCCCTCTGGCTGTAATTTAAGGGTCCTGACCCGCCTAAAAGTGTTGCAGGACAAATCCTAGAAAATCTGCATCAGGTAGGTCAGACTCCCACGCGATGGCGGGAGAACATCCCTTTCTCTGTTCTCCAACCATTTTTACCGACTGTTCCAACAGGAACAAAGAAACAACTCTTACCGTATGGCCAAGGTGTGCCAGCCCGGTACATTTACCTCTAATAACAGGCCGAGGCTTGAGGTAATCTTAGTTTAAAAGTAGAGAGAATATTTTTTTTTAGGGCAACAGGCTACATGAGGGTAATACACGTTAGGCAACTCCCCTTTAATAGCGTAGGAAGGGATTTAAAAGGGGGGATGCGGAAGGGTAGAGGAAGATAGCCAAGGGTTACTAGGGCCCCCGGGCTATATTTTAAGGATCCTACCCGGCATTCGCCTAAAGAAATGCAGGGAAAACCATCGAAAAACCTGCATCGCGTAGGTCGGGCATTGGGTACTTGTCCCACGCTCTTCCGACAGCGGGAGAGGAGTTTGCTGTGGGGATGCAGCATTCCCTTCTCCGTGCCTCGACCTTTTTGGGAGGCAGCTGGCCGACTATTCCAATAAGAAAAACACCCTCATCCACCTCTCCAGAAAGGTTCCGCCTTCGAGAGCTAAGAACAGCTCTAACAGGTTGCCGAATAATATTTTTAGTATATATTTCTTAAAGGTAGAATAAATAAAATTGGCCAAGAGACTGCGCGATTTTCGATGCACTGAGGGGAACTTTGAAAGAATAACTCTATAGGCTATTTGGACAGTAAAAACAATATATACTCGATAGGAAAAAATGGTGAGATATAGTCTAATTTGCACTTCTAAATATAACGATACAAAGTAGCAAAAGTTTACCTACATCGCTTCTGAAATACTACGCAAAAACTGTCCACCAAAAATAAAATAGTCTAATAGTTATAAGTATTATTGGCTATAAGTCATAAAAATTCAATAAACCGCTTGATAAATATATAACTACACAAAGATCAATCATCAATTTCAGACTTAATCAGGTGTAAATTGGAGTTGAAGTAATATATATCCAAAATTTATGAAAATATATTTAAATACCTATTTTTAAAATTTTCTTAGAATTAAATCACGGGACAGGGAATCTAAGGGGGCAATTATGAGATCATTAGAAACGCACTTATTATTTAAGTTGTTTTACAAAATATAATGATATTTTGTAGTGAAATTACTTTCATATTTTAATGAAATAAAGACATTATATTAAAAAAAATATATAGTTGAGGGTACGATAATTATTTAAGATAAGTTATGTGTGAAGATCCACAGGCTACAGGAGTATTTCCTGAAATTGTAAATAAAACAGAAAAATATTATGAATATAAAATCTATTAATTTTTATGACTAAGTTAATAGATTTATTAATTTTTTCTTTACTTCTGGTCAATTTAAGTATTTTAATGTTCAAACAACGCAGTTGTGTTTCGGAATGATTCAAAAGTTTGGATCCTGTTTTTCCAATACTTTAAATTACATTCTGTGTAAAAATATAATTGGTTGACGAATAAAATAAATTTTATGTTTGTTCAACTATACGTTGAATATAAAATGTTTGACATTTCCTTGCCAGAATATTCTTTTTTTTGCAGGTAATAAATGTCAACTGTTCATCGTCCAGAACTTTTTCACCATCAACTTTTAGTCTGAAAGGCCAGCCACGATAGCAAAAATAATTTCAGCGGGCAGAACGAATAACAAAAAAAAATCTGAAACAGATTGTACTGGCGGAAAATATGTGAGAATTAATATCGAATCGAAAGAGGAGAGGATGGTTTTGTAGGGAGACCGGGGGGTTGGTGGACACATTCGTCAATAACTCGTAAAGCAGATTAATGTTAAATGCGAAATTCACGCTGAACGAGCAGTGATAAAATTCCGAATGGGAATGAGGGTGGGACAGAACAGCATGGCGTCACAGTTTCATCTGAACCCCTATTAATTAAGGGAACAATATCAATTTTCATTCACTTATACATATCATCAGAGGCCGACCGTGCGTGTGTTTAATTGCTCGCCCTTGCCACTGAAAAATGGATTCTTTTCGGCGGAAAATAACAGCCCTTCAGATTGTATTATAAACTTACAATCTCTTTATAGATATTCATAGGGAACCAATCATCGAAATATTTTTCACTTGTCACGTGGTGGATAAGGATTTTTTTTCTAAGAAAAAAGGTCAATCACGATCATTGGCACATTTATTTCAACTATATAATATTATTATTTGATTTTTAAACATTTAATTATTTTATTTTATACATTTTAGAATATTTAAAATATTGTAGTGTACAATATTTAATGTTTTGATATTCGAGAATTAGACTCAGAACATTTGGGAATGCAAATGAGTCCTAATTGAAGATTAGTTAAAAACATGGATGTTTAAAGACATAACAAGAAACTACTCCACCAACAACGTCGATCATATTATTGAAATGAAAAAAGAATGTAAGTCTGTTTGAAAATTAATAATAAGAAAGAGCCAAATACAGAGAGAGAGAAAGTGATAATATAAATACCACACAACGTGGCTGGGATTCTTGTCCCTTTCTTTCCAAGAGCCTAGAGCGACACAACTGCACTCGTCAGTTGACAATGGGAGAGCTGAAGGTTTGGCGTAATAATAAGGGATCGTAGCAATTGTCTCTGTACATTAATTGCTGTGATGTTTGATTTAATGTTCAGCATCTCTGACTATGAGTCTGGAATTGTACCTGGTGTCAACGTCTAGAATCTTAGCATTTTGCCAATCAAATGTATGTTTCGAATTGATGATATGTTTGTATACTACAGATTGTTTATCGTTGGGAAGTTTGATATTAGACATTAGTCCCTTTATGCGGGTATTAAGAGAACGTTTTGTTTGGCCTATGTAGCAGCAAGAGATTTTGTAAACTCCACCATGTTTGCTGCAGGTGTCAAGTGAGTACTTGTGGTTTCTAATCAAGAACGAAAGAGTATTAGTAGATCTGTAAATGATTAATATCTGATGTTCTTTAAAATTTGGACGAATTTGTGACGTAGCAATTTGTAATAAGGGAGTACGAGAAAAAGGTTGTTGTTTGCGGACGAGTGACGGTGGGATATTGGATTTTGCTCTACCTAATGTTGATGTGTTTATTAATCAAATTTAAAGGTTATATTACCACTTATTTTGTCTGTATTTGGATATATTTATTATTATTATTGTCATTCATATTGTTCACTATATAACACGTTGCCTGACGTTTTTATTGAACCTGAATGGTTTATTTTCCTGTACAAAACGTTTAAGTTTTACTCAGTTCTCGTACAGTCTGATAGATTGGTCTTATATAAATATATTTAATAAATGTAAGGTTTCCCGGTGTAAATTATTAATAACATTCTCACGGTTAAGCAGCAGGTCATTCTCGATGTTGACGATCCTGCGACCGTTCTCTCCCGCAGTCTTCAGTGTGTGTCGCTGCGTCACGTGTGCGAGGTATATGTAGGGCCGGACATGCTGCGATCTGATTGGCCGTTGAGGATCGGCTGACGCCACTGTCAACATAGAACCACATGTGTCCTTGACGCTGTCGTCAGGCGATCCTCAACGGCCAATCAGATCGCAGCATGTCCGGCCCTATATATATATATATATATATATATATATATATATATATATATACATCGCACACGTGACGCAGCGACATAGTTTGAAGTTGCAGTAGAGAATGGCAGCAGGAACGTCAACATCGAGTAATCTGAACCTGCTTAACCGTGAATAATTTATTAATAAATATATTTGTTCGTTAAATGTAAAATAATCTTTTATAATCTACGTGATTGGTTTGATTTGGTTCTGGTCTGTATCTATTTAGTTCTATTCCGACAAATGACTAGTATTTTACGTCAAACAATTTAACACATGTCTCTTGTGTCCGCCCTCCCCCCCCCCCTCCCAAATATTTTTGTATCAAAGCTGTCTTCCACAGAAGCAAATGCTACATTATAAAAGAGTAAAGATAATTTTTTTTATTAATACATGGTACCGACGCGTACAACATAGCTGCGACCCGAGTGTTCGACAAAATTCGTTTGTCAATTCGCATACCTGCTGTTTGTTGCAAACAGTTAGTTACAGGCATTCGATTCAATTGTTAGCAAACAACATACAGCTCTATTCTCTGTATCCCCCTGTTCCTCTTCCCTTTCTCTTTATCACGTTCCCTCTCTGAATGGAATTATGCGGGCGTTATTACTGACCGAGCGTCGACTTCAACACGGTTATTGACGTGTATAAATTACAATCCCGCACCACGTATTACCCCCCCCCCCCCCCCACCCCACAAAAAAAATGAAAAAAATATCATCCCCTCACACACCACTCCACTCTTCCATACCATTAACATAAATGACGATGTACGAACTGTCAATTAAAAATAAAATCATAGTACATTGCTCTTTTAGTAAATTCTCACAGCCAGCACAAACCCCTACAGATAGCTACTTTTTCAGGGGAAATTAAAAAATTTAAAAAAATGTGGAGGACAGTGGCGGCTCGTGAGTTTTCTAAGTTATGTTCTACATTACCACAAGTAACCGTTTTTACGAGGATAACTACGTAAAATAATAACACTACCACAGATCTTCACCTGGCCCGTAATATGCTACAATTGTAATTCTGTCTTCATAATTTACAATAGCGGCTAATTTTTAAAAGCGGGAATAAATTTATATGCATTTGAAAAACTAAATTATTCTACTCTTCTGCTTACTGATTAACTATCTTCTGCATACAGCTCTATTCTCTTACTGTCATTTTGTACTGTAATAACTGTTTATCTGCATACGTCTGCCTGCTTCAATCAGCTTCAACCTGCGAGGGATTTTCTTTCGCAGGCAGAACCTTTTAGGAGAGATACGAAGTGGCTACCTTTGGGTATGCCTTTTCCTCTCCGTTCTTGAACTAAGGTTCCCACAAGCCGAGGCACCTCGGCCTGTTCTGAGAGGTGTATCTTCCGGGGTCACAGACCTTGGGCATACGGTAGTAGTTGTTCGCTATTCCCATTGGAATAGTCGGCCAGCTGCCTCCTAAACTCGTCGAGGCACGGAGAAGGGAATTTTGCGTCCCCAGAGCAAACTCCTCTCCCGCTATCGGAAGGGCGTGGGACAAGTACCCAATGCCCGACCTACCCGATGTAGGTTTTTCTAAGATTTTCCCTGCATTTATTTAGGCGAATGCCGGGTAGCATCCTTAAAATATAGCCCGGGGGCCCTAGTAACCCTTGGCTACCTTCTTCTACCCTTCCGCATTCCCCCTTTCAAATCCCTTCCTATGTTATTAAAGGGGAGTTGCTTAATGTGGATCACACTCATGTAGCCTGTTGCCCTGAAAAAAAACTGCTTCAATCTGACTGCTCTCTGCCATTTTTCTCATATCTTCTCTGTTTCTCAATACATAATTATTTTCATGCTTTGTTTGGTGTAGCTCCACGACTAAACAAACTGTACAACCATTTAATTCCATAGTTTACTACCGGAACTACAGAAATTCACCTGATTATCTGTGTCCAGAGAAGTTCTAACGACGAGGCTTCTCCGTTCTGGTGACGTTGTTACTTAAGAAAACTTCTATGCAAAGAAACATTAGTTAGATTCCTTTCTCAGCTTTGTCGGCGATGATCCTCTATACCTCCAGCTCTGGGACTTTTACGAGGTTTCGTTAATGGCTTTAATATCCCCCTTTTCTCTTCATTTATTGGCAGACGCTTTTTGGCTCCCAAAATCAATTTCATATTTTAACTTAGCATATAAACACTTTCAAAAATTGAAATTATACGTTACAAGAGCCACGCATTCAATAATATTGGAGGAAATACAGGAAATAAAGAAACCTAATAATAGAACGATAGAAATCAAATAGAATTGGATGTTTGTATACGTGTTCTGCATATAAAATTATATGTTTAATATGTTCCTTACTACCCGTAACCATACACTGTGGGGGGGGGGGGGGGAGAATATACGTCTAGCAGCCCTAGAAGCGAAGGCGGGCGGGGTGGAAATGTTGAAACTAGAAAAAAAATTGTTTGGAAGCGAATTCGGGGATATGGATGTCGCTCGGTTTAAATTATGACATTCAACTTGCAGTTTATCCCCCAGGGGAGGGGATTGACGGCGGGTGGAAATTTTAAAACATTCTCAAACCGCCGATATTACAAGATCTTTCCGTATTTCAACCATTACGATGTTAACATAGTCATGTTTTAAAAAAAATTTTTTTTTTATAGGGCAACAGGCTACATGAGGGTAATCCACTTTGGGCAACTCCCCTTTAATAGCATAGGAAGGGATTTGAAAGGGGGGATGCGGAAGGGTAGAGGAAGGTAGCCAAGGGTTAACTAGGGCCCCCGGGCTATATTTTAAGGATCCTACCTGGCATTCGCCTAAAGAAATGCAGGGAAAACCCTAGAAAAACCTGCATCAGGTAGGTCGGGCATTGGGTACTTGTCCCACGCCCTTCCGATAGCGGGAGAGGAGTTTGCTGTGTGGACGCAGCTTACCCCTCGCCATGCCTTGGCCTGTTTAGGAGGCAGCTGGCCGACTATTCCAATAGGAATAGGGGACAACTCTTGCCGTATGCCCAAGGTCTGCGACCCCGGAACATACACCTCTCAAAACAGACCGAGGTGCCTCGGCATGTGGGAACCTTAGTTCCAACTTAAAAAAAAAAAAAATAGGTGTAGTTAGGCTATGTATAGAAAAACCTGAATTTCAGCCTCTTAGCAAAACGGCATCGAGTAAAAACTTTTCGGGGTCAATCAGATTGTTATACCTGGGCAAAGTCACGCACCCAGCTATTATGTAATAAAAATTGATTTTATTTCTTGTGTTCATTTTACGACAACTGCTCAAATCATTTAATCTCCACTTCAGTTTTTTTTGTAATTGTATCCAATCGCGTGGTTACCTCAGCAACGTCTACGTCGTTGACGAGTGTTGAGTTCTCGTTAAAAGATCTGGGGAGTGAGGAGGGGGGGGGAGAGAGGAGGGGGGAGGGAGGAGGGGGGGAGGGAGGGTCGCTATCTTCTAATGAAATAATCGAAGACGTTGATACTTTAATTGCGGTTCATCAGGAGGTCGCGACCTGCTATCGTATCGTGTGATATTATTACCGACACCTCCCACTAATCTTCTTCACATAGATAGTGTTACGTCCCGACGACAGAGAGAGAAGGAAAATTACTAGCTGAAGGTGGCAAGGAAGAGGAAGGAAGGAAGGAACGAACTGTATTTCCAGGCATGAGTGATCTCACCGCGATTGATATCTTGATTGCACCTGACACGAAAATGATCGAGGAAATTTCGTTCTCCCCTCACCTCTCCGTCCCTTCCATTCTCCTGTGGTCAATTATTCACCAAGCTGTCCGCTCCACACAGTCACGCGGTATCAAAACCATGTGCTTAAAAACACGCATACAGCGATAACTGCCTACGACTTGAGTTATTATCATCTCCGCTGTACACGCTCCCTCATAACCTCCATCGCTAATTGGCCACGTAAATGTCACTTTCCTCTAGATCTGTATTTCATATAATTTATTTTGTGTTTATAAGATTATTAACAAAGCACACGTCGTCCATACCCCCAATTTAATAATAAAAGTTTCCCTGGGTATCAATCCATAAAAAAAAATTCTTGCCCAGGTATATCAATCTGATTGACCCAGAAAAGTTTTTACTCGACGCCGTATTGCATGTATTAAACTTTTTTGCATGTTTCAAAATTTCACCCTAAAATAATGAGTTGAAGTGTCAATTTAAAAAAAAAATTAAATTTTAGCCTAATGCTTGAAAAATTTATTACATACTCAGAAAGTTAATTTACAAACCAATTAATTCTATTCTTAAGCGGGCTGTCTTTAATGAGAACCGTTGGATTCATAAAATGATGAAATGTGGCATAAAGCACCATTACGTATATTAATAACAAAATAGGACAATGAAGTACACAATACGTCAATGAAAAAGAAATTCATCACACACACACAAAAAAGAGGAAAAAATAATGTTGTAAACTAACAATTTAGTACTTAGAAAAATTTTACGTGGTCAACTGGAGACTTGAGTAGTTCTGATAAAATTTATCTTGATTACTGGATATTTAAGTTCCCGAATATTTAACTTTTTCTGAGTCGATTTTTTTAATTTCATGAAGGATTTTCTGAAATTCAACGTACAGCCTTCGTAATTGAATTTCAGGCTAGGAAGGGAAGCGTGCTCGTCTCTGAGGTGTTAACTACCGGTGTCTCTTTGGTATGCCCAGGCTGCCACCTTCATAACTGCCCAAGGCATGCGAGATGCTATCAAAGGCGACGTTGTGGAATGGCCAGAGGTATCGATCTAGCAGCAGACAGAGGCTCCTTGCTAATGCCGGCACTCGCTGCCCCAGAGCGGACTGGTTCACCTCACTCAATGAGGATCACTCGCAGACCGACAAACTGAAATTTCACCATTTTAATTAAAGTAATAGCTTCAATTACGTCAAAAGGGGCGTTAAAAATCATATGCTTTACGTAATTTACACATAGATCAATTTTGATCGTGTCACTGTTCCCAGGGGAATTAAAACACTGTGCACAGGTTTGTCGTATAGGGATATGGCTACGATATATTTTTTCATTTCTCATTACTAATACTTTTATAACTTACTTCCACCTAATACGATGATCTTCTCGCCAACTCTTGACTTTTCCCTGCTAATAATATGCCCGGTACGAAAATTAATTTGGACTGAGTGGATTTGAGCTCTGAAACAGTGAATGAAAATTTAAGATAACTTTGGTTCTTTACCGCTTCAGAGGATCAACAGTTTTACTATAAAGCGAAGAAAATCCCTGACCACGCAGTTCAAAAATCACGTCACAGTTGAAAACTTTCTTACGACTCTCTAAAACAACGAATATAATTAATCCGATTCCGTTCGACAGTTTTATCGTGAAATCGTCGTTACAGACGGACAGTAATTTCAATTACATTCGTCCCCTAATACACGAAACTTATTTAAACTGAATTTCCTTGACCTTGAGTCAGAACATTATCTTTATTAATAAAGAATTAAACACACCTATGTTTTGTCCTCATTTTAGTTTCTATTCAGGTAAAATAATTTTTTAAATAAATATGAAAAATAATTTTAGAGTCAATTTTTCCCATTATTTGTAAGAAAACTTATAAAAACTGAAGAGGTCCTGAATAGAGGTCGAAACGTTGATGCCAGATACTTTTTCATCATTAAAATTACTCGATCCAGAGACAAAGTTACTATTTTATATGTATAAATTTTTTAATAGTCAAAAAATGTTATACATTAATATTAAGAGGTGAAATTATACAGAAAGTTTGTCAGACAAAAAAAAAACATATTTTACCGTCGCCATGGCAACACTTCCGCCGCTTATCCTACACTTGCTGCATGATGAAAAACGAATCACCCTACCACGCTTTCATCCTCCGATGAAGTTTTAATTCATTTAAAACGATCACAGCTGAGAAATGTACACAAGATTGGTGCCACGATATCAACAACATCCACGACAAAGGCTTGTGTGTGTTTCGCGGTGAAGTATCCTGGACCCCTTCTTCACTAATCTCGGCTTGCTGCCAACCACACGGTGTACGCAACGCTTTTTTTTTCTGACGACACTGTAATGTTAAAGAATACGCCGATAACACCGAATAATTCACACGGGTGAGTGGAGTAAAAGGTAGAGTGTGCAAACGAATCCAGAAAAGTCACACTTAATCATGTTCACGAGCCGCAAACTCACAAGGAAACCTACAAAAGTAGTTTGGAAAGATTTCAATAATAAATTCTATCCGATACTTATATCTTCACTGGAACCATTCCTTGAAGTTAAGATTAAGCTGTGAATAAAAAAAAGGCTTGGGCATTTTCTAAACGAAAGTTGTTTTGTTTAGTTTATTTTATTCTGTGTCATAATTCTATTTATTCCAAATTGTAATAAATTGCAAATTTTGTTCAGATGATTCAAAGCATATGATTGTGTTACTCTAAATCCCAACCAACGTAATGATTATAATAAGCCAGTATAATTAATTAAATTCCTAGAATTGGGCTATTATTCAATGTATATAATTTGATCTCCCACATATAAACGATGGCTTCATATTGTGAGGCAATTTCAAATTATTAACCCAGACTAACATTTTAATCATTACAGGTATATTTTTTATCAAAACAAAATCGCGGTCATTTCCCCCCCCCCCTGAAGTTGATTTCTGTGTTACAGAAACAGGTTAACCCTTGTCCATTCCTTGAATCACGAGAAGTCAAGAATTCAGGATCAAGAGTTTCAAAGTTCAGAAGAATTTAAACGATTTTCGTAGAATGGGAACTGGACCTGAGGATAGGTACGCGGTAGATTTTAAAACCACACAATTACAGCCGTTTACGAGTACAATTTTAAAAAGAACGTCACGGAATACTTTCACGTCCGATACGTGAGCGAGTAGACACTCGGCGAACACGTTGACGAGACCGCAATCAGTTTAAAGCAGGCACATGCTGGGGCTAAATTGCAACAGCCACCCTCCCCCATTCCCCCTAGAGAGGCTGCAATCAGAGCCAGGCTCTACTAATGCAGTTAATTCCAGCCCAAGACAATGGCGAGCAATCGTGCTGCTATAGTGAGCGGCCAGAATGCACAGTAGCGAATCAACGCGCCGTCCAAATGACGTCCCGCCGCGAATCAACACGTTGCTTAACGCTCGGCACACACACAAAACGGTTGCGAGTAGCTCCACATCGTATATGTGGAATACACTTTGTTGGTAAATGCGAGACATTCAGCTGCACAGTGGACTTGTATGTTAATATTTTCGATATCAAACGCAGAAATAAATCCTCCATCCAGGTTTTTTCTATATTCATTTCGTACACGTTATTACCGGGCTAAAAATAACATTAGAGTGTAGCAACGATATTCCTGAGTGTATTGTTGAGGATAAGAACCGCTAAGAGGAAGGCCAAAACCAGAAAATCCTCAGGGCGAATTATGGAAGGTCCTTTGGAACAGATGATTTGCTGAAAATATTTTTGGGAAAATATAAATATGCATTCATAGGCGGTTAAAGTGAAATAAAATATGTGGTATTAGGAGCTGTAACAATGGAGACGTGAGGGATCGAGTATATATACGCAATGAGACGAAGAAAAATAATTTGAAAAATGTGGAAATAATATTGTCTTCAGTGGTCATGCAGGTAGTAAGTCAATATCAGTTACCATACGATCTCAGATAAGGAGAAAACACCAATTAAAAGCGTGTAAATAATTTGGATGAGGTCCAGAACCCAGCAGGCATAACTCACTACATATTTTAAGATTTACGTAACTCAGATCGTCACAAATAGCAAGTCGTGTAATAATGACTTTGATCACGTTTAATATTTTTTCTATATTTTTTCTGTATTGTATTCACAAAAATTTTGATTAAAAAACAAAAAAATCATGCAGTCAAGGGTTAAGAATGTCGTATATTTACCACTTCACCATTTTCAGCTCTGGGGAAATTGGGATATAGTTGGACCTGCTGTAGAGGCTGTTAAGTTAGCTGTAATGTTGCAAGGTTGGTAGGTCATTCCTGGATCATGAGCTGTGTTGGAGAGTTAAGAGAGGATATTCCCAGCGGCGCCGACCGGACCAAGTCGTAAAACGAAGATAGAGGTTCCTATGTACTGGGTGTCCTCAAACAAAACTAACAAAAAAAAAAGGCAAGACCTTTGCGCCACCCTTAACGACTGCTTAATAATGCCTGAGCGACACGTCTGTTCTTCGTTGCGATTGTTCAACAACAAAACTCATTCATTAAAATACAAAAATATTAAATAAATTAACAACCTTTTTTTCACAGACGTTTTGAAAATAAAAATTCAAAGTTTCAGCACCTTTTTGTACTTCCATACGGTTTCTTATAATTCCACGACAGCAAAATTGATGCAAAGAACAAACAATAATTCAAACCACAAACTTATATTTCTTATAATCTTATAATGTAAAACAATAAAATATTTAAAATCAAATGACAAATTTGTGACAATTAAAATTTAATAATAAATGGTACCAATTATATAATAATTATTAATCTATTTTAAAAAAATTAAAATATATGGGAAAAAGAATTATTAATGTATTTAATTTAGCTAATTAATAAAAACAGACGTATATTTTTTTCTTTAAAAATATGTGTGATCCACGGCAAGCTTTGAATTTCTTTTCGGGTTGAGTCACATGAATCGTTTGAATTAATCTGTTAATTCCACTTCATTTACTAAATAACTTTTTTCTTAATTATTTGGTTTATATATTCTCTATATTTCTTTGCTTCGAACCGTCTTTGTGTCCACTAAATTTTTCTGTATACTCAACGAAGTTTTCCTTCAAGTGTTTTAAACTCCTTGCTTCAAACAAATTAATTTAAAAAATTTCCAGTCACTTTTCAGGTTAAAAAAAATGTCAATGTTCTTTAAACCTCTTAAATTCTGATACATGTACCCAAGAATATATGTAAAAAATGTGTATATTAATTTTTAACAGCAGATAGTGTTATATATTTTCTATGAATTATATTTATAATTTATAGCTATATAGAATTATAATGGCAAATAGAGCCGAAAGTTTATGTTTACTGTTTATAACAAAATTATGAGAAGTATTTGTGAAATAATTTGGAATATTATGTAAAAATAAATATATTATTAAACAACAATCTTATTAATTAAATATTAAAAAGAAGAGCTTTTCGTTAATTTAATAGACTCGATATTTCGATGAAAATACCATTTTTATAGTCAATGGAATGCAGACGATTTTTTTTGTAGGTCTCAAAGTAAGATTTCCAGGGACGTGACGGAATTATTATTTAAAGAATGGATGTGGAAAATAATAATAAAATCGCGTTATGAATTATCGGAATGAGACATCCTAAAAAATAAGACGCCATTACGATTAAAATACTAAATAATAGGGTTAAATAATGTGTAGCAATGAAGTATAAGCATTTAAATATGTTTAATATAATATAATAGTACTTAGCAGTAACTCAAATGCAGAAAAAATATTTTTCATAATTTCCTTCATTTGAAGTAAAGTCTAATAAGACGAGAAAAACATTCCATGTATTTCCTAAATGGAAAATAATTTAATAAAGCCTATAAAACGTAGGTCGAACAATCAATAATTTGCTATCAGACATATTTTTAATCAATTTCCATATTTAACGATTTTTCATATTCTATAAGAAAATTATTAGTAGAATTAAAAAAATTCTTAGATATATTTTCTTTATTGAAATATTTTGAGTTTTTTCCTTTTATTTCAATTATATTTCGGTTAATATATTTTTTCTACACCTGAGTTTCGCTCAATTAACGAAAACATATGTAATAAAATCAATTAAATGGATATTTGATTATTAACGTGGTGTTCAATTATTATCATAAGGGCAATGAAATGGAAGTAGTTTTCATTTTACCGTAATTAGTCGGTCATTATAGTCACGTACCACGATACAATTACCTGCAATATTTAACAAAACTACTCCTTTTTTTCGTCAATTATTCTGTTTTTACGCTATATTTTGAAAACAATAAAAGAGCAACTACATTTACAATTATAGCACACGATCCCTTGACCAATTATTTACATCGCGCGTGGCAGTTTTATTGACATCGGAATGGATGACTTCATGATATTCATCGGATGAAGGGTGATAACAGAAAATTAAAGCAATTGAGATATTATGAAGAAGACTTACAATTTTTAGTTCCTTGTTAATTTAATAATTATATTCATATATGCAGACGACAGTAAAATTACAACAACAAAAATTAAATTTACTCACGTACACGATAAAAAAATTATATACAGTACAAAGTTGTTTGGCATGTGGAAAGTTGAAGTGGAACTGTTGGTTGGAAGCTTTTGAAAAAATGTGATGTGACATTCTGGCGAAAATAATTTTCTAACAATCCGAATAAAAAATGCTTTAAATAAAAATGCCCAAGGTGATAGTGACAGGAATACTAAATAAAAAAGTGTACGGTAGAAACATTGTGGAGATTTTAATTATTGTCCAAAATTTGAGTCTGAAAATTATGTTTATTTTAATAGAAAATTAAATATACAGACTTTTCGTTCTCTTTCAGAACCTCTTGAGGTTTAATAATTTTGTATATAAAATGTGAAAAAAAAATATTTGTCGGTTAAAACAGGAAAGGAAGCTTCTAAATATTTTTTTTTCATTATTTATATACAAAAGTAAGGATTTACGAGGTTCTTAAATAGGACGAAACGTTGTTATATTTAATTTTCTGTTAATAAACATAATTTTCCGACTCAAGGCTGTATATTTTGTAATAAACAAACGGGTGTCTAAATAAAACGATTTAAATTATAAACAACAAAAAAAAATTATTTATTAAAAATTAGCAATTTATACAATTTAAAATTATAAAAAGGATCTCAGTCTCTCATGGGTCTTTACTGGGTTTGATAACGGCAGAACATTTAACCATAATCAAAGAACATAAAATTTAGCTTTAAATTAAAAAGAAATATTTATTCGTCTAGACATAGACGAAATTAATTATCGACTAACTTATTCTACAAGATTGATTTTAAATTTAAAGAGTTTATTTTATTAACACAAAAGAAAAGAACGATATCTGACTGTATCTTTTAATTCGGTTTACACATATTAATACCATGAAATTTCAACTTACGATTACTCAGGAAAATTTGGCTCGTTCGTACACACACACACACTTTATATACTGGACGTTTTAAACACTGACTCTAACACACACTTCTCTCGCAGACTGCAACTTATAAAACATTCTTCTCCCTTAAACGATGTCTGTCTCAGTCATTCTTCGGTGGTCGCAGAATAACTAACTAACAAATCCTCCAGTCTCGGTCCTCGCCGTACGACTGACCAACTCTATAACTAACTCTCTCAAAAGCTTATCTCTCCCTTATATACCCCCAGTCTTTTCCTTTGTCCATTGTTCCAAAACTTCGTCGCAAATTCCCGTTGACAGTTTCTTCCATTATCCCGAGATTTATATTACGCAGCTGCAGTACCTTAGTTAGCAAATAGCTAACTACTCTGTATTGTCAAAAAACCGACAATCGAGACAGGCCCCTCAATTACTTCGGACTTGTCTTCTCACCCCCCACACGCACGTGCACGGTTCCAAATTCTCCAGACCGCCCAAACTGCACCCTCAAGACCTAAATAAACACGTTACAAAACTTGCCCTTTCAAAAGTCCAAACCATTAATCAGAAAAAATGCCTGTTCCGAATTCTCAAGACCAGTCCTAAATAAACACATTACAAAACTTGCCCTTTCAACAGTCCACACCATTAATCAGAAACAACGCCTTACTTACCCGGCATTACAATTTATTAATTTATAAAATGCCAACTGACACATGGAGAAGTAAAGGTACATTTAATAAAATGATTGAATTCTGTATATTTTGACTACGGGATGTTGAACAACAACCATCCGAGACAAAAAAAAACAGAGTTTGGTGTGGAGAAATTAAATAAATTGTAATTGTTATATTATTGTTTGGTTTCTTCAGGACTCATAATGTCTAATTTGAAAGCCTTTAGGTGAAAATTTAAAGAACTCGTTTCGTTTGTTACAAGAGTCTCAGTTAAATCTATAAACATTATTATATTGTAGACTTGTATTCAAGTGTTTATTGATTTAATGAAAATTGAATATAAAAGTGAAAAGAATAAATTGAAATTGAGTCATCCGCAACCGCAGACGCTTCCGGCGAGAAATATCCAGGGGTTGGACCTCGTTAATGAAATGTAAATGGCAAGCAGTATATATACACGGTAGACGAACACGATGTAACTTGTTGCCCAACGCTATGAATAAAGTCATTTCAGCTTGTTCTTGTTACAGCTCCAGAGGTGAATTAAACATGCAGTAAACTGTTTTATCCCT
Organism: Zhengitettix transpicula; assembly: GCA_037074705.1. NCBI lineage: Eukaryota > Metazoa > Arthropoda > Insecta > Orthoptera > Tetrigidae > Zhengitettix > Zhengitettix transpicula. Next base: position 55,495,823 of record CM073596.1, on the reverse strand, counting down.
GCTCCGCCGTGCTACGAACGGTGGGATAGAGGGTAGGAGGGGTTGTAAATGCTCAATGCTCAATCACACCCCCTCCCCCACCACCACCACCACCACCACACCGACCTCCACCCTCTTTCACACCACCATCGGGCACCACCCTCCGCCTTTCCTTCCTTTCCGCATTACGACCACGTCGATCCTTACCAGGGAAGTTTTCAATTTCCTCATTCAAATTAGGGGGGTTGCTGTGTGGAAGCTAAACTCGGCGAGGAGGCGACATTGCGGCTGTGAAAAATTAATAGGCAACACAATTTGATGATTTTTTCCCCCCCTTATTGCCAGTCTATTTTTTTTTCTGGCAGACTGAATAATAACGTTATGAATAGACTGGCCTGCATCATTATTAGGTTATTACGTCAGAAAATGAAATAATTTACATCACGTCTTACAACAGCGGTTTTACATTTAATACGAAACAGTGCAAAAATAATTCCATAAAAATAAATTATCAATTTATTGGGAGAAAATAAATTTTATGCAATTTCAAACAAATAAATGTCCCCACTGAATTCAGTAGAATTAAGATCAGAATATAGTAAAATATGTTTAACTAAACAGACCAAAATTCCATGAATTTGTGTCCACAAAAAAATTAAATTTAAAATGGGTTTAATGTTAGAATAATGTAATCTGAACGTATTATTCGAAAATTTCATACTGACATATTTTATAATTTCCCACGGAAATTCTTTTGTGAAGATCTTCAAGAACATCACACAGGGGAATTTTCAAATCTATAACTTTTTTTAATGTTTATTTATTTACAGTCGCATCAACAACTCTGGTTATTAGCGACTCAAATTTGGGAAATCTTTTTTTTTTCAGGTGGGGGACTGATTTTCCGAGACTTTTCTCTGACGCACAAAAACATCCATGTCATCGCTGTGTTTCGATCCTGGGACCTCTGTGAGGTGAGGCAGTCACGCTGACCCCTACACCACAGAACTTTAAGTTTTCACGTACTACATAGTCATTTTTTTTATTCTACAGTTAAATTCCTATATTGGCGATTTAATTTTTAATAATGATTAAGTATTCTATTGAAGTTAACGTGTTAACGTGTAGTTGATTTCAACCATTAGGTTGTCCATAAAACTTATCAGTTACTAAATTACATCGAATTATTTTAGTTATGGTCCAAGTATACAGTCATTAATGATATTTTTGTAATTATTAGTCATCAAATCAGATGTGCAACAATTTTATTTTAATCAAAGAAATATACCGAAAATTTTACAAAAGAGGGTATTAGTATTTCTAATCAACTTACAGAAAAACTTAAAACAAGGAAAATTAAATTCAAAATAGGAACTATCCAATTTTTTTCCCTTATCCCCTCCTTATTATTATTTACTGTTGCGAAGATTACAAACTCCGCTTACCGTTATTTACATACAGCGGTTACAATACTACACATAAATTTATTTACAAAACAATTTTTTTTAACTTTCATTATTCATCTTAGAAAAAATAATTTGTGGGAATAAAATTATTATTAATACCACAAGGGTAAAAATCTAAATTAATTATAAAATACAGATTAAATCTACAGGGAAATACTGAACCAAGAAAATTTAAATATTACGATACTTTCATCAAACAATCTTTATACAGATTGATAATTTTATTTTATTTATTTTACTTCAGTAATCCTCGTATGAGGAAATAGGATACGTCATTACTATATAATTATTGGATGCTACAATTACAACCAATTAGAAGTTAACATAAAAATACTAAAATTCGGGAACACAAATTTTTCTCTCTAGAACATAAATAAAAGAACTATATAGAAATAATAGCTATACTAAGGGTTTTATATTTACAGTACTCAAAAAAAAGTCAATACGCACTAGTAAAATATTAATGATTCAAGAATTCACTAAAATAAAATATAGAATTACACTTCACACAAGAATAAACACGCACACTAGGAGGAAACAAAAAGCGACGGATAAGTGACGTCACGAAACAGAGGGAGGAGGAATATGAAAAAAATCAGGTCTGACAAGAAAGAAACAAACAAAAAAAGGACTGTTGAGTCGTTTCTATTTCATACTTGTTGAATATTTTTAGATTTAACCAACTCAGGTTTAAATTTTCGGAATAACAATCCGCCCACGACCAATTTATTTTACTGTCGTCTCGTCCCTTACAAGTAGAACCGAAATTGTATTTATGAGACTGATTCGCTTTCACACTCTAAATAGCGAAAGCGTTCGTCTCTCCAGAGCATTACCTAATTTCGGCTGAAGTGTTGGCGGGCGCTTCGACTGAAGTGCCTTTAAAACAATTGGGATTCTTATTCGCAAGTGCTTGACTGAGAACTAATAGGCGAGCTCACAAGTAAACTCGTGAGACGAGAAACCCTGTTACGGACGGAGATATATTACTAAACCTCCTACCAGTAAAACGAAGACGGAACTTATGAAGCTAATTACCCACTAACAAAGCTCAGACCCGCCTGTCAGGAACAATTCCTACCCTGTGTTTTTCTGATAAAAATACAAAGCTCCCCAAAGATACAATTTAGGAGGAGTTTCCCCAAAAACTTCGGTGGAATTTGCAAAGTTGGATATTACCATGATATAGCACGCTAATTTACACTCAATTGTTGTATTAATGAATCGTTAAAATCAAATTTACTCTTACTTCAATAATATTCGTTCATAATTTAATTAATAATTCATGTTAATTATCTAAATAAAATGTCGATAAAAACTAACCATTTTTCTCGCAACATTAAATTTTTTTTTTTTAGTTTGTCTTATAAACTTACGTTCTGTCGTTAGCTTTTTGATATCACTCCTCCCTTTCTTTTTCTTAATTATGCTGTCAGTATTCTGTGGAAGTTGCACGGAAAGTGTTTTTATTTAAAATTAATTATTACAACTTTTAGTCACATGACTAAAGGGTTTTATTTAAAAAAAAAGGTGAAGACAGGCTATGTATAGGTTAATCCACATAGTGGCAACTCCCGTCTTATAGCATAGGAAGGGATTTGAAAGGCGGGATGCGGAAGGGTAGAGGAAGGTAGCCAAGGATTACTACGGCCCCCGGGCTATGTTTTAAGGATACTACCCGGAATTCGCCTAAAGAAATCAGGAAAAACCCTAGAAAAACCTGCATCGGGTAGGTCGGGCATTGGGTACTTGTCCCACGCCCTTCCGATAGCGGGAGAGGAGTTTTCTGTGGGGACGCAGCATTCCCTTCTCCATGCCTCGACCAGTTTAGGAGGCACCTGGCCGACTATTCCAATGGGAATAGCGGACAACTCTTCCCGTATGCCCAAGGTCTGCGACCCCGGAACATACACCTCTCAGAACAGGCCGAGGTGCCTCGGCTTGTGGGAACCTTAGTTCAAAAACGGAAAGGAAAAGGCATCCCCAAAGGTAGCCCCTTCGTATCTCTCCCAAAAGGTTCTGCCTTACCGGTCCCGGCGAGGCAATTAGATTTATTTTTTAGGTTAACAGGCTACATGAGGGTGATCCACGTTGGGCAACTCCCCTTTAATAGCATAGGAAGGGATTTGAAATGGGGTATGCGGAAGGGTAACAATAACATTTTCATAATCTAAAATCTTTTTCCTACTAATGATGAGGGACTACAGACTTCTACGTTGTAACTAACATTTAAAGTGAACATCAATTGTTTCACGACCACAGAATCAGAGCCCAAAAATCCCTTTAAAAAAAGATTCCAGAAATTATAATCCTTTTAAGTGTCAGAAATTTAATTTTTAATATTAAATTTATTTTTTTGTTATGTAAATAAATTATTTTCATTCAAAGTTCAGTGGCTCAAATTAATTATTATTAAAAATCCAAATAAGGTTAAATTTTAAAATCTAAATTCAATCATTTACTAGGTTGATTATGCTTTAAGATGGAAATTATTATATTTTTTTACTTCAAGAGTAGCAAAGAAATAACGTTTGAGCAGATCAAACTTTTGATTCATTCGTAAAGAGCATTGTAATTGTGATTAGCGAAGTCTGGAAAATCATTATATGGACGATATAAAATGTTATATATTTACCAAAATATTGAAAAGGAAAATTCAAGTTTCTATAAATTGGGAATAGTAATAAATATGTTATATATAGTGAATTGACTCAAGGGAGTTCGTCGTCAATTAGGAACATTGTAGAAACAGAGCGAATCTTCTACCGTTTTCACGTATTTATTATGTTTCTTACGTAACTGCCTTGAACATTGTCCAATGCTTCCAATTTGTACTTAAATCACGTACACTTGTTCTGCCTAATAATAAGTAACGTTATATGAGTTTCCCAAATGAACACATTCTATAGCGTCTCTTAACATAAAGTTTCGTTTCCCTTCAAAATCTTCCACTATTGTGTCGTATTTCCAGAATTGAGTTAAAATCTCGACGAATTCATTTCTCTTCATCAGGTTATAATGTCTGCCGGAAAATTCCAGTTGAATAGCACCAGAAACCTGTGACTTTCCTATGCTCTTTTACGTCTTTATCTGTCTTTCTTTCGTATTCTTTCACTCGCTCTTTCATTCACTCTCCGACTCTCGCTTTTTTTTAAAAAAAAAGTATATAATCTACTGTGTTAAAACATTCGGCCCATTCATTTCACGCTCCGGATGCTAATAGTTGGGAACGAAATTCTGGTGCCTATTGGTAACAGTGCGCGGTCTGCATATTAAAAGGGAGAACGACGCTGGTGTTGGGCGTCGACACGACTACACCCCCTTCCCACCCCCGCAACACTGTTCACCCTCCCCTATCAGCATTCCAGACGCAACCCCTTCAACATCTGGTTGTTTGGTTAACAAACCCTGAACGGCATATTTTATTGGTTTCCCGCCGGCACATCGCTCAAAAGCGGCGAGTTGGTCTCCCTTGAGGGCGAATTGTTTTCATGGGGGAACGGGTGGGGGGGGGGGGGGGGTACGAGTAGGAAATATGGAGCCACACACGACGGACAAAGAAAGAAGATATCGTTAACGAAGTCTTACGTGAAGCCAAATTTCACGTTTCGGTTCATTATAAATATATTGAGAAATATATAGTCCATTTCTTTCTTCACAGCATTTCCGTTAATAGTGTGGATACAATTTTTTGAGTCTTTTCTTTTGTTCGCGGACCGCCATAGTAAGTTGAGGACGGAAGCCAAACCACTGAGGTTTCTCTTTAATATCAAAGAGTTCGCTTGTGTTAAGTGCTATGAGGATATTCGCGTGCGTCGTGGTATTTAAAGTGTGGAGTTTCCATGACCTCTTACAGGTGTCGTGTGTGTCGTTTCCCCTCTACCTTTCGAATTAATTTTCAGCTACTATATATATATATATATATATGTATATAGAATCCCTCTCCGTTTTTGAACTAAGGTTCCCACAAGCCGAGGCACCTCGGCCTGTTTTGAGAGGTGTATGTTCCGTGGATTACCCTATACATAGCCTGTCTACACCTAAAAAAAGGAAGTATAATTAGTAAGAAAATAATGTATAAATTTCGGGTGTTACTGAAACATCGAGCGAGATACAAATTTAGTATTTTTCATTATATAAAAATATTATTTTTACTGAAGACCAGCATCAAACATTTACCATATTTTCTAAGTTATAATTGAGCATTTTAGATTGACGTCATTCGCCCTCTTTCATTATTTACATAGTGCAAACCGCTTAAGTGGAACTCAAGACTCGATACAAAGAGAAGCAGAACCTTCGTCTAGAGAAGTCGGATGTTTTGCGACAATCCTCTTACATTTGTATCCTTCTACATTTCCTAACGAAAATAAAAGACCCCTTTTGTTGACATCTGGTTCTACTTAACTCACCTCTGAAACTGAGACGTCTGAAATAATGTGAAATGACTCAGGTGAACTTTCCCAAGTTTTCCTTTCTTCGTGGAAATTAATAAATTTTGTTTGTAAAGCAGTAGAAAAAAAATAATAAGGAAATGACAAAATTCCTTTTTTTTGCGGTTCTAAAAAGATTTGTAATTTAAATGTTGCGCTACAGAATTTTATGGTTAACTTGTGAATTTTATTGTGTTCAGAGAAAACAATTTTTATCTTTTCGTCATATACATATATAATTAATATAATTGCGTATCCGCCATTTACAAGTTATTGCCTACATTGAACTCGCAGAATGTCCAATGATATTCCTAAAGAAAATAGTGCAAAGACGTTGTAGTTGTCCGTTACCTGATAAATAAAATGTTTTTGATTTTCATCTAAACACCCTTGTTCTTGATTGAAATTATATATATATATATATATATATATATATATATATATATATACTATTTTATAGCTTGAGGGCCTGGAAACATAAGTATGAAAAGTAATAGAAAAACGTTTAGCCGTTTCTGAGTTTAAGTGCAATTATACCGGACGACGCGTTTTATTTATACAGATATGACACATATAAAATTTGTAACTTAATACTGTATTTAATTTATCTTGTTCCAGTCAGTGTTTCTTTTTTTACCTAAAGGTAAATTGTTAGAGTAGCATTGAATGAGCAGTATCGTGGTGGGTTTTTGATTGGTGCTTGCTCTATCAGTGACGTTGCCAGTTCGTTCTTAGGCACTGATTGGTCAACGGGGAAGAATTTTCTCTAAAACCCCACTATTGACTTGAAATTCGGCAAAAGGTATCCCCTATGATGTACATTGTTAATTAGAAATACAGATATGAAAATTCATTTGAACCTGTCTGTCTATCCGTTATTAATTTTACCCCGCTGGAGGATTATTTATTTATAATAATCAACAGTATAAATATCCACGACCCGTTATATAATTTTTACGTTTGTGTACCTTTCCTTTCAATTACGTATATCAACATATTATTTTCGGGAATCCGTGTTTATAGGTTGTGGAGAGAAAATGAGAAAGAACTGTCCACTTTTTTTTATTCATAGGATGTAGAACCGTGACTTTTATATGGTAATTACACCCTCCCCCCACCCCCAGCGCGCAAAAGCTGAGTTCGCTTTATATAGAGAGATGGAGACACGTTGTGGGAATGATTCATCACACAATACACAAACATCAAATCAATAGCCCATCGATTCCCAACAAATGCGTGGTTTTCGTTGGTAGATGCGACGTGGTGTGAGAGCGGGTGGGATTTTGGCGCTGACATCACAAATCATTTGCCGCTAAAAGGTCGCATTACATCCCTGGAAAACAAGGTCTAAATGGCGAGAAGTGGACGCCTTCATTTGAATCCCAATGTCATTTTTTTTTGCGCTCTCTTTATGCGAGCTACGCCGAAGTACTGCTCGTTTTGTAATAACAAGTCAATACATTTTATCTGTCTGAACATTCAGAAAACATGGCTGATTATTTCGTCACTGGTTAAAATATGAATTGAATGTCGATAAGTATTAAGTGCTTCACCGTTACCATAAAAACCATTTCTACCGTTATAATAATAATATTGATGCCTAACCTTCAAGAGGCCCAAGAACGTATTCTGAAAAATTTCCAACTTTATTCCTCATATTCACGACGACCTCTTTTTAAATTACAATTTTAATTACTTCCTTCTAATAGTCTGCATGCCGACTCATCCTTCATATTTAAAATACATTAAAATTTATATTATAACGGATAAGCGTGTATGTAAAAGTGGAGCGCCCAAAACAGCCGCCAGAGGCGCTAGTATCGCGCTTGTTTGATCATTGACATTTGTCAGCTAATCGTTAGCCATTCAAGTTAGGAAGATAAATTTTATTTTTTATTTATCCATTCATTGTATCAGCGTAAAAGGAACTTTTCACAATTACCGCTATTCTCTAAAGGCACGCATTGTACTATCTGACTTTCATATTGAGACGTTATATATATATAAATTAATAAATTACCCAATAAGTCCTAAAATGGATATTTAATGATTTGTTAAATTCAATAATTACATTCTCAGTGAAAGAGCATGCATGCAAAATAGACATTTTCACATTCGGTCTTCATCACGTGATACATATAAACTAATGAGAAAAAACCAACTTAATTTAGTAAATCTATAGAACGTAAAAAAAAATTCCCATTGCCATTGTAGTTAAATTAAGATTATTTTAATTCGAATAAGTGTAAGAAATGCAATTAAAAAGTTCCAAATTTAATATGTTAAAGTAATTTTAAAATATTTAGAGAAATCAAGAGGCATTCAGTAAAGAAATATCACCCGAAAGATTCGCAAAGTAGTTAATGCCAACAAATAAATGAAATTAATGTTGTTGTTTTTTTCTTCAAAAATTAATTTACTTATTATTTAGTTGAGTCATCGACAGAAATCATATCACCAGGAGTGCAAATCTGATAAATGTTGAGTTCCAATAACCTGAGGTCTAAAAGTTTGCCACTTTTATATTTATATTGTATTTGTACAGTATTACTTTGTCTTTAAAATATTTATGTTTAGTGAAAAGTATTATATGAATATTAGTTATTTAATAGCGTCAATTTGAATGAAATATACAGTTCTTTAATTTATACTGGAGCGTTTACAACCTATTTAATAAAGACATGAAATTTCAGTTGTATTCCATATTATAAATCGATACATTTTACCTCATGTCGATAAAATTACTATATATATATATATATATTATACTTTACAAAATAAAATAAAATGAGAATAATTTTTTTTGATTATATCGTAAAAACATCGCACCGGGGAAGCCTATGGTTCTATATATATATATATATATATATATATATATATATATATATATATATATTATTTTTTAGGGCAACAGGCTACCTGAGGGTGATCCACATTGGACAACTCCCCTTTAATAGCATAGGAAGGGATTAGAAAGGGGGGGATGCGGAAGGGTAGATGAAGGTAGCCAAGGGTTAACTAGGGCCCCCGGGCTATGGTTTAAGGATCCTACCCGGCATTCGCCTAAAGAAATGCAGGGAAAACCCTAGAAAAACCTGCATCGGGTAGGTTCGGCATTGGGTACTTGTCCCACGCCCTTCCGATAGTGGGAGAGCTTTTAATAGTAATATATTTTAATTACAACTGTTTCAATCCGCATCTGAGTAACGTTTAGTAATGATGTACCGTGGATTTCTTCATTAGATAAAGAGTCAGACAGATTTGATTTATTTTATTCCATTAGTCCTAGTATGAGGAAGTATAATACGCCATTACAGAAAAATACAATAAAATTATTGGATGCTACAATTATAAACTATTAGAAGTTAACATAAAAAAATTAAAAATCAGAAACACAAATTTCCCTTTCCAACAAAAATAATAATTCTTTAACTATACTAAGGGTATATAATAATATTTAAAGCATTAAAAAAAATTCAAGACGCACCAGTAAAAAATTAATGATTAGAGAATTAATAATCATAAAATATAGGATTACACATCACACACACACACACAAGAATAAGACTGGATTAGGAATTTATTAGGGGATAAATGGCAGCCAATTGAGAAAAAATAGGGAACAGACTGGCAGATAGGAAGAGAGAAACATACATTTACAGAAAGCTTATTAAGACACATAATTAAAAATATAAATAAAGTTCTAAATGATCCAAAGAGTAGTTTTGTTAAATATTGCATGTAATTGTATCATTGTACGTGACTCTAATGACGGACTAATTGCGGTAAAATGAAACCTACTTCTATTTCATTATCCTTACGATAAAAATAAAACATTACATTTAATAAGCAAATATCCAATTAATTAATAAGTAATAGTTATTTAAAAATTATTTTGTCGTGGTAATATTTATTATCTGATAAAAATTGACTTAAAGATCATTAAAAAGCATTACTGCACTTAGAATAATAATTTATGTGACTTTAGTGGCCGAGGATTAAAAAATTACAGCGAAATGGAACTTCCCGTGTAACGATCCAATAACAAGTATTAACTTACTCATCTCAGTAAGGAAGGGAAGCTAAGATAATGCGAATACGATGTGGTCTTCTATAGGAAAAGGGGGAGGAATTGTGGGAATAGAGAGAGACTTGTTGCAGAGAGCCAACCCTCCTCCAACAACAAGTGGGCTGTTACTTCCTGTTTAGTTGCACAAGATTTATCACTTCTTCCCAAGGTCCATCTGACTGAGATATCTCAGTCTCTCTGGAGCCTAAAGACCCGTCTATAAAAAGAAGAATTTAAACGTTCAGCAATTCATTTAAATATTGAGAAAAAGTGTAAAAAAATAATATTATATTATATATTTATATATAATTGTGGCAATTTCTTTAAGTACTTGAGAGAACATTAATACAATTTCGGTTGGTTTGACGAGGACGAAAGAAATCTTGGACAAAAGAATTGTTTTTATTGATACACTGAAGTGAATGAATTTTATTTGCATAGTGGGGAGGCAAAAATATGGGATCCAAAACTTCAAACGACAAGCTTGCAGTCGTATTTGTTAAATCTGTGAATAGTAAGGGATCTCATACGGGCCTCTCCCGCTATCGGAAGGGCGTGGGACAAGTACCCAATGCCCGACCTACCCGATGCAGGTTTTTCTAAGGTTTTCCCTGCATTTCTTTAGGCGAATGCCGGGTAGGATCCTTAAACTATAGCCCGGGGGCCCTAGTAACCCTTGGCTACCTTCCTCTACCCTTCCGCATCCCCCCTTTCAAATCCCTTCCTATGCTATTAAAGGGGAGTTGCCCAAAGTGGATTTCCCTCATGTAGCCTGTTGCCCTAAAAAAAAAGAGTTTCAGTCACGGATTTTTGGAGAGATGGACGAGTAGTACTGCGTAGATTTAGGTCTGTGAACCTATATGTGAGGACTGAAATTTGGGAAGAGGCACAAGTACATCGCCAGGGCGTCAGCTGATAACAACCAGTGGCGCCAACCATCACCAAAGGACTGCGGTTACGTTAGCAAAACGCTACATTTGTATTTCAATAATTTTCTAATGTCATTTCCTTCGATATTAATTTCAATTGTCACTGTTCTTTAAGTGTTCTTTTATCAAATTATATTAATGTAATAATTATTCAAATTTCCTCTACCATTTTATTTTAATACTCCGTGCTGCAGCAAGTTTTTTTAATTTACTGTCTTTGTTTATATTTTTAAATACTCCTGGTAGACAATTCATATACTCCTACGCATCACATCAGTTTTGAGTGGACTTTGAGCCTTTCCACAATAGATCAGAGGACGTAAACAGAACTATGACATTTACTCTTGTGATCATTTGTGTTCCAATGAAATATATTCAAGACAAGGCAGGTAAAACTAAAGCACTGTTGACTTTTGGAGGTCCGCAAAGGTCTCTTGTTGACCCTCTCCACACAACGAGGGCAAATAGTCGATAGAACATCGCTATTTAAGCGCACAGCAGATAATTGCCAACTGCACCGTGATTTAATGCCACGACTAAAACGATTTATAACTCGTTGCGTTGTTGCTTAGTAATTATTGTTTCGTTCCAATTATTATTCGGGCAAACAAATGAAAATAATGATTCTTTCAAATTGATTTACGAGGTTCCGGGAGACGGGAGACGCATAATACGTGGCGCGGTGATGTAAAATAATAATTAGCAAATACCCTCGTACGTAAATTACGGTTTTGTACTTTTTGAAAGCGTTTTCGAGTACACGTGTCCGCGAATGTGAGTGTGAGTGTGTGTGTGTGTGGATGTATGGTGGCAGTCGGGACATAACATTTCTTGCCAATATCGCCGCCGACTATAAAGTACAAAATACGGGCTGTTAAATGATACACGTATATCACCTATGAAGAATTTTATTATGCAGATAAATGGATCAGAATTTGTGTCAGAGTTTTCCAGGGTTTATATTATAGGTTATGCATGTTTATTTATTATATTCCGATTGACCAACACCCGTGTGACAGCCACGTGACATTAACAATAATAGATTTACATGACGTACAACTGATTAGACTTGAAACACACAGTGATGTCTGTCCGTTCATCATTTGGAAATTCTATTGCTAAAACGTATAATCACCAATATACATATTTTTTCTTTAACAGCAGGGGGGAAAAAACACTCGCAAACGAGAAGTAGACTTTGGGAATTTCGGAATGATTATTCGGGATCACTAATTACCTTACGGAAACTGTCCTCATAGGTTTGAAGAGAGCCTTAAAGTGAAAAAATGGATGACGGAAGGCGGTGAAATTAATAAATATGTTACAAATAGCCAGAAATAGGGTTTCCTTTGAGTTTATTGTTCTTTTTGGGGAGAGGAAAATTCAATATCAAGTAGTAGTGCAAGAAGTCAGTTAGAATGAAGATATGACGAGGAGAAGAGTGAATTCAGAGTAAAAAAAAATGGATGACGGAAGGCGGTGAAATTAATAAATATGTTACACATAGCCAGAAATACGGTTTCGTTTGAGTTGATTGTTTTTTTTTTGGGAGAGGAAAATTCAGTATAAAGTAGTAGTGCAAGAAGTCAGTTAGAATGAAGATATGACAAGGAGAAGAGTGAATTCAGAGTAAAAAAAATGGATGACGGAAGGCGGTGAAATTAATAAATATGTTACACATAGCCAGAAATACGGTTTCGTTTGAGTTTATTGTTTTTTTTTTGGGAGAGGAAAATTCAGTATAAATTAGTAGTGCAAGAAGTCAGTTACAATGAAGATATGACGAGGAGAAGAGTGAATTCAAAGTAAAAAAAATGGATGACGGAAGGCGGTGAAATTAATAAATATGTTAGAGCCAGAAATACGGTTTCGTTTGAGTTTATTGTTTTTTTTTTGGGAGAGGAAAAGTCAGTATAAAGTAGTAGCGCAAGTAGTCAGTTACAATGAAAATATGACGAGGAGAAGAGTGAATTCAGAGTAAACAACGAAGGCTGGAATCGACGCCAACCACCGCAGACGTCGTCGTCAGGAATTTGAGTTAATGTGAGAAAGGAATTCTGATAGCCTGAGGTCTGAAACTGTACATTGCGTTAATCTAATTGACCCAAATAAGTGCACTGACTTTTACGTCCAATTTGTTTTCTGAATCTTATATAATTTTAATTGAATAACATAAAATAAATATAATTGATAATAATTCATTTAATTTTAAAATAAAATAAATATTATTTTAAATTTAATACCACAACAGACTAATTAATTTGAGCTAAAATTTTACGTGCTTATTCTTCTGCATGAAAATCAGCCTTTAATTAAAATATTATCCAATAGTAGAACAGCATCAATATTGGTTATAATGTTTTTAAAAAATATTTAGTGTAATTTTGAGCTCTTATTAAATTCTAAGATGAATTGACTGATGACGTTAAAATTTTACTGAAAAAGTTTTCGTCAATGTCTGACTTCATGGGAATGTTCTAGCTACATGAATACTCCACAAATTAACTTTTCCGTTCATCACTCTATACAATTTATGAAGTTTGTTTTTATTCAATATAGTTAATTAATTTTCTTTACAGACGCTTCTTAACATAGGACAGTAGTTGTGTATTCAGGTGAAAGTTTTAATAACAATAAAACGTAATATACAATTATAAAATTGATAAAAAAAAGGTCATCATTAGTAAGAAAATTATCACACTTTTATTTCATCAAATTAAGGAATTTCTACATACTTACGTCACTCAGAAATATTTAACGCAATATTACCTCCAAGCAGTATTAAATGAAAATACCGGAAAATAAAACCCTCTCTCCGAATAACAAGATTTACGGAAATGTGATTGCCTAGAGGAACATTGGAAAATAAAAAGCCTCAAAGTCTATTTTTTTAAAAAATTGCCCTACCTATGTAGTGAGTTAATTGAGTAACAGCGTTCTATGTTTTTTGTACCAGATTTCTAGTTGTCTGCAGTAAATCCAAACAAACAAAAGCTTACACATATATACCACACATTTGCATTAATTTCCACTGAATTCTGTTATTTTTATTTTATTAACGGTTTTTTTTGCTACATCCAAGCTGTTACAAGACCATTAACAAGAGAATTTTTGGGTATTGAAGTAGTGTGAGATAAACTGTACGATATATATGAAAACAATTTTTTGCCACGTTTGTCCAACAAATTTAAAGCTTCCTAGTGGAAAACTACATATAAAAAATAATGTATTTTCTGACTATTAGCAGACTTTCTGAAGCTATTCTATACTGTGTTTAATAATATATATATTTTAAAGAAATGAACGCAATTGCAACAAATCGGAGCCGATGAAAATACAATTATTTCAATTATCCTTGTAAAACCTCTGAGAATCAAACGTGACACTTAGTAGTTTAATAAATAAATATTTTCATTTCTGGTACTTTTGGAATAATTGACGTAATGCTCACATATGAATGTTGAGATTGTTAAAAACTTATCCAAAGGAACATCCGTCTATCAATTACACACTGGAACTGTTGATTTAATATAGAACAATTCAATTCTAGCGCACAACGATCAATGCATAAATTTTAAACAAATTTCCACATTTAATAATCGTAACTTGTGGATTCTTTTTTCATTACGCGTAGTTTGAAACTCATGAAGGTTTTATAAAATTACGCGTTAGGAACCAAATGAAAGTAAAGAAGCATCAGATGATGTATGTCAAAGACGAAGATATAGCAAGAAGATTTACGAAACAAGAGGAATGGGAAATGTGAAACAATGACGGTATTGTAAAGAGAAGACAACCAACTTCTCGAACAGCATTGAAACTGTTCTACTTCAGTGTAGGACGAAATACACTGTACATCCGTGAGATTCCGTACACTCTAGTGAACCTACTTGGATCAGCTCAGTCCTAGACAGACAGCTATCGTGACTTCCTGCAAGTTATGGTTTAAGCAAAATACGGTCGGCTTTAAACGGTAGGTGAGAGAGGGAAGGGGTCAGAGGGATTAGAGCCTGTTCCCGAAAGGACCGGCGGTTAAGGGACAAGGTCAGCACAAGCAAGTGATGTATTAGAACTATTCTTTGGCCTTTCAACATTACTGAAAAGCAAGGAATTCCAAATGTCAGGACGACAAATTTAATTGAAAAATTTGTCTTTACATCACCATTAATCAATTATCTCCAAAAAAAACCCCGCAATTGATCAGTAACAACATCCAACAGACACTTCCCGTATGAAAAATATCGTATGAAAGTTCGTATGTCCTGAGACCCCAAAAGAGGAATCTGTGACGTGATTACACATTGTGGTGGTCATTGTTGACGATTATACGGATATTACTAACTACCTTTTCCGAGCATCCCAATGTTGTGGGATCAAGGCTACCAACCACCACCTGTTTCTGCGGTTCAATTAGCAAAGCGAGCGAGCCACTTTCGTAGAGGGGATCAGGGAGTGAGACAGAGACAAGCCGAGGAGAGAGAGAGAGAGACGGAGCGTTCGTCCAACGGAATCCGTGAGCACCACTAATGACTGTCGTGAGTAATTAAGCGTTAAACCGCCAACCGCCACCACAATGGAAGCAAACGGGAGAAATCGTTGCAGAAAGGATTTAACCTCCCCCCCCCCCCCCATCTCCTTCCCATCCTGATCCCTTAACTGCAGAGTACAAACTGGTCAGGATACAACGACCCCTGGACCCGACAAGCCCGCAATACCTTATAAATGTCGACTCAGATTTCATCAACTCCGCTGTGGAATATTTGATACTGATGCAGTTGTCTGAGTTCTCCACACCTTCCGCCATTGATAAATAGAAGTCCAACACATTTTTCTAGAACACATCCACTATCCCACCATCAACAGCTACACCCTTCTATCGTGGTGAGATATCGTACTCTATATTCCCTTAGCTGAAGGTCGTTAGGTTAACTCGCTTCCTGCTACAATTTGTATGCAAACCTCAACCCAAAATCGCAGTGTGCAGCAGAAGGTAGGCTACATTCTCCGCCATTCCCTCCTCCACACTTCACCCCCGCCCGCCACCCGCCAACCCTTCATGAGCAACACCAGAGGGGCTTAACCTCACACTACGACAAAATAGCTGAAATATGGCCAACTGGGTTCTGGTGTTCAACTAATCTCCGCTAATAAATCCAATCACAAGGGCTACATTTCTGGGGGGAGGGCGGGAGAAAAAAACATCCCCAACCCCCTCCACTCCCCAAATCCACTAACAGTAGCACAAGTGAATTTACTCCGAGCAATAAACTATCGGCTCACCTGACATATAAATACATTTATTACACTTTTCGTTTGCTCCTACTGCCGCCGGATTTGTAGTGAATGTATTTTATTTTGTGTGTGTGTGTGTGTGTGCTAATGCACAACAGGTTTGTCGAATACGTATGTTTGAGGGGTGGTTCCTGGCAAATATTGTTCAGATAATTTAACAATTCGAAGTTGGGGTGTTACAGTGCAGTAATTTAGTTCATTACCTGTTGTTATTGTCCTCGAGGCACAGACAAAAGGTAGGCACAAAAAAAATACAAAACTACTAGTGAAAAAAAACAGAATGTAAAATGCACATTCGTTTATTACCTTACCGACAGAAATATATATATAATTAATTTGCGTATAAAATGCACGAGTTTTCATTATCTCAATTTTCTTTTCAAAATGTAAAGTTGATTAACAGTGAGTTCCAATCAATTATCTCTTACGGTTCAATTACTGAGTTAAATTCAACACAAAGCTATTTTCGTATCGTACCAGTAATATTAGTTTAAATAACTAAACATAATTTTTTACTTAATGAATTCGTGGAAAGACATACAGTATGCTAATTTTCAGAGTCACTGTAAAATCGAGACAACAATTGTAAATTCACCTTTTATTTAAATTTAATTAAAATAGTGCGGTATCTACTATAAATATTTTGTTAATTTCCTTATAATACCATACATTAAAAATTTATAACTTTTGTTAATAAAAGTTTTTAATTGAACAATTAAGGACATAAAATCAAAGATCGCCAATAACTTTTTTCTTTATTGCCGATCGTAACAAGTATTGCCAACTGTACCACAACAGGGCACTCAGGCACTTTCTGACAAATCCTCCTCCCTCCCCGTTAACCCACATATTCAATTATCTGCCAACACCCCAAATCTTAACAGTAATCACCAAACACCTATCTCATCATCCACCCCAAACCCCTCAGAACAGCAAATAAAGAACCGAAGGGCTTGAAAGTCACTGGACTATCCACAAACACAAGCCAGAAAGTGAATTATTTACTATATTTATTGTAAATTCTTATAAATTTATGAACAAAACTGTACAATCCAAATATACAAGTTTTTAAAAATAAATACAAAACCACAACAGGGGTGCTGTTGTTTCACTTCTTAAATCCTGTGGCATCTTTGAACGCCCGATAATGGAACAGAGAGAGAATCTGACTTTCAATGATGGGAAACGTATTTATGGGAACATGGTTACTTATTTAAAATTTAGCTACATATTAAGCACGTGTTTCTGACTACATAGGTTCTGTATAGGGTAATCTACGATCTGGCCACTTACCTTGTATAACATAGGAAAGGTAGAACAAGGTATCCAAGGGTTAACTATATGAAGCAGGGGAAAAAAATTGAAAAACCTGAATCAGGTAGGACGGGAATTTTTTTATGGGGTGACAGGCTACATGAGTGTAATCCACGGGGTGGAAAATCCCCTTTAATAGCTTAGGAATTGATTTTAAATGGGGTATGTGGAAGGGTAGAGGAAGGTAGCCAAACCGTCTTATTAATTAAAGTCACTCTGCCTTAATCTATGAGAGAGAAACCCTGACCGCCGCGGAATTATCTAGCCTGCCATTTATTTGCATGTCTCCTGGCCTGTTGTTCCTTATAACAGAGAGAGATTACCTCCATTAAGATAGGCCACGTCTCTGTGCCACATAATTCTAACAACCGTAATTGAATGTGTGATAAAGTTAGTTATACTCACCCGGCAAACATAATTGTGGTTTTATTAAATTTTCCTCCCCTATAATTCCAAGGTATTTTGTAATTTATCAATATGAACAGTCCCTATTATGATCATTTACATGAAAATATTTTTAATTATCAGAATTATTATATTTAAGTAATTATTTTGATGTCTTCATAATTTATTACAGTCATTATATATGTATATATATATAGATTTTAATATCCTAATTTTTAACACTGGAAGAATGTTCATATTAAATATTATCACACTTCTGCAGTCAATATTTTTGCACAGTTCTTAAAATTAATTTTATATATTAGCACAAAGAATTGTCAAATGGTTTGGCCTTAAATGTTTTGACTCGGTACGACTTTAGATTTGTTCCCGTGTAAAGTATTTTCGTTTTCATACTTTTTGGGTTCTTCTTGTATTTAAAACGATAATACTAATTTTTTTTTCAGATAATCTTGACAGCAAAAATTTAGTTTACCTTCTAATAACAAAACGCCTTTAAAGGAAAAATAAATTATTTACCGCGTCGGAGAAAAACAGTTCAGCCAATTTTCAGTAAAGATAACAAAATCCCTGTACACGAATATCAAATTAGGTTTATGAATGGTGTTTCGAAGTGGCGGTCAAACTTGTCAAGAGCGTCAAAACTCCTTCTAAATGTTATTCTTTTAATGTAGCCTTAAAAGAGGATGAACGGAACAAGTACTCTAAAATCTAGAAAAACCATTTATGCTGGTTTCGTCTTCTGCTTGTAAATTTGAGGATGTATACGAAGGAAAATTAAATATTTACATATATAAATATGTAATTTGACTATTGAGAAAACTAATAAACAACAGCCAATTATAAGTCAGAAAAAAGAATTTATTAAATTAACAACGTTTCATCTCTTAATTTGTGACCTCGTCGGGTTCAAATTTAAAACTAAAAAAAAGGACAAAACAATTACAATGATTAGAATAACATTTTAAAGAAACAATTTGACATTTAAGAAAAAATATAAATTGTGTTAGACTAGAAATATTTTGATGGACACGTCATTCTGCGTTGACTGCCGTAGCCGAAAGGTACAATTTATTGAAAATAAAATTGAATATTTTACAAGATCTTCATAAATACGGATTACGAGCCAGTGATGTTGAATAAATATATATAATAGGACGCGACAGTACCGAGGGCGGTTGCGGCAGCGCAGAATGAATATTATCACGATAAATATCTAATGGGGTCGAGCTCTAGCCACTTATTTGAGGCTGATTGGCAGAGCTTGGGTACGAGGTAATACCTGTGAAGAAAGACACTAAACTGGACAGCGAATTGAATATGCTAACATATGCACACGCTGGAGCAAGAGATATAGTAGGATTGTTCAGAAAATCTAAATTGAACGAAAAAGGATATTACATACATATATAAATTTCGCTATTCTTATGTTGTTAACTATTTAAATTCACTGAATGTATATATATGTATACATATTTCCCAGGTTTACGAGGAGAGTCTTTGCTGGCGGGCAGAACCCACAAACTAGTAAGTACGTAATTGACTTAGTCGAAACAGAACTTGAAGTTTATGACAAATTTAATAGAGTGAGCATTGCGGTCGCTCCGTAATAGGATGTGACGTCGTAATGGACCGGTGTTTCGCATACAGAGAGAGAGACACAGAGAGATATGATGGAGGAACAAACGGCAAAGCGTTGTTATGATATACAAGTACAATAGAAACCGAGGAAGGTACAACAGTTCGATATTAAACTAAATGTGCATGCGTTAAAACTTAAAAAATAATTTTTGGAAGTGTTACAAGAATCGAACTGAAATAGAAACTGCAGACCCTCGTACTAATTTTTTAATTCGAGTGAAGCGTTCGGTTGCATACTTTCCAAGGAAAATATATACTTATTAAATGGTCATTAGTTTCACAAATTTAATTCCTAACAAATTTTGCTGAAGCAGTTAAGTATTCGTCATATAATAATGGATGAGTATTTAATAGCTGTTTCTTGTAACATAATGATTATATTTATAGAAAAGGTGGGTTTCGGAGTTCCGTGTACAATTGTTTACTTCTGTGCAGATTTTTTCTGTGCATAATTTGAACCAATTAGCGCTGACAGATCCCTTAATAATAACATTCACAGTATTTAATAAGAATCTTTTAATACCATAGAACCATTTTTTAATACTTTGAACTTACTTTGCGTAATAAAATATATTTTTTAAAAAAATTTGCAACGACATTGTACAGGCTGCCAATTCCTCCGTTAATTTCATTTTGAACTTTTTTTTTGTTTACTTTGAATCGGCAACTGCCGCTAACGAAATACTTGTGTCGAGTAGTCAATTAATTTTGCCATGTTTTGCAGCAACATGCACGATTTTATTTTGTTGTTGTGTATGTGAGCGAATTTATGATCTTTGTCAACACGTATTGTTTTGATTCAATTATTACATCAATTTACAGAATTTATTTATTTAAATAAATTCCCAATTGGTGTGCAACGCAACGACAAAACTTCTGAAAATAAGGTTTCGAACCCGGGCTTTTAATTATACACTGTAAGTTAATTTCATATATTTATAAAAGTAAATTAAAGATGAAGCTTCGTTGCAAATTGAATAATTCACGTCGTTAAATACCAGTGTTTGTCTTGTCGCGTTATAATGGTGTTAAAATGACAAAGTAATAATTTAAGGGGATAGAAAACATGTTTTCTAATCGTTAGATTATGAATTAAATTTCAATTATTGAAGATTACTGTGGAGGATTCTTCCTTTATTGTATTATACAAATAACTGTAGTTACGTGTTTTTAAAAATAATTAAATATATGAAGACTGAGAACAATGGTGAATATTCTAGGTTTAATCTTTCATTAAAGTTGTGGAAATATACCCTTTAGATTATTAAAAAGTATTAAAACCTCACCTATACACCCCCTACTTTAACATCCTATCCCAACTATTCAGTCAGCGGTCCCTCAAGGCAGTGTCCTTGACCACTCTTTTCTTTTGTGTGTGTGTGTGTGTGGGTGTGTGGGTGTAGACAGGCTATGTGTAGACAGGCTATAATCCACATAGTGGCAACTCCCGTTCCTAGTCTAGAGCGACACAACAGCACCTCCAAAGCATTTTTCTTCTTCTTAGCACCTGAAGAAAGGGCAAGGATCCCAGAAACGTTGTGCAGTATTTATATTATCACTTATTTTGTCTGTATTTGGCATTTTTTTTTCTTCTTCTTCTTATTATTATGCTGATAGTTTATTTAAGGGCAACAGGCTACATGCGGGTGATCCACATAGTGGCAACTCCCCTTTAATAGCAAAGGAAGGGATTTGAAAGAGGGGATGCGGAAGGGTAGAGGAAGGTAGCAAAGGGTTAACTAGGGCTCCCGGGCTATATTTTAAGGATCCTACCTGGCATTCGCCTAAAGAAATGCAGGGAAAACCCTAGAAAAACCTGCATCAGGTAGGTCGTGCATTGGGTACTTGTCCCACGCCCTTCCGATAGCGGAAGAGGAGTTTACTGTGGGGACGCAGCATTCCTTTCTCAGTGCCAGGACCAGTTTAGGAGGCAGCTGGCCGACTATTCCAATGGGAATAGCGAACAACTCTTACCGTATGACCAAGGTCTGTGACCCCGGAACATACACCTCTCAAAACAGGCCGAGGTGCCTCGGCTTGGGGGAACCTTAGTTCAAAAACGGAGAGGAAAAGGCATACCCAAAGGTAGCCCCTTCGTATCTCTCCTGAAAGGTTCTGTCTGCGAGAGAACATCCCTCGCAGGTATTGCCTGCGAGACAATAGCCCTCGCAGGCCTATATCCGTGTCCTTGACCCCACTCCTATATTCCATTTATACTCATGATATCCCCCAAACAACCGCAACAAAAACTGCCATATTTTCCGACGGTAAAGCCATACTATGCGAGTCCCACGACTACGAATAAAACCTCAAATTGACACTAACCATGTAGCCATTTGGGCTAATAACTGGAGAATAGCCATAAACCCAAACAAATCCATCACAGTTCCTTTTTTTTTCATAAAAAAAAGATACCATTCACTAACAATATCTATATTAATAACACGCCCATTCCAAACAAACAAACCCAAAAATAACTTGGACTAATGCTTAATTCAAAGCTAACATTGTCCCAACACACCAGTCACATTAAAAAAGAATCATCAATTTCTTCAAAATACTAAAACCATCCTTAATTACCTTCCTCCCTTTCAATGAAAAAATTAGTTATACATCCCTTATTTCTCCATTAAGGAAGTACGACTGTAACGTTTGGGGGTTCCGCAGTCAAAACACACGTCAAAAAGATCCAAATATCTCAGAATAAAATCCTTCGTTATATCATAAACTGTCCCTGGTATTTCTCCAATTCCCCGCATCCATAGTGACGTCAATATTCCATATATCCATCAACTTCTTCGATATATATAAAAAAGACATAATTCACCCCAACCCGATACTGCTGCCACTCCTCCACTTCCCATCCAACAACGCCGATTAAAAAGAAACAGACCGAGAGACCAAATTAAAACCTCCCTCCTACTTTAACATCCTATCAAACTATCCTTCAAACCTTCTCAATATACGCTATTCACTCAGGGGTCCCTCAAGGCAATAATCAATAATAAAAAAACATAAGTTTTCATTTCTTGCTATGTAAACAATCAAATAATGTGAATGAGGCTGTCACTTTCAGTTCAACTAACATAGAATAGATTAAATGGTATGAATTTGGTTAATTTCCAAATGCTTATTGGAAATAGTGCAGGTATTAAATGATATGCTGTTAAGTGTTATTCACTCTGTTATCAGGAAACCTTAGAATTTAAAAATGTCATGCAGCAGCAAATTGGGAACTGAATTTATTCTGGTACGTTTCTTATGTGCATATAGTGAGTGAAATTTCAAAATAAGTTGGCCTACTGAGTCTAGCATGAACGCCATCTACAAAGAAGTGATTTCAATAAGCACAGGAGGTGAAACAAAATTATCCACAGGATACATAGTGTAATATAACATGTAAAAAAATATCTCATTAAAATCTTTAGATTGTAAAGTTTCCTGAATAAAATAATTACAATTGTGGGATTAAATCGGTGACCGTATTTTACGAGTTCCTAGTTTCTCATTCCTTCAGTCCTTCCAATAAGACAAAAATATAATTATAGAATACATATCAATAATTAAGCGTTGTGACTTCAATAAAAAGAATTAACGTACGAATAAAAAGGTATCCATAGTAGACAGAAAAAAAAGTAAGAAAAATTAATTGGTCATAACGGAAATTTTCCTTAAGTTGGGTAAATAAAATATTAAATTACAATTTTTAAAATAACAGTTTTTATCAGCCGATTTATTTTTCAAGGAGCCTTTGGAATTTTTTTAACATAATTTTCTTTCTATATAACCCAAAATTAAATATAAATGTATTATTATTTAAATATAATTCTTATTCCAAATTCTAACATCAAACTAAAAGAACTATTTATGACCTACTCTACGTCTTCGTATATTTTATTCGGCGTGTGAGGCTTAAGCTCAGCTCGTAGTACGACAATGGCTAAGTAAATGCTTTATTACGTTCTTCGCAACTGTCGTAGAGCGTGTTATTTTAAGTTGGACCAGTGTTTCCGCCCTCGCACCCCGAAGTAGAGGGGAAAAGAATCCACGCAGCAACTTCTTCATTAAGTCTATATTAATCTCTTCGCTCATTTAAGTAAAGTTGTAAGCACCGAAACTAGAAGCTTAGTCGAAAATAAAAAAGTTAAAAGAGAGAAAATGGAAGAGTGCGTGAGAACGAGAGAGAGAGAGGGAGAGGGAGAGGGAATAACAAGAGAGTTCTCGTATCCCCGAAACTCTTGGTAGGCAGTGGCGAGCCAATTTTTTTTTTTTTCGCGTTACTTCTTACCCTTCTTCTCACGAACATTGGTATTCTTCACGACTGCTTCAGCTGTTGCCAGGAACCGTTCTGTGTGATTAAAATTCCCGTCACGCCAGGAGGAATTTCACCCGAATAATTCCCTCAGGAACTCGAAATCCTGATTGGAGATTTCTCGAAATCCAGAGATCTCGATGCTGAGTAGAATGCTCAACCCTGTGGTGGTGGTGGTAGTGGTGGAGGAAATGGGTATTCCTACAATCCTCATCCCACGTGGACTTTCGTACGTTAAGATTGAAAGGTAAACGAAAGATTTTGCCGGTAATATGTTTGGATAGGATTTACCTGCTCGGAAAATTTAATCCGCGCCCTCCGAGGGCCCGGTGCGGATTATTGGGACCAATTAGATAGAATTGTAAAGATATATGGGCAGAAATAATACCGGTGCTTCGCTACCTTCTCTCAAAAATGGACACTGACGTTAAAATATTATTAACTACGTTTATAAATATACCTTATAGAATTATATATATAATACGCATTGTCTTTCAATTTCAATTCATACGCTTCACACGCATGGGACCCGTGGTCAAGTCCTGTTAATAAAAAAAACCCTCAGATATAAAATTTATAAACATAAACCAATGATATTACTGAAGACAGCGATGTGAGTAGACAAAACATAAGTATAATTATTACATGTCAGTCAGTAGCCACAGCCAATAGCATCACTGGCAGAGCAAGTACCAATCCAAAACTACCACGTCGACTATTCATTCAAGCTGTTAAGCGACAATTAACAGGCTTATTAAATAGCACAGGACACTAAGGTAGAAGAGTCATTGAACGAAGGAAATTAGGAACACATATGACATATATTTTACTTAATTTTTGTAACATTGATGTACCAATAAAAGAAAATGTCTCCTTAAATTTTTATTAAAATAATATTTTTCCATCAATATTTCAAATTTCTAAACGTACATAATAATAATTATACATTTCCGTTTTATATATTCTGAGAAATTTGAAATATTGAAGAAAAAATATTATTTTAATAAAAAGTTAAGGAGACATTTTTTTTAATTAATTCTTCAATTTAACAAAAATGGAGTATTTGTTCCTAATCTCCTTACTCCGATGACTGTTCTGTGTTCCGTGTCCAGGGAACTATTTAATACTGTTAATTGTCGCACAGCAGCATGAATAAAAAGTCAACGTGGTGGTTTCTGATTGGTGCTTGCTCAGCCAGTGATGTTACTGGCTGTGGCTAGCAACTGATACAATTTCACTGAACACTCGAAATTAGGCAAAGTTAAACATCCAATATTCTTACCTTGATAATGTTATACAGATATGATAATTTATTGTTCAGTCGTTTATTATTTTATTTTATTTTTCAGATCAACACGTTTAAGTTTTTTTGTATGAAATAATTTTTTTTTCTTTTTTCTTAGGCCAACAGACTACCTAAGGGTGATCCACATTGGGCAACTCCCCTTTAATAGAATAGGAAGGGATTTGAACGGGGGGGTGCGGAAGGGTAGAGAAAGGTAGCCAAGGGTTACTAGGGCCCCCGGGCTATGGTTTAAGGATCCTACCCGGCATTTGCCAAAAGACATGCAGGGAAAATCCTAGAAAAACCTGCATCAGGTAGATCGGGAATTGGGTACTTGTCCCACGCCCTTCCGATAGCGGGAGTGGAGTTTGCTGTGGGGACGCAGCATTCCCTTCTCCGTGCCTCGACCAATTTAGGAGGCAGCTGGCCGACTATTCGAATGGGAATAGCGGACAACTCTTACCGTATGCCCAAGGTCTGTGACCCCGGAAGGGCGTGGGACAAGTACCCAATGCCCGACCTACCTGATGCAGGTTTTTCTAGGGTTTGTCCTGCATTTCTTTAGGCGAATGCCGGGTAGGATCCTTAAAATATAGCCCGGGGCCCTAGTTAACCCTTCGCTACCTTCCTCTACCCTTCCACATCCTCCCTTTCAAAACCCTTTCCTATGCTATAAGAGGGGAGTTACCACTATGTGGATTACCCTATACATAGCCTGTCTACACCCCCCCCCCCCCCGCTCCAAAAAAAGAGTTGACGTTAGAAATTATCAAGCTAACAAAACTCAAGATCCAACTTTTATTCCTGTAAACTGAATATTATGAATTACGATTCTCAGAATAAAAACAAATACGAAAAATTACATACGATTTTCGGAATCGATCACTGATCGAGAAAGGGAGTAAAACAATCATTTAACTTATAAAAACCAGTTGAATTTAAGTGAGCTGTATGTGAACACTGTAATAATAATAATAAAAAAGTGGCAATACCTTTTTTTATTTCGCTGCGCAGAATTTTTTCAGTGCTATTTTATCAGATTCCAATAGCTTTACTGATACAAGAATACATAATTCGTTTCTGACGAAATATTTTTCTTTTTTCCTCGGTAGGCTTCGTTTTAGTTCTCGGTTATTTGAGAATGTATCGATTTATAGCGTAGACTGCGTCAAATATTTTGTGGGACGATCTTATAACGTAAACGTAAATTCAGTTCGTGGGGGTGAAATTATTCAAACAACGACCCTTTTCTTTCACACGTATACAAATTATTGAACCTATGAATCAGACGCGGTTGAATTATTTACAGTCATCTTAGCACATAATTGCGTAACTGATGTTCTAAAATTTATATTAATCTGTCGCTAAATGTGTATAAAATTATACAATTACTTTTAAATCATTATCACTCTTAAAAATACAAGAACAGCGATTTTTCATGGGATGTATGTATTTAATTTATTTGGATTAAATTCAAATTATTCTGTCTTTATTGTCTTATTTATTGAATAATAAATTTAGGTAAATATTATCAAATTGATATACTGAAGTTTTTTGTAAGGGGTATATTTTTTAAGATGACACTAATAATTTACGAATGAAAGCAATTGATTTTTAGTAATTATAAATATTAAAAGTGAAAAACCTTCAATTAACACACGTTGTAGATTCATTGAAGACAATATGTAATTAATAATTCTTCCTGAAATATTTTAGTTATTTTTATTTTGTGAGATATATAAATGGAAAAACTGTAAAAATAAATTTTAATATATTTTATATTTTAAAATAATACATTAATTATAAAACACCTGAATCTGTTGCAAATGTTGTGTTTAATTTGATAAATTAATCGTTATAATGTTCATAATTTTTTAATCAACGCTTGCAGAGTTTTAATAACTTCGTAAAAGCCATTAAGAAAAACTGAGGAAATTGACTATAGTGGAGTATAAAATAGTTTTAATGAATCCCTAGGAGCTGAGCCTAGATTCTTCCTAAATGAATAAATTACTAAGGTATCTTTTATTATATTGTTAACTACGAAGAAACAAACTTAAAACAGCTTACACCCTATTTTTTCGTACTTTTTAACAGCATGTCTAAGTTTTAACTTGTTTTCTTCTCGAACTTTGATAATAAAATTAATGTCCTTGTATTACGTCCCCATCGAGAAATACAGAAATAATTTACCGAAATAATTGGATGATCAGAAAAAAAACTCTCTCTAATCATTTTGGGGACAAATATCCCTGAATAACATTTGAGGGTCCAACGACCTCCAACAGAAATACGCAGTTGTAAGGTTATTTATCTGAAGAAAAAAATATATAGTTGCTCAAGTCGTGGTCATATTTTTGTTCTTGATAAACTACGTCGCTGTGAAATTATATCTTTTTCTGTCCTGTCGGTTCCAAAATTCCTCAACACCCCGTTCCATATATAAGTGCCACTACAAGAACAACGGAGTCCATAAAAACGTGGACATGTCATATAGCAGCTGACGTTGGTTCACTTACTACTGACATCGAAAACCTATTTCATGTCAAAAAATCTGCTTTAGTGAATTTATTAGGAACGGAATATTAATTATTTAAAAATATTCGTATTGTGTGTTATGGAAAACCTTGTCTTCAAACAGATAATTGTTTAAAATATGCACTTAAATGCTAAAACTGTGATTTTCTTTGGAACAAATTCACCAAGGAAACCTTTTCTCTACCATGTCTACGTCAACAGGTCTTCTTCATGAAGCGAGTAACAACGACGATTCTTTATACTGAAGCCATTTTAATTTCAGTTTTCAGCACAGTTGAGAGTGGAAGGGAAAAGGAGAATTAATCAAACTCCGTGTTCGTGTGTGTGTGTGTGTGTGTAAAGTGAGAATGGGAGGCACAGACGGAGGACGCTGGAAAATCTGGCCGATATGAAGACAGCGCTGCAGGTGGCAGATAAAGAGGAAAAGCAAACGGTAAGCAGTGGTTTCCCCCGTCGGCAAACACGGGACTGCCAAGCAGATTACTGTTCGTTTACACACTCTCTGCTCACCCAAGAGGGTTGCTCGCTGCTCGTCTCGTGCCGCAGATATAATGATGAGCGTGGAAAGGGGGGGGGGGGGAGCGGGGGGTTGCTGGTAGCTTGTAAGTCGCTCACGAGGCACTAACAATAGCCACAGCAATTGTAAAATTAATTTGTGTTACATTACACAAAGTCTGGGTTTCTACAATTCCAGAAACCTCCAAAGAAATTCCAGTAAATACTTCAAACATGTACTTCGGTTCATTGTTTGACGTAATTGAATTTACCCGGGGTCCAGCTGATTAATCTCAACGAGTGAGGAAAATACAAACTACATGGCCTTCACAGAAAAGAAAAAAATCATTGATTTGTAATGTTTCTAAAGAGCTGTAATGCATGTATAATTTAAATATGCAAATAGCATAAAAGTGCATTCATAATACGAGGAAAATCCCAAAAATAAAATCTCCTATATTTTTATACATGCAAACAACCCTTATTTATATAAACCCGAAAAAGTATTTAATTGTCTATTAATCTTTAGTCAAAAAGGGGCTTAACCTAAATCTAACTGTTCCTAGTTTCCTACATACTATCGACCGATTGTGCATTAATTGAACAGCTATAAAATATATTGAATTTTATTGAATAAATCCCAACAAACTTACCTTCGAATTTCTTCTTTTTTTTTTTAGGGCAACAGGCTACTGAGGTTGATCCACATTAGGCAACTCCCCTTTAATAGCATAGGAAGGGATTTGAAAAGGGGGATGCGGTAGGGGAGAGGAAGGTAGCCAAGGGTTAACTAGGGCCCCCGGGCTATATTTTAAGGATCCTACCTGGCATTCGCCTAAAGAAATGCAGGGAAAACCCTAGAAAAACCTGCATCAGGTAGGTCGGGCATTGGGTACTTGTCCCAAGCCCTTTCCTGGATGGCGCGAGAGGAGTTTGCTGTGGGGTCGCAGCATTCCCTTCTCCGTGCCTCGACCAGTTTAGGAGGCAGCTGGCCGACTATTCCAAAGGGAATAGCGAACAACTCTTACCGTATGCCCAAGGTCTGCAACCCCAGGAACATACACCTCTCAAAACAGGCCGAGGTGCCTCGGCTTGTGGGAACCTTAGTTCAAAAACGGAGAGGAAAAGGCGTACCCAAAGGTAGCCCCTTCGTATCTCTCCTAAAAGGTTCTGCCTGCGAGAGAAAGTTCCTCGCAGGTTACCTGCGAGAGAATCCTCAGTCTTTAGACATTAAGAAAGATTAAATTGATGAAATTCTTTGTTATATTCACAATGTAAACAAATAGTCGCCATATTGGAGTCAGTAATATGGGGTGAAAAATTAACTTAAATTTTCCTCCAGGATTGTAAAGTATATCGTATTATTTCTTTATTATTATCATTCGATGGATTATTACTGGATAAAGTTATACTATTTATTCAATTAAAATATTTCTGCTGTATGTCATTACGGAAAAAGGACGTATTTCCTTTGTTCGTCGCGTAGTAACGTCTCTGTCGCTTGATGTCAGGGTCTCTTGGCGCGCAGTAATTTAAGACAAAATCATCACGTTTTTCAATTATAATTCTTTCCACATTTATGCTAGGGTTTTCTCACCACCCCCCCCCCTCCCCACAGTACCGTTTTCTCGAGTTTTAAAGAATATGTGTACCAATTTTGGTTCCAATCTGTCCACGCGCTTAAATCTGTGTACAGATTAACGTAAATACACACATACAAATGTGTATCTTATTATATAGATAACGGTCACACAATTTTAATGGTTGAAGACTGCTACATTTTTCTACACTGCCGCCATTACGTTCGATACAATTTTATACACGCTGTGGCAGTTTTACAATAACGCCTATGTCATACCAGCTCCTTAATAACGGTGACAGACAAGTTCATTGATGATGCCCATAAAAATTAACCCAAACAATATCAGAGCCTGGGAGAAATTATTTATTTAGAAAAACTATTAACACTAAGTTAAATCGCCATTTTTTTTTATGGAGAGTGTTTAAAATTATGAGAGTTTAAAATTATTATTGGATAAGTTTTCTCAAGTTGCTCAATTTGCCAAATTTCAAGATATAAAAACAACTTAATATTTAGTTAACCTTAATTAACTTTATGTTATTTTACATTTTCCTTCTACTTGTATTGAACGTAAATTCACAAGGTTTTAGCTGATTAATAAGAGAAATCGAAACAAATTTGTGCGTCCATTTTCAATAAACGCGTAGAACAACGAAAAATATTTTCAAATACAAATGAAACTTGATTTCCTTCGGAATAATTATTCCAAGAATCCCATAACTTACATTACACTTCTTCCGGCCTTAATTGTTTATAAAATTGTTTTATAAAAAAAATTACATTTTATCAGAAAAAAACAACATTAAAGCATAAACTAAGTTTTATCCCTAATTTTTTTGAGAATTTTTAACCTGTTGTAATATTAAATTAAATGGTATAATTTAAATTTTTTAACCTAAAAAAACCAAGGATACAAAATTTTGATATAAATACAATTTATAATACAAATATGTAAATATTTTAAATTACATGAAATGTAGAGGAACTATATTTCTAAGTTACTGTTGAGATTATTTAAAATATCAATGGAAATAAACCTTGTAGTAGAATAAAAGGATTACAAAAACAATGAATCATTTAATTAATTTTTTTTAAATCTGAAGAGGTCAAAAAAATTCTTGAATAAACGAAGTGTCTGGTTTAATGTTTTCTCTATTATGTTATTTTAAATTTTTATTAAAAAAATATTACAGACTTTATAGACTTATTTTAAATTACATGAAATGTAGACGAACTATATTTCTAAGTTACTGTTGAGATTATTTAAAATATAAATGGAAATAAATCTTGTAGTAGAATAAATGGATTACAAAAACAATGAATCATTTAATTCAAATTTTTTAAAATCATCTAAAGGTCAAAAAAATTATTGAAGAAACGAAATGTCTGGTTTAATGTTTTTTCTATTATGTTAATTTAAATTTTTATTCAGACTTTATAGACTGATGTTATTTCACCAGATACAAAATTTTTTTTGGAGTTTATTATTAATGCAGTATTTTAACTATGTTTCTCTTCGTCGGAAACAATTACTGTATTTTAATTACTCTGCAACCCGAATTTCTCGAATAAATCGACCGAAAATGAAGTTGCTCAAAATCGGATAGCAAAAACTGTTTTGAAATTTACTATTTCTGTCGATCACGTCTAAATGGAATTTAACACTTCCATTATATATTTTTTATGTGTGTGTGTGGGTCTGTGCTTGTGCATCGTTGTGTATTTGTCACTGCAACTAAATTACTGAATGACATTTGGCTTGACAGGAATAAATATCCCATAGATGGAGAGAATTATGCGGGATGAAACTAGCGTGGCCTTTTGTAGCCGTATATTAATGTCAATTGGTGGTAGTTTCAGTGACGCAGCAGCTGTTTTTTAAACACAGAGAGGGGAAAATTTTTTTAAATGAAATTAAAACAAATGTTACTCATTACAATTACTATGGCTCTCATAAAAGTTGCGACTGTCAACTGTGGATATTGAGGTAATAAGAAAACCGTATCTTCAATAGTTATTTTGGTAAAAAAAATCTGACGTGAAGAAGCTTAGAAATATATATAAATCATAATAAAATTTTATTATATAATTATTTGACGAGAAAAATTAACTGACAATTTTTAATACTTTTACTGTTAATAAAAACTTTGAAAAACTTCATTACGTGATTGTAATTTGCTTATTTTATATATACATATATGAACTCCTAAACCATTCATCCGATTGGGATGAAACTTTGGTGAGTTGTTGTGCGCACCTCCCATGAAGGTTTCTGTCGGGTTTTGAAAACATTAGGAAACTCCCAAAGGGATGAACGGGGTTGAAATTTAAAAACATGCTAATACGTCAGATTTACGCGTCGATTAATTACTTTTCAGGGTCATGTGATTAATAGTTTACATCCGGATGTTTTTAGTGTATAATTGTAACCCCTTAAAGCACCAATAAGGGAGGGGGTGGAGGGGCGTTTATAAAAAATAACGTGAAGCAACCGAGAGTCAAATCCAGGATTACAGAAGTAAATGACTTTAATTCTAATGTCAGTTACGGTGTAGTTCAGCCCCTAGGTGTGGGGGTGGGGATGATGAAATAAAGAACTCAGACTGGGCTTATGGAAGTCACTGAGTTTAATTCTGTCATTTACCATTCTGGTTAAGATGTCAGCCCCTAAGAGTGGGGTTGGAAGGGAGTGAATCTAATTTCCATGAACAATATTAAGATCAATTTCTACCAAACTTTATACAAATGTTACTTACGATCCAGGAACTAACAATGAGGGGTTAAGACACACCTACCGTCTCGAGGGGGTAGAATTTAAAAACATTCCTAAACGTCTATCAATACCGTCGAAAAAATCGTTTCCGGAGTCGTTTAATTTGATAGCGTTATTCTATAACGTTGAAGTGTCTAATTTCAAATCCAAAAGGAAAGCGAAGGAAGAACCCTTACCGTACGAGTGGTGGTGGAAGGGATTTGCATAAAACAGAATACAAAAAATACCGATATTAGTGTCGATTCCGGAGGTATAGGAGTCGCTGATTTTAAAACTCGCATTATTTATAGTGGTTGATGACATTTTATGTTCTTCTTCGTGGAGGTGGACGCGATTGAGAGCAGTTTACAAGGAGTAGTTTTGACCGTGCGTATTTTTTTAATTTTCTTTAAGTACAAGGTATATTTTGATATCTGTGCAGTTATAATGGTTTATTAGTTTTACTTCTTTAATGTAATTAAAGTATTTTTCACTTTTAATTCGGCGTGAATTTTTAGACACTTTTATTTTATGTAGTATAATTCCCGAGTTGTTAAAGTACCAACAGTCGTCATCTTGGTTAAATGAAATGTTTACCAAGAATCAATTTTTTGACCGGTGCTAATTTAAATAAATACCCGGGAAACGCCGGGGCACTCAGCTAGTGTATAAATAAATATATTATTCTGTTTTAGGTAAAACTCGTAAAATTTATGTAATAAATATCTATAAATAATATAAGACGGAAGTTGGTGGTACATACTATTTCATCATGTTTTAAACTTTTCCTGTCTTTACAGTCATTTTTAAAATTGTTTTCCTTGTTTGGTAAAGTAGTTGTAAATCAGCAATCAGCACGTCCGTCCTTACCTCCCAAAAAAATTCTCTACTCACGCTTTAATCGAAGTAAGAGGGTGACGGCGACTATAGACAGGGTGGGAGGTTGCTTAAATAAATCAATCCCTTCAAGTGGAACTTTTTTAATTAAGTGGTCGTTTCTAAAATTCAGATATCAAAAGAAATGTAGATTAAACCAGTAAATAAACGCCGAAGCGGGAACGAAGTGCAAATGAGTACTCCCATCCATCTAGCCCGTCCTCACCAAGGAACATGGTGGTGTGGGGAAGGGTGGGGTAGATTCTTCAATTTGGAAAGAGTATGGGGGAGGAGAGGAAATGCGATCGAGATAGCAATCGTTCCGGGAGGCTGGACGGAAAGAAAGTTGGAGGGGAAAAAAAAAGAACTGAGGGGGTACAACTGTGGTGACGAGGTCTTAATATGCTTCCGCGACTCACCTCATCCCCCCCGCCTTTATAACACAATCTTTAAGTAAAAGAAAAAAAAACTAGAAGTAACCCGTTAGCCATTATCTGTTAAGACAGCCCCAGCTTTTCCAGATTCCTAATGAATGCTCTTCCCACCTAATAACAGATAAAACTCTGAAACTTCGTTAACTCTCAATTTGCTCGCAGGACTTAAGGAGAAATTTCCCTGTTACATCTTGTTCGGCGTAGTAATCAATTCAATTTTTTTTTCTTTTCGTCTTTCCACGTGC
This sequence comes from Zhengitettix transpicula, assembly GCA_037074705.1. Classification (NCBI taxonomy): domain Eukaryota; kingdom Metazoa; phylum Arthropoda; class Insecta; order Orthoptera; family Tetrigidae; genus Zhengitettix; species Zhengitettix transpicula. The sequence continues at coordinate 55,461,776 of CM073596.1, read as the reverse complement.
CTCCGAGAAAATGAATAATCGAAGCATAACAAACTTAACGGTATAACGGAGTTGCCAAATATTCTGGATATTAGGTACATAGAGGGCCGTAAGACTTGCAGATTTTCATTTGTTCTGTCACAAGATATTATTTAATGTTGGTATCTAAAATAATTCATGGACAACTGATCCATTAATAGGTAGAAGCATGATACGATAAAAATAATTTGAGTATAACGATGGTATAATAAGTAGAAAACTAATTTAGGTATTAAAAGAAGTCGGAATTGCCGACTTAATTTTCTACAAAGTGAAACTCTCGGACCTCCTAAATTAAATAAAAATCTAGGAGGGAAAAAACTCACAAGATAATTTACTGTGCGAACTGAACAATTTTTATAACCTGTAGTTCAATTCGAAACACATACTTAATTATTTTTAAAAAAATATATCGTAATATAATTGCAGTTGAGATGTTTTGAAACTAAAACCAAGCCGGTATTTTTGTGAATTGAGTCGGTACGTGGTAACAAAGCCGGGATTGAGAACTTAAGTGCTCGGACAGGCTGTGACTGCTTATTAAAATGAGGGAATTGCCTTTTAAAAAATTATGTATAACAATTTGAGAGAAACTATGGGGGGAAAAAAGCTTTACTAGGACCCTCGTGTGAGGCTACGGATTTGTGAATGTCCGAAAACGTGGGCGATAAAGTTTGAGTAAAGAACTTCATGAAAAATCCAGCAGAATATTTTTTATGATTTAAGAATTATTCGATGCTTATTTTAATTATTTTTTTGAAGATTTTACAATTTTATTAAAAATATAGAAGTTGATATAGAAATTGGAAACGAGTCAAGAAATTGATAGTCAGCGATACAAAGGCGAAAAGGCAAAAAAAAAACAAGTTCAATATAAACCCATAATTTAAAGCTGTGTCTTTTCTTCGGGCAAGGTAAATTTTTAAATACAGCAGTTTCTGACTATTGTGAAAATGAGATTTTAACAAGAAATTTATTACTTGTGTATTCATTGCTAGGGGAATATTACATTTTTATCATTTTTAAAGTGTTTCTTTCAAATATTTACCTGCTTTCTTCTAAAATGACAGAGCAAAATTACGATAAAATGCACGATATTATTATTTAAAGACTTCAGATACATTTAAAAAAAATGGCTGTTTTCGTAACTATTTTAATACATAATTTTATTAATAGAAGTAATCAATTTCCATGAATACATAAGTCGTAATAAGGTTTCTATCCTTCCTTATCTTTGAAATCTTTTTTTGGCGGAACAAAACCATTCTTTCGTGATTTATTATCTGTCCTGAGACCGGAACTGAATTAAATCCAATAACTTGATGGCTTTTGTAATGCACAAGAGACTGAATGCGGAATGCCTGTCTTTTCGTGACACTGATATTTTTATTTTTTTTAAAAAAAATAGAACCGTTGTTTATTAAATGTATAGCTCATAGCTTTACAAATCCGTCATACGTTATATGGAGAACAAGTTCTTTGTGCTTCTTAGAAAGTATAAAAATAATTTTTAATTGGAGTGTGTGAATCCCTGTTTCGTACATTTGTCTCCAAGGGGTTTGTAAAACATCAAAAAATTAACCGGAAGCAACCCCACAAATATAATCTGACGTTTCCAGTTTGGGTATTGAGTAATTATCTTCTAATAAATAAAGCAGAGTGTTTGTTTGTATATATATTTGTATGTTTCTCATACCAATCTACATCAGTCGAGAAAATTTCACCAAATTTCGTACACGGGTTTTTTTGCGACCAGGAAACAAACACTTTCGGCGTGAGACGCGTCTACTAACCCCCCCCCCCCCCAGAAGCGCGGTGGAAATATTTAAACATGCTAAAACAGTCGATATTTCAGTCAGATAAATATTTTTAATGGTCAAAGATATTAATAGTGTTTCTATCGATGTTATCTGACTGCAACATCATCGGAACGGAGTACCCTTGGGGTTGGGGGTGGACGCGTATTACAAGAAAATAACGCTAATACAATCAAGATTGGAGTCAAATCCAGTGCATGTAGCTGAGTTTAATTATGACATTCAATTCGCCATTTAACCCCCAGGGGCGGGGCTACACGGGGGTAGAATTTTTCTAACATGTTAAATGGTCGATATTTGCGTGGAATAAATAATTGTTGAGGTAAATAACGTTTATAAAGTATCTACCAATGGTTTTTGTAAAATTTCAACCCCTTTCGGCATGAGAGCTAAGCACTCAAAGGGGTGAGGGTGGAAATATTCAAACAATGTAACCGCCCGACAACAGATTTAATGATATGGGTCGAGTTGCGTTACAGAAAAATAACTTAAAAGATACTTAGATTGGAGTGAAATCCGGGGTTATGGATAAATGACATCTCGGGCAACGCCGGGCACCCAGCTAGTTGTAAATAAAGAGAACACACACACACACACACACGTCACAGATGAAAGTTCCGTTACTACGGCAACGAAAATATAAATAGTAATAGTAGTAGTAGTAGTAGCAGTATCTGTGACTTCGTCGCCTTCTGTACATGATTAGAGAACAAATAAAATTCTTCATATTAGTAGCACTTCGTTTAATATTAAAACGTGCACTAAATTAGAAGTTTAAAATAATTTTGAAAGTTGAATGTTACGTTCATTAAAATAGGCCATCTTAAAATAACGAATTAAAGTAGACGTGTCTTTTAGGCAAGGAGCGCTATTTGGATGTTTATTCACAGAAAATAATAAAGCTACATTCAAAATTTATCTGAGGAAATTGTTTGCAAAGTGATAATATCTAAGAAGTTTTCTTTTAATTTTTGTACCTTTTCTGGAAGCACAATTATAGCTATGAGAACAACCAACCCCTTCCCCCCCTCGCTCCGCCACCTCGCTTCCTCCCTTCTATCCTTTGCAACCTTCTCGTCGTTTTACTACCACCTTGCACCAAAGGTTCTCGCCTCTCGAAATTCTTCTCATGTTAATTTCGCTAATCTGATTAAAACTTCAAAGACATTTTACGGGACCGCCTTTGTCGACGCGCTACTTTGTCTTTCGCAAGGATCGTCTGGTACCTGCAAATTCGGCGTTGTTTCGCGCCGACAGCACAGGTCACTTTCTCTTTGACTACGAGTTTAATATTCCCCTCTAATACGGGACAGTTTGTAAATTGGTTTTGCAGTTTTTAGAAACGACCACTCAATGTTACGTAGAATTCCCAACTGAAGAGTATCGAGGTCGTGGAAGGATATTAACATTCCTTCTGCCTCCATTACTCGATGTTTGCAACTCTAACAACTTCTCAAATGAACGGAAGAGAATATAACGTGTTTATCAATCATATATAAAGAGTTTTAAAACATCGATTGAATTAGATTGGTTTTACTAGTAGTTAAAAAATTATAGGAAGGAATAAGCGAACCGGAGTAGCCACTCACGAAATCTCAGTATGAGATTTTATTTTAAAAAAAATGAACTGCCCCTATATAATGAAATATTTAAATTACATTGACTCTCACCTGACCAGTCTTTTACAGATTCAAAACTTTAATCGTATTTTGTAAATATTATTATTTTTTAAGTCACTGTGCTTCGCTACATTATTCAATAAAATAGCTAACGTATTTACTGTAGTTATTTACTACAATTCAGTAAAAACAAACGTGAAAAATATTCTGTCATGTATTAATTGTTGAACAAGAGTCACAGTTAATTCACACACAAAAAAAATAGAATACACGTTTCGACCTTCATTTTTGCACTTTTCAGCAACAAAAATAGCCCTAAATGAAAATAAATACTGACCAAAAAGAAGACAAAAAATCCAAAGATATCACAAAATAAGATCGTAATCATTATCAAGATGCACAGCATCCCCGTCAGTAAGTTTCCTATTGGCAAAATTTTAAATCTTGATTTTTTTTAAGAACGTTTGGTCTGTCCAGTATAACAACCCTTTTTATATCCAATTTCAATAAAATTCAAGACTATGTACCTTCAACTTATTTGCTGTGCTACGATATCTAAAATATGACACATTGAAGTCTATTTTTCTCGTTATCGGTGCATTTACTCAATCATAGTTTAAGGATAATTTCGGAGTATTTTTTAGCTTATAATGAGTTGTCTTGTGCGTCAAAATATTCCTTTCTTCTGTCGACCCCGTTTCACTCCTTCGCGATATTATAAAAATTATTTATTATTATTACGCAGTAGTAGGAACCAATATTCCACATTTCTGTCTCGAACACATTTATATGTATATAATATTATATATATATATATATATTGTAGTAATTGGTAATTAAGACATTGTTCTAATTGGAAAGTTGGATTGTAGAGGATTCATTATTAGTGGATATAGAGCGGACGCCGCAAAAATCTGCCAAGGCAAAGAAAACATTGTTGAGGTTCTACGCACTCAAAATCTACGAGACGAAGAGTACAGTCGGGCCGTAGGCAGCGAGGAGAAAAGACCAAAATTCCAAGTCATAAAAATTTGAACGAAAAGAACTCATTGAAAGTTTTACAGTCGGCAGTCAGAACGAAAGATTGTGGCCCAGTCACAAACATGCTTTCAATTATTAAAAAGTAAAGCAATATTCAGACAAACCAATGAAGTCCATTGTCAACTAAAGCCACGAGATCTACAAAGGCAGGTTGCAGTAAAGCATCGAGAACCAACCAATTTGTGGTAAACCAACTAACAAACAACGCCAATTAGAGTCTGTGAGAACTTAGAATCAGTGATGTCCCCAAAATTGTGCACGAAAAACTAAAAATGAGACCTGGGCGGCCGTAAGTAGAGAAAACTTTAAAATAATTTGTAAACCGTGTTTAAAGGATAAAAGTCAGATCGTTCTTTAATTTTAATTATTGAATTATCGATAAAATGAGATCGTTAACTCTTGATAAAATTGAAATTGTTAAATTCAATCTTTAGTATTATTTCTTCCGCAACAAATTTCGTCTATGTTCAGACGCTTTGATTTCCATAAAAGGTAAATGTAATTTTGATTATTTAAGTTCTGCCATTTATCAAACCCAGATCAAAACCCTGAGATCCCAAGTATTTTGTGTATTATATAATTGTTTTTAAATTTGGCACAATAAATTTGGTTTGTTCTTTAAAGTTATTAGTGTATTTCATTTAAGCCACATTCATAATATTATAATATATTTAATTATTACAATATATATATATATATATATATATAAATTTAAGTTTTATGACTCGTGTAAAATTAAATACGAGATATATCTTAGGGTTGCCAGTAAAGTTGGTATGTATTGTTATGTGGAATGGATAAGAAGAAGAAATATTTTTATCTGAATTTTAAATACGACATCGTATATAATATTAGTTTAAATGTATTTAGAGGACTCTGGTTTGACTAAACTACTGAATTTTATGTTGTCTTTGAAAAGCTTTTTCCCCCACTTGCTCAATGCGACTTTTTTCCGCCCCCCGTTCTCCTTTTGCAGCAGGAGCCCTTGAGTCCCCAGGAAACGGTGCCAAGGAGTTTGCCCTCATAAAAGAGGCGGAGGAGGGAGGTTAGGAGCCAGGGAGATTTATTCCGTGGGAGATAACACACAAGAGCGGAGCCCAGCCGGCTGGCTGCAGATCAATTCGTGTCTCTGAGAACTCAGATTGTTCTATCGAGATTGCTCGCTCGTTCCCCACCTAGGTTCCACCTCACCGAGTCTAAATTGCGCCCTGACACTTGCTGCTCCTGCAGCCATTTAATACGTGACTGACCCACACATAATTGCTATACCTTTCACAGCATTGTGAAAGGAAAGCTCTCTCCACTTCCTTGCCACACATTTTCCTTTACAAGCATTTCAAATTAAAGAAAAGAAAATTAATTTAAATAAAATCATTTTTTTTGCCAGGACTGTGGTATAATAAAGGCTAATATTTGAGATAATTAAGGGAAACGAATAAAATATACACTTTTTGACCATTCACAAGTAGAATTGTTAAATAACATTTTTTTGCGGAAACGTATACATTAGGGGGTGAACTTTATTACGAATTAGCTGCGGTGCCCGACGTTGTCCGAGATGTCATTTATCCATGACCCCCGATTTGACTCAAATCTAGGTATCTTATAGGTTAGTTTTATGTAACGCAACTCGACCCCTTTCATTAAATGTGTTGTCGGCCGGTTACATTGTTTGAATATTTCCACCCCCACCCCTATGTGTGCTTAGCTCTCATGCCGAAAGGGGTTGAAATTTTACAAAAACCATTGGTAGATATTTTATAAACGTCATTGACCTCAACAATTATTTATTCCACACAAATATCGACCATTTAACCTGTTAGAAAAATTCTACCCCCGTGTAGCCCCGCCCCTGAATATTATATGGCGAATTGAATGTCATCATTAAACTCATCTACATGCATAAAACTGGATTTGACTCCAATCTTGATTGTATTACCGTTATTTTCTTGTAATACGCGTCCACCCCCAACTCTAAGGGTCCTCCGTTCCGATGATGTTATAGTCAGATAACATCGGTAGAAACACACTATGAATATCTTTGACCCCTAAAAATATTTATCTGACTGAAATATCGACTGTTTAAGCATGTTTAAATATTTACACCCCCGCTTCTTAGCGTGGTAGACGCGTCTCACCCCGACAGTGTTTGTTTCCTGGTCGCAAAAAAAACCGAGTACGAAATTTGGTGAAATTTGCTCCAGTGGTGTAGATTTTTATAAGGAACATACAAACAAACACTCTGCTTTATTTATCAGAAGAAGATTAGCAGGTGTGACGTCATTGAATGACGTCACCAGCGGGCCCAATGATGATCACGCATTTTGGAAGAGTAGCGCTTTCCAGGGATTGTCAGAATTATTTATATTGACTTAAAACGAGAAATAATTGCTGTAATCTGAAATTCAGAGTCGGTGACGGATGTTTCTGACATAGAAAATATTTTCGGCCGAATTAAGTAAACAAAATGAAGGTTGTGACTGTTTATTTTTTAAAAAATCAGTTTAAAATAACAACAACGTTTCGTTACATGTTCGAACCTTCTTCAGGTTGTGATTTATCGAAAGAATTACATAATTTAAAAATAATTATCACAAATATTAGGATTTTAGAATAATACGTACATTTTATCGAACCTATCATTATACAGATTTTTTCTTGTATTCCATTTTGTGAGTAAAAAAATTGGAAAGTTAGAAAGTTAGCAGAAGAAAAAAACAACAGGAAACCAAATCAGTTTTTTTTTCGAGAAGGTGACAGTGACAAATAAATTAATCGTCCTGAAGGAGAGAAGAGGAAGAGAGATTTACTCCATCGTTTTGAACAGTAAAGAAACTCTAATCGTCATCACGGGGAGATTTATCTGACTGTTACATTTATTTAAGGAATGACATCTGTTGATAAGATCTTGAACTAAGGCGTAATGTTTGATTATTTATGTAAATATACAAAATCTGAATTTGTATAAATACTTCATACTTATATATATTATTTTATTTAATAAACATTTATGTAACAACTTATGATAATTTCTTATTCTCAAATGATTATTAAAAGTAAGCATTTATTCGTTTTAAAAGAGCATAAGGGTGGGGATAAGGAAAAATTGGGCCTTTATCCATTCAGTCTTCACGTGGTCCTCGAGGAAATATGCTGTGATTTTAGTGTTTTGTGCTTAAGAAATATTGTTTTTTTTCCTTCAGTGAGTGCATTAAAGTTGTAGAACTTATACAATTAGTGGGATATAAAAATTAGCTAGTTGATAAAATGTAGTCATGGAAATTGATTCCAGGAGAACAAAATTATAAGTGCTCGAAATGTGTTGAAAGTTTCAAAGTTCGAAAGAATGAGAAATATATTAATGGGTGAATGGATGTGGTTTTGTGGAAATAAAGTATTACAAAAGAGAAACCCGTGTGAAAATAAAGTGGATGTTAGAAAAGGGACCATTTTTGAAAGATCACAATTGACTATGTTCGTAAATCTGTCGGTGGATGACGTGCCGCTGACAGCGAACCGAATCAAATCGGCGTGAATTATTCTACTTGCGTAGATTGTTCGTTCTTTTTCAGGGAGGTCGTAGCGTGTCACTTGTTAATTACCGTAGTACAGAAACTTTTTCAACATAATACTGACAATACTACGCTTCATAAGGTAAGTGACGTCACCAGTTCTATTTCCAGGATTAGTGTCTTAAGGGGGATTATGCTGAAGTTGGCAGCCCATCATTGGGGGGAACGCGTAGAGGTTGGCACCATAGTCTGTCTGTGACGTCACTATGACGTCACACCTGCTCTCTCGTTGATGAATTTTAGTATTAATTAAATTCACATATCTTACAAATTACTCGTCTTCATACAATTTTTTATTTGCCGGTCTTAAAACTGCCATCTTTGGCAGAAAAAAATTTCCCCCCTCCCCCCCATTTACATACCCTAGATTCCTCCCCACATAAAACACAGGAGACTGAAGTATCATAAAATCAGAGAAATATACTTTGTTTGTGGGTTTATTTAACAGGGGGAAAAAATAAACCTCATTTACCAGAAACGGAAATAAATTTTTTATAGTTTTTTGTGACATCATAATTAAATTTTTTTTAAAAAAATAGAATTAAACGCTATTTAACCAACAATGTAAGTCCAACGTTTTTATTGAGTATTTATTTATTATAAAAAATATAAAATGAAGCTTCATTTGCCTAGAAGGGAAAAAACTAATTGTCTGTAATTTTTTATCAGGTCATTATTTAACTTCATAAATAAAATTAAACGTCCATTTACTAACAAAGGAAATAAATATGTTTGCGTATAGTCTTGAAACGTGATTTTTACTAGGCAGTGACGTCATTCGTAGACTGACGTTACGTGGCAACAAAAAATTATCCGTTGCTGCCACATCTATTTCGAGCAGGCAGTAGTTTTACTATTAATATATTCGTTTGTTTGCATACATTGTGTATATTTTCGAAATTGATTAAGTACGGACTCAATTTAGAGAAATGAGGCAGTTTGACTCGACAGTGGGCTAAGACAAGGCGTTAATATTAACAACTTCCACTCACTTGTCACAACTCGTCCAATTCGGCGTCGCGACGCGTGGGGTGACTCAGACGCGCATTCTCTTGTCCTCGAGGGTGCTCTTGATGGTGATGGGACGACGCGTGGTTCCTCGGGCCGCGCGCTTCAAGCAACTAAGTACCAATATGGCTTGAAAGGGGAAGGGGTCTGTGGTTGCCACTCTAACGAAACAGAAAATTTGTATACAACACGTCCTAAAGCATCAAGACAGTCTTACAAAACAAGAACAACGCCTGATAATACAAGCATGAAACCATTTCAATTTTCACAGTATTATTATAATACTAACCCAGACTAAATTAACAAAAAAAAATCATTTTCGTCGGTTTTATTAATAATTTAAATTAAAGAAATTAACGACCTATTCAGAATATATTTTATTTAATACTCTACCGACCTTTATTTTATTACGGTAACAATTTTGTGTCACACAATATTTAAAATAAAAAATTGACAATATATATTCCTTTTTAGTCTCCTAATATTTAAAATCAAATCATAAATTTACAACATTATTGCAAGTTAATAATAATAAATGTTACCAATAATAAAATAAATATGAACCAAGAATTTTATTGGAATAATGTGGAAGTTTTAGACATTACGCAATATATATTAAACTGTAATATATATATACTGCTGTATTTTAAACCAACTTTTAACACACTAAATTCCCATAATGACACCTTAAAATTAAGTAATATTTATACTACAATTCATTGTTAATTTTTTTTTGTAATTCAGAAAAATATTTATTAAAATTTTTTGTAACTATTTATAATTTAAATTTTTTAAAATAATTTACGTTTATATCTACTTTATGGTTGGTAACGTTTATTAATAAATTTACAAGAATGTTGAATATTTATGATTTTATTTCTACACTGTAAATTTATAGTGATTTAAACACGTAAAAGTACTGAAACTTTGTTAAAGTGATAAATGAAATATTTTAAAGTGTCTTAATAGGTCCTTAATTTCTTTAATTTACAAAATAATTAAAATAAAAAATAATAATAAAATTATACACTGAAAAAATTAATTTATGTTTATACAAAAGCTATTTATTGTTTTTTTTTTGGGGGGGGGGCAACAGGCTACATGAGGGTAATCCACTTTGGGCAACTCCCCTTTAATAGCATAGGAAGGGATTTGAAACGGGGGATGCGGAAGGGTAGAGGAAGGTAGCCAAGGGTTGACTAGCGCCCCCTGGCTATATGTTAAGGATTCTCCCCGGCATACACCTTAAGAAATGCAGGGAAAACCCTAGAAAAATCTGCATCAGGTAGGTCGGCCATTAGGTACTTGTCCCACTCCCTTCCGATAGCGGGAGAGGAGTTTGCTCTGGGGACGCAGCATTCCCTTCTCCGTGCCTCGACCAGTTTAGGAGGCAGCTGGCCGACTATTCCAATGGGAATAGCGGACAACTCTTACCGTATGCCCAAGGTCTGTGACCCCGGAATATACACCTTTCAGAACAGGCCGAGGTGCCTCGGCTTGTGGGAACCTTAGTTCAAAAACATAGAGGAAAAGGCATACCCAAAGGTAGCCCCTTCGTATCTCTCCTAAAAGGTTCCGCCTGCGAGAGAACATCCCTCGCATGTATTGCCTGCGAGAGAATAGCCCTCGTAGCATGCTAAGTATTGTTGTGTATCGGTCTCTTGAATAATTTTAGGGATCATAACTCCACTACCAGTGTCAAGTTAACGCAGAATTTCCTACAGAATATTTATCTAAAATCCCTTTTTTTTAAAAAAAAAGTTACGTGTAATATCTGAATATTATGATTCCATCTATTAAAAAAAAAGTTTCGAGATAAAGAATTTTCTGTATTTCTTGAAGTGTAAGCGCCTAAAACGATAAGAGAAAACAAATCATTTTTCACTCTGACGAAAATTTTTCATTTCAATTTGTTTCATAATTAAGAGCCGAATATTTCAACTTTGTAACGCATCAAGCTGTTTTTCTCGCCCTTTCCAATTTACGACCATAAATCATTCAACGTGTCTGTCCATGATAAATTTATTATAACTTTTCTCTCTTCACTTTCCTCATCCAAAATAAAAATAAAAAAAAATTCGTCTCGTCACCCATCCATCCTTCAACAAATAGAGAGATACCTGCCACGGATTTTTTTTTGTTCATTTACAGATGAAATATGAGCCCACGAGATCTGATTTGTTTATTAGTAATTAGTGCTCAACTTAATAGATATAAATGACATTGATTAATTGCTTCGTCCTGAAACACTTTCACGAAATTTAATGTATAATTGGAAAGGTGGCGGGTGGCCTGAAGGGGAAGGGGGTGGGGGTGAGGGTGGAATTATTTATTTTCGACCTCGCTTAATTTTTAGATCCATCACCGCCGGGGACACCTGGATTTATAAAATATTACACTTTATATCAATTTAACGTAATTTCAGACCTCGGGTTGATGAAGAGAACTGGTAATTACAATTTAGACACCAGGAATTTCTATGCAAATCCAATTCCGATTTGCTTTCGATTCCGTAATTTTTTTTAAATCTTTTTAAATGAGCATTAAATAGATTTACTTTTTTAAAACGGAAACTACAGCTCCATTATTATTAAAAAAAGAAACATTAACGATATTTTAATTTAAACTTATTTCATTATGTAACATAGATTGTAATTATTACCCTAAAAACGAGTTGTAAGTTTCATCCTCAGAGGATGTATAAAAATTGGGTTAATTTCGGTTAATACCAAAGAATTATTTAAGTGAAAAGTCTTATGTCGTGTAAGGATAAGTTGACTCGTTAATAAATGGAAAATATGTAACAAGTTAATACGTCATAAGTTAGCTATTATAAACCAACTAGATTAACGGTAAAAAATTAATTTAGTTGATAAAATTGAATGTAAGGTTACTTACGAAACAAAACCTACTTTAAATCCTGCCAGATCAGTCCCTTTCAAGAGTAAAGGAAGGGCACAACGAGGATGCAGTCTGCTTCTTAAAAATAACATTGTTCGAAGCATCAAGTCGGGAATGCTGCGTCCCCACTGAAAACCCCCCAGTCTTCTGTTATTGGAACGACGTGGGACAAGCACCGAGAGCACGACATACCGAATTCAGGTGTCTAGCGATCTGAACAGCATTACATTTCGGAAAAATGGCGTTTAGGATCCTTAAACTACATACAAGGGGCCTCTAGTTTAACCCTGTACCACTTTCCAGCAACTTATAAGAATAAATAGCGTAATACAATCTCGGGCCGAAGTTATGGAGAAGACGCCTCAGTCACGTTGGGTGACGTCATCACACATACATACATCGACGCTCACCTATACAAAGTGATGTATTATATGTGTATGAATTCTTCCCTGTGTCCTCTGTCCTGTTACAGGAAGTTCATCCAGATCAATTAATGATCAAAGAGAACCTCTGACCTCTTCTGGCAAGTTCCTGTCTAAATCGTATACATTTCTATATTCTAATCGGAAGATTAATTGAATATCTTAGGCGAAAAGTAACGTATTATTATTCAGGAAAGAATTGCATGTTCCACGTACGACATGAGTGTTAATAACCTCTATAATTGTGGAGAGAAACGTTAAGGATGTGGCCATGATTTGTTTCTCTCAAGCAGCTTTCTCCGTGACAGTAATGACGTCGCCTGAGAGTACCCTGTAGGACACTCATGAAGTAGATTTCTCCTTGCCGAAGGACGAAGCGAATTTGGTGGGGAGCGCATCGATAAACAATGAAGGAACGCCTGAGGCTTGGAAAATGGGGTTGAACCAAGGAGAAAGGCACTGGTGGCCCATAAACCTCCCCCTGCCGAATGAAACGGAATACGGGATGAGACGCGTACGGGGGAGGCATTCTTCTGTACCCCTCCTAGACCCACCCACCCCATGTACCCTGGGGAGGGAGAAAAAAAAACAGTAGCGGGAGTAACGGGAGGCGTCGGAAGCCGATACAACACGGAAAGTAACTCAATAGGCAAACAAAGTGTCGGCCGCGGCACTCGTGCGCTCAGAATTGGATGTCGTTTGTCACCGGGCGTCAGTCAAGCAGGCTTGAGCTGGGATGGTCCCCTGCGGAACACACAACCAGGCATCTATCTGCATGGCGTGACGTCAACGACCTAAAAAAAAAGGGGGAGAGACTGAAAAACAGAGCGACGACGTCGCATTTGTGCTCGATTTGAGTCTCAAAGGACTTGCTGGTGACCCCGAAATAGATCGGTCCATCGGTGGTGGCCTGATGACTCCACTCAGCAAACATTTGATCTTCATTAAGGGCCTTCAGTATCCAAATACATCAGCATTATTATCAATCCATAGTCCTTATAGAGAAGGTTCAACAATGTGGAACAAACTAATCAAGAGAAAATTTATAAACACGAGACTGGAAGAATGGTATTTGTGGTAGGGGAAATAAATCTGCGTTAATTTCTTGAATATAACTCAATCTTCTATTTTAATAAAAATAAACAAGAAAAAATAAAAATTAATTAATAAAAATATAAATACACAATGTGTCGTCCATAATTTAGGACTTCATCAGGTGAACATTGGAGTTTAAGTATTATAAAAAATTAAATCAGGTGGTGCAACCCCAGAATGCCTTTGAAACTAGGTTCAAAATTAACTTAAAGCTATATATGTCAATATTCGGCGCATATACTTGAAGAAATTAGCAATTTATAGAAATTATCGTCAATACTCCAACTCCAAGTCTGAATTTAAGGACGAAGCGTTGTGTATTTATATTTTCATCAATTACTTTGGTTTTTTTCTGACTCACAGCCCATTTATATATTGTAAAATTAAAATGTCGCATAATTAGAATTATTCTGCTCGCCTCAATAAACAGCGTGTGAGATCTGTTCTCTCGCAGGCAGAACTTTTTAGGAGACACGGACAGGGGCTACCTTTCCACTTTTGCACTAAGGTTCCCACAATCCGAGGCACCGCGACCTTGTTTTGAAATGTTTATGTTCCATGGTCGTAGACCTTGGGCATACGGTAAGAGTTGTTCGCTATTCCCATTGGAACAGTCGGCCAGTTGCCTTCCAAACTGATCGGGAGCACGGAGAAGGAAACGCTGCGTCCCCCGTCCTCGGGAAGGGCGCGTGACAGGTACCTAATGCCCGACCTTCCTGATGCAGCTTTTTCTAGGGTTTTCCCTGCATCACATTTAGGCGAATGCCGGGTAGGATCCATAAACTGTATCCTGGGGGACCTTAGTTAACCCTCGGTTACCTTCCTCTTCCCCTTTTCCATGCTATTAAAGGGGAGTTGCTACCATGTGGCTTGTTACCCTAAAAAAAAAATTAAAAATATAGAAATTTTATTTTATTTTTATAATAACTGTGTGACACATATACTGAAGAATAAGCTCATATCTTATGTTACTAGGTTTGCACTACAATTGCGCTTTAACCTATAACCTATAACGGATTTACAATATCATTTTAATGCTTCGGAAAATACAGAAAAAACATGTTTGATATTTTCCTGTACCCTGTAAACCTAGATGAGATAGTGATTACGTAATGTTATCCTAAATTTATCCCCCTTCATCCAATATCGCGTTACCATCCAATCTCGCATATTAATTTCTTCCGTCATCGTGCATTTTTATTTTTCGGGTAACCACACCCGCCCATTTGTCAAATACACACCGAATCAAGCAAGCGCCCCTTCCGCCTCCACACCCCCGCATCACGCCTAGTGTGCAGATTGAGATTAAGTTTCGATAGTGAAGCGGTTATCACGTTCACGTCAGCAAATATCGCTAAAGCGATTAAATCACACACGGTACGCGACGGTAAATGTTTATACGTATGACGTCATTGTCAAGGGTGCTTCCGAGTGTTAAATTATATATTATAAATATTACAATTTCCCATTCTTAGTTCACTTACGCACCTTCTTAATTTATTATTAATACAATAATTATTAAAGATAAAGTGTGACGACTTTTTTCCGCTTCAGTTAAACCGCACTCGAATTGGAGACGATTTGACCTTGAGACTTTTCCTTGTGCCGTTGAATCAAATACCAGCGACGCTGTCGCACCTTTTTACCCACTACACTGCAGTAAGTTTTTTTATATATATAATTCATTATTTCCGATGTGGCAACGTTTCTTTATTTCTCTGCTCTCATATGTTGACTGCTAGAGCAGCTAAAGGAAACATAATTCTAAGTATTTACCGGTGGAAAGTACTGCAGGACAATTGATCGTCTTTTTAACCTGATGTAGTTGAAGCACGATGGATTTCTAAACATGCCGGTTTGCTAACACAGCAATACAGCAATACAGCTGTCGACGTACTGTCTCAAACAAATAAACCGGACGCGTCTACAAAGCTGCCCGCCAACAATGACCAATCTCACTGCCACACAATCGGGTGACAATGCTCAGTAATCGTGTTACAATATTGTAGAAGTGCCTATTCTACTTCAGATATTCCCGCCGCAATTTACGCAAAATTAAAAATTATTGCTTTACTTTATAAATTTTAGTAAAAGCTTGAAACTCTTATTATTCACTCAGGCATGAAGATATTTTTTTTATCTCTCGTAATCGAATTGGTCTCCAAAGATAATAAATATAGCCCGGGGGCCCTACCAAATGCCCGACCTACCCGATGCAGGTTTTTCTAGGGTTTTCCCTGCATTTCTTTAAGCGAATGCCGAGTAGGATCCTTAAACCATAGCCCGGGGGCCCTAGTTAACCCTTGGCTACCATCCACTACCCTTCCGCATCCCGCCTTTCAAATCCCTTCCTATGCTATTAAAGGGGAGTTGCCCATAGTGGATTACCCTCAAGTAGCCTGTTGCCCTAAAAAAAAAAAAAAAACTAGTTAACCCTACAAGGAAGCCTGCGAGAAGATTTCTCGCAGGTGAACCTTTCCAGAGAGCTCTGGCGGGGGCTACCTTTGGTGATGCTCTCACATCTCTCTAGTTTTTTTGAACTAAGGTTCCCACATGCCAAGGCACCTCGGTCTGTTTTGAGAGGTGTATGTTCCGGGGTCGCAGACCTTGGGCATACGGCAAGAGTTGTCCGCTATTCCTATTGGAATAGTCGGCCAGCTGCCTCCTAAACAGGCCAAGGCATGGCGAGGGGTAAGCTGCGTCCCCACAGCAAACTCCTCTCCCGCTATCGGAAGGGCGTGGGACAAGTACCCAATGCCCGACCTACCCGATGCAGGTTTTTCTAAGGTTTTCCCTGCATTCCTTTAGGCGAATGCCGGATAGGATCCTTAAAATATAGCCCGGGGGCCCTAGTTAACCCTTGGCTACTTTCCTCTACCCTTCCGCATCCCCCCTTTCAAATCCCTTCCTATGCTATTAAAGGGGAGTTTCCCTAAGTGTAGCCTATTGCCCTATTGCCCTATTGCCCTAAAAAAACTAGTTAACCCTTGGCTACCTTCCTCTACCCTTCCGAATCCCCCCTTTCAAATCCTTTCCTATGCTATTAAAGGGGAGTTGCCACCATGTGGATTACCCTCATGTAGCCTGTTGCCCTAAAAAAAATAGTTGCTGTAACCTTTTAGGAGAGATACGAAGGGGCTACCTTTGGGTATGCCTTTACCTCTCCGTTTTTCAACTAAGGTTCCCACAAGCCAAGGCACCTCGGCCTGTTTTGAGAGGTGTATGTTCCGAGGTCGCATACCTTGGGCATACGGTAAGAGTTGTTCGCTATTCCCATTGGAATAGGCTCTTAAACTTGTCGAGGCACGGAGAAGGGAATGCTGCGTCCCCACAGCAAACTCCTCTCCCGCTATCGAATGGGCGTGGGACAAGTACCCAATGCCCGACCTACCTGATGCAGGTTTACCTAGGGTTTTTCCTGCATTTCTTTAGGCGAATGCCGGGTAGGATCCTTAAACCATAGCCCGGTGGCCCTAGTAACCCTTGACTACCTTCCACTACCCTTCCGCAACCCCCCTTTCAAATCCCTTCCTATGCTATTAAAGGGGAGTTGCCCAATGTGGATTACCCTCATGTAGCCTGTTGCCCTAAAAAAAATAAAAATTGTTGCTGAGCAACCAACCTTACTCTTCTCTTGTAATACAGGAATGGAGTAAAAGATGCGTGGTAAATACGGCTTTCAGCTAGGTGCATACAATAAAAATATTCATTTGAAGTCTATTAAAATGAGTTCTAATTTATTTCTGATCGACATTAGACACATTATTCACGGTCGGTGCGATATCAGACCGTAAGTTCTCCTTCTTAAGGTATAATCCCCCGCAATAGAAATATTTCTCGCGATCATATTCAACCATATCAGAATCCGTTCCCATGGTAACGATGGGAATTTTTTTATTCGTTATCGTGAAACCGCCGTCGCCGCGATGGTAAAGAAGGCAGACGGAGGCAAGCGTATCACCGTAGTCTTGTCTGTTACGCCGCTTACGAGGAAATATGAAAGTAATAACGAAACAATATTACAACACGACGTCGGAAGCAGCGCTACCGGGTTCCGCAGAAGAGGATGTTATTGGTGGTAGTGGTTTTTATCCACGTCCGTCGCCAATAAACGTTGCCTTGGTTTCTTTTTTTTTGTCGTGGATAAATGCGATTTGTAGCCGCAGAGCGTCGCTTCCCATGCTAATTCGATGTTTATTACGAAAGCGACGCTCGCGAGACGCGACGCCACTTCAACGAGAACGTCTCCAGGAGCTACCGAAAAAAATTTTTTTATATAGAATGAAAAAATAATTTCTGTTATATGTAGCGGGCTCGTTTCGTAATAATACCGTGAAGGTTTCGCAATATCTTTTGTGGTGGGGGGCCTACAAAAATATAAATCTAGGATAACTGCAGGGGCGAGGCTTTGCTCTTTCATAATAATAATAATAAAAGGAGACTAAGAGGTTCAGCAGTCCGATTATACACCATTTAATTGTGTTTGGGCTACATAACGTCCAGAATATCCCTAAATAGTGCGTTCATGGTCACGAGATCCGGTCCTGTTGGTTTTTCTGTCATTTGAACTTAGGAATCAAAGTCAAAATATCGATCTCACAACTGCGATTAAATTGCTTGTTCGATAACGTGCTTCTTGCTCGATCTTCCCACGAAGACTGCTTTATGAATTAAATTTAATAGACATCAGTTGATTACGTAAAACAAAGACCATGAAAAAAATATCTCCGCCAAAGACGCAATATATATAATGCTATATTATCTACGGGGGAAAAAAATTACGTTAATTAACAAAACATTAAATAAACGACGTGTAGACAAGGCCATCAGATTATCTCATCCTAAGTATCATAAAGATGATTTAGATAAAATTGTCAAAAATCTATCAATTAATTCTTACCCCCCCCCACATATTTAATTCAAAAATACATCAGAATCAGATTAGTATTACGAACAAAATTAATAATGTTTCCGTTATAAATTTCAGTAACAAAAAAAAATATATTCATTACTTCACCTTTTTTGGTCTAATATTCAACATAAAATTATAGATATATTTGATCACTCAGCCGTTGGTGTCGTTTTTACATCAATGAAAAATCTAATTTTAGTTAATGATATTAAAGACCAAAATTAATATTCTAAATAAATGTAATACAGTTGGCAAAATTAATTGTACTAATGGAAATGCCTGCTATGTAGGTCAAACAAAGAGAACGAAAAAAAAACACGTGTTAATGAACACTAAAAAGGATTTTAAATGAAATATTCAAAATGGCTCAGTTGTATCCAAACTCTTGTATCTCCATAATCAGTTATTTGATTGACAGCTTTAGATGGAGAATTATGATATTTTCCTAGATTGATGAGTGAGAAGTTACAGAACAATTCCACACTCCAACAACAAGTTGTTACAGATTGTTACAGAAAACATACGACGCTCGTTAGAGATGTGTTTTAGCGATACAGGAGGGAAAAAAAATTTAGCCCGGAAGCGAAAAATTCTGTTTCAGTATTTCCCGTACAACCTGAAGCACTTGGAAATAAATTAATTTTTCGGAACCTCCCCCCCCCCCCCCATCTCGGTAAAATGTTGTATTGCGGGCAGACTCGGGGCAGAGAGAGAGAAAGTGAGAGAGAGAGAAATGGAATTTGCTTGCCAGCTTAACTCCCCACGAGTGTCGTTAATCATGCAGGTCGGCAAAATTACCCTTCAAAGTGCTGCTGTGTTGAAATGAACTTTGATCTCGTGTCGGTTTTACGTACCCAAATAACTGATTATCCGAACCAGATTCTTTGCCCGTAAATATTTCTGACAGAGGAAAATAAATTAACTTATGAATACGTTAGGGATGTTTAATATGACTGTAGACTTGTGTGACATAAAAGATGTTAAAAAATTAAATTTTAAAATAATCTTAAACTGTGATAGTTATTTTTCACATCTGTTTCTTGAATTTTTATGCAAATTTTAAACCGTAAAGAGAATACCGACACGCTTTAGTGTTGAACGCGACATTCTGTGCTTGCAATAAAACTTTAGACTAATAAATCGCAGTCATCCTCGGTTTAACTACCTCCGCTTCTAAATGCAAGGTTGCCATCACTCGGGTAAGTTGGTAAAAAATATGTGATAAATTTAATCGCAGTATGATCAAGGAATTGTTACAAATTGGGAATTTGGTATATAATTCCCCCTCCTGTAGTAGTAATAAGAATAATTGTCTTCAAGACCTAGATTTTTTCAGCTACCCGATGAGGTAAGGGAGCGAGAGAATTTCTCGCAGGTGAACCTTCCCAGAGAGCTCTGGCGGGGGCTACCTTTGGGGATGCTCTCACATCTCTCTGGTTTTTTTGAACTAAGGTTCCCACATGCCGAGGCACCTCGGTCTGTTTTGAGAGGTGTATGTTCCGGGGTCGCAGACATTGGGCATACGGCAAGAGTTGTCCGCTATTCCTATTGGAATAGTCGGCCAGCTGCCTCCTAAACTGGTCGAGGCACGGAGAAGGGAATGCTACGATCCCACAGCAAACTCCTCTCCCGCTATCGGAAGGGCGTGGGACAAGTACCCAATGCCCGACCTACCCGATGCAGGTTTTTCTAGGGTTTTCCCTGCATTTCTTTAGGCGAATGCCGGGTAGGATCCTTAAACCATAGCCCGGGGGCCCTAGTTAACCCTTGGCTACCTTCCTCTACCCTTCCGCATCCCCCCTTTCTAATCCCTTCCTATGCTATTAAAGGGGAGTTGCCCAATGTGGATCACCCTCATGTAGCCTGTTGCCCTAAAAAAAAAAAAAAAAAAAGCTACCCGATGCACAGAAGCCTGCGAGAGGATTTCTCGCAGGTGAACCTTCCCAGAGAGCTCTGGCGGGGGCTACCTTTGGGGATGCTCTCACATCTCTCTGGTTTTTTTTGAACTAAGGTTCCCACATGCCGAGGCACCTTGGTCTGTTTTGAGAGGTGTATGTTCCGGGGTCGCAGACCTTGGGCATACGGCAAGAGTTGTCCGCTATTCCTATTGGAATAGTCGGCCAGCTGCCTCCTAAACAGGCCAAGGCATGGCGAGGGGTAAGCTGCGTCCCCACAGCAAACTCCTCTCCCGCTATCGGAAGGGCGTGGGACAAGTACCCAATGCCCGACCTACCCGATGCAGGTTTTTCTAAGGTTTTCCCTGCATTCCTTTAGGCGAATGCCGGGTAGGATCCTTAAATATAGCCCGGGGGCCCTAGTTAACCCTTGGCTACCTTCCTCTACCCTTCCGCATCCCCCCTTTTCAAATCCCTTCCTATGCAATTAAAGGGGAGTTGCCCTAAGTGGATTACCCTCATGTAGCCTATTGCCCTAAAAAATAAAAATAATAAAAAAAAAAAGCTACCCGATGCAGGTTTTTCTAAGGTTTTCCCTGCATTCCTTTAGGCGAATGCCGGGTAGGATCCTTAAAATATAGCCCGGGGGCCCTAGTTAACCCTTGGCTACCTTCCTCTACCCTTCCGCATCCCCCCTTTCAAATCCCTTCCTATGCTATTAAAGGGGAGTTGCCCTAAGTGGATTACCCTCATGTAGCCTGTTGCTCTAAAAAAAAAAAGCTCTTAACGCTGCGCCCCCACAGCAAACTCCTCTCCCGCTATCGGAAGGGCGTGGAACAAGTACCCAATGCCCGGCCTACCTGATGCAGGTTTTTCTATGGTTTTCCCTGCATCACTTTTAGGCGAATGCCGGGTAGGATCCTTAAACCACAGCCTGGGGGCCCTAGTTAGCCCTTGACTACCTTGCTCTACCCTTCCGCATCCCCTCTTTCAGTCCCCTTTCCCATGCTATAAGAGGAGAGTGGCCACTATGTGGATTATCCTATATATATGGCCTATCTACACTTTCTTCTTCTTCTTATCTCCGTCTACGTCCGTACGTGTTCTTGAGTTTCGGTGTATATTACAAACAACTACATCATAATACCCGCGCCCTTAACTGACGTTTCGTCCCTCCAGGGCCTGATGGAGTCTAGCAAATGGTGTATTTACACTACTCCGAGACTAACGTCCCTCGGGGAAGGGGTTGATGCGCTCAACCTTCCCTGTCCCGGTATCTCAGTCGGGAACTGTGACTCTTCGGCCGTTCAATTAATTACGGATGTCTCCGTGTTTGTCCGTTTGTTGAATCTGGACCCTAAAACAATGTGTCCCAGGTGAATTTACTCCCAGCTGCGGATAGTCGCGTTGTTCTCCACTAAGGACTGCGAAGATCACACTTTCTTGATAAGGGTAGTCCACGCTTTTTAATTGAAAACATCATCAAACGTCTGTCACTTGGATTATTCAGTTTCAATAGATTTACCTTCTGTGTTCTGTTCTACAAGATAAAACGTCTTATCAATTTTCAAACGAATTACTGCAATACATTTCTAAGAACAGTTCAAAGTATAAATATCTGTACTCTTACATCTTAAGACTGGTCCAAGAGACCACTCCTAAATTCCAATATTTGATAGGATCTTCAAAATCGTCGATATTCAAAGTCTCTTTAAAGGTAGTACGCAGTTTCTTTCTTTAAAAATTATCTTATATTATAAAATTATAAGCTAAATTTAGCCACGGTGTGGTATACCAGAGTACGATTTAAGATGCCATCAGCCAGGGCGGAATCTTACGTCAAAAATATTTTGGGGTTAAAAATATTAAATAACCGTGTAGTGAAGTGTTACTACGCATCTTTAGCCTCAAATGAAGAGAGTATTTAATTAATTTAAAACCAAGTTCACGTAAAACATATATTTAATAATAATCGTACAATGTCTTGTTATCTTGTATTCATCAATATTCAATTTCTATTGGTCAAAATATTACGATTGATTCAAATCCCCATAATAGCGCATTCTCGCATATTCAGGACCAATGAGGGAAGTGGTGGATTTTAATGCACGACTCTGATTGGTCAAGAAATTCGTTAGATGTAATCAAGACGTGTTATAATAGTTGTTATTATTAGCCAGTGAGTGGTGGATACGAAACTCGAATTACTCTGAAATACATTATAGGGACTAATTTATTGTTTATTATTCCTATCCCACGTCGGAACATTTTCAAAGCCTGTTGAGGTACGCGTATCAAACCGCGTTCTGATTGGTCAAAATAATGTTGTAGGAAAAAACAGGATTGAACACGTAGTGACGTGATTCTGCGTATCCTCAGTTTGTGGCGGATGGACTGGATGATTAATTTATATCAATACAAAATTATTTCAAGCAAAATGATACATTTATTTAATAACTGTCTAGTATTTTCTTACCTGCATATTCGTCGCCATTAAAAGGTGGAGTTTCTTTAATACGCAACACTGATTGGTCAATAATAGGCCTCAGGAAACATCTTGAGTAACACTTTTAAATACGTCTTACTGTGATTTTTTTTCATTCTGTAATGGATGGAATATCCTTAGACAGTAACTCTGAACAAAAATAAATTTAGGAGAATAAATTAATCAATTTCAGTGTGTGTGGAGCCTTGACATGGCGAACTCTGACGGGTCAAAAAACGTTTTGAGGTTAAAATTTTAAATAACCGTTGTGTGATGTGTTACCCTTGCATGTGAAGGACGTAGTGGATCATTAATATCACACCAAAAACAGTTAAAACAAAACGTAGGAGGATACAATAAATAATATCGGATTAATTTCTTTTTACGTATTCTCGGCCCGCGAGGGGGCGGAGTTCTTTAACATCCATCCCTTATTGGTCGGCAGTATGGAGGATAACATAATTATTAATCTTCAAATGGCTAGTTAACAATTATTCTCAACCTGTGAAGGGTGAATTTATTTTTATATACAACTTTGATAAATCAAAATAATTCTGAATTAAATGATTGAAAATCGTATAATAAAATAATAACAATATTCCCAGCCTGCTGAGTGTGAGGTATTTATATAATTCACTAAACTGATTTGTCAAATCATTTATGAGCAAAAATTATTCATAACACATATGATACCTAAATATCTCGTTATTATTCCTATATTAAGTGAATGTAAATATTTCGTAGAAATATACAGAGTAATTGAATCAGAACACGGTTGAAGTTGGAAAACAAATTTAACTTGGGGAAACTGTTGATGCAACGGAAGAAATCAAGTGTAATAACGATTAACCACTATAAATATTAGGACGTCTTTTAATTACAAATATTTTAATATGAATTGACATAAATATTTACGTAATTGGGAGAAAAACGCAGATAATTATCCAATTGAAATTTACTGTTTTCACGAACTTTACGGAAATTATATTTTATTCTTATTATTCCACTGGGCCACTTTACGGTCTTTTATCTTTCACTTTCTTTTCTGTTGGATTTTTCAAGAATTGAAACCGGAAGTTTTAAATTTCAGTTTTTCAGTAATTTATTATTTTTTTAGTGGTAAATATCTAGTGAGTGACCTTTCCCTCAACGTTCTAATTTTCCTCGTGCAAACACATTTCATTTTCCATACATCTCCAATTTTTTAAATGCACACAAAAGTTTAATAAAACAATAAAATCGATAATCAGTTCTAAAAAAAATCTCTAGCATGCAACTGTACATTGTTTCATTTTTTCTCTTTCACCCCTTAACAATTTGTAGAAAACACTGGTTTCCTATTGCACGTCAATATGTTTTTGTCGAGAGTACGGATACTAATAAACTTGTCAACGCTGCACAATTTTTTTTCCCTTCCATTTATCTTTTTTTTTTTTTTACGTTTCGTTAATTCTTCACGTCACAAATTCGAAATGATTGACATGTACACGCCAATAGCGGCAAGAGGGATTCGTTCGTCACAAATTGAAATGTACTCAAAAATCGTTGAGTAAATTGAACAAAAAAAAAAATATATATAAATTCACGATCGGTCAAAAACGACATACGGTTTGACGTTCATTGTGTTGAATATGCGGTAACTATATTTTTTTTAAAATTAGTATTGCGTTTCGAAGAATGCAAACCTTTTCCAAAATAAAGTTTAAATTGTTTCAATTTTTACAAAGCGTTTCTATAAAAGCTTTTTGTGTGTTCTACTGAAGGTGATTGTGATAATTGTAGGGTAGGCATGTATGAAGTAAGAGTACAATACTATCATTGATTAAAATATCCGAAGACTAAATAAATCTCGTTACAATACAGTTTCTCCTGATTTAAACCTGGGGTTGCAATGTATTTAAAGAAATTATAATGTTTAAAAAGTGAGGCGTGTGACACATTAGCGTTTTACTTATGATGATTTTTCCATACTACAAATGCTTCACAGATGTTGAATACGTCATTTGAAGTTTATTAAATTTCTTTTAAAATCCATTATTATCTAAACAAATCAGGATAATAAAATTATATTAAGCTCAATAGCGCCGAAAAATATTTAGGGGCGTGTCATTAGTTGATTATGGATAATTTTTGAACGACAATCAGAATGACTTACTTAAAAACACTCCGAGGGATAAAATGGCATTGCTAGGTATTGTAATGCGTGTATTTAGGTTTAAGTTTTTCTTTGTCTCGGAAGTGTTGTTTGCTGTGGTCTTGAGAATTCGAAGCCGTGCACGTGCGTGGGGGTGGAGGAGATAAATATATATCCATCCAAGTAATTTCGTGTCCTGTCTCTATTGTTGGCCTCAACATGACAGAATAGTTAGCCATTGGTGACTACGGAACTGCAGCTGCGTGCTATAAATCTTGTGACATTGGAAGAATCAGTAAAACTGACGAAGTTTTCTAACAATGAAAAAAGTAAAAGAATGGGAGGATATAAGGGAGGAGATAAGCTTTTGGAAAGGACAGTTGTTCTGCGCTCACCGAAGCTGGTGGATGTGATTAAGAGAGGCTTCGTAAAGTTGTTGTCTCTGAGATAGTTCAGGGCATAATCGTCGTGAGAAAGGGGCCACAATTGGTTAGTGAAGAGTTCACACAATTTAGTACGACGGCTTGCCAGCATTCAATCCCGGAGGCCGACGCTTTAGCCAGCGATCAACCCCCTGAGTCGACGCCAGTACGTCGGTACGAGAGCTACAGCAGGCAACGCAACAGAGAATAGCAGTACGCATTTGGTACGGGCAGAAGATCTCTTCTATGTGGTGCCTGAGATAAGAGTTTTCATGTTTAACTTTAATAAACTTATATAAAATTTCTTTATTGGTCAAATATTTATTTTGATTTAACGTAAAAACCCAGCCCACAAAAATAATTCTTTACAGTATTAATGGCATAGTAGTGTCATTAACTCACAAAATTGTAAATTTTATCCGAAATTGGTTTCTTGAGACCTTAATTCAAAGCTATCATGTATCTTAAATAATTTTTTATTTTATATAAGAAGAACCACCTTTTTTAAAACACCGTTTATTCAATACAAGACAGGAAATTTAAGTGATAAGTAAAACGCACAATAATACCCTAATTTAATTTATGTGACGCATAATTTCTCCTGATTTAAATAAGGGTAGTTGCATTGTGGAGATCGAACAAAATTTACAAAAAATATATATACAACATTTATAACATATTAAGAATTATTTTTGTAATAATTTCTGCAGCGTTGACAAGTTTATTAGTATCCGTACTCTCGACAAAACATATTGATTTTCATTGACGTACAATAGGAAACCAGTGTTTTCTACAAATTGTTAAGGGGTGAAAGAAAAAAATGAAACAGTTACATACTAGAGATTTTTTTTAGGCTGATTATCGATTTTCTTGTTTTATTATACTTTTGTGTGCATTTAAAAAATTGGAGACGTATGGAAAATGAAATGTGTTTCCATGAGGAAGAAATAAAATACAGGAAAAAGAAGTGGTAATACTAATCTGATCCTTGTCCCTCTCTTCAAGTGCTGAGAAGAGCCTAGAGCGACACTACTGCACTTGTCAGTTGAAAAAAACTCAAAAGACTTCGTATTATTGACTAAACATTTAGTTGGTTATATATATATATATATATTATAAAATTTCTTTGATTTTTTTAAGTATTTTTTTTAAAAAAAATTAAAATAAAAGAATTATTCGTAAATTATTTTTCCAGGTTTACGTAAACACCAGAATTGTTATATTTTTCAAAGTCTGCGTGAGTTTTGACGTAGCAGTGGAACATGTAATGTTTTTGCAAGGACATTTACAACATTTAAACAATAAATTTTAACAGAATTTCTTTCTTTAATGCGAATCTTTCCTATAAATAGGCTTTTTGTCAACTGACGAGTGTTGTTGTGTCGCGATAGGCTCTTCTAAGCACCTGAGGAAAAGGGACAAGGATCCCAGAAACGTTGTGTGGTATTTTGTCTGTATCTGGCTATTTATCTTATTATTATTTTTCAATCAGACGTAATTTTTTTTCCATTTGAATACTTTTTTTGTAGCTATATATCGTTAATTTATTTCCTAAAATATGTGGTAATGGCGCAACAGAGCGCCGAAGGCTAAAAAAATTTTTTTAAAAATGTGTTTGTCTTAATAATAATAACGACGAATGTTCCACAAATCATGTGACGTTAGAAAGGGCCATTGCTTCATTTTTATGCTACTAAATTTTAAAAAAATATAATCGGTTCAGCCAAGTGAGACGGTAGTTTCCGTAGTGACATGTATGATCAACAAACAAAATACAATCCACACACACACACCGACGATCAAACACGCGAGGGTTGAAGTGTGTTGTTGTGTAACGCATTATTTTCACCTCCAACGTTGAGGCTGAGAGTTGCAAGGGGTGGCTTTTCATGTCGCACACATAATAATGATAAAATCCCTCCCTCCTCCCACACATACACAAAATGTGTGTCCAATCGGTTTCCGTCTGTCGGTTATGTAATAATAATTACAATAACGATAATTATATTATTTATAATCACGTCCCAGTAATCGCTTTTATCCGCCCCCGCCCCCTCCAACAGGTAATTGTATTCTGCTGTTATACTGCTTCACCATTCCAATCTCGTCAGCCGCCATTACGTACGAATGGAATAACGCGGAATGCCGTACAATTTTTTATTTTAAGTTTTATGGTCCAGGTGCACAAGAACGTAATAAAGGACAGTTACCTTCAAATCGATTGAGGGCGTAACAATACATTTGTAAATCTGTCAATAAATTTTATTAAGTAAGACAAAATGTGTGTTTGTGTTAAAATGACCCCTAAATTTCGCATTTAATATTCTAAATGATCTGTCAAAGTTGGAATTTTCCAACACAAGAATAATTCACATTTATCGCGGAGGTATAGTCGGCCAGCTGCCTCCTAAACTGGTCGAGGCACGGAGAAGGGAATGCTGCGCCCCCACAGCAAACTCCTCTCCCGCTATCGGAAGGGCGTGGGACAAGTACCCAATGTCCGACCTACCTGATGCAGGTTTTTCTAGGGTTTTCCCTGCATTACTTTTAGGCGAATGCCGGGTAGGATCCTTAACATATAGCCCGGGGGCCCTAGTAACCCTTGGCTACCTTCCTCCACCCTTCCGCATCCCCCCCTTTCAAATCCCTCCCTATGCTATTAAAGGGGAGTTGCCCAACGTGGATCACCCTCATGTAGCCTGTTGCCCTAAAAAAACACTAAATTTCGAATTAATTATTTTTCTTTCCATCAACCCGTTGATTACAGATGAATGTATTCGATCTAATTGGTGGTCGATTCTTTAACATATAATTGAACAACACATCATTACAGTCGATGTTTTGAATTCACTGCTAATTTCTCTTTTCCACTTCTTGATACTTAAAAATACACACAAAACAACGCATCCTAAAATTTAATTTGAGTGTATTTATAATTTATGAAAATTAAAAATATTTGTGAAAAAATCAGACTAACAGTAAAATTTACCTTCATTTATAATCTCAAAGAATTCCGTAATTCCGAAAAACTAAATACAAAAAAAATGTAGAAACTGGGTTCTAAAAAATGGGAAAATATAATGCATAAGTGTGAAAATTGAATCGAGAACAGGTTACATACGCGAAAGTGACCGCTGTTCATTGATACCTGGAGTTAGTTGTACCTTTGGACCAAATTTTTCGCTGGCTGGAATTTACTCGGTTGGTCTTTCCAGTCTATTTCTTTCTCCTAGAGCTTAAAATATTACCCCATCATAGCATAACCAACATACAACAGTCTCTATTCCTCTAGGTTGTATCTGAGAGGACCTTCAGAGGGTGGAGGGGGGGGGGGGTAGAGGACAAACGTGTTCACAACCGTCCACCCCCTTTTAGATGATTAATGCTCCTCCACGGGAGCATTAATTTCAATCTCAACAGAAGCTTCAACCCGAATGCCCACGTAGTGTATGTGAAGCCGCCACGTAGAGACATGTGTGTGTGTGTGTGTGTGTGTGCTGCAAGATGGCGACGAAAAGGAAAAACCGGCGGACGAAAAACGGAACGAGGGATTATATCTAAAAATCGTCCCGGTTCTTATAATAATTATTTTGTAGGTTTTCTTTGTATAATATACAAACTTGCGTTAAATTTAGTACGCACGTTTTACTTGAATACAAAATATATATTACTGTGATGGAAACTCGTTCCTACAGAACAAAACATGGGAGAGTAATTGATATTTAATATTTCTATAAACATGTGTCATTTATAACTATTTTTTATTCAAATATTAAGTACAATATCATGAAATAAATATTTTTTTTGTTTGAACAGCTAAAATTATATGTTGTACTACTAATAAAAAAATGAGTGGAACGCTTTCAAGCGCGGATTTACTCTGGAGAATATAAAGTAATATTTTTTTTTGTGTGCGACATCTAAATGGCCACTCTCAGGAATTTAAACAAGGAAAATTTGAATACGAATAAACACGCTTTGGGTGAGAAAGATGTTCGTGTGTTGTAACGTGTGTGGAGATGACATTTAGCGTGTGTCTGCTGCGTGACTGTGGTCAAAACACCAATCCCGTGGGCGCCTCCGCCTCGTCGAAAACCGGTGAAAATCTCCAATGGGATGTTCTAACAGAATCCGAATGGCGACCATTGTGGACTGGCCGCTTTGTCCGTCCACATCCATTCTTTTCGGAATTCATTAACGCGTTTTTGTTTCTAACACGTTCACGCTATTTATATAAAACTCGTTTGTTGGTTAACCTGTTTAACCGTAACTATAGTAACGGAGAAAAGTATCATCTTTTCGGTGAACTTTTAATGGCTCAATCCGCACATATCTTTGACTCGTCATCTGTAATAACACACTGTAAAATTAAAAAAGCGATAAAACCAACATTCTGACGTTGGTTTGATTACATAGACTTGTTACAATGCGGGCCTATAAGAGATTATTTTTTTAAGTATTTTCTAAATTCGTCAGAAAATGAGTTAATTAGAACTGTTCATTGATACGGAGGTTTGGTTGTTTGTAATAAGCCAATCCAAGTTACCCTCATCCATTATAACACCATATCGCTCAATACTTTTTGGGCCAAGATATCCTTTTTCTTTTTTTCTTTTAATCGTTGTGGGTTGGAATTGTAAAGTGTCTTTCTGTTACAAGAAGCTTCTCTGCTTTTTGAAACGTATTTCTAGGTACTTTATTATTATATTTTATTTTTTTGCTGCTGCTGTTCCATCTCCGTTTTTCGAGACTTTTGCAGTGCCTGGCAAACAACCGCTACTGTCCATTAACTGAGTGGACACGTTCATTCTTCTTTTTTTTTGCTGCTATGAAAGCTTTGAATAGTTAGAACTTTATTAGCACAGTCGTCGTCGTCCGTTGAGACACTCCAGAGTTTTTTTTTATTTTCCTTCTGCGATGCTTTACTCAAGGAGGAATATTTCCTTCCGTGTCTAGGCTTCACGATTTCTTCCACAGTAAAGCATTATTCGTGTTATACGTTAACGAAAAACCTTCATATATCCAATTGAAACGTGTGTTGAAATCACGTATACGATAATAAATAAGCAGATTTATTTTTGGGCTAAATTTTATACAAAATTTTACACATAATAAATAATATATTATAAAACAGAGTCCTAAAATACAACATCTATTTTTTTTTGGTTTGAAAAACTACATATGTGTATTTATGTGTAGACGTAGTTTGCTACAGTTATTTTAAACGTCTAAAATATGTCTAATATCGACACAATATTTTGAGAGCGCTTCGAATTTAATTTAATGTTAAATCGTCAGTGTTCAGTTTATCTTGGCGGTGATGGAAATGAAAAAGTGGACAGTGATGGATATTGAAGACATTTTACCTGCTCCCACGGTCCTTTTTTTTTGTTTTTGGTCAACGGTGACGTATATACAGCAGCTTTAAAGTAAAAGTAAAAGGTCGGGAGAGGTGAACAAGCACGTAGCTCTCGTCGACTCATAAAAACCAGGGATTTATTCTCTCAGAGATAGGAGTGTAAAGGTAGAAGAGAGACACCATGACGCTTGAAGGTCGATTTAGTACGACAGTAGGTGTCCGCTTGGTTTTAAGTCGGTTAATTTCTATATAGATTTAAACGCTTGGACAGATTGTAACAAAAATCAGTAGACATGTTCTTCAAAACACGAGAAACTACTGTGGGGGAAATAATTTTTATTAAAATATGTGATCATTTTGTGTTAAATTACAGTGCGTCAAGAGACCGTGACGTCACAACCCACGCGCGCGCGCGCGCGCGCGCGCGCGAGAGAGAGAGAGAGAGAGAGAGAGAGAGAGAGAGACGTTACTATGCGCCTGCGCAACAAGCAAATAGTGACTTACCTCGTAATAAAATAAAGCCGAAATATTTTGTTTGAATAAAATGTATCATTAGAACCGTCAATACTCCATCGAATGATAATAAAAAAAACAATACGAAATACTTAATGATCCTTGCGCAAAATATAAGTTAATTTTTGTCCCATATTAGTGACTAACATGGCGACCATTTGTTTACTTTGTGACATTAGCTAAAAATTTCCGTCTTAACCGACCTTGTGGCCCTTTGATACCCTTCCATCTATTCCTTTCTTGAACTATGCTTTCGTTTTAAGTTATTTTACGTCCTAAAAGTTCCATCCAGCTTCTGCCTCCTGGTCGTTAGTAGGTTAATATTTTTCATTGTTCTTACGTACCCTAACAATTTAATTTACACAGTGCGTGCTTTTTATACAGTTTACATTGATCATCATTGTATTTTATTCCCCATATATCGTTAATTCAGCTCGGGCCTTTCAAATATTCTAAACTTTTTCTCAACGTATCACATTAATACAATATTAAGGATCTTATTAATGTTATATTTTTTTTTTGTCTCGCTTATTATTATTTTTGACAACATTAACTTTTCGAGACGTTAATTTCTACAGTGTTGTTACCTTGTTTACTTTTCTATGTTTACATCAAAAACAAATATTACAAATGCTGGAAGTTTGCATGTTTTACTGTAGTAAAGTTTAAACACTCTATTTGTGATGCTCCAGAAAGTCTGCGTAAGAATTTCTTATCGTTTCTCCTGTCCACCGCACATCATCACCTGCTAAAGGTAGTATTTGTTCCACGAAAATTCTTTAAAACGTTTGTTAAAAAACTTGATATTTTAATTAAAATTACTCAACATCCTTTGGAACATCGGAACAGGCTTTCAGAAAGCTGTGGGATGGCGGCGCATGGTCAGTAACACTGCTTGTGTGTTTCGTCCGACATCTGCTACGGAAACAACTTTCTGTGGTAACGAGTCGAACAGGAGGGGGGAGGGGGGGGAAGTAAGCGACACTGCGAACAGTAGCGAAAAGGGACGATAGAGTTAGCGTTGTGGGCACTGCACGCAAAGTTTTCAGAGACGAGTCTCTGGCCGCAGCAAATATTAAGTCTGGTCGTTTCGGGCGAGGTTGAGAGCGGCATCGGCACAGATAAAATACCGGACAGTATATAAAAAAAACATTAGGCGATTATTAATAAATTTTCACAAAAAAAATATTCTATTTTAACGAGAATTTAAATAAAAACATACAAGGCTATAGCCTTAGGCGTTTATTAATAAATTTTCACAAAAAAAAAATATTCTATTTTAAAGAATTTAAATAAAAACATACAAGGCTACACGAAAAAAAAATTCTATTTTAACGAGAATTTATATAAAAACATAAACGGCGTTTTTTAATAAATTTTCACGAAAAAAATCTGCTATTTTAACGATAATTTTAATAAAAACATACAAGGCTATAGCCTTAGACGTTTACTAATAAATTTTCACGAAAAAAAAAATTCTCTTTTAACGAGAATTTAAATAAAAACATATAAGGCTATAGCCTTAGGCGTTCATTAATAAATTTTTACGAAAAAAAAAATATTCTATTTTAACGAGAATTTAAATAAAAACATACAAGTCTATAGCCTTAGACGTTTTTTAATAAATATTCACCAAAAAAAAATCTGCTATTTTAACGAGAATTTAAATAAAAACATACAAGGCTATTGCCTTAGGCGTTTTTTAATAAATTTTCACGAAAAGAAATATTCTATTTTAACAAAAATTTAAATCAAAACATACAAGGCTATAAAGCCTTAGGCGTTTTTTAATAATTTTTCACGAAAAAAAATATTCTATTTTAACGAGAATTTAAATAAAAACATACAAGGCTATAGCCTTAGGCGTTTTTAATTAATTTTCACAAAAAAAAATTATTTTTTTTAACGAGAATTTAAATAAAAACATACAAGGCTATAGCCTTAGGCGTTTTTTATAAATTTTCACGAAAGAAAAATATGCTATTTTAACGAGAATTTAAATGAAAACATACAAGGCTATAGCCTTAGGCGTTTTTTAATAAATTTACACGAAAAAAAAATTCTATTTTAACGAGAATTTAAATAAAAACATAACAGGCTATAGCCTTAGGCGTTTATTAATAAATTTTCACGAAAAAAAATATTCTATTTTAACGATAATTTAAATAAAAACATACAAGGCTATAGCCTTTGGCGTTTATTAATAAATTTTCACGAAAAAAAAAATATTCTATTTTTACGAGAATTTAAATAAAAACATACAAGGCTATAATAGCCTTAGGCGTTTATTAATAAATTTTCACAAAAAAAAATATTCTATTTTAACGAGAATTTAAATAAAAACATACAATGCTTTAGCCTTATCCTCAGACTGTGAGGGTTATAATAGGTTATTAATACTAATAGAATGTAGTTAAATAAAAACAAAGAACGATATGATAATTAATAAGTATCTAATATTTAATAACTACGTAATAACAGCCAACAGCGAGGGCGAAATAAACCTTACGTCCTATAGTTTCATTGGTCAAAAATTGTTTTTTGATAAAATTATTAAATAGCCGTTTAGTGAAGTGTTACTACGCATGATTAGCCTCAAATGGAGATCACGTAAAACTTAAGGGGATCCAATAATTAATAATAATCGTACAATGTCTCATCATCGTGCATTCACAAATACTCAATTTCTATTGGTCAAATTATTAAGATGGATTCAATTCCCCATAATGGCGTCTTCTCGCCTAATCACGACCAGTGCGGGAAGTGGTGGATTTTAATGCATGGCTCTCATTGGTCAAGAAATTCGTTAGATTTAATCAAGACGTGTTATTATCTATTTGTATCCAGTGAGCGGTGGACACGAAACTCGAATTACTCTGAAATACATTATAGGAACTAATTTATTGATTATTATTCTTATCCCACGTCGGAACATTTTCAAAGCCTGTGAAGGTACGCGTATCATACCGCGCTCTGATTGGTCAAAATAATGTTGTAGGAAAAAACTGGATTGAACACGTAGTGACGTGATTCTGCGTATCCTCAGTTTGTGGCGGATGGACTGGACGATTAATTTATATCAATACAAAATTATTTCAAGCAAAATGATGCCTTTATTTAATAACCGTCTAGTATTTTCTTACCTGCATATTCGTCGCCTTTAAAAGGTGGAGTTTCTTTAATACGCAACACTGATTGGTCAATAATAGGCCTCAGGAATCATCTTGAGTAACACATTTAAATACGTCTTACTGTGATTTTTTTTCATTCTGTAATGGATGGAATATTCTTAGACCGTAACTCTGACCAAAAATAAATTTAGGAGAACAAATTAATCAATTTCAGTGTGGAGCCTTGACATGGCGAACTCTGACGGGGCAAAAAATGTTTTGAGGTTAAAATTTTAAATAACCGTTGTGTGATGTGTTACCCTTGCATGTGAAGGACGTAGTGGATCATTAATATCACACCAAAAAGCAGTTAAAACAAAACGTAGGAGGATACAATAAATAATATCGGATTAATTTCTTTTTACGTATTCTCGGCGTGGGGGTAGCTGTTTAACATCCATCCCTGATTGGTCGGCAGTATGAAGGATAACATAATTATTAATCTTCAAATGGCTAGTTAACAATTATTCTCAACCTGTGAAGGGTGAATTTATTTTTATATAAAACTTTGATAAATCAAAATAATTCTGAATTAAACATGATAGAAAATCGTATAATAGAATAATAACAATATTCCCAGCCTGCTGAGTGTGAGGTATTTATAGAATTCACTAAAATGATTTGTCAAATCATTTATGAGTAAAAATTCTTCATGGCACATATGAATATATATTCTGACTATTGAGAAAACTAATAAATATCAGGAAATTTTTTGTCAGATAATAGAATTTAATCATGTAAAATTAAATAATGTTTTTTTTAAAAAAAATTACCTAGACAGCCATGACGGAAGTGTGTATAAAAATTATTTTTTAACTGATGAGGTCGCCAAATAAGTGACGGAACATTGTTTAATTTTATATTAATAAATTTCTTTTTCTGACTTAAAATTGGGAGATGTTTATCTGTATAAAAATTATTCAGTCTATTAATATAATTGTCTTACATATTATCTGCCTGTTTGGAGTTTTACTGACTATTAAAATATTCATTGGAGTAGCGGAAAATGACACGGATATCTCATTAAATTAAATCCTGAAGATTATGCTGACGTTTAGTCAAAATTTCTTTATTTTGCATGAGTCTCGGAGAAGTTTTGCTTTCTTGCGTTCGCGTCTGAGGATTAGACGTGTGTTTTGTTTCGCAAGTGCGGGGTCACGGTTCTGCTGATGTCTGCGGTGGTGGTGGTGGTGGTGGTGATGATGCCCTTAATGAGGTTAGGAGGTGACGTTAATTCGCCACTTTGAAGCTTGCCCGGGAAACTTTACAGCCCGAACTTCACTCGCTTGCATTGTAATTGGATCCCATCTATTAGGCAAGTAGTGGGTCGGAAGACTGTGTCGTGTCGCACACGGCTGCCAACTTTATTTCCAACGTGTTCTGCGGTTATTTGGCTGTCAGAAAGTTCTGATCGCAAGTCTGGATTCGTCCCCTAACTTTTAGCAGTTGCACCGACTTAAAATTTTCGTGAGAGAGGAATCTTAATCTACTGGCTTGACGTGGCGTTTTCAAAACTACATTCCCTAACGAGTTGGTGTTCCGTTTGTCAACTATAAAACCTTTATTTCTAAGTCACAACACGTCATAAAGTGTGTTGGGAAAATTATCGGTGTGTTTTTAACACAACGACACATTATTTCTAACCGATAACCTAACCTAAGTCCTGTTAAGTGTTTTTTGAATTTAATTTCTTAAGTTTAAGTTTGTTTCCTGGTTCTACTTCAATGTAAAAGATTATATACTTGTAAACGTTTAGTTATTTGAGTCACTTAAACGTTAGATTAACTTGGTTTCATTTTCTTTTTGAGCTTTTTCAACTGACGAGTGCAGTTGTGTCGCCCTAGGCTCCTCCTAGCACCTGAAGAAAGAGACGAGGATCCCAGAAACCTCGTGTGGTATTTATATTATCACTTTTTTTCCTGTATGTGTCATCCTCTCTTATTATTAATTAATTCAATCCGACGTAAACTGTTCCATTTCAACATTTGACTCCTAGCCTTTTCATTTGTCTTCCATTTCTTTTAACGTTTATATTTTATCTGTTCTCAATTTTTTTTTGCTCACTTTGGTCTTTAATCTTTATTATTCTTTTATGAAGAAATTAGTATTTGCTAGGATACAGTGTGAGTTTTTACTTAATTGTAGAAAAAGTGATGTTTTCCCAAATCAATAACACACTAAATTTAACAGTATTTATTTCCTTAATTCGAAACTTTCATATAAATACAATAAAAAAATTAAATTTTTACAGTTATGTACTTTAAACTTGGAAATCTAAATACATACATTCACACATTCATTCCTTAACTAAACAACTTGTTTATTTATGAGAATTTTATAACTAGAATGGTGCAGACCCACCAACATATTGCAATAAACACAAATGATGGACTTAATTTGCCCCACGTTGTGGAAGCCATTTTGTTATATTCACTAATGATAGTTTTTTTAAAAAATGAAAAATTAATTAACTTTACAAACAAAAGATTTTTTATTGTGGCAATAAATCAAACAATTACATATTTATAACATTGAATTTCTCAGGGTCATAACTGGGTTTGATAATGGACGAATCAAAAATATTTATAGTCTTATCAACAACAAATTACAATTAAGAAATGAAAAGAAATTTACTTGTCAATTAAATTAGAACAAAATTTAATTGTGAACGAAATTAAAAGTAAAAAATATTGACTCTTATTAACAATTTTAATAAAAAAGAAGAGAAAGAAATCTGACGGCTATCTTTCAATTTACGTTTACATAATTAATTGTTACTCACGTCTGCCCAGCATTCCAGCGTACCTTTAACTTTCGAAAACACTATTGTGGGGTTTTACACTGCTTCTACTCACAGATTCTAGACTGATTTTAAATTAATATTTTTATAGTGTCAGGAACTCGGATGATCCTCCTTCCGTCATCTATCGGTTGACGAGCTCGCCTTAGGTGATTTCTGCGATTCGTCGATTGGGTAGTCTTTATTGTTCCGGACTTAAACCGAAACTTTTACTATATCTGGACGGCTCCTCAATGTTTTAATGCAAACTGCTCCTTCAATATCTCCTGCGAACTGAACTCCTCAATATCTTAATGCAATACTGTACTTTCGTCTCAATGTTTCTTACGAACTGAACTCCTCAATATCATACTGCGAGCTGCTCTCTCGTCTCTAATTTTGAGCGCGCATACGCCATTTTGACGGACCTTCCGACAAAGGAACAGTGCTTGACTACATTGTCGCTATGTTCTGGACCGCCGCTACAAAGGACTTCTCTAACAATTTAGATTTTCAATTTCACAATTAATGTCTTAATTAATTGGCATTACAATATATATATATAATAAATTTTCGGTTTCATTCAAATCGTCCATGTGTTACGTTAGTGCATTTTGAGTATTACTAAAATTAAAAAAAATAATATCCTGAACATTTGGGGTGAATTTTAAATTAGTAGTTCCGTGGGTTATTGAAGCAGTAATGTTTTGAGACGCATGAATAGAATATATCCCTGAAGGCGAACCCTTTTTGTGGTCCAAGCGGAGTGGTGGTTAAAGGTACACAGGAAGACGCGTACAGCCACCACACCGGAGGAACCAACCCCCACGTGCAACCATCAGAATTTCGTAAGGTATCACTACGCTTCGAACCTGCAGTCTTATATTTAATGCACATCCTCGGGAGAAAAAGGCGTGGTCAACAAAAACACTTCTAGTTTCAATAGCAAGGTTCTTCTTTGCGTCTTTCAATCATTGATTTCTCTCCCCTCCTTGACTAAATGCGAGCGGCTACATTGATTAATGTCTGAAATCTCCGTATACGTTCCTCTTATCTTTGGTTCAGGCATTTCAGAGTCACGAAATGATACAAGACCATATAACAAATACCATTTAATTATTCCGTTCAATTGGTACTTGTATCAGAATTTTTAGTTTCATTTTTCCCACAATCTACTTTAATAATAATCAGTGAATGAAGATATAAAAGAACTTTATATTTGTTACCTGAAGATGTGCAGGCGTGTCATTAAAACATTCAACATATACGAGTCCGTAGGGTCAGAGAAAATTAGAGGTAGTTAAATTAACACGTATATTTAACAATTAATTTTTAATTATACCTCTAATTTATTCTAGGCGATTTAAATATGTAAAAATAATTGTTATAGTCGCTGTAGTTAACCGGCAACACTTTGCAGTTCTTTTCCGCCGGAGGGAGTTGAAATGTGGGTGGGAATGTTGTGTGGGGGTAGAAACGACGCGTTCACCTCGCTCCCTCTCTGTGTGTGTGTGTGTCTCTCTCTCTCTCCCACTCTGTAAATGCAGCAGTCACCGCCAAATTAAAGAGCAGTAACACAATTAGCGAGATTAAGAGCCCTGCAAACAATTTAGCAGGCAATGCCTCTCCCCTAAAACTTGCAGCAGACACGCAGACTGAAAATAAACACAGCCAACTCTGCCCTAGTTCAACTCTCTTCCACTTCGGGTGACCTAGATTTTTCACTCCTCTAGCCGCTCCTAAGTAGAGAACAATTGGAAAGGACAGGAGCATCGTCCAAAAACTTCACTCCAGCGGGATTTTTCTAGACTTCCTGAAAATGGAAAAAAAAACCTTTGAGTTCAACTTCATGTAGGAAATGCGTTTGCAGTCATCCATCGTATGAAAAATCTCTATTTAGACGAATATAAATAAATTATTATGGCAATTAAAGCTCGGTAATGTACTGAGACATGAATTAACCCTCCGTGAGCTGCGCCAGGTCTATTCTGTTTAATTTCTTTTATATTTATATCGAATGGACGTTCATGACATCTCAGAAGGCTGTGATCTGTCAACGTCGCATTCCAAAACCAGCTTTAGTTTCTTGGAAAATGAAGATTGATTAAGGAATTTCTCTGGTTCTTGCCTCAGTAGTCTTTATTGACTTCTTTTTCGTAGAAATCATTAAAGAGTATTCATTTTTAGAGGCCAACAGTAATTTTTATAACATATACAACGTGGCTAGAATAAATATAAACATAATACATTTTGTAAATGTTACGAAACACATTACAAGACGAAACGTTTTTTGGCTTTAGATTGGAAACTCCTTAAGATGTTTACAAAAAAAGGTTTATCAAATAATTTACAAATTTATTTGCAACAGTATAGACCAGCAGATGAAGAAGAGGCGGCGAAAAGCGAAGCGATAAGAATTAAGAGAAAAACACTAGAGACATACAGAAACTAAAAAGAAAAATACAAGAATTCTGTGAAAAATATAATTACCTAAACATAGAAAAATAATTTACAAAGAATTATTTTATTTAAAAATTTACAAAAGCCTTAAAAATTCAAAGAAATTTAATGTTGTAAATAACCAACTAATTGTTTAGTCAATAATAATAAGCCTTTTGAGTTTTCTCAACTGACTAGTGCAGTTGTGTCGCTCTGGGCTCTTCTTAGCACCTGAAGAAAGGAACAAGGATCCCAGAAACGTTGTGTGGTATTTATATTATCACTTATTTTTTTCCGTATTTGGCTATTTTTTCTTATTATTAATTTTCAATCAGCTGTATATTTTTCATTTAAATGTTTAAGTCATTAATCTTTTCAACACGTTAATAAATATCTATTTTTTTGTAATTAGCGTTTATAACCACGAAAGATGCTGAAATCAATATTTTTTATATTAAAAACCTGCACTTTTTTAAAGTTTCATTAATAATTACTTTTTAATAAAACAGCAAATTTTAAGTAAACAGAACTTTTTTTCTGACTGGATTATTGTATACATACATACACACACACACACACACACACACATATATATATATATATATATATATATATATATATATGTACCAATAGCTGACGTTACATACAATTATAACGTCTGTTTACTCACAAAAAATATTTGTATATTCATTGACGTTTGTGATGTAACGAGCCTTTGCAGCATCGTTTTATTTTCCTACGACCATTTCTTGGTCAAATATTAGTGCTTGACTCCTGGAGACTCTAGTCACCGAAAGGTAGAGGGGATACACCAAAGTGAATTTTAGTTGGTCGGTATTATTCCTTGTATAAGAAGCAGAAGGGGTCATTCTCGTCTGTTTGCTTATGGTAAGATGGTGGTGAGAGCCGGCCGCAAAGGCAGCAAAGGAACGACAACTGAAAGACGAGTGGAAGTCGGACTTGACTTTCATGAACTGCAACATCAAGCTTGCTTCCTTGACGTCATCTGCAAGAGAGTTTATACAAGGGGATGGAGTGCAAAAGACGAGGAGGAACGCGACCTTTGAGAGAGAAAAAAGACACAATCCCTTCATGTTACCGATGAAAAGTAATGAATACTTCAGAAGAGTCGATCGTGCAGATGGATTAAAAGAAAAACAACACTTTTCCGTACGTCAGTCATAAATCGGAACCATTACAAGTAATTAGAAAACATCTCTATTCTCAATCCGTGAGCAGTAAAGTTCTTATTTAAATACGCAACTCCAAAAAGTGAAACAATGAAGTAGGATAAACTATTTAATAACTCTGTAACAAAGTGCTAATACTCGAACATAATCTAAGTGTGTTTGGAATGATATTCAATTACTCAATTTCTATTGGTCAAAATTTTAAGATGGATTCAAACGCTCTTAATCACGGCCGGTGCGGGGTGGAGCGACTTTGTCATACGCAACGCTGATTGGTCAAGATACAGCTCGAGACGAAAATGACAGTTTAAAGCGTTATTACTACGTATTATCAGCCTACGACAGGCAGAATATTCTTAATACGCAACTCCAACAACGAAGTAGGATAAAATATTGAATAACTCTGTAACGTAGTGCTAATACACAAAGAAAATCTGTGTATGATTGGTATGATATTCAAATACTCAATTTCTATTGGTCAAAATATCAAGATGGATTCAAACGCTCCTAATCACGGCCTGTGCGGGGTGGAGTGACTTTGTCATACGCAATGGTGATTGGTCAACAATATCCTGGAGACAAAAGTAGCCAATGACCGTTTGAAGAGTTATTTCTACGTATTATAAGGCTATGAGAGATAGAATGATCTTAATACGTAGCTCTGATTAGTGTAAAATAAATTATACGGACTAAATTATTCTTAATCGGCCTGGCATATAGCAAATATATTCATAAAAAATGCAGCAGCTTTACTAACTCCCAATTAATTTATTATTCTTTCTGTAAGCCCAGAGGCTGTCTAATCGTCCTGACGTGTCAGTGAACTCCAATTTATGAAATTTTGATGATTCACCGTGTCGGTACAAATGCGCCCCCCCTCCCTCTTTCCACCCCTGCAATGTCACCCCTTCCTTCCTTCCTTCCTGGTCCAGAACAATGCAACATATCCTCTATTGTCGTGACATTTCGCTGCTCTGAATATATCGTGATTAATGGCAGTCACCTAGCTAAGGGATACAATATCAGACCACAATTGCATCTGCAACCGATAAAAAAAAAGTAGACAGTGGAACGGATAATAGATATTGCAATGAGTTCGGTTGATGGAGCAGGAGGAACGGTGAAAGCAACGAAATACGGACTTTTTGCTGCCATAAATTTAGTATATTTGACAGGTAATTTCTCTGTCTTCCATGACAAGTTATCTGACTGTATCAATGTTCAATATAATTGCAATACTATCCAATTTATATAAATGAGAAACGGTAAATCTTGCCTTCTTTTATTGCTTATATGCCCCATTACTTCTCTTTTTCCCTAGATTCGTTCAGCTTTGCACTTTAATTTAAAAAGTGCCCTTTTCTTACACAAATTACGTTCGTATTATTTTAATTCCAAAATTTTAAAAAAAAATATGATTTCAACTGTTTCCAATTATATTCAAGAAAAAAATTGGTCTTCAGGTTAAAAATAATTTCGCAACATAATTGAAATGGTTTTCGTCTTAGAGTTGTTACCGTCGGCAAATAGAAGTGTTGTTCCTTTCAATATATATACATATTAATATTAAAAGATTATTTCCAAAAAGCTAAGAAGCAAATAAGTCCTAAAGTATAGTGAGAGATTTCAACAACACCCACAAACAAATTCATGAACGTAATAGAAACAAAATGAACGCCTGTAAGACAATAACACAATAAATTATAGACCCACATAAAAATTCAGGTTTTTCCCACCCTACTAAATCCATATCAAGTTTTGAACAAGATAAATTTTAAAAAATTATAGACGTTTCGATCAACTGTTGAGATTCTTATCAGACTGAAGAGATATAGCCACAGTTACAACAATTTTACAAGGAGTATAAATACAAGTAAAAATTAATAATCTTAAATAGAAGTGTCTAGTTTCACATTTAAAGAAAATTTGTTGGTTATTATTTAGATTAACCATCTATTAAAATTATTTTCCTTATCTAGAATAATAGTATCATAAAATTTCAAAGAATGATTAAGAAGGTGGTTATTTTACTGTAATGAACACTCTTTGAAATTGTGTATTTCTTTGATGTATACAAAATGATTATCACTGACGGAAAATGTTATCGCTGGGAAAAGAGATTGTTGATGGAGCTTCTTCGCTAGATTGT
Organism: Zhengitettix transpicula; assembly: GCA_037074705.1. Lineage (NCBI taxonomy): Eukaryota > Metazoa > Arthropoda > Insecta > Orthoptera > Tetrigidae > Zhengitettix > Zhengitettix transpicula. The sequence goes on along the minus strand of CM073596.1, from coordinate 55,418,836 downwards.
TGGCGCGAAGGATCGTTCTGTGGAGTTGTTATTTTGAATTTGATATAAAAGGCAAAATAAATTAAACTAAAAGGATTAATTTCCGTGGATTTTATTTCACAACAGAGGGCCTGGGCAACAGCGGAGATCGCCGAGGACGACGACGCCATTGTAAGCTGGATGTGGTCAGTTTTTATTTACAAACACCATTTATTATGTCGAAACCCTAAATTGATTATTACATTTTTTTTAAAAAAAAATTTCATTGGCTATTTTAAACATTTTTGATACCCCGCCGTGCCCTGAGATAAAGACTCGCATCATTAATAAACATTGATCAAAGCCATTATTATTTTCATTACATTGGTTCGTTAATTCTATAATTGTGTATATATATATATATATATATGTTTGTGTGTGTGTGTGTGTGTGTGTAACGATAGCTGACGTTACGTCTGGTCTATATAAAAAAACTGCAATTATTCCAACGAATTTTATTAACATTTTGGAAATCCAAAGCATTAAGTCAATTTTTTGAGGTTATTTTTAAAAGAATTAAGAGATTTTAAAATTAGAGAGATGTTTAGTTTTTTTAAATATCATATTAAATTTTGCAGGGAAGGTTGAACTCAAGTTGTATTATTATTTAAAGTTATGTATAATATAGTGTGATAATTAAGTTAATTCGCAGGAATTCTTCTCCCTGCAAGTCAATGTAATCAATCATTGTTGTCTGATTGTTCAATAAATGTAAATTCCACTAATTTCGCTCTATATATTTGTAGAACTGGACTAGTTTATTTACAACACAACTCCTGACAGTATTTGCTCTAACTTTTCATATTGAAAGAGTGTACATTTACTTTTAAAAAAGGTTTACTTAATATAAATAAGTTTCTTTTGTTTAAGTTTTTGAAGCAAACTACAAACAATAATCTCGGGTGGATTCATTAATTATACACTTTGTTTACTAAGCGAGAAATATAAAAGTATGTGCCCTGAAGGGAACAGTACCAAATGCTAATTATTAACAATGGAACAGATTTCACGTGTCAGTCAGACCATTAGCGGATTTTTTTTATTTATTTACGGAAACAACCTTTATATCCATTCCGACTGACACGACGATCTGATACTTATCAAGGCAAAAAGGAAGGCGGAGGTGGAGGAGGAGGGAAATAAAAGCGCTTCACGGGCATTAGGTGCATGTCACATAAAAATATCCCTTGTTTTCATTGACGTCAGTTGGATCCGTTTTGTAATTTATTTTCCTTGTTGTTCTCGTATTGTTGCGTGTGTTTGTTGTCCCTAAGTGGCGCACAAAGGAACCTGCACGCATAATGGCGCACGCATTTCAGGGGAGAAACCCGCACGCCCACTCCTCTCTTTTATTGTATCAGATTCATCCCCTTTCCCTCCCACCCACACCCGCGCGCGTAAAATACAGACCGTATCTGTTCGTACGTCAAATGCAGATGCCGTACATTATATATTCGTGTGAGCAAGACCGCCACTGTGCATGTGGCTCTCACCCCTACCACTTTCATTGTTTACCCAAAATCTTTGTCCGCTACAACAATTTTCGATTTCCCCCCCCCTGCCCCCCCCGTCCTTCCTCACCTCCTCCTCTGAATATATCCATTATCATTATAAAGCTACAGAAAGAAAAAAAAATTATAACCCTCCGCCAACACAACGCTTTCTAGCCTAAACAATATTCGTAGCCCCCGTTGCTGTTGTTTCCAACATGTCCCACAAAAAAGAAACAGCCAACATTGTCACGATTGTTTATGCCGCTTAAAAACGAACCTTGATTCAAATTTGACCTACGGCTAGTGAAACTTCACACGAGTTAAATTTGCATTTTCTCTGTTTAAACAGTTACAAAGCTGGTTTAATCAATTAATGGAACAATGTTTCTGATTTACTACTGATGGTTACAATTCGTAGACGAGTAAAAGTATTTTCATTAAAATATTCAAAATTTTGTATAATATAGTTTGCTTTTTTGTTGGTGAAAAATATAAATAAATTATTCACTCATTTTCTGACCAATAAAATTTGCTGTTTTTTGTTATTTAAGTCAAACTATTTATGTAACTGTGGCCACATAAATAATCATCATTGAAAGTGGTAGAAATTACCATGAAAAAAATGTGAAATTATCTCATTATTAAAGACAATTATTCGACAATTAAAAACTTATTATAAAATATATGATAATTAAATATGGCCAATAACAGTCAAACTAAATTATTTAATGAAATAATTAATAGTTACCATAAAAAGTTTTACTTTACAATTAAAATTGGAAGGAAAAAAACTACTTCTGTTTATTTGGGTGCGGATTTAATCCATCATCAAAATTTATATTCAAAACCGCTATTCAGAATTTCAATAATTTATATATAAATAAAACACATGAAGAGGAAGGGAAAAACATTAATATTAAAAAGATAGTCAAATAGAAAAAAATAAGTGATGATATAAATAGCACACCACGTTTCTGGGATTCTTATACCTTTCTTCAGGTGCTAAGAACAGCCTAGAGCGACACAACTGCACTAGTCAGTTGACATAAATATAAAGACACGGTGTTTTGACTTTGAATTTTTTTATTTACCCGGAAACTTTTTTATGTAACCATGAATAAATTTATTCTGACAGTTTAATTTAGTTACCAGGGCTTAAGTTGCATTACAATTTTTTTCAGTTCCTAAAAAACATTTTTTTAAATTTAACTATTAATCAATTCGTTTATTCTGGCTATTCAAATAATAGTTAAAATTTTTTTAAAAATGTTTCCATGCTTTTTCAGAGCAAATCAAAATATTTATCCCCTTAATTTGGGGCCTCTAATTGGGAGGACGAAAAGGGGGAGACCCCGGACAAGATGGGTAGATGACATCGAGAAGAATATACAAACCATGAAAGTAAGAGGATTGTGGAGACTGACACAGGAGAGGGCGGAATGGATGAAAATTGTTAATAAGGCCAAAACTCACATTGGGTTATAGTGACAATAAAAGAAGAAGAATTCGGGGCCTCTTCATGTGTTAAATCCACTCTCAATTCATTTAATTAGAATTTCACTAATTTCTTCTTGATTAAACGCCTGAAGAGGTCATAAATAAAGAGGAACGACGCTGTGCATTTTCATAGCAAACGTTTTTAAATTGGGGTTAAGACTCGGGGAGAATCTACTCTGACGTGTCGCTCCTAGATCCAGAGTAATTTTATTGTGACTATTCGTGGCCATATTTAATTCTTCTATTAAATGTATTGAACATGCAGATTCAATTAATGGATTCGTAACCTGAAGTCTTGGCACTGAAATCTGCAGTCTCCGAAACCTAAACCAAAGAAGTGGGGAAAATGTGGTTCTTGAAACGGCAGACCGGAAAAATTTAACATTTAATTGGTGTCTGTCGCTACTGGGCGACGTCAAATATTAAAAAGGTTTTAGTGTGGGATTAATTCGGGTAAGCGTAGTGATAGGTTATTTTTTTTTTAAAAAAAATGAGTGGAATAGCAGCAATGAATTTTTTGTTGTTGTTGCCTTCATTGTCCGTTCATTTCCTCCGGACCAATATTGCTCGACCCCCAGTACATGTTCACTCCAGAGGTAGCCTCGCGTGAAATCCGGGGTATTTTACTTGATTCTATTTTGTGACCGAGAGTGTGTTTGCACAACTCTGTCGCGAGCTTTGGAGGCGTCATGGAGAGAACGGAAAATACGTAGTGGGTGAGCCCCTCGACGATACACGATATCCTCCAATTTAGCCCGACCACCCACCCCTCGACGAAACTCTGCCCTCGCTATTTCGCTACACACAATCCATTTTCTATTAAGACTACTCCTGCAGCGAACAAACACGTTCTTTCGTCTCCCTGGTTTAGTTTTCTCCAGGAAGGCGGAAACTGGTTCACTATACACTCTACAATTGGACAAGTAGCCCAGTGGAAGATTAATAATTATATTGTTTATTATGCCTAACTAATAACTTCAACTTACAGTAGCAGTAACAATTATTTCAAATTGTTTCCTTAATTACATAAGTAACCATAAGGTAATTTATTTGTTTGGGATTCGCCTTTCATTGTTATTTTTAAATTATATTTTATAATTAATTTTTACATACATCTTGAAGACGTCCCTAAATAAAGTGATGAAACTATTTTAGTTACCTGTAAATATTTATTAATCAATTGGGTAATTTTCACTAATTATATTTAATACAAGTCGGATAAAGTTCAATTTTTATTTACAAAGAAAACCGTAGTTGTCATTAAATTAAAGACGGGATATAGACGACAAAAAAAACTATATAAAATCTTTATTATTTCAATGTTTTTCTTCTGTGTTTATAAATAATTGACCTTGTATTTGTTTAAATTGTGGCCTGATTCTCGGTAAACACATGGATTATATTCGTCATTAGTTCAGGGCTATTTTAGAAATTAATTTTTAACCCCCCTTCCTCTTTAAAACTCTATTTTAATTGCATTAATTCGTTGTAGGCTTTCCTTAATGCCCTGCACGTGAGTTCATCCACGTGCATCAACCAGCAACCTCTGATAATTTTTCTCATTCGAACCACATCTCTAGACTATTAATAATATAAGGAATCTTGAAGTAGGTAATTTTAATTTATTTTTTTTTCGATTTTTTGATACTAGTGATTTCTAAATTTTAACACCCCCCCAAAAAAAAAATTTCCGCGCCTGTCAGGCAGGCAACCTTGCAGCAGAAAATCAAACGCCTTTCTTTTTCAGCGAATTTTGACTCTTGTGGTCCTTACGATTTATTAATTCAATTTATACACCTATTTTGAAATGGTAACTTTAAACCATTCTATTTTGTTGGATAGTTTTTTTAATTTGTGTGTCATACGAACTTCCTCCTGTACAGAGAAATAATCGACCGTCAGAATATGTTTGATTGTTGAAACCTCAAATTTTAATTCTTATAATTACAATCCTTAATTATTATAACAAGCCAACGATTTTACCGCCGCCTACAAAACGCACGTACTGTCCGACACTTTGGACATTATGCGTGACTCGCTTAGTTGCCAACTGCAATTCGTAGGCAACGTGTACAAGGACCTGAAACTTGGTTTCAATCTGATGAGAAACGAAAACGTCACCGAGGATCGTATATTGTGTTTCTCGTGTTACCAAAAATTATCTTTTAAATTTCCTTTATAATTTAAATTTTAATCCTCAAGTAAATTTTTTATTACGTTGTCAGTTGAAACCTTTTTTTTTTCAGCGTATTCCATACGTTTATACGAATTTAGGCCTATTTTATAATAAATGTGTGTCTGAGGCGTATTTTAATGTTTCCTTTGCGACCACGTGGGCCGCTTTTAGGGAAGTTAGTTTTGACTAAAAGTCGAAGGAAAACGATCTGTAAATAACAAGTCACGTGTCCCAAGACTATGTGAGCTACGTGCAGCAGGCATTGGGCCTCATTCTGGAAGAAACCGCGGTCCGAGTTACTTGACTCCATCGGACAATGTAGAGAAGTGCTGGAATAGTCAGTGGAACTGCGGCTGTTTGTTCGTATTCTGGTAAGAAGAATATTAGACAGTCAAGATTCCGTTTAGCCAGTCTTTCTAGTATTTTAAAATAGCACGTCAAAAGTTGTCGCGTATTTGACGATAATTCTGACTACGCGAATAAAGCCATGGACGATCCATCCTCCATTTAATCAGTTTCATAGCAGATTTTTAAGTTTCTGTAGGAAAGGACTCTAGAGATTTTCCGAGTACAGGCGTACATTCTTATTGTATCGGTTGTATGTTTTACGGATAATGCAGAATAATCGACGGATAAGTAATTTTAAATTTAAAGACATAAAGTGTTGAATGTAACGGATGGTATTTTTCGCGATTAGTCAACGTGCAATTTGATTCATCAGTATTGATGAATGTTGTGGAAAATTGTTTCACAGTTGTGTCTTAGCAGGTTGAGGTCTAGTTCTAGCCCACTGTGATTATTTCAGAGTTCTATTGAACCTTCAATCCACGTCAAGTCATGGCTGAAATGTATTTTTACCATTCTGTACTCATAAGTGTATTAAGTACTATTTTTGATGCCCTTTTTTTTTGTTCGGTTAAATAATTTTTCACGCTTCCTACATTTTCTTGGGCAAGATTTCTTCTTTTACCCGGTGAATTTATTTTATCTTTAAATAAGACATTTCTCAGCGACTTGGGTCACTCGAAGAAACGAGCATGTTTATTACATGGATTATGTATAATGTAGTATTCTACCAAGACTTGGATGGTTTCCGGAGTTTGTGAACTTTTATAAAGTGTGATTTCAATTAAAATACAAATTCGTAATAATTGATTTAATGAGGGTTTGTGCATATTTATTTCAACGGTTCGAATTGCGCAAACGTTGCGGCCGAAATGTTTCTGCAAATCGCACCTTGGAAATTCATATTCAGCAATCCTTCGGTAATATTTTTATTATATTTGTCGTATGTTAGTGAATCCAAAGCTTGTAGAAGTGAAACGGTCACGATAGTTTTATTTCAGTACAGGTTCTGATGTGGTCGTTCTTAAACAATATTAAACAATATTGAACGCGTTCGTTCAGTTTTAACTTCAATTCATAGCCTGCTTTTGGTTTTCGAGGAGGTATTCGAACGTGTACCATTTCGTGAGTTTGAGGTTGGGGTTTGAACGGTTGTAATTTCCTTACATCGTACGAGAACACTTGACTTTATTCAAACGTATATCCGAATTAAATTTTCTTTCATAGAAAGTTATTTAGTGTATTTACAAGTTCTGTATTTTATAATTATTATTAATCGCTGGGATAGATAATTGTTTTTTCTCTTGTTCTTCCTTGCCTTGTGCCGAGGACCACCGCATTTCACAAAGGTCGAAAGTCGTTTCGTGTTTCTCCTGAGAGGAACAAGAATGACGATCAATAAAACTCCATACTTGATTCAGGTTCGTATTTGAGTGATAAATTAAGTTTCAATTGTCTTAAATTGCACTATTTAAAATTTGTTTTCTAAATTTTGCCTTCGAATTTTTATCGGGAAATAATTTATTTTAAATTTGATTTTATGCAAGCGTCGTTTCACTGATAACAAAATAAATTTATTTTTCAGCCAATTCAAACTCTTCTGGTCCCGACTTCTGGAGTCATTCAGTTTCTGCTAATTAGTGACCTTATTTCCGAATTGTTGATTTTTGGACAGTTCAAGCCGCCATTGTAGTTCATCGCGTTATGGAGTTTGATTTGAGAAGGTAAGATTTGAGTCTTTATACATTTACCTACTTGATTGTTTTTTTTTTTCTGGAGTGAAAATCTCTCAAATTGTAATTTCTACTCATTTCAGTCTTTCAATCCTTCATGCTATAATTTAAATCTTGTTTATTCAGGTCTTTACTTATTATACCACGACATACTGCATTTTTTAATTTCAAACTCGTACAGACAAATTACAATGTGCATGTGTAGTCGCTAACTTGGTAACGTGCCCTCTCCCTGTAACTACCCTGTACAAGATTAACGGTGTTTAGGTAATGTAGGTTTTATGAAGACAGTTGCTCCGTGGTTGAAGTTGGTGTTCGACCACACCTTCTTTATTGCATTACGCTTTTCGCTAATTAGTGTGCTTGCATTTTTTTCGAAATTTACGTACTGTGGTTGGGATTTTCCTAAGATACTAATTTTTATTCTGTTCATTTCAGCCTGTTCGGCCTGATTAAGTGTCGTGGCATCTGCAGTTCCTTTGGCCCCGACGACCACTTGTATTCCGCTAAGAAGCAGAGGTCGACCTACTGGGGACCCGTGGCACTCTGAGACACTCTGGAAGCTGATCGTTGTATGGGTAAGTGATAAACAATTCCAGTAGATGGAACTACGAAGTGACTTGTTTCAAACATGACCGAAATTATTTTCTGTTTAGACCCGAGGTGCAGGACTTGGGCCACTGACGTCATGGACAGGAATCGTCTCCCCGGGATCTGACTAATGTAATTGACTGCATTGATTGTGTTGTTAAGAGATTCATATTGAAAACCCCAATTAAAATGTACAGTTTTCGGCATTCGCAGTAATACTCTGTAACTTTCATATTATTCGACGCTTATTTTTATTGAACGAAGTTACGTTATTATTTATCTTCTCCTTCATTGAAATATTACTTAAATTTTCAGGGGTTTGTTGGACACGAGAGGAACATTTCTCAATCGCTTTTTTCTCTTAAAAAAAACTGTTTATTAGATTGTCCACTGTGGCGCGACTCTGTTCTGTATTTCCGATTGGTTTAAAAAATTTCGTGCGATATGTTTCTTCTTCGCTGCGTTTTGAAACCTCTTCAGGTGCAATGTTTTCATGGAAGTGTAAATTCGAGTGATATGTTATGTGACAATAAGTTTTAAAGATGAGATTTTCACGCACATTGCGGCCGAAATGTTTGTGGAAGTCTAAACTTTGAAATTCATCTTCAAGTCTCGTTCATTTATAATGAAATGTTTTTTTATTAAAAAATTTACACCTGACGTGGTTTCAAGTTAACTTGAATTACTGAAATGATAATTAAATATTTTAAAATTTCTTAAATAGTTCAATGACCATTTGGTTGTGTTTAAAATGTATTGCAAGTGAGACTGAATTTGATGTTGGCTGAATGTAATTTTTAACCCTCAATTGGGTTGACTTGACTAAGTAAATTTTCAAATCTAATTTGATTTCTTTCCCCCCCCCCCCCATTTGTTTCAAGCACCTCGACTTCTCCAAAGACGAGGGTTTTCGGATGTCCATAGACCTTGGAAGACTGTAGCTTTTGTCCTGTCGCGCTGGCCTGAAAAGGAACTACAATGGAGACTGTGAATAGTTCTTGTGCCGATTCTTCAGGTTCGTGTTTGACGCAGCTCCTCGTTTGAAATGTTCCGATTTCGTAGCTGAAGTTGCAACTAAATTATTTTGGACTTTTGTTACGATGTGAACACGACACCTCTATTCTTTTTCAGGGTCTTTCGACTTGTCTTTCCCTGTTCTCCGGGGTCCATCACCGCTCGTGGAAAAATTTAATCTTGGCTGATCGCAAGGACTAAATACAGCAGCAGTTGCGAGCTTTGTTTCACAGGTAATTTAAATTTCTATGAAATTTGATTTATGCCTTAAAACGTAGGATTTTTAATTTTTCTTGATAAATTACGTAATGTAAGCAAACATGTGTTCAGGGAGAGGGATTGTTAAGATCATTTCTGTTATTCTCCTTTAGTTTTCTTACTGCGCTCGCCTCAGCCGCAGAGGAACGGGAGTTGAGGTGAACAACGCTGAAGACTTGTCCACAATTTGAGGTTCGCAAGCTCCTCGTTTGAACAAGTGTTTCGTTTAAAAGTTTTAATGCCTCAGTTTCCTTTAAACGTTTAAATTTTAATCCTGAAGTAAATTATTCAACAAATTCAATAAGTTGACAGTTGAACTAATTTATTGCATTTATTTTTCAGGAAATATGTCACTGAGCTGCGCTTGATGGCTTCCTTCCGAAACTTCAACTTGGTTCATCCTGTGCGTCTTGTTCCGTATCAGGTCGTTGGTGAAGAATATTAAAGCAATTTTGTATATTTTTACTTTTGTTTGTATGATGGTTTTCCCTTGCCCCATCGTCGGCTTTCAAGTTACGTGATTTGTGTTGAAATGCCGTGTTTTACCCTTAATTACAGTGATACTAGTCCTCGTATGTTAATCGACTTTGTTATGCTAAGCGCTGGTAGATCATTATTTAAGATATTATCCATTGCTACTCGTGGGGCATTATTTCTCCTTTGTTTTAGACTAATGTTAAATGTTAAAGTGGTTTACCTATTAATTTGGTTCCTTAGATCGATTTGTATATTATGGTTGTTGGATATGTTTAGCTTGTGCGTCATGTAATCTTAATTGTTCTACTTAACGATTTACGCTAATTAGTGTGCTTGCTTTTTTTTATTCAAAATTTACGTACTGTGGTTATGACATTCCTAAGATACTGATTTTCATTCTAGACTTGGACAAAAATCCTGCCTCCTGTTCGGCCTGATTAAGTGACGTGGCATCTGCAGTTCCTTTGGCCCGAAACGACCACTTGTATTCCGCTAAGAAGCTGAGGTCGAGTTACTGATCTTAGTATGGGTAAGTGATAAACAATTATAGATGGAACTACGAAGTGTCTTGTTTCAAACATGACCCAAATTATTTATTTTCTGTTTAGACCCGAGGTGCAGGACTTGGGCAACGACCACCTACGTCATGGACAGGAATCGTCTCGCCGGGATCTGACTAATGTAATTGACTGCAATGATTATGTTAAGATTCATATTAAGATGTACACTTTTGGCATTCGCAGTAATACTCCATATCTTTCTTATTATTCGACGCCTATTTTTATTGAACGTAGTTATGTTATTTATCTTTTCCTTTATTGAAATATTGCTTAAATTTTCCGGGGTTTGTTGGACACGAGAGGAACATTTCTCAATCGCTTTTTTCTCTTAAAATAGGCTGTATATTCCATTGTCCACTTGGCGGTATTTATTTCCGATTGGTTTAAAAAGTTTTGTGCGTTATGTTTCTTCTTCGCTGCGTTTTGAAACCTCTTCAGGTGCAATGTTTTCATGGAAGTGTGAATTCGAGTCGCAAGCTACGTGACAATAAGTTTTAAAGGTGAGATTTTCACGCACATTGCGGCCGAAATGTTTGTGGAAGTCTAAACTTTGACATTCATCTTCAACAAGTCTCGTTCAATCATAATGAAATGTTTTTTTTATTAAAAATTTACACCTGAAGTGGTTTCAAGGTAACTTGAATTACTTAAATGTTAATTCAATATTTTTATCATTTGGTTGTGTTTAAAATGTCTTGCAAGTGTGTTAGGATTTGATGGTGGATGAATGTAATTTTTAACCCTCAGTTAGGTTGACTTGACAACGTTAATTTTCATATCTAATTCGTAATTCTTCCCCCCCCCCCCCCTATTTGTTTCGAGGACTTCGACTTCTCCAAAGACTATGATTTTCGGATGTCAATAGACCTCGGAAGACTCTTCGCTTTTGTCCTGAGCTCGCGCTGGTCTGAAAAGGAACGACAACGGAGGCTGTGAATAGTTCTTAAGGTTCGTTATTGACGCAGCTCCTCGTTTGAAATGTTCTGATTTCGTAGCTGTAGTTGCAACTAAATTATTTTGGACTTTTGTTACGATGTGAACACGACACACCTATTTTTTTTCAGGGTCTTTCGACTTGTATTTTCCTGTTCTCCGGGGTCCATCACCGCTCGTGGAAAACATCTTGAGTCTGAGCGCAAGGACTAAATACAGCAGCAGTTGCGAGCTTTGACAGGTATTTTTATAAGTTTCTTTGAAATTTGATTTCTGCCTTAAAGCATAGGGATTTGTTGTTTTTATTGTATTCAACTGTGGTTTCTAACTTTTCTTCATAAATTACGTAATGTAAGCAAACATGTGTTCAGGGAGAGGGATTGTTAAGATCATTTCTGTTATTCTCCTTTCGTGTTCTTACTGCGCTCGCCTCGGCCGCAGAGGAACGGGAGTTGAGGTGAACAACGCTGAAGACTTGTCCACCATTTGAGGTTCGTAAGCTCCTCGTTTGAACAAGTGTTTCGTTTAAAAGTTTTAATGCCTCAATTTCCTTTAAACATTTAAATTTTAATCCTGAAGTAAATTATTCAACAAATTCAATAAGTTGACAGTTGAACTAATGTATTGCATTTATTTTTCAGGAAATAAGTCACTGAGCTGCGCTTGATGGCTTCCTTCCGAAACTTCAACTTGGTTCATCCTGTGCAACGTCTTGTTCCATATCAGGTCGTTGGTGAAGAATATTAAAGCTGGAGGTGTTTGGGCGAGGAGAATGTCGTCACTTCCTGTATATTCCTTTGGACCGGCGCTGGAGCTCGCATTTCAGGTTGTGAAACGGGATTTCCATAAATGCACATAAATGTGTTTTACACTGAAGTAATCCGGTATTTAACGAATCGTGAATACCATTAGTTGCATGGTCGTTAGTTGAAGAGTTTAATTTTTATATCCTTTAGCTGTTTCGTGTTCTGTAGAATGGACGCGTTTCATAGTAATTACTTTCCGTACTTTTAAGGCTTGTTTTTTAAAAAGGTGAGCGTAGGTTTGTCGAATTAACGAAAGAATGGAATATGTGTTAACATCTAATAATTCCGTGAATAATTACCCTCTTCCCATAAATAGTTGAAGGCCTGATATTTGAATTGCTACACTTTGACAATGATTTCAGTTTATTTTTTTATTTTTCATTCTTCTAATACAATTAATACTACGGTTAATGCTAGCAATATTTCCCGGTATATGGCATCTGTCTGTTATCTTATTTTTATAGTTGGGTGCCTTTTTCATTTTCCATATTCCGAAAGCTTCAAACTAGTGAAGTTGAATGAACCATTGCCTCCTTCTGACGCCTCTCTTTATTTATTATTTCTCTACTATTCAGGAAACGTCTGTTCAGAGAGAGGGTTTCTAAAGATCATTTCTGTAATTCTCCTTTACCTCTTACTTACATTATTGGTGAACCAGGATTTGGATGTTTCGCCGACTTCATAACACAAAGGTTCCTTCGTCTGAAAATCTAAAAGTTTTTTAATGCTTCAGGCTATAATTTAAATGCTTATTCAGGTATTGACTTTCTTCTTGTACCGCGACATTCTACATTGTTTAATATCAAAAATGAATTAGAATGTGCCTGTGTAGTCACTAACTTCGTAGACGTGGCCTCTCCCTGTACAAGCTTAACGGTTTGTAGGTAATGCAGGTTTTATGAAGACAGTTGCTCTGTGGTTGACCACTCATGGTTTACCAACTGTGAAATTGCTTTAAAATACGAAATTTTTTAAATCTTTCAGTGTTTTGTTTCATTGTAAACAAGCTGTGGTTTTAGGTTTTCAGGTCAGTTTCCGATAGTGGCTGCAACCGTGCCTGTGGCCTGCTGGTAGTTTTACAGTTTTGCCCTGTCGTCGTGGTTTCTCCCATGGGAGGCACGAAGAAATCCCATTTGTCAAGGTATGATTACTGCAACTTTGTGTTAAAAATCCGCTGCGTTCGAGTAAATTCTCAAACTATAGTGGAATGTGTATTTCTGTTTTATGAATGTGTTTATGGGTATTTGCGAGTTCAGTTTATGTTTCCAAGATCTTGCTCAATACCTAAGATCTGGCGATGCGTAGCGTTCGTGAAACCTCGTGAAGTTTTGTGACTGATCGTGAATAGTTTGATATTTTGTATGCGTTGCTTTTTTTTCGCGTTATCGAGATAAAGTTTCGTAAAGTTATGGATTTAGAGAACTCTAGTTTAAAAATACCGGCAGTTTTTTTCATCGGTTATTTAAGCGTTTATGTGCCAAACAATTTTAAGTCCCCGAAAGCTTACGTAAAGTGGCAGTCTTTATACTATTTAGGTATTTGTTTCAGATGTTTTGCTGAATATTTCGTTCCTTTCGTTTGAAATCGCTCCTCTAAATTACTCACATGGTGCGGTCCAATTTTGTATATTTTTACTATTGTTTGTATGATGGGTTTCCCTTGCCCCATCGTCGGCTTTCAAGTTACGTGATTTGTGTTGAAATGCCGTGTTTTACCCTAATTTACAGTGATACTAGTCCTCGTATGTTAACCGACATTGTTATGCTAAGCGCTGGAAGATCATTATTTAAGATATTATCCATTGCTACTCGTGGGGCATTATTTCTCCCTTGTTTTAGACTAATGTTAAATGTTAAATTGGTTTACCTATTAATTTGATTCCTTAGATCGATTTGTATATTATGGTTGTTGGATATGTTTAGCTTGTGCGTCATGTAATCTTAATTGTTCTACTTAACGATTTACGCTAATTAGTGAGCTTGCCATTTTTTTATTCAAAATTTACGTACTGTGGTTTTGACATTCCTAAGATACTGATTTTCATTCTAGACTTGGACAAAAATCCTGCCTCCTGTTCAGCCTGATTAAGTGACGTGGCATCTGCAGTTCCTTTGGCCCGGAACGACCACTTGTATTCCGCTAAGAAGCTGAGGTCGAGTTACTGGGGACCCGAGGCTGATCTTTGTATGGGTAAGTGATAAAAAATTATAGATGGAACTACGAAGCGTCTATTTCACACATGACCCAAATTATTTATTTTCTGTTTAGACCCGAGGTGCAGGACTTGGGCAACGACCACCTACGTCATGGACAGGAATCGTCTCGCCGGGATCTGACTAATGTAATTGACTGCAATGATTATGTTAAGAGATTCATATTAAGATGTACAGTTTTGGCATTCGCAGTAATACTCCGTATCTTTCTTATTATTAGATGCTTATTTTTATTGAACGTAGTTACGATATTATTTATCTTGAGATTGCAAACATAGTTTTTGTAAGGAGTGTTACTTAAAATTCAGTATGGACTAGTTTTTTGGAATTTTTCCGTAGATGTTTCCAGACATTTTCCCGACTTTTATACCTCTCGCATCTTTAAATATTCCGGGGTTTGTTGGACACGAGAGGAACATTTTTCAATCTGTTTTTTCTTTTAAAAGTTGCTATTTATTACATTGTTTACTGTGGCGCGACTCTGTTCTGTATTTTGGTTCAAAAAATTTCGTGCGATATGTTTCTTCTTCGCTGCGTTTTGAAACCTCTATAGGTGCAATCTTTTCATGGAAGTGTGAATTCGAGTGATATGTTATGTGACAATAAGTTTTAAAGGTGAGATTTTCACGCACATTGCGGCCGAAATGTTTGTGGAAGTCCAAACTTTAAAATTCATCTTCAACACGTCTCTTTCAATTATAATGAAATGTTTTTTTATTAAAAATTTACACCTGAAGTGGTTTCAACGTAACTTTAATTACTGAACTAGTAATTCAATATTTTAAAATTGCTTAAATAGTTTGGTGACCATTTGGTTGTGTTTCAATGTCTTACAAGTGTGATAGAATTTGATGGTGGCTGAATGTAATTTTTAACCATGAATTTGGTTGACTTGACTACGTTTATTTTCATATCTAATTAGGATTTGTTTTCCCCCCATTTGTTTCGAGCACCTCGACTTCTCCAAAAACGAGGGTTTTCGGATGTCAATAGACCTTGGAAGACTCTTCGCATTTGTCCCGAGCTTGCCCTGGTCTGAAAAGGAACGCCAAAGGAGGCTGTGAATAGTTCTTCTGCAGATTCTTCAGGTTCGTGTTTGACGCAGTTTGTTCGAAATGTTACGATTTCATAGCTGAAGTTGCAACTAAATTATTTTGGACTTTTGTTACGATGTGAACACGACACCTCTATTTTTTTCAGGGTCTTTCGACTTGTATTTTCCTGTTCTCCGGGGTCCATCACTGCTCGTGGAAAACATCTTAAGGCAAGGCAAGGACCAAATACAGCAGCAGTTGCGAGCTTTGCATGACAGGTATTGTTGAAAGTTTCTTTGAAATTTGATTTCTGCCTTAAAGCATGGGGATTTGTGGTTTTTATTATATTCAACTGCGGTTTCTAATTTTCTTCATAAATTACGTCAAGTATTGGCTTATTTTATTTGAACCTAATTTTTCCATTGGTCGTTGTGTATTTTTTAAAGGAATTTTGCTGAATCTTTAATGATTTATGTTCACTTTACTTTTCTTTGTTGAAATGTTGTAAACGTGTTACGGTTTTATTAAAGTTTCTACCCTTTTCTTTTTAAAGATTCCTTGACCGTTGGGTTTTAGAATTGGTCCGTTGCATTGGGAGATTCAACTTTTAATATTAATTTTCATTTAGAAATTTTAGTGTTATTTAATTTTCCTTGTGGTCATTTTGGTACTTGGCGAATAATCTCTGTCTGGGTTACTTATTTAAGAATGGCGCTGTTTTGATTGATTGTTCGACTTTCTGTTGCAAGAGATTCTGCCGACGCGAGTTTCCTGACCATCTTGAGGCAGCATCCTGGTAAGACTTTGCAACTACGGTGGACTACGAAAGCTTCATTCATAGTTTATCAATATGGCGGAAATTTCTCAAGTTTATTTCATCGCCGCAGCTTTCCGAGTTTTGGAAGCCAACCACTGGAGACTAATGCAGAGTCGCAGGAGAAACTCCGCTGGAGTCCTCGGGAGTGAGTCTACGTGAAGACAACTGAGCCGCGCCATCTGGAATCACTTGTGGGGTTCCCTGGGAAGTGTATCGCAGTTGCACTTTGGTTTTGCGCTACATCTGTGGTCAACCTCCTTCCACGCAACAATTGAAATTAAACAATAGTCCCGACAACTTCGGAAGAAAATCCAATTTTTCGGTTTCTTGATTTTAATACATTTATTCCTGCGCTGCTTATTTTATTTTCTTTCTCGTATTTTATCGTGTTTGTTAGTAATTTTGTTGCGTAATTTAAGATTTTATTTTCTAAAAAAGGATTTCCTTTCGTTTTGTACTTTACAACGTGTGATATATCTTGGCTTTTGTCTTACTGTTGTAAATTTTTATTGTTTTTCACACTTGTTACTGTAGTTTTATTATTTAAATGGTGGTATCTTATTTTTATTGTAAATTATTTCCTTAAAATAATATAAACAAGTTACAGAATAAATAAACGATTTATATTTGATTCGACTCCTTTTCCTATTACGGTTTCTTCAATTAATGTTTTTCCTTATTGTTGCTTCCTTCAATTCAATTTTCTCACCTGCTACATCTTTGGCGTTTGTCTCTTAATCTTAATATTAATAACTGAGTTTTTAAAGTATTTTGTCTCGTTACTGACTTAATGGGCATTGATTCCTACGTATTCGTGTGTTATGTTGTTAGGCGGTCCTCCTCTATACGTAAATAAAACGATTTTTATTTTGTAAATAATAAATGAGTGGGAACCCACGAGGTAAGGAAACAGGATCGCTGCTCCGTTTACGGCGATTGATTTGGAATAATTTTTTTCTTCCTCACCAATTTTGCTTCTGGACCACGCGAATTTCTTTGTTTTTATTATTTTGGTAATTCTCCTTTGCGTTGCCTCAGACGTTTACCAATTCAAGTTTTTTTTACCGTAATTTTGTTAACCACAGAGGAGTATTTCAATTTCTGATTTATTTGCCTTTTTCTTTTCTGAAGTTACGTTAGTCTCACACTTGACTCCCTAGAATCTTACGAAGGAACAATTCTTCTGCCTTGTTTCCTTTGCCTTAACTAAGAATTCTGATATTTGCTGCAAGTGTCCGCAGCCAGTCCTCGAATGCGCTCGTCTGACTTTTCTCTTCAGTTGTTTCACGGCTTCGAATTAAATTTTCGGGGGTCGTTATTTCGTTTTATTAGCTTAAAATTTATCCAGATTTCATTCGTATTTTGCAGTCTGTTCATAGTCGCCCAGTTTCTCCCATAATCCTAATTTATTCGCTCATTCCTCAGCGTCTGCCGCTGGCCCAACTACGAACACTGATAATAGCTTTTGGGGATTTCCAACGTTGTCCATCAGAGTTCTGCTAAAAACCGGCAACTCCGCGTAAGCATCGTCTTTCCCCTTATTTATTGATTTTTATTTACTTATTGGCGTAGCAATTTATATATTTAATCCTTATTTCCTTCTTACACCTGAAGAAAAGCAGTGGGCGCAGGAGAGGAAGGAGGAGAGGAGCAGCAGGCCCCTGGCGTGAATGAGTGTCGAGGTGACTGAAAACGCGGTGTCGGCATCAAGGAGAGCGCCACTTACTACAGACAACTAACGGCGTGCTGCAGGTACTGCAAGTTGTCCTTCACAGCAGAGGAGAGACGGAGGCTGAACCTCCAGTTACACGTCGCTGCTGCTGGAGGACGACCAGGAAGCCAAACATGTCCGTGATCCTGGACCAGCGAGGTCTGTCAACGACGTACATGAGCCTCCGCCCACACCAGCGCCCTGCCGCGGACGCGACGTTAGGAAACCCCCAAGGCGGCAGCAGCGTCACTACCTGCCACAGTCGCGTGTTCTCCTGCTATTGCATCGTCCAGTGCAGACCCAGGACGGCGACACCTGAGGACATTCTCCTCCTGGCAGGTGGATCCAGCGTGTGTAGGTTCCTCGCAGATATTCGCTGCACCCGTTGCCTGCCCGCCATGACAGGGACGACTTACAAGATGGCGCGGGACTCTGCGGCTACGTCATGGAAGACTCCTTCGAGAAGATAAATTCTTTGGTTAATTGTAAAATAACGAGACAACCTTTCCCAACCCTTGCTCCACAGCTCCACGGTGACGCGGCAACATCGCCCTGCATGAGGAGAGGAAGAAGAAAGCGCCGGACTCTCCACACGGGGCAGAATGTAAGGGTTAAAGGTAATAGATTAACGTGTTATCAATTAACGTGAGAAGTTGAAAGGTAAAGGAAGTAGAACATACGGTTTAATGGTCAAAAATGAGCTAAAATAAGAGTTGAATTGAATAACCGAAGCTGTTGTAAAAGTAAAACCGAAGGTGAAATGATTTACAGATTGTAGAAAGTGTTAAACAAAATATGAAAACAAGACTAAAAACTTAAGAACATGAAAGGTATAACAAATTGAGTGTAAAATGCAGAATATGGCGTAAAGGTACAACATAGAAAATAAATAACTGGTGCAGAATGAAACGTACAAAGGTAAAAAGCGACACATGGTTCAAAGCAAAAATATTTTTAATATTTAAGGTAAAATAGTTAACGAAAGGTAAAAAAATGTAAAGGTGTTATATAAGGAGCAAGAGTGTAAAATATGGTTAAAAGGTAAAAAAGTGTAATGAAGGTATATAATGAGCTATAAAAGGATATGAAATGGCAGGGGAAAAAAAATATAGTTAACGAGAGTAAAAGAAGGTTTAATGGTAAAGAAGTGTAATGAAGGTAACTAATTAGCTTTAAAGGGAGTGGAATTGGATGGTATAAAATAAGGTTTAAACGTAAGGAAGTGTAATGTAGGTATTAAGTGAACTTTAAAAGCAGAGGAAATGGATGGTGAAAATAAGGTTAATGGTAGTTAAATAAGGTTTAAAGGTAAAGAAGTGAAATAAAGGGACTTAAATAGTTTTATATGAGGAGAGGAAACTGAAGATGTAAAATATTGTTTAAAGGTAAAGAATTGTAATTAGGTATTTAATTAGCATTAAAAAAGGAGGAAATGGAAAGTTCAAATATGGTTAACAAGAGTAACATAACGTTTAATGGGAAAGAAGAGTAATGTAGGTGTATTTAGAGAGCATTAAATGGAGGCGGAACGGAAGGTGTAAAGGGACGTGCATAGAAGTTAGAAATTAAGATAAAACTGATAGAAAAAAAGACAGCTGAATGATGGCTGTAAGAAGGAATGGGGAAAGCACAGATAATGTCACGTCAGTGCAAAAAGAATTAAAAGATTAAATTCAAAGATAAATATACTGCAGCAAGGAAGGTTTAAAGTGCCAAGCCATAGTCTAGAAGGCGCACAGTTTGCTGCAAGGTTCTCCTACATACGTTCGTGGTTGTTGTAAGACGCTTATCATTATTCTTGTATCTGATGCAGTGTTGCCATTTGTGCTGCAAATAGATTTGAATAAAATAAATGAACATATAAACAGTAATTTTTATTTCGTACCCACATACAATTTGACGTCATAAGTTGTTGCACCTTTGCCTTAGCTCTTCATCTGTCTCCTGTCGCCTGACCCGGATACTCAGTGTCCGGGGCAGCCTCCTAAAAGGTTTAAGTGTCAGAGGAAAAGGAAGATTAAAGAAGTGAGGAGGTGATGATAACAACCACGTAATATCTGACGAGTGGATAAAGTCTCGATACTAGGCGCAGGTAATAGAAAGAAAGGATTTTTTAAAGTACGGAAACAGAGAAATTTCAATGTTTTGAGGAATTGGGAGAGAGAAGGAGAATTGGTTTAAATTACAATGGAGCGACCACTGTAATTCAGGGTGAGCAGAGGATTTACAACGGACTAACCATTGCAATTCCTTTTTGGGAGGGAAATTGGCAGTACCATTTATTTTTTCCCACTGCCGCCGTCTCTAAGGTTCCCACAAGCCGAGGCACCTCGGCCCTGTTCTGAGAGGTGTTTGTTCCGGGGTCACAGACCTTGGGCATACGGTAAGAGTTCTCTGCTGTTCCCATTGGAATATTCAGCCAGCTGCCTCCTAAACTGGTCGAGGCACGGAGAAGGGAATGCTGCGTCCCCACAGCGAACTCTTCTCCCGCTATCGGAAGGGTGTGGGACAAGTATCCAATGCCCGACCTACTTGATGCAGGTTTTACAACGGTTTTCCCTGCATTACTTTTAGGCGAATGCCGGGTAGGATCCTTAAAATATAGCCCGGGGGCCATAGTTAATTCTTGACTACCTTCCTCTACCCTTCCACATCCCCCCCTTTCCTATGCTATTAAAGGGGAGTTGCCACCATGTGGATTACCCTCATGTAGCCTGTTGCACTTAAAAAAAATCCTAAAAATACATGAATACATTGAAATTTTTTTGTTAAACTTAATTTTGTTACTTATGTAGAATAAAAATTATATTAAACATAGAAATAAACCATCGTCCTTTTAGCAGTATCATTGAAAATTAACACACACAATTTCATATAGCTATTTTAAAAATAATAATGGCGGGATTGAAAAATAAATTTTCTGCTGTAAAGAATAACAAAAATACACGAAAGGAATGATCTGGTTCTTGCATAATATAAATGATGCTAAAAGTTTCGGCTGTAATAGGATTTATATATATATATATATGGTTACGCGTAAAAAAAAACTCGGGAATGTATCCATAGTGATGGATAAAATAGAAGTAATTTATTAAAATATTTAGGAAATTAAAACACGGGAATTGTCGACCAGATCGTGCCTCGACGTAGTTCGAGATATTTATCGAATTTACTGTGTGATTCGTTTGGCCTAGACACCACGACGTGGCGGAAGTGCACAGGCCTGGTTCGATGGCTCCGATGGGACCACGAGGTCGCAGGTACGCACGTGGCTCACATGCACCTTCAAGTTCTTTTAAATCATTTATAATAAGAATATCTCAATAATATTTGTCGTGTAGGAATGTTGAGGTGCGAGCAGGATGGTCAATGGTGAGACTCGTGCGTCCGCTGTGTCTTAGAGGAATGTGTTACGGTATTGTGTGGGTGGATCCACCAGGCTCAAGTCGCGTTACCTAAAACACGAACAAGGTCCAGGAAGTGCGAGAAGAAGAAATAAGAACACGAGGTTCGTTATATTTCAATATACAATATACAAGCTATTTCAGTAGAAGCAGTTATTCATTGGATTTGTTTTGCACGTTGCAGGTTCCTGGCGTCGTCAAGTGCCAACTTCCTCGTGCTGGAGAGATTCTAGAGGCGGAGATCGTGCCGGAGTCTCCATGTCGAGGAAAGAACAGGTGATGTAAACCTTTTCTCTTGCTTTCATACGTCACAAATTCACTCAAAATTGTAATGGTTTTTCTTCTCTATAGGACCTTAAAATTACTCGTCAAGTATTTTTTTCTGGAAGATTTGTTAAATGAAATTATATTCCTAAATTAATTAGAATTAATTGTTCATAGCTATTTTTGGTTCAACTTTGCAACAAGGACAATTTATATTTAAATATTATTTAAGCTGAAAAGGTGGTTATTCCAAGGGCAGAAATTTTCAAAATGGCCTCCAATTAATTTCCTTGTTTCAACTTTGTTCTCATATTCCTTCGCTCAGGTTGTTCATGAAGATTCCACAAACTTTGCATACTAGTTTTCCAGTATCGGCCATCTTATATTATTACTTGTAAATGTTAAAGCATTCTTGTTCTTGTCCTTCATTATATAATTGCCAAAGCTTGATACTTTGAAACATGTCATACAAGGATTTTTATCTTTTCGAGATAAACCACAACAGAAAGTGTGTAATCATCCACAGGTTGAGCGACTCAGGTCAAATTTTTTATTTCCATGTCTCTCTCACAACCCTGTAGTGGAGGCTCCAGCATCCGCCATACCTCAGATGCATAATGTTGCAAAGTTGAGGAACTTCCTTCTGATGCCCAAAAGCTTCCAGTGCCATTATTTCTAATTAATTTTACTCTCAGCACTAAAAGGAAACCCTGTCCCTGAATCTGTTCAAAGTCACAACATGCAGATCATTTTTGATTTCACTTCCCTTTAGGCATTGAAGGTATCCTCGACTATTTTGGGTTGAGAATAATCACATTTTGGTATAAAAGTTTCCACTGTAACGTGCTTTGGATTGCACAGTTTAGAGATAAAATGCAGTGAGCCATATTATTGAATTATTGATAACTTTTCCGCATCGTTCTATGTATATTATTGCATTTCTGATTTCTTCTTTAGTCATCTTTCTTGCCGTTTCCACATTCTCAAAATTGTAGTTTTGTTTTTGCCTCATTCACATACTTGAACATGAACATTTTACAAGGCTTCAAGGGTTTGGACATGATTTGTACATCAATTATAATAATGCCTTGTAAAATAAATTACCTTAATTGGAATATTTCATTATATTACTTCAACATTTCTTAATTCATTATGGGCCTCATTCTGTCAGTTCAGTAGTTGAATATTAATGGCTGATAAGTATGTTAATAATATATATGTTATAATAGTAAATGTTAGTTATATTTTTTAGATTGTGGTTACAGTATTTTAATATTGCCTGGGAATTTTTTTTTTTTTTTTTTTTTTAGGGCAATAGGCTACATGAGGGTAATCCACTTAGGGCAACTCCCCTTTAATAGCATAGGAAGGGATTTGAAAGGGGGGATGCGGAAGGGTAGAGGAAGGTAGCCAAGGGTTAACTAGGGCCCCCGGGCTATATTTTGCCCTGATCCTTATAGCATATGTGAGTAAGGAGCGGATTTATGCAAGTCTTGGTTTTTATTTTTATTTTCAGGGTTTTTCTCCAGTTGATTATGATAGGCATTTATTTTAAGTGTTTGCAAAATGTTTAATTATAGTAAAATAAATGTATGTTGTAATATTTAATATAATTAGGTAAGGCTCCTTTCTACATTGTTGTTTTATCTCTTTTACCAAAATTTCCTTTAAAACTAACTTTCGTGCTTTGTCTTACATTTCAATGTTGATTTGTACTGGTTAAAGTTGATATCCTTAATTACTAACGAAATGAAAATACAAGAAGTTTGTTTTAAGATATAATAATTTTATAAAATACCCAAATGACGTACAAAATGAAGTGATGGTTTAAATAGCACACATTGTTTCTGGAAACTTTGTTCCTTTCTTCAGGATCACAGCAATTAACATACAAACTGATAACTATGAAACTCAACAATAGCTACGATCCCTTATTGTTAGATTTAATTTCCCATTTTTGTTGAGTTTCAGCTTCACTTTTGAGCTCATCAACTGTATTCTGCAGTTATGTCTCTCAGGGCACTTGTGTTTTAAATCTACTGACAACAGAACCAACGATTCCAGAAACGTTATGTGGTATTTCTATCACTTCATTTTGTCTGTAATTTTGTTCCATTATCTAATTACTTAATTATTATACTTAACCTGTAGAAGTACGAATTTCCTTTATTTTCTTCTGTAGTGAATAATAAACAAATTATTATATATATAATTTTAAGTTTCAAAATTCCTGATATGCAGTTGTACAGCTTCATTCCAGTACTCGTATTATAGTAATATTTTTATTCCGATTGACACCAAAGTAGCTTCTGTTTTGGTCTCTTCCTCAACATGAATTTTTTCACCCTACAAGTTGTCATACAGGTTTCATATAAATGAATGTCATTCACATTTATGCTAACTTGCCTTTCAACAATATGTTTGGACTTGACATTCATTAATCATAAGTTGTATTTATCCAGAATGTGGAATCTCAATATTTTCAAATAATTTATCACATAAAAACCAATCCTTCATTTGACTTTTATCAACTCAATTTCAAATTTATTTATCCTTTTAAAGATTTTATATAACAAGAAACTTCTTATTGTATACATTCATTCATATAATGGAACGTGTCATTCAGTTTTCAATTTCCAATGGTAAATTATATTAAACTTCCCTTTGAATGTATATTAGAAGTCTCTTAGGAGTTTCCTGTTCTTTTATCGTTATGAATTAAATTTCCATATGCGGTAAATAGAGATAGTTGATGGCTTACATAAAATTGATAGTGTGTGTCTGCATGTCAGACATATCAGATTCATTAACCACCTTCCTCAGGAGAGACACTGTGTGGTTGTCCCCACATGCTACACTCACCCTAATCATTTTCTGTTTACTCTCAATATCAAATATGTGTGCGCAGTAAAAGTTTATAAATTCATCGAACACATCGCCTTGTGAATAAGATTTCCAATTCTAATTTCTAGCATCCTATTCATATGTGACCATATTTCCAAATGTACATCTTAATATGTTTGGAAAAGTCTTGGGTTCTGAATGACTTGGCCAGCCTTTTCAATACAAAAAAAAATTTGTTCATTTTCCTATAAACATATAGACATCTACCAATGGCGCTGTTTTCGTCACTCGATTAATAATATAACAAAATTCTGTGTCCCGCTCTCTAGACCTGAGGTGAAATTCCATAAAGTCAACTCCTTTATTCCTTACCACATTGTCAACGAAATTTGTAACTAATCTCAATTTTATCATCCAACTTGTGAAGTAGGATTGTGGTGAATACTGAAAAAACATTTATTGTTGACTGACCTCTGCTGAGACTGAACTGGTTGGTTTTATAATTATATTTTATTTTTATTATAAATCCTGTAATTCCATACTGTAAAATTCTATTTCTTACATCAGTAACACCTCCCATATGTCTATAATTTCCTGAATGTTTTCTATAAATCTTTTCTATATATCTATTTCTATTTTAAAGGAATACCACAAATTCAATCTCTTCGTTGTACATTTACTCAATTAGTGGCTCTATCAGGCCCTTGAGAGTCACAACATCTTTGACACTAGGTTCAATCTTTCTTCATATAGTCCACAAACCTCCACACCACGATGAGGAATGTACACAATAAGTATTTGGTAACAAAAAGGAAGGGGGAAAACGTTGAGTGTTTTTTAGTAAATGAAGCTCAGCTTCACCATTCAGGACGGGGGAAATTCTCCAAATATTCTGTAGGCTTTGTCCTACTTCTTCAGAAGACTCGCATCTCTTGTGCTGTGTCGGCCAGCATGAGGGTTGAGTTTCTCTTGGAAAAATAGGTTAATTTCTCCAGAATATTTGAAGGATTTTCACATCTCTGAATGTCGAAGTTGATCTTAAAAATGAGGTTAACCTCGCACTTTCTATCGTTAGCGAAACACAAGATTGCGTTTCTTTTTTGGAAATTCCTGTCCTGCTTCTGAACCTCCACGCAATCTCTTAGCCGTCTATTGTGTTGCTCCAACAGGAAAGGCTGCAATTTATCCGGATTTATTTTTCCTTAGTTAGGTCCATAGACGCCTGCCATTTATTCTAACCAAACTTTCCAGTCATATGGAGGCTCCCACGAGCACTGACTCGCCTTCAAGCATCCATACACAGTTTAGGAACAATCACAATGTTGTTATCGTCAGGAATTCTGTAACAATATGGAATACCAAATATTTTAACACTTAAGGGTTTATGCTGCCTTAATGACTCCCATTTCACTATAAAATAGTTGTGGATTCTCTATCAAAATTTCCATTATTTCCTCTTTTTTTCTCATCTTTCAACAATGCCTCATTATTTATTGTTCAATTAAATTTCACCCATTGTTTTTAACTTTTTACTTTTCAAGTATCTTCGGCACAAGTTAAAATAATTTACAAGGCATGTCTGAAGAAATGATTCATGGAAGCCCAGAGTTACCTCCATCTTTCAATGTATTTCGATTTTTACATAGTTGAAAGTTTCAGTAAATCGCCGATTTTTGAATGAATATTCCAAATGGGTTCGGTTAAGAGACGCTTCGACTTTTCTTTAATTTTGTAACATCTGGAGGGACGAAGAATCGCCGATGAAGATACGGAACGTCGTGACATCTCCGGCAGCAACGTTCTACAATGTTCCTTCTTGTCTACCAGCAATTACTACGACGCCATCAGCATCTATGGTCAATGATGCGAACGATATCTTCCAAGTCTTTACTTGATTGTCTGCAGCCACGTCCGTCAGATGACAAAGGAAAAATAATCGTCTTGGCTTTCCTTAAAGAAGATAATGTTCCAGGATGCTTTTTGTCCTCACTTCGGAATATGTTAAACGGATTCCTCGTCGGTCTTTACAATAAATGAGCTGAGTCTTGATGTACTTAATTTTATTCACGTCGAGGTCGCATCGATCATGTTGAATTTTCTTGTTATCTTCCGAGGAGAGTTGATCTTTCTCCAACCGTACTTGTGTCTTCATGTGAGAGACTAAGGAGGCTGCTTCCCTGGCAAGCTTGTAGACATTCTGCCTTCTATGAACTACGAGCCTACCACGTGTGAGCTCTACGACTGTCTACTTTGGGATTAATCCAGCGATTTGGACTTCACAACGGCTACAGGACTTTTATTATTACTCTGCTCGTGACTTTTAAATCTGTTATTATTTTTATTTTA
The DNA here is from genome assembly GCA_037074705.1 of Zhengitettix transpicula. Lineage (NCBI taxonomy): Eukaryota > Metazoa > Arthropoda > Insecta > Orthoptera > Tetrigidae > Zhengitettix > Zhengitettix transpicula. Next base: position 55,392,302 of record CM073596.1, on the reverse strand, counting down.
TGTTTGCGTTATGAGTAATTGGTTATTTTGGGTCTTTAGTTTTATTTTATTCTAATAGAACAATTCTTGATTTAGATTACTTATAATTTGTGTGTGTATGTGAGGTAATTCACACTGTTCACTGTTTAATATATTTCATTTTTTACACTTAACATTAAGTTTAATGTGTGTGTGTTCCAGATAACGTCCTCTAGGGGGTGACGCGTCCTTGAGGTGATGCCGAAAGAAGGAACTTTTTATTCTCATTTCTGTCAATCTGAATTCAGATTCAATTTTTTTCAGTTTGTTTTAGGAAACCGAGGATATTTTTTGTCAGTACTTGATGAGGAAGATGACGGGTGTGAATTAAAACCGCTTACAGGGAATTGGAGGTAATGTTCTAAGGTCAGACTCGATCCAAATCTTCGATTCGCCTTCTCAATGTTTTAGTTCTGTAGTAATTGGTTTTTCTTGATTTCTAGTTTAAGCCTGTGAACCGTTTCTGAGCCTGCGGCGTGTCCTTGGTTATTTTCCTGCAACGACGTCATCAAACATTTCAAACTGGTGTGAGGAAATTTTCATTCAAAGGTTAGTACAGATCTTTATTTTTTGATGTAACAAAACTTAATAAATTCACGTTTCTTCTGAGAGACGAAAAAGTTACCAATTGTTTCTTTAAATGTGTTACATGGCGGCTGATGGTCTTACTGGCGGCTCTACAAAATAGAAACATTCCAGAAGGTCGACATGGATGAAATTGGCCTCTGATGATGAGACCGTCTCATGGAGGAGCGACGCACGATTAGATTTTGTAGGTGACGACGTAAAATTAAGCTTTATGTTAAAAATGAAATCACGGCTATTGACGTGTAAAAATGCACGTTGACCGATGTCTCATAATCAACCTTTAATCTATTATTTGCTTTCATTTTCATATATTCATGATTTAATTGTGTGCACAAACAACTTGTTCCATGGTCGTCGCTGGTATTAATGAAATTATCACTCCTGAGGACAACGAACTTGACGTAGTGTGTTTTTCTATTCTTCTCAGCCTAATTGAAATGAACCGCTCAAGTGACACTGGATTAAAATTAAATTGTTTATATTTTGTTTCATGATAAGTAAAAACCAGCATCCACTGACTTTCTGTGTAACTACACCTCTATGTCACACACCACTCAGTTAAAAGGAACAGAGTTGTTTTTGTAATATTTTCAGGAGTAATTTTCTGCCCTGTTCCTACCTACACCTTATATACGTGAGCCTCGCTTCGATACGCCTGTTGTGCAGGCATCCCAAGTTGCACTTGTACATTTGGTTGCCTACATACAAGGGAGTTTAGATGGTGAAATCTACAAGACCCTTGAACGAGGCATACCAACAATAAAACTTTGCTATTTTACAATTGTGGCCCACATAAGGATGGAATATCCTCTACGACACACATTCATTCTCTCACAATAGATATTTCTTTATTCAGGCAACATGTCAATATCTATTCTTCAGTTAATTTATTTCCTGTTTCTTAGCAAGTCAATGTATTAAATTATTTATCTCCCACCATTTATTGTTCCACTTTGTCTAGATCTTTAAAATTTATAAGAATTTAAGCAAAATTCTCCACCCATTCATTTATGTTTGTTAACAATTTGCTAATGGCTTTCTATTTCCCTTTCACTTAATCTCTTACTCAGTTATTCCCTCAAGGTGTTTCCCTTTACTCCGGTTGGGGTTTTTCGACCCTGAACTATTATTCCTATCCTTCTCGTCTACTGAATACCACAAATTCAATCACTTAGTTGTCCATTTACTCAATTAGTGGCTCTATCAGTCCCTTGAGAGTCACAACATCTTTGACACTAGGTTCAAACTTTCTTTATATAGTCCACAAACCTCCACACCACGATGAGGAATGTACAGAATAAGTATTTGGTAACAAAAAGGAAGGGGGAAAACGTTGAGTGTTTTTTAGTAAATGAAGCTCAGCTTCACCATTCAGGACAGGGGAAATTCTCCAAATACTCTGTAGGCTTTGGCCTATTTCTTCAGGAGACTCGCAACTATTGTGCTGTGTCGGCCAGCATGAGGGTTGAGTTTCTCTTGGAAAAATAGGTTAATTTCTCCAGAATATTTGAAGGATTTTCCCGTCTCTTAATGTCGAAGTTGACCTTAAAAATGAGGTAAACCTCACACTTTCTATCGTTAGCAAAACACAAGATTTCGTTTCTTTTTTAGAATTCCTAACCTGCTTCTTAACCACCACGCAATCTCTTAACCGTCTTTTGTGTTGCTCCAACAGGAAAGGCTGCAATTTATCCGGATTTATTTTTCCTTTGTTAGGTCCATTGACGCCTGCCATTTATTCTAACCAAACTTTCCAGTCATATGGAGGCTCCCACGAGCACTGACTCGCCTTCAAGCATCCATACACAGTTTAGGAACAATCACAATGTTGTTATCGTCAGGAATTCTGTAACAATATGGAATACCAAATATTTTAACACTTCAGGGTTTATGCTGCCTTAATGACTTCCATTTCACTATAAAATAGTTGTGGATTCTCTATCAAAATTTCCATCAATTCCTCTTTTTTTCTCATCTTTCAACAATGCCTCCTTATTTATTAATTAATTAAATTTCTCCCATTGTTTTTAACTTTTTACTTTTCATGTATCTTTGGCACAAGTTAAAAAAATTTACAACAAGGCATGTCTGAAGAAATGATTCATGGAAGCCCAGAGTTACCTCCATCTTTCAATGTATTTCGATTTTTACATAGTTCAAAGTTTCAGTAAAAGGCCGATTTTTGAATGAATATTCCAAATGGGTTTGGTTAAGAGACGCTTCGACTTTTCTTTAATTTTGTAACATCTGGAGGGACGAAGAATCGCCGATGAAGATACGGAACGTCGTGACATCTCCGGCAGCAACGTTCTACAATGTTCCTTCTTGTCTACCAACAACTACTACGACGCCATCAGCATCTATGGTCAATGATGCGAACGATATCTTCCAAGTCTTTACTTGATTGTCTGCAGCCACGTCCGTCAGATGACAAAGGAAAAATAATCGTCTTGGCTTTCCTTAAAGAAGATAATGTTCCAGGATGCTTTTTGTCCTCACTTCAGAATATGTTAAACGGATTCCTCGTCGGTCTTTACAATAAATGAGCTGAGTCTTGATGTACTTAATTTTATTCTCTTCGAGGTCGCATCGATCATGTTGAATTTTCTTGTTATCTTCCGAGGAGAGTTGATCTTTCTCCAACCGTACTCGTGTCTTCATGTGAGAGACTAAGGAGGCTGCTTCCCTGGCAAGCTTGTAGACATTCTGCCTTCTATGAACTACGAGCCTACCACGTGTGAGCTCTACGACTGTCTACTTTGGGATTAATCCAGCGATTTGGACTTCACAACGGCTACAGGACTTTTATTATTACTCTGCTCGTGACTTTTAAATCTGTTATTATTTTTATTTTATGTTTGGGTTATGAGTAATTGGTTATTTTGGGTCTTTAGTTTTCTTTTATTCTAATAGAACAATACTTGATTTATAATTTGTGTGTGTGTATGTGAGGTAATTCACGCCGGTCACTGTTTAATTTATTTCATTTTTATCATTTAATATTTAGTTTAATGTGTTTGTGTTCCAGATAACTTCCTCTAGGGGGTGACGCGTCCTTGAGGTGATGCCGAAAGAAGGAACTTTTTATTCTCATTTCTGTCAATCTGAATTCAGATTCAATTTTTTTCAGTTTGTTTTAGGAAACCGAGGATATTTTTTGTCAGTACTTGATGAGGAAGATGACGGGTGTGAATTAAAACCGCTTACAGGGAATTGGAGGTAATGTTCTAAGGTCAGACTCGATCCAAATCTTCGATTCGCCTTCTCAATGTTTTAGTTCTGTAGTAATTGGTTTTTCTTGATTTCTAGTTTAAGCCTGTGAACCGTTTCTGAGCCTGCGGCGTGTCCTTGGTTATTTTCCTGCAACGACGTCATCAAACATTTCAAACTGGTGTAAGGAAATTTTCATTCAAAGGTTCGTTCAGATCTTTATTTTTTGATGTAACAAAACTTAATAAATTCACGTTTCTTCTGAGAGACGAAAAAGTTACCAATTGTTTCTTTAAATGTGTTACATGGCGGCTGATGGTCTTACTGGCGGCTCAACAAAATAGAAACATTCCAGAAGGTCGACATGGATGAAATTGGCCTCTGATGATGAGACCGTCTCATGGAGGAGCGACGCACGATTAGATTTTGTAGGTGACGACGTAAAATTAAGCTTTATGTTAAAAATGAAATCTCTGCTATTGACGTGTAAAAATGCCACTTGACCAATGTCTCACATCATCAACCTTTAATCTATTATTTGCTTTCATTTTCATATATTCATGATTTAATTTTGTGCACAAACAACTTGTTCGGAGGTCGTCGCTGGTATTAATGAAATTATCACTCCTGAGGACAACGAACATGACGTAGTGAGTTTTTCTATTCTTCTCAGCCTAATTGAAATGAATCGCTCAAGTGACAGTGGATTGAAATTAAATTGTTTATATTTTGTTTCATGATGAGTAAAAACCAGCATCCACTGACTTTCTGTGTAACTACACCTCTATGTCACACACTACTCAGATAACAGGAACAGAGTTGTTTTTGTAATATTTTCAGCAGTAATTTTCTGCCCTGTTCCTACCTACACATTATATTACATTAGCCTCGCTTCTATGCGCCTGTTGTGCAGATATCCCAAGTTGCACTTGTACGTTTAGTTGCATATGTACAAGGGGGTTTAGATGGTGAAATCTACAAGCCTCCTGAATGAGGGATACCAACAATAAAACTTTGCTAATTTACAATTCTGGCCCACATAAGGATGGAACATGCTCTACATTACACATTCATTCTCCCACAATAGATATTTATTTATTCAGGCAACATGTCAATATCTATTCTTCAGTTAATTTATTTCCTGTTTCTTAGCAAGTCAATGTATTAATTTATTTTCCTCCCACCATTTATTGTTCCACTTTGTCTAGATCTTAAATATTTATAAGAATTTAGGCAAAATTCTCCACACATTCATTTATGTTTGTTAACAATTTTCTCATGGCTTTCTATTTCTCTATCACTTAATCTCTTACTCAGATATTCCCTCAAGGTGTTTCCTTTTACTTGTGTTGGGTTTTTCGACCGTGAACTGTTATTCCTATCATTCTCGTCTACTGAATACCACAAATTCAATCACTTAGTTGTCCATTTACTCAATTAGTGGCTCTATCAGTCCCTTGAGAGGCACAACATCTTTGACACTAGGTTCAATCTTTCTTCATATAGTCCACAAACCTCCACACCACGATGAGGAATGTACAGAATAAGTATTTGGTAACAAAAAGGAAGGGGGAAAACGTTGAGTGTTTTTTAGTAAATGAAGCTCAGCTTCACCATTCAGGACAGGGGAAATTCTCCAAATACTCTGTAGGCTTTGTCCTACTTCTTCAGGAGACTCGCAACTATTGTGCTGTGTCGGCCAGCATGAGGATTGAGTTTCTCTTGGAAAAATAGGTTAATTTCTCCAGAATATTTGAAGGATTTTCCCGTCTCTGAATGTCGAAGTTGACCTTAAAAATGAGGTAAATCTCACACTTTCTATCGTTAGCGAAACACAAGATTGCGTCTCTTTTTGGAAATTCCTAACCTGCTTCTTAACCACCACGCAATCTCTTAACCGTCTTTTGTGTTGCTCCAACAGGAAAGGCTGCAATTTATCCGGATTTATTTCTCCTTTTTTAGGTCCATTGACGCCTGCCATTTATTCTAACCAAACTTTCCAGTCATATGGAGGCTCCCACGAGCACTGACTCACCATCAAGCATCCATACGCAGTTTAGGAACAATCACAATGTTGTTATCGTCAGGAATTCTGTAACAATATGGAATACCAAATATTTTAACACTTCAGGGTTTATACTGCCTTAATGACTCCCATTTCACTATAAAATAGTTGTGGATTCTCTATCAAAATTTCCATCAATTCCTCTTTGTTTCTCATCTTTCAACAATGCCTCCTTATTTATTAATTAATTAAATTTCTCCCATTGTTTTTAACTTTTTACTTTTCATGTATCTTTGGCACAAGTTAAAAAAATTTACAACAAGGCATGTCTGAAGAAATGATTCATGGAAGCCCAGAGTTACCTCCATCTTTCAATGTATTTCGATTTTTACATAGTTCAAAGTTTCAGTAAATGGCCGATTTTTGAATGAATATTCCAAATGGGTTTGGTTAAGAGACGCTTCGACTTTTCTTTAATTTTGTAACATCTGGAGGGACGAAGAATCGCCGATGAAGATACGGAACGTCGTGACATCTCCGGCAGCAACGTTCTACAATGTTCCTTCTTGTCTACCAGCAACTACTACGACGCCATCAGCATCTATGGTCAATGATGCGAACGATATCTTCCAAGTCTTTACTTGATTGTCTGCAGCCACGTCCGTCAGATGACAAAGGAAAAATAATCGTCTTGGCTTTCCTTAAAGAAGATAATGTTCCAGGATGCTTTTTGTCCTCACTTCGGAATATGTTAAACGGATTCCTCGTCGGTCTTTACAATAAATGAGCTGAGTCTTGATGTACTCAATTATATTCTCGTCGAGGTGGCATCGATCATGTTGAATTTTCTTGTTATCTTCCGAGGAGAGTTGATCTTCCTCCAACCGTACTCGTGTCTTCATGTGAGAGACTAAGGAGGCTGCTTCCCTGGCAAGCTTGTAGACATTCTGCCTTCTATGAACTACGAGCCTACCACGTGTGAGCTCTACGACTGTCTACTTTGGGATTAATCCAGCGATTTGGACTTCACAACGGCTACAGGACTTTTATTATTACTCTGCTCGTGACTTTTAAATCTGTTATTATTTTTATTTTATGTTTGCGTTATGAGTAATTGGTTATTTTGGGTCTTTAGTTTTATTTTATTCTAATAGAACAATTCTTGATTTAGATTACTTATAATTTGTGTGTGTATGTGAGGTAATTCACACTGTTCACTGTTTAATATATTTCATTTTTTACACTTAACATTAAGTTTAATGTGTGTGTGTTCCAGATAACGTCCTCTAGGGGGTGACGCGTCCTTGAGGTGATGCCGAAAGAAGGAACTTTTTATTCTCATTTCTGTCAATCTGAATTCAGATTCAATTTTTTTCAGTTTGTTTTAGGAAACCGAGGATATTTTTTGTCAGTACTTGATGAGGAAGATGACGGGTGTGAATTAAAACCGCTTACAGGGAATTGGAGGCAATGTTCTAAGGTCAGACTCGATCCAAATCTTCGATTCGCCTTCTCAATGTTTTAGTTCTGCAGTAATTGGTTTTTCTTGATTTCTAGTTTAAGCCTGTGAACCGTTTCTGAGCCAGCGGCGTGTCCTTGGTTATTTTCCTGCAACGACGTCATCAAACATTTCAAACTAGTGTAAGGAAATTTTCATTCAAAGGTTAGTTCAGAACTTTATTTATTGATGTAACAAAACTTAATAAATTCACGTTTCTTCTGAGAGACGAAAAAGTTACCAATTGTTTCTTTAAATGTGTTACATGGCGGCTGATGGTCTTACTGGCGGCTCTACAAAATAGAAACATTCCAGAAGGTCGACATGGATGAAATTGGCCTCTGATGATGAGACCGTCTCATGGAGGAGCGACGCACGATTAGATTTTGTAGGTGACGACGTAAAATTAAGCATTATGTTAAAAATGAAATCTCTGCTATTGACGTGTAAAAATGCACGTTGACCAATGTCTCGTCATCAACCTTTAATCTGTTATTTGCTTTCAATTTCATATATTCATGATTTAATTGTGTGCACAAACAACTTGTTCCATGGTCGTCGCTGGTATTAATGAAATTATCACTCCTGAGGACAACGAACTTGACGTAGTGAGTTTTTCTGTTCTTCTCAGCCTAATTGAAATGAATCGCTCAAGTGACAATGGATTGAAATTAAATTGTTTATATTTTGTTTCATGATGAGTAAAAACCAGCATCCACTGACTTTCTGTGTAACTACACCTCTATGTCATACACTACTCAGTTAACAGGAACAGAGTTGTTTTTGTAATATTTTCAACAGTAATTTTCTGCCCTGTTCCTACCTACACATTATATTATATTAGCCTCGCTTCTAAGCGCCTGTTGTGCAGATATCCCAAGTTGCACTTGTACGTTTAGTTGCATATGTACAAGGGGGTTTAGATGGTGAAATCTACAAGCCTCCTGAATGAGGGATACCAACAATAAAACTTTGCTAATTTACAATTCTGGCCCACATAAGGATGGAACATGCTCTACATTACACATTCATTCTCCCACAATAGATATTTATTTATTCAGGCAACATGTCAATATCTATTCTTCAGTTAATTTATTTCCTGTTTCTTAGCAAGTCAATGTATTAATTTATTTTCCTCCCACCATTTATTGTTCCACTTTGTCTAGATCTTAAATATTTATAAGAATTTAGGCAAAATTGTCCACACATTCATTTATGTTTGTTAACAATTTTCTCATGGCTTTCTATTTCTCTATCACTTAATCTCTTACTCAGATATTCCCTCAAGGTGTTTCCTTTTACTTGTGTTGGGTTTTTCGACCGTGAACTGTTATTCCTATCATTCTCGTCTACTGAATACCACAAATTCAATCTCTTAGTTGTCCATTTACTCAATTAGTGGCTCTATCAGTCCCTTGAGAGTTAAAACATCTTTGACACTAGGTTCAATCTTTCTTCATATAGTCCACAAACCTCCACACCTTGATGAGGAATGTACACAATAAGTATTTGGTAACAAAAAGGAAGGGGGAAAACGTTGAGTGTTTTTTTGTAAATGAAGTTCAGCTTCACCATTCAGGACAGGGGAAATTCTCCAAATATTCTGTAGGCTTTGTCTTACTTCTTCAGGAGACTCGCATCTCTTGTGCTGTGCCGGCCAGCATGAGGGTTGAGTTTCTTTTGGAAAAATAGGTTAATTTCTCCAGAATATTTGAAGGATTTTCCCGTCTCTGAATGTCGAAGTTGACCTTAAAAATGAGGTAAATCTCACACTTTCTATCGTTAGCGAAACACATGATTGCGTCTCTTTTTGGAAATTCCTAACCTGCTTCTTAACCACCACGCAATCTCTTAACCGTCTTTTGTGTTGCTCCAACAGGAAAGGCTGCAATTTATCCGGATTTATTTTTCCTTTGTTAGGTCCATTGACGCCTGCCATTTATTCTAACCAAACTTTCCAGTCATATGGAGGCTCCCACGAGCACTGACTCGCCTTCAAGCATCCATACACAGTTTAGGAACAATCACAATGTTGTTATCGTCAGGAATTCTGTAACAATATGGAATACCAAATATTTTAACACTTCAGGGTTTATGCTGCCTTAATGACTCCCATTTCACTATAAAATAGTTGTGGATTCTCTATCAAAATTTCCATCAATTCCTCTTTTTTTCTCATCTTTCAACAACGCCTCCTTATTTATTAATTAACTAAATTTCTTCCATTGTTTTTAACTTTTTACTTTTCATGTATCTTTGGCACAAGTTAAAAAAAATTTACAACAAGGCATGTCTGAAGAAATGATTCATGGAAGCCCAGAGTTACCTCCATCTTTCAATGTATTTCGATCTTTACATAGTTCAAAGTTTCAGTAAATCGCCGATTTTTGAATGAATATTCCAAATGGGTTTGGTTAAGAGACGCTTCGACTTTTCTTTAATTTTGTAACCTCTGGAGGGACAAAGAATCGCCGATGAAGATACGGAACGTCGTGACATCTCCGGCAGCAACGTTCTACAATGTTCCTTCTTGTCTACCAGCAACTACTACGACGCCATCAGCATCTATGGTCAATGATGCGAACGATATCTTCCAAGTCTTTACTTGATTGTCTGCAGGCACGTCCGTCAGATGACAAAGGAAAAATAATCGTCTTGGCTTTCCTTAATGAAGATAATGTTCCAGGATGCTTTTTGTACTCACTTCGGAATATGTTAAACGGATTCCTCGTCGGTCTTTACATTAAATGAGCTGAGTCTTGATGTACTTAATTTTATTCTCGTCGAGGTCGCATCGATCATGTTGAATTTTCTTGTTATCGGCCGAGGAGAGTTGGTTTTGTCCAACTGTACTCGTGTCTTCATGTGAGAGACTTTAAGGAGGCTGAAGCCCCTGGAAAGCTTGTAGACATTCTGCCTTCTACGGACTACGAGGATACCACGTGTGAGGTCTACGACCGTCTCTACTTTGGCTCCATCCATAATTGAAAACTTCTACACGACTTTTATTATTTCTCTGCACGTCATAATGAAATGGGGAATTTGTTTCTTTTATGTTTGCCTTATATATAATAAGTATATTTTGGTCTTTAGTATTCATTTATTAAAATAGAATACTGAAAGATGTGCAATACTTTACTATTGATCTGTATTTATTTGCTACTTCATCGTTTAACTTATGTAATTTTTAACTTGGTAACATTTAGTTGAATGTGCGTGTTACAGATAAGATCCTCTTGAGGTCAAGTCGAAGGAATAACCTTATTTCTCCTGTTGTCGTGAATGTGAACTTATTTTTGTTATTTCAGGAAAAAAGAGGAATTATTTTCGTCTGTACTTGATGAGGAAGATGACGTGTGTGGATTAAAAACGCCTACATGGAATTGGAGGCAATTTTCTCAGGTCAGACTCGATCCAAAGCTGCGATTATTATTCTTAAATTTTTAGTTCTGTAGTAAATGTTTTTTCTTGATTTGAGCCTGTGAACTGTTTCTGAGCCTGCGACGTGTCCTTGGTTATTTTCCTGCAACGACGTCATCAAACATTTCAAACTGGTGTGAGGAAATTTTCATTCAAAGGTTAGTACAGATCTTTATTTATTGATGTAACAAAACTTAATAAATTCACGTTTCTTCTGAGAACCCAAAAAATTACCAATTGTTTCTTGAATTGTGTTACATGGCGGCTGATGTCCTTACTAGCGGCTCTACAAAAAGAATCGTTCCTGGAGGTTAAAATGGAGGAAATTCGCCTTTGATGATGAGACCATCTCATGGAGGAGCGACGCAGGAGTAGATTTTGTAGGTCATGTTATGATTTATATTAAAACTGTCATCTCTGCTATTGACATGTAAAGATGCACGTTGACCAACGTATCACATCATCAACCTTTAATCTATTATTTGCTTTCATTTTCATATATTCATGATTTAATTGAGTGGAAAAGCAACTTTTTCATAAGTCGTCCCTGGTATTAAAGTATATATCACTCCTGAGGACAACGAACTTGACGTAGTGAGTTTTTCTGTTCTTCTCAGCCTAATTGAAATGAATCGCTCAAGTGACAGTGGATTGAAATTAAATTGTTTATATTTTGTTTCATGATGAGTAAAAACCAGCATCCACTGACTTTCTGTGTAACTACACCTCTATGTCATACACTACTCAGTTAACAGGAACAGAGTTGTTTTTGTAATATTTTCAACAGTAATTTTCTGCCCTGTTCCTACCTACACATTATATTATATTAGCCTCGCTTCTAAGCGCCTGTTGTGCAGATATCCCAAGTTGCACTTGTACGTTTAGTTGCATATGTACAAGGGGGTTTAGATGGTGAAATCTACAAGCCTCCTGAATGAGGGATACCAACAATAAAACTTTGCTAATTTACAATTCTGGCCCACATAAGGATGGAACATGCTCTACATTACACATTCATTCTCCCACAATAGATATTTATTTATTCAGGCAACATGTCAATATCTATTCTTCAGTTAATTTATTTCCTGTTTCTTAGCAAGTCAATGTATTAATTTATTTTCCTCCCACCATTTATTGTTCCACTTTGTCTAGATCTTAAATATTTATAAGAATTTAGGCAAAATTCTCCACACATTCATTTATGTTTGTTAACAATTTTCTCATGGCTTTCTATTTCTCTATCACTTAATCTCTTACTCAGATATTCCCTCAAGGTGTTTCCTTTTACTTGTGTTGGGTTTTTCGACCGTGAACTGTTATTCCTATCATTCTCGTCTACTGAATACCACAAATTCAATCTCTTAGTTGTCCATTTACTCAATTAGTGGCTCTATCAGTCCCTTGAGAGTTAAAACATCTTTGACACTAGGTTCAATCTTTCTTCATATAGTCCACAAACCTCCACACCTTGATGAGGAATGTACACAATAAATATTTGGTAACAAAAAGGAAGGCGAACACGTTGAGTGTTTTTTTGTAAATGAAGTTCAGCTTCACCATTCAGGACAGGGGAAATTCTCCAAATATTCTGTAGGCTTTGTCCTACTTCTTCAGAAGACTCGCATCTCTTGTGCTGTGTCGGCCAGCATGAGGGTTGAGTTTCTCTTGGAAAAATAGGTTAATTTCACCAGAATATTTGAAGAATTTTTCCGTCTCTGAATGTCGAAGTTGACCTTAAAAATGAGGTAAACCTCACACGTTCTATCGTTAGCTAAACGCACGATTGCGTTTATTTTTGGAAATTCCTGACTCGCTTCTTAACCACCACGCAATCTCTTAACCGTCTTTTGTGTTACTCCAACAGAAAGAGCTGCCATTTATCCGGATTTATTTTTCCTTTGTTAGGTCCATTGACGCCTGCCATTTATTCTAACCAAACTTTTATGAAGACAGTTGCTCCGTGGTTGAAGGTGGTGTTTGACCACACCTTCTTTATTGTATTACGCTTTTCGCTAATTAGTGTGCTCGCATTTTTTTCGAAATTTACGTTCTGTGGTTTGGACCTTCCTAAGATACTGATTTTCATTCAAGACTTGGACAAAAATGCTGCCTCCTGTTCGGCCTCATTAAGTGTCGTGGCATCTGCAGTTCCTTTGGCCCAGACGACCACTTGTATTCATCTAAGAAGCAGAGGACGACCTACTGCGGACCCGAGGCACTCGGAGACACTCTGGAAGCTGATCTTTGTATGGGTAAGTGATAAACAATTCCAGTTGATGGAACTACGAAGTGACTTACATGGCGGAAATTATTTTTTGTTTAGACCCGAGGTGCAGGACTTAGGCAACGACCACCTACGTCATGGACAGGAATCGTCTCGCCGGGATCTGACTAATGTAATTGACTGCAATGATTATGTTAAGAGATTCATATTAAGATGTACACTTTTGGCATTCGCAGTAATACTCCGTATCTTTCTTATTATTAGATGCTTATTTTTATTGAACGAAGTTACGTTATTATTTATCTTTTCCTTCATTGAAATATTACTTAAATTTTTCGGGGTTTGTTGGACACGAGAGGAACATTTCTCAATCGTTTTTTCTCTTAAAATAGGCTGTTTATTCCATTGTCCACTGTGGCGCGACTCTGTTCTGTATTCGGTATTTATTACGGATTGGTTTTTTGAGGGTCTTTCGACTTGTATTTTCCTGCTCTCCGGGGTCCATCACTGATCGTGGAAAACATCTTAAGGCAAGGACTAAATACAGCAGCAGTTGCGAACTTTGCATGACAGGTATTGTTGAAAGTTTCTTTAAAATTTGATTTCTTCCTTAAATCATGGGGATTTGTGGTTTCTAATTTTCTTCATAAATTACGTCAAGTATTGGCTTATTTTATTTGAACCTAATTTTTCCATTGGTCGTTGTGTATGTTTTAAAGGAATTTTAGTGAATCTTTAATGATTTATGTTCACTTTACTTTTCTTTGTTGAAATGTTGTAAACGTGTTACGGTTTTATTAAAGTTTCTACCCTTTTCTTTTTAAAGCTTCCTTGACCGTTGGGTTTTAGAATTGGTCCGTTGCATTGGGAGATTCAACTTTTAATATTAATTTTCATTTAGAAATTTTAGTGTTATTTAATTTTCCTTGTGGTCATTTTGGTACTTGGCGAATAATCTCTGTCTGGGTTACTTATTTAAGAATGGCGCTGTTTTGATTGATTGTTCGACTTTCTGTTGCAAGAGATTCTGCCGACGCGAGTTTCCTGACCATCTTGAGGCAGCATCCTGGTACGACTTTGCAACTACGGTGGACTACGAAAGCTTCATTCATAGTTTATCAATATGGCGGAAATTTCTCAAGTTTATTTCATCGCCGCAGCTTTCCGAGTTTTGGAAGCCAACCACTGGAGACTAATGCAGAGTCGCAGGAGAAACTCCGCTGGAATCCTCGGGAGTGAGTCTACGTGAAGACAACTGAGCCGCGCCATCTGGAATCACTTGTGGGGTTCCCTGGGAAGTGTATCGCAGTTGCACTTTGGTTTTGCGCTACATCTGTGGTCAACCTCCTTCCACGCAACAATTAAAATTAAACAATAGTCCTGACAACTTCGGAAGAAAATCTAATTTTTCGGTTTCTTGATTTTAATACATTTATTACTGCGCTGTTTATTTTACTTTCTTTCTCGTATTTTATCGTGTTTGTTAGTAATTTTGTTGCGTAATTTAAGATTTTATTTTCTAAAATAAGATTTCCTTTCGTTTTGTACTTTACAACGTGTGATATATCTTGGCTTTTGTCTTACTGTTGTAAATTTTTATTGTTTTTCACATTTGTTACTGTAGTTTTATTATTTAAATGGTGGTATCTTATTTTTATTGTAATTTATTTCCTTAAAATAATATAAACAAGTTACAGAATAAATAAACGATTTATGTTTGATTCGACTCCTTTTCCTATTACGGTTTCTTCAATTAATGTTTTTCCTTATTGTTGCTTCCTTCAATTCAATTTTCTCACCTGCTACATCTTTGGCGTTTGTCTCTTAATCTTAATATTAATAACTAAGTTTTTAAAGTATTTTGTCTCGTTACTGACTTAATGGGCATTGATTCCTACGTATTCGTGTGTTATGTTGTTAGGCGGTCCTCCTCTATACGTAAATAAAACGATTTTTATTTTGTAAATAATAAATGAGTGAGAACCCACGAGGTAAGGAAACAGGATCGCTGCTCCGTTTACGGCGATTGATTTGGAATAAATTTTTTCTTCCTCACCAATTTTTCTTCTGGACCACGCGAATTTCTTTGTTTTTATTATTTTGGTAATTCTCCTTTGCGTTGCCTCAGACGTTTACCAATTCAAGTTTTTTTTACCGTAATTTTGTTAACCACAGAAATTGAAATACTCCTCTGATGTATTTGCCTTTTTCTTATCTAAAGTTACGTTAGTCTCACACTTGACTCCCTAGAATCTTACAAAGGAACAATTCTTCTGCCTTGTTTCCTTTGCCTTAACTAAGAATTCTGATATTTGCTGCAAGTGTCCGCAGCCAGTCCTCGAGTGCGCTCGTCTGACTTTTCTCTTCAGTTGTTTCACGGCTTCGAATTAAATTTTCGGGGGTCGTTATTTCGTTTTATTAGCTTAAAATGTATCCAGATTTCATTCGTATTTTGCAGTCTGTTCATAAAGTCGCCCAGTGTCTCCCATAATTCTAATTTATTCGCTCATTCCTCAGCGTCTGCCGCTGGCCCAACTACGAACACGTGGAGAATGACTTCAACGACCGCGTGTGGGCTGATAATAGCATTTGGGGATTTCCAACCTTGTCCATCAGAGTTCTGCTTAAAACCGGCAACTCCGCGTAAGCATCGTCTTTCCCCTTATTTATTGATTTTTATTTACTTATTGGCGTAGCAATTTATATATATTTAATCCCTATTTCCTTCTTACACCTGAAGACGCAGCGCTGAAGAAAAGCAGTGGGCGCAGGAGAGGAAGGAGGAGAGGAGCATCAGGCCCCTGGCGTGAATGAGTGTCGAGGTGACTGAAAACGCGGTGTCGGCATCAAGGAGAGCGCCACTTACTACAGACAACTAACGGCGTGCTGCAGGTACTGCAAGTTGTCCTTCACAGCAGAGGAGAGACGGAGGCTGAACCTCCATTAACACGTCGCTTCTGCTGGAGGACGACCAGGAAGCCAAACATGTCCGTGATCCTGGACCAGCGAGGTCTGTCAACGACGTCCATGAGCCTCCGCCCACACCAGCGCCCTGCCGCGGACGCGACGTTAGGAAACCCCCAAGGCGGCAGCAGCGTCACTACCTGCCACAGTCGCGTGTTCTCCTGCTATTGCATCGTCCAGTGCAGACCCAGGACGGCGACACCTGAGGACATTCTCCTCCTGGCAGGTGGATCCAGCGTGTGTAGGTTCCTCGCAGATATTCGCTGCACCCGTTGCCTGCCCGCCATGACAGGGACGACTTACAAGATGGCGCGGGACTCTGCGGCTACGTCATGGAAGACTCCTTCGAGAAGATAAATTCTTTGGTTAATTGTAAAATAACGAGACAACCTTTCCCAACCCTTGCTCCACAGCTCCACAGCAACATCGCCCTGCATGAGGAGAGGAAGAAGAAAGCGCCGGACTCTCCACACGGGGCAGAATGTAAGGGTTAAAGGTAATAGATTAACGTGTTATCAATTAACGTGAGAAGTTGAAAGGTAAAGGAAGTAGAACATACGGTTTAATGGTCAAAAATGAGCTAAAATAGGAATTGAATTGAATAGTCGAAGCTGTTGTAAGAGTGAAACCGAAGGGGAAATGATTTACAGATTAGAGAAAGTGTTAAACAAAATATGAAAACAAGACTAAAAACTTAAGAACATGAAAGGTATAACAAATTGAGTGTAAAATGCAAAATATAGCGTAAAGGTACAACATAGAAAATAAATAAATGGTGCAGAATGAAACATACGAAGGTAAAAAGCGACACATGGTTCAAAGCAAAAATATTTTTAATATTTAAGGTAAAATAGTTAACGAAAGGTAAAAAAATGTAAAGGTGTTATATAAAGAGCAAGATATGGTTAAAAGGTAAAAAAGTGTAATGAAGGTATTAAGTGAACTTCAAATGAGAGGAAATGGAAGGTATAAAACAAGGTTTATAGTTTAAGAGGTGTAACCAAAATATTTAATAATCCCTAAAAGGAGTGGCAAGCGAAAAAAAGTTATTAATAGTAAAACAAGGTTTAGAGGTAAATACGTATAATAAAGGGAAGTAATTAGCTTTAATAGGAGTGGAAATGGAAAGTATAAAATGAAGTTTAAAGTGTAATAGAAGTATATAATTAGCTTTAAAAGGAGTGAAAATGGAAGGTATAAAATTCACAAGGTTAAGAAGTAAAATAAAGGTATTTAATTAGCTTTAATCGAATTTGGAATTGGATGGTATAAAATAAGGTTTAAACGTAAGGAAGTGTAATGTAGGTATTAAGTTAACTTTAAAAGCAGAGTAAATGGATGGTGAAAATAAGGTTAATGGTAGTTGAATTAGGTTTAAAGGTAAAGAAGTGAATTAAAGGGACTTAAATAGTTTTATAAGGAGAGGAAACTGAAGATGTTAAATATTGTTTAAAGATAAAGAATTGTAATTAGGTATTTAACTAGCTTTAAAAAGGGAGGAAATGGAAAGATAAAATGAGGTGAACAAGAGTAAAATAACGTTTAATGGGAAAGAAGAGTAATGTAGGTATATTTAGTGAGCATTAAATGGAGGCGGAACGGAAGGTGTAAAGGGACGTGCATAGAAGTTAGAAATTAAGATAAAACTGATAGAAAAAAAGATAGCTGAATGATGGCTGTAAGAAGGAATGGGGAAAGCACAGATAATGTCACGTCAGTGCAAAGAGAATTAAAAGATTAAATTCAAAGATAAATATACTGCAGCAAGGAAGGTTTAAAGTGCCAAGCCATAGTCTAGAAGGCGCACAGTTTGCTGCAAGGTTCTCCTACATACGTTCGTGGTTGTTGTAAGACGCTTATCATTATTCTTGTATCTGATACAGTGTTGCCATTTGTGCTGCAAATATATTGGAATAAAATAAATGAACATATAAACAGTAATTTTTATTTCGTACCCACATACAATTTGACGTCATAAGTTGTTGCACCTTTGCCTTAGCTCTTCATCTGTCTCCTGTCGCCTGACCCGGATACTCAGTGTCCGGGGCAGCCTCCTAAAAGGTTAAAGTGTCAGAGGAAAAGGAAGGTTAGAGAAGTGAGGAGGTGATGATAACCACCACGTAATATCTGATAAAGTCTCGATACTAGTCGCAGGACAATGAGGTAGTGCACAAGATCAGGCTTCTTCCCGAGGTAATAGAAAAAAAAAGGATTTTTTAAACTACGGAAACAGAGAAATTTCAATGTTTTGAGGAATTGGGAGAGAGAAGGAGAATTGGTTTGAATTACAATGGAGCGACCATTGTAATTCAGGGTGAGCAGAGGATTTACAACGGACTAACCATTGTAATTCCTTTTTGGGAGGGAAATTGGCTGTATTATTTATTTTTTCCCACTGCCATCTTCTCTCTCCCTCCCTCCCCCTTCTCTCTCCCCCTTCTTCCTCCCCTTCTCTTCCCCTTATCCCTCCCCTTCTCTCCCCTTCTCTCCCCCTTCTCCCTCCACCTTCTCTCCCTTTGCCTTTTTTTTCACCTTCTCTCTTTCTACCTACCTATCTGCTCCGAAGGATTCAGAGTGATTTAGGAAATAGGCTATGGTATGGCATTTTGGACAGAGAGGAAGGTTTTAATTGGATTCGAACCCAGACCAGCTACGCACAGTTTCATTGCGTTACACCAATCCATGCTCTAACCATCTGAGCCACGGGAACGAGACAAAGTTGTGCCGTTTAATTCGTCTATAAGAGTTTCAAACCTCCACTTTAAGTAGAAAATATTGAGTGTGAATTTAGAAAATAGAATCGCTGAGCCCAGGAATCGAACACAGGCAGCTCCGCAGAGGTCGTCAACGTGGTGAGGCTTTAACAACCTCAGCCGTTGGTTGCGATGCTGTTTGAAGCTTTGGAACGGATACAAGAAACTCGCCTTCACCAGTGATCAGCAGCGTCTAATGGACAACTTTCGAAGTTCCAACCCACATCGTGGTTGCTTGGTCTAGTGGTCTGCGTCTTGGTGTCTCGTTGTTAAGGTTGCTGGTTCGGTTCTCTGAGCCTAACAGCTTACGTTTTTTCTGTTTCTTTAACAGTCACCGTCGAGGTTTGGGACCATTAAGGGAGATTCAAGCTCTCAACCTTCACCTCACTCAGTGGCTCAGTGGTTCGAGTCCTAGGGAGTGTAACTGGAGCCTTAGGTTCCAGGGTTCGATCCTCACTCACAGCTTGCAATTTTTTCTCTTTCTCTTTCCAGGTCACCGACTCTTAAGGGAGATTTAAACCTTCAACCTTCACCTCACTCAGTGGCTCAGTGGTTCGAGTCCAGGTGAGTGTAACTGGATCCGAAGGTTCCGGGTTCGAGCCTACTAGCAGCTTACATTTTTTCTCTTTCTCTTTCCAGGTCAACGTTGAGGTTTGCGACTCTTAAGGGAGATTAAAGCTTACGAACTTCGAATCGCCAGTGGCTCTGTGGCTAGACTCTGGGTCAGTGTAACGCAATGATTCTGTGCGTAGCTGGTCTGGGTTCTGGGTTCGAGTCCTGGCGGCTTCGCAACTGTTTCTAAAACATCTCTGCTTTCCAAACCGCTCGGACCCCCGAGTTTCTCCCAACCCGCCCGCCCCCTCGGGGGTCGGAGCAATTGACGGGCAGAGATGAGTTAGAAACAGTTGCGTTGGTTTTTTCCAATTTTTTTTGTTTCAATTTTGAAAATAAATAAAGAATAAAAGAAAAAACAAAAAAGAAAAAGAAGAAAAGACAAACAGGCAAACAAACCGTCTAGAGCAAAAGGAATACGATAATTGCAGGCAAAGTAAAGAATTGTAAAAAACAAAGTAAAGAATTGTAAAAAAATACAAAAGGGCCTTCAATCGCAAATTACTTTAGGACCTGTCCCTCAACTCCTCCCGACTCCACCGTAGAAAGAAACTCTCGGAGCCGAGAGAAGCTGAGGGACAGATCCTTCAGAAATAGTTGCGAAGGCGCCAGGACTCGAACCCGAGACCGGCTTCACGCACTGCGCAATGCGATTCACCGACCCCGGACTCAACCACAGAGCCACTGACGAGGTGAAGTTTGGAAGTTTTAATCTCCCTTAAGGGTCACAAACCTCGACGGTGACTGGTAAAGATCTGGAAAAAATGTAAGCTGTTAGTAGGGTCGAACCCGGAACACTCGGATCCAGTTACACTCACCTGGACTCGAACCACTGAGCCACTGAGTGAGGTGAAGTTTGAAAGCTTGAATCTCCCTTAAGGGTCACAAACCTCGACGGTGACTGGTAAAGATCTGGAAAAAAATGTAAGCTGCTAGTAGGCTCGAACCCGGAACACTCGGATCCAGTTACACTCACCTGGACTCGAACCACTGAGCCACTGAGTGATGTGAAGGTTGAAGGTTTAAATCTCCCTTAAGAGTCGGTGACCTGGAAAGAGAAAGAGAAAAAATGCAAGCTGCTAGTAGGCTCGAACCCGGAACCTTCGGATCCAGTTACACTCACCTGGTTACTCACTAGTTACTCGAACCACTGATCCACTGAGTGAGGCAAAGGTTAATGGCTTGAATCTCACTTAAGAGTGAGTGCAGCAGAAGTCGAGTCACAACATGCTCAAGTCCACTGTGGTTGCCAGAGACTCACTCTCCTCCGCTGATGGAAACTCAGAATCCAGTCTCGAGACGACCGAGTTCGAACGTCACTAACAGCTTAAATTTTTCTTCCAGATCTTTACCAGTCACCGTCGAGGTCTCACTTAAGGGAGATTCAAGCTTTCAAACTTTACCTCACTCAGTGGCTCAGTGGTTCGAGTCCACGTGAGTGTTCTGCACGCTGAGGTTCTGGGTTCGAGCCTACTAACAGCTTACACTTTTTTCCAGATCTTTACCAGTCACCGTCGAGGTTTGTGACCCTTAAGGGAGATTCAAGCTTTCAAACTTTACCTCACTCAGTGGCTCAGTGGTTCGAGTCCAGGTGAGTGTAACTGGATCCGAGTGTTCCGGGTTCGAGCCTACTAACAGCTTACATTTTTTCCAGATCTTTACCAGTCACCGTCGAGGTTTGTGACCCTTAAGGGAGATTCAAGCTTTCAAACTTCACCTCACTCAGTGGCTCAGTGGTTCGAGTCCAGGTGAGTGTAACTGGATCCGAGTGTTCCGGGTTCGAGCCTACTAACAGCTTACATTTTTTCCAGATCTTTACCAGTCACCGTCGAGGTTTGTGACCCTTAAGGGAGATTACAACTTCCAAATTTCACCTCGCCAGTGGCTCTGTGGTTGAGTCCAGGTCGGTGAATCGCATTGCGCAGTGCGTGAAGCCGGTCTCGGGTTCGAGTCCTGGCGCCTTCGCAACTATTTCTGAAGGATCTGTCCCTCAGCTTCTCTCGGCTCCGAGAGTTTCTTTCTACGGTGGAGTCGGGAGGAGTTGAGGGGCAGGTCCTAAAGTAATTTGCGATTGAAGGCCCTTTTGTATTTTTTTACAATTCTTTACTTTGTTTTTTACAATTCTTTACTTTGCCTGGAATTATCGTATTCCTTTTGCTCTAGACGGTTTGTTTGGCTCTAGACGGTTTGTTTGCCTGTTTGTCTTTTCTTCTTTTTCTTTTCTTCTTCTCTTCTTTTTTTCTTTTTTGTTTTTTGTTTTATTCTTTATTTATTTTCAAAATTGAAACAAAAAAAATTGGAAAAAACCAACGCAACTGTTTCTAACTCATCTCTGCCCGTCAATTGCTCCGACCCCCGAGGGGGCGGGCGGGTTGGGAGAAACTCGGGGGTCCGAGCGGTTTGGAAAGCAGAGATGTTTTAGAAACAGTTGCGAAGCCGCCAGGACTCGAACCCAGAACCCAGACCAGCTACGCACAGAATCATTGCGTTACACTGACCCAGAGTCTAGCCACAGAGCCACTGGCGATTCGAAGTTCGTAAGCTTTAATCTCCCTTAAGAGTCGCAAACCTCAACGTTGACCTGGAAAGAGAAAGAGAAAAAATGTAAGCTGCTAGTAGGCTCGAACCCGGAACCTTCGGATCCAGTTACACTCACCTGGACTCGAACCACTGAGCCACTGAGTGAGGTGAAGGTTGAAGGTTTAAATCTCCCTTAAGAGTCGGTGACCTGGAAAGAGAAAGAGAAAAAATTGCAAGCTGTGAGTGAGGATCGAACCCTGGAACCTAAGGCTCCAGTTACACTCCCTAGGACTCGAACCACTGAGCCACTGAGTGAGGTGAAGTTTGAGAGCTTGAATCTCCCTTAAGGGTCCCAAACCTCGACGGTGACTGTTAAAGAAACAGAAAAAACGTAAGCTGTTAGGCTCAGAGAACCGAACCAGCAACCTTAACAACGAGACACCAAGACGCAGACCACTAGACCAAGCAACCACGATGTGGGTTGGAACTTCGAAAGTTGTCCATTAGACGCTGCTGATCACTGGTGAAGGCGAGGTTCTTGTATCCGTTCCAAAGCTTCAAACAGCATCGCCACCAACGGCTGAGGTTGTTAAAGCCTCACCATGTTGACGACCTCTGCGGAGCTGCCTGTGTTCGATTCCTGGGCTCAACGATTCTATTTTCTAAATTCACACTCAATATTTTCTACTTAAAGTGGAGGTTTGAAACTCTTATAGACGAATTAAACGGCACAACTTTGTCTCGTTCCCGTGGCTCAGATGGTTAGAGCATGGATTGGTGTAACGCAATGAAACTGTGCGTAGCTGGTCTGGGTTCGAATCCAATTAAAACCTTCCTCTCTGTCCAAAATGCCATACCATAGCCTATTTCCTAAATCACTCTGAATCCTTCGGAGCAGATAGATAGGTAGAAAGAGAAAAGGTGAAAAAAAAGGCAAAGGGAGAGAAGGGGGAGAGAAGGGGAGGGAGAAGGGGGAGAGAAGGGGAGGGAGAAGGGGGAGAGAAGGGGGAGAGAAGGGGAGGGATAAGGGGGAGAGAAGGGGAGGGATAAGGGGGAGAGAAGGGGAGGAAGAAGGGGGAGGGAGGGAGAGAGAAGATGGCAGTGGGAAAAAATAAATAATACAGCCAATTTCCCTCCCAAAAAGGAATTACAATTGTTAGTCCGTTGTAAATCCTCTGCTCACCCTGAATTACAATGGTCGCTCCATTGTAATTCAAACCAATTCTCCTTCTCTCTCCCAATTCCTCAAAACATTGAAATTTCTCTGTTTCCGTACTTTAAAAGAATCCTATTTTTTCTATTACCTCGGGAAGAAGCCTGATCTTGTGCACTACCTCATTGTCCTGCGACTAGTATCGAGACTTTATCAGATATTACGTGGTGGTTATCATCACCTCCTCACTTCTCTAACCTTCCTTTTCCTCTGACACTTTAACCTTTTAGGAGGCTGCTCCGGACACTGAATATCCGGGTCAGGCGACAGGAGACAGATGAAGAGCTAAGGCAAAGGTGCAACAACTTATGACGTCAAATTGTATGTGGGTACGAAATAAAAATTACTGTTTATATGTTCATTTATTTTATTCCAATCTATTTGCAGTACAAATGGCAACACTGTATCAGATACAAGAATAATGATAAGCGTCTTACAACAAACAACCACGAACGTTTGTAGGAGAACCTTGCAGCAAACTGTGCGCCTTCTAGACTATGGCTTGGCACTTTAAACCTTCCTTGCTGCAGTATATTTATCTTTGAATTTAATCTTTTAATTCTCTTTGCACTGACGTGACATTATCTGTGCTTTCCCCATTCCTTCTTACAGCCATCATTCAGCTATCTTTTTTTCTATCAGTTTCATCTTAATTTCTAACTTCTATGCACGTCCCTTTACACCTTCCGTTCCGCCTCCATTTAACGCTCACTAAATATACCTACATTACTCTTCTTTCCCATTAAACGTTATTTAACTCTTGTTCACCTCATTTTAACTTTCCATTTCCTCCCTTTTTAAAGCTAATTAAATACCTACATTACTCTTCTTTCCCATTAAACGTTATTTTACTCTTGTTCACCTCATTTTAACTTTCCATTTCCTCCCATTTAAAAGCTAGTTAAATACCTAATTACAATTCTTTACCTTTAAACAATATTTAACATCTTCAGTTTCCTCTCCTTATAAAACTATTTAAGTCCCTTTAATTCACTTCTTTACCTTTAAACCTAATTCAACTACCATTAACCTTATTTTCACCATCCATTTACTCTGCTTTTAAAGTTAACTTAATACCTACATTACACTTCCTTACGTTTAAACCTTATTTTATACCATCCAATTCCAAATTCGATTAAAGCTAATTAAATACCTTTATTTTACTTCTTAACCTTGTGAATTTTATACCTTCCATTTCCACTCCTATTAAAGCTAATTACTTCCCATTATTATACGTATTTACCTCTAAACCTTGTTTTACTATTAATAACTTTTTTTCGCTTGCCACTCCTTTTAGGGATTATTAAATATTTTGGTTACACCTCTTAAACTATAAACCTTGTTTTATACCTTCCATTTCCTCTCATTTGAAGTTCACTTAATACCTTCATTACACTTTTTTACCTTTTAACCATATCTTGCTCTTTATATAACACCTTTACATTTTTTTACCTTTCGTTAACTATTTTACCTTAAATATTAAAAATATTTTTGCTTTGAACCATGTGTCGCTTTTTACCTTTGTATGTTTCATTCTGCACCATTTATTTATTTTCTATGTTGTACCTTTACGCTATATTTTGCATTTTACACTCAATTTGTTATACCTTTCATGTTCTTAAGTTTTTAGTCTTGTTTTCATATTTTGTTTAACACTTTCTCTAATCTGTAAATCATTTCCCCTTCGGTTTCACTCTTACAACAGCTTCGACTATTCAATTCAATTCCTATTTTAGCTCATTTTTGACCATTAAACCGTATGTTCTACTTCCTTTACCTTTCAACTTCTCACGTTAATTGATAACACGTTAATCTATTACCTTTAACCCTTACATTCTGCCCCGTGTGGAGAGTCCGGCGCTTTCTTCTTCCTCTCCTCATGCAGGGCGATGTTGCTGTGGAGCTGTGGAGCAAGGGTTGGGAAAGGTTGTCTCGTTATTTTACAATTAACCAAAGAATTTATCTTCTCGAAGGAGTCTTCCATGACGTAGCCGCAGAGTCCCGCGCCATCTTGTAAGTCGTCCCTGTCATGGCGGGCAGGCAACGGGTGCAGCGAATATCTGCGAGGAACCTACACACGCTGGATCCACCTGCCAGGAGGAGAATGTCCTCAGGTGTCGCCGTCCTGGGTCTGCACTGGACGATGCAATAGCAGGAGAACACGCGACTGTGGCAGGTAGTGACGCTGCTGCCGCCTTGGGGGTTTCCTAACGTCGCGTCCGCGGCAGGGCGCTGGTGTGGGCGGAGGCTCATGGACGTCGTTGACAGACCTCGCTGGTCCAGGATCACGGACATGTTTGGCTTCCTGGTCGTCCTCCAGCAGAAGCGACGTGTAACTGGAGGTTCAGCCTCCGTCTCTCCTCTGCTGTGAAGGACAACTTGCAGTACCTGCAGCACGCCGTTAGTTGTCTGTAGTAAGTGGCGCTCTCCTTGATGCCGACACCGCGTTTTCAGTCACCTCGACACTCATTCACGCCAGGGGCCTGCTGCTCCTCTCCTCCTTCCTCTCCTGCGCCCACTGCTTTTCTTCAGCGCTGCGTCTTCAGGTGTAAGAAGGAAATAGGGATTAAATATATATAAATTGCTACGCCAATAAGTAAATAAAAATCAATAAATAAGGGGAAAGACGATGCTTACGCGGAGTTGCCGGTTTTAAGCAGAACTCTGATGGACAAGGTTGGAAATCCCCAAATGCTATTATCAGCCCACACGCGGTCGTTGAAGTCATTCTCCACGTGTTCGTAGTTGGGCCAGCGGCAGACGCTGAGGAATGAGCGAATAAATTAGAATTATGGGAGACACTGGGCGACTTTATGAACAGACTGCAAAATACGAATGAAATCTGGATACATTTTAAGCTAATAAAACGAAATAACGACCCCCGAAAATTTAATTCGAAGCCGTGAAACAACTGAAGAGAAACGTCAGACGAGCGCACTCGAGGACTGGCTGCGGACACTTGCAGCAAATATCAGAATTCTTAGTTAAGGCAAAGGAAACAAGGCAGAAGAATTGTTCCTTTGTAAGATTCTAGGGAGTCAAGTGTGAGACTAACGTAACTTTAGATAAGAAAAAGGCAAATACATCAGAGGAGTATTTCAATTTCTGTGGTTAACAAAATTACGGTAAAAAAAACTTGAATTGGTAAACGTCTGAGGCAACGCAAAGGAGAATTACCAAAATAATAAAATCAAAGAAATTCGCGTGGTCCAGAAGAAAAATTGGTGAGGAAGAAAAAATTTATTCCAAATCAATCGCCGTAAACGGAGCAGAGATCCTGTTTCCTTACCTCGTGGGTTCTCACTCATTTATTATTTACAAAATAAAAATCGTTTTATTTACGTATAGAGGAGGACCGCCTAACAACATAACACACGAATACGTAGGAATCAATGCCCATTAAGTCAGTAACGAGACAAAATACTTTAAAAACTTAGTTATTAATATTAAGATTAAGAGACAAACGCCAAAGATGTAGCAGGTGAGAAAATTGAATTGAAGGAAGCAACAATAAGGAAAAACATTAATTGAAGAAACCGTAATAGGAAAAGGAGTCGAATCAAACATAAATCGTTTATTTATTCTGTAACTTGTTTATATTATTTTAAGGAAATAAATTACAATAAAAATAAGATACCACCATTTAAATAATAAAACTACAGTAACAAATGTGAAAAACAATAAAAATTTACAACAGTAAGACAAAAGCCAAGATATATCACACGTTGTAAAGTACAAAACGAAAGGAAATCTTATTTTAGAAAATAAAATCTTAAATTACGCAACAAAATTACTAACAAACACGATAAAATACGAGAAAGAAAGTAAAATAAACAGCGCAGTAATAAATGTATTAAAATCAAGAAACCGAAAAATTAGATTTTCTTCCGAAGTTGTCAGGACTATTGTTTAATTTTAATTGTTGCGTGGAAGGAGGTTGACCACAGATGTAGCGCAAAACCAAAGTGCAACTGCGATACACTTCCCAGGGAACCCCACAAGTGATTCCAGATGGCGCGGCTCAGTTGTCTTCACGTAGACTCACTCCCGAGGATTCCAGCGGAGTTTCTCCTGCGACTCTGCATTAGTCTCCAGTGGTTGGCTTCCAAAACTCGGAAAGCTGCGGCGATGAAATAAACTTGAGAAATTTCCGCCATATTGATAAACTATGAATGAAGCTTTCGTAGTCCACCGTAGTTGCAAAGTCGTACCAGGATGCTGCCTCAAGATGGTCAGGAAACTCGCGTCGGCAGAATCTCTTGCAACAGAAAGTCGAACAATCAATCAAAACAGCGCCATTCTTAAATAAGTAACCCAGACAGAGATTATTCGCCAAGTACCAAAATGACCACAAGGAAAATTAAATAACACTAAAATTTCTAAATGAAAATTAATATTAAAAGTTGAATCTCCCAATGCAACGGACCAATTCTAAAACCCAACGGTCAAGGAAGCTTTAAAAAGAAAAGGGTAGAAACTTTAATAAAACCGTAACACGTTTACAACATTTCAACAAAGAAAAGTAAAGTGAACATAAATCATTAAAGATTCACTAAAATTCCTTTAAAACATACACAACGACCAATGGAAAAATTAGGTTCAAATAAAATAAGCCAATACTTGACGTAATTTATGAAGAAAATTAGAAACCACAAATCCCCATGATTTAAGGAAGAAATCAAATTTTAAAGAAACTTTCAACAATACCTGTCATGCAAAGTTCGCAACTGCTGCTGTATTTAGTCCTTGCCTTAAGATGTTTTCCACGATCAGTGATGGACCCCGGAGAGCAGGAAAATACAAGTCGAAAGACCCTCAAAAAACCAATCCGTAATAAATACCGAATACAGAACAGAGTCGCGCCACAGTGGACAATGGAATAAACAGCCTATTTTAAGAGAAAAAACGATTGAGAAATGTTCCTCTCGTGTCCAACAAACCCCGAAAAATTTAAGTAATATTTCAATGAAGGAAAAGATAAATAATAACGTAACTTCGTTCAATAAAAATAAGCATCTAATAATAAGAAAGATACGGAGTATTACTGCGAATGCCAAAAGTGTACATCTTAATATGAATCTCTTAACATAATCATTGCAGTCAATTACATTAGTCAGATCCCGGCGAGACGATTCCTGTCCATGACGTAGGTGGTCGTTGCCTAAGTCCTGCACCTCGGGTCTAAACAAAAAATAATTTCCGCCATGTAAGTCACTTCGTAGTTCCATCAACTGGAATTGTTTATCACTTACCCATACAAAGATCAGCTTCCAGAGTGTCTCCGAGTGCCTCGGGTCCGCAGTAGGTCGTCCTCTGCTTCTTAGATGAATACAAGTGGTCGTCTGGGCCAAAGGAACTGCAGATGCCACGACACTTAATGAGGCCGAACAGGAGGCAGCATTTTTGTCCAAGTCTTGAATGAAAATCAGTATCTTAGGAAGGTCCAAACCACAGAACGTAAATTTCGAAAAAAATGCGAGCACACTAATTAGCGAAAAGCGTAATACAATAAAGAAGGTGTGGTCAAACACCACCTTCAACCACGGAGCAACTGTCTTCATAAAAGTTTGGTTAGAATAAATGGCAGGCGTCAATGGACCTAACAAAGGAAAAATAAATCCGGATAAATGGCAGCTCTTTCTGTTGGAGTAACACAAAAGACGGTTAAGAGATTGCGTGGTGGTTAAGAAGCGAGTCAGGAATTTCCAAAAATAAACGCAATCGTGCGTTTAGCTAACGATAGAACGTGTGAGGTTTACCTCATTTTTAAGGTCAACTTCGACATTCAGAGACGGAAAAATTCTTCAAATATTCTGGTGAAATTAACCTATTTTTCCAAGAGAAACTCAACCCTCATGCTGGCCGACACAGCACAAGAGATGCGAGTCTTCTGAAGAAGTAGGACAAAGCCTACAGAATATTTGGAGAATTTCCCCTGTCCTGAATGGTGAAGCTGAACTTCATTTACAAAAAAACACTCAACGTGTTCGCCTTCCTTTTTGTTACCAAATATTTATTGTGTACATTCCTCATCAAGGTGTGGAGGTTTGTGGACTATATGAAGAAAGATTGAACCTAGTGTCAAAGATGTTTTAACTCTCAAGGGACTGATAGAGCCACTAATTGAGTAAATGGACAACTAAGAGATTGAATTTGTGGTATTCAGTAGACGAGAATGATAGGAATAACAGTTCACGGTCGAAAAACCCAACACAAGTAAAAGGAAACACCTTGAGGGAATATCTGAGTAAGAGATTAAGTGATAGAGAAATAGAAAGCCATGAGAAAATTGTTAACAAACATAAATGAATGTGTGGAGAATTTTGCCTAAATTCTTATAAATATTTAAGATCTAGACAAAGTGGAACAATAAATGGTGGGAGGAAAATAAATTAATACATTGACTTGCTAAGAAACAGGAAATAAATTAACTGAAGAATAGATATTGACATGTTGCCTGAATAAATAAATATCTATTGTGGGAGAATGAATGTGTAATGTAGAGCATGTTCCATCCTTATGTGGGCCAGAATTGTAAATTAGCAAAGTTTTATTGTTGGTATCCCTCATTCAGGAGGCTTGTAGATTTCACCATCTAAACCCCCTTGTACATATGCAACTAAACGTACAAGTGCAACTTGGGATATCTGCACAACAGGCGCTTAGAAGCGAGGCTAATATAATATAATGTGTAGGTAGGAACAGGGCAGAAAATTACTGTTGAAAATATTACAAAAACAACTCTGTTCCTGTTAACTGAGTAGTGTATGACATAGAGGTGTAGTTACACAGAAAGTCAGTGGATGCTGGTTTTTACTCATCATGAAACAAAATATAAACAATTTAATTTCAATCCACTGTCACTTGAGCGATTCATTTCAATTAGGCTGAGAAGAACAGAAAAACTCACTACGTCAAGTTCGTTGTCCTCAGGAGTGATAATTTCATTAATACCAGCGACGACCATGGAACAAGTTGTTTGTGCACACAATTAAATCATGAATATATGAAATTGAAAGCAAATAATAGATTAAAGGTTGATGACGAGACATTGGTCAACGTGCATTTTTACACGTCAATAGCAGAGATTTCATTTTTAACATAATGCTTAATTTTACGTCGTCACCTACAAAATCTAATCGTGCGTCGCTCCTCCATGAGACGGTCTCATCATCAGAGGCCAATTTCATCCATGTCGACCTTCTGGAATGTTTCTATTTTGTAGAGCCGCCAGTAAGACCATCAGCCGCCATGTAACACATTTAAAGAAACAATTGGTAACTTTTTCGTCTCTCAGAAGAAACGTGAATTTATTAAGTTTTGTTACATCAATAAATAAAGTTCTGAACTAACCTTTGAATGAAAATTTCCTTACACTAGTTTGAAATGTTTGATGACGTCGTTGCAGGAAAATAACCAAGGACACGCCGCTGGCTCAGAAACGGTTCACAGGCTTAAACTAGAAATCAAGAAAAACCAATTACTGCAGAACTAAAACATTGAGAAGGCGAATCGAAGATTTGGATCGAGTCTGACCTTAGAACATTGCCTCCAATTCCCTGTAAGCGGTTTTAATTCACACCCGTCATCTTCCTCATCAAGTACTGACAAAAAATATCCTCGGTTTCCTAAAACAAACTGAAAAAAATTGAATCTGAATTCAGATTGACAGAAATGAGAATAAAAAGTTCCTTCTTTCGGCATCACCTCAAGGACGCGTCACCCCCTAGAGGACGTTATCTGGAACACACACACATTAAACTTAATGTTAAGTGTAAAAAATGAAATATATTAAACAGTGAACAGTGTGAATTACCTCACATACACACACAAATTATAAGTAATCTAAATCAAGAATTGTTCTATTAGAATAAAATAAAACTAAAGACCCAAAATAACCAATTACTCATAACGCAAACATAAAATAAAAATAATAACAGATTTAAAAGTCACGAGCAGAGTAATAATAAAAGTCCTGTAGCCGTTGTGAAGTCCAAATCGCTGGATTAATCCCAAAGTAGACAGTCGTAGAGCTCACACGTGGTAGGCTCGTAGTTCATAGAAGGCAGAATGTCTACAAGCTTGCCAGGGAAGCAGCCTCCTTAGTCTCTCACATGAAGACACGAGTACGGTTGGAGGAAGATCAACTCTCCTCGGAAGATAACAAGAAAATTCAACATGATCGATGCCACCTCGACGAGAATATAATTGAGTACATCAAGACTCAGCTCATTTATTGTAAAGACCGACGAGGAATCCGTTTAACATATTCCGAAGTGAGGACAAAAAGCATCCTGGAACATTATCTTCTTTAAGGAAAGCCAAGACGATTATTTTTCCTTTGTCATCTGACGGACGTGGCTGCAGACAATCAAGTAAAGACTTGGAAGATATCGTTCGCATCATTGACCATAGATGCTGATGGCGTCGTAGTAGTTGCTGGTAGACAAGAAGGAACATTGTAGAACGTTGCTGCCGGAGATGTCACGACGTTCCGTATCTTCATCGGCGATTCTTCGTCCCTCCAGATGTTACAAAATTAAAGAAAAGTCGAAGCGTCTCTTAACCAAACCCATTTGGAATATTCATTCAAAAATCGGCCATTTACTGAAACTTTGAACTATGTAAAAATCGAAATACATTGAAAGATGGAGGTAACTCTGGGCTTCCATGAATCATTTCTTCAGACATGCCTTGTTGTAAATTTTTTTAACTTGTGCCAAAGATACATGAAAAGTAAAAAGTTAAAAACAATGGGAGAAATTTAATTAATTAATAAATAAGGAGGCATTGTTGAAAGATGAGAAACAAAGAGGAATTGATGGAAATTTTGATAGAGAATCCACAACTATTTTATAGTGAAATGGGAGTCATTAAGGCAGTATAAACCCTGAAGTGTTAAAATATTTGGTATTCCATATTGTTACAGAATTCCTGACGATAACAACATTGTGATTGTTCCTAAACTGCGTATGGATGCTTGATGGTGAGTCAGTGCTCGTGGGAGCCTCCATATGACTGGAAAGTTTGGTTAGAATAAATGGCAGGCGTCAATGGACCTAAAAAAGGAGAAATAAATCCGGATAAATTGCAGCCTTTCCTGTTGGAGCAACACAAAAGACGGTTAAGAGATTGCGTGGTGGTTAAGAAGCAGGTTAGGAATTTCCAAAAAGAGACGCAATCTTGTGTTTCGCTAACGATAGAAAGTGTGAGATTTACCTCATTTTTAAGGTCAACTTCGACATTCAGAGACGGGAAAATCCTTCAAATATTCTGGAGAAATTAACCTATTTTTCCAAAAGAAACTCAACCCTCATGCTGGCCGGCACAGCACAAGAGAAGCGAGTCTCTTGAAGAAATAGGCCAAAGCCTACAGAGTATTTGGAGAATTTCCCCTGTCCTTAATGGTGAAGCTGAACTTCATTTACTAAAAAACACTCAACGTTTTCCCCCATCCTTTTTGTTACCAATTACTTATTGTGTACATTCCTCATCAAGGTGTGGAGGTTTGTGGACTATATGATGAAAGATTGAACCTAGTGTCAAAGATGTTTTAACTCTCAAGGGACTGATAGAGCCACTAATTAAGTAAATGGACAACTAAGAGATTGAATTTGTGGTATTCAGTAGACGAGAAGGAGACGAATAACAGTTCACGAGCGAAAAACCCAACACAAGTAAAAGGAAACACCTTGAGGAATAACTGAGAAAGTGATTAAGTGAAAGGGAAATAGAAAGCCAGGAGAAAATTGTTAACAGACAGAAATGAATGGGTGGAAAATTTTGCTTAAATTCTTATAAATTTTAAAAATCTAGACAAAGTGGAACAATAAATGGCGGGAGGAAAATAAATTAATACATTGACTTGCTAAGAAACAGGAAATAAATTAACTGAAGAATAGATATTGACATGTTGCCTGAATAAATAAATATCTATTGTGGGAGAATGAATGTGTAATGTAGAGCATGTTCCATCCTTATGTGGGCCAGAATTGTAAATTAGCAAAGTTTTATTGTTGGTATCCCTCATTCAGGAGTCTTGTAGATTTCACCATCTAATGTAATATAATGTGTATGTAGGAACAGGGCAGAAAATTACTGTTGAAAATATTACAAAAACAACTCTGTTCCTGTTAACTGAGTAGTATATGACATAGAGGTGTAGTTACACAGGGAGTCAGTGGATGGTGGTTTTAACTCATCATGAAAGAAAATATAAACAATTTAATTTCAATCCACTGTCACTTGAGCGATTCATTTCAATTAAACTGAGAAGAACAGAAAAACTCACTACGTCAAGTTCGTTGTCCTCAGGAGTGATAATTTCATTAATACCAGCGACGACCATGGAACAAGTTGTTTGTGCACACAATTAAATCATGAATATATGAAATTGAAAGCAAATAATAGATTAAAGGTTGATGACGAGACATTGGTCAACGTGCATTTTTACACGTCAATAGCAGAGATTTCATTTTTAACATAATGCTTAATTTTACGTCGTCACCTACAAAATCTAATCGTGCGTCGCTCCTCCATGAGACGGTCTCATCATCAGAGGCCAATTTCATCCATGTCGACCTTCTGGAATGTTTCTATTTTGTAGAGCCGCCAGTAAGACCATCAGCCGCCATGTAACACATTTAAAGAAACAATTGGTAACTTTTTCGTCTCTCAGAAGAAACGTGAATTTATTAAGTTTTGTTACATCAATAAATAAAGTTCTGAACTAACCTTTGAATGAAAATTTCCTTACACTAGTTTGAAATGTTTGATGACGTCGTTGCAGGAAAATAACCAAGGACACGCCGCTGGCTCAGAAACGGTTCACAGGCTTAAACTAGAAATCAAGAAAAACCAATTACTGCAGAACTAAAACATTGAGAAGGCGAATCGAAGATTTGGATCGAGTCTGACCTTAGAACATTGCCTCCAATTCCCTGTAAGCGGTTTTAATTCACACCCGTCATCTTCCTCATCAAGTACTGACAAAAAATATCCTCGGTTTCCTAAAACAAACTGAAAAAAATTGAATCTGAATTCAGATTGACAGAAATGAGAATAAAAAGTTCCTTCTTTCGGCATCACCTCAAGGACGCGTCACCCCCTAGAGGACGTTATCTGGAACACACACACATTAAACTTAATGTTAAGTGTAAAAAATGAAATATATTAAACAGTGAACAGTGTGAATTACCTCACATACACACACAAATTATAAGTAATCTAAATCAAGAATTGTTCTATTAGAATAAAATAAAACTAAAGACCCAAAATAACCAATTACTCATAACGCAAACATAAAATAAAAATAATAACAGATTTAAAAGTCACGAGCAGAGTAATAATAAAAGTCCTGTAGCCGTTGTGAAGTCCAAATCGCTGGATTAATCCCAAAGTAGACAGTCGTAGAGCTCACACGTGGTAGGCTCGTAGTTCATAGAAGGCAGAATGTCTACAAGCTTGCCAGGGAAGCAGCCTCCTTAGTCTCTCACATGAAGACACGAGTACGGTTGGAGGAAGATCAACTCTCCTCGGAAGATAACAAGAAAATTCAACATGATCGATGCCACCTCGACGAGAATATAATTGAGTACATCAAGACTCAGCTCATTTATTGTAAAGACCGACGAGGAATCCGTTTAACATATTCCGAAGTGAGGACAAAAAGCATCCTGGAACATTATCTTCTTTAAGGAAAGCCAAGACGATTATTTTTCCTTTGTCATCTGACGGACGTGGCTGCAGACAATCAAGTAAAGACTTGGAAGATATCGTTCGCATCATTGACCATAGATGCTGATGGCGTCGTAGTAGTTGCTGGTAGACAAGAAGGAACATTGTAGAACGTTGCTGCCGGAGATGTCACGACGTTCCGTATCTTCATCGGCGATTCTTCGTCCCTCCAGATGTTACAAAATTAAAGAAAAGTCGAAGCGTCTCTTAACCAAACCCATTTGGAATATTCATTCAAAAATCGGCCATTTACTGAAACTTTGAACTATGTAAAAATCGAAATACATTGAAAGATGGAGGTAACTCTGGGCTTCCATGAATCATTTCTTCAGACATGCCTTGTTGTAAATTTTTTTAACTTGTGCCAAAGATACATGAAAAGTAAAAAGTTAAAAACAATGGGAGAAATTTAATTAATTAATAAATAAGGAGGCATTGTTGAAAGATGAGAAACAAAGAGGAATTGATGGAAATTTTGATAGAGAATCCACAACTATTTTATAGTGAAATGGGAGTCATTAAGGCAGCATAAACCCTGAAGTGTTAAAATATTTGGTATTCCATATTGTTACAGAATTCCTGACGATAACAACATTGTGATTGTTCCTAAACTGTGTATGGATGCTTGAAGGCGAGTCAGTGCTCGTGGGAGCCTCCATATGACTGGAACGTTTGGTTAGAATAAATGGCAGGCGTCAATGGACCTAACAAAGAAAAATAAATCCGGATAAATTGCAGCCTTTCCTGTTGGAGCAACACAAAAGACGGTTAAGAGATTGCGTGGTGGTTAAGAAGCAGGTTAGGAATTTCCAAAAAGAGACGCAATCATGTGTTTCGCTAACGATAGAAAGTGTGAGATTTACCTCATTTTTAAGGTCAACTTCGACATTCAGAGACGGGAAAATCCTTCAAATATTCTGGAGAAATTAACCTATTTTTCCAAGAGAAACTCAATCCTCATGCTGGCCGACACAGCACAATAGTTGCGAGTCTCCTGAAGAAGTAGGACAAAGCCTACAGAGTATTTGGAGAATTTCCCCTGTCCTGAATGGTGAATCTGAGCTTCATTTACTAAAAAACACTCAACGTTTTCCCCCTTCCTTTTTGTTACCAAATACTTATTCTGTACATTCCTCATCGTGGTGTGGAGGTTTGTGGACTATATGAAGAAAGATTGAACCTAGTGTCAAAGATGTTGTGCCTCTCAAGGGACTGATAGAGCCACTAATTGAGTAAATGGACAACTAAGTGATTGAATTTGTGGTATTCAGTAGACGAGAAGGATAGGAATAATAGTTCAGGGTCGAAAAACCCAACAAAAGTGAAAGGAAACACCTTGAGGGAATATCTGAGTAAGAGATTAAGTGATAGAGAAATAGAAAGCCATGAGAAAATTGTTAACAAACATAAATGAATGTGTGGAGAATTTTGCCTAAATTCTTATAAATATTTAAGATCTAGACAAAGTGGAACAATAAATGGTGGGAGGAAAATAAATTAATACATTGACTTGCTAAGAAACAGGAAATAAATTAACTGAAGAATAGATATTGACATGTTGCCTGAATAAATAAATATCTATTGTGGGAGAATGAATGTGTAATGTAGAGCATGTTCCATCCTTATGTGGGCCAGAATTGTAAATTAGCAAAGTTTTATTGTTGGTATCCCTCATTCAGGAGGCTTGTAGATTTCACCATCTAAACCCCCTTGTACATATGCAACTAAACGTACAAGTGCAACTTGGGATATCTGCACAACAGGCGCATAGAAGCGAGGCTAATGTAATATAATGTGTAGGTAGGAACAGGGCAGAAAATTACTGCTGAAAATATTACAAAAACAACTCTGTTCCTGTTATCTGAGTAGTGTGTGACATAGAGGTGTAGTTACACAGAAAGTCAGTGGATGCTGGTTTTTACTCATCATGAAACAAAATATAAACAATTTAATTTCAATCCACTGTCACTTGAGCGATTCATTTCAATTAGGCTGAGAAGAACAGAAAAACTCACTACGTCAAGTTCGTTGTCCTCAGGAGTGATAATTTCATTAATACCAGCGACGACCATGGAACAAGTTGTTTGTGCACACAATTAAATCATGAATATATGAAAATGAAAGCAAATAATAGATTAAAGGTGGATGATGTGAGACATTGGTCAACGTGCATTTTTACACGTCAATAGCAGAGATTTCATTTTTAACATAAAGCTTAATTTTACGTCGTCACCTACAAAATCTAATCGTGCGTCGCTCCTCCATGAGACGGTCTCATCATCAGAGGCCAATTTCATCCATGTCGACCTTCTGGAATGTTTCTATTTTGTAGAGCCGCCAGTAAGACCATCAGCCGCCATGTAACACATTTAAAGAAACAATTGGTAACTTTTTCGTCTATCAGAAGAAACGTGAATTTATTAAGTTTTGTTACATCAATAAATAAAGATCTGAACTAACCTTTGAATGAAAATTTCCTCACACCAGTTTGAAATGTTTGATGACGTCGTTGCAGGAAAATAACCAAGGAAACGTCGCAGGCTCATAAACAGTTCACAGGCTCAGATCAAGAAAAAACATTTACTACAGAACTAAAAATTTAAGAATAATAATCGCAGCTTTAGATCGAGTCTGACCTGAGAAAATTGCCTCCAATTCCATGTAGGCGTTTTTAATCCACACACGTCATCTTCCTCATCAAGTACAGACGAAAATAATTCCTCTTTTTTCCTGAAATAACAAAAATAAGTTCACATTCACGACAACAGGAGAAATAAGGTTATTCCTTCGACTTGACCTCAAGAGGATCTTATCTGTAACACGCACATTCAACTAAATGTTACCAAGTTAAAAATTACATAAGTTAAACGATGAAGTAGCAAATAAATACAGATCAATAGTAAAGTATTGCACATCTTTCAGTATTCTATTTTAATAAATGAATACTAAAGACCAAAATATACTTATTATATATAAGGCAAACATAAAAGAAACAAATTCCCCATTTCATTATGACGTGCAGAGAAATAATAAAAGTCGTGTAGAAGTTTTCAATTATGGATGGAGCCAAAGTAGAGACGGTTGTAGAGCTCACACGTGGTATCCTCGTAGTCCGTAGAAGGCAGAATGTCTACAAGCTTTCCAGGGGCTTCAGCCTCCTTAAAGTCTCTCACATGAAGACACGAGTACAGTTGGACAAAACCAACTCTCCTCGGCCGATAACAAGAAAATTCAACATGATCGATGCGACCTCGACGAGAATAAAATTAAGTACATCAAGACTCAGCTCATTTAATGTAAAGACCGACGAGGAATCCGTTTAACATATTCCGAAGTGAGGACAAAAAGCATCCTGGAACATTATCTTCTTTAAGGAAAGCCAAGACGATTATTTTTCCTTTGTCATCTGACGGACGTGGCTGCAGACAATCAAGTAAAGACTTGGAAGATATCGTTCGCATCATTGACCATAGATGCTGATGGCGTCGTAGTAATTGCTGGTAGACAAGAAGAAACATTGTAGAACGTTGCTGCCGGAGATGTCACGACGTTCCGTATCTTCATCGGCGATTCTTCGTCCCTCCAGATGTTACAAAATTAAAGAAAAGTCGAAGCGTCTCTTAACCAAACCCATTTGTAATATTCATTCAAAAATCGGCGATTTACTGAAACTTTCAACTACGTAAAAAGTGAAATACATTGAAAGATGGAGGTAACTCTGGGCTTCTATTAATCATTTCTTCAGACATGCCTTGTAAATTATTTTAACTTGTGCGGAAGATACTTGAAAAGTAAAATTTAAAAACAATGGGAGATATTTAATTAATTAATAAATAAGGAGGCATTGTTGAAAGATGAGAAACAAAGAGGAATTGATGGAGATTTTGATAGAGAATCCACAACTATTTTATAGTGAAATGGGAGTCATTAAGGCAGCATAAACCCTGAAGTGTTAAAATATTTGGTATTCCATATTGTTACAGAATTCCTGACGATAACAACATTGTGATTGTTCCTAAACTGTGTATGGATGCTTGAAGGCGAGTCAGTGCTCGTGGGAGCCTCCATATGACTGGAAAGTTTGGTTAGAATAAATGGCAGGCGTCAATGGACCTAACAAAGGAAAAATAAATCCGGATAAATGGCAGCCTTTCCTGTTGGAGCAACACAAAAGACGGTTAAGAGATTGCGTGGTGGTTAAGAAGCAGGTTAGGAATTTCCAAAAAGAGACGCAATCTTGTGTTTCGCTAACGATAGAAAGTGTGAGATTTACCTCATTTTTAAGGTCAACTTCGACATTCAGAGACGGGAAAATCCTTCAAATATTCTGGAGAAATTAACCTATTTTTCCAAGAGAAACTCAATCCTCATGCTGGCCGACACAGCACAATAGTTGCGAGTCTCCTGAAGAAGTAGGACAAAGCCTACAGAGTATTTGGAGAATTTCCCCTGTCCTGAATGGTGAAGCTGAGCTTCATTTACTAAAAAACACTCAACGTTTTCCCCCTTCCTTTTTGTTACCAAATACTTATTCTGTACATTCCTCATCGTGGTGTGGAGGTTTGTGGACTATATGAAGAAAGATTGAACCTAGTGTCAAAGATGTTGTGCCTCTCAAGGGACTGATAGAGCCACTAATTGAGTAAATGGACAACTAAGTGATTGAATTTGTGGTATTCAGTAGACGAGAATGATAGGAATAACAGTTCACGGTCGAAAAACCCAACACAAGTAAAAGGAAACACCTTGAGGGAATATCTGAGTAAGAGATTAAGTGATAGAGAAATAGAAAGCCATGAGAAAATTGTTAACAAACATAAATGAATGTGTGGAGAATTTTGCCTAAATTCTTATAAATATTTAAGATCTAGACAAAGTGGAACAATAAATGGTGGGAGGAAAATAAATTAATACATTGACTTGCTAAGAAACAGGAAATAAATTAACTGAAGAATAGATATTGACATGTTGCCTGAATAAATAAATATCTATTGTGGGAGAATGAATGTGTAATGTAGAGCATGTTCCATCCTTATGTGGGCCAGAATTGTAAATTAGCAAAGTTTTATTGTTGGTATCCCTCATTCAGGAGG
This sequence comes from Zhengitettix transpicula, assembly GCA_037074705.1. NCBI lineage: Eukaryota > Metazoa > Arthropoda > Insecta > Orthoptera > Tetrigidae > Zhengitettix > Zhengitettix transpicula. Next base: position 55,352,448 of record CM073596.1, on the reverse strand, counting down.
CTTGTAGATTTCACCATCTAAACCCCCTTGTACATATGCAACTAAACGTACAAGTGCAACTTGGGATATCTGCACAACAGGCGCATAGAAGCGAGGCTAATGTAATATAATGTGTAGGTAGGAACAGGGCAGAAAATTACTGCTGAAAATATTACAAAAACAACTCTGTTCCTGTTATCTGAGTAGTGTGTGACATAGAGGTGTAGTTACACAGAAAGTCAGTGGATGCTGGTTTTTACTCATCATGAAACAAAATATAAACAATTTAATTTCAATCAACTGTCACTTGAGCGATTTATTTCAATTAGGCTGAGAAGAATAGAAAAACTCACTACGTCATGTTCGTTGTCCTCAGGAGTGATAATTTCATTAATACCAGCGACGACCTCGGAACAAGTTGTTTGTGCACAAAATTAAATCATGAATATATGAAAATGAAAGCAAATAATAGATTAAAGGTTGATGATGTGAGACATTGGTCAAGTGGCATTTTTACACGTCAATAGCAGAGATTTCATTTTTAACATAAAGCTTAATTTTACGTCGTCACCTACAAAATCTAATCGTGCGTCGCTCCTCCATGAGACGGTCTCATCATCAGAGGCCAATTTCATCCATGTCGACCTTCTGGAATGTTTCTATTTTGTTGAGCCGCCAGTAAGACCATCAGCCGCCATGTAACACATTTAAAGAAACAATTGGTAACTTTTTCGTCTCTCAGAAGAAACGTGAATTTATTAAGTTTTGTTACATCAAAAAATAAAGATCTGAACGAACCTTTGAATGAAAATTTCCTTACACCAGTTTGAAATGTTTGATGACGTCGTTGCAGGAAAATAACCAAGGACACGCCGCAGGCTCAGAAACGGTTCACAGGCTTAAACTAGAAATCAAGAAAAACCAATTACTACAGAACTAAAACATTGAGAAGGCGAATCGAAGATTTGGATCGAGTCTGACCTTAGAACATTACCTCCAATTCCCTGTAAGCGGTTTTAATTCACACCCGTCATCTTCCTCATCAAGTACTGACAAAAAAATATCCTCGGTTTCCTAAAACAAACTGAAAAAAATTGAATCTGAATTCAGATTGACAGAAATGAGAATAAAAAGTTCCTTCTTTCGGCATCACCTCAAGGACGCGTCACCCCCTAGAGGACGTTATCTGGAACACACACACATTAAACTTAATGTTAAGTGTAAAAAATGAAATATATTAAACAGTGAACAGTGTGAATTACCTCACATACACACACAAATTATAAGTAATCTAAATCAAGAATTGTTCTATTAGAATAAAATAAAACTAAAGACCCAAAATAACCAATTACTCATAACGCAAACATAAAATAAAAATAATAACAGATTTAAAAGTCACGAGCAGAGTAATAATAAAAGTCCTGTAGCCGTTGTGAAGTCCAAATCGCTGGATTAATCCCAAAGTAGACAGTCGTAGAGCTCACACGTGGTAGGCTCGTAGTTCATAGAAGGCAGAATGTCTACAAGCTTGCCAGGGAAGCAGCCTCCTTAGTCTCTCACATGAAGACACGAGTACGGTTGGAGAAAGATCAACTCTCCTCGGAAGATAACAAGAAAATTCAACATGATCGATGCGACCTCGACGTGAATAAAATTAAGTACATCAAGACTCAGCTCATTTATTGTAAAGACCGACGAGGAATCCGTTTAACATATTCCGAAGTGAGGACAAAAAGCATCCTGGAACATTATCTTCTTTAAGGAAAGCCAAGACGATTATTTTTCCTTTGTCATCTGACGGACGTGCCTGCAGACAATCAAGTAAAGACTTGGAAGATATCGTTCGCATCATTGACCATAGATGCTGATGGCGTCGTAGTAGTTGCTGGTAGACAAGAAGGAACATTGTAGAACGTTGCTGCCGGAGATGTCACGACGTTCCGTATCTTCATCGGCGATTCTTCGTCCCTCCAGATGTTACAAAATTAAAGAAAAGTCGAAGCGTCTCTTAACCAAACCCATTAGGAATATTCATTCAAAAATCGGCCATTTACTGAAACTTTGAACTATGTAAAAATCGAAATACATTGAAAGATGGAGGTAACTCTGGGCTTCCATGAATCATTTCTTCAGACATGCCTTGTTGTAAATTTTTTTAACTTGTGATAAAGATACATGAAAAGTAAAAAGTTAAAAACAATGGGAGAAATTTAATTAATTAATAAATAAGGAGGCATTGTTGAAAGATGAGAAAAAAAGAGGAATTGATGGAAATTTTGATAGAGAATCCACAACTATTTTATAGTGAAATGGGAGTCATTAAGGCAGCATAAACCCTGAAGTGTTAAAATATTTGGTATTCCATATTGTTACAGAATTCCTGACGATAACAACATTGTGATTGTTCCTAAACTGTGTATGGATGCTTGAAGGCGAGTCAGTGCTCGTGGGAGCCTCCATATGACTGGAAAGTTTGGTTAGAATAAATGGCAGGCGTCAATGGACCTAACAAAGGAAAAATAAATCCGGATAAATGGCAGCTCTTTCTGTTGGAGTAACACAAAAGACGGTTAAGAGATTGCGTGGTGGTTAAGAAGCGAGTCAGGAATTTCCAAAAATAAACGCAATCGTGCGTTTAGCTAACGATAGAACGTGTGAGGTTTACCTCATTTTTAAGGTCAACTTCGACATTCAGAGACGGAAAAATTCTTCAAATATTCTGGTGAAATTAACCTATTTTTCCAAGAGAAACTCAACCCTCATGCTGGCCGACACAGCACAAGAGATGCGAGTCTTCTGAAGAAGTAGGACAAAGCCTACAGAATATTTGGAGAATTTCCCCTGTCCTGAATGGTGAAGCTGAACTTCATTTACAAAAAAACACTCAACGTGTTCGCCTTCCTTTTTGTTACCAAATATTTATTGTGTACATTCCTCATCAAGGTGTGGAGGTTTGTGGACTATATGAAGAAAGATTGAACCTAGTGTCAAAGATGTTTTAACTCTCAAGGGACTGATAGAGCCACTAATTGAGTAAATGGACAACTAAGAGATTGAATTTGTGGTATTCAGTAGACGAGAATGATAGGAATAACAGTTCACGGTCGAAAAACCCAACACAAGTAAAAGGAAACACCTTGAGGGAATATCTGAGTAAGAGATTAAGTGATAGAGAAATAGAAAGCCATGAGAAAATTGTTAACAAACATAAATGAATGTGTGGACAATTTTGCCTAAATTCTTATAAATATTTAAGATCTAGACAAAGTGGAACAATAAATGGTGGGAGGAAAATAAATTAATACATTGACTTGCTAAGAAACAGGAAATAAATTAACTGAAGAATAGATATTGACATGTTGCCTGAATAAATAAATATCTATTGTGGGAGAATGAATGTGTAATGTAGAGCATGTTCCATCCTTATGTGGGCCAGAATTGTAAATTAGCAAAGTTTTATTGTTGGTATCCCTCATTCAGGAGGCTTGTAGATTTCACCATCTAAACCCCCTTGTACATATGCAACTAAACGTACAAGTGCAACTTGGGATATCTGCACAACAGGCGCATAGAAGCGAGGCTAATGTAATATAATGTGTAGGTAGGAACAGGGCAGAAAATTACTGCTGAAAATATTACAAAAACAACTCTGTTCCTGTTAACTGAGTAGTGTGTGACATAGAGGTGTAGTTACACAGAAAGTCAGTGGATGCTGGTTTTTACTCATCATGAAACAAAATATAAACAATTTAATTTCAATCCACTGTCACTTGAGCGATTCATTTCAATTAGGCTGAGAAGAACAGAAAAACACAGTACGTCAAGTTCGTTGTCCTCAGGAGTGATATATACTTTAATACCAGGGACGACTTATGAAAAAGTTGCTTTTCCACTCAATTAAATCATGAATATATGAAAATGAAAGCAAATAATAGATTAAAGGTTGATGATGTGATACGTTGGTCAACGTGCATCTTTACATGTCAATAGCAGAAATGACAGTTTTAATATAAATCATAACATGACCTACAAAATCTACTCCTGCGTCGCTCCTCCATGAGATGGTCTCATCATCAAAGGCGAATTTCCTCCTTTTTAACCTCCTGGAACGATTCTTTTTGTAGAGCCGCCAGTAAGACCATCAGCCGCCATGTAACACATTTAAAGAAACAATTGGTAACTTTTTCGTCTCTCAGAAGAAACGTGAATTTATTAAGTTTTGTTACATCAATAAATAAAGATCTGTACTAACCTTTGAATGAAAATTTCCTCACACCAGTTTGAAATGTTTGATGACGTCGTTGCAGGAAAATAACCAAGGAAACGTCGCAGGCTCATAAACAGTTCACAGGCTCAGATCAAGAAAAAACATTTACTACAGAACTAAAAATTTAAGAATAATAATCGAAGCTTTAGATCGAGTCTGACCTGAGAAAATTGCCTCCAATTCCATGTAGGCGTTTTTAATCCACACACGTCATCTTCCTCATCAAGTACAGACGAAAATAATTCCTCTTTTTTCCTGAAATAACAAAAATAAGTTCACATTCACGACAACAGGAGAAATAAGGTTATTCCTTCGACTTGACCTCAAGAGGATCTTATCTGTAACACGCACATTCAACTAAATGTTACCAAGTTAAAAATTACATAAGTTAAACGATGAAGTAGCAAATAAATACAGATCAATAGTAAAGTATTGCACATCTTTCAGTATTATATTTTAATAAATGAATACTAAAGACCAAAATATACTTATTATATATAAGGCAAACGTAAAAGAAACAAATTCCCCATTTCATTATGACGTGCAGAGAAATAATAAAAGTCGTGTAGAAGTTTTCAATTATGGATGGAGCCAAAGTAGAGACGGTCGTAGAGCTCACACGTGGTATCCTCGTAGTCCGTAGAAGGCAGAATGTCTACAAGCTTTCCAGGGGCTTCAGCCTCCTTAAAGTCTCTCACATGAAGACACGAGTACAGTTGGACAAAACCAACTCTCCTCGGCCGATAACAAGAAAATTCAACATGATCGATGCGACCTCGACGAGAATAAAATTAAGTACATCAAGACTCAGCTCATTTAATGTAAAGACCGACGAGGAATCCGTTTAACATATTCCGAAGTGAGTACAAAAAGCATCCTGGAACATCATCATCTTTAAGGAAAGCCAAGACGATTATTTTTCCTTTGTCATCTGACGGACGTGCCTGCAGACAATCAAATAAAGACTTGGAAGATATCGTTCGCAACATTGACCATAGATGCTGATGGCGTCGTAGTAGTTGCTGGTAGACAAGAAGAAACATTGTAGAACGTTGCTGCCGGAGATGTCACGACGTTCCTTATCTTCATCGGCGATTCTTCGTCCCTCCAGATGTTACAAAATTAAAGAAAAGTCGAAGCGTCTCTTAACCAAACCCATTTGTAATATTCATTCGAAAATCAACGATTTACTGAAAATTTCAACTACGTAAAAAGTGAAATACATTGAAAGATGGAGGTAACTCTGGGCTTCTATTAATCATTTCTTCAGACATGCCTTGTAAATTATTTTAACTTGTGCGGAAGATACTTGAAAAGTAAAAAGTTAAAAACAATGGGAGATATTTAATTAATTAATAAATAAGGAGGCATTGTTGAAAGATGAGAAACAAAGAGGAATTGATGGAGATTTTGATAGAGAATCCACAACTATTTTATAGTGAAATGGGAGTCATTAAGGCAGCATAAACCCTGAAGTGTTAAAATATTTGGTATTCCATATTGTTACAGAATTCCTGACGATAACAACATTGTGATTGTTCCTAAACTGTGTATGGATGCTTGAAGGCGAGTCAGTGCTCGTGGGAGCCTCCATATGACTGGAAGGTTTGGTTAGAATAAATGGCAGGCGTCAATGGACCTAACAAAGGAAAAATAAATCCGGATAAATTGCAGCCTTTCCTGTTGGAGCAACACAAAAGACGGTTAAGAGATTGCGTGGTGGTTAAGAAGCAGGTTAGGAATTTCCAAAAAGAGACGCAATCTTGTGTTTCGCTAACGATAGAAAGTGTGAGATTTACCTCATTTTTAAGGTCAACTTCGACATTCAGAGACGGGAAAATCCTTCAAATATTCTGGAGAAATTAACCTATTTTTCCAAGAGAAACTCAATCCTCATGCTGGCCGACACAGCACAATAGTTGCGAGTCTCCTGAAGAAGTAGGACAAAGCCTACAGAGTATTTGGAGAATTTCCCCTGTCCTGAATGGTGAAGCTGAGCTTCATTTACTAAAAAACACTCAACGTTTTCCCCCTTCCTTTTTGTTACCAAATACTTATTCTGTACATACCTCATCGTGGTGTGGAGGTTTGTGGACTATATGAAGAAAGATTGAACCTAGTGTCAAAGATGTTGTGCCTCTCAAGGGACTGATAGAGCCACTAATTGAGTAACTGGACAACTAAGTGATTGAATTTGTGGTATTCAGTAGACGAGAATGATAGGAATAACAGTTCACGGTCGAAAAACCCAACAAAAGTAAAAGGAAACACCTTGAGGGAATATCTGAGTAAGAGATTAAGTGATAGAGAAATAGAAAGCCATGAGAAAATTGTTAACAAACATAAATGAATGTGTGGAGAATTTTGCCTAAATTCTTATAAATATTTAAGATCTAGACAAAGTGGAACAATAAATGGTGGGAGGAAAATAAATTAATACATTGACTTGCTAAGAAACAGGAAATAAATTAACTGAAGAATAGATATTGACATGTTGCCTGAATAAATAAATATCTATTGTGGGAGAATGAATGTGTAATGTAGAGGATATTCCATCCTTATGTGGGCCACAATTGTAAATTAGCAAAGTTTTATTGTTGGTATCCCTCATTCAGGAGGCTTGTAGATTTCACCATCTAAACCCCCTTGTACATATGCAACTAAACGTACAAGTGCAACTTGGGATATCTGCACAACAGGCGCTTAGAAGCGAGGCTAATATAATATAATGTGTAGGTAGGAACAGGGCAGAAAATTACTGTTGAAAATATTACAAAAACAACTCTGTTCCTGTTAACTGAGTAGTGTATGACATAGAGGTGTAGTTACACAGAAAGTCAGTGGATGCTGGTTTTTACTCATCATGAAACAAAATATAAACAATTTAATTTCAATCCACTGTCACTTGAGCGATTCATTTCAATTAGGCTGAGAAGAACAGAAAAACTCACTACGTCAAGTTCGTTGTCCTCAGGAGTGATATATACTTTAATACCAGGGACGACTTATGAAAAAGTTGCTTTTCCACTCAATTAAATCATGAATATATGAAAATGAAAGCAAATAATAGATTAAAGGTTGATGATGTGAGACATTGGTCAAGTGGCATTTTTACACGTCAATAGCAGAGATTTCATTTTTAACATAAAGCTTAATTTTACGTCGTCACCTACAAAATCTAATCGTGCGTCGCTCCTCCATGAGACGGTCTCATCATCAGAAGCCAATTTCATCCATGTCGACCTTCTGGAATGTTTCTATTTTGTAGAGCCGCCAGTAAGACCATCAGCCACCATGTAACACATTTAAAGAAACAATTGGTAACATTTTCGTCTCTCAGAAGAAACGTGAATTTATTAAGTTTTGTTACATCAATAAATAAAGATCTGAACGAACCTTTGAATGAAAATTTCCTTACACCAGTTTGAAATGTTTGATGACGTCGTTGCAGGAAAATAACCAAGGACACGCCGCAGGCTCAGAAACGGTTCACAGGCTTAAACTAGAAATCAAGAAAAACCAATTACTACAGAACTAAAACATTGAGAAGGCGAATCGAAGATTTGGATCGAGTCTGACCTTAGAACATTACCTCCAATTCCCTGTAAGCGGTTTTAATTCACACCCGTCATCTTCCTCATCAAGTACTGACAAAAAATATCCTCGGTTTCCTAAAACAAACTGAAAAAAATTGAATCTGAATTCAGATTGACAGAAATGAGAATAAAAAGTTCCTTCTTTCGGCATCACCTCAAGGACGCGTCACCCCCTAGAGGACGTTATCTGGAACACACACACATTAAACTTAATGTTAAGTGTAAAAAATGAAATATATTAAACAGTGAACAGTGTGAATTACCTCACATACACACACAAATTATAAGTAATCTAAATCAAGAATTGTTCTATTAGAATAAAATAAAACTAAAGACCCAAAATAACCAATTACTCATAACGCAAACATAAAATAAAAATAATAACAGATTTAAAAGTCACGAGCAGAGTAATAATAAAAGTCCTGTAGCCGTTGTGAAGTCCAAATCGCTGGATTAATCCCAAAGTAGACAGTCGTAGAGCTCACACGTGGTAGGCTCGTAGTCCATAGAAGGCAGAATGTCTACAAGCTTGCCAGGGAAGCAGCCTCCTTACTCTCTCACATGAAGACACGAGTACGGTTGGAGAAAGATCAACTCTCCTCGGAAGATAACAAGAAAATTCAACATGATCGATGCGACCTCGACGTGAATAAAATTAAGTACATCAAGACTCAGCTCATTTATTGTAAAGACCGACGAGGAATCCGTTTAACATATTCCGAAGTGAGGACAAAAAGCATCCTGGAACATTATCTTCTTTAAGGAAAGCCAAGACGATTATTTTTCCTTTGTCATCTGACGGACGTGGCTGCAGACAATCAAGTAAAGACTTGGAAGATATCGTTCGCATCATTGACCATAGATGCTGATGGCGTCGTAGTAATTGCTGGTAGACAAGAAGAAACATTGTAGAACGTTGCTGCCGGAGATGTCACGACGTTCCGTATCTTCATCGGCGATTCTTCGTCCCTCCAGATGTTACAAAATTAAAGAAAAGTCGAAGCGTCTCTTAACCAAACCCATTTGGAATATTCATTCAAAAATCGGCGATTTACTGAAACTTTCAACTATGTAAAAATCGAAATACATTGAAAGATGGAGGTAACTCTGGGCTTCCATGAATCATTTCTTCAGACATGCCTTGTAAATTATTTTAACTTGTGCCGAAGATACTTGAAAAGTAAAAAGTTAAAAACAATGGGAGAAATTTAATTGAACAATAAATAATGAGGCATTGTTGAAAGATGAGAAAAAAAGAGGAAATAATGGAAATTTTGATAGAGAATCCACAACTATTTTATAGTGAAATGGGAGTCATTAAGGCAGCATAAACCCTGAAGTGTTAAAATATTTGGTATTCCATATTGTTACAGAATTCCTGACGATAACAACATTGTGATTGTTCCTAAACTGTGTATGGATGCTTGAAGGCGAGTCAGTGCTCGTGGGAGCCTCCATATGACTGGAAAGTTTGGTTAGAATAAATGGCAGGCGTCTATGGACCTAACTAAGGAAAAATAAATCCGGATAAATTGCAGCCTTTCCTGTTGGAGCAACACAATAGACGGCTAAGAGATTGCGTGGAGGTTCAGAAGCAGGACAGGAATTTCCAAAAAAGAAACGCAATCTTGTGTTTCGCTAACGATAGAAAGTGCGAGGTTAACCTCATTTTTAAGATCAACTTCGACATTCAGAGATGTGAAAATCCTTCAAATATTCTGGAGAAATTAACCTATTTTTCCAAGAGAAACTCAACCCTCATGCTGGCCGACACAGCACAAGAGATGCGAGTCTTCTGAAGAAGTAGGACAAAGCCTACAGAATATTTGGAGAATTTCCCCCGTCCTGAATGGTGAAGCTGAGCTTCATTTACTAAAAAACACTCAACGTTTTCCCCCTTCCTTTTTGTTACCAAATACTTATTGTGTACATTCCTCATCGTGGTGTGGAGGTTTGTGGACTATATGAAGAAAGATTGAACCTAGTGTCAAAGATGTTGTGACTCTCAAGGGCCTGATAGAGCCACTAATTGAGTAAATGTACAACGAAGAGATTGAATTTGTGGTATTCCTTTAAAATAGAAATAGATATATAGAAAAGATTTATAGAAAACATTCAGGAAATTATAGACATATGGGAGGTGTTACTGATGTAAGAAATAGAATTTTACAGTATGGAATTACAGGATTTATAATAAAAATAAAATATAATTATAAAACCAACCAGTTCAGTCTCAGCAGAGGTCAGTCAACAATAAATGTTTTTTCAGTATTCACCACAATCCTACTTCACAAGTTGGATGATAAAATTGAGATTAGTTACAAATTTCGTTGACAATGTGGTAAGGAATAAAGGAGTTGACTTTATGGAATTTCACCTCAGGTCTAGAGAGCGGGACACAGAATTTTGTTATATTATTAATCGAGTGACGAAAACAGCGCCATTGGTAGATGTCTATATGTTTATAGGAAAATGAACAAATTTTTTTTTGTATTGAAAAGGCTGGCCAAGTCATTCAGAACCCAAGACTTTTCCAAACATATTAAGATGTACATTTGGAAATATGGTCACATATGAATAGGATGCTAGAAATTAGAATTGGAAATCTTATTCACAAGGCGATGTGTTCGATGAATTTATAAACTTTTACTGCGCACACATATTTGATATTGAGAGTAAACAGAAAATGATTAGGGTGAGTGTAGCATGTGGGGACAACCACACAGTGTCTCTCCTGAGGAAGGTGGTTAATGAATCTGATATGTCTGACATGCAGACACACACTATCAATTTTATGTAAGCCATCAACTATCTCTATTTACCGCATATGGAAATTTAATTCATAACGATAAAAGAACAGGAAACTCCTAAGAGACTTCTAATATACATTCAAAGGGAAGTTTAATATAATTTACCATTGGAAATTGAAAACTGAATGACACGTTCCATTATATGAATGAATGTATACAATAAGAAGTTTCTTGTTATATAAAATCTTTAAAAGGATAAATAAATTTGAAATTGAGTTGATAAAAGTCAAATGAAGGATTGGTTTTTATGTGATAAATTATTTGAAAATATTGAGATTCCACATTCTGGATAAATACAACTTATGATTAATGAATGTCAAGTCCAAACATATTGTTGAAAGGCAAGTTAGCATAAATGTGAATGACATTCATTTATATGAAACCTGTATGACAACTTGTAGGGTGAAAAAATTCATGTTGAGGAAGAGACCAAAACAGAAGCTACTTTGGTGTCAATCGGAATAAAAATATTACTATAATACGAGTACTGGAATGAAGCTGTACAACTGCATATCAGGAATTTTGAAACTTAAAATTATATATATAATAATTTGTTTATTATTCACTACAGAAGAAAATAAAGGAAATTCGTACTTCTACAGGTTAAGTATAATAATTAAGTAATTAGATAATGGAACAAAATTACAGACAAAATGAAGTGATAGAAATACCACATAACGTTTCTGGAATCGTTGGTTCTGTTGTCAGTAGATTTAAAACACAAGTGCCCTGAGAGACATAACTGCAGAATACAGTTGATGAGCTCAAAAGTGAAGCTGAAACTCAACAAAAATGGGAAATTAAATCTAACAATAAGGGATCGTAGCTATTGTTGAGTTTCATAGTTATCAGTTTGTATGTTAATTGCTGTGATCCTGAAGAAAGGAACAAAGTTTCCAGAAACAATGTGTGCTATTTAAACCATCACTTCATTTTGTACGTCATTTGGGTATTTTATAAAATTATTATATCTTAAAACAAACTTCTTGTATTTTCATTTCGTTAGTAATTAAGGATATCAACTTTATCCAGTACAAATCAACATTGAAATGTAAGACAAAGCACGAAAGTTAGTTTTAAAGGAAATTTTGGTAAAAGAGATAAAACAACAATGTAGAAAGGAGCCTTACCTAATTATATTAAATATTACAACATACATTTATTTTACTATAATTAAACATTTTGCAAACACTTAAAATAAATGCCTATCATAATCAACTGGAGAAAAACCCTGAAAATAAAAATAAAAACCAAGACTTGCATAAATCCGCTCCTTACTCACATATGCTATAAGGATCAGGGCAAAATATAGCCCGGGGGCCCTAGTTAACCCTTGGCTACCTTCCTCTACCCTTCCGCATCCCCCCTTTCAAATCCCTTCCTATGCTATTAAAGGGGAGTTGCCCTAAGTGGATTACCCTCATGTAGCCTATTGCCCTAAAAAAAAAAAAAAAAAAAAAAAATTCCCAGGCAATATTAAAATACTGTAACCACAATCTAAAAAATATAACTAACATTTACTATTATAACATATATATTATTAACATACTTATCAGCCATTAATATTCAACTACTGAACTGACAGAATGAGGCCCATAATGAATTAAGAAATGTTGAAGTAATATAATGAAATATTCCAATTAAGGTAATTTATTTTACAAGGCATTATTATAATTGATGTACAAATCATGTCCAAACCCTTGAAGCCTTGTAAAATGTTCATGTTCAAGTATGTGAATGAGGCAAAAACAAAACTACAATTTTGAGAATGTGGAAACGGCAAGAAAGATGACTAAAGAAGAAATCAGAAATGCAATAATATACATAGAACGATGCGGAAAAGTTATCAATAATTCAATAATATGGCTCACTGCATTTTATCTCTAAACTGTGCAATCCAAAGCACGTTACAGTGGAAACTTTTATACCAAAATGTGATTATTCTCAACCCAAAATAGTCGAGGATACCTTCAATGCCTAAAGGGAAGTGAAATCAAAAATGATCTGCATGTTGTGACTTTGAACAGATTCAGGGACAGGGTTTCCTTTTAGTGCTGAGAGTAAAATTAATTAGAAATAATGGCACTGGAAGCTTTTGGGCATCAGAAGGAAGTTCCTCAACTTTGCAACATTATGCATCTGAGGTATGGCGGATGCTGGAGCCTCCACTACAGGGTTGTGAGAGAGACATGGAAATAAAAAATTTGACCTGAGTCGCTCAACCTGTGGATGATTACACACTTTCTGTTGTGGTTTATCTCGAAAAGATAAAAATCCTTGTATGACATGTTTCAAAGTATCAAGCTTTGGCAATTATATAATGAAGGACAAGAACAAGAATGCTTTAACATTTACAAGTAATAATATAAGATGGCCGATACTGGAAAACTAGTATGCAAAGTTTGTGGAATCTTCATGAACAACCTGAGCGAAGGAATATGAGAACAAAGTTGAAACAAGGAAATTAATTGGAGGCCATTTTGAAAATTTCTGCCCTTGGAATAACCACCTTTTCAGCTTAAATAATATTTAAATATAAATTGTCCTTGTTGCAAAGTTGAACCAAAAATAGCTATGAACAATTAATTCTAATTAATTTAGGAATATAATTTCATTTAACAAATCTTCCAGAAAAAAATACTTGACGAGTAATTTTAAGGTCCTATAGAGAAGAAAAACCATTACAATTTTGAGTGAATTTGTGACGTATGAAAGCAAGAGAAAAGGTTTACATCACCTGTTCTTTCCTCGACATGGAGACTCCGGCACGATCTCCGCCTCTAGAATCTCTCCAGCACGAGGAAGTTGGCACTTGACGACGCCAGGAACCTGCAACGTGCAAAACAAATCCAATGAATAACTGCTTCTACTGAAATAGCTTGTATATTGTATATTGAAATATAACGAACCTCGTGTTCTTATTTCTTCTTCTCGCACTTCCTGGACCTTGTTCGTGTTTTAGGTAACGCGACTTGAGCCTGGTGGATCCACCCACACAATACCGTAACACATTCCTCTAAGACACAGCGGACGCACGAGTCTCACCATTGACCATCCTGCTCGCACCTCAACATTCCTACACGACAAATATTATTGAGATATTCTTATTATAAATGATTTAAAAGAACTTGAAGGTGCATGTGAGCCACGTGCGTACCTGCGACCTCGTGGTCCCATCGGAGCCATCGAACCAGGCCTGTGCACTTCCGCCACGTCGTGGTGTCTAGGACAAACGAATCACACAGTAAATTCGATAAATATCTCGAACTACGTCGAGGCACGATCTGGTCGACAATTCCCGTGTTTTAATTTCCTAAATATTTTAATAAATTACTTCTATTTTATCCATCACTATGGATACATTCCCGAGTTTTTTTTGACGCGTAACCATATATATATATATATAAATCCTATTACAGCCGAAACTTTTAGCATCATTTATATTATGCAAGAACCAGATCATTCCTTTCGTGTATTTTTGTTATTCTTTACAGCAGAAAATTTATTTTTCAATCCCGCCATTATTATTTTTAAAATAGCTATATGAAATTGTGTGTGTTAATTTTCAATGATACTGCTAAAAGGACGATGGTTTATTTCTATGTTTAATATAATTTTTATTCTACATAAGTAACAAAATTAAGTTTAACAAAAAAATTTCAATGTATTCATGTATTTTTAGGATTTTTTTTAAGTGCAACAGGCTACATGAGGGTAATCCACATGGTGGCAACTCCCCTTTAATAGCATAGGAAAGGGGGGGATGTGGAAGGGTAGAGGAAGGTAGCCAAGAATTAACTATGGCCCCCGGGCTATATTTTAAGGATCCTACCCGGCATTCGCCTAAAAGTAATGCAGGGAAAACCGTTGTAAAACCTGCATCAAGTAGGTCGGGCATTGGATACTTGTCCCACACCCTTCCGATAGCGGGAGAAGAGTTCGCTGTGGGGACGCAGCATTCCCTTCTCCGTGCCTCGACCAGTTTAGGAGGCAGCTGGCTGAATATTCCAATGGGAACAGCAGAGAACTCTTACCGTATGCCCAAGGTCTGTGACCCCGGAAAAAACACCTCTCAGAACAGGGCCGAGGTGCCTCGGCTTGTGGGAACCTTAGAGACGGCGGCAGTGGGAAAAAATAAATGGTACTGCCAATTTCCCTCCCAAAAAGGAATTGCAATGGTTAGTCCGTTGTAAATCCTCTGCTCACCCTGAATTACAGTGGTCGCTCCATTGTAATTTAAACCAATTCTCCTTCTCTCTCCCAATTCCTCAAAACATTGAAATTTCTCTGTTTCCGTACTTTAAAAAATCCTTTTTTTTCTATTACCTGCGCCTAGTATCGAGACTTTATCCACTCGTCAGATATTACGTGGTTGTTATCATCACCTCCTCACTTCTTTAATCTTCCTTTTCCTCTGACACTTAAACCTTTTAGGAGGCTGCCCCGGACACTGAATATCCGGGTCAGGCGACAGGAGACAGATGAAGAGCTAAGGCAAAGGTGCAACAACTTATGACGTCAAATTGTATGTGGGTACGAAATAAAAATTACTGTTTATATGTTCATTTATTTTATTCAAATCTATTTGCAGCACAAATGGCAACACTGCATCAGATACAAGAATAATGATAAGCGTCTTACAACAACCACGAACGTATGTAGGAGAACCTTGCAGCAAACTGTGCGCCTTCTAGACTATGGCTTGGCACTTTAAACCTTCCTTGCTGCAGTATATTTATCTTTGAATTTAATCTTTTAATTCTCTTTGCACTGACGTGACATTATCTGTGCTTTCCCCATTCCTTCTTACAGCCATCATTCAGCTATCTTTTTTTCTATCAGTTTTATCTTAATTTCTAACTTCTATGCACGTCCCTTTACACCTTCCGTTCCGCCTCCATTTAATGCTCACTAAATATACCTACATTACTCTTCTTTCCCATTAAACGTTATTTTACTCTTGTTCACCTCATTTTAACTTTCCATTTCCTCCTTTTTTAATGCTAATTAAATACCTAATTACAATTCTTTACCTTTAAACAATATTTTACATCTTCAGTTTCCTCTCCTTATAAAACTATTTAAGTCCCTTTATTTCACTTCTTTACCTTTAAACCTTATTTAACTACCATTAACCTTATTTTCACCATCCATTTCCTCTGCTTTTAAAGTTCACTTAATACCTACATTACACTTCCTTACGTTTAAACCTTATTTTATACCATCCAATTCCAAATTCGATTAAAGCTAATTAAATACCTTTATTTTACTTCTTAACCTTGTGAATTTTATACCTTCCATTTTCACTCCTTTTAAAGCTAATTATATACTTCTATTACACTTTAAACTTCATTTTATACTTTCCATTTCCACTCCTATTAAAGCTAATTACTTCCCTTTATTATACGTATTTACCTCTAAACCTTGTTTTACTATTAATAACTTTTTTTCGCTTGCCACTCCTTTTAGGGATTATTAAATATTTTGGTTACACCTCTTAAACTATAAACCTTGTTTTATACCTTCCATTTCCTCTCATTTGAAGTTCACTTAATACCTTCATTACACTTTTTTACCTTTTAACCATATCTTGCTCTTTATATAACACCTTTACATTTTTTTACCTTTCGTTAACTATTTTACCTTAAATATTAAAAATATTTTTGCTTTGAACCATGTGTCGCTTTTTACCTTTGTATGTTTCATTCTGCACCATTTATTTATTTTCTATGTTGTACCTTTACGCTATATTTTGCATTTTACACTCAATTTGTTATACCTTTCATGTTCTTAAGTTTTTAGTCTTGTTTTCATATTTTGTTTAACACTTTCTCTAATCTGTAAATCATTTCCCCTTCGGTTTCACTCTTACAACAGCTTCGACTATTCAATTCAATTCCTATTTTAGCTCATTTTTGACCATTAAACCTTATGTTCTACTTCCTTTACCTTTCAACTTCTCACGTTAATTGATAACACGTTAATCTATTACCTTTAACCCTTACATTCTGCCCCGTGTGGAGAGTCCGGCGCTTTCTTCTTCCTCTCCTCATGCAGGGCGATGTTGCTGTGGAGCTGTGGAGCAAGGGTTGGGAAAGGTTGTCTCGTTATTTTACAATTAACCAAAGAATTTATCTTCTCGAAGGAGTCTTCCATGACGTAGCCGCAGAGTCCCGCGCCATCTTGTAAGTCGTCCCTGTCATGGCGGGCAGGCAACGGGTGCAGCGAATATCTGCGAGGAACCTACACACGCTGGATCCACCTCCCAGGAGAATGTCCTCAGGTGTCGCCGTCCTGGGTCTGCACTGGACGATGCAATAGCAGGAGAACACGCGACTGTGGCAGGTAGTGACGCTGCTGCCGCCTTGGGGGTTTCCTAACGTCGCGTCCGCGGCAGGGCGCTGGTGTGGGCGGAGGCTGATGGACGTCGTTGACAGACCTCGCTGGTCCAGGATCACGGACATGTTTGGCTTCCTGGTCGTCCTCCAGCAGAAGCGACGTGTAACTGGAGGTTCAGCCTCCGTCTCTCCTCTGCTGTGAAAGACAACTTGCAGTACCTGCAGCACGCCGTTAGTTGTCTGTAGTAAGTGGCGCTCTCCTTGATGCCGACACCGCGTTTTCAGTCACCTCGACACTCATTCACGCCAGGGGCCTGCTGCTCCTCTCCTCCTTCCTCTCCTGCGCCCACTGCTTTTCTTCAGCGCTGCGTCTTCAGGTGTAAGAAGGAAATAGGGATTAAATATATATAAATTGCTACGCCAATAAGTAAATAAAAATCAATAAATAAGGGGAAAGACGATGCTTACGCGGAGTTGCCGGTTTTTAACAGAACTCTGATGGACAACGTTGGAAATCCCCAAAAGCTATTATCAGTCCACACGCGGTCGTTGAAGTCATTCTCCGCGTGTTCGTAGTTGGGCCAGCGGCAGACGCTGAGGAATGAGCGAATAAATTAGAATTATGGGAGAAACTGGGCGACTTTATGAACAGACTGCAAAATACGAATGAAATCTGGATACATTTTAAGCTAATAAAACGAAATAACGACCCCCGAAAATTTAATTCGAAGCCGTGAAACAACTGAAGAGAAAAGTCAGACGAGCGCACTCGAGGACTGGCTGCGGACACTTGCAGCAAATATCAGAATTCTTAGTTAAGGCAAAGGAAACAAGGCAGAAGAATTGTTCCTTCGTAAGATTCTAGGGAGTCAAGTGTGTGACTAACGTAACTTTAGATAAGAAAAAGGCAAATACATCAGAGGAGTATTTCAATTTCTGTGGTTAACCAAATTACGGTAAAAAAACTCTTGAATTGGTAAACGTCTGAGGCAACGCAAAGGAGAATTACCAAAATAATAAAAACAAAGAAATTCGCGTGGTCCAGAAGAAAAATTGGTGAGGAAGAAAAAAATTATTCCAAATCAATCGCTGTAAACGGAGCAGCGATCCTGTTTCCTTACCTCGTGGGTTGCCACTCATTTATTATTTACAAAATAAAAATCGTTTTATTTACGTATAGAGGAGGACCGCCTAACAACATAACACACGAATACGTAGGAATCAATGCCCATTAAGTCAGTAACGAGACAAAATACTTTAAAAACTCAGTTATTAATATTAATATTAAGAGACAAACGCCAAAGATGTAGCAGGTGAGAAAATTGAATTGAAGGAAGCAACAATAAGGAAAAACATTAATTGAAGAAACCGTAATAGGAAAAGGAGTCGAATCAAATGTAAATCGTTTATTTATTCTGTAACTTGTTTATATTATTTTAAGGAAATAAATTACAATAAAAATAAGATACCACCATTTAAATAATAAAACTACAGTAACAAGTGTGAAAAACAATAAAAATTTTCAACAGTAAGACAAAAGCGAAGATATATCACACGTTGTAAAGTACAAAACGAAAGGAAATCCTTTTTTAGAAAATAAAATCTTAAATTACGCAACAAAATTACTAACAAACACGATAAAATACGAGAAAGAAAATAAAATAAGCAGCGCAGGAATAAATGTATTAAAATCAAGAAACCGAAAAATTGGATTTTCTTCCGAAGTTGTCGGGACTATTGTTTAATTTCAATTGTTGCGTGGAAGGAGGTTGACCACAGATGTAGCGCAAAACCAAAGTGCAACTGCGATACACTTCCCAGGGAACCCCACAAGTGATTCCAGATGGCGCGGCTCAGTTGTCTTCACGTAGACTCACTCCCGAGGATTCCAGCGGAGTTTCTCCTGCGACTCTGCATTAGTCTCCAGTGGTTGGCTTCCAAAACTCAAAGCTGCGGCGATGAAATAAACTTGAGAAATTTCCGCCATATTGATAAACTATGGAATGAAGCTTTCGTAGTCCACCGTAGTTGCAAAGTCTTAGCAGGATGGTGCCTCAAGATGGTCAGGAAACTCGCGTCGGCAGAATCTCTTGCAACAGAAAGTCGAACAATCAATCAAAACAGCGCCATTCTTAAATAAGTAACCCAGACAGAGATTATTCGCCAAGTACCAAAATGACCACAAGGAAAATTAAATAACACTAAAATTTCTAAATGAAAATTAATATTAAAAGTTGAATCTCCCAATGCAACGGACCAATTCTAAAACCCAACGGTCAAGGAAGCTTTAAAAAGAAAAGGGTAGAAACTTTAATATAACCGTAACACGTTTACAACATTTCAACAAAGAAAAGTAAAGTGAACATAAATCATTAAAGATTCACTAAAATTCCTTTAAAACATACACAACGACCAATGGAAAAATTAGGTTCAAATAAAATAAGCCAATACTTGACGTAATTTATGAAGAAAATTAGAAACCGCAGTTGAATATAATAAAAACCACAAATCCCCATGCTTTAAGGCAGAAATAAAATTTCAAAGAAACTTTCAACAATACCTGTCAAAGCTCGCAACTGCTGCTGTATTTGGTCCTTGCCTTGCCTTAAGATGTTTTCCACGAGCAGTGATGGACCCCGGAGAACAGGAAAATACAAGTCGAAAGACCCTGAAAAAAATAGAGGTGTCGTGTTCACATCGTAACAAAAGTCCAAAATAATTTAGTTGCAACTTCAGCTATGAAATCGTAACATTTCGAACAAACTGCGTCAAACACGAACCTGAAGAATCTGCAGAAGAACTATTCACAGCCTCCTTTGGCGTTCCTTTTCAGACCAGGGCAAGCTCGGGACAAATGCGAAGAGTCTTCCAAGGTCTATTGACATCCGAAAACCCTCGTTTTTGGAGAAGTCGAGGTGCTCGAAACAAATGGGGGGAAAACAAATCCTAATTAGATATGAAAATAAACGTAGTCAAGTCAACCAAATTCATGGTTAAAAATTACATTCAGCCACCATCAAATTCTATCACACTTGTAAGACATTGAAACACAACCAAATGGTCACCAAACTATTTAAGCAATTTTAAAATATTGAATTACTAGTTCAGTAATTAAAGTTACGTTGAAACCACTTCAGGTGTAAATTTTTAATAAAAAAACATTTCATTATAATTGAAAGAGACGTGTTGAAGATGAATTTTAAAGTTTGGACTTCCACAAACATTTCGGCCGCAATGTGCGTGAAAATCTCACCTTTAAAACTTATTGTCACATAACATATCACTCGAATTCACACTTCCATGAAAACATTGCACCTATAGAGGTTTCAAAACGCAGCGAAGAAGAAACATATCGCACGAAATTTTTTGAACCAATCTGAAATAATTACAGAACAGAGTCGCGCCACAGTAAACAATGTAATAAACAGCAACTTTTAAAAGAAAAAACCGATTGAAAAATGTTCCTCTCGTGTCCAACAAACCCCGGAATATTTAAA
Organism: Zhengitettix transpicula; assembly: GCA_037074705.1. NCBI lineage: Eukaryota > Metazoa > Arthropoda > Insecta > Orthoptera > Tetrigidae > Zhengitettix > Zhengitettix transpicula. The sequence goes on along the minus strand of CM073596.1, from coordinate 55,331,961 downwards.
GATGCGAGAGGTATAAAAGTCGGGAAAATGTCTGGAAACATCTACGGAAAAATTCCAAAAAACTAGTCCATACTGAATTTTAAGTAACACTCCTCACAAAAACTATGTTTGCAATCTCAAGATAAATAATATCGTAACTACGTTCAATAAAAATAAGCATCTAATAATAAGAAAGATACGGAGTATTACTGCGAATGGCAAAACTGTACATCTTAATATGAATCTCTTAACATAATCATTGCAGTCAATTACATTAGTCAGATCCCGGCGAGACGATTCCTGTCCATGACGTAGGTGGTCGTTGCCCAAGTCCTGCACCTCGGGTCTAAACAGAAAATAAATAATTTGGGTCATGTGTGAAACAAGACACTTCGTAGTTCCATCTATAATTTTTTATCACTTACCCATACAAAGATCAGCCACCGGTCCCCAGTAACTCTACCTCAGCTTCTTAGCGGAATACAAGTGGTCGTTCCGGGCCAAAGGAACTGCAGATGCCACGTCACTTAATCAGGCTGAACAGGAGGCAAGATTTTTGTCCAAGTCTAGAATGAAAATCAGTATCTTAGGAATGTCATAACCACAGTACGTAAATTTTGAATAAAAAAATGGCAAGCTCACTAATTAGCGTAAATCGTTAAGTAGAACAATTAAGACTATGACGCACAAGCTAAACATATCCAACAACCAGAACATACAAATCGATCTAAGGAATCAAATTAATAGGTAAACCACTTTAACATTTAACATTAGTCTAAAACAAGGGAGAAATAATGCCCCACGAGTAGCAATGGATAATATCTTAAATAATGATCTTCCAGCGCTTAGCATAACAATGTCGGTTAATATACGAGGACTAGTATCACTGTAAATTAGGGTAAAACACGGCATTTCAACACAAATCACGTAACTTGAAAGCCGACGATGGGGCAAGGGAAAACTCATCATACAAACAAAAGTAAAAATATACAAAATTGGACCGCACCATGTGAGTAATTTAGAGGAGCGATTTCAAACGAAAGGAACGAAATATTCAGCAAAACATCTGAAACAAATACCTAAATAGTATAAAGACTGCCACTTTACGTAAGCTTTCGGGGACTTAAAATTGTTTGGCACATAAACGCTTAAATAACCGATGAAAAAACTGCCGGTATTTTTAAACTCGAGTTCTCTAAATCCATAACTTTACGAAACTTAATCTCGATAACGCAAAAAAAAAGCAACGCATACAAAATATCAAACTATTCACGATCAGTCGCAAAACTTCACGAGGTTTCACGAACGCTACGCATCGCCTGATCTTAGGTATTGAGCAAGATCTTGGAAATATAAACTGAACTCGCAAATACCCATAAACACATTTATAAAAGATTGGAAGTTGACACATTCCACCATAGTTTGAGAATTTACTCGAACGCAGCGGATTTTGAACAAAGTTGCAGTGATCATACCTTGACAAATGGGATCTCTTCGTGCCTTCCATGGGAGAAACCACGACGACAGGGCAAAACTGTAAAACTACCAGCAGGCCACAGGCACGGTTGCAGCCACTATCGGAAACTGACCTGAAAACCAAAAACCACAACTTGTTTACAATGAAACAAAAACCTGAAAGATTTAAAAAATTACTTATTTTGAAGCAATTTCACAGTTGGTAAACCATGAGTGGTCAACCACAGAGCAACTGTCTTCATAAAACCTGCATTACCTAAAAACCGTTAAGCTTGTACAGGGAGAGGCCACGTCTACGAAGTTAGTGACTACACAGGCACGTTCTAATTCATTTTTGATATTAAACAATGTAGAATGTCGCGGTACAAGAAGAAAGTCAATACCTGAATAAGCATTTAAATTATAGCCTGAAGCATTAAAAAACTTTTAGATTTTCAGACGAAGGAACCTTTGCGTTATGAAGTCGGCGAAACATCTAAATCCTGGTTCACCAATAATGTAAGTAAGAGGTAAAGGAGAATTACAGAAATGATCTTTAGAAACCCTCTCTCTGAACAGACGTTTCCTGAATAGTAGAGAAATAATAAATAAAGAGAGGCGTCAGAAGGAGGCAATGGTTCATTCAACTTCACTAGTTTGAAGCTTTCGGAATATGGAAAATGAAAAAGGCACCCAACTATAAAAATAAGATAACAGACAGATGCCATATACCGGGAAATATTGCTAGCATTAACCGTAGTATTAATTGTATTAGAAGAATGAAAAATAAAAAAATAAACTGAAATCATTGTCAAAGTGTAGCAATTCAAATATCAGGCCTTCAACTATTTATGGGAAGAGGGTAATTATTCACGGAATTATTAGATGTTAACACATATTCCATTCTTTCGTTAATTCGACAAACCTACGCTCACCTTTTTAAAAAACAAGCCTTAAAAGTACGGAAAGTAATTACTATGAAACGCGTCCATTCTACAGAACACGAAACAGCTAAAGGATATAAAAATTAAACTCTTCAACTAACGACCATGCAACTAATGGTATTCACGATTCATTAAATACCGGATTACTTCAGTGTAAAACACATTTATGTGCATTTATGGAAATCCCGTTTCACAACCTGAAATGCGAGCTCCAGCGCCGGTCCAAAGGAATATACAGGAAGTGACGACATTCTCCTCGCCCAAACACCTCCAGCTTTAATATTCTTCACCAACGACCTGATATGGAACAAGACGTTGCACAGGATGAACCAAGTTGAAGTTTCGGAAGGAAGCCATCAAGCGCAGCTCAGTGACATATTTCCTGAAAAATAAATGCAATAAATTAGTTCAACTGTCAACTTCTTGAATTTGTTGAATAATTTACTTTAGGATTAAAATTTAAATGTTTAAAGGAAATTGAGGCATTAAAACTTTTAAACGAAACACTTGTTCAAACGAGGAGCTTGCGAACCTCAAATTGTGGACAAGTCTTCAGCGTTGTTCACCTCAACTCCCGTTCCTCTGCGGCCGAGGCGAGCGCAGTAAGAACACGAAAGGAGAATAACAGAAATGATCTTAACAATCCCTCTCCCTGAACACATGTTTGCTTACATTACGTAATTTATCAAGAAAAATTAAAAATCCTACGTATTAAGGCATAAATCAAATTTCATAGAAATTTAAATTACCTGTCAAACAAAGCTCGCAACTGCTGCTGTATTTAGTCCTTGCGATCAGCCAAGATTAAATTTTTCCACGAGCGGTGATGGACCCCGGAGAACAGGGAAAGACAAGTCGAAAGACACTGAAAAAGAATACAGGTGTCGTGTTCACATCGTAACAAAAGTCCAAAATAATTTAGTTGCAACTTCAGCTACGAAATCGGAACATTTCAAACGAGGAGCTGCGTCAAACACGAACCTGAAGAATCGGCACAAGAACTATTCACAGTCTCCATTGTAGTTCCTTTTCAGGCCAGCGCGACAGGACAAAAGCTAGTCTTCCAAGGTCTATGGACATCCGAAAACCCTCGTCTTTGGAGAAGTCGAGGTCCTCGAAACAAATGGGGAGGGGGAAAGAAATCAAATTAGATTTGAAAATTTACTTAGTCAAGTCAACCCAATTGAGGGTTAAAAATTACATTCAGCCAACATCAAATTCAGTCTCACTTGCAATACATTTTAAACACAACCAAATGGTCATTGAACTATTTAAGAAATTTTAAAATATTTAATTATCATTTCAGTAATTCAAGTTAACTTGAAACCACGTCAGGTGTAAATTTTTTAATAAAAAAACATTTCATTATAAATGAACGAGATTTGTTGAAGAAGAATTTCAAAGTTTAGACTTCCACAAACATTTCGGCCGCAATGTGCGTGAAAATCTCACCTTTAAAACTTATTGTCACATAACATATCACTCGAATTCACACTTCCATGAAAACATTGCACCTGAAGAGGTTTCAAAACGCAGCGAAGAAGAAACATATCGCACGAAATTTTTTAAACCAATCGGAAATACAGAACAGAGTCGCGCCACAGTGGACAATCTAATAAACAGTTTTTTTTAAGAGAAAAAAGCGATTGAGAAATGTTCCTCTCGTGTCCAACAAACCCCGGAAAATTTAAGTAATATTTCAATGAAGGAGAAGATAAATAATAACGTAACTTCGTTCAATAAAAATAAGCGTCGAATAATATGAAAGTTACAGAGTATTACTGCGAATGCCGAAAACTGAACATTTTAATTGGGTTTCTCAATATGAATCTCTTAACACAACACAATCAATGCAGTCAATTACATTAGTCAGATCCCGGGGAGACGATTCCTGTCCATGACGTCAGTGGCCGTTGCCCAAGTCCTGCACCTCGGGTCTAAACAGAAAATAATTTCGGTCATGTTTCAAACAAGTCACTTCGTAGTTCCATCTACTGGAATTGTTTATCACTTACCCATACAAAGATCAGCTTCCAGAGTGTCTCCGGGTGCCTCGGGTCCCCAGTAGGTCGACCTCTGCTTCTTAGCGGAATACAAGTGGTCGTCTGTGCCAAAGGAACTGCAGATGCCAGGACACTTAATCAGGACGAACAGGCTGAAATGAACAGAATAAAAATCAGTATCTTAGGAAAATCCAAAGCACAGTACGTAAATTTCGAAAAAAATGCAAGCACACTAATTAGCGAAAAGCGTAATACAATAAAGAAGGTGTGGTCGAACACCAACTTCAACCACGGAGCAACTGTCTTCATAAAACCTACATTACCTAAACACCGTTAATCTTGTACAGGGTAGTTACAGGGAGAGGGCACGTTACCAAGTTAGCGACTACAAATGCACATTGTTATTTGTCTGTACGAGTTTGAAATTAAAAAATGCAGTATGTCGTGGTATAATAACTAAAGACCTGAATAAACAAGATTTAAATTATAGCATGAAGGATTCAAAGACTGAAATGAGTAGAAATTACAATTTGAGAGATTTTCACTCCAGAAAAAAAAACAATCAAGTAGGTAAATGTATAAAGACTCAAATCTTACCTTCTCAAATCAAACTCCATAACGCGATGAACTACAATGGCGGCTTGAACTGTCCAAAAATCAACAATTCGGAAATAAGGTCACTAATTAGCAGAAACTGAATGACTCCAGAAGTCGGGACCAGAAGAGTTTGAATTGGCTGAAAAATAAATTTATTTTGTTATCAGTGAAACGACGCTTGCATAAAATCAAATTTAAAATAAATTATTTCCCGATAAAAATTCGAAGGCAAAATTTAGAAAACAAATTTTAAATAGTGCAATTTAAGACAATTGAAACTTAATTTATCACTCAAATACGAACCTGAATCAAGTATGGAGTTTTATTGATCGTCATTCTTGTTCCTCTCAGGAGAAACACGAAACGACTTTCGACCTTTGTGAAATGCGGTGGTCCTCGGCACAAGTCAAGAAAGAACGAGAGAAAAACAATTATCTATCCCAGCGATTAATAATAATTATAAAATACACAACTTGTAAATACACTAAATAACTTTCTATGAAAGAAAATTTAATTCGGATATACGTTTGAATAAAGTCAAGTGTTCTCGTACGATGTAAGGAAATTACAACCGTTCAAACCCCAACATCAAACTGACGAAATGGTACACGTTCGAATACCTCCTCGAAAACCAAAAGCAGGCTAAGAATTGAAGTTAAAACTGAACGAACGCGTTCAATATTGTTTAATATTGTTTAAGAACGACCACATCAGAACCTGTACTGAAATAAAACTATCGTGACCGTTTCACTTCTACAAGCTTTGGATTCACTAACATACGACAAATATAATAAAAATATTACTGAAGGATTGCTGAATATGAATTTCCAAGGTGCGATTTGCAGAAACATTTCGGCCGCAACGTTTGCGCAATTCGAACCGTTGAAATAAATATGCACAAACCCTCATTAAATCAATTATTACGAATTTGTATTTTAATTGAAATCACACTTTATAAAAGTTCACAAACTCCGGAAACCATCCAAGTCTTGGTAGAATACTACATTATACATAATCCATGTAATAAACATGCTCGTTTCTTCGAGTGACCCAAGTCGCTGAGAAATGTCTTATTTAAAGATAAAATAAATTCACCGGGTAAAAGAAGAAATCTTGCCCAAGAAAATGAAGGAAGCGTGAAAAATTATTTAACCGAACAAAAAAAAAAGGGCATCAAAAATAGTACTTAATACACTTATGAGTACAGAATGGTAAAAATACATTTCAGCCATGACTTGACGTGGATTGAAGGTTCAATAGAACTCTGAAATAATCCCAGTGGGCTAGAACAAGACCTGAACCTGCTAAGACACAACTGTGAAACAATTTTCCACAACATTCATCAATACTGATGAATCAAATTGCACGTTGACTAATCGCGAAAAATACCATCCGTTACATTCGACACTTTATGTCTTTAAATTTAAAATTACTTATCCGTCGATTATTCTGCATTATCCGTAAAACATATAACCGATACAATAAGTAATTATGGACCCAAAATGTACGCCTGTACTCGGAAAATCTCTAGAGTCCTTTCCTACAGAAACTTAAAAATCTGCTATGAAACTGATTAAATGGAGGATGGATCGTCCATGGCTTTATTCGCGTAGTCAGAATTATCGTCAAATACGCGACAACTTTTGAAAAAAAAACACGCTTTAAGACGTGCTATTTTAAAATACTAGAAAGACTGGCTAAACGGAATCTTGACTGTCTAATATTCTTCTTACCAGAATACGAACAAACAGCCGCAGTTCCACTGACTATTCCAGCACTTCTCTACATTGTCCGATGGAGTCAAGTAACTCGGACCGCGGTTTCTTCCAGAATGAGGCCCAATGCCTGCTGCACGTAGCTCACATAGTCTTGGGACACGTGACTTGTTATTTACAGATCGTTTTCCTTCGACTTTTAGTCAAAACTAACTTCCCTAAAAGCGGCCCACGTGGTCGCAAAGGAAACATTAAAATACGCCTCAGACACACATTTATTATAAAATAGGCCTAAATTCGTATAAACGTATGGAATACGCTGAAAAAAAAAGGTTTCAACTGACAACGTAATAAAAAATTTACTTGAGGATTAAAATTTAAATTATAAAGGAAATTTAAAAGATAATTTTTGGTAACACGAGAAACACAATATACGATCCTCGGTGACGTTTTCGTTTCTCATCAGATTGAAACCAAGTTTCAGGTCCTTGTACACGTTGCCTACGAATTGCAGTTGGAAACTAAGCGAGTCACGCATAATGTCCAAAGTGTCGGACAGTACGTGCGTTTTGTAGGCGGCGGTAAAATCATTGGCTTGTTATAATAATTAAGGATTGTAATTATAAGAATTAAAATTTGAGGTTTCAACAATCAAACATATTCTGACGGTCGATTATTTCTCTGTACAGGCGGAAGTTCGTATGACACACACAACACTGACTGAAAATGAGATGGTGAATGAGACAAAGTGGTGACGCCAGAGAGAAATGTAATGAAACAGAAAACACAACACAGGAAATGAAGCATATTTTGCAAACCTAAAATTAACAAGAAATAAATTACTAACCAGATAAACAGAAAATATTGACATACAAAACATTAGCAAGGCCTGTGGTGACATACAGTGCAGAAACCTGGACATGGACTAAAATGGACCAGAAATATTAACCTAAGGTATTAAGAAGAAGCCATGGTCCTGTAATGGATCACGGAGTGATACAGTGTAGAAAAATATTATACTGAACGAAGGAGAATGTGGAGACACATGTTGAGGTCCTCGGAACACGCCTGACACCCAAAATGCTGAAACAGGAAATTAATTTATTGTTATAATGGAATATTGGTACATAAAATCATAAATATCATTTATTCCTTTAACAGAAGAACGAAATTTTTACCTCACAAAAGCAAAAAAAGCAAGACTGAAGGAGACATTTGTTAAAGAAGGAAGTAAAAACGAAAATCATGTCAACATATTGTAATAATATAATTTTTACTACCAATTACAAATGGCTGTGGATAAATAAAAAGAAGTTAAGTGAAACCAATTAATCAAATTTATTAAGGTTTAGAATTACACAATATAAAATTACACAATAATCTTTCGGATCTCAGGGTCTTTATCTGGATTTGATAAATGGGTGAATTTTATACAATCAATTACATTTAGCTTTTTAGGTAAATTAATTCGTCTGAACCTCGACGAATTTTGTTGCGGACGAAAATAAGACTAATGATTGAATTTAAATTAAAGAACTAAACAATTAAAGAAGTAAATAATTAACGAAGTGAATAATTAAAGAACGAAATAATTATAGAACGATCTGACATATCTTTTAAAAGAGGTTTACAATCAATTTTAAAGTTTACTACTTACGGCCGCCCAGGTCTCATTTTTGGGTTTTTCTGTGCACACGATTTGGGGATATCACTGATTCTACTCATTAGAATTTGAACACACGGTAGTTGCTCTGGATCTCTGCTATCCTGGAACCTCGATCATCTCACCCTCAGCCAGTTTCCGGACGTAGGCCTCCTCAAAGTCTCTCTATGCGAAAATTTGTTCAGTTTGTGAAGCAAAACTTCTGCTTCCAAACTGCGATTTTATGAGTCGCTCCGTCAAAACTGGTTACTTGCGTTTTATGTAAACTATTAGCTCGCCGTTGGACTTCCTAGATAGCCCTATTCATAATTCTGGATCCGCAAACTTTTACTGTTTCTATTTCTCTATGTGGACCGAACTGCTGTGTCCCAGTTCTCGACGTAGACTTTTTCCTTTCGCGTCTTGCCGCTGACTGAAGATTGCTTTCGAACTGTTGTATGTCCGCTGCCCAACTTTTTATAATATGAATTTGCTGAATTGATGTCTGCCTGCAACTGTGTCCGCCGTCCAACTGACTAACTTCGTCTCGTAGATTTTTAGCGCGTACAATCTCAACAATGTTTTCTTTGTCTGGCGTTGCCGCCTTGTTGCGGCGTACGCTTTATATCCTCTAATATTTTCTTTCCAATTTTCTAATGATAATAATGAATTAATTACTAATTACTACTATATATATATATATATATAAATGGGGTGTTTGTCTATGAATATTTTGGAATTTCTTAGGTAATTATTTCATTCTGAATTGATTGACCTTTAATTTGCATCTCAAGAAATTGAAATAATATCAGATAATTTTTCAATTCAGAAATAGGGGGTTAAGATTTTTAATTTTAAAAACTTTGATGTTCCTGTCCCTGTGTAGATACAGAAACGACCGCAAATAAATGAGTTTTTCTCTTATCCTACAATGTTTAAACTCGGCTAAGTAGGTAAAAATTTGCGGAAAGAGAAGATTTCCTTCTGGAAATTTCTAGCGCTGTTATGATCACTGGATAAGATAACTGAAGGAATTTCTGCTGTACGGGTGGATGGTCACATGCAATAAAAACGCCTGGCTTGTGGAGATAAATATGAGAGGTGTAAGGGAAACGGCTACAACATGTATATGCCCATGGTCATTACGGGGCAATTCCCATGCACTACCCCACCTTATCTGCCGTAAAAAAAGGAGCGGTAGCTGTTTTTCTTTCTCTCTATTCACATCTTTCTCGCCGCGGCTTGAAGAATGTTAAGGTAGTTCCGTGTGGTGGAGGTGAGACCAGACGTTTATCTAGTCTCCTGCCTACCAACAAGCCTCCCTTCCTCATTCCTAAATCTCACCCCCTTCCCCTCCCTTTGACTTTAAGTTTCTCTGTATATTCCGATCTTAGAGCATCCACTTGCGTCTCGGAGTCCTCCCTGAGGACACATAAGTCTTGTCAGGGAAAACAGATTCCCGGGCTATTCGATGCTGCCATTCCTATACACCCCCTTCTTCTCTTCCTTTACAGAACCAGCTCCAGTCTCCCACCCCCTTTTAACTTCCAGTGTGTAGCGTAAAAACGGAAGGAAGATTTTCAAAGTGGGTCGATAATGTTGCTACAATTCCTCCCCCCCCTCCCTAAAAAAATGCTCGTAGCACGGCTGCTGTTCTGACAAGAAGTAGCCCATACAGGAATTTGCTACTTCAAGGAAAAATGAAGAAGAATGAGAAAGAAGAAAAGCAGCTGTACAGTAAACGAGGAAGAGGAAAAAGTGTTGATACATATAAAGTGTTATAATATCTCTTAAAGTATATAAAATGTAATACTTAAACACATATTTCCCCATTCCCCAGGGTTTAATTTATTAAAAAACATTGTAATATACAAAAATAAATTGACTTTTAATTAAATGAAAGAAAATTTATTAACTTTAACAAACAATCGCTTTATTTTCAATTTAAGCACAATTACACAATTTAAAAATATATCTTAGGGTCTCTACTGGGTTTGATAATGGCTAATAATTTATTTAGAAATCTTATCAACACAAATTTCAATAAAAAGATTTACTCGTCAATTAACAAAGACGAAATTATACTAAAAAGATGGATTCTACTTAACAAATTTTATCAAAAGAAGAGAACGAAATCTGACGACTATCTTTTAATCCGGTTTACATAATTATTTATTTTATATTGGTACTCACGGCTGCCCAGCATTCCAGGATACTTTTGACTTACGAAGCACTATGACGGATATTTGCACAGCTTCTACTAAAACTCACTGATTCTAAAATTAGTAATTTTTTACATCACAATCAGGAACCAGGAACCTCCTCTTCGTCTCTCCCTCACTCGGTTGACTTCTGTTTGTGTTTAGCAGGTTTCGTAGTTCAGCTTGTGTGAATGTTTTGTCTATGCTTTCCTGCAAGTTTATTTCGATTCTCGTTCTCGCCTTTCGTTTTCGCCCTCGTCTCTCGCACGTATTTAATCTCCAAGTTCCAAAAGTTCTTTTACGACCACCCGATCGCTGAGGAACCAAAAATGCAGACAGAACTCTACCAAAACATAATGTGTACTCTCTCCTCAATATTTTAATGCGACCTGTACTTGACCAAACCTTCCAGCCAACTGAACTGCCGTCTCGCAATTTTGAGCGCGCATTGCTTCTTCCGACAAAGGAAACAAAACTTGGCTACATTGTTGCTGTGTTCTGTACCGCCGTCAAGAATATGTTTCTCTAACAATTTAGATTATCATTCTCCAATTAATGTGTTAATTAATTGGCATTACAATATGTACAGCTTTAAATTTTTTGATTAACAATTCTCCGAAAAAAATAATGACAGTACTACCTAACAACTTTACAAAACATTTGAGTAATGTTTTTTAAGACTGTTGTGATTCTGTAGGTAATAACACCTTAGGGCGATCATTTTCCACTGGTCTCTACTACTGAAAAATATCAATATTGTATTACGCACTGCTAATAGAGACTAATGTCTAGGAAACCACACGAGGCAGTATGCACCTTATATGCTTTAGATGAATGGACATAAATAATCCGTAAATTTTTAGTTAGCTAATTTCTGGCATTCTTCGGTGATAGTATAATTAAATAAATTATAGTTCCTTCCTCCTTAGAAGTTTAAACACAACCATAGACTCTAAATTGAATTTTGCAAGATCCATCAGCCCCTTGAGCTGACTAATTCCACCTCCCTTGCCTCTCATTCTCATTTCAAAAAGTTTCTCCAGTGTCGATGCAGACCTTTAGAATTCCTATCACTCTCTCTATACTCAAGTAAGCTTATTTCCTTTCATCTGGAGAACGCACCTTCCACAGCGAGCTCTCAAGGCGTTTTGCTAGTTCCAAATATTTTTTTTGGTATCGTCTTGCGTTTACATCACATTTTAAAACCTGGACCTTCGCTGTCCCGCTACAGCCGTTTGAAACACATTTTTCCGGTCCATAAGGTAAATAATATTTTATAATATCCTCTCCTCTTTCAGGTATTGATTTAATATCAACGTTCTGCATACTTGCTTTACTTCTAAAATAAACAAGTGCTCCAATATTCTGACAAGATGGTGGGTCATATGATACTTGTAAAAAGTTGTAGGTGAATAACGACCAGAGGGAATTGAAATTAGAAAGTTTGTCTTATCCTAGGAGAAAAAAGTGGAGTTTCTGCCTCGTGACATACTCCGTAAACCATCTGCTCGTCTGCGGTTCACTGCAACAGTTGGTCCCAGACGGTTGGGAATTCCTCTCCTCCGAAGCTGCTGACAAATGGTTCACGTCTTGCTATCCTTGACACCGTGTTTACTAATAACTTGGCTGCTCGTCTCACTCTCTCTCCCTCTCCCTCGGCGATCCTGCAACAGACAGAACGACGACGCTGATAAATCGTGCTGCTCCCACCCCCCACACATATCCTCTGTTGTACAACTTGTCCCCTGTCTGCCATGCCATCTGGACCCTCACCTCCAACAAAACTCTTTTGAAAAATGAGGAACTCACATTCAGAATTCTCGGAACCGTTTTACGTATTCTTCAGGACGAGCGTGTGCTGACTGTCTCCAGGAGCAATGTGTCTGTTTTCATCACGGAGAACTCGTATATTACAATTTCCTGTACGCCTCGAAAACGACTTTACTGTCACTCGGGAGGTGAATTATTTTTCTAATTAATAAATAAAACTCAGCCAATTTTTAAGTCAGGAAAAAATAAGTGATTAAATTAACAACGTTTCATTGCTTAATTTGTGACTTCATCAGGTTCAAGTTTTAAAAATAATTTATGGACTACCGTGGCCGAAATGTACAATTTAAAACCTGTCTAACAAAATTTTTGTTGTTGTATTAACTGTTTAGTCAAAACGAGTTGGGTGAGCAATTGATGATAAATGCCCCAAAACAATATCTGTCTGAGAATGTAATATATTGTAATGCCTATTAATTAAGGCATTAATGGTGATTGATAATCTGAATTGTTAGAGAAACATTATTGACGGCGGTACCGAACACTACAAGCGACAATGAAACGGAGTATTGTTGTCTTGGTTGGAAGAAGGAATGCGCGCTCAAAATTACGAGACGTGGGCAGTCGAGGACGGAACTAAAATTAAAGGAGTTGGAAATCAGAAGCGAGAGCATTAAGTAGGGTGGACGTTTTGCTGGAAGATTAAACACGTACTGAGAGCGAGAATCGAAGGAGGCAACCGAGGAAGCGAGAGACGAAGAAGAGGTTCCTGGTTCCTGGTTCCTGACTTTGTTCCAGAAATATTTAAATTAAAATCTGTGAGATTAGTAGAAGCTGTGCAAAACCCATCACCGTGCTTCGTAAATCCAAAGTATCCTAGAAGCAGTGGACAGCCGTAAGTAACAATAGAAAACAATTAATGATGTAAACCAAATTAAAAGATAGTTGTCAGATTTCGTTCCTTTCTTATTGATAAAAGAATGGTAAATTAGAAGCAATCTTTGTAGGTTAATTTCGTCGACAATTAAATTTAGGTTTGTTAATTGATGAGTGAAATCTGTTTCCTTTTAAATTTAATTTTGTGTTCTTTAATTATTTTAAATGATACAGCCTTTAAAATAATCTTTCATTCATTTGTTAAGCCACCTATTTGATTCCACAACGTGTGGCACGAATAAATTAATTTAAAATAAATTAAATGTTATTAATTTGAATTATTACAAAATAGCTTCCACAACGTGTGGCACGAATATGTATAAATTCTTTAAAGAATCAAATATGTTTATTTTGTATATTACAATATAATATGAAAGATTTTTAATTGTACTAAATTACATAAAAAAAAATAGTACCAGCAAAATGCTTTTATGAATCTACATATTTAATTGTGATGTAAGTATGTGAACCCAGTACTGCGTAGTTAATAACGGTAAATACAACTAATATTTCTTTCTTTTATAAATATGTTTATTTAACTTTGTGTCAATGGTAATTATTTAAATAGAAATACTGAGTTACCTATATTGTATTGTTATTTTTAGAAGGGAACAGATTTGACCTTGAAGCTCTTCTTTGCGCCGTCGAATCAAATTCGTGCGACGTTGTCACATATTATTGTCCACACATCTGCAGGAATGATTTGGGGTAATTTATTATTGACGATGTGGCAACGTTTGTCCAATTCTCTGCTATTTTATTTTTTGTGCAACACATTATTATAATTTACAATTGACTTCCCCCCCTCCCAAATATTGTATTGTACAATTCACGAAAAAATTATTATTATCCGGGGCAACGAGATAAATCAAGAGGTCCAAGACTGTACTGTACTGTACTTATTTTATTTTCCGTCGTCCTTGGAATCCGACTAATAGCTGTGTATTGTCTGGTCGAGTGTCTCGAGAAGTATTAAATTCGCCTGACAAAGATTCTTCTAGCAAAATAAATCCATTCGCTTCTCACACAGAGGCGCCGAGAAATGGCCGTGGATGCGTTGCCTGAGTAATGGCAAGGCAGAGCATTGTTCACAGGTAGGGGAAGCCCCACTCAGTCTCGGCGAAGATTTGTAGCTACAAATAACGCTTTTATACAGAAAACAAACAACGCGGCCCAAAAAAAAAAAATTACTCCAACTAGCGGCGCTGATGCTGTGTGAGAGGACCAGGGGTTGTTGTTTTTTTTTTTTCGTCCACCATCCCGTTCTCTCTCTCTCTCTTCAATTAAGCGTCCGCTGATGTATCTTTTCGTTGAAATTTTCGCCCACCATTAATCACCCCCGGGTGGTACCGTCAACTACGTGCCATGGATTCGTGAGCAGTTGTGACGTTTATGAAGAAATGATTTCTGCATACTAAAAACGCTGCACAATTACATTATATCGAAACCAGATTTTTGTTCACGGACGAAGATTTAATGAGATTAAAGCATAATCAGCGCAGAACGATTTACATTCGTTGACACAGAGGTGACAAACTGATTTCCGGAAATAAATTTATAGGCTCTTGAAGTGGAAACTGGTAAACATAAAAACTGCACATTTTAATTTTTTTATTTATCACTTATATTTGTCTGTTATTAGGCTGCTTATTTATCTAAATTTACTTGATTGTAAAACAATATTCTAAAAAACCAAAAAATGCTATACTTAGTTTCTTCCACTTTGCAACTTTCAACTTCCTAGGAAATTATTCTAAATTACTTGGAGTGTGACGTAAAGTCAGACAAGTAGATGAAACACTTGCTTCTCTTCATTAGTTGCAGTTTCCAGGTGTTTCTTAATGATTCCTTCCGCACAACAAGGTAAAAGCCGCGTTTCCATAGCAACGATTTCAGTTACTACGTCATAATGTTTGACGTCCTAGAAATGAAACCACAGAAGTCGTGAAGACTTCTAAAATGATAATAATTACTGTTGACCTTAAGGGTTACCTTGCCGTTTAACTACAAGTATTTGTTTTGAGTTATTCCAAAAAAAATTGAAGTTGCCCGAACGTGTTAAAGCGATTAAAGTTAATCATTTGCATTGCATTCATGGTTACCATAGTAAACAAGTGAATACAATGAGGATGGACGTGATGAAACGATGGCTGAATAATAATTTTTAATATTCGTTAGTACGTTTCATAAAAGTCAAGATGGCGGTGGACGTATCGATACATGCTTGTTACTTCGAAGTATGCCCTCCTGTCAAGTCCCACAGAACCGTGGTTACAATTTTATATGGTAAAATAATAATTAAAAAATTACTTTGAACGAATTGTATTTGAGCTGAAGAGAATCTATGTGTGAAATAAGAATTAATCAGAGGAAAATTATGTGATCGTATTCCCCCCCCCCCCCCCCCTGTGACTATTTGACCTACTCGTGTACGATAAATTTGATTCTTGGTATCAAAAACTATTACTGAAGGACTTTCCATGATCAGAAGGTAACGGCAGCGCGTTTCCAGTCTCATCGTTTCTTTCAACGGTGACTTCGTGAAACTACAGAATCTCTTGAGAGGTAGAGGCAGTTTGCACTTTCCTTGTGAAACACCTCCCACGCAGAGATCTTGCATCTTGCAACCATTAGCCTCTTCCTCAGAGACGAGAACATCCCGCGATAAGAGGAGGAACGCAACACCCGACCCACCAAGGCTCACTATCCCACAGGACGGTCTCGAGACATCCACACATGTGTTCCCTAACAGAATAACGCGGAGGGAAAAATTCACTTTTCGCCATCAAAGGTGAGTAAAAAGGGTGTGTTGCAACATTCAATATAGACGAGAAACACAAAAGGCATTCCAGCGCTTTCTCTCCCCGCTAAAAAGGGAGTGAAAGCCTTCACATCTACTGGGACACGGCTAATGGAGCTCTGTTCAATTGTCGCGTGTGCCTTTGTTTTATTCTGGAAGGTCGTGGCTCGTCTGGACGGTACTAGGGGTCGTTAAGTGCGAGGGAAAACGAACACATGCATTGACTGATGGCAGTATGGAGATCGTGACATTGCAACCTTAAGCTTGGGGTTTCTTAAAATGCAAACAGTCTTCGTATCACTCATATAACACGTCGGTGCCAAAACGTCGACTGAAATTAATATTATCCTTTCCCATTTTGCTATTTTTCCCCTGTTTCATCTTACTTCATCCGCATTTTTGTTATTCTCACCACCTTATGTAAAGTCGGTTTTAAATCTTAGAGACCACAACTATTAGGCCGAAGGAAGCCTGTGAAGGGAGTTACCTTTGAGAATGCCTTCTCTTTTCTCTGGTATTTTGAACTAAGGTTCCCACAAGCCGAGGCACCTCGACCTGTTTTGAGATGTGTATGTTCCAGGGTTGAAGACTTCGGGCATACGGGAAGAGTTGTCTGTTATTCATATTGGAATAGTCGGCCAGCTGCCTCCTAAACTGGTCAGGGGAATACTGGATTCCCACAGCAAACACCCTCGCCCGTCATCGGAAGGGCGTTGGTCGAGTACCCAATGCCCGACCTACCTGATGCAGGTTTTCTAGGGTTTTTCCTGCATCACTTTTAGGCGAATGCCTTATAGGATCCTTAAACTATAGCCCGGGTACCGTAGTTAACCCTTGGATACTTTCCTCTACCCTTCCGCATCCCGCCGTTCAAATCCCTTCCTATGCTATTAAAGGGGAGTTGCCACCGTGTGGATTACCCTCATGTAGCCTGTTACTCTAAAAAAACATTAGACCGGGACATGCAAGTAATTTCATAAAAAAGTTAATTATGGAGTCCAAAGATTTTTCCTAGACCAGGGCTTTCCCTCGGGATTCTGATGGACTCCTTGAGAATCTACGACAGTTTTATAAGTATTCTGGGGCTGGGTGGACGATAAGTTATTTTATTCAATTAAAGGATCGGGATGGAAAACTCTCAACTGGAACCCAAAATCTTTATTTGATAAGTGGTGCTCTTACCATCTGGGCTACCGGGAATAGAGAACAAGCCTGCGAGAGGATTCTCTCTCGCAGGCAGAACCTTTTAGGAGAGATACGAAGGGGCTACCTTTGGGTATGCCTTTTCTTCTCCGTTTTTGAACTAAGGTTCCCACAAGCCGAGGCACCTCGGCCTGTTTTGAGAGGTGTATGTTCCGGGGTCACAGACCTTGGGCATACGGTAAGAGTTGTTCGCTATTCCCATTGGAATAGTCGGCCAGCTGCTTCCTAAACTGGTCGAGGCACGGAGAAGGGAATGCTGCGTCCCCACAGCAAACTCCTCTCCCGCTATCGGAAGGGCGTGGGACAAGTACCCAATGCCAGACCAACCCGATGCAGGTTTTCCTAGGGTTTTCCCTGCATTTCTTTAGGCGAATGCCGGGTAGGATCCTTAAACCATAGCCCGGGGACCCTAGTTAACCCTTGGCTACCTTCCTCTACCCTTCCGCATCCCCCCTTTCAAATCCCTTCCTATGCTATTAAAGGGGAGTTGCCCAATGTGTATCACCCTCATGTAGCCTGTTGCCCTAAAAATAAAAATAAATAAAAAATACATCTGGGCTACCCCGTCAGGTGCGAGCTTCATCCATCCATCACACAGACCTTGAATACAGACTCTTTACCATTTTACTAAATCATATTCTGACATGTCCGAGCTGTAAGACTTCAATAAAGAATGGATATTGGTGGGAATTGATTATAGATGTAGTGATTTCATTTCATTTCTTCATGAGAAGAAACAATTTCAGACAAAGTTCAGCACAAATATGCTAAGAAATTTAAATTAGAAGTTCAGGATGGTATTTCTGTTCTTATTGAATATATTTAATTTTTAAGGAATGCAATTATTTATCTAAAATTCCTGGATTGTCTTTTAAATTGCAACTTGACAACGCTGCGCTGTTTATGTGCTTTAATAAAAAAATTGTGGCGGTCAACTGAAAAATAAATTATTTAGAAGGGAGTCAGAAAATAAAATGATGTTGCTCTAGAACTGTTATAAACTTCTTTTTACATTAGTCAGTAAAATTTTAATCAGGTACAAAACGTTGGAAGTCCTCAGTTTTATAAATACTGTCTGAGCTGTCTCACTGGAACATCGGGACACTTTGTTTTTTTATTTTTTGTTTGTTCTGTAGAAATCTCGTCTGCTTTGACTGCCTCTTTCAAAAATATATACTACGTTGCTATTTATAAATGCAAATATTTACCCGCTGAAACGTATTTTCTGCCCTGCATTGATCTTTCACTCGTTTGGTATTTCCAAGTTTCCACGCAGTTTTCATTTGAGACGCGAGTCTGTTCCTGGAAAGAGTTTTTGAATTTCTAAATCCCTTCCTACAAATCCCCAATAACCAGTGGGAAAGTTGATGAGGTATAATATTCGCTGCCAAGAGGGATTTCGACTCTTCAAGTTTCTCCTATGTATCAAGAGTTGTTTGAAGTGCTTTTCTGTATCTTGCCAGGTTTCGTTTCAGTAGCTCCTAATAAGACAGTGTCTCAATATAGTGTTTATTCTCGGGCTACGATAACGTTAACCAATCAAAGATTAGAATGTGGCTGATTCAAGAAGGATCCAATTTTCTAGTCCTCACATCACAGTGAAGTCCTACATAATTAAAACATATTAAGACCTTTTTCAGATTTTTCCTTAATTACGTCTTTTTCAACTTCGTCAAACACTTTCTGTGTTGTCCACTTCATAATTATATAAAAAAATTACTTTTGGTCGAGTATAGTTACATATATATTTTTTCCCAAATTTACCATCAATGTCAAATGATTTATTTATTTACCAAATTTAATTTTGAAGCTGTTTGAGTGCGCGCAGGGGCGTTGTGCCGCCTTCGTATCTGTCGCGTACTATAGTTGCCCACGAGAAAAATTAAATAACAGTTACAAATATTAAATTTGTAGGAGCAAAGATAATGCACTGGGCAACGACAACGAGAGAAATAAATAGTAGTAGTATCGTTGACTTAGTGGCGTGCTGTACGATTATTAGTAGCACCTGATTAAATAGTAAAACGTAGCCGAAAAATTAACATATAAATTATTTAAAAAAACGTTACGATCAAGTGATCACAGAAATTTGACTGAATGTAGGGGGAAACTTTTCGAACAGACCAGTTACCTTTTAAGATATTTAATGGAGTAATAACTAGGAAAATGCCTACGTTTTAATTCTATATACTTGAATATGGTTTAATTAATTACTTCATTTCCTGTAGTGATATACGGTTGTGAAACGTGGACCCTAAATAATAATGATAAGCACTTACTCAGAATATTTGAACGCAAGATACTGAGAAGGATCTACGGACCTGTATGTACGAATGGAGAATGGAGAATTATAACAAACAGAGAACTAGAGCAGCTCATGAATAACGAGGACATTGTTAGGTTTATCAAGAGCAGAAGGTTGGCCTGAATGGGACACGTACTTAGGATTGATGAAAGCAGAACAACCTAGACGGATTATGGACTGGAAGCCAATTGGGAGGAGGAAAAGGGGGAGACCCCGGACAAGATGGGTAGATGACATCGAGAAGGATATACAAACCGTGAAAGTAAGAGGATGGCGGAGACTGACACAGGAGAGGGCGGAATGGAAGAAAATTGTTAATAAGGCCAAAACTCACATTGGGTTATAGTGCCAATAAAAGAAGAAGAAGAAGAATTACCTCATTTAAATATATTTTGTGACTACAAGGAAATATAAATTAACATCCTTTTTAATATCAGTCAATTTTCCTTAAAAAAATCATATTTCTCTTAAAATGAACTGATTACTAAAACACTGTAGAGAAGTTTAATGTAACTAACTACTTACTTAAAAAAAAACGTGAAATGAAATTTTTTAAAGGGCAACAGTCTACATGAGGGTGATACACATTGGGCAACTCCCCTTTAAAAACATAGGAAGGGATTTGAAAGGGGGGAAGCGGAAGGGTAGAGGAAGGTAGCCAAGGGTTACTAGGGCCCCCGGGCTATATTTTAAGGATCCTACCCGGCATTCGCCAAAAGAAATGCAGGGAAAACCCTAGAAAAACCTGCATCGGGTAGGTCGGGCATTGTGTACTTGTCCCACGCCCTTCCGATAGCGGGAGAGGAGTTTGCTGTAGGGACGCAGCATTCCCTTCTCCGTGCCTTGACCAGTTTAGGAGGCAGCTGGCCGACTATTCCAATGGGAATAGCGGACAACTCTTACCGTATGCCCAAGGTCTCTGACCCCGGAACATACACCTCTTAAAACAGGCCGAGGTGCCTTCGCTTGTGGGAACCTTAGTTCAAAAATGGAGAGGAAAAGGCATACCCAAAGGTACCACCTTCGTATGTCTCCTAAAAGGTTCTGCCTGCGAGAGAAAATCCGTCGCAGGTTACCTGCGAGAGAATCCTCTCGCAGGCTTATACTTTCACGTATTTTAATCCCTTTGTAAGCTTTTAATAATTTTTATTTGTTTTGAGACTGCTTGTAATTGAGATGAATGATACAGTAAAGCAAATTATTTCTATTAACAGAATGTTTCCATTTTTATGTATTAAATTAAATTTTAAATGTTGTTCTTTTATCATTAAATTAATTATTTCTTTTTTACCTCTTCGTATCATAGGGAAACTGCATCTATAATTAAATATTTCTTATGAAAATGTCGTAATTACGGAAGTGATTGGTTTTCCCTATACTGGTGTTTGGAAAACCTGAAAATGGTAAGGACATATTGAATTATGTATTTAATTCAAGATGGATCGTTTTATAGGGCCAATTAAAGCGAGATATGCATATTTGAAATGGAGAGATTGTTTTGGAAGTGGATAAAAATTTAAATTATTAGCGTCGTGGATGATCTCATCATTTACTGGTTGCTACGTAACGTTTGCCGTCAGTGCGACGCTCGCCTGCGAGGACCGAAAGCAAACACCGGCTAATTTTTGTAATTAATCAGTCTCGTGCAGGCGTTCTATTAGCCACGAACCGCACTTAATAGAACGGTAAACAAACAGGCCGTTTCTGTTAAGTGTTTGCTTCCCTCCTGTGCCAAAACACGATTCAATAGGAATTTGTCCGTGCGTGAATGGATCCCCCTTTTACCTTGTGACGCGCGATCCTGGAATATTTCATATAATAACGCTCCTCAAATCAAGCAGCAGCTGCGTAAAATATTTTAAATGCAAATCTAAGGGGAAAATTATTTTTTTAAGCTTAGTAAAAATAATAAAGGTATATCAATTACAGAAATCTGGCCACCAAACTTTGATATATTAGGAATCCATTCAATTTCTTCCATGTTTCTCACCTAACCCTTGAAATCTCCTAGACATTGAAGTGATCAATAAAACGGTGAAATCAGCCATAATATAAAAAAACACTTCCGTGACTATTATATTATATCAAAAATTAAATTTCTACCCGATACACGTGCCAAATAAATGAGGACCCGACATCCAGAGACCCAGACCAAGTTCCGCGGTCCGAAACGTGGCGGGAGCCGAAGTAGATTCCTGTGTCGGTGTAACACGCGTAGACCCTCCATCCGCAGGAAGTCTACGATATTTATGACTGTCACGTCTCCAACAAATTGGCGTACCATCGACTGCCTAAATAATCTCGTCTCTGGACCGCCCGGAGCGTGATGCGGAATAATGCTTACGTACTTACGCAGCTCTGACTTTGTTGCGAAACAAACAAATTTATATGGCATCGTAAAAATGTGATGATAGAAGACTTAAATATTTTTTCATGATTTATTTTTCTTTGCCCTAAATAACTTCGCTAAGTTTTATTAATAACCACAATATAATAAAAAAATAAATAATTAAATCAGTCAGCATAACATAATATTTTGAATTAGTTAAAAGTAACATTAAAATATAAATAAATTTTAGTTTACATTAATAAAATACTAAAACACAGAGAATTTTTGCATATATTTTGGACTTCTTCAGATGTTTTATATTCTAAAGAAATCAGTTCAAATTTATAGAAAAAAAACAACCTTAAATAACAAATGTATTGTAATGCCAATTAATTAGGACATTAATTGTTTCAACATAAAAATATAAATTGTTTGAGAAACTCATTATAGCGGAAACAGCTTTAGGATCAACAATAGAAAAGCCGGCTCTGTTCCTTTGTCGGAAGGTCCGTCAAAATGGCGTTTGCGCGCTCAAATTGAGAAGCGAGAGTACAGTTTGCATTGAGACATTGAGGAGTTCAGTTCGTATGAAACAGTTTGCATTAAGATCTTGAGGAGTTCAGTTCGCAGGAACAAATTGTTAATTAGTTTGCATTAAGATATTGAGGAGGACGGTTGAGATAGAGTTCACGAAAAGACCTCGTCGAGGTATAACAGTTTTGGAAGGAGAATTCAACAGGCCGGCCAGAAATAGCAAAAGTTTCGGTTTAAGTCCGGAAAAATAAAGTCTACCCAATCGACAATCGCAGAATTCACCTAAGGCGAGCGGTCAACCGATAGATGACGAAAGGACGATCATCCGAGTTCCTGACATCATACAAAATTTTGGCTTAAAAATTTGGGGTAGAATCTGTGAGTTTAGAAACAGTGTAAAACCCGCAATAGTGTTTTCAAAAATTAAAGGTATACTGGAATGCTGGGCAGACGTCAGTTACAATTTTTAAAAAAACAATTAATTATGTAAACGTAATTGAAAGATAGCCGTTAGATTTCGTTCTCTTTTTGATTAAAATTGTTAATCAGAGACAATCTTTTTACTTTTAATTTCGTTCACAATTAAATTTCGTTCTAGTTTAATTGACGAGTAAATTTCTTTTTCTTTTAATTGTAATTTTTTGTTGATAAGGTTATAAATATTATTTATTCGTCCATTATCAAACCCAGTTATGATCCTGAGAGATTGAATATTTTAACTTTATAATTTTAAAAATAAATCTACTGTTTGTCAATAATTGATTTTTCATTTAAAAAGCCCATTTTTAGTGTATATTACAGTATATTGAATTTACGAATTTTCTATAATTTAGACATTCCTAAACAACTTCTATGACCGAAAAAAATTAGATTATTTTCGAAAATCTATGAAATGTAAATAAATTTGATAACATAATAGAAGAAGGATGGCTCCTTGAAAGGAACTCAGTTTAATTAAATTCACTCCGAATGGCAAATTTAAAATTTCACCAAGAATGTTAAATGCAGAATTAAGAATTTTTACAGGAAAATTCTGACACATGACAACGCCAAATCCCGGATTTGTTAATATAAAATCAATTTAAATAGTGGTAGTTATTAATTATCACCCTAGTGTGTCAATTAATACTTGAGGGAAGGCCAACGTAAAAGCTCAATAACCTTAACATTTTTCATTATCATGCCCATAAAAGACAAATATGTCCTACATAGATAATATTCTACTATCAAGGTACAGTCATTTATTTTTGACAGTCCAATTTTGATAATGAAACTTGAAGAGCATCATAGTTTCGGATACGTTTAAGGAGCTACTTCAACTTTCTTATTAACACTTTTGCCTCTAGTATGTGTTGTTCGTAAAATAACTAACCAACTCGGTAGGTTAGTATCAAACTTTATTCCATTTATGAGGATGTCACATTATATCAGTAATGTGGGGGTAGGAAACTGGTCACAAAATTAACAACATTAATACAAGAAAGGATGGGATGGTTGCTAATATATAGAGAGATTTATTTTTCTGCGAATGTCCAGGAGGAGGTTAATTAAATTTTGCAGCATGGCGAAGTCCTACGACGGAGGCAGCATTGTTTCCGCGTAAGGGTGGGGTAGGAGGAAAGGGTGGAATGAGGGGGTTGTAGAGTAGTTTCGCGGGGACGTGGGCGGGGGGGGGGGGGCAGGGACCAACCCCAAGGGACGCGAGTTCTGACGTCACACACAAAGTTGGAAACGTGCCGTCCGCAAGGGTAAGAAGACTAGGAAAGGGGTGAGTTTACCCTTCGGCTGTGTGGGAGGAAGGAAGAGAGATTGGCTATTAGGAAATCGTCATAGGAGGAGCTTGCCTGAGAGCGCGTCCCCCTTCCTCATCCATGTGATCCGCTTCTTTTCTCTCCTCCGAGAAGACTACTGCGGCTCGTCTTATCACGTCATCCACTTTTTTTCCCCCCCGTCGCTACTTACGTTAGGACGAACAATGATGACGCACATCGTGGAAAATTTACGAGGACGATATAACACGACAATGAATGCAAAATGAATTTCTGCCATCAAGCGTAGTAATTACTACAAACACGTACATCATTGTTCTTACTTGAAAAATTTTCAATACGTATTGTTTCGACTTTAACAGCATTTTCTTATTATTACGGTCTTAAAAGAAAATAATTGATAACTAGACCCCTGTTTTTCAACCCTTTTAATAATTTCATTCTTCAGTGTTACTAAAGTCAGCGTCATATACGATGACGGCTCAGTTTAGTGCCCAATAACCCACAGTGAGCGTCTAGAGCTTAACCTCGTTAGATCGTTGTCGTGTGCGTATTACGAGAAAATAAAATTATACCTCAGGTCGGTGGTAAGGAGAATAATATGATTTCAAAGCGAAACATGAATATAAAATATTAAATTGACACAGAGCTCATGTTATTAAAACGCGTCAATCACAAAAAAAAATTACCGGGGTGATAATATCGCTGGGGGTGACGTCTGCGGTCGTTGGCGTCGTCCCCAGCGGTGAACTCAAACTTGTCTACCTTGATTTTTTTTATTATTTCCAATAATTTACTCCCAGAGATCAAAAATGAGACTGTTGAAAAATATTGTTCTGGGAATTTTATTTTCACCAAAACGTTAAACTGAATTAAAGGATTTTTTTATCTAACTGCCTTTGAATTATCATCCATTACGTTGCTGTGTACAAAGCGCATCGTTGCCGGGACATGGACAAGGAATGCATCGGAACCTTTTAGCACAGTATCCGCCTTGCTTAATAGGTTTAACCAGCTAACCGATTAATTTTAAAAAAATATTCCTAAGTCATGCTTCCTTATTCTCGTTATTTGTTTATTAAATTACATAATATAATTTACCCGAAAAGAGTTTAATATAGAGTATGAGAAAAAAATAAGCAATAGTCAGGACGCATTGAGACTATCCCACATCATAATACAATATCTTTAAAACTTGATGCGCAATTCATGTGTACCCCAAGATGTCCAGGAGGGTTAAAATTGCTCATCTTACGATGGTAAGGGCGAATCCATCCTGGCTGAGAGGATCTCTTCGTCTCGTCATCTCCGGCGGATGTCGGCGGCGTTGAAGTTTCAATGAACTTATTGCCTCTCCGAGACAAGAGATAGCGTCTTTGATCTTTTAATCTAATTAATTGACTAAGATTAAGAGATGCTCCCGAAGTTGTCACAGCATCAAAGCGCCATCATCCTTCCGTCCCAACCCTCGACCTCCCTGCCTTTGTGAAATTTCTGGAACTATCTAATATGATGATACATTCAAGGAGCGGAAAATTTGTGTTTCGGCACTCCACCCGGCCGGAAGACAGGATGTAATGACGTCATACAGCCAAAGTGATAGGATTTACGCTGTCACAGACGCACAAAATCCATAGAAAAGTGATATCTGCGGGGGCTTGTACGATCATTGACCTTCATTACAGACAATATTGCCAATTTTTTTTTTGTGTCAACTACTCTGTTGATCTTTGTCAAATACTGGTTAAAGACAAACTGAAGCTTGAGAGCAAATATGAGCTACAAAGATGTATAAAAAAAAGATGACACGTCTTAGATTTTCGAGGGGAAAAAAATCATAGATATTATTCAGGCCAATAGTAACCTGGTGGCGGTTGCTTTTACGGGAAAATATTCAGGTCAAATTACTCATTAAAATCCCCTTTCTTTTGGTGTAGACAGTCTATATATAGGCCACATAGTGGCAACTCCCCTCTTATAGCATAGGAAAGGGATTTGAAAGGGGGGATGCGGAAGGGTAGAGGAAGGTAGCCAGGGGTTAACTAGGGCCCCCGGGCTATAGTTTAAGGATTCTATCCGGCATTCGCCTAAAAGTAATGCAGGACAAACACTATAAAAACCTGCATCTGGTAGGTCGGGCATTTGGTACTTGTCCTACGCCCTTCCGATAGCGGGAGAGGAGTTTGCTACGGGGACGCAGCATTCCCTTCTCCGTGCCTCGACCCGTTTAGGAGGCAGTTGGCCGACTATTCCAATGGGAATAGCGGACAACTCTTACCGTATGCCCAAGGTCTGCGACCCCGGAACATACAGCTCTCAAAACAGACCGAGGTGTCTCGGCATGTGGTAACCTTAGTTCAAAAAACCAGAGAGTTGTGAAGGCATTCCGAAAGGTAGGCCCCACCAGAGCTCTCTGAGAAGGTTTACCTGCAAGAGAATCCTCTCTCAATAAAATCCCTTTTTTTTTAGGGCAACAGGCTACATGAGGGTGATCCACTTTGGGCAACTCCCCTTTAATAGCATAGGAAAGTTATTTGAAAGGGGGGATGCGGAAAGGTAGAGAAAGGTAGCCAAGGGTTACTAGGGCCACCGGGCTATAGTTTAAGGATCCTACCCGGCATTCGCCTAAAAGTAATGCAGGACAAACCCTATAAAAACCTGCATCTGGTAGGTCGGGCATTTGGTACTTGTCCTACGCCCTTCCGATAGCGGGAGAGGAGTTTTCTTCGGGGACGCAGCATTCCCTTCGCCGTGCCTAGACCAGTTTAGGAGGCAGCTGGCCGACTATTCCAATAGGAATAGCGGACATCTCTTACCGTATGCACAAGGTCTGCGACCCCGGAACACACACCTCTCAGAACAGGCCGAGGTGCTTGCGAGAGAACCCTCTCTCATTAAAATCCCTTTTATGCTTCTAATTTTTAAAATAAATATTTTAAGGAGTGAATCTGTGTTTAAAGTATAATAAAACTGAATCTCATATTTTTCAAAGGGTTGCTATTCAAATGTCTCTTAACTGCACAAGTTAACACAATATATTTGAACAGGTGTATAACTGTACCAGTTATTATAATTAAAAACTGAACTTTAATCTGACTAGTATTAAATATAATTGGTGAAAATTGGCCATAAGTCAGAATCTATATAATAAAAAAGGATGTATATTTGTATGTATGTATGTATTTACGTTAATTTCTATACAAATTAAAAAGCGTGGATAGATTGCAACAAAAATTGGTACACACATTCTTCAAAACACGAGAAACGGTACTGTGAGGGTGAGAAACCCCTAGCATACATGTGGAAAGAATTATAATTTAAAACCGTGATCATTAAATATTAAATTACTGCGCGCCAAGAGACAATGACGTCACGCGAGAGAAAGACGTTACTACGCAACGAACAAAGGAAATATTTCCTTTATTAGGAATGAAATAAAGCAGAAATATTTTCTTCAGCAATACTCCATCGAATGGTAAAGAAGAATACGAATTACTTTACCATCCTTGCGGAAAATGTAAGTTAATTGTCGCGCTGTATTAGTTGTGAGTCTAGCTAATAATTTCATCAATGTAATATTTCGTAATGTATGAAGACTGAGTGACAATTGACAATTATATCCTGAAATACTCAGGGAATATATTTAAGTATTCAATTAAATACTTTTTCGAGTTTATATAAATAAGTACACGAGCAACGCCGGGCACCCAGCTAGTTTATTTATAAAAAAAATTTACTTAAATGATTTCGGCCATTGAAATTGATGGAGTATGTCTAAATAATTTCTGTAAAATGGTTTTATCCAATTTTTTAATATATTTTAACTGTTTTACAATTTAAATCTGACGGTGTCTGTAGACTAAGAGATGAAATGTTGTGTGTTTTAGTTCGTAGTATTTTTTTTTCTATTTTATAAGTAAATTCTGACTTAAGGCTAATTTTCCAATAATTTTACCAGTTATTGATCAAGGGCAACCTCACAGGCTGGATCAAATCGGCTTTAGTCCTCGAGCTATTATAAACGTAATTCATTACTCCTTGATCAAGTCGCAGATTTTTCCCGTAGATAAACGTTCTTCGGTTCCCGCCCGAAGTTTCCACCGACGCAGTGGCACAAGGGAGGTTTCTGGACCCCGGTTGTTGTTACTGCGTTTCCTCATTTTCGCGGTGGACTCGCAGATTTCCCGGGTTACCCATATCGGAACATTGCCGAAGCAGTGCCAACATAACGGACATTACGTTGCTTTGAGTTCGCCTCGCACAGTTGCAGTTTTCCTTCATTAAACGCAACGCCCAAGTGCCTGAAAAATTAATTCCGACTCTAACATCCTCCCCCTCCCCCACCACCACCACCACCTCCGAGGCGAGGAAATAAAGAGGATCGTTTACTACTGGTGCTTCCCACGGAGTCGCATTTCCCGCATATAATGGAGATTTATTTAATCCAAGCGCAAAACGAACATCGCAACAAAAAGAAAAATTTATTCAAGAAGCTCTAGTGAATAAATTAAAAGGTTTCAAAAACTAGACGAATTTATCGTTTAAAAGAAAATTAACTGTCTACATAGTCCATAATATTGAAAGATTAACGGGTATTTATTTTTCTACACAACAAAATGTACATTACCACCAATAACAGACAGTTTAAATTTTTTTAAAAAAATAACAACAACGTTTCGGAGCATTTTTGTTCCTTCTTCAGATTGTGACCCGACAGATTTTAATTCCCTAACATCTGAGAAAACACATTTCGTCACCCCTCAATAAAGGAAAATTTTTTGATACAATTTTTAAGGTTTTTTTAGTGATTTTGTTATTGTCAGACATTTTCAAAAAAGTTAATTATTTAAAACTCCGAAAATTGTTGTGAAAATTATGAACTGATGTAATGTCTCAGTTGTGTCACAACCTGAATAATGCTACAAAAATGTTCCGAAACGTTGTTGTTATTCTATCACGAATTATTTTTTAATAAACTGTCCGTTATTGGACGTAAAACACATTTTGATTTATCTATATATTAAAAAAGGATGTATATTTGTATGTATGTATGTATTTATTTATTTACGTTGTTCTTTATACAAATTTTATCGCGTGGACAGAATGCAACAAAAATTGGTATACGTATACTGCCATAATCGAGAACCGGTACTGTGGGGGTGACAAACCCCTAGCATATATGTGGAAAGAATTATAATTAAAAACCATTATCATTAAATGTTAAATTACTGCGCGCCAAGAGACAATGACGTCAGGCGAGAGAAGGACGTTACTACGCAACGAACAAAGGAAATTCTTCTTTATCAGGAATGAAATAAAGCAGAAATATTTTCTTTAAATAAAAAATATATTTTTATACAGCAATATTCCATCGAATGATAATAAAGAAGAATACGAATTACTTTACCATCCTTGCGGAAAATGTAAGTTAATTTTCGCGCTATATTAGTTGTGAGTCTAGCTAACAATTTCATCAATGTAATATTTCGTAATGTATGAAGACTTAGTGACAATTATATCCTGAAGTACTCAAGGAATATATTTAAGTATTCAATTAAATACTTTTTCGAGTTGATATAAATAAGTACACGAGCAACGCCGGGCACCCAGCTAGTATAACAATAAAAAACTAGACGCAACAATTAAAATAATATATATTTTTTAGATAAAAACTTACACCTCAAATATAATTAATTTTTTAAAATATTGTAATAATTAAATATAATAATAATAATGGATGGGCGCTTTTAAATGAACAACTATTAACTTTAAACAACTAACAAAATTTATTATCAATTTTAAAACAAGTATAAAATACAAAATATTTGGGATCTCAGGGTCTTGATCTGGGTTTGATAAATGGCAGAATTTAAATAATCAAAATTACATTTACCTTTTATGGAAATCAAAGCGTCTGAACATAGACGAAATTTGTTGCGGAAGAAATAATACTAAAGATTGAATTTAACAATTTCAATTTTATCAAGAGTTAACGATCTCATTTTATCGATAATTAAATAATTAAAATTAAAGAACGATATGACTTTTATCTTTTAAACACGGTTTACAAATTATTTTAAAGTTTTCTCTACTTACGGCCGCCCAGGTCTCATTTTTAGTTTTTCGTGCACAATTTTGGGGACATCACTGATTCTAAGTTCTCACAGACTCTAATTGGCGTTGTTTGTTAGTTGGTTTAACACAAATGGGTTGGTTCTCGATGCTTTACTGCAACCTGGATTTGTAGATCTCGTGGCTTTAGTTGACAATGGACTTCATTGGTTTGTCTGAATATTGCTTTACTTTTTAATAATTGAAAGCATGTTTGTGACTGGGCCACAATCGTTCGTTCTGACTGCCGACTGTAAAACTTTCAATGAGTTATTTTCGTCCGTTCTATTCGCTGTCTGCTGACCGACTGTACTGTTCCAAATTTTCGTGACTTGGAATTTTAGTCTTTTCTCCTCGCTGCCTACGGCCCGACTGTACTCTTCGTCTCGTAGATTTTGAGCGCGTAGAACCTCAACAATGTTTTCTTTGCCTTGCCGGATTGTTGCGGCGTCCGCTCTATATCCACTAATAATGAGTCCTCTACAATCCAACTTTCCAATTAGAACAATGTCTTAATTACCAATTACTAGAATATATTTTAATAAAGTTAAGAACTGAATCCTATAATATAATAAAATGAGCGTTGCGGAAAGAATAAATTTCAGTAGCAAAAAAAGTAACTTTAGTATAGTTGGATAATTATTTTTTTTTGATAAATTGAAGGCAAACCCTGGTTACACCACCACAGATACTGTAGTTCTTTTTTAAAACAGAGGCGATTTGACCTTGAGGCTCTTCCTTGCGCCGACGAATCAAATGGTGCGACATTGTCACATAATATTGTCCACGAATAGCAAAAACGACTCTTATTTGAAAACCGCTATAGAGTATGACATTTAGTCACTGGAAAATTTCACCATTTAGGGTAAATGACAACGAATAGTGCTAATATGAAGGAGGAAAAAATTTCCACGCGTCAATGCTTTCAGTATAGTTTTAAGACTGGCAAGTAGCCGTAACAAAGGTTCGTGTTAAGCTGAGCTCCGGGTATTACAGGGTATTCCGGTTGTATTATCAGAGGAATAATTTAAAGTGTTAGTAGGACCGGTATTTGATTAACACAGACCATAAACTGTCTCCAAGGACAATTTTTTTTAATTTCGTTTCTGAGCCCTTGGATTATCTAATCTCTGGAAGTCTGCGAAGTGATCCAATGAATAAGTTTTAAGGTGAAACCAATTTCCCAGATTGTCCTGTAGTTTCTCATATTTTTCCTGACAAAATACAGCCAGTTATTTGCAATGTTGTGGCGTATTTTAGCTAAATAATTCACGGCCCACAGAGGACACCAAACCCGATGGCGCCGGGGGGAAGAGGTCGGGGGGGGGGGGGGAGATTGTACGCAGTTTGCATGCGATCGAATAAATCCATGTGAAGAATTAATCACGGTTGCGGTCGTCACAACGAACTATGTTGTATTCGGAAGGAGTCCATTCCAGAAGTTGGCCTAATAACGACGGACAGACACTTTGATCTGCGGCGCGGAAGTGATTCCCTAACAAGTGACAATATGCATATTCATGTTTTCCGGGTAATTCACGCACGGACACGTTGTCATATCCAGACACACACACACACACATACTCCATGTTCACATTGGATCCAATCAGCGGGAAATAATACCTGTCTTTTATCTCCCGTCGGCTATTCAAAACACGTCAATACGTAAAACAATCATATAATTTATTTTGCTTTCTCATAATTCACGATTACATTTACTTCTGAGTATTATTTGTATAACGTGATTATTTAAAAATATCTGAGACTTATTTTATTATTATTTATTCTACTTTCAAAATTGTTTTTATTCAGGTTATAATCACATTTGACTTCTTTTAATAAATGAAAAAATCATCAGCGTATTAAGACAGAAAAGATTTAAACACCGACAACATTTAAACAGGCAGCAAGTTGCATCCCTAATTTTTAGGATCCTCTTCAGGTTTTTAAAATTCAAAAAAATAAAATAATATGAATATCACCCCTTCAAATTTAAACACCGAAAACATTTTAACAGGCAGCAAATTGCATCCCTAAGTTTTAGCAGCCTCTTCAGGTTTTTAAAATTCAAAAAAATTAAATAAAATGAATATCACCCCTTCAAATTAAAACACCGAAAATATTTAAACAGGCATCAGGTTGCATCCCTAATGTTTAGGAGCCTCTTCAGGTTTTTAAAATTCAAAAAAATAAAATAAAATGAATATCACCCCTTCAAATTTAAACACCGAAAACATTTAAATAGGCAGCAAGTTGCATCCCTAATTTTTAGCAGCCGCTTCAGGTTTTTAAAATTCAAAAAAATAAAATAAAATGAATATCACCCCTTCAAATTTAAACACCGAAAACATTTAAACAGGCAGCAAGTTGCATCCCTAATGTTTAGGAGCCTCTTCAGGTTTTTAATATTCAAAATAATAAAATAAAATGAATATCACCCCGTCAAATTTAAACACCGAAAACATTTAAACAGGCAGCAAGTTGCATCCCTAATTTTTAGCAGCCTCTTCAGGTTTTTAAAATTCAAAAAAAAATAAAATAAAATGAATATCACCCCTTCAAATTTAAACACCGAAAACATTTAAACAGACAGCAAGTTGCATCCCTAATTTTTAGCAGCCGCTTCAGGTTTTTAAAATTCAAAAAAATAAAATAAAATGAATATCACCCCTTCAAATTTAAACACCGAAAACATTTAAACAGGCATCAAGTTGCATCCCTAATTTTTAGGATCCTCTTCAGGTTTTTAAAATTCAAAAAAATAAAATAAAATGAATATCAACCCTTCAAATTTAAACACCGAAAACATTTAAACAGGCATCAAGTTGCATCCCTAATTTTTAAGAGCCTCTTCAGGTTTTTAAAATTCAAAAAAAAAATGAATATCACCCCTTCAAATTTAAACACCGAAAACATTTAAACAGGCATCAAGTTGCATCCCTAATTTTTAGCAGCCTCTTCAGGTTTTTAAAATTCAAAAAAATAAAAATAAAATGAATATCACCCCTTCAGGTGATGTAAATTTCAATTAAATGATATAATGTCAAATTAAGGATCCCGGAAACGTTGTGTGGTATTTATATTATTACTTATTTTGTTCGTATTTGGCTTTTATTAATTATGATACTCATTTAATTTTATTTAATTTAATTGTACAATACCTGAAGAGGTCCCAAAAATTGGGGATGAAACGTCGAGTCTGTATTAATGTTTATTATTATTATTATTGAGTTATAAAATTTTATTCATTATAAATTTATGGCTTAACAGGCTTTCTGATTTTTCATTTATAGCAGTATTATTATTTCTATGTTATGGAGGATCCACCCTTGATGGCAGCGCCGTTTGGACGTCTTGACATTCACCGTATAATTATTATAAAAATTTCATTCCGAATAACGCCTCGTTATGTATGGTATATAGTTATTATAGACGTGTGGTGGGTGTTTCAAATGTTCCGAATTACACGGTTAATGTCTCGTGAATCGAGTAGCAAGTAGTTTATCGAATTCAATCAGTGACGACTCAAGTCTCAAGGGATTATTTGTAGTAAATTATTCATTTAGAAGTTGTGGCGATACCGGATATGCACGCAACTGTGTAATGACCCCCCCCCCTTTTTTTTCTGCCGTCGTGGCAGCAAGTCTGAGGGCGCAGAAGCTCTCGAGAGGTCGCCACAAAAGAACAGCGGCGAAGTGAAAAATTTCCGGCGTGCTCTATCAGGCAACAGACAGACTTCCCTTACCCCTCGCAGCAATTATTGCAGACTTCTGATAAGTAAGCATTTAATTTCATCGCCATCCAGTTTTACTAGTCCTGCTTTCCATTCTCTCTCCGTCCTCCTGTCTCCGTCTCGCTCGACCCTCGACGGAGCTCTAATTCCAGGTCACGTCTGCAGACCTTTTGTGTCGCAATCTTCAAAAGCCCTTCCCTTTAATCTGTGAACTGAACTAGTGACCCGACCAACTGCGTCGCGCCGTCAAAGAATCTCTCTTTTTTTTTTCTCGAACCTTCCCCTCACTCTTTATTAGCGCTTTTATATGCACAATCAAAAAAGAAACCTGCAGACGGCTTCAGAGCCATATGAGAAATTTAAATAGCCGGGAAAAAACTATGAATAGTTAAAATTTCATATTTAAAGTTTTATTTCTGTCGAATATTAAATAAGTAAATGTTGGTAACACTTTTTCCAACCTCCGTAATTACTTAACGTCATAATGGCCATCAGAACAAAAGAGTTTCTATGGTACCAAAGGTAGTGACAGTCCCTATATCGCTTTTTTAGTCCAAAAATAAAATAAATATTCTTCAAAACTAAGAAAATATCTAATTTTAAAGAAAATATATTCGAAAACAATTACATTTGTGTCTTCTCCCGATTATTAAACCATTTCCATATCTGTATAACCAGTGTCATTTTTCATTTTCTAATTTCTTACACTGTTGCAATTGTTTGTTCTACCGACGTTAAATTTACAGTATATTGAACAAAATATTCTAACATTAAATCGAGGGTTGCCGATTCCAAATTAATATTTATATGTACCGTATTATAATAACTCACTAAATAAATGTAATGGGGCAAAGACTCATCAAATTATTATTAGTTGATATTGTAATGAATACAATCAGAACAATATAACACTACGTTTCATCCCTAATTTGGGACGTTTTCAGGCGTATAAGAGACCCCCTCTTGTTATATTGTTATTGTTGCGGGGACAAAAGTAAATAAAAAATTTAAACAAAAAATTAATTCAAATCAAACCGAATAACAGTCTTACATATTACTTTAAAAACTGAGCTATCACCTCAAAAATAATAAATAAAACCTCTGTAATTGAACGTCTTTATAAGTTAGTCGTACCTGTTATATTTATTCCTAGATTGATAATAGTCTCCACACAATAAAACTTCATAAAACTTGATAATTTTGAATTAACATCTAATTATTTTAAAAATAAAAGTATGTGTGTGAGATTCTCCCGATGTTGTTTGTGTGTAATATCTACCCCTTTCTTACACAAAAATACCGCGATAAGAACCGAGATTCGATTATAATCCCGGGTTATGTATTTCGCTGAGTTTAATTACGACATTCAACTTTCCGCTCAGCCCCCAGGGGCGCGGCTGGACGCGCGGTGCGAATTTTCAAAAATGTGAAAACGGCCGATATTTCCGTCTAAAGAAAATATTTCGGAGTCAATGAGATTGATAGCGTTTCTTCAGATATTTTTCTGTATAATTTAAACCCCTTTTCTGCACGAGAAGGGAGAACCTTTAGTGACGGGGGTGGAAAGGCGTTACTTAAAAATAACGCAAAAGCAACCGAGATTGGAGTCAAATCCGGTGTTGTTGATGTCGCTGAGTTTAATTATGACAACCCGGGCAACGCCGAGCACACAGCTAGTTATTAATTATTTTTTTTAAAATATTAATAAATCATTTATATATTATTTGTAATTATGACTCTTATTTGCATTAATTGTAAGTTCAAATAAAAAGTCTTAACATATTTATGAATGTTTATCGGATGTAATATGCCTTATACAATTACATATTATTATTTCAGATTATGTTGGCACTATGTGCTGAAAGAATTTAACTTGCATTCCAGCAACGAACATCAGATGCAGTCACAAACGCTATTATACTTAATTAATTGTTTTCATCCCAAGATACTAATTTGATTTATTACAAAGTGCAGCTCAAGTGTTGGATATGAAAATATAGATTTATTTTGTCCTTACGTCAAAAGAACACATTAAATGTATATACTACGTTACATTTCTGGACAAGGTAGGATCAGAAAATATCCATTTTGTTTTTTTTTAATGTGAGGGGAAGCTAATCTGGTTCCTACCGGCGTAATTATTGACGATGTTAAAATTGGAAAAATATCCTGTTTAATTATATATTGTATTTAACGTTCCAATTAAGGCTCTGAATATATTGTAGAACAATTACACAGACGCTAACACGGCTGTTAACAATTAATTGCCATGCGTCATTAACAATTAAAGGGTAACGCTGCCTGTTAAATAGAAAATCTTGACATTCTGTTGTCCTGTGTATTTGCTTTTACCGAAGTAAATTAAACGGATGCTTCTGAATTATTCCTTTGTCACGATGCACTCTATTTCTAGGATGCTCACATGTGACTGAAGGGATTCTACGAAATAAATGTGTAACATCCTATGGATTTGTTTTACACCAATCCCTGTTAGTGATGATCTTTTAATAATGGCCTCCCGTAACTGATTAGTTTCTCTTGTTCGGTCTACGTGACAAGTGTCTGAGTGATCGTTTCAAACCGCCCAATTCGTCCGTCCAGCCTTCACAAACCTTTCCGGCCTCGAATCTATTTAGATAGCCCTGGCACTCTGTCTGTTAATACTCACATTACAGACTTGTTTAGTTTTCACAGCGCCAAATGGTTAATTTACGAGATGGAACGCTTGGTATTGTTTGCGTCAGGAATTTGTACGACGGTGACGGGTTCCGAGGGAACCAAGGGTGTGTTACCCCGCTCGTGTTTGTGACTCCACGTGCAGTATTTATGCGGCCTGTCATGCCTTGGCTTGATAACTGTCACGCTATTGGCCTTCAGGGGCCTTCAGTCAGCTATCTGGACTGAGTGGTCAGGAAGTAAGTAATTCCACCAACGCTACCCAACACCTGCAACCTCACGCCTGATGATAACCTTGAGAAAAAACCGTCACTGATCGACACTTCACTCATTATTATTTTAAATTTAATAAAAGTCTGTTAGAGAATTTTTATGCGGAGTCTATTCTAATTATAGGTGTGAATAAAATAGTCACCGGACTGAAAGATGCATGTGTGACGTCAGTCAAGTTCTCGTCGAGTCAAAGTTCAAATTTAACAAACATGAATTTAATGCTCTTTAGTAAATTTAATGAACCAGAACATACATGATAACATTTATATTATACAGTTATGCTTCGTTATTGGTCGTGAAAAAAATAAATTGAATAAGAAAAGGCCTTCTAATGGTCCATTGCTAGGAATCCGTACCATCACTCGGTGTTGAGAAGATAATATTTTGAAGGTCACTAAGTGATTAAATATTATCAAAAATCAATTAATTTCAAGAATATAGGAGAACGAAAATTCTATGTGAGCTCCGGTACTCCAGGAAAATTTTTATTCGTAGTAATCAGAACAAATTTACAAATACGTACAGAACAAATAATTTCTTTAAAAAAATATTTAGAGCTCATACTAACTGATTTCAAACGTTATGGTGTAAATGTCTCTATAATTTTTTTTCTCAGAAGGGAATTTGAAGTACAGAGGAAATTAAAAGTAAGGACGTCTTTATATGGCACTGTAAACAAACTTTTTTCATAATTAAAGACGTTAAACGACCAAATAACAGACATTTTGTACAATTTTTTTTAAAAATTCCAAAACTGTTTTTACTCGCCAGTGCTTGTAACTAAATTATTTTTTTGAACAATAAAAATAATTTTAATTCTGACGGTGCACCCCTTCATTGTCTTTAAGGGCTGAAATTAGGCATTGACAGGTTAGAGAATGACACTTATCAATCTCTTGTACCTAATAACTGCCGATTTAGAATATTTCAGGTTTTTATTTTTATCTGAACAGTGATAGTTCCTGGATCGTAAGTAACATACCTACAAACTTTGGTAGAAATTCATTTCAAACATTTAGTCGTAACATTTTTCTACCTCCAATCCTCCTAAGGCAAAGCTACATTCATTTTTATACACTGTAATTATACAGCGTTAATTTTTTTTAGAGCAACAGGCTACATGAGGGTGATCCACTTTGGGCAACTCCCCTTTAATAGCATAGGAAGGGGATTTGAAATGGGGGATGCGGAAGGGTAGAGGAAGGTAGCCAAGGGTTAACTAGGGCCCCCGGGCTATATTTTAAGGATCCTACCCGGCATTCGCCTAAAGAAATGCAGGGAAAACCCGAGGAAAACCTGCATCGGGTAGGTCGGGCATTGGGTACTTGTCCCACGCCCTTCCGATAGCGGGAGAGGAGTTTGCTGTGGGGACTCAGCATTCCCTTCTCCGTGCCTCGACCAGTTTAGGAGGCAGCTGGCCAATGGGAATAGCGGACAACTCTTACCGTATGCCCAAGGTCTGTGACCCCGGAACATACACCTCTCAGAACAGGCCGAGGTGCCTCGGCTTGTGGGAACCTTAGTTCAAAAACGGAGAGGAAAAGGCATACCCAAAGGTAGCCCCTTCGTGTCTCTCCTAAACGGTTCTGCCTGCGAGAGAATATCCCTCGCAGGTACTGCCTGCGAGAGAATAGCCCTCGCAGGTACTGCCTGCGAGAGAATAGTCCTCGCAGGCCTTATTCAGGCGTTAAAATTTATTACAGATTTTTTTTTACTTGAAGAGTTACTTTCAAAAAATGACTGACGGTTTGTCCAATAGTAGCTACTTACCTTTTTGGAACATTTGTTCAATTAATTTTGAAAATCAGATTAAAAAAGATCAATTATAAAATCTGAAAACAATTGGTGGCAACTAAGTTGGACAACGAGCGAGAAATGGCTGTTTTTCTATAGCATTGTCCATTATTAGAAATTTTTTAAAGCCTCGACAGAAGCTCCTACGAAGTTTTTATTTATCTATCAATAAAATCCGATGCAGTTTCAAGTTGTTTTTCCTGCCCCTGATTATATTTTACATCTATTGCCTCTGTCGATTTATTTTGCTTCGCTTCTATAATCTTATATAAAAAATATAATCAATTCTCCTTTTGTCCGCACCAACAAGTTGATATTAATATAGCTGGTACATAACGGAATGAAACGATCGAATACAAAGCAATAAAGTTAGTTCATTATTCCGACTTCCAAGAAACCTAGGTGACGTTACAAGTTATAACAGTTAAGTGTCCATTTCTCTGAATGTTGATCAAATTGTAACTGTGGGCAGTTAGAAGTGTTGTAAACAGTTCTAACTTTTTTTTTAAAAAAAAAAAGTATGGTTATTAAAATTTTGGAGAATTATTAGGACAGGAAGTTCTGGAAGGTGGCGCACACCACCTCAAAGGCCGGAACATAGTTGTCCTGCCTATAGCGAATACCAATAATGCACTCTGCTATACGCCGCGCTTAGAATTTCTCGGCTGGTATCCCTTTGAGCAGGGAAACGGCCGGGGATTTCCCCTCACGAACACAATACAACACATACACGAACGCACGCACGCACAACACACGAGTGAAAGAAAACTGCTGCAATTGTTGCGAGCGAGACAGGGAGGTATCGCAGACTTCGAGGAAATGGGCGAGAGACGAGGAGGAACAACTCAGCAAGAGTTTCTACGAGAGTCGTTCCAAATCACTTATTCTTTACGTTAATTTCAATTGTCACTAAGAATCCATTGCAACACAGTTTTCATAAAAGATACTAATTTATTATTTCGCTGTGTTAATTACATCTCGAGTTTTCCTGACGTTTCTAAGTATTTATTCATCCCAATCATATTTTAGACGTGAATTAATTTGACACGGAAAAACAATGTTTCCCAATACCGACGTGGGCTGAGCACGTGACTTAGCCAGCATCAGGAACGTCACTGTCCATCTCTACGATACGATAAAATAAATACCGAAAACGATTTCAAACGGGGAGCCGATTTAACCTTGAAGCTCTTCCTGGCGCCGACGAATCAAATTCCTCCGACGTTGTCATATTGCCCCACGCACCTACAGAAACGGTTCGTTGTCATTCATTATTAACGATGCATCACGTTTCACATCTGAATGTTGTACCGTTCCAAAATTCAATTTTCCACCCTTGCATTTTCTATCTCCCTTATAACTGATAAGGACCAAAACCATGTTCAATTAATGAGTTTTTTAACCAATTTTTTTTTCGTCTGTTTATTCTGATAATATTAGAAATAAACTCGTCATTATTATTAGCTAGATGAGTAAGAAAAAATATAAAATAAGGTTTAATAAATTAAAAATTTAATCACAATTTTTTTTGTATTAATTTTTGACGTTTCGTCCGTAAGATTGGAACCGCTTCAGGTAATAAGAATAAATAGGAGCACTTGAAACTAAATATTAAATTAACTGCAATATTTCTCTGAAGCATCCGACTAAATTTTAAAAAAAATTAAACAGGTGAAAACCTGATGCAACATTCATAATTATCTGATAGAAATAAGTATTAAATTTCATCTGACTTATCTGGGAGGAAATAATTATATTACATTCTTTAATATTGATATTAAAGTGAATAATTGTAAATACTGAACCTCCTGAGAAAAATTATTTCGTATTATAAAACAAAAAAAATTGTAAAGTAATATTTCAGGAATAAATAGGTGGAGTAGCTTAATAGTAGACTTAATAAATTTACATATATGGATTATTTTATTTATAGTATGTCAGAGCTAGTGTCATACCATCAGGACCGCTGGAAACGACGGTCCTAGAAATTATTTGTAAATATTTAGCTTTTTCATTATTTTTCGCCAACGTGCTTTTCTTTTCCCCCCACCACTTGAACGTCAACTATAGCATTGATCCTCGTAGTTGCACACAGCAACATCTATGACAAGTAAATTACGGGTTCAATATTTCAAGCTGGGGGCTCGTCACTTGTCAGCTGCGGTTCAACGCGAAAGATTTCCCCTCGGCCAATATCGCAAAACTAATTGGCGGAGCTCTAAATCGAGGCTGACGTGCAACAATTACCAAACCAACGTGCTCGAGTGTGGAATAATAAAAAAAAACCACACAGTGCATGTGGGGGGGGGGGGAGAGTGAGTGTGTGTGTGTGGGAAACGGATGGATACTCGCGTAATTTCCCCAGATGCTTCACCATTAACGTAACGGACACCAACATGTGAGTTTTGCAACAGGTACCGCTTGTATTTTGGGGGTCACAGGAAAAACGTACAGTTGCCTGAATTTTGCTTTTAACCACTGCTGTCAATTTCATTCATTACTAGAAAAAAAAGGCAGCAGAATGTTTTCCTCGAAATTCCGGATTTCAACGATGCAACTGGAGAAACGAGAAAAATGTGTGGAGCCAATTTATTTATCGTCATTACAAAAATTTAAAACTTAATTGTAAAAAAAAAATAGGCGGTATGTTTATTTTATTAAAGCAAATAAAAAGTGTAATGGACACGGAAAACAAAAAATTAATTAAATTAAATTGAAAGGTTCAATTGAACGTCTGTTTTGAATTTATGAAACAAACTTATACAGACACAAAAACGGTGTGAATTTAATAGATTTATTGTGCCAGTTTATTACATTAATTTTGTAGAATACCTGAAGAAGATACGAAAAGGTATCGAAACGTCGTGACAACATAAATAAAAAATAATTAACTAAGCACCCTTCTCTCTTTGCTACAGCGCAAGCTGCGTTGCTCAGGACCACAACTGGATGTGAGATCAGATTTACTGGCATCACAGATAGAAGACGTTTGTCATTTCGCAGACAAAGTGGACATTATATCGGAATTAAAAATCAAAGTTAATTTCGACGAGTGCGTGGTTGTTAATCCTGTTTGCGAAATTATTCTAGATACACACACGTCGAAAAAGGCACACTTTTGTTGTTCTTTTTCTTCACCCGTGTGTGTGTGTGTGTGTGTGTGTGTGTCGGGGGGGGGCGGTGAAAATGCGTACGAATTGGTTATCGCATCATGAATCTTTACCAGTCTTTGGCTTGTTTATCCTACCAAATAGTCGGATTTGCTGTACTCAGTTCATGGCACAGGCAGATGCGTCTCATTTGGATCCCTTATTGAAACGTACACTGCTTCATTCGCCGACACCATGAGAACAAGGCAAGCGACCAAGAACAAGACCAAGGAATAATAATAAATCACCGAAGACAACTCTGTGCGACCAGGCTCGTTCACACTTTTAAATTTACATGATTTTCCGTTACTTGAATTCAAAGCAACGTTCGATATTTATTTCAAGTTGATATTTGACACTTGAAAGTGTTAGGAAGAAAAAAAAGGTTCATGCGAGAATAGAACGTCTTATAAGTTAATTTATAGAGGAATCATAAAAAAATCGTTGATTTTGAGCGATCTTGATTGGTTCAGAAGAAATCGTCTACTACCTGTTACAAAAATATTTTCATCAGAAGGAAGAAACTACCTTATTTAATTTGGATACGGTTTTGTTAAAAAGTGGATCCAAAGACAATCAGCATTACTAAGAGAAGTTTAAAGCTGAACAAAAAACACTTTTGAGATTCTTAGCATGTGGAATCACTGCAATATATTGTAATATACAAATTAGATGTCGTTAATTAATTAAAATTTGAAGAATTTGCCTCTCGTTGAAGCTATTAATATAATAATTAAATGGAAGGCGTTATTTATTGAAAACAATTAATTAAATTTACAAACAATATTTTTATTGTGGCAATAATTTAAAAAGAAATTACAAATTTAAAATATTAGATCTCAGGGTCTTCACTGAGTTTGATAATGGACACATCAATTATGTTTAAAAATCTTATTAACAAACAAATCGCATTTAATTAAACAATACGTCGACTAAAAGAAAAGCAATTAACTTGACAATTAAGGAATAATTATTAGATATATGGCGCTAAACGTGTGGAGTAAATATTTCAAAATATCAAATATTAATAAAATATATACAAATAAAATTATAATAAAAGTATGGCAAAAAAAACCCAACCTCACGACGTTTCCTCCTCCAAGCTGTGGACCTTAACCAGTTCCATATTTGTTCACTTGATTGGGTCCACCGATTGGTTGAGGAAACGTTGAGAAGTTGTTGTTACTTTATTGTCTGAATTTTTGGCCATACTTTCATTATAATATTATAAATCTATCAGACAGTTTGATTTATGTGATATACAAATAAATCATTACACATTTCTGATCATATGTTTGACGTGTAAACGTTGGTGTTGGAGTCATTGTCGCTGTTGCTTTTTTTTTAGATTTTGTTTTGCGTTCTGGCCGAGTGGGTGTTTTCGTTTCCTCTCAGCTCGCTGACATTTTCTCCTGATCTGTTTAGCGGCGCGGATTATTTTATATTTCTGGCGTCGCAACCCGGATATCCTCCGACCGCCGGAACTACGACGATTGCAAATTCAATTGACCAGCCAGCCAGTTCTTGCACTTAAACAACCATTTCCGCGGTTCTACTCCTCTCACCACCGCTGTTGCCGTGGCAAGGAAACTTTGGCTGCCACCCACGCGCCCCCTCTGCAAGAGTTGCCAACATTTGCATGCTAAGCGAGTTCCGGCTGACACAATTCTGGGATTTGCGCTGAGCTACGAGAGAGAAGCCGCCAAGTCGAGCTTGCATTCACAGCGTCTTAATTTCTCTGGCTTTCGTCCCCCTCAACTAAGGGTTGCTGGATATATAAATCCCAAAAGCGTTGAACTTGC
This sequence comes from Zhengitettix transpicula, assembly GCA_037074705.1. NCBI lineage: Eukaryota > Metazoa > Arthropoda > Insecta > Orthoptera > Tetrigidae > Zhengitettix > Zhengitettix transpicula. The sequence continues at coordinate 55,288,241 of CM073596.1, read as the reverse complement.
CAAGAGTGCAGCAGGCCAAATTGTGCAGTTTTAAATCAAACAAACACTGTTTAATATAACAACAAGCATGATGTTCTCAATATAGCCCTCTTCCCTTATTCAGCAGCACATAAAAAATGCCCGTAAAAGTCTCTTCACCCTTCAGTAACATTACATTATCCAGATCCTTTTATTTTGACACCGACTAAGTATTTTTTTTAGGGCAACGGGCTACGTGAGGTTGATCCACATTGGGCAACTCCCCTTTAATAGCATAGGAAGGGATTTGAAGGGGGGATTCGGAAGGGTAGAGGAAGGTAGTCAAGGGTTTACTAGGGCCCCCGGGATATATTTTAAGGATCCTACCTGGCATTCGCCTAAAGAAATGCAGGGAAAACCCTAGGAAAACCTGCATCAGGTAGGTCGGGCATTGGGTACTTGTCCCACGCCCTTCCGATAGCGGGAGAGGAGTTTGCTGTGGGGACGCAGCATTCCCTTTTCCGTGCCTCGACCAGTTTAGGAGGCAGCTGGCCGACTATTCCCAATGGGAATAGCGGACAACTCTTACCGTATGCCCAAGGTCTGTGACCCCGAAACATACACCCCTCAAAACAGGCCGAGGTGCCTCGGCTTGTGGGAACCTTAGTTCAAAAACGGAGAGGAAAAGGCGTACCCAAAGGTAGCCAGTTCGTATCTCTCCTAAAAGGTTCTGCCTGCGAGAGAATAGCCCTCGCAGGCCATAGTTCCGCATCTCCCCGCAACTAAGTAAATTCAAACATTGGATTTTATATTCCGAAACTCAGAACTGCCCTCGAGTTTCATCCTTGCAGATCTTTTAACTTTGGAATTTAAATTTTGTGGCAAAGACAAAGATATAGAAAGAAGAATAACGAAAGAGGAGAAATATGAGGAATAGACAACGTAATAATTTTATGGACTGTCTTATTTGTTCAGGTTTCACACTCTACACAGGTTGGATAAAATGAATTAGTACGCGTGAGACCGTTTATAAATCCTCCACGTTTCATTTTCATCCTATAAAAACGCTTTTCTGTGTTCCGTAGTTACCGGAACGTAATTTTCGGCAGACTATAAAAACATGTGCCTTTACGCTAAAATTGTTCGTATCCATTGCTACACTTTTTATTTTTATTTTTCCCCCCACTCAAGAATCTGTGTGTGTGTGTGTGTGTGTGATGGTGTTTCTATGTGTCTTCGCCGAGATTGTTAAAACGTTTTCGGCAGCTCTCGGATGTGCGTGCGTGAGAGAGAAAGTAATCGCTTGAGTGGCCATTGTTGCCACCACAACAGAGGCGATTTGGCTGCTGTTCCTCGTTCATATTTTCCCCGAATATCGCTTAGGAGTAGAGGAAGCCCCCAGGGCTGCCAACAACCACAGCGTGGTATCGGTTTCTCATCAGAGCTTCTTTTAGCCGCGGCGCTCTTAACGACAATACCTACGGAACGCCGACATTGTCAAAGCTGCTGCAGCGGTACTGCATTAACTTCCTATTCTGCGCTCAAAATTAGCTGATGCGAAAAAAAAATATTGCCCAGAAAGCAGCCATATTTAAGACCTTTTTTAAAAATCCGAGTTAATTATCTGTGCGACTTCTGTACTACTTGCGAAAAAAAATGTAATAAAAGAACATTTTTGCTGAACATGTACACAAAATAGCGTCAGGGTTTCAGCTCTGTCGAATGGAAATAAAAAATCCGCCAACAATTGTCTCACAGCGACGGCGACATAAATTCAATACTGTAATAGTTACAGGTGAACATACACTCAAAGAAGACAACTAATAAGTTATCGTCAATACAAAAAAAAATATCGGCCTGGCGTATTGCAAGAAAAAAATATGTTTTGGTATTATTAAAAAATAAAACCACGATTCCAAATTATATAATATATATATTTATAGTTTGTCTTAAACTAGAAGTCTTCTATGGTGTCCACCTGGAATGGGGCGCTGTTGCCACATGCTCACTCACAGTGGAATAACATCGCTATTGTTCGGCAACGCTGCTTTATTTCGAGCGTTGTGATTGGTCGATTCCAAAATCACACTTCTCGCAGAAACTAACCGTCGTCGGTGTTCTAATTTAAAACAGACTATAGGTATGAATACACTGTACTTTGAAATTTGTGGTGTTAAAATTAAACTTTCGGTGTACAGAATAATTTTTTTAAAAAAAATATTGTGCTCCTGAGGTAGTTGACAAATAAAATTGGGTTCTGTTTTCTTAAACTACAGGAGCACATTCAGGTTAGTTTTGCGGCTTTTCAATTACCAACTTAATTTAATTTCTATAATAAAATTGAATGCGGCGGTCCATTTCACCAAATGAGATCCTGGGGGAATTATAATTTAATAATAAGAAAAATAGCCAAATACAGACAAAATAATATCTATCTTTTAATTAATTTTCAATCAGACGAAACTATTTAATTTCTATTGTCATTTAAGTCTGAAATCTCCTGCAATAAATTATGGCGTCAATTTAGCACGACTCCAAAAATATACGGAGAATGACCGCTAATAAACATCGGCGGAATGATTTTCCTTTCTTCCCTCACCTTATAATAACTATATTTTTCTGTTCCTTTTGTACACTTATCCTTTCCTTCAACTAAGAATAATATTTACTTAGAGAATTTTTTTTCACCACCCAAATGGAATATTTAATTAATATTTTTATTCTAGAAAAATTGTTCAATCGCGTCAAACATGACATTTATTAAGTAGGTTTGTGTGTTAAATTGGCGATGTCTAAATTTAATAATTCCTCCAACACAAAATAGGTGTAAATTCTTTCTCTAACCGATATCGTTGAAACTCGAAATATTTTGCTGAACGCAGGTAGATTTTGAATAGTTTTTTTAAAAAACAAATTTCTCGATGTTATGAGGGTAATTTGTCTCTAAAGTAGTTTTAATTTCAACGAAACTCTGATAAAAATAAGGACATTGCTGATCTTTAATTTTTCGTTGAGATAATCTGACGTAAATTAATTGGCTACTACAAAGAAAATGATGCAGCCTTAATTGTAAAAGTTGCGTACATTACTGCCTCATAAAAGAACGGGGAAAAGAGAAATGTTTCTTTGCAGAACAAGAAAAACGAGAAAGCTTTAAAAATTTGATGCAAGGAAAGAAGCGAACTAGGCCGCCTGCCTCCTCATAACAAGTAATCGCTGGTGGAGAACTTCTATTGGGGAAGCGTTCCTTGTAATTCAGTCGGTAATCTGATTAAATTTTCAAAAGGTTTGCTTCTGCCTTTGTCTGGCAGCTACGTAGGCAAAGGGGGGGTTGGTGGGCATACAGGGGTTGCAGGGTGGCAAGGGGGGGGGTTACGTGATTGATCACTTTGATGCCAACACGCTGAGCGTTGCAGCATTCGAAAAGGTGGAAGGGGTAACCTTTTTTTTTTCGGCACTTGGCAGTTGGAAAAAGGGAGAGAGAGACCTGTGTAGATGCGAAAAGGGGTTGTTGCAAAAAAAAAAATCTTGTGTCCGGAGGGCGTAAGAGGTCACACCGCTGTACAATGCGGGTCAGAAGCAACGGGTCTCGATACTAATGAATATTTGACCCACGGAGAAGTTCAAAATGTGTGGATAAAATATGCATTTAATTACAGCCAGAGTTTAATTTGAAAAAAATTATTAATATTATTATCCTTAAATCCAATTTAAGATCTTATTCTCGGGGTTGTGAAGGGTACTGAGGGACAGGGACAATTATATATAAGACTTTTAAGGAACTTAAAAATAAATTTTAAACCTTCACAATAACGTCCAGAATCCAGTGTCGGGTTTTTCAATATTTTTGTTGCAATATTTTTTAATATTATGGCAAATTAATTCTAAAAGATTTAACTCTAAAAAATTTAATTTATACGGTTTCAAATATCTTGATAAATTTATTGGTGAAGGAAGACCAAAATATAGATCCACGCATCAATATTCGTTTCACCAACGAAACATAACATTTCAATAGTTATTGGGGGAACTGAATCATTAACATTTTCTTCTAATAAAAAAAATTGCATAGGTTTATTATCAGATGCATTAATATGTGTGTAAAATGTCATTAAACGAAGCAAAATTTATTCTTAGGTCTGTAATAACATTAACTCTTTCAAAGGCACAACAATTAATACTGTAATACATTTTGATATTGTAATAATTAAAATAATAGGCTTTAATTTGCCCCACGTTGGGCGCCATTTTGTAATGACCCCTAAAGAGAGGCTTTTAATATGAAAGATTAATAAAAATCTAACAATATTTTTACTGTGGCAATAACTCACACAATTACAAATTTATAATATTGAATTTCTCAGGGTCTTCACTGGGTTTGATAATGGACAAATCAATAATATTTATAATCTTATCAACAACAAATTACAATCAAAAGAAAAAGAAATTTACTCGTCAATAAAACTGGAACGAAATTTAATTGAGAACTAAATTAAAAGTAAAAACATTGACTCTTATTATCAATTTTAATCAAAAAGAGAACGAAATCTAACGGCTATCTTTCAATTACGTTTACATAATTAATTGGTTTTTTAAAAAAAACTGTTACTCACGTCTTCCCAGCATTCCAGCATACCTTTAATTTTTGAAAGCACTAATGCGGGTTTTACACTGCTTCTAAACTCACAGATTCTACACCAAATTTTTAAGCCAAAATTTTATATGTCGTCAGGAACTCGGATGATCCTCCTTTCGTCATCTATCGGCTGACCGCTCGCCTTAGGTGAATTCTGCGATTTGTCGATTGGGTAGTCTTTATTGTTCCGGACTTAAACCGAAAATTTTACTATTTCTGGCCGGCTGTGGACACAAAAACTGCTTTTTCTTAGCAGGTTTCGAAGTTATACTTTTATGAATGTTTTACTTTGTCCTGCTAATTGTCAACCCTGTTTAATTCTCCTTCCAAAAACTGTTATACCTCGACGAGGTCTTTCCGTGAACTGTATCACACCAAATCTCCCCGCGAACTGTACTCTTGTCTCGCAATTTAGCGCGCATACGCCATTTTGACGGACCTTCCGACAAAGGATCAGAGCCGGCTTTTCTATTGTTGTTCCAAAGGCTCCTGCCGCATTTCTCAAACAATTTATATTTTTATGTTGACACAATTAATGTCCTAATTAATTCGCATTACAATATATTTAATTTCCTTATAAACCATTGTACGCTATTTATAAATTTCACTCAAGTATTCTTGCTAGTTAATACAATCTGTATTCGATTTATATATTTTAATATAATCAGAAAACAGCATTTAACATAATTCCATTTATAAAAATATCAAACAATAAGGAGTCAAGTTGTGAGACATCTGCGTCTTCAAATCTATTTATGTTTTATTAAAATGAATACTTGAGACTCAGTGCCATTTCGACTCCTTCCACTGACTTCAATACCACTCCCACATCAATTTGAATGAGAACTTGGTCCGTTATCCACCATTTATATGAATCAGTGGCTCTCCGATCTCCCATTCAATCAATTCAGTTAGGAGTTACCCCGATATCAGTTCTCTCTGTAAATGCAGTTTTCGTGACTTACATGATATACGTATACATTTTCACTGCTGCAACATGGGAGTATTATCCACTCCTTCCCTTTCTCTACTGCTCCCCTACTTCACTTCTTTTTAGTGATCATCTATCGCGTTATTTACTCACATCTCCCCGTATTCTCCGCAACTGGCCACCGCCGCGCCGCCTCCGCTCGTCCTCGTGCAAACAAGGGACTTTGGGAGGGAATCCCGAAATTGGACGCTTTAATCTACATCTCACAGAGAACAGTTCGCGCCATTACACTGAGCAAACACAGAGAAGGTACACCGACGCGCAATAATGCGACGTTAGGCGTCGGGACGCCACGCACCTGTCACAGAGGCACAAATATTTCACTCGGATTCCATTGCCTGTTCGCTTATGGACACTCGACTCGAATAATTCACCAATATCTGCGTGAAAATAGACCGTACGAGTCGTATGAAAGGATCTACATTACACAGGTGCTCGTCCTACTGTTCCTGGTTACTACATCTTCCATAATTTGCTCTTCAGAGGCGCCCAATTCCTCGACTGATAGTGATTACTATTTTTACTCTCCTATGACGACCTGTCACTTATATATTTGATAAAACAAGAGACGATTCCTGGCGGGGAATTTACAAATGGCAAGTGCCCATGTGAAATAAAAGGAACGAATTTAGACGTAAATCCACTGGAAGATGCAAGCAGCTGACATCAAAGACGTGCAGACCTCACACAAGTCGTCTTTTCCACACAATCCCATGATAACGATTATTTTGGAGAAGAAAAAGAGGCGGATTGTGACGAATACTGCTTTGATCGGCGGAAGGTTTGTGCCACAAATAAATTTCAATGTCTCCTTCCCGCATCTACGGCGAAAAGTCACATTTTCTCTCTTGCATAAATGCGGCTGAGGATCATTGTTAGGTTAAAGAAGAGGCTGGAATGATTTCGTTGATGGTCGTAAAGCATCGGGTAACATTAAAAACCTTAACAGAAAATTTTTAAAATAAATTTTACAGCTCTAAACCTTCTTCTATTTCTTGAAAGTAAACGTAAATAAATTATCGTATAGCTCAAGCAATCAAATACCATTAAATACATTATTTTTATGTGTTACTAATACTTGAAATTTTTCTACAAACGCCGCCGAAGTTAATTTATTTTTCGTTAATTTAATGTAATTTTTTTTCTGTCGCACGTAATTTCATTTATTTATATTTAAAGGACAGAGAAATACTCACAAGGAACATGATATTTTATTCTAAGAACAAAGAGAGAGAGCATCACGAATTCGTAAAGCAAAATAAAATGATACTTCAACATTCTGGCTATATATATTTAATAGTAAAAACGTCTGTAATATTTAACGAAACACCGTTATAGAAACTAGTAGAAGAAACTCTGCAAACAAACTAAATTTATGTGGGAAAAAAAAGAAACGATAGTACTTCGCAACATTTCACATTTTTATATTAAAAGCGTTAAAATGTTACAACGAGACTCGCTTCATCCTTCACAGAAATAAATGTTTACCAAAACCCCTCACTCGTATGTTTGCGTATGTTTTGCTGAAGAAACAAGTTCTCTACGAGAATCAAGAAACGAATATACATTCCAAAGTAAACGTCAGGTAGAAATAAAAATGTCAGTCTCCGGGGGTCAGTTCTTTTTATGATTTTGCAGAAGGACAAGGGAAGGATATCATACCGCCATAACAACGTCAGAGAGAGCAAAAAAAAGAGGAGCGGAAAATATTACAGGGATAGTGCCACCATCCTTACAAGAAGCCAGCAGTTTTTTTATTACCCAAGCAGGACGTGGAAGGACATTCCTTGCGCATCAGGTAAGATATATTATAGAGAGGAGGACAAGTTCTGTGGAAGCTGTCACGTATTTGTCCGCAGAATCACCCCTCCTTTTTAAAGGGCGATATTAAAATTTGCTGAATAATTCTAAGCAGCGGCCGACAAGGAATGTAATAACTTCAAGAGCTCGCGAAATGAATATGAGGTGTTTTATTCTTGTCCCTCTTTCGTCACGATAAATGTACCTCATTCACAGCTTTGTATAATAATATTTCATGCAAGTTAATTTACACGTGTCTTAAATAAAGGTTAAAGGTGACTCAATATTTTTATTAAATAAATATAACTGCCAATGTTAAATAATTTTCACTGCGAATAACTATAACACGTTTCCTCCCCAAAAGTTGGCACTTCCTCAGGGGAGAGTAATTGAAAAAAGGATAAGGCCTTAATGATTAATAGTTCTTCAGTGAGGTTTAATATTCTGATGAACTAGCTGCCAAGACTTCCGAATGTTATTCAAATATTCTTTAATAAATTTTAAATGTCTGTAGTAACCGGGAAAAATTTGGCAGTGTGGCCATCACATATATATTTATTTACTTATAGTATTATTATATATCAGATAAATATTAGCATTAACGTTAATACTTTATTTTGTCATTAGAGCCATTAATTGTCAATAAGGATTGAATATATACTTGCGTTTAGAACCATCCTTATCTTTAAAAATATTTAAAACTTCTACCTTCGATAATAAATTTATATTCCAAAAATTTCGATTTCCCTGATGAAATATTTCAGGTATGGATTAATTTCGGATTCTTAGTGCTTATTATTTTTAAAAAAACACCAACTTATAATTCACGACGTTGTGCTGTATTCATTCACATGCCTTCAGAGTTCTCAATCCAATAAAACATATTATATATATTGTAATAATCACATTATTAATAGGTTTTAAATGAAAGACAAACAAAATTTTATTATCAATTATTTAAACACAATTACAAATTTAAATATATCTCCGTCTCTCAGGGTCATAACTGGGTTTGATAATGGCGAATCATTATTTATAATCTTATCAACAATTTACAATTACTGGAAGAGAAAGGTTACTTGTCAATTAAATTAGAACAAATTTAATTGACTCTAATTAACAAATTTTAATCAAAAGAAGAGAACGAAATCTGACGGCTATCAGGTTTACATAATTAGTTGTTTTTATATTGATACTCACGTCTGCCCAGCATTCCAGGATACCTTTAATTGTCGAAACACTATGGCGGGTTTTTACACTGCTTTTACTCACAGATTCTGCACTGATTCTAACTCAATATTTTATTCGTAGTCAGGAACCCGGATGACCTCATTTCGTGCTCTGGGTAGACCTCCTGCTAACTCTGGCTGGCTATGTGCACCCAAACTGTTTTGTGCTATGCAGGTTTCGTCGTTATGCTCGAGTGAATGTTTTGTCTTAAGCAAAATGTTAAGTGACCACTCAACTCTGTTGGAAGCTAATTGTCAATATTTCGCTGCAACTGTATTTCACCGTATCATAATGCGACCTGCTCTATCGTTCTCCAATTAACAGTTATTATTTGACGACGTCCCACCGCAAATTTTATCTCGTCAAACCTAGCGAACTGTACTTCACCATATAATGCGAACTCGATTTCTCAATATCTTAATGCGACCTGCACTTCTCAATATCTTCCGGCCAACTGACTCCTCAATATCTTAATGCGACTTGCATATGACCAAACCTTCCTGCCAACTGAACTAACGTCTCGCAATTTTGAGCGCGCATACGCCTTCCGACAAAGGAAACAGTGCTTGGCTTGTCTATTGTTGCTATGTTCTGTACCGCCGTAAGAAAGATTTCTCTAACAATTTATATTTTTAATTTCACAATTAATGTCTTAATTAATTAGTAGTCTCCATTACAATCCTAACATAAGACACACATTTTTCCTTTAGAATTTCTTCCAATCCGTTATTTTAATTATGTTTTGACTCTGACTTGGTCTTTTGGGCGTCTTCTACAGGAGTTACGTCCAACTTAAACTTTTTAAACGCAGTTATTATCCACACACACACACGACATTATTTATTAACTCATTGTACAAGAAAACAAGGCAAACAAGACACAAAGATCTCATATTTGAGTGAACTAAATATTCCAGTATACTGGTGAACGGAAACCAAAGAGTTTTATAAATACCTTATCATTATCAGAGATATTGTTATTATCAGAAAATGTTCTTAACGTGGCCTGTCACAGAGGAAAGAAATAAGTGAGGATACGTTCCACGAGAGGCAGATAAAGTCAAAAGATTATTGGGAAGACTTACAAATTACAATACGTTCCTTAGGCTTCCTGAAGATGAAAAGAACTGTCCTGGCAGAAGGAGGAACGGTGGTGGGTGTCCTTTGATGGAAAGAAAGAAACGTCAAAGGGGACGATGTGAGTGATTCGAAGAGAAAATTGGGAAAAGAAATTAGATTTTCAACAATGTAAAGACATTATAAGGCAGCGATGTCCTTGAAAAATATTTTATTTTCCTATTAATTTAAATACTCGCATTTCCTAAATCAAATTCAATTTTTTAACCACGTACTCATCTTTTGAAATATTTATTAAAATTTTTTTAAACTGAATCTCGTTGACTAAAGAATATCCATTCCAAATCTATCCTGACCCCTTTTTCATGATTTAAAAAAGTGTATCTATTCCTTATTAAGAATCTTCATTGAGAAATTATTAATATCTTAGCCTATTGAACGAGTAGATTTTTATAAACCTTTGAGGATTGCATATTTAGTGTATCACTAAAATACACAGGTGATAACATACTATTTTATGAATCCTTTGAATCATCGTTTGAATCATCGTTTGATCTTTACTATAAATTAATAAATCTATATATTAGAATATGGTGTAATTAGTCTTCGTTTCTGAACAAAGGAATCGTAATAACTTGACTGTGAGAGAGATTGACACGTAACATATGTTTATATCTACCTGTTGACCTGGCGGCTTCTGATTGGTGGTTGAATACTGACGTGCCAGGTTGCCTATCTCGCAGTATTACCGCTAATATGAGAAGTGTAATTTCAAACTGTATTTTCGACGATGGTGAATGATTGGAAATAAGTCATGATGGTGCATGAGTGAGTGAAGTGGTTTATTCAGTGACGACCTCTTTGGTAACTTATGCTTTCACATGTTTTTAATTAATTATGCTCTTTAAAAAGACTCTTAGATTCTTTTAATCGAATATTGCTGTATCCACTTGAAATTCTACTCAGCAGGATTTCATTCACGTGATTGAGAGGTTCTTTCACACAGGACATCTTTTAAGAAAAGTGAAAACCGTACAGTTGTTCTATCGAAAATGTTCTGCTCTGTTCTAGCCGAAATAATAATTGTGAATTTCCTGTAACAGTATCAATTCAAAATTAAATGTATCAGATGAAAACCTTTACATTTTATGCAAATAAAGAGGCTTAAACCCATGCATACACAACACAGAAAAGGCCAGATAGACTGCTTTCATTACCTAGCCTTTGTTCTAGCACCCCTGTGTGACCCCTTCCCCGTCCATCTGTGCTCTTCTCTGGAGATGAGTTTCAAAGGCAGGGCGAAGTGACGATGTTGACTGAACCCTTGAACGAGGCGACCACTTAGGGCTTTATGAGTAGTTGGGGGGTGGTAGATAGGGGGTCAACTATCCTCCCTTCAGGCGTTGACATTCTCCAACTTTCCTCCATCGCCGTCGCTGTAACTAAATATAGCTGTCGTTGCACTCGAGGGTCCATTAGAAAGCGGATGGAGGGGCTGTTAAGCTTCACGCTGGCCTCTACTATATGGATAATAGTTTACAGCAGTCGTAAGCGTACCAGTAAGGGGTTGTTACACACTTAGTTCATACGGGACGTTCAAATTTGATCCGTCACAATTTTATATACCATAGTGTTGTAACAGACGATCATGAGTAAAAAAAAGGAAGTAGTTAAGCTATAGTCAAGGCTGAGTATCAACGTAAATGGTTCTTCAGAAAAATATATATTATGAAACCTCTTTTGAAATTTGTCCACAAAACAGTTAAAAGAACTCCAGTGAAACCGTCCATGAAAGTATAATAATGAAGATTTTTTTTTAGAGCAACAGGCTACATGCGGGTAATCCACGTTGGGCAACTCCCCTTTAATATCATAGGAAGGGATCTGAAAGGGGGGATGAGGAAGGGTAGAGGAAGGTAGCCAAGGGTTAACTAGGGCTATTGTTTAAGGATCCTACCTGGCATTCGCCTAAAAGTAATGCGGGGAAAAGCCTAGAAAAACCTGCATCAGGTAGGTTGGGCATTGTGTACTTGTCCCACACCCTTCCGATAGCGGGAGAGGAGTTTGCTGTGGGGACGCAGCATTTCCTTCTCCATGCCTCGACCAGTTTAGGAGCCAGAAGGCCGACTATTCCAATGGGAATACCAGACAACTCTTACCGTATGCCCAAGGTCTGTGACCCCGGAACATACATCTCTCAAAACAGGCCGAGGTGCCTCGGCTTGTAGGAACCTTAGTTCAAAAACGGAGAGAAAAAGGCATCCCCAAAGGTAGCCCCTTCGTATCTCTCCTACAAGGTATTAATAATGAAGAACACAGTGACCTCTATATAAATAATACGCTACCTCAACGGTTTGTTGGCCTGTTCCGAATAATTATTATTACTCAAGAAAAGTTTTAAAATAAAATTTGTGTTTGTAAATTCTCAAAGTTAAAACATTTCTTATGTGGTTTGTCAAATTCCACGAAAAAATTGAAGGAGAGCGAAAAAATAATTAAAATATTGTCCAAGGATATATTTACTCTAATTGAACTAATGATATTTTATTTCGGAAATTCCACGACGCTCAGTTATTTTACAATTCACCCATTATCATTTAACTTACGAGGGTGGAGTCTCAGTTTAAATACCTATACTTTATTTTCAGATTTATATTTATATAACACAAGGCATACTCCGGCGATAACAAATCTATTTTTACCCAATCAAAGTGAATAAAACCACCGAAGAAAATGTGTATTGCGTGTTGCATTCAGGAGTTAAAAAAATCAATATTGATGTATCTCAAGTTAATCAACTGCAGAATTATAGTATTTAAAAAAAACTAAAGAAATGATTGTTAAATAATGGTGAGAAACTGGTTTCTTATTTCTCTATTGTAATTAACGGAAGTGAGGCAGAAATTCCATGAATCTAAAAATCAATTATATTCAATATTTATCACGATGAAGCCTCTCTTTTACCGATTACAATCTTTTACCGATCGAGTGTTTGAATGATTTATCTCCCTCGTTTTAATTATTCTCATCGCCAGTTACGTAATATTTTTTCCCCAATACCCTAGTAACACACATTTATTGGCGTTAACTATTCCCTTTTCTTCTTCAATTGAAATATTTCCTTCTTTTTTTTCCATTCCCCATCCACCTAATTCCTTTTTACGTATCGATCACTTTCGTGATTTAATTGCTATTATAAAGCCAGGGTTTATTACAATCGGACCTTCCAACCCCTACCGGGCAATAAAACCTTCAGTTCAACCCCTGGCACAAGATATATAATAACTGCGGTACAATTGAGGGTGCAGTAAATATCGGGGAGTTTCCTGCCTCATATAGCTTCTAATAAATTTCCTTGTCAGTGAAGCCCTTAGCGTGGAATCTAGAGGGGGTGGGTGGGGGTAGTTTATCAGTTATTTGGAATCCATCCCAATTTCCGTTTTCAAGGATGAACCACTATTCATTTTTCTCCCCTTTTCGTAATTGTGAATTTAATTACTCCTGTAATTATTATAACCCCTTAATAAACGCATGCTAAAGTTTTTTTATTATGCGATAAGTTGAAAAATATGGAATCGAATTATTTAGTGACCAATTCAGATTTAAAACTTTATATTTAAGAAAGTCGTCAGATACATTGTTATTTAATTAAAAATGCTTTTACATAACGATGTATGACGGTTCTCCTGGAATTTATTAATCACACGCAGTCTTTAAATTAGTTTCAAATATTGTATCTATATTTTTTCAAGTTATCCCGAAGTGTTTATTTGTCAGTTATCAAACCTTTTCTGACTCTTCTTAACATGGTTGAGTAAACCAAAATTGATGCTGATGTTGTATTTATCAAATGAAATTCCAGTTATGTTTACATTCTTCCGTTGAACTTATCTTCCTGTTGGGAACTTCTTGATCGTCCCGGAATCTATAACATCGCATGAGGATATTTCACCGTCACGGTAAAGGTTCACCTATTTTTTCTTGAATGCAAGTCAGAGTTTCCTACAGACAGTGTTCAATTAATTGCGCAGCCCTGAGGCATTTCCTGATTCTTACTTCACCTCGTCCCGCTCCTTCCACCGTGACATCCGGCAGTAACGAAGTCGCTCTTATTTTTTTCGCATTGAAGTTATGCTAAAGAAGAAGGAGACGAAGCCGCAGGAATTACGCCGTCGGAGCTTCCCTTACATCCGGGACCGCAGTTGAAAAGAATACGAACCACAAACTTTCTCATTCAGCACCACAATAATTTATGTCGTCTAATATTTTTATATAGAGGAAAAAATATATTCCTTAGAAACGTAATATTTTTCTTCCCAAGGGAATGTAATACGCAACCTTTTGAAATTTTAATCATCCGAGCCTTGCCAATATACTTTTCTTTCAAAAGGAAACTTGCGTTTATTCTGACGATTACATCTCTTTCGAGGCACACAAATTACTTGTGGAAGCATTTTTAACGTTCTCTTATTTACAAGGTTTTTATTGTTTTCCCTTCTTCGGATAACACAACGAGACTATTAACTACTTCAACGATTAAATACGAGTAACAATTTCGTCCATACACGATCGCATTATTCTCGTGTAAATCACTCCTAGCCTACCTTCAATTAGATGAATTTAAACATCCTCTTTTTTTTCAATTAGATAATCACAGCCTCATGAACCATGTTAAAATACTTTAATTAGGATACTAAGAAACCATGTTGTCGAATATTTTTCTATTTAAAATTTTTGTAAATGTAATCGGCATGTAATATACGAACGGTGATCATAAACTATGTCATTCAACCGATATTACATACAATAGGTTATTTTTCGACATAGTCTTCATATTGGTTTCGACACTTTTCACTTCGTGGGATGAGTTTTAATATCCCCTCTTGTGCTTGCGTGTTCCACCTCCTCGACTGAAGTGGATTTTCGGCCTCCTAGGGGCTCCTTCAAGTGAGAGAAAAAGGTGAAAGTCTTCCTTGAGGACCTCATACAGCCCCAGAATACAACCACGCTGTTGAAGCACTTTCGCTGGGGCATCATCGACCACCCTCCCTACAGCCCGGACCTCGTTCCAAGCGACGAACACATTCTATTGAAGATTTTCTCAACAATCCACGCTTAAATTTCACATACAGATATAGAAATCATTTCCGGAAGTCTAAGTAGTACGTTCCTCACCTTCAATACTGCGTCCTAGCTTCTAATATTCTTTCCTGTCCACTAACATAGCTTCTGCATTTCTGTGACCCCGCTGTTCCTGTGCTATAAACACCTCCTTTGTTGTTGTTGATGTTATGGCTGACAATGTCTAGGTAGGTCACAACACACAGCCGAGGGTGGCTCGATATTTCGCGGAGACGGGGAACGCATTGTTGTCCTCCCCTCTCTCACAACAAAGAGGCGTTTCCTCCCAGAGGCGGCGTCGTTTCTACTTGAGCCTTAAATACACAACAGCACAACAATTGTTTCAAAGTCCTGCGTCTGACTGAATTAGTTATGCTGCCCTTCTCCGCTCATGGCGTGCTCCTCCAGCATCACTCCTTTGCCCACCGTGTGAATGCCGTCCTCCGCACTACAATAGCAAACTACTTGACAACTACCCTTACCCTTCACGCTGCAGGTGAAACATTGTTCTGCTGTGTTAACTTAGTCCCAAGAATCTCATACTTTCAAGTGAGTTATCTTATGAATACCTGCGATAAATGGTTGCCTTATAAAAGTTAATTAGAAAATATATCCCAAAATAATAGTACAAAAATACAATTCAGAAATATAAATTAATTTAACAAGCTCTTCCATATAAAACTTCACCTAGTTTTTTATGTTACCTTTAGTTTCCACGCTTTATTATCATACGTTAATTTTGCGAAATTATATATCAAAATGTAGTTAATTCACATGAAATGCATGTGTGAAGCCTGAATTTGATTATAGTTTGATTGTATAAATATTTAAATCTGGATGGATGCAGTTTCGGACATACCAAGGCCTACTATTTAATCGATTAGTCGTGAGGCGGGAAATACTATATACTGCTAATTTAGACACGTGAGCATGAGGATTGTATGTTCGGATATTTCACCAGGAATTACACCACGATTTAATTTCTTTCGTGGCCAGTCCGGAGGTACATTTAAATATAAAACGATATCATTTGGACATGCCTCCGAAATTATTTAGCAACTGGATGTTGTAACCGAGACAAAACTACGTCTCCATTTTGCATACGAAAATGCTAACGTCATATCTTTCAGGTCTTTGATTAGGCAGTCGATTAAAAAGAAGAGGAAGAAGATAATAGAAAAACAGGTCGAAAGAGCTCGAGTAATGCGAAAAAAATTCGCTCCAGAACCGCCACAGCATTATGACGAAAAATTTTGAGCATTAAACAAATATTCCTTTTTTATTTTTTTTAGGGCAACAGGCTACATGAGGGTGATCCACGTTGGGCAACTCCCCTTTAATAGCATAGGAAGGGATTTGAAAGGGGGGATGCGGAAGGGTAGAGGAAGGTAGCCATGGGTTAACTAGGGCTCCCGGGCTATTTTTTAAGGATCCTACCCGGCATTCGCCTAAGGAAATGCAAAGAAAACCCTAGAAAAACCTGCATCGGGTAGGTCGGGCATTGGGTACTTGTCCCACGCCCTTCCGATAGCGGGAGAGGAGTTTGCTGTGGGGACGCAGCATTCCCTTCTCCATGCCTCGACCAATTTCATAAACAAAGAGGAAAAGGCATACCCAAAAGTAGCCCCTTCGTATCTCTCCTAACAGGTCGTCTATGGCGAGAGAGGAGTTTTTTTTTAAGGCAACAGGCTACATGAGGGTAATCCACATTGGGCAACTCCCCTTTAATAGCATAGGAAGAGATTAGAAAGGGGGGATGCGGAAGGGTAGAGTAAGGTAGTCAAGGGTTAACTAGGGCTCCCGGGCTATATTTTAAGGATCCTACCCGGCATTCGCCTAAAGAAATGCAGGGAAAACCCTAGAAAAACCTGCATCAGGTAGGTCGGGCATTGGGTACTTGTCCCGCGCCCTTCCGATAGCGGGAGAGGAGTTTGCTGTGGGACGAAGCATTCCCTTCTCCGTGCCTCGACCAGTTTAGGAGGCAGCTGGCCGAATATTCCAATGGGAATAGCGAACAACTCATACCGTATGCCCAAGGTCTGCGACCCCGGAACATACACCTCTCAGAACAGGCCGAGGTGCCTCGGCTTGTGGGAACCTTAGTTCAGGCCGAGGTGTTTGTGGAGGATGTTTAAGTAACAAGCGAAATGTAGTAACAACTGCAATATTTAGCCAACCAAAAAAAAATAGAAATCTAAGTCCAAATGTAAGAAAAGTATTTAAAACTGACAATGTCGTAGAAATGTACTTTTTAAAATAATTAAAATTTTAAATATGAATATGCCAATACAGTGTTATTATTATACATTTAATGTTAGCTGTAAGATACGTGATTTTGAGATATATTTCTTATTAACGTTGCAAGGTTTTTCACCTAAAAAATTTGTTTGCCCGAGCACTAAAATTCCAGTTAGTGATATAATTATTTTTTTTAAAAAGTGTAATGACGTTGCTGAGGATTTTGTTTTTTCCTTTACAGGAATTATAAAGTAGAATGGTAATAAGACCACAAACACCGCACATATTTCTCTGCTCTGACACTCTCTCTCATATCTCAACAAACCACCACTACAAAGAGAAGTTAAATTACGACCTTCGATAAATTGCACACAGACAGTTTTATTAAAAAATTATGCCACACGAGAGTGCGGCTGTGGGTTTTTTCCCAGAGTCAAAGGCAACTACAACTGAAATAAACTTGGAACGATTCAACACCAGGAGGGACAGAAAAGAAAATAATATAACTAGGTAGTGCTATGAAATTAAACACTAGCATTTAGTACGCTCAGAGATGGACGCAAATGGGGAAAAGTAATAACAGCTCTTTTTATGCGTTTTAAGGTTGAACAACTGTAACACAATATTTCACTACACAAAGGACTTTGAGATGCAAGTCACAGTACCAGAAAAAAATTGGCCTTTTCAAAAGCAATTTTTTTTTAAAAGTAATTATACCGGACATTTAATTGCCGATATTACGTATTTAACCTGTTTTAAACATCTTCAGAACAAGTTCACATAAACTGTAGTGGCAACTAAAACGAAATTAAATATTAGTTTTTTCTAACAGATTCTGAAATAATTTAAAATAATTTTTCAACGTTTATTTGTAACGATGTTCCAATTTCAGGTCTCAATTTTACCAGAATGTATTATAAATAAATAAATAGTTTATACATTAAATATTATGATTCTAGAAATAATACTAGGATATAATAAATAAATACACATCAGCCAAATTTAAGACAGAAAAAAAAGGAGAATTTATTAAATTAACAACGTTTCATCGCTTAATTTGCGACAATTAAAAAAATGTTGTGATGGACTATGATGACTGCCGAAACATTTCGTCCAAGGCACTAAATATATAATGACATGTACATCAATTTTTTTTTAAAAAAATTGTACCTTAATGAGGTCACAAAACATGCGATGAAATTTAATTTAATAAATTATCCTTTATTTCTGACTTAAAATTGGCTGATGAGTACTTATTTATTAGTTTTGTCATTAGTCAGTATACATATATATATAATTTATTAATGATACTAGGATCATTTTTAAACTATATATTGGATATTATTTTTCAAATTGTGTGTTTAAAATACATTTTTAACAGTCGAAAAGTAGTTTTTCTTATTATTATTAAGCAAGTACGCTTTTAAATACATTTGTCTTTATCATTCTGATAATATTTTTGGTAAGAAGATAATAATGTTTCTTGTATTTATATATAAAATACTTTGTGGTATAAAAATTGCGAATATTAAAAACATGAATTTTTTAAATTAACCGCACGGTATATAAATACTTCCCGGAAGATATTACTGTGGTTGTAAAAAAAATTCTCATTAATACAAAAAAAAACATCGCTTTTCGCCGGAATATTTCAGTCTTTCATTATTTATTGATGAGATAAAAACAAATTCAAGAACGCTATAAATTTATGTAAATATCTCTGACCATTAATGGCGTATGAATGTTTTATAAGTACCGCTTTTTCTTTTAAAACTCAAGTACGCCAAAGGATTAGACTTCCCCGCGCTACGCCAACAACAAACATCCCACACAAGGAAACAAAAATATATTATTTTATCATTTTATAATTATGTTTAGTCTTATTTACGATGTTTATATTGAGAAATAGAATAGAACTGTAGGTAAATAATTGCGTTGACAGTTAATATTTACTCTCACAAATAATTAAATCTCATAATTTATTTATCTCCTGAGCTTTAGACTCAATAACTAGGTATGTATGATTTTTATCATGTTTATTTAGATAAAATAATTTGTATTGTATATTAAAATGTCATAGGACACTGTAAAATTAACGACCTTTTTTAACAGAGAACCTGATGAAAATACACAAAAGTACTGAAACGATGCTGTGTTGGAATAAAATATTTAAAAATGTAAAATTTTTTAAAAATTGTATAATTAATCTTTTAAGCTCTATTTAATGGCTAAAATGTCACATATAATTACCAGAAGCTTTTTGTTTAAAAAGCACATATCCATAAAATAATTGTATTTTTTGTACTGACTATAATAAATAATGGCAAAACGATTTAATAATGCATGATTTTGAATTAAATTATGGGATTAAAATTAATATAAAGGTTTACAATTTGTTACCTTTTAAGGACAGGTGAAATTTTATGTAGAATATTAAAGGTCAGTATGACGTCAGACTCGTCTAAAACGCTTGTTTCATAGTTAGATTAAACTAAATACGTTTTACAGCGTATGACTGAAAAATAAAGCGAAAACATTCCAGACAATTTTTCCTGTGGTAATATTTTTATGTTGGAAAATGTAGTGGTTGGTGTAATGGCAGACAGAATTGCGTGTTTCGTTTCGTTTAAGGGCATTTCTCTTGATTTTTATGGCTGTGTCGTGACGGCGTGTGTGAGTCGAGCTAACGACCAACTGATCCTGTCACGGCAAAAGACTTTTGAAGTTTTAATCACCTCTATCATTCTACCCCCCCCCCCTTTCCCACTCTGCGTCTGTCACTTCTTATCGCCTTCTGCTTCCCCCCCCCCTCTCTTTTCCTGCTACGTCTCGCAGTTTTGCGTTCCTCAAATCAACGTTCTCTTCAAATCCAAGGCACAGTTCCCTAGAACACTGGTAAAGCGTTATCTGGGAAACACCAACACGAATCTTACGTAAACCTCGAGATAACTTTGTTAGAAAGAACAAAGGGTAATATCAACGCTAATAATACAAACGGTCTCAAGAAACGTATGAGGTAACACAATAGTAAATTTTACTTTGCAAATAAAGATACCACAAATTGTAAACACATTTTTCAGGGTATTTGCATTTGAACATTAATTTTTGTTTTCACTTGAAAATCAAATAACCTAAATTAATGTTTATTCTAGAATACTATATACTAATTTCATTGCAATTTATTTGGCTAAAAGATCTACTACTCGGAGAAATAATCAGACTTGTATACTCAGGTTTAATGGTTGACGTAGAAATTTCCCTTAGAAGGACTAAGGGTTAAGAAACTTTGGTAGTTACTATTTATTGTCAATTCTTTCCACTGTTGGTCCTCTCAAAAGCTCTTTGAACCAGTGCCAGAAGTCCTCAACTAACCAGGTCGATATTCCGGGACCATGAAATTCCATGCGTACAAATTACGATAACGACGATACTTCTTCATATTCTTCTACGTATTCCTCTGGCATTAATTTACCATTTGTACTTGACGCGGAATTATTACGACCATATTTATCAGGTTCAGTTTTCGTAATTCCGCAGTTTTTTTTAAAAAAAACACGACAGTGTGGCGACATCGAATATTCTCAGAAAACCCCTGTCTAACATCTTTAATAAAGAAAAATTAAACATTTTGACCTTAATTATATATATATATATAAATCTCAGACAAGAGCGAGCGGGGGAAAAAACAATTTATCACTATTATCAAACAAATTTTCCTTTGTTCGTTTGTGTGTGTGTGTGTAGGTCTTGCATGTGTGATATACAGAAATGATTATATATATATATATATACATATATATATATGTCGCTGTAAAATATATCGAATATTCAGTTTTTAATTTTATCCTGTAAAAAGGCAGACATTGTATACATATTTTTCCCTCTTTATCTTTTCCGATAAGGACTTAAATATTCATATTAAATTCCGAATTAAAATTTGTTTTTGTTTAAGGCCAGCACCAAACCCAAAAATTACGAATAATAAAAATCCACGGTCCAAAACTCATCTTTTTTATCCCGTTGTCGTAAAACCCGTCAGGACGTTATGAGCACGTTGAATTTTTTTAATGACTGTATAATTTTAAAATACCGCAACTAATTTTTTTTAACCGTTGTATATTTTATCCGAAGCTCTTAATGGAAAAGCGACGTTGTTATGAGAAATATCACTTAGTTTCAGAATTAAAATTTTCAGCGTTCGCAACGAGCAAAATTTCGCTTCAAAGTAAACAACATAAATTATCCTTCGCTGATGTTTTGTCTGTTAAATTAACTCACGCAAAGTTTTTTCTCTCAGACAAGAGCGAGCGGTGGGGAAAAAAAACAATTTATCATTATTATCAAACAAATTTTCCTTTGTTCGTGTGTGTATGTGTGTGTAGGTCTTGCATGTGTGATGTACAGAAAAGATAATTTTCCTCATAATAACCATTTTTTGTCTCCCCCCTCACATTCACAACACCCGTAATTACATTTAATTGGAGCTCAGTAAGAAAAACCCTAACAAAACTCCCAACAACTCGCTCAATTTTCCAACGAGTTACTATTATTTTATTATTTTTTTCCCCCTAAGCAAGCGTTCGCATTATTCTGTCACAAGGGAGTGAAGAGGCAGATTTTCAAGTTGACAGGTTGTATTTATCACGACGAAATATGAAAAAAAAACACAGGAGAAAATGAATTATTTGCAGCACGTCGCCCTTTCCACCTTGGTATTAAGGGTGGTCATACATCATTGCGTAACTAGATGGCTAGGTTGGTCCGACCCAAATCCCCGCGTATCAATCTTAGTCTACGCCGCCGATGCATGCGACAATTTTTCTCGTTCCCTCTCTTTCTCACTCTCACTAAATTGCCACAGGCACTTTACGTTGGCTGCTGAAATATTTTCCCTTCCAATCCTCCTTAAAACCCATCCGAACTTCTTAACGATTCGTTACGAGTTGGCCTAGTTCGTACTAATTCGCCTTCTTGGGTTACGTCATCCTCCAAATATTTATAGACGTAGTGTCTATTATTCCGCTATTACTCGATTCTCAAAGGTCCCTACTGTGTTCTCCAAATGGAAAGCATTTTTTATAAAATAATATTGACAGCAATAAAAGATGCGATCAGGGAACATGAGCCTACAGGGTTCCGACAATTCTACGATATTAATAAATTGAAATTTCATTTCCAGAGATGTTAAACGAATTATAACCAAGCGGTCATCTCAGACAAGCTAGACTGCGATTTATTAATGGAATTTTCAACGCTGTCTTTCTCAGTGTCGTGGCAATGTTGATCCTTTTGAATCGTCGCAGGTTTAATCCCATCGTTCCCTGTTTCACCCGCATGGACCCATCAGAGAGAGAGATGACAGCGTTGTAGCAGAATTAAGACCCGCATCCATCCAACCAACCCAACCCAACCCATCCCTTCCTACCTCCAACACTACGATCCCTTTTCCACCTTCAGATGGAAGCTGTTTGATTTCAGCTGCTGGTTGGCCGCGGACTCATTTTGTTGGCATATTCTTTGTGTGTTTCTTGTTCATCTTAAATATTAATCCCCGTTATTCCCAACAGATTCTTGTGCGGCACATGTGTAATTAAGCTTTTCGTGATGTGTACGGCGTATTTCTGCAATCTTCTCTACCACGATACTATTTAATCATGACGATGACTGCCAATCAGAGTTTTAATTCACGAGCTCTGAGGTAATTCAGAACACCTGTTGCGAGTTGATAAGACGAATGACACCAGTCCAAATCTGGTTTCCGATCCACTTTGGAATCTATCACAAGTTTATAATTCGGTTTGTCGGACGGTAGGTGACTTCTGCCCCAAAAGCGGATGATCGAGAAGAATGGATGTGAATTAAAACTATTTTTGTTTAATAATAACAAACATAGTCAAGGCTTTTGAGTTTTTTCAACTGACGAGTGCAGTTGTGTCGCTTAGGCTCTTATTAGCACACAAAGAAAGGGACAAGGATCCCAGAAACGCTGTGTTGTATTTATATTATCACTTATTTTGTCTGTTTTGCCTGTATTTGGCTATCTTTATTATTAGTATTAATTTTCAATCACATTTTTGTTTCTGATTTATAATATTTTTTAATTTGTCATATTTTGGCAGAGAAATTGTCGATGTATACAAATTATTTTTAATACTTCCACTCCTACGTTACGCCAATGTAACCTCACATAGTCCTAAATGAAGGCCGAAACAGTGAAATTAAATTTGTTTCACTTGCTTAATTTTTTTTCTTCTGCTTAATGGTGAATTCATTTACATGTTGTTAAATTAAAATGCGTCATATAATTATTTGATGTTAGTGGTCCGAGCTTGAGATGGAGCCAACATAATGGAAGGATTTTCCCTTTTAGAAAAGCTGGAAGAAAGACTTTCTTCGAAAATATTCCGCTCAAAATAGCAGCTTGTTGTCGATGAAAAGGCTGCGACACTTAAAGAATAATTTTTTTAAGCTTAAAAATTACTCTAATTACCCCGAAGGGCGGTTTTGGTTGCATGAATTTGTTGACACAGGTAGTTTGGAGGGGAAAAAATAAATGTAAAAAGGCAGAAACGGAGACAGAGAGGATAGTATTGAGATAAATAATCATTTAAGAAGTCCGAACGAAGGCTTTCAGGTCCCGTGTCATCGACAACAACATATTTCAAGGCCGATACCATCGACCGCAGATATCATCTCACCAGAAGCACAAATCGTTATCATATAAATAACGTGTTATAGTAACTTCCACAATATCTATTATTTGTGGTCGACAATTCAATTCAATTCAATTCAATTCAATTCAAAACCAGGAAATGTAATTTTCATGTTGTCATGCTTTTTGTTATCAGGGTGATTAAAACTTGTTTCGTAATATTGAAAGTTTCGCTCAGACGGAAAGAATAAATTCTTCGAATTGTTTTTCAGAATTATTTCTTGTAGTGTTTTGTGTGGGAATAGAAGTGAAACCCTGGTTCCAGTCAGTCCTCCGGGGACCCATAAGGAACTTGGCTCTTACCGTCGTGTAAAAGAATGATTTATTAACAAGAGAGTAGGAGTAGAAGGTGGTGGTGTTTGTTTTTTTTTCACACTCGTGGGACACGTGATGTATATTTCAACATTAGCAGCGACTATGGGGAGCAAATATTTTGCCTGCAACATGCGTTCCCTGTACCGAGCTGGGAATGGTTTTCCCCGTAGTGAACGCGTGTTCGACAACAGAGCGGCCGCACCAGTTACTTGTCTAAACTGTTGCCGTGGGGGATCTCAGCGCTGGAACACGCCAATTTGAAATGCAGATCACAACAGAGGCAGCTTATTTGGCTGCTCGTGTAGAACCTCTCCTTTGGTGATGCGTGTCCTCGTTGGTGATTACACCGCGATATAATTCACTCTGCCACTCTCTTGAGGGCACGTAGCCTCCAAGTAACGGGTTGCGGCGCCACAGAAAGGAAGCTTCATGCAGTAACAAACCTTCAGATACTCTCCATATCACATCAACGCGAATTTCGGCCATTGTAAAAACCCATCTCGAACTTTTCAGTTTTAAATTCATGTTATGAAACATTCTTATTATCACTATTTAATATTCCACTTAAGAAACATATTATGTCATTAAGTTATCGCTCGTGAATTTAATGTATATGCTATATAAAAATTATTTCAATTACAAATACACAACGTTTCGTCCTTAATTAAGCCATCTTCAGTTGAAAAAATGTATTTAACAATACCTTAACGCTTCTAAAAAAATAAAAATTACCTAAATAAATTTCTGTACACGAAAAATTATGTATAATACTCAAAAATCCATTCGAAACCCAAATAAATTAACTAATTAAGGACGAAACGTTGAATAATAGTATTTTTGTCATTTACTTCAAGAAAAAAAAATTCTGGCTTGTAACCAATATATTTTGAAATCTGTCATATACAATCATAGCTATATAGGATTGAACGAATTCAAAACCTCAATTAAAAAGCTGATTAATTGAAAATCCTTTCTACTCATGAAATAGAATTTTTCCAATGTAGTTCAAATACAGTATTTTAATTATGTATTATTCTGTAATTTTTTATTACTCAGCTTGAATTTGCTGTATTTTTTGCAATAAATTAAATTTATTGATTGAAATAAATATTAATGCGAGTATTTTTCAGTTACGGGAAAATGTACGGTATTAAAAAAATTATTTCTTACACACTACCACGGAGACTTTTATCATTGTAGTAAAGGTTAAATCCAATATAAATTCAATAAACCTGAAAACTGATACACAAAATTTGAATTCCACATATTTTTCTGTTTTATTATGATTTAAAAGTATTTGTACAATTAATATTGAGAGTTTAAGTATTGTGTTTAAAAAAAATCAGTTACAACGTTGTAAATTATTTTATTGACTTTGAATGGAATTGTTTTCTATTATTTAGGCTCTGGAAGTTGGAAGAGTATTATTATTATCTGAAAAAAAAACACGAATCCCTCTCCCCTTATTTCGATTCACAGCACTTCATTTTTTTATTTGATCTTTCTTCATTTCACTGCTTAACTACGCTCACCAGTTAAAAATGAATAAGTGTAATAATAATAATAATATATATATATATATATATACATATTGTAGTGAATAACAACCTTAAGTGGCCGCCCTTGTGTCCGCAGGCCTGAGTAGTAATACATTAAACGCGCACGTGTTTCTGCCCGAGAGGCCAAAAGAAATCGCGGGTACGCGTCCCTTTTTTTTGCATCGTTTGGAGGGGCGGAGTACTTATAAATACTCCGAACCCGGGTGAAAGTGGACAGACGCAGGCAGACAGACAGAGTGAAGGCTGAAAGTGGAGTGAGAGGGTGGAGAATTTGTCGAGCGGGAAGAAACAAAGGTTTTGAAGGACGTACATCGCGGGGAGGCCGAAGAAGATGGGCTGCTTACGACGAGACCAGTGATCCACTGCAAGTCGGCTGACGCCACAAGTAAAGTAAGCATCACAATTTTTGTAAAGTGCCTTCAAAAGTAGAATTTTTTACACAGTGCGGAAATAGACTCTGTTCTTGAATAACTACCGAACCGCCCACATTACCCTGTTGAGAAGGAGGACTTTATAACCAAGCCTGAGCTAATGTTAATTTTTTTTGCAGACCAGTGTATATCTGCTGGCGCCCAATAATATTTTTTTATTGTATTTTTGTATTTTCAAGTAATAAAGTTTATTTTTTAATATTTAGTAATAAAGGCTAATCATTACAATATATATATGTATATATATATATATATAACTTATGATTATTGTAGTTTCCTTAGCCTATGTATAAACTGGTCAGCGCTATTCGAATTTCTAAATTGAAGACCTGAAGAGGTCCTGAAAAAGAACGAAACGTTGGTAAATTGAATTTTTTGTTGATAAATCTAACTTTCTGACTAAAGGCCGTATATTAATTTACTCATTAATATATTTTGTTAATTATGTAAGTAACTATGTTATACTACATTTAAAAATGATAAATTTTACACAACCAATTATCATGCAGATCTAAAATCTTTAATGGTAACTGTAAAATGCCTTATCCTTCGACGTATCCTTCCTCTTTAAGACGATATTAGAACTTATGATTATAGCTCGCCTTATTTAATAACGTGTAAGATATTGTTCCCCATACCACGCTCTGGATTCCCCATCCTCTATCGTGCATTATTTCATCCAGAGCCAAGATGGGGGTGGACAGTAATTGCTCTCACACCTCCGAACATCCCCTCCGTAGCAGCTTCTTTCACGTTGGGAAGAAGCCTTGGGATTGCATTACAGTGAAATTAATTACGCTTCAGTTTCCCTACCTCGCTCACCCACAACCCCCTCTTACCACCGTAGTAATAATGGCCTCTTTCTGCCCCTTCACTCACCCTTCCCCCCGCCGCCTCATCCCACTCTTTCAAATGTTTACAGAAGCAAGCAACGAACCAGCCAACCAAGTAACCAACCCTCTGTTTACCGGAGGAAATTCCGGAACCACGTGCTGCTGTTGTTTCATGAATGAAGTACAAAGCTTACAGAAACGCTCAACCGATTTCATTTCTCTGTTTGCTCGGACAACGGGGGAAGATGCAGCGGATGAGAGAGAAGGAGGAGGAATAATGCTATCGAGCATGGAAATACTCCAAATTAGGGTGTTACCTCGGCTTTCGTGTAAGAGAAACGCGGTCTTGGATATTTGGACCGGAAAGATAAACTGTTTCTCTAACTACGTTGTTCGTTTACTTGAAACAACTTCATTCGTTGAACGCTCTTGCAGTGGAATTTTACTGCTATCGGGATGAAGTAAAAAATAAGTTAACGCTTTAAAAGGCTTTAGTTAAATTGTCTTCCCCTGTTCAAGCCAACGTTATCCCACCAACAATTACGGAAATTAGCTCACAAAGACGCAAGATCCCTTAAGACAACTTACTGTAAATTTGGTTTATTTGGACTGTTACAAAGACATGGACGTTGTTGATCTCCTTATAATGCTCAATATTTTTATCCTAAGTAGAACAAAGAGAAAAATGCATCCAAATACTTTCAGACCGATTACATAAAAAAACTGTATAAAAATAGAGAATCATTTAATACATTAAACATATTTTACAATTAACGTGTAAATCCGATTCGACACGTGCCTAGATCTGAACATAACGAGGTGGGACGACGGCAATAGTCTGCTGCAAGACTCGTAATGGCCGAAGGGGATTCGAATCCCTGATCCTGCAATTACCATACTTTCCCTGATTTGTGTTGGAACTATCCCAGTATCTGGCTAAAGCTGGACCGGTAATGAAATTGGTACTGTTTGAGAATTATCGACGAAACAAATCGGGGCCGGAATAATAAATACACACCAAATAAATCAGTTAACACATTGACAGCACGTAGTCGAAGTTGATTCAATGAATATTCGACTACAAAGGGGGGAAAAATGTTACAATATCTGTAAGGAAGAACCTTTTAGGAGAGATACGAAGGGGCTGCCTTTGGGGATGCCTTTTCCTCTCCGTTTTTGAACTAAGGTTCCCAAAAGCCGAGGCTCCTCGGCCTGCTTTCAGAGGTGTATGTTCCGGGGTCACAGACCTTGGGCATACGGTAAGAGTTGTTCGCTATTCCCATTGGAATAGTCGGCCAGCTGCCTCCTAAACTGGTCGAGGCACGGAGAAGGGAATGCTGCGTCCCCACAGCAAACTCCTCTCCCGATATCGGAAGGGCGTGGGACAAGTACCCAATGACCGACCTACCTGATGCAGGTTTTCCTAGGGTTTTCCCTGCATTTCTTTAGGCGAATGCCAGGTAGGATCCTTAAAATATAGCCCGGGGGCTCTAGTTAACCCTTGGCTACCTTCCTCTACCCTTCCGCATCCCCCCTTTCAAATCCCTTCCTATGCTATTAAAGGGGAGTTACCCAAAGTGGATCACCCTCATGTAGCCTGTTGCCCTAAAAAAACAATATCTGTAAACTATTTGTAATAATCTCTGTAAACCTTTATTAAGTTTAACTTATCTTTAAAATCTTTAAGAAGAAACAATTTTTTTAAAGTCATTTAAGAATCAATTCAATATTTCAAAAACGTTCTATTCTTCATATTTTTACATATAACTTAATTTATTTTTAAATTTCAGAGACATTTGATGGCCTCGCAATACCCGGAAACTTCTGTGTTTAAATTTACAAGTGAGAACCTGAATGAAAGATTTTCCATACGTCAATCCTCCAAAAACTACAATAATAAAATTCTCTGAATATATATATATTTACTCCGAAAATTCTCACACCAGAAAAATCCATAATAATTATTTCATTGAGTTCCGTTATATAGTTTTTTAATTTTTTTATTCCATTATTCAACACTTGGCAGGTTACAGCCCTCAGATTGACAACTTCACTACAGAAGCTTGTCTCCCAATGAATATATTCTCCATTATTCTCATTTATTTTTGCTTTCCAAAATTTGTTACAGGAATTTCTGTCCCTTCAGTCCGAGCGCTCAAGTTCTTAAGCCCGATTCGACAACACTGTACCGCCTATGCATTACAAAACGCGGGGTGTTTATAATCCACAAACCAGTCAAGTCTGAATACAATTTTTCATTTGGAATGCACTTGCATGTTTGGATATTCCCAAAATTCTGTTTTTTTCACACGCCTCATACTTAAGTATTTTCAAGAAAAAGTGTTTAAAAATTCATTTGTAACTAACCTTAAATATTGCTGTGTTTTCTTTTCTATGGCGCAGTTATACTTTCTTTTTTTATTCGTAAAGGGTTACAGATGTGTAAGGGTGTTTTAAGGATAAACCAATTATAAGTTAACCTTAGAACTAGTTAGTGATCAGAATTTATTTATTACAAAATATTGAAATTTATAATAAAGTAAAATACATAATGCTTCATTCCTTAATTTAGGGACCTCTTCAGATGTATATCATTAAACAATTAAAATATTTTGTAAATTTGGAGAAGTTGATATGTTACTATTATTATTTACAGCATTTTTAAGCAAGTACGAGCACTGCTGTGGCTTCGTAAACAATTTCATAATTCATATAAGAGCTAAGTGAAACGTCACATGAACGGGGAGTTAATGTCCCTAATCATCCCTTTATTTATCGGTTACGTAATGGATGACTGGCAGCACCACAACTTTTTTATATTTTTTTTTTGCTTTCCAACTCTGCTCTATGGGGAAACCTTTGTGCCGCACCACTTAAGAACTGTTGGAAGGTAAGGCGAGGCGAAAGTAAGGTAGGGTGAGTGTTAAAAAATGGTTACAGCAGCAGTAGCAGACAATGAGCGTCGAGAAAGATGAGGCAGAGTTGCCGGCTTGAATGGGAGACGAAGTGCATCTCTCCGCGGGGGTGAGGGAAAAAATGTGGAGGGTGGGATTCGAGGGAAAGTGTTAGAGAAAGCGACCTGGGGGGGTGGGGGTGGGAGGGGGGAGGGGGAGAAGCAGACCAGCCAACCTCGTCCCCTCTCTTGAGCTTCGCTTTCATTAAGATTCTGGCGTCGTTTCTCAAAGTCTCCGTTCAACAAGTTTCCCTCCCCCACACACATTTTGCGTAGCGTCTGCCAACACACAAGTAGAATTATTATAGTTACTATTTATGCCTCACATTTCACAGCTTAGCTCGAAGCTACCACTTAATACCCTATTTTTCTCTCGTCCTTTCTCTTTAAATTAATCCATGTGTTGAAATTTTGCAGAATTCGTTGGAGGCGACATCAATAAAAATGGCGTGTAAAGTTTGATGCACATGTGCAATATTAAATTACGTCTTGATGTGCAATACTTTGTCCTAAAACGCAACGTAAACTAAGAATTAATAATTCAAATTAAACGCGACAATCCACCCTTTAAAGCTAGGGATACGGAAGAAAAAGTCTCCATTAACACTAAATTGGAGTACGGTTGTTATTTGCAAGTAAAGGCCAAAAGAAAATTCCAGCAAATATTTTTTTCGTGATACTTAGAAGCCCTGAGTTCAAATGGAGAAACGTGACCTCCATATTTACAACGCGGTCAAAGAAATGAGTTAATTTAATCCTTAATTTTTTTTGTAATTTCACTGCAGCTTCGAAGACCTTGAAAATAAACTTAATAAAATTAAAAATAAATGGCGGAAACAACGGAAATTCTATCAATAGAAAGGTAATGAAACAGGCATTCAAAATGTAATCCAATTAGACGACGAATCTTAGGATGAGAATAATATATAATACGAAACAATTGTAATATAATCAAGCAGCAGTTATGGAAATTCGTCAAAGACTTTGTTGACGCGACTAAAAATAAAAAAAAACGTTCACTATTCTCCATTGACCATTTACTTCTCCTCACGGATATTTCTGCAGTGTTTACTTTTGTACTCCATTAACACTTTGGGTAACAGATCTTAATTTTACAATCCTTACAAACCGATAACACCTTATACAGGTGATTGGACGATTCACAGAAATTTTGTAAAACGTTGTATGCCTGATTAACATTACGATTTTATTGCAATGAATTCGTGCGATTTGTACAATTACTTACCAAATATACCGATAAAAATTAAATACTGTTAGTTCCTAGTTAAGGAAATATATACGTAAGGTGATGTAAATTATAAAAAAAAATATCTGACCTTAAATGCAAACTAAATAAAATTTGATAGCCCTTAAGTCCGAAATAAAATTAATGAAATTAATTGACAATTAATAAAAACAGTTCGGTCCTTGGTAGTCAACTGTATTTTAACATGTAATGAATATGTTTAAATAGTAGCGAATAGATTAGATAGTTTAATTTTTTTTGGTTTGATTAAACATGAAATTTCCCAAACTGCAGAGGTCCTAATCCAAGGACGAAACGCCTTAATAAATTATTTCTTGGAAAAAATAATGTCTTTGTTGTTAATTGTCAATTAATTTTATTCCTGAGTTAATGGCCATTAAATTTTATTATGTAAGCTGATGTAGTCCACTTCAGTGCGCTCTAGTGTGTAAAGTCGGTATTTATCGTTAATAACCAGATCCAATGGACTGTATTAATTGATAAGAGCCCTGGAAACGTATTGGTTGATTAATAACCAGTTTTCTCCGTTAATATTCTGTATTAATTCCGACCTTGGGATATTTTTTTATTAATTCCAAAGACGCCTTTCTTTTTTTGGTCTTTTAAAAGTCTCCCTTCACTTCAAAGAATTCCAGATTTTGCCATTTAAATCTCAGTAGCTGTTGCAATATTGTTTGATTAATTTCATGAATCAGTGAAATACAGTTTACCAATGAGTAAACAGTATTTCCAAGCAACGCCCAATCACCTATGACGACTTTTAAAATCAAGAATATAGGCAATCCTGCATTACAGTCGAATAAAATTAATTTCTGACCATCAATAGGACTGCGTTTACTAGGATGTAAATTTAGAAAATCGTTACAAGTATATAAAACATTTTTTTTATATCGATATACAGCTGAGATACTGAAAAAAAGAATCGTGTTATGTTGTCACAATTTAATGTGGAGATAAGTAGATAGAGGGAAGCACAGTTACTTTGAGTAATTGTGTGGCATCAAGGCAATTATCTGCTGATTATTAGGATTATCTGGAGGCCAGCGGCTCTCTATTGCCGCTGGAGGCGCTGCTATCTCATCAATTATCTGCAGTCTAGTCGCTGGCTTTACTTAAGCCTCACGCAATATCGCCTCGCCTCACCAAGTCCGCCATAGAACCCCCATTAAGCCAGCTGCAGATGCGACGGCAGAGGCCAACTTGTGAAACTTTTCATAAATTAACAACCTCGTGTAATGTTGGAGAGAAGTCGAGGTCACACTTAAATCGCAACCTAGAATTAGTGGGACTAACCCAGAGGACGTTTCCTTGTAGACGATCTCTACCAAGCTTTGGAGCGAGGAAAGGCTTTCAATACTCAACTTCTCGAAGCTTCATAACTTTTTTTAAAATTTTTTTTTAGGGCAACAGGCTACATGAGGGTGATCCTCTTTGGGCAACTCCCCTTTAATAGCATAGGAAGGGATTTGAAAGGGGGGATGCGGAAGGGTAGAGGAAGGTAGCCAAGGGTTACTAGGGCCTCCGGGCTATATTTTAAGGATCCTACCCGGCATTCGCCTAAAGAAATGCAGGGAAAACCCTAGAAAAACCTGCATCAGGTAGGTCGGGCATTGGGTACTTGTCCCACGCCCTTCCGATAACGGGAGAGGAGTTTGCTTTGGGGACGCAGCATTACCTTGTCCGTGCCTCGACCAGTTTAGGAGGCAGCTGGCCGACTATTCCAATGGGAATAGCGAACAACTCTTACCGTATGCCCAAGGTCTGCGACCCCGGAACATACACCTCTCAGAACAGGCCAAGGTGCCTCGGCTTGTGGGAACCTTAGTTCAAAAACGGAGAGGAAAAGGCATACCCAAAGGTAGCCCCTTCGTATCTCTCCTAATGATTATAATTTTTAATTATGTATATTTTGAAATTAAATGACTACGAGTGTCGTGATAGTCTAAAACTACGAAAATAATTCCAAAATTTTCTATGACTTTCCAGAATTAAAAAATAATTAATATTAACATTTTTTAAAAAAAAAGACGAGGTTGGTGCAGTATAAAATATTCCGCAAATTTTTTTATTCTGGGGACGAAATGTGTTAATAAATAAATTATTTAAATTAGAAAAAAGGACTATTTATTCATCAGATTGAATTTTGATGCCAATAAGGGTATGTATTTATTCTTTACAGGTAATAAGTAAGTAAATAATGTAACTGTCATTCTGATAAGTATAGGATAGTCCATTATATTAGTACTTCAGTAGAAGACTTTTACATTAACTCCAGGACTCTTTAAAGTCGACGGAAGAATGGAAAACCTTTCAAGCAGCTGAAAAATACTAAAATAATTTTTTTTAAAAATAATTTTAGCAAATTTCAGATACATATAAAATTCACATCGTCATTCGTATCCTTTCCACGACAACGAATGATTCGCATACATATTGTAACCCAATAAGTGCACTTGAGCATTTAACTGACCTTTTTATATATCCCGAACCATCACCTTAAAAGTTTTATTCCCACCTACTATTTTTACGATCTCTTTATTTGTTACGCTAGAAAAGGGAGACGAAACGAATTCAGAGATCACGTAGATGAAAATATTCCAGGCGATAAAAACTGAGGAGAATTTTATTTTCTGATCGGTTTTGATGCGAGTGTGTTGAAAAAAAAAATTCCAATTGAATATAATGAGGTTAAGCTCACTTGAGGTATTCAAACGCAATCAGAAACGTCAGAGGAAGTTTATCAATACCGACAAAACGTTCTCTTTGATGTACGAATTCTAGGAAGACATTCGCTGTAACTGATTCGCAGTTTAATCATATGATTCAACAATATAGTCAAAAATTGATACCAACAGCAAAACAAAATAGGTCTGAAACGAAATTTAATTTTTTTTAAATCTAAACAAAGACGCCCTGATTATATGCGCCTAATTTAAGTTATTTTAAGTTGACAACACTGGGGTACAGTTAATAGAGTTGTTAAAAATTATTATAGGATCGTGAGACTATTTTTTGTCTCTGACTGAATAATTAAACCCAGGTACTTTGTTAATCCTTAATCAGAGAGGAAAATGGAGACATAGTAGTGCTTGCGGAAAATGCAACCACAACCCTCCTGTGTGCATGTTTGTCTGTTTCTGACTTCACCCAGATATTAATCCACAGCGAATTAAAATTAAATTACCTGCGGGTTTTTTTTTGTACACACCAAGTTGTTGAACGGAAAATTAAGCGCTTCATGGTTAGTGTAATTGCCGACACGCTCATAACAGACGAGACGAGAAAAATGGTTGTGGCGAGGGTGCAATTCCACCTACACATCCTTTCAGAGACGTCACCTCCCTCGCTGCTGCGATAGAAACAAAAAAAAAAACAACACTGCGACTTGTCCCTACTAAATGTGACGCCATACATTTTTTAGGAACGAGTAATTTAGCCGGAACGACAAGAATGGAAGAAAAGATAAAGGTGGTAAGAGAGGGGACGGGAGGAAAAAAAAAACCTCGCTGCTAAATATGAATAGGGCTTGCAGCACTTTAATTACATTCTACGACAGACTAATTGTCTCGACTCTCACAGTGTGAAGCTTGGCTTATGAGAAGCAACGAAAATATCCCTTAAGAAATTGCAACACCCCATTGAAGGTAGCATAGATCAATTTTAATAAATAATGCTATTATCAAAAGCCTTATAATTATTTTATCTCTATTTGTTTCTTAAACGGTTTTGCATTTATCATTATACAATTAATTACCAGAGAGTCATTTATTTGCTATACATAAACGAATATAAAATCAGTGACTGATTCAGAGATCACACGTACACCAGCAACCTGGAGCTGTATTTATAAACGACACCATTCCTCGTTCATGTAAGTTTCGCGAATCAATGTGACTCGTGTAATAAGCAGAATGCTTGGTTTTTTTTTATAAAATAACTCCGGAGGAACCAGATGAAGGTCAAGACGCAGAATTTGTTTGACGAGTAAGGAATACAATTTCAGTTGTGTCTGCGACGCAAAATACTGATAAGTCTGTCTGTTAACTGCGTTGTTGATTGTTAATTTGAGTGGAATTATTGATATTAGTATTTTCGGAATTGTGTTGACGTCAGGGGATACATATGACAAATTACTGCCGGGTAAAAATATATAGAATTTTTTTCTGATTAATAGTTTCTATAGTTTTCAGAAATTAGAACGTTTTTATCGACGTTGTGAGAGTATTTTACTTATATGATAGAGACGTAAAGAAGGCGTTAGAACTGAAACTATGAGAATATTGAGTGAAAAAGAATAGTTTTTTCTATGTATGCTTCATTAATTGAAATTTATTATCGGTTTCAATTTGTTCCAAGAGATTTATTGATAATATTTCGTTCTACTACTATAATCCAAGATATGCTTGAATAGGTTTTTTGAATATTTTATAGACAATGACATTTTTTTAGGGTAACAGGCTACATGAGGGTAATCCACGTTGGGCAACTCCCCTTTCATAGCATAGGAAGGGATTTGAAAGGGGGGATTCGGAAGGGTAGAGGAATGTAGCCAAGGGTGAACTAGGGCCCCCGGGCTACATTTTAAGGATCCTACCCAGCATTCGCCTAAAAAAATGAAGGGAAAACCCTAGAAAAACCTGCATCAGGTAAGTCCGGCATTGAGTACTTGTCCCACGCCCTTCCGATAGCGGGAGAGGAGTTTGCTGTGGGGACGCAGCATTCCCTTCTCCGTGTCTCGACCAGTCTAGAAGGCAGCTGGCCGACTATTCCAATGGGAATAGCGGACAACTCTTACCGTATGCCAAAGGTCTGCGACCCCGGAACATACACCTCTCAGAACAGGCCGAGGTGCCTCGGCTTGTGGGAACCTTAGTTCAAAAACGGAGAGGAAAAGGCATCCTTTTTTTAGGGCACAAGGCTACATGAGAGTAATCCACGTTGGGCAACTCCCCTTTAATAGCATAGGAAGGTATTTGAAAGGGGGGATGCGGAAGGGTAGAGGAAGTTAGCCAAGGGTGAACTAGGGCCCCCGGGCTATATTTTAAGGATCCTACCCGGCATTCGCCTAAATAAATGCAGGGAAAACCCTAGAAAAACCTGCATTAGGTAGGTCGGGCACTGGGTACTAGACAATGACATTTTTTATTTAGGGCAACAGGCTACATGAGGGTGATCCACATTGGGCAACTCCCCTTTAATAGCATAGGAAGGTATTTGAAAGGGGGGATGCGGAAGGGTAGAGGAAGTTAGCCAAGGGTTAACTAGGGCCCCCGGGCTATATTTTAAGGATCCTACCCGGCATTCGCCTAAATAAATGCAGGGAAAACCCTAGAAAAACCTGCATTAGGTAGGTCGGGCACTGGGTACTAGACAATGACTTTTTTTTTAGGGCAACAGGCTACATGAGGGTGATCCACATTGGGAAACTCCCCTTTAATAGCATAGGAAGGGATTTGAAAGGGGGGATGCGGAAGTGTAGAGGAAGGTAGCCAAGGGTTAACTATGGCCCCCGGGCTATATTTTAAGGATCCTACCCGGCATTCGCGTAAAGAAATGCAGGGAAAACCTTAGAAAAACCTGCATCGGGTAGGTCGGGCATTTGGTACTTGTTCCACGCCCTTCCGATGACGGGAGAGGGGTTTGCTGTGGGGACGCAGCTTACCCCTCGCCATGCCTTGGCCAGTTTAGGAGGCACCTGGCCGACTATTCCAATAGGAATAGCGGACAACTCTTGCCGTATGCCCAAGGTCTGCGACCCCGGAACATACACCTCTCAAAACAGACCGAGGTGCCTCGGCATGTGGGAACCTTAGTTCAAAAAAACCAGGGAGATGTGAGGGCATCCCCAAAGGTAGCCCCCGCCAGAGCTCTCTGGGAAGGTTCACCTGCGAGAAATCCTCTCGCAGGCTTACTTTAGACAATGACATAATTCAATGGTTTAGGATAAACAAAGGAGACAGCCACGATACTGCGAGAACGTTGTAGAATGACTTTTAAAAATAGGGGTTCCGACTATGCGTATATATTGTAAAAATTTTATATAAATAATTTACTTAGCAAAAGAAAGACAGTTTTATATGTCTTTCGGGAACCCCTGAGCACGTTAAAATACGTGTCAAAACGAAAAGCATATATCATTCAAAGTTTCTAGTGCTTTGAAGAAATATTTTTTTGACATACGTAATATGAAGAAATTATACAGTTGTATGTCCCAAGTGTCGATTTATTTTTCTTGTATACCTGTATTCAAATAAAACCATTTTGCTCAGCGTGTGCCTTGTGCCCCGTAATGTCCATGTGTCGCATGGTAAAGGAACCTTTAGAAATATGTTTTGCATCGATCGTTAGTAATAGCGCAATTTCTAACATTCGTTGATCTAGTCACATCTGCGTTCCTCGGACCATTAAAAAGATGAGAGAGAGCGAGAGAGAGAGCGAGAGAGAGAGAGAGAACAGGGGTCATCTCGACTACTAGCCCCTGGGGCAATGCGATCCCTTGCCATGGCCCGGAGGGGTGGAGGAGGGTTGACAGCACACACCACCTCCCCCCCTACCCTATGGGGATTTATTTAAACAGTAGATCGATGGCGAGGACGAGACTTGGTTTTTCATCGGAGGAAATTGAGTTGAGTGCACGCAGCAGCTCTTCCACCCTCACCCCTTCAGCTTTCACCCTCTGGCTGGCACGTCCCGAACATTGGATTCCGTCAGTGATGCACTGCCACCAGAACTACCAGACAGAATGCTTCAGACAGTTGCGCAGCTCAAATATTGAAATCCCGTTACGCGAGCGGATATAAAGAGTAGGGAAGGGACTTTCTCTTTAAAGTTTATATCAGCTGACGGTCTGTTACTCGGACCGTTGGAAGTGGACGTGCCTTGCTTAACTGTTAATTCTTATTTGAAGTACGTATTTAAATACTACCTGCGGCGAAAAAAAACTAGTTGGAAGAAATTCAAGTTTCGAAATTCTTAGAACTATCGGAAACATTAATTAAATTATAAATGCAAAGATATTTAAATCACATGGCAGTCTTGTTAATTTCCTGAGTAAATTCTTCACGAAAAAAACTGTTTTTTCTCTATCAAAGCTCATTTTTGACAATAATGAAATTAAAATATAGATAAAATACCCCTACTTACCCTCTTATAATATAACAAAGGTTTTCCAACGGACGTAAAAAATATTTATACATCATAAATGTTAAGTAAGAGTTAATATTTAAAATTTATGTTAATGAATAGGATGTAAATAACCTATAATTTATATGATTTTATAAAAGAAATGCAACGTAAAGGTACAGCAGCTGAAACCTACACCTTAATGCGGCATATATATATATATTATATTGTATATGTTGTAACATGTAGAATCCAAGCTCAAACTCACATACTGATAATATTTAAAAATTATCTTACGAATTTACTATCAGATAAGGCCAAAAAAAATTACATAAATTTGTTTACATATTAAATTCTTTTTGTTTGATATAATTAGGAAGTTAATGTGCCATATATAATTTTATTTTTCACAAATAAGTTAATATGACTATTATAATTTAATAAATAGACAAACGTACAAGTTTTCCCCCCCAAAAAAAATAGTTTAACCGTCGTATGACGAAGCACTTGACTTTAAATATTTAGACATCTAATTTTAACAAACATGGATCCCTAATGGATTTCCTTAATTGTGGAGGAAACGTCATAATACGTAATAACTGTAATTATTTTTTGTTTGAGTTGAATTATTTTTTTTTTCTAAAAAATTGGTCGAGTTTCTATTCTTCCTACGTTATTAGTTGATAATTATAAAATTAAAGGGTTATATCTTTGCATTTGTGGTTGGTATTGTTTTATCTTTGCTTTGTTAGTTGCTAAATTAATTAAAGGAGACGGAGTTTACTTTTTTAATATGCATACCCTTATATATGTATCAAATAAATTGAACCCCTGAAGTATAATAATAATTAAAGAGATTATAATACTAAATAATTTTTCTAAATATACTGACCTATTATTTTATTTTTTAAATATCATTAAATTTATATATCCAGGCCGTCGCCATGGTTCAGTCGAAATAAATACAAATAATACGTCCTCATTGAATAATGCAGAGTTACTAATTTTATTTATATATATATATATATATATATATATTATTACGAAAGTTTTAGCTTGGAAACTCCGTTTCAAAAATATCGTTGACCGTATTCATAATATCACAAAGTTGAGTGTTGATGTTCGAGATTGAAAACCGACTGAAAGATGTGTTGCGGTTAATTAGGACGGAGGAGGAACATTCAAAGAGTTGTAACTGAATAGTTTGAATAAATGAAAGGACGATAAATAAAGGCTGATGTCGACATTTGCGTGTGTGTGTTATTACGAGTACCAAGAAAACTGACGAATCCGGATAATTTCACAAAGAATTCACCATTCGTTACTACTGAATTTTACGAAACAAGAAATCTGATATTAGAGCAGGGTGGAAATTGTAAACACAACGCATGATGTGGTAGATGATTATGGTTATTAGTGAAGGCAAATTGGTTGGTATTGAATAACGCGACTACATCAAATAATCCAGAGGTACAGACTGCATCATAACTGAAACTGAAACTGATTGGTTTCCGAATGATTATAAACTTAATTTTTTCCCCACATTTTCGTCTTTCTCACTTCCAGCCTGAGGGTGTCCGAACCCAATAAACTCGCCCCCTAAATCCCAGCGCAGTTCCTGGCTCCATCGACAACTCTGCAGCGGTCAAAAAATTTATGAATAATTGCTTGGATGTCAAAATGGAACGTCCCCAGCAACTGTATGGATACAATTTGAATAATTCACCTGACAGGCGACCTACACAGCACAGTATGCGTGGCCCAAACCAAACTGGTCGTCCCTATCCTCCAATATAATCGAAATTCAAGGGGAAATTATGCACGAATTCTAAGGAAAACCCTTCTATAACCCTTCAGGGCATTCTGGAACATTAACAGATGATAAGCCTCGATTTGTGAAAATTATTTTTCAATATTATTTCAACCCAATGTCTCCTCATACGTCATTAATCAGACAAAAAACTCCTCGTCGAGCTGACGAAACATAATTTCACCAACCCTCCACAATCGCTGAGGGATAATCTTATTAATGACTTCAGTGATTCATAATTAAATCTATGTAACTAAAACTCAGTTTGAGTTTGATTTATCATTTAATTTAATTATCATATGAAAATAAATGGTTAAAACGATTCCAGTATAATTTAGATTCGAGTTACTCTTCTCAGGGTGGTGGTTGGCAGTGAGAAACAGTGATACCTATGTATAAAACGAAACAAACGTGAAAAAACCTCCCAAATAATAATATTTTTGCTCAAGTATGTTCGGAATAATAATAGCATATAGAAGTGGACGTCGAGACGAATCGACGTTCTGTAAAATTCTCCTCCGTGGATATTTTTCCTCGGTTAATAGTTTACCACAACATAATATTAAATAATGACCTCTGACCTCGTGCATCTCTCAAGAATAACAAAATGCAAAATATATATCTCTCTGCTTCACCCCCACCCGACGCAACGTCTCCCAAAAACTTCTATAATTTGTCCCATGAAGACGAATAAAAATGGTTGTGTTGATGTTTGTGTGAACTTGCGGCCAAAGTCGAGATAAAGGTGTCACACCAGCGCCATTAAATCTTGCTGATGGAGAGTTAAGAACATTCCTCTCGGCCGAAACAATTTCGTCATCGATCCAGAATAATATTTTAACGTAAAAGTAAAAATACGTACAGTTTTTTTTCAACTAGTGTTTTAATTGCTTATCCCAAATAACCAATGGAAAATAAATTAAATACTAATTTAATTTTTAAATAGTAAAATCTAGTGTTAGTCTACTGGACAGCGTCAAGGGTTCAACGGGAGACTTTCGCCGTTCTCTTAGATAACACTGATTCTAGATTTTATCTGAGAGCGTGTAACGGCGACATATGTTGTGTATAATAACGATATAACATCGCCCTCTATTTCGAGACAGTCATATTGTGGTTCTTCCTCCCATTATATCAGAGCCAATCATGAAAGAGACTCTTTGAATAAGGGAGAAACAACAATCTACATCACAAAGCCCTCGTTTTTAACCCTCCCCCCCCCCTCTCCCTCTCTCTCTCTTTACCCAATTAAGATTATTTTTAGACTTGAATGAGAATGATTTGCATTAATTTTGAAGATCAGTCATTCATTTCGCTCCGGTCGGTGTCGTTATTTCACAATCACGTTCAGTTAACTCTCTGCCTGTCCTCCTCAGTCGATTTTTTTTTCTTTGTGAATAATCAAATAAAATTACTTTCAGATACATTCTTGTAACACGATATTTTTACTTTCACATTTGTAATTCCCACAGATTTCCCAAAATTATACCGTCTAATAAAACATATCCTTAAAACTTAATTATTCATTTAATTTTCATAAATTGCCCTGTTTTGAACTGGGCCAAGTAATTTCTTTCAAATCTAAGTCTGTTATTACGAATCCAGCAAACTCCCCAAATAGCTGGATTTGGAAAGGGAAATTCCGTCAGCTGCTCTTGTATGAAATATTAAACTTGATGGACGAAGTCGTTTCAGGGTAATAGATTTAAAAAATAAAAATACCGGAATATCCTTCGGCATAATAAAACATAATAAATCCTGTTGCGACTGAAGACCAACGTTAAAGCATAGAGCCTTAAAAATAATTTGGTGGAATGGACACAATTTATTTCAGGAGATTTAACAGAATATAAAAAAAACAACGAATAATAGGACGACAACTCGACACTTAGTTCGTCCTTCGTCGTCATTTAGTTGATCTCGAGATCATTTTATTTCGCATATTTACCGTGAAATATTTAATATATT
This sequence comes from Zhengitettix transpicula, assembly GCA_037074705.1. Taxonomy (NCBI): domain Eukaryota; kingdom Metazoa; phylum Arthropoda; class Insecta; order Orthoptera; family Tetrigidae; genus Zhengitettix; species Zhengitettix transpicula. The sequence continues at coordinate 55,246,221 of CM073596.1, read as the reverse complement.
ATATAAAGCAACGTTGCCAAGTGCCAACCCAAACCAGCACAACGGGTATGCCTATACATGGACTTATATACAATATTTAAGACTGTAAATGTTATTTTCAATACTTTTCTATTTAATTAATAATACTTTATGGTTCCTTCACAGTCCGTGGACTTCTTATACTACAAATAAACTGAAACAATGGTATAATAAAGACATTCATATTGACATTTGTCAAACTTCATATCAGTTTTAACATTAATAGATTAACAACTGGATTTAATCCTATCTTACTGAAAAAACAGTTACTGTTGTTTACAAGTTTCATTTATATCCGAAATTCGTCCTTTCAGGCTAGCTTTTAATGCCATTTTTCTTTGTCTTATGTAACAAACCGTCTTTACAGGAAATTTTATGTGTTACAATAGGCTTATCGGAATTATTTGCAGGTTTTTTTTAGAATAAATGACGTTTTCTTATATATACCAATATTATGCAAATTAAATGCTTCAATGAATTTAAAATGTGTATTTTTTATGATTAGGCAAATTATTATGAGATTTGATTTTGTGCAGTCTTGATAAAATGATCGGAGATCGGACATTAAAATGTCTGAAACTAATTTCAATGGAAACTAGCGTGGTCAAGGAAAATCGCGTTTACAGTTAACTTGTAGACTGTTGCAAGTTTTTCAGATAAAAATTAATAATATTGATAGTTATAACGAGAAAAGAATAATATAAAAGGGAAAATGAATCCTCTCCGGATAAAGAGAGTGAGGCTTGCGAAGGCAGGAAGAACCTTTTAGGAGAGATACGAAGGGGCTACCTTTGGGGATGCCTTTTCCTCTCCGTTTTTTAACTAAGGTTCCCACAAACCGAGGCACCTCGGCCTGTTTTAAGAGGTGTATGTTCCGGGGTCACAGACCTTGAGCATACGGTAAGAGTTGTCCGCTATTCCCATTGGAATAGTCGGCCAGCTGCCTCCTAAACTGGTCGAGGAACGGAGAAGGGAATGCTGCGTCCCCACAGCAAACTCCACTCCCGCTATCGAAAGGGCGTGGCACAAGTACCCAATGCCCGACTTACCCGATGCAGGTTTTTCTAAGGTTTTTCCTGTATTTCTTTAGGCGAATGCCAGGTAGGATCCTTAAAATATATCCCGGGGGCCCTAGTAACCCTTGGCTACCTTCCTCTACCCTTCCGCATCCCCCCGTTTCAAATCCCTTCCTATGCTATTAAAGGGGAGTTGCCCAATGTGGATCACCCTCATGTAGCCTGTTGCCCTAAAAAAAAACTCTCCGGATAAGAAAATTGTTTAATTTCATTGTCTCAGCTTCACTAAAATATAATAATTATATAAAGGGAACATTAAAAGTGAAATCTTAACCTCGTACATATTTTAAATTACACGAGAAAATCAATGTTTCATAGGTGCTTTTTTTTTCGGAACCTGATTGTCTCTAAATGGACAACTTAACCGGCGAGTTTGATTCATTCCTGGAATCATGGTCCCACATTTTCCTTCCATTTATCAACGTGATCGAATTTACAATTTTGCTAATATCACAATGATCCCCCTGTTGGATTTTCTCCGAATTCAACCGATTTATGCAACTTTATCCGTTAAACCCCCCCCCTCCCCCCCTCCCGTAGTTTCGAGAATTTAATTCAGATTCCAATGATAAAGGAATTACCTGTTGTTGTTGTTTTTTCTGTTGGCTTGGATTACTTGTCGTCGTCCGAATAATTGAAAACGAACAATGTCCGTAATTTTTCTGCTTCACTACTCAGAAAAATCCTCCATTACGAGTTATCTTTGTTTAGTGATTTACACAAGTTTATTTTGTAAATGGATCGTTCAAATTCAATGACATTTTTTGGGGGAATTTCCTACGATCCCATCTTCTGGAGTAACGAAAAAAATTTTTTTTTATAATAAATATATTTGTGAGATTTTTTTAGACCTTACGTCGGTGTCTAAATTTTATAAGAACATCAAACGCTACGCACTTAATAAATTTTCGATCATTTGGTGGAATTTGTACATTATAGACAAATATAAATGTATTTTTCCAGGCCATGCAAACAAAACGCAAAATTTGCTCTGCGTTTTTTTTAATTAACGCCGGCATCCACCTGCCAGTGATTGCGTTCGCATTGATGTCGTATATCCGTTGCTTTTTATATTATTTATTTTTCGCATTAGTCACAAATCCGCACTTATCGTTTGCCGCGTGAATATAATAGGCCTCGTGTCTGTCTGTGTATTGCCAGCTTAATGGCGAATGAGTCCGGGTCATTAATATTTTATACCAACGATTTTCCGTACGCCGAGCTGCAAGTACAGAAGCCGTCCAACTGCAGGGAATCAATTTTCCAACAACGCTTAAGAAGAACAAGATAATTAAACACTTCCACGTCTCGGGAAAACAGTAATTTAGTTATATCGATACTCGCTATCGCTTTAAAAAAATTATCGATCAGACTGGAACACAATTTTATCTGTGATTTAACCTCACTGCAAACTTTGTACCCCTAATGGAATTACAGAAATATTTAGATAATACTCCGGTAGTTTTTTAACAGGTTATCAGAAGCATTTTTCTACTCCCTAAATAAGTGAATGTAAACATAAGTTCAATTATTGCGTACGTAATAAGGCATAGTTCTCAAAAATCTTATTTAATAGATATAATGTCAGCTAAAACATACAACAAGTAGCTTTTCGACCCTTCGGGCCGTATTAATCTGTACCACCTCTTGAGTATTTCTTCAAAATTAATTATTATATATTATTTTCCCTAAGACCATCCCGGGAAAAGCCTTAATATCCATTTTGTCCTGCACAACTGGTAGTAAATTTAATAATTTAAAAAAAATAAAAACATCAGTCAATTTTAAGTCAGAAAAAAGAATTTATTACTATAAAATTAAACAACGTTTAGTTGCTTATTTTGTAACCTTCATCAGGTTCAAGGATTTTTTATTCTACCAAAAAAAAATTGAAAAATATGCGACGGAACGTTATTTAATTTTAAAAATTAATAAATTTATTTTTCTTGCTTAAAATTGTCTTATGTTTATTAATATATTATTTTTATCAATAGTCAGAATACATATATATATATATATCATTACGTTACATATGTTATTAACTGTTTTCATGAACAAATTAAATTCCTTGAATCTATGATCCTTAAATTCTTCACAAACTTTTTCAGATCATCCTTTATATTAAACTATCCCTCCACATTTGGCTCTCATGAAATCTTCTTTATTATTTGTATTTTTTCTCCTTCGCCTCTCTACTATTCATGCCACATTTTCACCCTCCTTCCTTTATTTTAACTACATCTCCTGTAGCATTTTCCTTACCGACATCCATTTACTCTTTCCTATTGTTAACTACTGTAATTATTCCATCACAGTTTTGACGGATATCAATTTTCTGCTAATATTTTAAATACCTATTTTTGTTTCGACTCTCCTCAAATATTATTTAGCACGTATCCAGTCTCGGGCCACACCCAATTTGTTTTTTCCAATGGTACTGTGACTTAAAATTCAAGATAATATCTCCATTAATTTCTTTCCAATGCAAAACTGTAATAATCTCATAATCATGACGGCAAAGAATTGTCTTCTGGAGGACTCGGACCTTGGTTTTATATTTATTTATCTCCGGTCCTTTTTTTAGGGCAACAGGCTACATGAGGGTAATCCACGTCGGGCAACTCCCCTTTAATATCATAGGAAGGGATTTTAAAGGGGGATGCGGAAGGGTAGAGGAAGGTAGCCAAGGGTTACTAGGGCCCCCGGGCTATAGTTTAAGGATCCTACCCGGCATTCGCCTAAAGAAATGCAGGGAAAACCTTAGAAAAACCTGCATCGGGTAGGTCGGGCATTGGGTACTTGTCCCACGCTCTTCCGATAGCGGGAGAGGAGTTTGCTGTGGGGACGCAGCATCCCCTACTCCGTGCCTTGACCAGTTTAGGAGGCAGCTGGCCGACTGTTCCAATGGGAATAGCGGACAACTCTAACCGTATGCCCAAGGTCTGTGACTCCGGAACATACACCTCTCAAAACAGGCCGAGGTGCCTCGGCTTGTGGGAACCTTAGTTCAAAAACGGAGAGAAAAAGGCATCCCCAAAGGTAGCCCCTTCGTATCTCTCCTACAAGGTTTTGCCTGCGAGAGAACATCCCTCGCAGGATTCTTATCCGGTCCCGCATATCGTCACTCTTACGATTGCGTTACTTTACTTCCACTTGCATGTTTATGACATATTCTGACGTCACGAGGGCTACTAATACAGATTTTACTGAAAATAATCTGCGTTACATTTTGTGACTATAATTACCTTATTCGAATCGATGAAAATTTTAAATTTAAATTTAATTTACAGTCATTAAATTAAACTGTTTTATACTAAACACGTCATCAATTAAATTTAGTAATGTTAACCTCAAATAAATTATTTTCAGACTTGTCTATAAATTTATCGTATTATATCATTTAAATACTGAGATTCATAATATTACCAGCGATATTATAACAGTGGATTTCCATATATAGAATAAAATTCTGTGAGAAAGCTATATTTGAAACGTACAAAGGAAAATTACTGGTTCACAGATAACCCGAATAACATTAAAAAAAATTGTTCTGGAACCCCGAAAAATTGTAATTATTCCCGAAGTAACTAATAATATTTTCTAATGCTTATTTTTCTTGAGCTAAATTAAAATATATGTTATTTCAAATAATTACCCTCAGTCTTTTTACCTTCTCATTATTCAGTCTTAAATATTTATTATGCTAAATTATACCCTCTAGTATTATTGTAGTTAAAGTTGACCACCGTCATAAATTCTAGCTTCGTCACAGTCGAGGATAAATATTTCTTCAAAGGAAAGGAAAAATGGAATACATTCCTTGTTGTACTGTCCATGTAAGAAAAAAAAGGTTACTGCACATACAGAAATATAAATGAACTCGTTTTCAGCCTTTGCAACACTCAAATAATTATTCTGAAGAGTAATCCACCCCACATTTTATGGAAATCAAGCGTCAAATTAATTTTGTTCTTTAAAGCCTCCCCCCCCCCCAAATCTACCTTTTGGTAGCAAACACAATATTTAACCCCATTCCAAACCCCTTTTCATTTGCTGATACATTATTCCAGTTGCAGTAAACCAGCAATCAGATTGGCTCATTAGCGAAACGAATGGGTCGAATGTGGAGGGGACTTTGGATGGATTCAGGGATAGGGGGGGGGGGCATTGTGGGTGTTGTCGCTAATACAATATACGGTTTAAAATATTTATAATTCAATTAGCCCCCTGGTGAGTAAACCGAATGAAAGTTACTCGCAGCAACAGTTTCACGAGTCGGTCACGGATTAGTTGAAACGTTTCGGTTGGGTTGCGTTCGTCTGCACACGTAAATGTAAATAATATTGGCGTTGAGAGGAGATGATAACAATACTACGGGTCTCTTAACATGTTACAGACTCCAGGATTCTAACATTTAAAAATCAGATACATTTTTAAAACCTCGGCTATAGTCCGTATTAAATAAGAAAGCTTCTGGCGTGTCCGGGCACTGACGACACAACGACAAACAACAGAATAACACCTCTATTGTTGGGGAAACGATGCTTTATTTCATCCCTTTGTGATTGGTTGATTCAACAACACTCTGCGGGGGGAACTAACCTCCATCGGCCTTCTAATTTAAAACAGACTATAGTAAATTTACTATTATTAATATATTAAGTATTTTAGAATCGTAATAAAAAAAATTTATGAAAGCTCAAAGGAAACGAGAACGAAAAAAATTAATTTTACTGCGTTATTAAACCCTTTAAAGGTTATTCGAAGTATGGAATGATAAAGATTAACTCTTATTTGATCTTAGAATATTCATACGGCTTCCATCGCTTAATTTATAATCAAAACCCAACTTTATGGGTAAGGGTCGATAAGGTATTTCTTAATTAAAAGAATTTTAAGACATCCAAATTTGAGGAGAAAGTTAGATGAAAAATGCCGAATACAGACAAAATTAAGTGTGTACATAAATATTAGACACAACGTTTCTGGGATCCTTTCGTCAGGTGATTGGAAGAAAAAAACTAGAGCCAGCAGCGACACAACCGCACAATTACAGTTGACAAACTAAAAAAAATTCCTTAACATACAAATTTGTAATGAAATTTCTGTTTTCAAGGTTATAATTAAATCATAACCTCAGTGATCAGTACGTATATTATACATATATGTATAAACCCCTTTAATGTTCCCAATTTTTGAAAGTTAGCCCTATTTTTTCACAGGCTTTTCCCCCCTCATATATCGTACAATCTACACCTTCCTTTTTTCAACTTTCCTTTATACTCACCTCACTTGATGACGTAATTTTTATTCCACAAAGAAATACAATAATATTTTCATTTTAATTTGTATTTATTTATAAACCACATGATTGTATTTTTTTTTTACATTACAAGGTGAAAGAAACAAACAGGCAATACACGTTCCTCGCTTCTTTCTTAGTTCTGTTACCCTCAAGTCCGTAAGTACACTGCTTCTTCCACCCCGCACACACACAGATTATTATATTTATTAGTAACCCAGAACTGCATATTATACCAACAAATAATTCAGCAATAGTTGTATAGTAATAGCTTCAGCATAACAGGTTTTTAGATATTTTAAGACACATCAAAATATTATTTACTGCAGAAACAATTTTTTTTTTCGTTTCGCTCTTTTCATTCATGAAATGCTTATCCATTTAATTATTTTTTTATAATTTTTATATATTTATTTAGAACAACACCATTAGATATAATTGCTAATATGTTAGTGTTTTTTTAAAAAATAATTCAAATTTTATATATTTACGTCACATTTCTTTTAAAAGTGTAATTCATTCTTCTGCAAACAAGTTCCGTTATCAGTATATCTGTGTATCATTTCTCTGTTTATATTACTTTCATTTATTTTTCTCAAACTATGTTCAGAATAAACAACATTAATAATTATCGTATCACAGACCAATTATATCGCGCTAAAATAATTTTGTTTTCTTTCTCTCTCTCTCGTTTATTTTTTTTTTTCAAAATCATCTTAGCGCTTTAAAATAAAGGCATAGGACGATTAGCCTACGAAACATCCAAAAGATTTTTTTCGAATATATTTTTTTTTAAAATAATTTATTCACTCGGCGACAGCGATTGTTTGTTAATTTAATAAGGGGGGGGATAGGGGGGGGGAGATGGTGGCGATGTTGTTTCTCATGGCGATGAAATTTCGACACACTTCAGCATCACGTGAATGGAGAATTCCACTGGATCAGAGACGAAGCGCAGATAAAGCAGATAAGTAGAAGCTGTGGGACGACTTCAGTCTGCTTCGTTGCTGCTCCTCGGACTGTTGGCGGAAATAAGAAAAAAAAATGTTAACTTCCTTTCACACCGAAGTAGAGTTACTAGAGTATGTTTAACAGATTTTAAGCTTGTTATTTTCAACATCATCCGTAACCAAAGTTGTCTTCGTTTGGATAATCGGATAATTATTTCCATGATTACTATCTCAATTTTCCAGCTTATTTTTACCTTCTCATAACCCACATATTGTAGCAAATGGGAAATAGGAACCACTTGTCCCCACCCAAAAAAGTGCTGGAATCCTACATCGTGTGGTACGATCCGTGTACCTACTTTATGATGGCGGTGACAACCGTGCGAAGTGTGACGCGCAAGACATTGGAAATTTTTAAACAGAAGCTGGATCACGAGAAACCTTACTGTTCAAGACAGCGTTGGTAAAGAGAGAGAAAACCTGGTGGCGGAAAGATATTCGCACAAGCTGTTTGGATAATTGGTGGACGACGTTTCTCCTAGCTGGGAGAACGTGATATATAAAAACAAAGAAAAAGAAGTTCCCCTTGGCACATTCTTCTTACACGTATAATACTGTTAAGAGTGGAGTGAGATAACTGTACCAAGAGAAACACAGACAAAAATATCTCTCACAGCTGTTTCGGAGAAAGAGTTACAGCGACGAGGAAACGGACTTCGCGACGCAGAAGACGCAAAGTCCTATTCTTTAAGACATCGATGGATCGAAACATTCTATAAAATTGTCGAGCTTACGTAAACAAACCAGGCAATATTCTCTTTAATTTAAGTTACCTTAAATTGGAATCAATTAACGGCTTTTTAAGTTCTGTAAAGCCGACAATTTTCCCTGATAAACAGTTTGCCTTTTGTACGCTGCATCGACTTTTCTAATTAAAGAAAATCTGTCGATAACTAAATTGTTGTTACATGCCGATATTGTTTGACGAATTGCTGAATTTTAAAAACAGGTAACCAATAAAATCGATTTGTTGTCAGCGAAGTTACAAGAATATTTCAACAGTTTGAGCGTGAAGCCTTTCTAGTGGTGGCCGATCAGTATCAACCATAGATGAAAAAACAATGACGACAGTTTACTTAACCAAAGATGGTTTTTAGATTAAGTTTTAGTCTGGTACTTGGAAGATCAGAGGCTATTTTAATTTGATACTTTACCTCTCGTTTAAAAGAAATTGACTGTAAAAGTATATTCCTTGCTATTGTTGTTTCTCACTCTTCAATGAGAGTTAAGTTGAAATACTGACGTCATTGGCGAGATCGAAGTCGTCACCACACATTAAACCGCAAGACTCCTTCGAAGACTTGGAGAATCGGCGGAAATTATGAGTACTAGTAGTAGTAGAAGATTGAGTGAAATAAAAACCAGCTCCAATATTCCATGCATCAGATCGTTCACAATACAATCTCCAGAACCACCAAGAGACCGAGTTTTTTTTTTAGGGACCAGAAGGTACGTTTAGAAGGACTGTATGGAACCTGACGTTTTTTTTTCAGTCGCGTCACGTCTTACCCAAGAAAAGTGCTTCTCTGACGGTGTCTGGCGGCGGTGTGATCCTCTGGACCACGCTCTCCCTGTCGCCTTGCCACAACACAGGAGACACCTGGGCGACGCACCTGAGGCGCATGGACCCGTGGAGGAAATGTTTACTCTGCACCGTGAAGCGAAGACCCAAGGAAGAGGTCAGCAAGCCGTGAGGATGCCGGATATCCGGATACTGTTCCAGACGTCTGTCATCGTCCAAAACCTGTCGGCAATTATTTTTTTTAAAAAAAAGATATTTAATGATTGGAGCCCAATATGTAACCAAAATGTCATCTGAGCATGAAGGGAGGAGGCGAGGTATAAGATTAGTGTGTGAGAAGAGGAAGGGCAAGCAATTCTCTGGTCGCAAACACAGCCGACAAGTTTATTCCAAGGAATGTTGTGAGTCAGCGGGTTGCAGACCAGAGAGGCAACAACCAGCAATCAGATGTTCTCAGGCGACGCAGTATTTTCCGACACAAATTCATAGGACATAATTGTGACCCGTAAAGAGTTTTGAAATTAAACGACGCGTCATTTTGTCATATTTTCGATTTTCTTGGGGGGGGGGGTGAAATTTTCCAACGCCCACGAACCGTGGTCCAAGCCACTAGCCACACCAATGTATTTTTCTGCACGAGCTCTGTAATGGTAAAATTGATAATAATAATATATTGTCAATTTTTGTGTACCATCAGACACCAGAAATTATTTTATAACACGAATATTAAATGAATAACCGCCTCAGAGGATCCAATGCACAGAATTATTTCCCTATACAATCTGTTACCACCTCAAACAGATTTATTCCACTTAAATTTCGTATAAACCAGTTCTTATACGTTCAAGGAGAACTAATACTATGTAATTATCTAATTAGGATACCGAAATAAAATAATATGTAATGTTACAAAAATTGTATTAGTTGTATATATTGTATTTAATCAGCGTACAATGTAGCAAGGTCTCATTTTATAATAATAATAATAATAAAACATGTTCAGATGTATATAGCTTCTCTCATATACTTTATTTCTTAATACGAGTATTTAAATATCTTATCGTTAAGTTCCCATCGCTTAAGAATGTAGTGAGCCAATTAAAAATCAATGCATGTAAGGAGAATATTGAAAGGATAATGAGGAAAATTCGCACGTTGGCAACAGAGAGTTTAGATAAGCGTCGCAAGGGTTACACGCGGGCAGCGCGTAAATAATATCGCTGACATAATTTAGTATCGTCTTGTTGTTATTTTTTTTTATTAGGGTAACAGGATACATGAGGGTAATCCTCATAGTTAATAGCATAGGATCGGATTTGAAAGGGTGGACGCGGAAGCCAAGGGTTAACTAGGGCCCCCGGGCTATGGTTTAAGGATCCTACCCGACAAATCGCCTAAAAGTGATGCAGGGAAAACCCTAGTAAAACCTACATCAGCTAGGTTGGGCATTTGGTACTTGTCCCACGCCCTTCCGATGGCGGGAGAGGGGTTTGCTGTGGGGACGCAGCTTTCCCCTCGCCGTGCCTCGACCAGTTTAGGAGGCAGCTGGCCGACTATTCCAATAGGAATAGCGGACAACTCTTACCGTATGCACAAGGTCTGCGACCCCGGAACATCCACCTCTCAGAACAGGCCGAGGTGCCTCGGCTTGTGGGAACCTTAGTTCAAAAACGGAGAGGAAAAGGAATACCCAAAGGTAGCCCCTTCGTATATTCTGCCTGCGAGAGAACATCCCTCGCAGGTATTGCCTGCGAGAGAATAGCCTTCGCAGGCAATATCTTCGCTGTGTTGTTTACATTATACATTTAATATAAAGACAGCAAACTCCAAAAGCCTTTGAGAGGATTCTCTCACAGGTAACCTCCTTTTAGGAGAGATACGAAGGGGCTACCTTTGGGTATGCCTTTTCCTCTCCGTTTTTGAACTAAGGTTCCCACAAGCCCAGGCACCTCGGCCTGTTTTGAGAGGTGGATGTTCCGGGGTCGCAGACCTTGGGCATACGGTAAGAGTTGTTCGCTATTCCCATTGGAATAGTCGGCCAGCTGCCTCCTAAACTGGTCGAGGCACGGAGAAGGGAATGCTGTGTCCCCACAGCAAACTCCTCTCCCGCCATCCAGGGAAGGGCGTGGGACAAGTGCCCAATGCCCGACCTGCCTGATGCAGGTTTTTCTAGGGTTTTCCCTGCATTTCTTTAGACGAATGCCGGGTAGGATCCTTAAAATATAGCCCAGTGGCCCTAGTTAACCCTTGGCTACCTTCCTCTACCCTTCCGCATCCCCCCTTTCAAATCCCTTCCTATGCTATTACAGGGGAGTTGCCACCATGTGGATCACCCTCATGTAGCCTGTTGCCCTAAAAAATAAAATTAAAAAAATGTATAAAAGTTCTTTCTAGTAAATCAGAAGCAACTTGTGTATAAGCCTGATGATAACTTGATTAGTCTCACTGGTTTTAATATAACCCGTTCATTACCAAAACCCCTAGAGCAAGATCCACGAGTCGCGTTCTCAAACTTTGTAAATTCCGCCTCGCGACAAAAAAAAAAGGTTTCAGACCAAAGTGAAGTGGGTCTTCAGCGTGGACACGTCCCATTCCGAGACAATTTTTCGGGCTAGAGGAAAAGGACGTCTCTCTGGGTGTAGGTGTTTCAGATCATCAATCTTACCGGATGGTCGTTGATGAACCAGTGCAGCTCCGACGCCGGGAAGGATTTCCCCGACGTGCAATTAAGACTTATCTCGTCGCCTATCTGGTAGAGTTTCTCTTCGCCAAAGATATGGGGCCCATCCTTTGGCAAAGCTGTGAACAGAACGGCACATAAATTTAAAGGTATCTCTAAGAGAGCTGTTACTTTACTTTACTTAATTTACAGTCCTCTGATGTTGATGTACTTTTCGATGTTAAAAAATATTTATCGCAGATATTTATTAAAGAGATGACTTTTACATTAAAAAGTTATTTCTTGACACACATGTAACCTCACATTTACTGTGTTGTGTGATTATGTCGCTCTAGGCTCTCGTGTTTCTGGTTTCCCCAGAACCTGAGGAAAGTAACAAGGTTTCCAGAAACGTTGTGTTTTTTTTAATCGAGTAGTTCATCAAATATCTTGCTCTGATTCTAATTTCTGTTACATTGGAAAAACAAAATGGTCGCCTGATGGCAGCATCAAAGAAAATATTTCGACTATCAAACTTCTCATTGGCAAAAAAAAAATAGAAGTCTGTAGGTTAAGAAATATATTGACCCTTAAAGCTAAAAAAAACAGTATTTATATTAATAGTAGTTCATGATATACGTTATTGTAATTCATTAATGTTCGGTATAAGAAGTACTATTATTGAAAAATTAGAAAAAAATGGAATAGAGGGTTAAGAGGTAACTTGAATGAAAATAAATACTGTAAGTTCAGGATATGAAAAATGATAGGGACTAAATTATGTATGATGTGTTAATTTTTATTTATGCAATATATAAGGGGCAGTTGCCTCGAGTATTTAAATATATAAACATTTAAATATATAAAATTAGATGTGTGCATACTAATAACACCAGGGGGAGGGAATTTTTTTATTTATTTAAATAATGAGTTGCCTGTAGCTGTACAGACAACAAATAGTTTTAATGTATTTTTAAAAAATTATTGTTAGAGATAAAAAAAATAGTGATAGGTAAATAATTTAATCACTATATTGTCAAATAAATAAATAAAATCTGTAGCCATATAATCAATCATTTGATTAGCAAAATGCTACCACGAGGTCCTACGTCCAAAGTACTGCTAATTAAATCTGCCATCAATCCAATTAAAGTACAAAGAGATACTATGAATCTACGACAATGGATATGTTCCTATATTTCTAGGCTAAGCCATCTTTGTTTTTTTATATTTTTACGGATAAGTTCCTTTTAGCTTTGCTTTTGAGTTTTTCCCCCCCCCCGACTGTTGCCATTTTTGATCACGTGACGAAAGCAACAAGGATTTCAGGAAGTTTGCGTGGTACTTACTTTGTCTGATATTTTTCCCTTTCCTTATCGAATTAGCATACGATCATTCTAGAATAAAACTACAGGCGGCGAGGTTTACAAATATTATAGACAAAAATCATTATTTCGATTCCCGACGCACTTCAGAAGCTTCAGAATCATTTAGTGACCATGAAAGGAATTTCTGTGATTACAATTATTATTATTATACCGCGTAAATATATCGCATGGCAGTGGATTTAGTCTCGGGGAATGGCGGCTCTGTATTACCGGTAGCTTTTCAACGGATGTGGAAAATGGAGTGTGCGAGATTCGTCAACAATTGGGCAAAGTGGTAAAACGCACAGTGATGACCGAACCGTGTGGAAGGGTGGGTGGGGGGGGGGGAATAGAGGGTTGCTGTTCAGAGTGGAATAACAGTCAATTAATATAGCTAAATTACAATCGTTTTACACTGCGATATTATCTGGTAATTGCCAAACCGAGACACAAATTTGATTGTTCCTCTATTACAGCGTCCGGTTTATATCAACATAAAATAACGTGCAAGGGACGGGGGGGGGGGTGTTGTTCAAAGAGGCGAATGGACCCTCTGTTATCGTTAAAGGATCCCTCTCCACCATTGAAAATTTATTGAGCGATAATTTAATACTGCGGAGCTTAAAGTATACTTGAAACCGGAAATTTGGGAACAGATGAAAATGAATCTGGAATAAAGCGGGGGGGGGGGACGATCCTTATCATCATAGATATTTATTAGGCATTGTAAGTTGCCGATATCGGTGTAAACGTGAGTGATTTAAAAAAAAAATTCCACTTACATACTACCTCCATACGGGCTTCTTGTTGGGCCGAAGCGAAAGAAGGTGCTTCAGCTGAAACTTCACAACGGTACGTCCCCGAAGACTTGAGGTTTACACTCCTCAAGACCACTCTCTTGTCGTCTGACAAATGATGCTGCAAGTTCAAGAAAAGAGGTATCAAAAATTAATCAAACTCTTTACAGTACAGATAACTTCGAAAGCTACTATGGGCATGAGACATTAAAAACGTAATTATTATTTAGATTATTCGTATATTGCATAGTCTTGGCGTAGATAAGTGAGAAATAGAAATTGTAAAAGGCAAAGAAAAAAAAACAACAGGAGAAACAGAAACCGAGAGGCAAAGAGATGACGAGAAAGATTATTATTATTATTATACCGCGTAAATATATCGCATGGCAGTGGATTTAGTCGGGGAATGGCGGCTCTGTATTACCGATAGCTTTTCAAGGGATGTGGAAAATGGAGTGTGTGAGATTCGTCAACAATTGGTATAACACACAGTGATGACCGAACGGTGTGGAGGGGTGGGGCGGGGCAGTAGAGGGTTGCTGTTCAGAGAAGATCAGAAAAAAAAATGTAGATAAAACAATGACAACAAGAAAAACAGTGTGCAAGAAACAAGTTAGAGAGATGACGTGAAAAATCTTCAGGAAGTTTGAGAAATATGTAGCCACTTCAACGTTTCGAACAGTACAGAATAAACTCTGTTCGTAACCAGGGAGAGAACTCATTAAAGGAGCAGAGCTACTAAATTCGGACTGGTCCTAGTATATATAGTCAGAATGGAGTTTTTTTTCCTTTTCGTTACCCTTTTCACTTTTTATTTCTCACTTATCAACTCCAAGTCATTGGAATACCCGAATAATCTAAATAATAATGTTACTTCACCATTGTCACGAAATTTCAAAACAAGAAAACCGTAACTGTTTAGAATAAAAATTCGACTAAAGCAACTAAGATGAAATTTGAAAGCGATCAATATTTTAGAATTGTTATGGGCGGTTTAAAGTTTTATTTTCAATGCAAGCTCAAGTCATAGAGGCCATGAAATTCAATTGAAGTATTATCCTTAGTAACCGTGTTATTATCTACGAAGATTTGTAAAGTCTCAGTATTTCAGAAATTTCGTACAATTCCACAGGAAAATAAACTTGAATGGACGAAATTATATTATAATTATGATTCATACGATTTTTTTGTAAGAGTGGATTAACAAACATTAAAAAATAACGTAAAGAACAATTATATTAATCTGAATTCTTTTTTAAAAATAAATTTGAAAACACTAGTCTTAGTCAAAAAAATTTACTATAAATTTTTAAACATTTTTTAAGGGCAACAGGCTACATGAGGGTGATCCACATAGTGGCAACTCCCCTTTAATAGCATTGGAACGGATTTGAAAGGGGGGGTGCGGAAAGGTAGAGGAAGGTAGCCAAGGGTTAACTAAGGCCCCCGGGCTATAGTTTAAGGATCCTACCCGGCATTCGCCTAAACGTAATGCAGGGAAAACCCTAGAAAACCCTTCATCAGGTAGGTCGGGCATTGGGTACTTGTCCCACGCCCTTCCGATAGCGGGAGAGGAGTTTGCTGTAATAAATTATATTTAAGTAACACTTTTAATAAATCTTGAGAAAGTTAGAGTTATATTAATTAAAAATATATTTTTTTTAAAAAAAAAACCCTACGTTTCATCGCTAAATTTTGAACCCGCTTCATGGTTTAAAAGTTTTAATTAAAATATAAATTCTTAGTGAATTAAGTTCTTAACAACTGCACGAGAATTGGTGATGTGTAAATCACACCTTTTTAAATTCATATTCGCTAATTAATTATTACAAATTTACATTTTCATTACAAATTTTACAACTGAAGAGGTTCCCACATTTTAGGGACGAAACGTAAACATTTAAATTGCTCGTAATAAATCTCCGAGTATCTTTGTGACGTTATTTGAATAAATCAATATAATTTAACAAACGCATCGTTTCATCCCTAATTTAGACGTCTTCAGGTGTACATTTCAATTAAATTCATTATTTTAATTTTTTTTTAAAAAAAACAAAATCTTACAAAACATGATAATACATTATACAATTATGTAAAAATATAATTATAGACTATTCGACGTTTTATTACATGAAAATTGATTAAGTTGATTTGCACACACAAAAATTTGGTCTAATGCACTGTAATGTTAAATTTCAAAATAACAATGAAAATAAAAAATCGTTGGATCTAATAAATAATATTTTGTTCATCAACCTGAAAAATATTTACGTCCTTCAACTAAAATCTTTACATTGTGCCAGAGTAATTATGTTTTTCATAAACAAATATCTTTTTTTATTATTATTATTAAACAAAACTTTTATCTTACGATTATTTGTTGTTACATAAAGTATTAGTGTGTATACAATTAAAATTATGTACATAATTAACCTGGGAAGTTAATCCAGCAATTAACATAATTTTGCAAATTTTTTCTTGTATTTTAATTAGGGTGTCTGAGGGGCATACGTCGTTGAGTTATGAGGGATCGCTGGTGATGTTGAATTTGATGGGATGGATGTAATGGGTGCATGGGGTCTGCAAGTGTGAGTATGGGGTGGGTTAGGAGGTGCCAGAGTGTTCTGGAGGGGAAGGATGAGGTCAATATGGCGTTTTCTCTTGAGGCGACGTGCGTGTGGGGGTGGGAGAGGGTTGCAATCGAATTGCTGGATCATGGTGTTAGGATGGTAAACAAATATCTTTGGAGGCAACTGATAAGTGTTCAAATTGTTTTTATGTTCACTGATTCGACTGTTTTACATAATTATCATGTTATCTTAAAAAATTTATTTAGATAATGAATTTAATTGAAATGTACACCTGAACAGATCTGCATTTTATTTATTGAATATTTTTCATATATTCTTGTAACGTTGATATTTTTCCCTTCTAAGAAATTATATACTTTAGAATATCCTACAATTGTTCCGTGCATATTCGTCTGTTTTTTTTTTTACAAATTTTGGAATATGGAACCACTTTTTTCACGTTCCCAAGTCCGTCCGAACGTACGCAGAGAGGAAGGAGTGTGTACCTACCTCGACTCTGATGCCTTCGATCTGGTAGCTGTGCTCCGGGGGCGATGACCTGGGCACGTACCGGTAGAACTCTTCGTCGTCTTTGTACCACTTGACGGAGTAGAGGGCGTCTCCTCCCATCTCGTAGACACACTCCAGCAACGCCATCTCGCCGCGTAACTTGTACTGTGGGATCACGATCCGGTGGAGTTGAAGAGAATTGCCAACTGGAAAAAAATGGAAATTATTGTAAAGAGTGAAATTTACTCCAATAAACAGGTTATGGGTTTTTTTGACAAAGAATATCATTGTAATCCTCTATGGTCTAATTAATTGAAAAGAAATGTAGAAAAAATACCTCTGAAAGACAAAGCAAAGGATGAAAATAATATAAATATTTTCTAAAATGTAATCATAATAACGTTATGAGTGATTGAGAAGGGAGAAGTTGGAGGGGAGTTTTGTCGTCAGGGCGAACTTTTCCTTGGAGACAGGCTGGCGTAACGCTACAATCATTAATAAAAAGAACTAAAAAGCATTCGTTGCAGACGGCGGAAAGGAATATTTTACGACGCTCTGTTATTCATCACCTCTTTAACTGTAATATCAAAAATACCAAAAACACTGATGCATGGAAGTAATGGAGCGACGAACGACTTGAAGTCACATTTTTAAAAGGCTCTGTACCTTGTCCATACTCACTGAATATTTGTTAAAAGTCATGAAAATCGGTTCCTGGCAAGCCAAGAATATGACACGAGAAACCGCAAAGTCGAATTGATCAGATAAAAACATCGATTCTACCAATTCGCCAAATAGTCTGCTGGTTCTGAAAACGAGTACAACAAAAATCACTCTTGCTGGACAACAATTAACGAAGCACCCTTCTCTCTTTGCTACAGCGCAAGCTGCATTGCCCAGGGCCACCAACTGGATGTGAGAGATCGGATTTACTGGCAGAGCTATCACAGATAGGAGGCGTTTCTCAAGATACAGCACTCGAGGCCTTTACCAGTCTTTGGCCTGTGTACCCAACCAACTAGTCGGATTTTGCTGTATTCATTCGATGGCAGCGGCGTCTCACTTGGATCCTAGTTGAATTATTTTCCAAGGATCAACCGCTGATGAGACGCAGACAAACGACCAAGAGAACATCCCCCAACCAGGGTAACTACAGACACGACTGCACCAAAACTGGACGACTGTTAATTACAAAGTAACGGCCAGTAAACACCAAACTGGGCGACGGACAGACCAAAACAGTACAACGCAGAGTAGACAAGCAAAACAACCTGAGACGCTGCCTCTCGCGGCTATATATAGTACTCAGCTGACCTACGTTGCTCATGGACTACGCGAGTCAACGTTCACTTTTGCAGTTACCAAGCACTCGTCTTCAAGTATATCAATCCAGCTGTGAACATTCCGAGATAAAGATATTTACCACGCTACAGTATTTTAGAAAAACCTTGAAAATAAACTTCTAATTTTTATTAAAAATTTAAATACATCCCGTTTTATTTTACTAAAAAAATTGTTTGATTCGTTAACAGTTTGCTCAGACCAACATTTTCCAAAAAAAAAAGAACTGGGATTATGATTACCAATTGTAGTACTTCCTACATTCTTCTATTATGATTTTATATTTTAAAATAAATAAACAGTATTGAACAGGTCAGAACAAGTTTAATATTTAATATTTATTTCAATGTTTTACAATCACAATTGACACAAACAGTAAAACTACGTTTCGACCGTAATTTTGAACGTTATCAGGTGGACATAATAATAGTTGAAAAAAGAAGGGTGAGACCTTAATCAATAATTCAATGGTGTAGTATTTTTATTCTCTAAATTCTAAAGAATTTTTTTTACATAAAATTAATTCATTTTCACCCTCCTTCCTTTATTTTAACTCCATCACCTGTAGCATTTTCCTTACCGCCATCCATTTACTCTTTTCTATTGTTAACTACTGTAATTATTCCATCACAGTTTTGACCGATATCAATTTTCTGCTAATATTTTAAATACCTATTTTTTTTCGACTCACCTCAAATATTTTTTAGCACGTATCCAGTCTCGGGCCACATCCAATTTGTTTTTTTCCAATGCCACTGTGACTTAAAATTCAGGATAATATCTCCATTAATTTCTTTACAATGCTTCAACTGTAATAATCTAATAATCATGACGTCAAAGAATTGTCTTTTGGAGTACTCGGACGTTGGTTTTGTATTTATTTATCTCCTGTCCTTTTTTTTTAGCTAACAGGCTACATGAGGGTAATCCACATAGTGGCAACTCCCCTTTAATAGCATAGGAAGGGATTTGAAAGGTGGTATGCGGAAGGGTGGAGGAAGGTAGCCAAGGGTTACTAGGGCCCCCGGGCTATATATTAAGGATCCTACCCGACATTCGCCTAATAGTAATGCAGGGAAAACCCTAGAAAAACCTGCATCAGGTAGGTCGGGCATTAAAGTACCAAACAATATATTTAATAGGATATAAAAAAAACTGCAGTTAGTTCTTCCAAAAAAAAAAATTAACAGAATGAGAAAATAATTTTCTACCTTTTTAATATTTTTCAAATCTTCTGATTCGAGTTCGTGGAGCTACATACAAATATACAATCACATTTAATGTTTTATTTTATTATATATTATATATTTTCTTAAATTTTTAGAATACAAAAAAAATTCATCATCTCTGAAGAACGTTTTTAGCACCAGTATTAATTTAGAATATCTCATCCTTTTCAACTATTATTTTTTGTCACCTGATGAAGTCCCAAATTAATGGACGAAACTCGGTGATTTCAATTTCAAAGTAACCATTGAAGTTAATATTTAATATTAAACACGTTCTCATTATATATATATATATTTATATATATATATATATATATATATATATATATATAATTTAGATGTTATAAATCAGATAAAGTACCAGTATTTTTGTTTTTCTATTTCGTTCACGTAATTTCATAGTTGTTTATATTTTACTGTTGTACTTTATTACCTACCTTTGTAATTGTGCTTTGTTCTGTTCAAATCTGAACCGATTCTGAATCGGATGGACGAAAAAAAAATTGTACGTACGGAAAATAATGTCTGACTTTTGATATATATATGTATAGACTTGTTGTGATACAGTTTTGCCCTGCAGATCCTATTCCTTCCATTGTTTCACTTGTGATTTTAATTCTAATTGGTTTCAATTAATTTTATTGCCATTTATTTTTCTAAGATGAAAAATTCAAGATAAAAAGGGTTTTGTAAATAAATTAAATGTACGTATGTTTGTAGTCTTAGGAACAATAAAGAGAGAAATAATAGAAGATGATATAATATTCTATATATAATACAATATAATATAATATAAGATAATTTTTGGGAGGCCGAATGATAAAATTAAACCGAGGGTAGGTTTTCAAAGGGTGAATATATTGTGCCGATGTATGTTTTTGTTTTCCTGTGTGAGGTAATATATTTTTTGTTGTTTAGTGTATAACATACAAATACGTTTCATCTGATAATTCATCACTTTCCAGACTATAAACATTTCGGCTATTAGTTGATTGTCCGCTATTTTTTATTCTCACTGCTCGTACCGGGTAATTGAATATTGTAAATTAATAAATGGCGGCGAGAAATTGTTCACTGTTTACCAGGTTTGGAGTTTTTCGCCATTTCGCCGTTTATTGATTATCTGTTTAGTTCCCGTTTCTCGCCCTTGCGTCGTCTCCCTCGGTTTAATTCCATTATTCGGCCTTTACTTAATGATATTTTTCTGAAATTTCTCTACCGTCCTCCCCAAAAAAAAAAACTCTCATCGTCCTCTCTCTGTGTATTCCTCTCACAGCCGTGTCCCCACCGGAAGTGTGACTGTGGCGAAGCTGTTGAAATATTGCGTCGTCGATTCGGTTGCGCAGTTCCATTCCTATCTGTTCGCCTCGTCCCATCGCTTCCGTTGATCCGAGTTAATTGGATTACCTCACCAAACAGTTGCTGGCTGCCGCCTACAACGATCGCAAGAGCACGTCGTTAGGGTTCGCTGAAAGTGAGAGTTCGTTAGAGGGACAACAACAAAAATAATTTTGCTTCCATTCGTCACACGTAATTAATTTAAATAAAAACTCTTACTTAAAAATTGTTTGATGTGGTTGTGGTATACGTCTTGTCCTTCAAATCTTCAAGGGTGGATTTAGATTTATTGAATCCAGTAGTCTTCTACTGAGGGAATAATAGGACAAGGCATACGAAGTTGAATAATACACATGTAGATAGAAAACACCGATGAGAGAAAAACTCGACTCCCAAAAAGGAAAAAAAAACATATATGAAGAGATAAAAATTTGAAATTATTTAAAATCGAGAGTCAGTGATTAAAGATTAATACCAGACCGTAAAGCTGAAAAAAGTCGTACTTAAAATATTTCCATTCCTTGAGAGAGAAATTAGAAATATTGAAAAATTGAAAAACTTCTCTGCTCGTTGAAGAACAATGTCCATGGTGGCTGGAGAAGCGTCTCGACTTATTTGGGTCCTACTGCGTATTTATTTTTAAGTTTTATAAACACCGAAGCACAATCCATCAGGTGTTCCTCCTACCAAGGAAATGATGGTAATTTTTACATTATTTGATTTGCAGGACACATATTTTTTTCACTTCATCTGCTTTCCAACATTTATTTCAACTCTTAATGAAAACTAAGTTTGGTTCTGTTCGGTTATTTTCCTCGACTCCACTCCTGGTCTCTTTATGCAGAAAAAATTAATGTAATTGGAACTTTCCTCTTCCTCTTCGGTTTACCTTTTTTCTTGTAATTTTTTTGACTCCGTTATAAACTTTTACTATTTAAAAATCTAATAGATAAATAAAGACACGCAAAATCTGTTTTTCAATATATTTTAGAAATTAAATTTAAATATATATAAAAAAAATTAGTTAGTATTTCAATGGGCAACTGTTAGTGATCAAGGCCAAAATATCGGCAGGTTAAACCGGGAAACCGCTTTTATTTTTGTTAACAAGTGCCATGTTTTTTGTCTGTTTGTCCTAGCCCTGGTTATGAATTTTATTCCATTTCTGAATTATTTAATTTGTTAAATATTTAACACACCAGCAGCCTCGTTCTGTTCCTTCAGAATGTTTTGTTTCCGATGTCCGTTTCCCCTGCCTTACAAGTGTTCATAAGTAATTAATATTGAAGGTAAAACTGGGAAAACCATGAATTTTTGTTGTTGTTGTTGTGGGAACATCCTTCTGCAGTTCTTCAGCTTTTTGTGTGCTGACCTCGTCGTTACTAAGGCCGTCATAATAAATGGTTGCGAGGACGAGGTGGTGGGTGGGGGATAAAATATGGGGCTTCCCCCTTTATCCCTCGATCGTCAGTGTATCGCACCAAATGGGATTACAAGCGGAGCTTAGAGTGGGATAACCAACAGGGCTTCTTGGATAATAGCCGTATATAATCTCTGCACAGGCGTGTACCAAGTTTCAAGATTTACTCTTCTCATCAATCACCATTTTTCCTTGCCATCTCCCGAATATATGGAGGGGCGTTCCATGTAACTATTTTCTGAAATTATAGTGCTCTTTGTTGACTCGGTATCAACGATCTCCAGTGACACCCGTGGTAACGTCTCTGACGACACGCTTCATAAAGACCTGGAAGATGCCATAACTGAAAACATCACACAAAAACAGTCGTGAAACCTCTTCGGGAAAAAGAAAATTGAAGAAGGCTTAAACGAAATTTAATGAATATGGAAGCGTCAAAGAAGAACTACTTTACAGTGCGCATCAGAACCTCTCACACCAAATCAAACCCACAGGATTACAGGATTCATCCGCCTACTTGCCAAAACTGCAACAATCCAGCACATCATACTATAATGCACCTCTGTTACAACAAGCAAAAAAATCAAACCATCCGGGGAAACTACCACCATCAAAGGACTAGTTTCATCAGCTAAACCCATACTTAAAACCCAAATTAATGACAAAAAACGTATTATATGTATTTTACGAACATGTAGCAATGTATAATAATTTCTTGTTGTATTATAATGTTATAATATATTTTAAGTGGCTGTAAATAAAATAAATAAATAAAACGACTTTTATACAGACAAACTAATTATAGAACGGTTCTTAAAGTAACTAAATTTTAATAATTATATATATAAATATAAATCAGCCAATTTTAAGTCATAAAAAAATAATTTATTAAATTAACGTTTCATCGCTTTATTTTCAACCTCCATCAAAATGATTTTTAATTTTTTTTAACCTGATTAGGTCCTAAATTAAGCAAGGAAACGTTGTTAATTGAATAAATTATTTTTCATGACTTTAAGTTGGCTGATGTTTAATTATTTTATAAGTAATTTTTATTTAAAACTGTCAGACGTTTCGACGCGGATTTTTTTTGTAATGGCGAAAACCTTAAGACTGTAAATTTAACAATAAACTAAAATCAAAGATAAAAACTGCTAGTCAATTAACTTAAAACAAAACAGCATATGAGTCATGTATAATATAAAAATTATTTCAGAAATAATCTTTCACAATAATATGATTCTCTGTTAAAAATGGATTTATTTGTCATAAAAGAATTTCTGAATTGCTGAATATTAAAAATCATACAAATACAAAAATTAAAATGAAACATTTACGTTTGATTGAAATTTAATTATAAGAAAGACAGCCAAATACAGGCCGAAAAAGTGATAATATAAATACCACACAACTGTTTCTGGGAACCTTTTCCCTTCCTTAAGGTTCTAAGAAGAGCCTAGAGCGACACAACTGCACCCGTTAGTTGGAAAAACTCAAAATCTTCCATCCCTGCTCATCCCCGGGTAGTTCTGTCGGCCGACGAGTGCAGTTGTGTCGCTCTAGACTCTGCTTAGCACCTGAAGGAAGGGACAAGGATCCCAGAAACGTTGTGTGGTATTTATATTATCACTTCTTCGGCCTGTCTTTTCCTATCTTTCGATTTTTTATTAATTTTCATTCAGACTTAAAATTTTTCATTTCTGTGTGTCCATAAATTTCAGCAAACCAGGATTTATGACAAGGAGTGATTGAGTACAGACTGGTGGCGCAGTGGTTCAAGGACTATAATAGCTTGTCTGTTTGCGTCGGCAACTGCTGGTAAGTGTGACGTAGAGAGGTAGATGGTCGACGTGTGACGTGACGGTTGGAGATTGGTCTGACGAATGGAGCACACGGTCGGTCCACCTTGCCACTAACAACAAACAGACCAGTCAGTCAAACATTTCGCCGAAAGCCGTCACTTATAATGAGCTGCCGTAGAGAGAGGGTGGCAATTAGCCGGTGTCCACAAAGGCCCTCTCTCTGTGCGCCCCCGCCATACATCATTTACCGTTATCAGACCCGCATTTGCTAATCCCCCAACCCTACCTCCCCTTGTTAGATGTGGGATTTTCCTCATCTCCGTTGTTGGCCATTTCAGCTGCAGTTGCAGCTGCTGGAGAGAGCTCTCTGTATTTGTTGCGGTCGAGACAAAAAGCTGGTGCGAGGGTGAAGGGGGAGGGGGAGAGGGGGGGGGGGTGGAAGAGGTTAACAACATTGCAACACAAAACAACGCCACCAGTTATTTAGCACCGCCACACTTGCGTGGAACGATTATTGCCTCGGCCAACAGCAACAGCACTATCACCATCGCCAGTTTCTCAGAGCCGATGCAATTGTTTTCCTTCTCTCTCCTTTTTTTTTTGCAAGAATTTATCAAGTTGTCCGACGGTCCCCTTTTCGCGGATGTATTTCTGGTACATAGAAGGCTCTTTCACCAGTTTTATTACAACACACTAGCAAAAAAGAAACCTTTCTCCTGGGCTGCCCCCAGCTCTGCGTAATTAAATTCCACCTCAGCAAGGTACTCGTGGTAATTTATATTCCCCTGGGGGCTACAATTCTATACGAAGAATGTGTTCCACCACCTCATAAGTGGCTCAGGCAGCCAATTGTTGTTGCTTGTCCATCAGGATCTACATTGCATTCCCTTCCCTCACGTCTGTTAACCTCCCATTCACACACAACGTTGAGTGTGGTTCAACTTGTAGATTATAAACAATTCATTATGAAGAATTCCTCTATTATTGACACGTATTCGCTCCAGACTGTTAAATTTGTTAAATATTAATACATAAAATATTTTACCGTTTTCAATAATTTTGTTTACAAAATGAAGCAATTGATGACCTTATACTGACACTTTATTTTTTATTGATATTATGACGACGTTTCGATACCTTTTAGTATCTTCTTCAGGTATTTTCCTACAAAGGAGGTATTTACAAATGATTAAATTTATAGTTTAACTGTTCAATTATAAGAGGAATATACCTGAAGAAGATACAACAAGTGTTCGAAACGTCGCCATATAATAAATAAAAATTGTCTGTAAAGGTCCTCAAATTGTTTTATTAATTCAAAACGGACGTTAAATTAAAACTTTTAATTTTGTATATAACTCATGCATAAAATTTAGAGTCAAGGTTCTACTGCCTTGCCTCTTAATTTTATGCATGAGTTATATACAAAATTATTTTTAAAATGTCCAACCTGAAGAGGTCCTAAAAGAGGAGGAAGTGTCGTAAAATTAATTTTTGTTAATAAACATGATAAATTTTCTGACTCGAGGTCGTATATTTATGTATATAAATTTTGTAAAATATTGATTTACTACATGATTACACAGCGTCGCTCGAGTATTTATTTATACCAAACTATTATTAGACAGGGTCAGGAATTAATTACATCTGATAGTAATTATTTTATTAAAAGATATTTAAAATTTTAAGTACATTATACATGTTATAAGGTAAAGTATTCAAAAAACTCAATATAATTTATTTTAGAGTAACAGGCTACATGATGGCAACTCCCCTCTTATAGCATAGGAAGGGATTTGGAAAGGGTGATGCGGAAGGGTAGAGGAAGGTAGCCAAGGGCTAACTAGGGCCCTCGGGTTGTATTTTAAGGATCCTACTAGGAAATTCGCTTAAAAGTGATGCAGGACAAACCCTAGAAAACCTGCATCGGGTAGGTCGGGCAATGGGTACTTGTCCCACGCCCTTTCGACGGAGAAGGGTTTGCTGTGAGGACGCAACATTCCCTTCTCCGTGTACTTGAACAGTTTAGGAGGCAGGTGGCCGACTGTTCCAATGTGAACAGAGGACAAATCTTACCGTATGCCCAAGGTCTGCGACCCCGGAACATACACCTCTCAAAACAGGACTAATAATTAAAAGACTGACCATCTGAATCGATAACGAGAGTCTCACTGGACATTGCATCGTTAAAAGGACATCAGTCGGGATGAGAGAAATTGGCCTGTGACTTATTCTGGAGAATTGTTGTCCATCGGAACGGAGTTCTTCAACGGTTACATCTGGAGAATTTATTTAGGAGAAATTATCTGAGTCCGTAAACATTTAAGTAGTACACGGTTATTTAAAGGAGTTTTGGGACGATTTTGTGCCTTTCATACATGCGTCAACGTGTATGTATGAGCTAGAGGGAGAAACGTAGTTAAGTTTAGAGGAATAAGAAGGAAACCAGAATGGAATAGTTATATTAAGCAGTTACAGCAAATAACCTTGAAAGTTACTGTATAGTTGTAGATAGTTCATGATGAGAGTTAGGTGAGGGAGTTAACGTTTTAGTTGAGAATAGTGACGGAGAGCAGTGAAAGATGAACGAGATTTTAGACTCTCCTGAATCGTCCACCAGTGTCACAACGATATTTTCGTGGATCAGTTCAGACATTTAATAAATTTGGTCAAGAAGTTTCAATTTCGACGGATAACGTAAAGTCAATTCTAGCTACATAATTGAGCCGAATAATTCCCCTTTGAAAAGAAAATTTCGTACCCTTTCATAATAATTTTGTATAATTATAAATAAAATTCATTTATTGTAATTTCTTAGATTCTATTTTAATTTTCCTGTTACAAAGTTGGTATTCCTAGTGTGAATGACCCTTGCGCCATCACCGTGCCTGCTATTAGCTAATGCGGACCTGGTAGCTTATATTGCCGTCAGCTTCGGTCTGCTGTGCGGTTTTCTGGTCGCTAATATCCGACCGGACGCGACGCAACCGACGGTAACAACGTGGAGCCTGAATCAATGACACCACCAAGCGGCGGAAGTTGGCAGGGTACAGGAAATACCAAAACGGTTCAATCAGTGTCTGCTGGCCCGCCTACAAACACACAGAGGCCAGAGATATCAATCAATACTACTCACACCCTCCAACCTCCCCGGAAAAAAAAAACAACAACTGGATGGTTTGGCCGGTTTGTCCCCGTCACTTACTCGTACGTGTTCTACACAATAGAGCTACAATGAATTCCATAAATTTAAACGAATCACTAGGGTCTATGTTTTGTTCACCGCCCGCACCCTCTTCCACCCCCTCGTGATCCCGGGGGTTTCCTTGTCTACTGAGAATTCAATTACAACGGAGCTGTTTTACTCTGCCTGACAGTTGCCGAATTGCATACAACATTACAAAGACAAATTAAGGTTCTTTTTTTTAAAAAAAAAAAAGAATTTACATTTTGTGAAATATCACTATACGAAAACCGTTGTTCATTCCAAAGAACTTTTTCACTTCACTGCAGCGAATCCTCTTTGCAAGTCCCTACTAGTATGTGGAAGTATATTATTCCATTTGATCCGTAGTATTTTAGGTGATTAGATAAAGCGGACTAAATGGCGACATTTCTTTCCTAAACGATTTCTATATAAAGAGGATTTGGGTGCGCAAATGTAGAGGAAGATGCTATTTGAGACGACAGAGGGAACAGAAAATATATTTCTTAAAACGGGCAATGAACTCTAAAGCTGTTTCTAAGTGGTCAGTACGTAAATGAAAAACAATCCGACCCTACCAAAATAATTGTCAAGTCTGCGAGGTTCTCTCACAGGTGAACCTTTCTGGAGATAAGGATAAGGCTACCATTGGGGATGTATTAAGGGAATGCTGCGTCCCCACAGCAAACTCCTCTCCCGCTATCGGAAGGGCGTGGGACAAGTACCCAGTGCCCAACCTACCTGATGCAGGTTTTTCTAGGGTTTTCCCTGCATTTATTTAGGCGAATGCCAGGTAGGATCCTTAAAATATAGCCCGGGGGCCCTAATTAACCCTTGGCTACCTTCCTCTATCCTTTTGCATCCCCACTTTCAAATCCCTTCCTATTCTACTAAAGGGGAGTTGCCCAACGTGGATTACCCTCACGTAGCCTGCTGCCCTAAAAAATTTATTTTAAAAAAAGTCTTCTCCTCTCTCCGTTTATGAACAACACGAGGTGTATGTTCCGGGGTCACAGACCTTGGGCATACGTAAGCGTTGTCCGCTGTTCTCATTGGAATAGTCGGCCAGCTGCCTCCTAAACTGGTCGAGACATGGAGAAGGGAATTCTGCGCACCCCACAGCAACCTCTTCTTCCGCCTACCTGATGCAGGTTTTCTAGGGTTTGTCCTGCATCACTTTCAGGCGAATGCCGGGTAGGATCCATAAACTACAGACCGGTGGCCCCTAGTTAATCCCTCCTTTGAGATCTCTTTCTGTGCTTTTAAAGGGGATTGCCCTCACGTAGCCTGTTACTCTTTAAAAAAAAACTACCAAAATACGTCAGAATGGCTAAAGGTAAAAGTGATTTTTAAAACGTCTTGCATTAAGAGGGACAATTTATTTAATAAGTGCGAATGGGTGAAATATTGCGCTTAGTTTTGGGAGTTGTACAATAGGACCAATAAAAAAATCGTTGGAGATGGAAGAACTAAATCTTGGTGACAAATTAAAGAGATGGAGATAGGTGGGAGTATTTTTAGTTGTTAATGCGACATAAAATAAATTATAAACAAAATTATGATTTGTAGTTAGGATTCAAGCAGTTATAGAGACGTTTTTAACAGACGGACAGTGCGTTAGAAAGTTATTGGCGTATTAGAGTAGTTATGACTAAGTCATCGTTGTACACAGTTACCGTTAACTGAATAATGTTGACATTCGAGTTGAGAATTTTCACCACCCCCCCCCCCTTATATGGACAGCAACATGTCACCCACAATTTAAAAATAAATATTGGTATTTAATTGTGAACATGCCACAAAAAATAATTTTCTGTGGAAAGAGTTTCTATAATTTAAAGCCATGAGAATTTGTAAATGTTATATTATTATGGGGTTTAAATAAATTATTTAAAATCACATTTTCTAAAACCCAAATATAAGGTTATGATAAACAGTAAAATCACAAATGTATAATTAATATCTTGAAAAACTCGAAGAAATGTTTGATTTCATATGCAAAAAAAATAGAATAACTGAAACAAAGCCTAATCGCATCTCTAAAAAAGAAAAATAAGAAGAATGGATTGAGGGAGAATAGTTTAACTGGTCTACGATTTATGAATTTATCAAAAGCCGGGCACAAATAAATAGGCATATTTTGCACAGTTGTTTAATTTCAAAGTCGATCGTATGACACAGTAAATAATCAGTTTGTATTAAAATTTCCCCAAACGTCGAATCGAAAAAAAAATATCATCTTCAGATTATTTACAAAAATTAGGAACTTACCGCCCACAAAATACAGATAAATATATAATATAAATAGTGCTAAAGAAAAGTACAAGGGAGGCTAAACTAATGGTTGCCGTGTACCAGAGAGTGTCAGAAGCGAATTTAATGAATAAAAAATTCATTTAATCAATAAATATGTTTCAAAGGACTGAGACAATTTCGGGGGACATAGGATCCCTTAGGGAACCTGGGTAAAGAGAATAAAATATGGCACGTCAGAGGGTAGAATCGCCCCCGTCCCAATGTTACTACGTTACTGACTCATGAAGGGGGGTTTCCTCTCTCTTGTGACAGGGGAGGGTTGACGTATATATACACACACAATTACGTTCTCAGTCCTCAAGGGAGAAGTAAGAATCCGAGAGAGATGCAATGTGCTGCTCAATTACTCACCCCCCCAACTTCCACCCCTTATTATTAGATATAACAGATGTCAGCTCCCTCAACCAATAGAAGAAGTGCGTTACGTCCACTCTATTAAGTTTCTTTTCACGCGAAACGAACCCCTTCCGGAGTTACGTCCCTAATCTCCTTTCAGGAGTCACCTCAGAATATCTCTCTATAAGCTGTTTCACCGCACCCCCTCCCTGACAGAGGGACGGCCATTAGTGACTGTGGTATGAAAAAAAAAACACCTTAACATTTATAATGATTCCAACGTAAATTACTACGATATACGACAGAGAGAAAAATACAGATGTCAAAGTATTCACGGGAAAAATAGTAAATTGAGGAGGCGGTGTTGTGACATTTACTATAGTGCTGGTGGCAAACATCTAGTTACAGTTCGGTTAATTTTACTAAAAAGACCCGTTTCATATTGGAATCTATGAACATTTACGTGGAAACATTTATCTTGTTATAATAAACTCTATAATTATTTTTATACTTCATGGGTTCAATCCATTTGAACATATATTGTAATAATTAATAAAATATTACATTTATTTCATCTTTTTTTACAATAATTCAAGATGTGAATTATGTGGCGTTTTTAAATGAAAAGAACTATTACGTGAAAACTATTAAACAAGATTTATTAACAATTTTAAAACAAGTATTCAAATTACAAAATATTTGGGATCTCAGGGTCTTGAACTGGGTTTGATAATGGCAGAATTTATATAAACAAAATCACAAAAATTACATTTACTTTATATGGGAATCAATGCGTCTGAACATAGACGAAATTTGTTGCTGAAGGAATAATGCTAAAAGATTGAGTTTAAACAATTTCATTTTATCAATAATTAAAGAATGATCTGAATAATTAAAGAACGATCTGACGTTTATCTTTTAAAAACGGTTTACAATGATTTTAAAATTTTCTTTCTACTTACGGCAGCCCAGGTCTCATTTTAACTTTTCGTGCACAATTTTGGGGATATCACTGATTCCAAGTACTCACAGACTCTAAATGTTCACAGACTCTAATTGGTGTAGTTTGTTAGTTGGTTTAAAATAAATTTGTCGATTCTCGATGATTTACTGCAACCTGGATTTGTAGATCTCGTGGATTTTTGTTGAAAATGCACCTCATTGGTTTTGTCTGTTGACTGAAGAATAGTTCAGTTTCTGCATTTTCGATATAACAGCGTACTGGTTACTGGAACACTTTCTCGTTCTTTAAATTACACCTTTCGGTCTTCACTGCTGACTGACAAAGATTGTTCAAGTTTTCGTGAATTAGAATTTTAATCTGTACCTCTCGCCGTTTACTGCCCAACTGTTCGTTCTTTTACTGTGATCTACTTGCTGTCCACTGCCCAACTGTTCGTTCTTTTACTGTGTTCTACTTGCTGTGCGCTGCCCAACTGTTCGTTCGTCTCGTAAATTTTTGAGCGCGTAAAACCTTCTCGACCGATCAACAATAATTTCTTTGCATTGCCGGTTTGTTGCGGCGTCCGCTATAGCCACCAATAATGAGTCCTCTACAATTCAACTTCTCAATTAGAACAATGCCTTAATTACCAATTACTACAATATATATATATCGAGGTAAGCGTATTAAATGAATAAAAACGGTTAATTAATTTATAATTTAGGAGAGATACGAAGGGGCTACCTTTGGGGATGCCTTTTCCTCTCCGTTTTTGAACTAAGGTTCCCACAAGCCGAGGCACCTCGGCCTGTTTTGAGAGGTGTATGTTCCGGGGTCACAGACCTTGGGCATACGGTAAGAGTTGTTGCTATTCCCATTGGAATAGTCGGCCAGCTGCCTCCTAAACTGGTCGAGGCACGGAGAAGGGAATGCTGCGTCCCCACAGAAAAATCCTCTCCCGCTATCGGAAGGGCGTGGGACAAGTACCCAATGCCCGACCTACCCAATGCAGGTTTTTCTAGGGTTTTCCCTGCATTTCTTTAGGTGAATGCCGGGTAGGATCCTTGAAATATAGCCCGGGGGCCCTAGTTAACCCTTGGCTACCTTCCTCTACGCTTCTGCATCCCGCTTTTCAAATCCCTTCCTATGCTATTAAAGGGGAATTGCCCAACGTGGATTACCCTCATGTAGCCTGTTGCCCTAAAAAAACTCTAGAAACAAATCCAAAGATATAAACCCCCCCCCCCCTTATTATTATTAATTTATAAATTATCAAATTTATTATTGTTTTACATTTAAAAAAGTAGCGGACATTAAAGGGAAGAAGACTTAATTACTTTAATCCTTGTACATAAAAGAGCACGAAATGTATTTGAATGCAGAAGGGTAACGAAAATATGGAGTATTATTTTTATTTTAATGTAAATAAATCCTTTTTTTTGTTTATATATCCCGCAAAAAGGTTGAAAATGACAACAGAAAAAAATTAAACACCAAAGTAAGTTATACAACTCACAAAATATTAATTACGACGGCATGTTAAATTAATTAGCAACTATAGTGATGCGAATTACAAGTAATAAGACAATGGACTTAATATTATAAGGAACAAAAACGTTCTGAGTAAAAAAAAACATATTGGAGAATTTGAAAAATAAATTACGGGTAGATTAATAAATAATTTCAGATGAGGATTTAATTACATTTATAAGAAGATTCTGATTATTTTACATGAGCGTAAAGGTATGACATTTCAAAACTTCAAATATATATTAGATTGTTATTATTATTATTATTCTATTGTTTAATATTCTATACTCTCTTGTACACGGGGTTGGTGTTAACTGTTAGGCTGATATCACGTGGCATCGGGTGAGAGATTTCATTGGTGGAAATAGGGAGACTAGTGCGAGAATCCCCCCTCTACAAGGCTTTGCAAATTACGAAGAGACGAAGCAGGGAAGAGCTGGGAGGTTGTAACTGATGAGGAATTTTGGAAGAGAGGCAGGTAGGTGGATACGTAAGCGAGAGCAGGTATAACGACGTACAGTAAAACACAGGCGCGTTCTAATTCCGTGGCCGTGATAAAGGTTTTATATGTGACGCCGTCCCCTCTCCCAAAGTGTTTACAGGCGTCGTAAACCCACCACAGCCCCTTCCCCCCTTTCAACAACCACCTGAACTCATCGGGGCCGAAGTAACAATTTATGCGTCCAAGCCGCAGGAGGTGGTTGGGTGGGTGGAGAGCAAATACAGGGATCGTCAGCCGTGGTTGGAAAAATTAATACACACGTGCTTCATTTCCAACCTGCCCATTTATGCAGCAAATCTGTTACATAACGGCTATATGTCAGTGAAGAGAATTTTTTTTTAGTGCAACAAGGCTACACGAGGGTTATCCATGTGGCGGCAACTGGTCTTTAATAGTATAGAAAGGGATTTGAAAGGGTATTGCGGAAGGGTACGGGAAGGAAGCCAAGAGTTAACTAGTGCCAC
This sequence comes from Zhengitettix transpicula, assembly GCA_037074705.1. Taxonomy (NCBI): domain Eukaryota; kingdom Metazoa; phylum Arthropoda; class Insecta; order Orthoptera; family Tetrigidae; genus Zhengitettix; species Zhengitettix transpicula. Next base: position 55,212,964 of record CM073596.1, on the reverse strand, counting down.
CGGGCTATTGTTTAAGGATCCTACCCGGCAATTCGCATGAAAATGATGCAGGAGAAACCCTAGAAAAACCTGAGTCAGGTAGGTGGGGCATTGGGTACTTGTCCCATGCCCATTCTATGGCTGAAGAGGGGTTTGCTGTGCAGACGCCGCATTCCCTTCTCCGTGCCCCGACCATTTAGGAGGCAGCTGGCCGACTCTTCCAATAGGAACAGTCGGACAACTCTTACCGTATGCCCAAGGTCTTTGACCCCGGCATACACAACTCTCAAAACAGGCCAAGGTGCCTCGGTTTGTGGTGGGATCCTTAGTTCAAAGAACCAGAGAGAGGAGAAAGCATCACCCAAAGGAAGCTTTCATAGGCTCCCTAGGACTGAAGAAATTTTTTTTTAGGGTAGCAGGGTACATGAGGGTAATTCACATAGTGGCAACTCCCCTTTAATAGCATAGGAATGGATTTGAAAGAAGGGATGCGGAAGGGTAGAGGAAGGTAGCCAAGGGTTAACTAGGGCCCCCGGGCTATATTTTAAGGATCCTACCCGGCATTCGCCTAAAGAAATGGAGGGAAAACCTTAGAAAAACCTGCATCGGGTAGGTCGGGCATTGGGTACTTGTCTCAAGCCCTTCCGATAGCGGGAGAGGAGTTTTCTGTGGGGACGCAGCATTCCCTTCTCCGTGCCTCGACCAGTTTAGAAGGCAGCTGGCCGACTATTCCAATGGGAATAGCGAACAACTCTTACCGTATGCCCAAGGTCTGTGTCCCCGGAACATACACCTCTCAAAATAGGCCGAGGTGCCTCGGCTTGTGGGAACCTTAGTTCAAAAACGGAGAGGAAAAGGCATACCCAAAGGCAGCCCCTTCGTATCTCCCCTAAAAGGTTCTGCCTGCGTGAGAACATCCCTCGCAGGTATTGCCTGCGAGAGAATAGCCCTCGCAGACCTCACATGAGGGTAAGCAGAACGGAAAATTATTTGAAAAATATTATCTAAACATTAATTGCGAGAAAAAAATATTAGAGACGATATAATGTACGTCTAGAACGTAAGTTACCTTGAAGAAAAAAATTTATTCAATGTGAACCGACAAAAGCTCGCGTAAGAATAAAATTGACTTAATTACGTTTCTTCAATTGTCAAGTTTTTATTAGGAGATCACAACATTGATGCTTGTATCACGAAAAACAAAGTTAGGGAAATATTAATTCAATTACAATCGAAAATAATTTTTCTGTAGTTCCTCAGATGTTTCTTTATGAAGACTTGCAATTTTAATATATTCATAATAATAAAGTAGGATCGTCCATTTCTTCTGCACGATGGGGCCACGGCTGCGTCGAGGTTCTGAAATATGGATAACACGGTACACCCTAAAAAAAAAATTCTGATTTTCCGGGAAATAATTACGTCACTGAAATTACTACTAGGACATACATGACGTATTTTTAATTTTTGTTTCAAGTTGAAGTTTAATCCAGAATGTTCCGTTTCCTCCCGCGAACTAGAGACGCAGTTTTCCAGTTGTAACCAGGTCACTGTACATGCTCAAAATTAATCCAGGAGCAGTGATTAATATAATGAGGACATGTAACTTTTCCGTCAATAACGATAAAAAAAAACATTTATCGTGCTACCCGCCCCCAAATACCCCGGGCATAGTTCCGCTTCAAGCATCCACACTCGCCTCGGGAACTTTCCGTAAAAGTTAATTGCGACCGGTTGTCCGCCCAGAAGCGGACACAAAAACGAAAACCACTGTGTGTGTGTGTGTGTGTGTGTGGAGGGGCAGAGCGGAGTTCCTCAAAGCCTGGATTAGACCCCTACCGATCTCGGATTTCCGCTAATTGTTCCAGTTCGAAGTCTGCACGACCTCGCCGGTCAACCCGTATTAGGCTTTTTTTTCTTTTTAGTTGGTCTTCGTTATCTAGAACTTACCACCGGTAATAGCTTCATCAACATTAAATTATTAGTCCTACCTTCTAATGAATAACATGAATAAATGTTAAAAACAACAAAACTTCAGCCCTACTACTCAGAAAAATTTATTATAACATTTAAAACATTATAAATTAACATTTCAATTAAATAAATTATTAAATCTTACAAATATGATAATTTATTATACAAATTTAATTTATAGAGAATTACTTACAATTTATTATTTAGAATAAACCAGTCATTTAGATTTATTATTCATTCCACTAGTCCTCCGACGCGGAAATAGAATACGTATAAAATAAGATTACAATGAAATAAAATAAATATTAAAAATAAAAAGGGTTAAAAAAGCAAACATTGGACTTTAACAAAAAATAATATAATTTAAAACCACGCTAAAGTTATTACTATAACAGTAATTGGTAATTAAAGAAATGATAAGTATATAAATCTTAGTCGCAACGTGTGTGCCAACCGCGCTTTTCGAAAATTTCAGATAATAAATTATAAGTAAAAAAAAGGTAGGTAAATCCGACGTTGCCAAAATGTGCTCGGAGTAAACACTCAGGCACAACAACAACGCGGTCAAGCTCTAGACGCGTACTGAAACTGTTTGGCTGCGCACTGCTCAACGAATAACCCAATTAGGTTTAATAATATTTTAAAAGGCTTTACAACCAAATTAACAAATAATGGCTTCTCGTAATATAACCCTTTTGATACTAAAAATAAAAGGAACACGGCGCTGACTATAGTTTTAGAAGCACAGGAGAAGTGATGTTAACAGGAAACAGTATATATTAAAGTATTTTCATAGTTCTGGCTATTTTTTTTATTATTCTTCCGACTCAATAAGCTTTTAAGCATTTTTTTGGAGCTCGTAATTAAAAACTTTAGCACCAAATACATGAAATTAAGAATTTTAGCGATTCTGTAGAAAAAGAAACGAAGTGTTTGAGTTAAAAAAAAGGACAAAACTATATTATATAATTATACCTAACCAATTCGGTTCAAAAAAAAGTCGACGTACTTGAGTTTTGATGACGGAGGAAATTGGAAAACCTATTATAAACTATTCCGACAGAGGAACCGCGAGAGGGGAGAGATAGTTTGCAAACTTAATTATACTCGTTTCTATTAGAACGAGAGGAATTGGCCGACGGGGCTTTCTGCATTGAAACACAATTTGTCGTGAGTAACGAATGTAATGAAGTTATATTCGTGATCAGCTTTCCAATCGATGATCTAGATTCATCAAATGGGCGGTACTTTATAGCGCAACGGACGGACGCAATAAATAGAACTATGCGATTCAATGTTTTGGGAATGTAATTTCAAATATTCAAGGTCAAGTTTCGAAATTACTTACACCGTTACTACTGTATTGAAGGAAGTTTATCAAACTTGATGAATGTTCAGAACAGTAACTGTGCACGAAATAACACATCAGTCCCGGCAACCCGCGACTCTCGTAATATGATTAAAAAATAATCCCGCCATTCAAAATTCACCCTGACCACCACGTAAACAAATAATGCTACCAATTAGGTTAAATATTATTTTAAAAACCTCTACAAACAAATTAACAAATAATGACTTTTCGTAATATAACCCTTTGGCTAATTAAAAATTAAATACTCCATCATTATAATATATATATATATATATATATATATATATATATATATTGTAATACCCCACTTTTTGGATATTTATGATTATAGGAAATTATATTAAACACGTTATTAAATTTTATCAACAAAACAATTTTATTAATCTAGAATACATTTTAATAAATCAGACTCTGTACCCCCAGGGTCTGTACTGGGTTGGTAAGGAAACGGAACACAAAATTTACAATTAAACACTGCAGTTAAAATAAATGAAAAACTAAATAAAACGAAATCTGACCCTTTACCCTTATTTAACAATTTACATAATGAATACAGAAAAAAATAAACTTACAATCTCACTGGTCCATGCAATTTGGATCTTCGCGCATACCAACACACACTCTTCATATGGGCATAAAGAGCCTCAGTTTGCGCTCACACTCTGCTTTCACACCCACCTCTTCTTGATGATGTCACCCTCACGACGAATTCCTCCAAACAACAAACTCTGCTGGCAGACAGATTTCCACGACGAAACTCCTACCGACTGCTGATGACTGCTGTCCAACTGATTACTCTCGGCCACCTAGCTTGGCCTACCATCCGATGATCTCTCCTGACGACTCTAAAACTGCCTCTTGAATGAATAAATAAAATTGTCTCGGCCCCCTTAACTTGGCCCTGCGGACCTCCACCAACGCTCTCTCCCAACTGTCTGCCTGCTCCTGTCCAACTCGTCTTTTATCTGCTCTCCCCTCTCCAGAATATTCCCTTGTTTTCACAGTTTCTGAGTTTCCACGTTCGCCAAACAACATCAGCTGTTGCCTTTCTCACGCTCCGAGTGCCACTCAATACAATTAAAATAAATATTTCCTTTTAATAAAATTGTATGTCCATAAAACTTCTGTCATCATGCATTTAGGGTTCCGACCAGATGTCTGTCAATACCATTAGCTCTAAGCCGCTAAACGTCCAATTATAGTCCTCCCCTTCTCTAAAAGCCACTTATCCATCATTTAATTATTATTATTATTTTTTTACAAACCACTCAAGAATCCCCAGTCTGAGTTGGTAAACAAATCGGATGAAATACGAACAAAATTCATGTCCTTCTTAACTGTATATTACAATATATATATTATTTTTTATTAACATGATGGTTTATTTTTTAAGTATAATGTCCTCATGCTTGTACCTTATTTGACCCGGTTTAGTTTACCTTTTTTTTACATATAAAAATTATTCCACATTAGTCTATTACGGTTGGACAGAAATTATAATAGTGCCCTATAATTATTAATTATACCCTTAAAATTAAATTACTTTATTTAGCATATGACATAGCATTGTTTACATTAGATCAATTGCAATATAAACCCTGATTCTTTTAAATCGCCGATCTAACATAAAGAGTGGTCAAGCAAAAAAAATTGTTTAATACTATTTTTATTTTAATATATTTTAGGGTGGTTATTAAATGTAACAAAACCGCTTACATCGTGGGGCTGACCTACAATTTAACTCGATTTTTTTTAATGTCTAAATTCAACTCAGCGGCTTTTGTAACCCCAGAGTAGATTACATGCACAGTAGATTCTGAATTATTTTTATTTAATGCCTTATCGACCCCCACCCTTACGTGTGTTTACCTTGATTGTCATTACGGGTTGAAATTCAGCATTGACAGCTTAGATGACGGCCCTATCAAATTCTGTGGCACCGATCAATTTTCATTTGACACTAATAATTGCTGATTTTGAATGTTTTCAAAATGCCGCCACTTCCACCCTCACACCCCTTACTGGTGCTCGGTTTTTTTTACCGGAGTAGTGGTTTTTCAGGGATCGTTACTAACATATATTTTGTAGAAATTGTTCCATGAGTTTAAAACTCTACTCGGAACGTTTTTAAACCACTTCGACACCCCTTCCCCACTCCTGGAAATCTGAACGACAACGTAACCATCATGTTTAATGTCAGAATTAAAATCAGCGGTTTGAAAATATCTGGATTTCACACAAATCTTAGTCGTATACTGTAATGTAACGGCCATATGCCCACACCCTGTAAGGGTAGACACCTAACATGCCGAAAGGAGTTGAAATTATATCTCAAACAACATCGGGAGAAGCACTATGAATTTAACTGACCCGAAAAAAATTATTATTCGATGCAAATATCGGCTGTTCTCGCATATTATAAAAATTCCACCCCTGGTTCACCTCAGGTGAGTTGCCTAACGCTTCACACGGCCAACAGAAACCTTCGGGAGCGTGGACAAAACTGTCCAAAGTTTGATCGTAAGTGGATGAACGGTACAGGAACTCACAAAGGAAAAACAATCATTCATTCATTTATATATATAATTTGTTTGTAAAACTATCGATCGTCTATCTGTAATTTTCTTCATTTTGTTAGCTCTTTGAGAAAAAAATCTATTTTAATAATTGTCTACCGGTTGTTGTCACCACAAGTAAATTTCTAAAAACAAAGGATTTTCGTTAGTGACAGCAATAATTATATTAATCATTTTAGATTTCCATTAGGTCGGCCTAACAAGCAATAATTAATTATGGAAACTGTTAATCAATTGTGGGTCTGGTCAATCAATAGTTATGTAACTCAGTCATTACTCGCATCGGTTGACCGTCATCACCATAAATTTGTAACTGAATTCGTCAGTTAATCATTGCTATTGTGTGGTTTCAAAGACGGAATTCTACTAACATGAATTTCACGGAGAATGTGCGGGCGTTAATTTCACAAGTCGAAAACTGTACAAGGAAATGTAAATTACAGAGAAGGAATTTAACAATGCTGAAAATTTCTATGAAATTATTTCAAATAAATATGTATATTCTTTATGTCACCTTACAATACCTGATGCAGGTTTTTCTAGGATTTTCCCTGCATTTCTTTAGGCGAATGCCGGGTAGGATCCTTAAACCATAGCCCGGGGGCCCTAGTTAACCCTTGACTACCTTCCTCTACCCTTCCGCATCCCCCCTTTCAAATCCCTTCCTATGCTATTAAAGGGGAGTTGCCGCCACGTGAATTACCCTCATGTAGCTTGTTACTCTATAAAATAAAACGAAGTTGATATTCGGAAAATCATGATGGAGTTAGCAAAAGTCGTAACTAAAAATGTAGAAATAAGGAAGTCGTAAAATAGGGATCCGAAATTTAATTAAACAGTGGAAACTATTTCATATAATTTAGAAATGATCACAATGATCAGTATTAAAATAATTCGGTCCTATGATATTTATCATCGGAAAATGACTAAATTTTCTTTCGACATATGTCAACATGTGTTGCTCAAAGTGCGTCAACACCTTCCCCTGGTCACGCAACACAACAAGGTTGGCAACATTTTCCTTGAGCAATTCTCACACCTCCTTGCCTGCGCCCAATAAGCAACCCCGCAGTACTTGTAAAGTACGTGCCGGAAATACGTAAAAATATTACGTTTTTTTCTTTCTTTCTTCATCGAATTTGCAATGAAGTTGTGGCAACTCGTAAAATAACTCTGCCTTTCACCCCTTAACCCCCACTTTCCAACACCCACCCGCGCGCCACTAAACTCCTCCACAGGAAACAGGATTTTTCCCCCCCAACCACCCGTAGTCTGAATTACGGAATTGAATTTTATTGCCCCGAAAATATTACCAACTTTATTCGTCGGATAAGACTAGATTAAGCTGGGACCTTCCCCTCTCTTTATTCTCACTTTGGTATAAAAGATCTTCCCTCCCTGAAACCTCCCTCAACCCCCTCACTCCGACCCAACCTTGTCGTACTTCTTTAAGTAAGTTTTTTTTTGCTGTAAATGTGATTTTGATTCAGTTGGGAAATGACGACGGTGGAACTCATTCTCTATCTTTTTTTTCTTGCATATCTTCTTTTTTTCCTCTTTTATCACGTGACTAATTTTTTTGATGTTTAGGAGGCGAAATGGAACGTTCAATGAATTTTTAATAAAAAATACGACGAATAAATAGATTCTTCAAATATATTTCCATGGGGTATTTGTTTGCTATTTTTTAAGAATTCATATATATTTTATTATTTGACTTTTAAGTACAGTTCCGTTCGATTCTTCTTTATTCCGATTCATAAATCGTAGTGTAAAGTAGAGAGGAAAATAAATCATGAAAATGGTCAAAATGACAATTAATATTCAATGCATGGTTTACAGGTCTTCAAAATACAGATTTAAATATAGAATACAACTGATTAAAAATTAAAAACATAATTTATTTCAATGATTAATTTTTTTTAAAAAAAACGCTGTCTTTAACAGTAAAAAATGGATTATTTAACCTTAATAATATTAATAATAAATCCAATTAACTACGATTTCTAACTCCAAAGACCATCCCGTAAATTTTGAAAATTAAACTAAATTTTGATACAATCTTGATGAGACTCAGTGGAATTTAAATTCAAAGCGTTGTTATTTCTCTACTTACTTATTTAAAATTTATAGTAAAAATTCATTTAAAAATAGTTTCAATTGACACTTTGCACGAGGCTATTGCATAGTTATTTTATATAAAATAATCAAAAAATTCGTTAAGTACTTTCATGCTCTATTGAACGTCCTTAGACCACTTAATACATTTTAGGAAATTTATGGTTCTTCTGTTTCTCTCTATCTCTGTCTGACGTCATAGCTGCATTTTTAACACCGTATCATTTAATACAAATTTTCCTCGTCGGTAATGCTGACTTGTGTAGTAATTCCCCAGCGTTGTACAGTTAATAAGTTCCGTTTCTTTTTTCCATTTCCCCGACACATATTTAACTTTACGACAGCTGCACGGCGCAAAATGGAGGAATCTGAGACGTTGTATGGAGAAAGTGTGTCTAGTGGCCTGAGAGAGAGAGAGGAGAGAAACATTTCCACTCACAGCACTCTCGAGCTTTTTTTTTATTAAGTTGCCCTCGAATGGAAAGATTTGAGAGTTTTTCTTTCTCTCTCGAATGTTTTGTCCCGCGCGTCTGTCTGTATGTGACGAATTATTTGTCCCCCTCGCCTACACAACTCTGAAGGACCCGGTGTTGTTGGTGTTGTTATTATATTCTTTTTTTCGCCGACAAGACGAGAAGGAATTAAACGTCTTTTATCATACGTCATGGCCCTCCAAAAAAAAAATAGAAATAGCGTTCGTACTCTCTCATGTCATCTCTTTCAGCAAATGTGCATCATTAAAGAAGCATCGAAATATTAATACATAAATTATAAATTTAAACAAAAAAAAACTTAAACTGTTTGCATGTTCGTACGAATCAAAATGTTTCGAATTATACGTTCAGCTTCACATAGAAAATAAATTAGAGCTGGGTAGAGGATTAAATCTGCATTTTAGTATAACCATCCAAATAACAAAATTATATCATTTACATGATTAATAAATATAATAATTCGATTCTACAGTAGCCTATTTTAATATCTAATAAATAAAATACACTGTTTGCTTGTGTTCGTGTATGTTCCGCATACAAATCTATGAAAATTTGACCAAATTTCGTACATGTGTTCCGGAGAACCGGAAACAAACACTGTTGAGGCAAGACACGTCTAGGGGTGGGGGTGGAAATTTTCAAACACGCTAATACAGCCTATATTTGAGTCGAATAAATATTTTTGGTCAATGTGATTGGTCCTGATGTCTTTTGTGTATAATTTCAACCCCTTTCGGTATTGTAGTGGAGCACCCTTACGGGTGGGGTTGTAGAGGCGTTACAAAGATTTAACGGGTAAAGAACCGAGATTAGAGTCGAACCCGGGGTTATTTCTTGTTTTTGAATGTCTTTGTTCTTGGCTAATATCTCGCATCCATTACAGTACAGTAATTTTCGGCGTTGGTAGTTCTAAGAAGAAGACACGTTATGTGTACAAAAATTTGAAGACAATTTCTCGTTTTAGTATTTAAAATTTGTTGCGTAAAACCATAAATGATGAGTTTATCACACTTTAAGTTTTTACATTCAGTAACATTAAATGCCCCTTAAATAATTATTAATCTGTCGGTAATGTAAGTCCTCAGAAATCTTGGATGATTTTCAATCATTGTATTGGAGGGGGCAAATGTTTACACTTGGTTTTCATGACTCCGTGATTAAAAAATATTGCGTTTCTCGAATTTCTTGAATTGGCGGAAGAGACGAGCAGGCTGTGCCATTAAATTGATTTTCGGTGTGTCTGTCGAGGGCGGACAGAAAAGTCTCGCTCTGACATTCTAAAGGCAGATCCATACGGTTGTTAGGACGCCATTTATCACGACGTAAAATATTCATTTCGAGTCCTCGAGTTTACAAATCTTGCCCGTCTAAGTGGGTCTCCTGTTTTTCCATGTCCTCCCGCCATTTGTCCTCGCGTGCTTAATGAATAAATGGATGAATACGGACCGGTCCGGGTAATATGTCACTCCCCTGGGTCGTATCCGTTCAATTCCAGACTCCCCCCCCTCCTCCCCTTCAGATACACTGCCAATGCTCTCCGGGTCACAAGAAGAGGGTAGATTACAAGATCAAAACCGCCCTTGTGATGCTCGGGATTTCTGCTCGAATTTTCACGTCTCTCTACGAAACTTAAAAATGAAAAGTTTGAACTTTCACTTTGTCAGAAGCATTTAGCCTTCTGGTTGGGATTATATAATCCGTTAGAATTTTTTTTTAGTAAGTTTTGGCCACTCCTTTCATTTTTCTAATTTTACGAATAATATTCTGACCTTTAACACCTGTATTTTACACTTTCTTCATAAACATTATTCCTGTGTATGTAAATATCAGAAAAAACGTTTCCAGGTGAAAAAAAATAATCTTATAAAACCTTTATATAATTCTGTCTGTCAACATTTAACAACGTGTTAAAAAAATAATAGTTGATTATATTTAATTTATTTCATTAACTTCAATTATAATTAATTTATATTAAATAAGTCATTCCTCTTATTTTTATTTCTCCTTAAATAAGTTAGTTAAGTGAAAATTTTGAATTTGGAGCGATTTCTCAAACATTGTTTTCCTTACCACTGGAGTAACAACTTCCTAATTCAACTGGTGGCAGCACTGTAAGCTCTTGCAGAATTATGGACATTGATGAACGTATTAGTCAGCGTTCTGCGATTGAATTCTTAAACGCAGTGACTCCACCACAGTGGAATAAATGTCCTTATTAAAAAGTGGAAAAAAACTGAGAGAAAAGTACGGGGATTATATTGGAAAGTGAAAATTTAATCATTAGTGTTATGGATTTATGCTGTGTAAATTGCATTTAATTGTTTTAAAAAAATAAAAGACAGAAAAAATTAACCTCGTATTTCTCTTAAACTTATTATTTTTTTCGAAACAAATTACTCTTATTTGTCTGTAATGACGGCAGCCAGAGAATACTCGAGTTTAAAAACGATGTTTCAGTGGTATTATAAATTATCAAATTATACTTGAACCAAGAGAAATGAAAAAAAAAAATTGAACTGTCTGCTCACACGTCCTAAACATTCGCGTGAGCTTTTGTTCTAAATCAAAACTCGTGATAACGTTGAAATTCGGTCTGTATAATGACGTAATCGTGACGTTTCCACTTTCACTTTTAAGCTTGATAAGGTCTCACTGACGAAGAACAAGGAGGTGTATTATTCATTGAACTCAATAGGTCTCCGTGGTGCTACACCTCGTGATGAAGTTACCTCATAAATCTTGACGCGAAAACCTGATAAAGTGAGGAAGCATAAGACTTTGGCTGATGAGGCAAAGGAAGACATTTTGCGCACCTCGGATACATCCCCTTTATACGCCCTGCATACGACCCGCTATACACGAAACCCTATCTTCTTTTGCTGTTGTTATAGAGAAACACCACAATACCCTAATAACGTCACATTTCAATAAAAATATTATTCATTAACACTTTGAAAAATCGTGAACATATTCGGTAGTCATATTGGTAGTCAAAGAAAATAATTTTCCCGGAAAAATAATTTTCAAAAACTTATCAGGATAATTTTTAAAATGTAAAGAACTTTTTTTAAAATATAAATCTGAACGTATTCTCATCATAATAAATATCTTGACTTAAATGAGAAACATTTCTAGAATCATTTTATGTTTGGAATTAAGTAACGAGGCGCAAAAGGGAGTAAATAAGATTTAATAAAGTCAAAATTATTTTTATATAGTGTATTATGTAGTAGGTAACAAAAATAAAATAGTAAAGTTTATTTTTTTCTAACGATTAATTTCAGTTAATCAATGTCACTCTTGCCACCATTTTTGTGAAATTAGATCAAAAGAAAACTCAGGGGTTAGGTGGAGGAGACGGAAAATAGGGTAGGCAGTACATATTACAAAGAAAATAGCATTTCGTTTTTCCGATTGTATCTGTTATTACGTCTATTATTACGGATAGTTTCGATTCTTCAATTTAATTAGTTACGAGGAGAGAGAAACTCGTTAATAGCTGACGGGATTAATATTACAGTAAAACTATTTTGTAAATATCGGGGTCACATCTTCATATTTTCGTGAGAAACTTCTATAATCTTGCAAGGAAAAACTCATGAATAATTATAACTGAAATTTATATTAAAAATAAATTGAATTCAACCAAATATATAACCTGAAATCGTCGTGCAACGAAGATAACAAATTTTTCCCCTAGTGTCAACGTAACAGCATTTTCAAATAAAAAAAACTGCAGTCTCTTCCCATTCGTAATTATGCTTCAAGGGAAGGGAACAAAAAATATCTTTTGAGCAACACTTCATAATTCTGTGCAATTTATTAAAGATTTCAAAACAATAAAACTCGACACATGCATGAAATTAAAAAAAAAGGTATGACGATGAATGTTAAGTTTCTTTACGTCAAATGGCTTTTTCTGTATTGTTTGAACCAAAAAAAAAGGAACGCTCTGACTGAATAAATCCTCTGTATCACAAACGAACCAAGTATCGTTAAAGTGCCTCCCCTTTTTTTAAAATAAAAAAAAGTATTTCTATGAGACGTTTATTACGATATGAGAAACGAAAAACAAGCTGCTGGAATCATAATTTTACCTGTTTGCTTTTTTTTCATTTCGTAAAAATTAGTTATACGTAAATGTCGGAAGAAATAATTTCCTCACAGAGGAAAATTCGAGTAATATAACTTGAATAATTTTCGAAAAACTGAGAGACGAAACTTGGAATGTCCGCAATATAATTCAATCTGTCTTCTAAAATGCTTTAATTAATAACTCAATTCTAATGAGAGTTAAAATTGATTGAAACATTTAAATAAATAGTCCTAATTATTTAATTTGTAACTATAAATCGTCCAGTGAAAAAATAAAATATATACATAGTTCACAATTTAACGCAAAAAGCATAATAAATCACTCTATTTCAAATATTGATAGACTTCATTAAGGGAATAAAGATTGAAAGCAATAAATGTTTATGCTCGGTGAAATTCAAAATAAAAAAGCTAACGATATAAACAGTTTTTAATATATATATATATATATATATATATATATATATATATATATACACGAAACATAATATATTTTTAACATTAACAGAAATTACAGCGATCATGAAATGAAGTATTTTCATAAATGAAATAATGAAACATAAAATAAATCAGTTTGTTAATTAGAAATACCCATTTTTGCTATGATCGCAATTTTTTTTAGTTTAAATCTTCCAGGACTGACGATTACTGAAGGTAAAAATAGGTCATGGGTAGAAAATCCGAGTCTGTTACCTTTTGACACACATTAATTTGAAATTCAAAGTGAAGCTAATGATTAAAAAAAACTATCAAATATTTTATTGTAAACATATTTTTTTTACATAAAACAAAAATCATAAAATAAACATAAAATGTACGCAGGAGTAATTTAGGGAAACCTTAACACAGATTCAATATCCATATAAATTTTATGAAACATGGAGCGACCTTTTATATTTAAAAAATAATTAAAATTAAATAAAGCGGGCAGCTTTACAGAGACAGTTAAATAAATTAAAAAGTATAACACCACGTTTCGTTCCTTTCCTTCGAATCTCTTCAGGTGTACATGTGTAAGATTCTTGGAAAATGTCCGTGTTTAAGGGAAATTTATATCAATTAAATTCCTAGTCCACACATTATTATTCAATCAGAAAAGTGACTCAAGAACATTTTCGTAGAGAGTAATTGCGGTAATTGTTAACGCTCCGAATTCTTACGATTAGTTTCGTGTAGACGTGCAATTCAAAGTTTGAGGGTCGCGGCTAACAACTTATTCAGACGTCAATATTCCATTTTTCTGGCAGTCATTCGAGGACTTTCTATTCTCCGAGGAGTCACTATTGAATGGGGAATTATTTTTTCCTCAGAGGAATCCAACTAGGATTCGGTACTTGGATGAAAAAAAAACTCAGATTGGGGCCATTATGGGATCTGTCAGAGTAACGAGGGGAAAAAAACATACATGAAAACATTACCATTTACAATCGAGTACATATATAGACCATATTCTCAATATTTTCGTAAATACTAGGACGTATTCATTAATAATAAGGTATAAATACATGATAAATTATCACCAGAGAAACAACCTCTAGTAAAAATGAATTTTAAATACCAAATAAAATATATCTACGGATCTAATCTTGAGCTTAATTAAATAATTCCACCAGGTACGGTGGTACGAAAATTCAGACTAGTTTATTTTTCCAACCAATTTATTTTTACTGATATTTCGGGCAATATAATTGTATTTTACCCTAGTTTTTTTTAGTCAGTCGCGTAATAAAAAATTCTAAATTAATAAATAGTTGTGATGGATTTTATATCCAATTTTTTTTTAATTTTGTGACTTTTTTGGATACTAACGCATTATTTATAATCTATATTAATAAAACAAACTTTTTGCGATAAAAATGCTGAACGGTTTTCGAATTTATTTTGTATTTAAATTTATACTTTCTGGAGGTACGTGTGGGAATTTAAGTTCAGAGTGTTTGAGGAATTTATTTTTTTGCTTAATAACACTTTATTTAGGAATTTCATGTAAAATATCACTTGGCGATGGATAGTTTGCGTGAGACAAATGGCAACTGGAGACGAAGGTGGATTTAAAATATGTATATGACTGTACACATAAACATTATCACCCTTTTTTTATTCAATCATAGTTTCCCGGTCTTTTCATGGAAAACCGTAGGGAACCACAAGTTTCCGGCTGCCGGAAAAAGTCGCGCCACTCAAAATCCATCTACAATTAAAGACAATAACAACCAAGTATGAAATCTCCTTTAAAAAAAATACCAGAACCGTAAACAATTATAAAACATTTCACTACTCTCTCTACGACTTAGTGAGATCGCTGATTTCGTTCAATGAAGGAAGAGAGAAACGTCTTGCATGTTTTCGTGGCCTGAAAACGACATTCAATCTTGACAAGGGGAAGTTTTATTTTTGGCGGCCACCAGAATGATATATTTATTTTCAGACTCTGGTGGGACGTCTGTTTCCGACCGCATTATTAATAAACAAAACAGTAAGGATCCGTCGTACCGAAGCCAATTTCTTTGATAAAAAAAAATTCATCATTCTCTTTGCTGATAATCTGATTAGTTTTGTAATCATTTCTTGGTTTGTTACTCCTTGCGTTAGTAATTTTTTTTAGGCCTGTTTGGGACAGTTTCACCATCCCACTCTGTCAGTCTGTCGCGACTCTCTCCAAATTCGGAAATCGAATAAATTTCTTTTCAGTTTTTATTTTTAACTTCGGTACAATTTGACGTGATTGTTTATGGAAGAGTTGTCTTACCTTGAAGACAAGCGGCGACGAGAAGCACGAAGAGCAGCAACTGTGCTAGCAGCGACGGCGGCGACGACCACTGGAGACGCCGCATGCCGTGCGTCCCATCACTCGGCAATGCCACGTTGGAACTTAGCTACACACACGTCAACACAACTACGAAGGCATAGGAGACCGAGGGACACCTCGTCCTGGCTGTCCTGTGCTGAGCTGTGGGCAGCCGCGCTTGCACTGGCTGCCTTGTGCCTGACCTCCTCTGGAAATACGCAGCCCCCGGCGCAGCTGCGCACGCGTGTTCTACGCTCTCCCCGCCTCACCAACTTCCTCGTACTCATCAGCGGTAAGGCTAAGTACAAGCCTGGCCACCATGTCTACCTTCATGATTAATAGAAAAACGTAATCCTAGTCCAGTAGGATACTTATACAAAACTCCTAACAGAGCGCCTAGAAATATTTCAGAGTGAAGAAACAAATTTTGTCATCACCGGTATTTCAATCTGTACAGACGAGAATGTTAAGTCCATTTATGCATTATTTACCAATAGTAACTATACCTAAAGCTGGTTGCTATAAACAAAGGACCACAGATATTACAATGGCACAAACTGTAAAGTACCTTTAGGGCGGAAATCGTCAGCAACCATTTTTATTGGGAGAGGTGATCACATAAGGAACCTACACTCAAAACTCACTCAACCTACAACTGAGTTATTTAAGGCTGAACTGACGATCCAGAATGTCCTCTACGACTGACCAAAGCACGACAGGATTAGAAAGGCCACAATTGAGAAATAAACGAGAAGGAAGATATCTACCTCAGCAGTGACAATAAACAACCTTGTAAAGTTTAGTAAGGAAACTGGAATTCAAGTAGACGACGAATCTTAGCTTAATAATAATATATGTACAAATAATATGAATCAAATGTAGTAGTTATGGAAAGTCGCCAAAGACTACTATGTTGACGTGACTATAAACAATAAATAACAAAAACATCTTCTTATAATAAAGAAAATTGACAATTTCTGTGTATGTTCCGCAACTTCAAACAATTTTTAGTCCGCAAAAAAAAATCCTGTGAGGGGGTAAGACTTGACTAAAGCCCATTGGGAGGCTGGGGTGGATGCAGGTGAATATTTTAAAACATGTATTAATGCCGTCGAATAAAAATTTGTCGGGGTCAATGAAATTTATATTGTTTTTCCACCGATGTTATTTGTGTAAAATTTTAACCTTTTTTTCTGCATGTGAGTCGGTGGAGAAGTGTACAGTAAAAATGACACGAAAATAACCGAGATTTGTGTCGAATCCGAGGCTATGCATGTCGCTGAGTTAAATTATGACAATTCTACATAAGGATTAGGGTGTACTTCTGCACCTATCGAGTGGGGGTGGAATGGGAAAACAAAGTTCCGTTTGTAATCTTAAACACTTGCTCTACAAAATTTTTTAACGATGTTACTTACGATACGAAATAAACACAGGATCACCTAGAAACGTTGGGAGTGGAAAATTAATAACATGACAGGAGAAAAAAAAAATGGACGTAGGGATTTTTTATGATTAAACATATCCGTCAACGATTGGAACAATTTTCATGCAGCGCTATTTAAATAGAATAATCCACCTATGATAAGGTTTAAAAATAACCTGACTTTTTACGACTTTAAAATAATTAAAAATAAGAATATTGATGCAATAAAATTTACGAATTGTAACAAACACCACATTAAAAATACGAATTTTACCTACATGAGCAATCGCAAAGGTTCACGAGACTTAAAAAAAAATGTTAGAAATAATGTGTTTTGTTTTAGTGGAGTTAAATGTTTAGAAGTGTAGAAAATTTTCAGGACAACTTATAGAACTTTTAAGATTTCCTTTTAATTCATATTTATACTACTATTAGAAAATATTATTGATAGTAAATATTATTAAATTTCTGTGTTAAAAAGATACTAATGAGATAAATAGACAAAATTGAGTAAAATAAAGTAAAATACCACACAACGTTTCTGTAATTCTTGTTGCTTCAATCAGGAGATTAAAAGAAGTAAGAGTATAGGATTCCGATTCTGGATGGGGGTTTTTTTTAAAAAAAAAACTGGAGTGTGGGCTAACCTTAAATGAAAATTTGCTACAAACCTAACCTGTGGATTTTTGCTCAAATTTTTCTGAAAGTATCAGCCTCAGCGCTTTCGAAAATATAACTGTCCTCTGTAATTAAGTCCCACTTACCGCAAAATATTGTTGTAGTTAACAGAAAAAAAGTTTAACGACGGTGCTTCACGAGAGATTTGCAAATATCTGTTGTAACTGTATTCCGATTCCTGTTAATTCGTCACACGACTCGTGAAGACAAAATAAACTTGGCTCAGTTTCCTCTTTCCCCCGAATCCCACACGTTATGTACGCGGCCGCCTTCCAATAGGTAAACTTAGATTACACCCACTGATTCGGAGTTGGCAACGCTGGAGGACTCGACTGAGATTCGCCCACCCACCAACGACCTCTTCTGTCCACAGGCGCTGTGTAATGGGAAAAGAAAGGCGAGAGGAAGTATCAGAAGACCTTTATTCAGAAATATACACTCGAAACTCCCACATTCTAATCCTAATAATAAAACGCGAAATTAACCTTACACGCGCACTTCAGTCTGTCATAAAATTACACAGCTGGAGGCAACGCCGCTTAAGGTTAGAACAGTGGGATTTAAATAAAATTTTGGGACTTACTAAGGAATTCATATATTAATATTAATACAAGAAAATATATTTTTTAATCAATCAACTTTTATACATTAAAAAAATGTTTATTTAATAAAAAAAATGTATTTTTATTTGAAATAGTTACGTTTCGGTATATTTTTGGTGCCATCTTCAGATTGTGGGCCGACTAAAAAAATTTATATTACAGAAGAATATTCAAAATATATTTTTAAACCGAATCAACTTTTATACATTAAAAAAATGTTTATTTAATCAAAAAAATGTATTTTTATTTGACA
Source organism: Zhengitettix transpicula (assembly GCA_037074705.1). NCBI lineage: Eukaryota > Metazoa > Arthropoda > Insecta > Orthoptera > Tetrigidae > Zhengitettix > Zhengitettix transpicula. Next base: position 55,194,609 of record CM073596.1, on the reverse strand, counting down.
GAGTTACGTTTCGGTTCCTTTTTTTGGTACCATCTTCAGGTTGTGGGCCGACTGAAAAACAATTTATATTACAGAAGAATATTAAAAACATATTTTTAAACCAATCAACAGAACTTTTCAACATTAAAAAAATGTGTTTTTAATCAAAAAAATATTTTTATTTGACAGAGTTACGTTTCGGTATATTTTTGGTGTCATCTTCAGATTGTGGGCCAACTAAAAAAAATTTATATTACAGAAGAATATTACAAATATATTTTTAAACCGAATCAACAGAACTTTTCAACATTAAAAAAATGTGTTTTTAATCAAAAAAATATTTTTATTTGACAGAGTTACGTTTCGGTTCCTTTTTTTGGTACCATCTTCAGGTTGTGGGCCGACTGAAAAAAAATTATATTACAGAAGAATATTCAAAATATATTTTTAAACCAATCAACAGAACTTTTCAACATTAAAAAAATGTGTTTTTAATCAAAAAAAATATTCTTATTTGACAGAGTTACGTTTCGGTTCCTTTTTTTGGTACCATCTTCAGGTTGTGGGCCACCTGAAAGAAAATTTATATTACAGATGCCGAATAATAAAGTGTACTTTACTTGAATATTACCCTCAATTTCATCCACCCACTACGCAGCGATTCGCAAAAAAGAAATACCACGTGTAAAACACAAACTCATTTTGGAAAACTGTATTCAATTTTTTCCAGCTCAGCTCAAGATATAAAATGTGAATGTATCCGAGTATATATGAAGTAACGTGTAGATTGTTGTAATGAATTTTTTTTTACGGACAGATGTTGTCATGTGCACAACGCCCTCTATACATGTGTAAAAGAAAAGAAGAAAAAAGTTGCACTATACCTGAGTTGAACAATTTCTGTTATTGGAAAGTACAGCTCAGGATAAATTCAATAATATTCCATTATATTCAAAGTTAGTTCATATATGCTTTCTACATATTATGGAAACACCTCGGACAGTGAAGTTTGAGGATCATATTATCTATGACACAAAGATGGCTTTTATATGTCTAATTAATTCCCCACACACACAGACACACACTCTTGGCAACATTGCAATATACAAAGGTTATCAGGTGGTTTCAGTAAAACCATCCAGAATTATTTTTTAAAATGCCGAATATTATTTTAGGGGTAATAAATCAATCGAACTATTTTCCTCGGCGCATACGGCAAAGAAAACTTTATTTCTTTTGCTATGATATTAATTTCCGTTATGCAGTTAGTTTTATGACTAAAATTATTCCTTCCTAGGAATATATATATATATATTATGTAAATGGGGGAGTGAAAGGAATCGACATTCGGAGATGTGTTAGGATCGGAGTGGGTGGGGGTAAGAAATTATATTACTGATTGTCTATAGCGTGATTTATCCCGAGCTAATGTAATTTCCCTGTCTGCTGGGAATAATTTATCTCTTTAGCTAAGAGAGAAGAAGAGAATTGATGTGAGAGTTGTAGGAAGGCCTGGAAGGAAAGAAAGAAGGCTTGAGCACAATTTCGAGAGTTAAGTGCTGCTACCCGCAACACTTTCCAAAATTTTACGTCTCTGGAGATTCCTCATATTCGATCTTCTCGTTTCTCTCCATTAGTGGGGGGGACGATCACAATGTGCCAGACATTCATTGGTTTATAAATTCCTCTCAACATTCCTTGACAATGTTTTTCCCTGTTTACTTCCTTACGTTACGTTTTAAAAACTAAAGTTTTATTTTTCTGTTTAATGTTATTGTCCTATTTTATTTGTAATATTATTTTATCAATAAGGTGGTAAAATCTTTTTTTTATAAGAACATAACCACTCCTTTAGTCGAAAATTATTTATTATTAATTAATTACATAATTCGTAAGGGACGTAAGTCGAATATTTTTGTAAACGTAACGTATACATAAGAGACTTCTCACCCCACAAATGTGAAGAAAAAAAATGGATGACAAGTTTCCTGACACAATTGAAATACTTTTATGTACAAATTCGTGTATTAATTGTAGGTTGATGTTGTAATAAAATATTAATATTTTTAGTAGATCCACGTTTCTTCTGTCTGTAAATTGATCCTTAAATAATCAAAAAACTTAAAATTATTTCTAACGCCTTAATTATATTATTTATGTACAAATACGTATATTAATTGTAGATTGCTGTTGTAATAAAATATTAATTTTTTTATTAGATCCACGTTTCTTCTGTCTGCAAATTGATCCTTAAACCATCCAAAAACTGAAAATTATTTCTAACGCCTTAATTATATTATTTATATTATTTATGTACAAATTCGTATATTAATTGTAGGTTGCTGTTGTAATAAAATATTAATTTTTTTAGTGGATCCACGTTTCTTCTGTCTGTAAATTGATCCTTAAATAATCAAAAAACTGAAAATTATTTCTAACCCCTTAATTATATTATTTATATTATTTATGTACAAATTCGTATATTAATTGTAGGTTGCTGTTGTAATAAAATATTAATTTTTTTATTAGGTCCACGTTTCTTCTGTCTGCAAATTGATCCTTAAACCATCCAAAAACTGAAAATTATTTCTAACGCCTTAATTATATTGTTTGTCAGTACCCGTAAAAATCGCTCCATTCCAGGCCCCCACCTTGTATTTTTTGGTTACCTCATAAAATTTTGTTAATAATAATGAAAATTAATCAATTTAGTACACGTTAGTATTGAAATTTATCCCCTACGGAGTGGTACTATTTTCTAAGTAACTGGTTCCAAAAATTAAATCTTAAGCCGGATTCGATCTCCGGACAGATTTCCACTAAACCGTAATCCGTACTCCAACGATCATCTGCCGAATCTTCATTAACTGTAACTGGAAAATACTCTCCATGGGGAACAGCAGAATGTGAACCACATCTCTGATGGCTGGAATCGCACAAGCTAATCCGCTTAAATCTGGGAGGGAAAAAAAAATTTATTTCCCTCTGCAGACAGAGGAAACGTCGGGAGGCAACAGCGAGCGAACCAAAGAATGAAACGCTGCTGTAAAAAATGTTGGGTACTGGAGGAATACCTGATGGAGTCCTTCACTGCAAATTGAAACGTTTAAACCGTCGAGTTCCTAATGAAAATTCGTCCAACATTCTCAATTGGATTAGAGTTCAAGTCCCCTATCAGAAAATAATATTCCTCATCCGTACAGTTACGAAATTTTACAAATCAGTAAAGTGGAAATTTCGGAAGTGACGTTAGACAAAAAAAAATTATTTTAAGGAGATAGAAAATTTTTTCTACAATTTGTTTACAGACGAAAAAAATTTAAAATAAACCTATTTAATTAAACTATTGAAACTGAATTACAAAAGCGTAACTTCAAACTATAGAAAACATTTATAAGATTAATAATTATCATTCCTTTAAAAATATTTATTTATAAAACATAACCATAGATGTTACATTTTTTAAGTAGCTTTCGGCTTTTTTTCAGCCATTTTAAACTGTAACATTTACAATTAATATGGCTACAATGAGACATGCAATTTATTTCGTTTAAATATATGGTGTAAAAATAAATATAGACTAATGTATGTTCAATTACTGTATTTAGGTAATTTCATTGGTCAAAATAGGACTATACGTAGAAAACAGCATATGTATACAATATTTACTATATATATATTTAAATGAAATAAATTGTAACTCCCATATAAATTGTAAATTTTTACAGTTGATATTGTCTAAAAAAAATATTAAAGCTACTGGCTATTGATATTTTTTACAAATAAACATTATTAATAGTAATTAAGAATCCCATCAATTTTTTAAAAAAAACCTTGCACAGTTTCTTAAAGATAAAAAAAAATTATAAGAGACCAGCTTGAATTTAATTAATTCCTTTATTAAATTCCATTTATTCAATAAATTGACAATTATTTCATTTCCTTATGCCGTCCAGGAAATTTAGACTCAAAATAAATTATAATCACTCCGATTATTTTCTTAGGAACTTTGAAACTGACGAAAGGTTTAATAATTATCCTGAAGCAATTAAAATCATTAAAAAAATTGTTATAGTTTATTAAACGTCGAAGAGAGATGTCGCTGAGGTACAAGATCGTGATAAATATGTCCCGAAGGAACGAAAGTTCCTTTCAAAGTTATCCTGACAATTGTGGAAAATTAAATGGTGTCTATTTTTATATGAAGACTTCTTTGTTATTAAAACGTTTTTAACTAATTAATTGTATTGTTTTAATAGTGTGAAGATTTTGTGTACGTTCAAGAAATGAACTCATTCAAAATATATTTTAAATGAATATTACATTAAATCAAGTCTAAAACTCCTGTGAAAAAAGGGGGGAAAAAAAGAAAATTTTATTAATAATTTTTAATTTAAAGGTTTGTTTCAAACTGTGGCAGCGTTACGCACTTATTTTGGAAAATTAATAAGCTTTTCTTTTTTCGAATCAGAACTTTTCATGGAATAAGATGCGGGTCTAACTGGGATAAACAGGTGGAATCAAATTTTAAAACATTAAATCAATACATCTCTTGAAAAATTCATTTAAATATTTTTTTTATATAGATAAATATTAGACCACCATCTGGCCTGAGTTTTTGAGTTTTTTTCAAACTGAACAGTTGTGCAGTTGTATCGCTCTAGGCACCTGAAGAAAGGCACTAGGATCCCAGAAACGTTACTTCGCCTGTATTAGGCTCTCTCTCTCTCTCTCTCTCTCTCTCTTATTATAAATTTTCTGTCAGACGTAATTTTTTCATTTTTTTGTAGATCGTTGAAACATAAAAAAAAACATTTGATGTAACACCATCATATTAAAATAATTAATTAAAACGTAGATGAGTTGGTTGATTCTTTTCAAAATCTATAATTACTAAATCAAAGTACGTACAAAATTGTTTTTAAATGGTTAAATCAGAAATATGAATTATAAATGTTCATATATGTGAATATAGACTGTTAGAAAAGTCCCAACGTAGGGACGATACGTCATTATATATTTTTATTGTATTTATCGCTTTGCCGATTATTAAGTTTACTTATTCTGACGTCAATAAATTTTTTAGTGCTCATGGAAAAATGGAAATTAATGTTTCCATGCATTCTGGCGAGTCCGTCGCAAGACTTGAGGGATTTCGCACACACACATATATATATATATGCAACCACCTGACTTGATAATATCCATTGTTACGTGTAGTATTGTTTCATCGCCACATCCGACTTAAAGCTAACCAACATCCATCCCCGCCATTGTTGTTACATTCACGATTGCGACTCGAGGAACGGCAGAGTTTGTGCGAGATGATCGATGACTTCCTGTCCCGTTGCCAACGGAGGAAAATGCTGCTCCTTCGATAGAAACAAATACACGGCCCAGGGCCCCCTCGTGGCGTAACAAACAGCGACGAATAAGTTATGCTCGGGAACAGAAAAGCTACCACCGGAGGGAAGGCCATTTGTTTATTATCGTTATAGTCCAACACCCCCTCCTTCACTTACGAAAGCCTCGTATTTGTTTTTTCCTCAACACCATCTGGCGACGACAACTTCGGGAGCTCGAATGAGTAATTCGCTTCGTTGTTCTGGCTCTCACTAACGTTGGAGGAGAAGAAGAAAAGTCAGCGAACCGAAAAGTAACAAATGCAAGAGTCTGGAAGCGGACAAACGTATTCAATTCTCTCCGAGCTGAGTGTGGTTTCCCTTTCACGGTGAAGGGGGGGGGGGGGGGGATCGACGCATATTTATCACGTCGGTAGTTTGTTCCGTAAAATATATATACACACACACACACACACACAACTTCGTGGCAAGACGTGTGAAGTTGTCAGAAGTTCTCTCTAGTAACATGTTTCAGCAAGGCAAATACTATTCCTCTGGTCCATTTATTTCGAAGATTAACCAGAACACGAAAATATTTTTCCTTCGTGTATAACTCACAAAAAAAAATTGACGGTACGTGTATGTACGTATACACAAACGCAAAGGACTAGTCCGATTAAATTTTGTACACGTGCTCCTTGCGACCCGGAAACAAACACTGTGTAGGTGTAAGACAAGACTACCACCATCAAAGGTGCGGGTGGACGGGGGGCGGAAATTTTCAAAACTGCTAAAACGGTCGATATTTGTGCCCAATAAATATTTTTCTGGTGGTCAATGAGATTAATAGTCGAATCCGGGACTATGAATGTCGCTGAGTTTTTAATTATGACATTCAAATTTCCGCTAGGAGTATGGGGTGGAAAAGGAAAAAAATATATAAATATAAATAAATACCCGGGAAATACCGAGCAATAAAGAGGATATAAATACGAAAAGGGAAGAACAAAGAAAAAGAAAAGATTTACAATAGAGAGAAACAAAAAGTCAAAGACATACAAGAAACCAGATTTGATTCGTCGTCACTTCATTGTATTCACCATGGAACTTTCAGAAAGAAATATTCAATACTATTTAAAAGTTTAAAACACTTTCTTAAGCCTAAATATTAAAAGTTTTTGAGAATAGAAGATATTAAGTTAGAATCATTGATCGGCTTTATCCTCTTGGGATCCTTTGAAGAATAAGTCAAGTTCAAATAGTTGCAGTTGAAGGAAAATTAATTGATATTGATTAAAAAAATAAACGTTAATAGTGTTCAATTATTTCCTCTTCAAATGATGTTGATTCAGTTGATTTCTCCAGCGTCCACTGTCTTCGACCTCAGTGCATCAATTACTACTGACGTTTCACTGTCGTTGAATACTTGAAGCAGATCAATAAACTATCGGCAGCTGCAGAAATGTTCCACCAGAATCCTCCACACCAGCAGGTTGGTTTACAAATTTAGTTAAATAGATGTGCGGTAGGCAATTAAGTTGTTAAAAATTAATTTTTCAGTTAATATTCTTATATGCTACGAGACTGACAACAATATTATTGTGGTTTAAGGAAAGATACGTCACAGCTTACGAGCACCAATCAGAAGCCGCCACGTCACTGTTGGATTATTTATTTTCTGAGCTACGAACATAAAAATTTTCCCTACATCACATTTATGTGAATGATAATATATGCTACTAAACTGAAGAGGTCTTAAGAGAACTATATCTGACTTGTATTAAATTGAGTAGAAATTGGGCAACACTCAGAATATTTATTTATAAACATTAAAAGTTTCATTAATTAACTGAACGTTTCGTCCCTTTGATCAGGTACCCCTTCAAACGTTATCTAATTTTTTAAACCTAATTAAAAAATAAAAATGTTGTGTAAAAATAAATAAATAAAGTCTAACAAGATTAATTATATTATTAAATAAAATAATTATTTTTTTAGAAATGTTTTAACTTTAATAAAGGATTTAAATAAAAAAAACATGAAACTAAATTTCTATTAACTGACTGAGATTTTTCTGAATAAATTGGCTATGAATCTCGTTGACATTTTTTTCTGGTTTTGATTTATTCTGATTCTAATCCTGTAATAAACATATATATTTCGAAATCATTATTTTTTAATTAAGTGAAATTTGGTATTTAATTTCGCAGAGTCGAGCACGTGTTTTGTTATACAACAATTATTTATGGTTTGGTATTAATTTTCTGGGGTTGATGTTTTAATAAATGCAGTCCATTACCAATCTAATAAAAAAAGCAGAGTGTTTGTTTGTATGTATATATATTTGTATCTTCCTTATACAAATGTAGACCGGTGGAGCAAAATTCACCAAATTTCGTACACGTGTTCTTCACGTTCAGAAAAACAAACACCGTCGGGGTGAGACGCGTCTACCACCCCCAGGAGCGGTGGTGAACGGGGGTGGAAATATTTAAACCTGCTAAAACATCCGATATTTGAGTCGCATAAATATTTTTTTGGGGGTCAAAGAGATGTGATATGAGTATAATTTCAACCCCCTTACAGCATTGGAAAGGAGAAACGTTAGGGGTGAGGGTGAAGGACGTTACAAGAAAATAACGCGAATACAACCGAGATTGGAGTCAAATCCAAGATTATGGATGTCGGTGAGTTTAATTATGACATTCAATTGGCCATTTAACCCCCCCCCCCCTCCACGGCCGGGAGTGGAATTTTTCAAACATGGTCGATATTTGCCTGGAATAAATATTTGTCGGAGGTCAATGACCTTGATATTATTTCTACCGATGTTGTTTGTAAAATTTCAACTCCTTTCAGCATGGTAGTGGAGCACACTTAGGGGTGGGGTAGAGGGGCGTTTCATATAATTAACACAAAAACAACCGATACACGGGCAACGCCGGGAACCCAGCTAGTAAAATGTAAACTAAGATTAAATTATTATTGTGTATATTTTTTTACCGGATCCATTCCAATTCTTTACCCGTTTTAATTAATTGCTTTGATATGCTAGTTTGTGCTTCAACTTCCTGATTTCTTTGGAGGATTTGAATGATGTATGGCATTTTAAATTATATTGTGTATTATTGAGAATATTTTTGTTAATATGTTGGGACTCCATGGAGCCATTTAGAGCAACTTTTTTCTCATATTGACCTCCTCACGTCCTGTTTTGTCCCCCTATTTTTGGATGAGATTCTTTGCAAAATCCCACCTGGCCGATCCCCAATCAGGGATTTCATGCACGCACAAAAGTCTGCGGATGAGGAACATAATCTTTGACGAGCGAGCACTTGATCTGGGCGCGGCTTTGTTTACTGGAAAGCGTGTCTTTGAAGCGCATGTGAGTGGTCTGTGTGACAATATTGGTGCAGCATAGAGCCTTCCCGATGGACTGAGCTGATAGTATTCTCCTCGCCTCGCTGCGCCGGTATTGCACGTCCAACCCTCCCCCGCTCTTCCCTTTTGAAGTCGAGAGAGCCGAGTGTGCAGATTGTAACAGCCGGTGGCCTATCTGTGGTGTGATCTTAATGTCTTCTGGCCCTCAACCCCCCCACACAGCCGCTCCTTCTCTCAACTCTCTCTGTGTGAGTGTGTGTGTGTGTGTGTTTGAGCACGCGTCCGGAACAAGGGAAAAACAGCCCCCCCTGATGTTTTCACACCTCTATCAAGCTGACTACCTCAACGTCAAGCAATCAACCGTAGCACAGTGCGTGTACGTGATTATAATCTATGGGCTTCGCTTCATCCATAAGTACGAGGAGCTAGAAACAGTCAGGCTTGGCAACCAGCGTTTCTCTTCCAAAAAGCGAGCAACATCGGAAGAGACGCAAAGATCTCCCCGTGTATTGAATTAGTAAACAATTTACCTGGTTAAATTTTTTTATTTATTAATTTTACTATAGAGGTTTTAGGCTGTCAACTGAATTTTGTAAAACGATGCGACCGAACGTTCCAATTCTCTACTGTTTGGATGAGAAAGAGTAGAGTATTCTGGTCAGGTAGCGTCAACACTGAATAGCTCGCAGGCTCCAATTTTTTTTTTTTCAGAAATCATCCCTCCAGCACCAATCATACGATTAACGAGAATATCACCTTTTAATAAATTTAATAAATTAATAAATTTAATAAATTATCCTGCATTTACATTGCAGTAATTTAATGGTCTTTTTTTCATATTAAAAGTGTCATGGTTCTGGAAAAAATAATTTTTTATTGAAAATATATTTGTAATATTTAATGACAATTTTTTTTTCTTATTACAACTTCAACTATTACATTTTTTTAGAGCATAGGAAGGGATTTGAAATGGGGGATGTGGAAGGGTAGAGGAAGGTAGCCAAGGGTCTGTAGTATGAGAATCCAACCCGCCATTGGCCTAAAATTGATGCTGGACAAATCCTAAAAAAACCTGCATCAGATAGGTCGGGCATTGGTACTTGTCCCACGCCCTTAATTTGACAACTTATTTGCACGTCAATAAATCTTATGAACACCCGCATTAGGACTGAAGCATCTTGTTAAAGTAATTAAATGATATTTAACAGCTGTTTTTTGAGGGGAGGAAAATAATTATTGAATTAAATGTAACGTCCTCAACAACTTAATCGGTTTTAAAAAGATTATTATTTTTATAGTCGTAAAGAAAAAATATAAAAACACTTCGAGTGTTCCGGGATTGGAAAAACTGTTTGAGGACGGTAAAAAAATAAATCTTAGGAAGAGATCTTTAGTAAATCCTGACGTCACTTTCCTTCAAAGTGATGCCCGCTGGATCCGAACCCAGCTCAAATACTGGAGTGAATCGGATAAAATTAAAATAAGAATAATCTGACTTCTCTACAGTCGTCTTTAAGGGAACGTAACAAATTTAAAATTGATTTTTATCAGCTGTTTCGGAGTGATTACTTTTTCCTTAACACTTCCTGTGTTTTTTTCGTCATATTCTCCAGACTTCTGATACGTAAATAAAATTTTATAAATCGTTTGCCATGCTCGTAATAATTTGTCCCTATTAAAATGTAATATTTTATGAAAGTGGTCGGTTTATTTACCTGATACATACGGCACACGCATTCTATTGGCATTTCTGAAATTTTGTAATGGGGTAAATGATGTATTAAACTTATCACAACGATCCGTCTTGAGACGTGTCTGAGTTCTGTCCCTCGCACTCCGCACGATAGCAGCAAAAGTAATTTAATTGATAACACGAAATTGGCTTGTCTTCTCTTTTCCGGCCTTCTTCGATCTCCGGCGGAAGAAATTTGTCTTGTTGCCAAGAAGATCGTTTACTTTTTAGGCTAACATTTCCGTCAGACGAGCAACAACGAACACACAAACACACACAATAATAAGCATGAACTACGGCGGTGGTTCTTCTTTTTTACAATGACGGAACAAACAAGAAAGCAAACATTAGGGGAAACGGTTTTCGTTGCCAAACGACTTGTGTCGTACAACAATTTGATATTTTCTGGAAATTATGGAGCCCGTTCTGTTTAGATTTTTAGTTTATCTCTAGGGAAACTCCGACGTACGACACACGATGGAAAAAAACAACTGGAGTGCTTTAGGTTGGTTTTTGCCAAGTCTGCGAGTGACAGTAAAATGTTTGGTAAATTCTCCCCCACCCCCAAAAAAATACGTCAGCTCCAATTACGTTACACATAATAAAGTAACAAAACTGAATCAAACTAGAGAAATATTAATTGAAAGTAAAAAAAAACAGGTCAGGATACGCAAAACCATATGTTAATTTCTGCATTAAATTACACAATGGAGTTAAAAAAAATAATTTCTAATATAAAAATCATAACATTAATAAAAGAGCGTGAAATTAATTAGTTTCAGAATTTTGATCAAATTTCTTTAGGTTCATTTACATTTTACGTGCCACGGTCAACTATTCTCTACCCTTCCGCATCCCCCCTTACAGATCCCTTCCTATGCTATTAAAGAGGAGTTGCCAAAAGTAGATTACCCTCATGTTGCCCTAAAAAAAATCTATCTATCTATATATATATATATATGTATATATATATATATATATATATATATGTATCACAATCATACCTGGAAGTCGCAAATAAAACACGAGGTGTCTTGAACAATTTATCAGATCTGGTGAAAAACGTTTTAGAAGTGAAATTATTTACATGTATAGCTCAATATGATCACTACAGTGACGCCTGGAAATGAAAGATCACTAAATGTGTTGCCTGATGTCAAAATGACGTAAAACGTTCCAAAATTATCTCAATAACTAGCATTGTCCCGCAAATTTGTAACAGGAGACAGAGAAGATAAATCGAACTCTGAAAAAAAAAACCGACGGAGGGCAGACAAATAACCGGATGCTTGGGCCCCTCCCAATATCACGAGAGGACACAACCAATAAGTTGAAACAATAGTCTTGTTTATCGCCACATGTCATTTCCTCCGTCCAGCACAGTGAGCGATCGAACAAACATACAAGTAGATGGGTAAGAGGGGACGAGGAGGAGGAGGTGGGGGCTAATCTTCAGTTTCCAGAAGGAACGATGTATGGAAGAGAACAAACGAGATTCGGCTTTTTGTTTGCTTCAAAATTTTAGCACATCAAAACACTTCCAAATATAGGATATTACGAATAAGACGAACTGAATTCGGATTGGAATTTATTTGACCTACAGTGACGAAGAAATTTCCAGTGGATGTAAGCATCGCTCAAGAAGTAAGAGTAAAAGATGATTAATAAATGAAGGGGTGATGTTTTAGTGAAAATTGCAAAATTTATAGAATACTCGCAGGTTTAACACAGGAAATTAACTACCCGTATAAAACAAACAAAAAACAGACATTTCGATCAACTGTTGTGATCATTGTCAGTACTATTTATCGCCCGTACTATATGCCAAATATTATTTAATAAGCTATCACAAATACAGTTGAGATGAACAGTGTCCTGCTTAACATTTGTTGGTCCACCCCTCTCCCACCATCGGAAGGGCGTGAGACAAGTACCAAATGCCCGACATACCTGATGCAGGTTTTTCTAGGGTTTTCCCTGCATCACTTTTAGGCGAATTTCCGGGTAGGATCCTTAAACCATAGCCCGGCGGCCCTAGTTAACCCTTGATCTACCTTGCTCTACCTTTCCGCACCCCCCCTCCCTCTTTCAAATCATTTTCCTATGCTATAAGAGGGGAATAGTCACTATGAGGATTACACTCATGTAGCCTGTCTACACCTACAAAAAAAATATATGTAGCATTTATAAGGATAAAATATTTTCATTAAAATTTGTTTCCTTATCTACAATAATAGTAATATCACTATTGGGTAACAATGATTAATATCCAAACAATGTTTTGTCATTGGAAAATGTTGGAAACTTTATACATTGATATTATGTTCCTTAATTCTAGTTGGCGAAGATCGTTTGGTCTGGCCGATATAACAAGATTAGCAGTTGTTGCACGTAATTTAATAAACATCATTGATTGATTGATTGATTTTGCTCACAATTATACTTTTAAATATTAATAGGCTGAACACGTGACACCAGGCATCGGGAGTGACACTGTTGTGATCCATTGGATTCGACAGAAAGAGTGAACATTAAGTGTGGTTTGCAGTTCTCTTTTTTATACATAATTGACTGGTTATCATAATAATATTTTTAAATGTTATTACTGAAACGTATCGTTCGTACTCGGGAGTTGTAACCGTCCCAAAATTCGTTAATTACATATTCACTCATTATAATTAACATTGGAATTTGTTTTCAAATTTTTCTAGGATAACCTTCAAAGTAAATAATGCATACTTTGATTGTATGTAAATACATATAGATAAAGTTTCAGTGGTATCAAAGCATATATAAATTATCCATGACTTCACTCTTCCATAAAATTTTATCAATTTCTATAAATTTCTGCTTTTAAAATTTGTTTACCACGGGATTATTTTCTTCACGATAATTTATTTATATAAAGTTATCAATTTTCAAATCCACAACCGTGAAGGAAAAAAATATCCTCTCAGTACGTCGCGTGAACCGAGCCACCGAGTCATTAACAGTTAAATTACTAATTTTCGCAAATGGCTGGACGAGGACTAAATTGTTGTAACGTAATCGGCTTATGCGAATGTTATTTTTCGTTTATGCCTCGTCACAAAATGTGTGAGCGTTATTATGCAAATAACACACTGACACACGGACTAATTCGTGCGGTTATTTTCACGTAACAACCCCTTTTTGCTGCCAGTGATACGTCCTAAGTGAATAGGTAACTGAAAAACGTTCAAAGCGCGCGTTTTAAATTGGGTCAAACATTTCAAAACGATATTTTAACATAAAAAGGCTGTTATTAATAAATTCAGAGCGATATCTATATCTGCTTTGAAGAGTCAGAGTTACAGCGGAATAAAAAAAACAGGAAACTAGTAAATATTATTATTATTATTAGGACACAATCCACGGACCACTTCACATTAATAATCAAAGGCCATAGTCACTGAAGTTCAGGGGTTTTACTAGCCAAAAACAACTGTAACGCATAGACAACGTGGATAAAGGAGGGGTGACGTTTTCCCAGGTGGGACAACGCAATATAAAAAGCGAGGCAAAAAGGATGGGAGATTCTTCGTGGACATGTTAGCATTATTCGTCTTACACGCGCACAACAACACTTCGTAGAGAAATGGGGATAAATTTTTTATGTCCCCATAGCTCTTTACGAGGAAGAATGCCAGAAACTAGAAAAACTGACTTTTTTTCGTGACTTAATGACCTGATATCTAGAAGCTAAAACAGGCCTTAATTGAATTTTCATTTTTTTCCAATATTTTGTCACCGGTTTTTTTGTTTTTGTTTTTCAAAATATAAGGAATTGACATGATAATGCGGGACTAGACCAACTTTCAACCAATAGAAGCATATTACTATCTTTCTGAAGACACCAAATCGCTGCCAAATATTCCACAATTATGCCGATATCACGGGAAAATTAATTCCTGCTTTACATCTTTTAAAAAAAGGAATACAATTGACGTTTTTTAGTTATTCTAAAACCGGGATTTTTTAAGCTCGATAAGGTAGTGTTAATATTGTGAACTTTAAAACGGTAGATCGCATTTTCCAATGGAAAAAAACATTATTAAATATCTTGGTAAGTAATTGTGAAGTGTAATTCAAAAAAATTCGTAAGTAAATAATTTTTTATGTAAGAGTGACCTGCGAGGGCTATTCTCTCGCAAGAAATACCTGCGAGGGATATTCTCTCGCAGGCAGAACCTTGTAGGATAGATACGAAGGGGCTTTTCCTCTCCGTTTTTGAACTAAGGTTCCCACAAGCCGAGGCACCTCGGCCTGTTCTGAGAGGTGTATGTTCCGGGGTCACAGACCTTGGGCATACGGTAAGAGTTGTTCACTATTCCCATTGGAATAGTCGGCCAGCTGCCTCCTAAACTGGTCGAGGCACGGAGAAGAGAATGCTGCGTCCCTACAGCAAACTCCTCTCCCGCTATCGGAAGGGCGTGGGACAAGTACCCAATGCCCGACCTACCCGATGAAGGTTTTTCTAGGGTTTTCCCTGCATTCCTTTAGGCGAATGCCGGGTAGGATCCTTAAAATATAGCCCGGGGGCCCTAGTTAACCCTTGTCTACCTTCCTCTACCCTTACGCATCCCCCCTTCCTATGCTATTAAAAGGGAGTTGCCTAATGTGGATCACCCTCATGTGGCCTGTTGCCCTAAAAAAAATATATATGTATATTAACACGCATTTATATCAATAGCACCGTAGATAATTTCACTTGAATCTTTACACGTTACAGTTTCAAATATTAATAAACAATTTTTAAAGTACCAAATTAACAGATACCATAATATACTAATTAAGACCTTGAGTATCTTATGAATATAAATAAATTTAAATTAAAACACATTGAGGATTTTCCGAATAATATTTATTATACACACGTGTGTATTTTTATTTTTTTTATATTATTTGTAACAAATAAACATGCATATATAACTATTTAGGTGCCTTGGACCCTTTTTCAAAGTTGTGTGAATTTAATAACATGCTAATAGTTTTCTTGTGCTAGTTTATTTTACTAATTTGGAAAATACCTGAAGAAGATTCAAATAGGTATCGAAACGTCGTTACAATATGAATAAAAAAGTGTCTTATAAGGTCATCAATTGTTTTATTAATTCAAAAACAGGCGTTAAATTAAAGATGAAATAATATTGGAAAAATTGATTGAAAAATGTTATATTTTTATAAATTGCCGAATAATTACAATTTATGGAGCAAAGATATAAACGACGTATTTACTTCTGAATGATTGGATGATTTTTTCCCATATTTCACAAAGAAAATTAAGCTTAAAATGCAGTTTTGTGTCTGTAATTAGCCACAGCTGAGAATTTTTTAAAACTGTCACTGCTTTATATTATAATTGGGAACGAATATTTGTTCATGCTGTTTGCCTTTAGAAACTGTTAAGATAATCGGAAAGAAAATGATTAATTTTGTAAGTCAACTAAAGGTAACCGTTTAAATTACAATGTGCTAGGGGACCCGTGGACAGGAAAATTAGGACGCTGTTTGTAATTTTCCCCACACCTCTCCCTATAATTGCAAAACATCATCGACATCACTAAATAAACAACGCGTGTGCTTGGGCAGGCGAAAATTTACTGCTCGCTCCCATTTATGGAGAATGACGGCAAAGTGTGCGGCATAATTTATGTAATCCCGGTCCATTGACGCAAATAACGTTCGAGGATAATAATTATTATTATTATTACTAGCTGTTACACGAGCAGCAGCGGCCGGCGAGGGGGAGGGTAACGTGAATTAACCGTATCTGCCGTAGTATTTGTTGCCCGGTACGCACATTGTGTAAACTCATTTACAGGTCCATATAGTTAGTTGTAAACAATAGCTCAACTTAATCGATATTGACTGCAATCTGCGGTTATCAGGGAATTTTGAATCACGCGCTGATAATCTAACAAGTTATTTGCCTGCCCACCCCTAACTCTCCAACCCTAACTCACTCGCAGGCCAGAATACAGATTATCGACACCCGATACAACGGGGATTATGGAGACGCGAGACAACAAAAAATTGTGCGTGTGTGTGCGCTGAACAAGATATTATTAATACTCCGTTATAAGTTATCCGCTATATGCGTAATGCCACCAAATATGAGGATATCTGGTGCAGTTATCGCGGACAATTCCGTTATTTTCTGCTTGTTGAACTGGACACGAATTTACATTATACACAGCATGCATCTTATTTTCTCCAGTAATTAGGCTATAAATCATCTGTCACATTATAATCATTAACTCTCCCACTGTACATCAACACCTGTAAAATATATTTTTAGATATTTATTACGTTAAAAAAATCAAATGGATTTAAAAGAACTCCTTTCTGGAGTTTAGAAACTGGAAATTTAATGTCCATGTTTAATTAATATTACGGGCTGAAATGATCACAGATAAAGATTATTTTTTAAATTTTATTTCAAGACTTTTTGGATAATCTATCTAATAATTGTAGGTTGTACGTTCGTATGACTGTACGTTCCGCATACAAATATACACAATCGAAAAAAAATCTTACACGTGTCCCTTTCAAACCGGAAACAAACACTGTGGATGTAAGACACGTCTACCACCCCAAGGGGAGGGGTTGTAAATTTTCAAACATGCACAAACCGACGATATTAGCTTCGGACAAATATTTTTCGGGCTCAATCAGATTGATCGCGGTTTCCTGAATTTTTGGTGTATAATTCCAACCCCTATCGGCGGCATGGGGTGAGTGTGGACGAACGTTATAATAAAATTAAAGACTGGAGTCGTATCCGGGGTTTTGGATTTCGCTGAGTTTAATTACGACAACCCGGGCAGCCATTTAGTTGAATGTATAACCAACCAAACACAACAGTCCTCACGAATAATCAGTTTATTATTAAATTCACATCATTTAGGTCATATGTCACCATTTAATTTTAATGATTTCATTTTTAACGATTCATACCTGTGTCTCTTCATACATAATATAAAAAAAATTATTATACGTTTCTGTAACATATCACCGACATTTCTCTAAAAATCTTAACAACCTGATCATCGGAAATACTGGCTTCTATACATGACTACCAACCTTATATAAATAAAATGCATAAAAACACTCCAAAAAAGGTTCTTTGTTAAATAAATTATTGAACATATATGTCCTTTTCTAATGACAACATTACCCACTTCACTCCTTCTGTTTCATGGATTATGCTTTATTAATGTACTGTATCATCATATAAACCATGGCGTCCACCTGTAAATAATACGTTTTAAGGAAAGGATGTTTAACTATGCGACTTATGCCACCACTTTCCCAATTTTGTGGAGGGTCACAAACCGTGTATCGCTTTTTGTTTGCGTTCCAATTACGGCACTCCGGTTAATGAGGACGTAATAGGCCTTAAAGGAACTCGTGTGTGTGTGTGTGTGTGTGTGTTAGATGCGAAGACGCGTGTGAAATACGAAATGTCCCTTTCCACCTCACTATACGAAGACGTTAAGCAACGGGTTCCGCCACAATATGTGTTCGCTCCTTCCTCCACGCGAGTGTCTCTATAATCTCCCTCACTCTACCATCCACGAAGTACCTCACATCTCGAGCGTAAAATCTGTGAATTACTAGCACATGTAACAATTACATCGCCCGGGCAAACACATTCCACCAGACTCGTGATGTTTCCGCTTACAGCCGCCTCAAAAGCGAATTTCGTGAAAGGAAGAAGGAAAGTCTGCGTCTGGTGATGAATTACGGATTTCCCCGTAAATAAAAAGTCAAAGAGAAAGGAGAAAAATACTCAAACAAATATATTTTGTTTAATACCGGTACGAGTTTTCTTTAAAAAAAATATATATTATGTGACTAAAACATTTCTTCATTTAGCCGTTGAATCTTACGTTTATTTTCCGTGCCTGAAGAAAGGAAATTTCTGATAGTCGCCAACAAGTCTTCATAAACGGATATAATATTGTACTAAAAACGAACTGGTAGAGAAAGAGAAGTACCGAAACAAATAAGAATAACAAACAAATTACACAACAATGTGTATATTACAGTCTGAAATAATAATTTTTTTAGGGCAACAGGCTACATGAGGGTGATCCACGTTGGGCAACTGCCCTTTAATAGCATAGGAAGGGATTTGAAAGGGGGGATGCGGAAGGGTAGACGAAGGTAGCCAAGGGTTAACTAGGGCCCCCGGGCTATAGTTTAAGGATTCTACTTGGCATTCGCCTAAAGAAATGCAGGGAAAACCCTAGAAAAACCTGCATCAGGTAGGTCGGACATTTGATACTTGTCCCACGCCCTTCCGATAGCGGGAGAGGAGTTTGCTGTGGGGACGCAGCATTCCCTTCTCCGTGCCTCGACCAGTTTAGGAGGCAGTTGGCCGACTATTCCAATGGGAATAGCAAATAACTCTTACCGTATGCCCAAGGTCTGTGACCTTGGAACATACACCTCTCAGAACAGGCCGAGGTACCTCGGCTTGTGGGAACCTTAGTTCAAAAACGGAGAGGAAAAGGCATCCCCAAAGGTAGCCCCTTCGTATCTCTCTGAAATAATTAATCTTACATCTCCATATTCCGGAAAAGCAACACGAAATTTGACTGCGAGATAAATTTTAAGCAACGTAGATTTGAAAGCTTCTGATTGGTTCTCGGGCCTCTGACGACTGTGAGAGGACTCATTCTTGCGTTTTGATCGATCCATCAATGAATACATTATTGTGTTGATAATATTGACTCGAATCATGATTAAATACAATTTATGATTATCGATTTGATTTAGTGTTGAATTAGAGATTAAGCGAGTATATCATGTATCTGATAGTAATAATAATCAATAATAGGGACTCGATGAAGATTAGTAAATTATAGTCATATAAAAGGTGGAAAAATTTGATATAAATTACTATAAATTGCAATTATCATATTACTGGTGAATACATTGCGTTAAAGCAATTTTTGTCTGGGATTATCAGGGGATTGACTGCCAATAATAGTGGCTGATACTAAAGAGATTTACCGCTAATCACCGTACGAGATTCTGTGATAGTTTTCCACGTCAGTTAGTCTTAAAACTGAAGACGCTCAGCACCTTGTTAATTAATTGATCGTGAGCGAGAGAGTGAGCGTGTAAGGAGCAGGACGTCGTAGCTTTGCATATAAATAGATTTTTGGCGCTTATCGCAGGCCGCGCCATCTGTCTGGCACGCAACACAAGGGGTTAATTTAGCGTTCTCTTGCGTTTCCGCGCCGTCACCCTGACAAAGGCAGCCTTAAGGGGGTTAATTATGCCGACCCGATCTGAATTTCTGCTCGTCACGGCCGCTCGATTCGCTGCTAAACGACGTGTGTCCTTCCTGATAGCTAGACGTACCGCAACGCATACGTGCGTGGACGGATGCCTAATGTACACTCGCACAATAGAGTCCGCTCCACGACACGCGAGATTCACCACACATCTCGAACGGACATTCCTAGATCAAGCTAATAGAGGACAGCATTACCTATGAAACAGACTAGTCATAAAACCAGTCATACTGGCACAAGAATAAAACTACCTCACATCAATAGAACTTCAGGTTTTGCATCTTGAAGCTGCTTTTATATCATTTATTTTGTTGGTAAATAAAAACATACGAAAACAAAATAACACATTTCCAAAAATGTTCTGCATACTTTTATAAAACTATTGTTATGATTTCAGTTATATTTTGATCTTCTTAAATAATTATTTTTTAATTTATTCCGGAGTGACTTACATATGTAATGTAACGAATAGGAACCGCGTGGTGAATAATTGCGTATTTAATTAAGCTTCATTGTAAGATTTCTAATTTTGTAATAATGAGTAATCAATGGCCGTCATTTTTGAAAATAATGATATAATTTGAATTGTTTGCATGTACGACATCAGAGTCACACATTTTGATTGGCCAAATAATTCATACCAATGCAAAATGAGATTTCGTGATTGACTTTTTTCTTAAACGTGTAATCAAAATTGATGATTTCTACTTGAAGGCCTACAGAACAGTAAATTTATTTATTCGGTCGTTATTGAACGGCCATTACACAGTCATATAAAATACGTTGAAAAAGCTACGTAAAATAATTATTTTTTGGGGGGTGTTTATAATGATTTAATTGCTTTACTCTATACATTCTTGCTTTTAGTGTCACTGTGATAGTAAAGATGAGTCACATCACATCGACAGTCAAGTTCATCGATACTTTTCAGCTCCCCATTTAATATTGCTCTGATTGCCGCCCTTCCCCTGAGAGATGCTCCGTGGGATCGAAGTAATCTGAAACATTTCCTACTCCGTCTTGTCTGTCGAGGGTGTCATGGGATGGGGAGATGCCTGTCGATTAATTAACAGAGAGTTGTTTGGCTGCCGAGATTATTCTAAGAGGCAAGCCCCAAGATGAGCACGAGTGGCTGAGCTTATAAGTTGTCGGGCTTCTTGGAGAAGAAACTGGGAGCCAGCGGCGGAAATCCAGGATCTTCTGCGGCCTATCTCCAAAACCAAAGAGAAAGTAAGGATACAAGAATAATCCAAAGAAGTCCTCTCACTCACCCAAAGGAGATTATCAAGTCTGGGTACATTGGACACTAACTCGATTTTATTTTCGTTCATCGTGTGACGTACATCCGGCTATCATCAACGACGAAATAACGCATGTTTTCTCAATTCATACCAATGATGAAAAAAAATATCTGACATTCATAATCATACTAGCTGTGTGGTCGGCGTTGCCCGGGTATTTCTTTACGCTTACCGCAACACCACAGGGGAAAACAAACTGACCTGCGGCGTTGCTGTCAAACCCTCAAGAGGCAGTGTAACTAAGAAAAATTAAGACCAAAATCATTCAGACGATTGATTCAAGGGAGTGAATTTAAAAACAGTTGAAAAATTAATTACTGTAAGAAAGATACATTAATATCTCATTAATAACTCCTTCCCGGGCATTATGAAATAAATAAAATAATTAATAATATATGTACCACAAACTTTTCCCCCTAAACTATTTTATAATTAATAAGTCACAAATTATTTTATTGAATAAATATACTGAATATTATTATCTTAAATAATAAAAAAAATTGCGATGAAAATTTTAGTAAAATTCCAACGTTTCAGTCATAATTTTTTTTCTCTTTCAGTTGCTTTAAAAGTCAACAATCTAAAAATAATTTTAAAAATGTGTAAATAAAAATAAGGTTCCCGCATGCCGAGGCATCTCGGCCTGTTTTGAGAGGTGTATGTTCCGGGGTCGCAGACCTTGGGCATACGGCAAGAGTTGTCCGCTATTCCTATTGGAATAGTCGGCCAGCTGCCTCCTAAACAGGCCAAGGCATGGCGAGGGGTAAGCTGCGTCCCCACAGCAAACTCCTCTCCCGCTATCGGAAGGGCGTGGGACAAGTACCCAATGCCCGACCTACCCGATGCAGGTTTTTCTAAGGTTTTCCCTGCATTCCTTTAGGCGAATGCCGGGTAGGATCCTTAAAATATAGCCCGGGGGCCCTAGTTAACCCTTGGCTACCTTCCTCTACCCTTCCGCATCCCCCCTTTCAAATCCCTTCCTATGCTATTAAAGGGGAGTTGCCCTAAGTGGATTACCCTCATGTAGCCTATTGCCCTAAAAAAAATGTAAATAAAAATTAAATTTAAAACAAATTACAAATTTAAGTATCATGGGAATAACTTACATTTAATAAATGAGATGACTTCCAAATTTCTTCCCCCTTTTCATATTTAAATTTAAGTTTTCTGAAAATAATTTAGTCTAATACCGGAAAATAGAGCAAACAATGCCAATATTTTTTTGGTATAAGGATTCTCCTTGCTGCAGAAATTTTACAACACAAACCAAGGTAAAAAGGGAAATATTTATACCTTTTTCTTGTTTCCCTTGCTTCATCATTTATTTTTTCATGCTATGCTGAATTTCACGGATGCTTTTCCACGTTCTCTCACCCGTAGTCTACTTCTCCCCAGATGAATGAAGAGGGATGCAATACCTTTTCTAGTCTACAGGTGAACTTCGATTTTGAAAAGAGGTTGAGTAATTTATGGCTGTTTTTTTTCCCTGCTACCATCCCTTTGCTGCGCCACAATAAAGCACTCATCAGTGCCCCACACTCTTCTTTCTCACTTATACTCTTTGTCGACAGAGGGCTGAGTGTGGGGGTGTGTGTATGTTTTCCACCTCCAAAAACGCACTCTTTCACTTCTGAAAGTGTTGTGCCGGAGGAGGGGGTAGTCTGGGGTGAAAAATGGAACGCATCCCCTCTCACCGCGAGACTTAAACAGGCTCCGCGACGAGAGTAGTGCCAACCCTGGAATATAAAACGCCCGCTATTACTCAACGTTTCCACACGAAAATTTCTGCACCCCGCATCTTCCTCCAGCACCTACACACACTACTACCACACCACACCACACGTGAAACCCTCCCTCATTTCAAGCAGTCTCTTGCTGCAACCTTGTCAGAGTTCCTAAGGGGTTAATCCCTCCGCCCCCGTTTTTTCTCCCTCCCAGCTCGTTTTCTTTCCCTGTCTCATATCCAGCGTGTGTGGTGTGGGGGTGGGGGCTGTTGCATTACGTCGCCTTTGTGAAAGAGGCTGGTTTTAGCTGCCATCCGACGCTAACTTTGATGAAGCACCGGAGCACCAGAGTTGGTAGTCCCTGGGAGATGGTGATGAAGTTAAATAGACGCTGGGCGGCGGCAAAAGGAGGGGTTGCGCAAATGTCCTCTCATCTACTCACCCCTCCAAAAACCACCCTTAACTAACCTAACCCCACCCCCCCTTCACGGCAGATCCCCAGTGCTGAATCTCACAAGGGACCATTTTTCAAATGAAATTTGTTAGTCGTCGTCGTCGTCGTCAGCAAAGAGCAGTAACTGGGAAAAGGCAACGTGTATACAGACACGACATGTTTTAAAGGAAAATACCTATTCATTTTTTTTTCAAAGCAGAAAACTCAACCGCAGTAAAAGTGTTTTTTCTTTCCCATCATACTCCTAAAAAAATTTTCGGTGCACCAAAGACATAGGTAAATTAATCAAACATTTTCTTTCAGATTAACTCCTTCAGATATCTTTGAATATTCGGTTGTCATTACTTATAAGTTCTCATACATCTGAATATATAACAATAACAGTCTGCAGCGACAAGAACATTTGAACAACTGAAGTGATTCCTCCGGAAATTTTTTAGAAGCACGGGGTTTTAAATTACGATCAGCCTGGTAGAAAAAAAAATTTTTCTCACAATAAAATGGTCGGACCGATTTCCATTTACCTGTTGTGCGATTTTGTATACAGCCGTATAATGTTTTTTGAAATACAAATCTGACAACCGGCATCTTGATGTGCTAAAACATTTGACGCTATATTAGATTGAAGGCCCTTGTTTGAAAAAGTTAGAAATTATATTCAGAAATGGCAGCTATTACCAGTTTTTGACCTATTTTGGTTGAGACTAGAAAAGAATTAAATGAAATTTGTAATTTTAAGGTATTTAATTACCTGACATGAACTTTGTTTACGTTGCTTGTAATTCTAAGGTTCTTAAAATAGTCCTCGTGTAGTCTGTAATAAAAGGGGAGCACAACTCATACCTCCACAATATCTCTGGCAGGCTACGTATTTGCCACCCATTAAAAACCAGCTAAATCGATAACTTCATAGAAGAAGCCCAGAAGAAATATTCGTTAATAAATTGAAAATAAAACACTTGACTCTCGAAGGGGTTAATACAAATAGACAAAAGTCTTACACTATCAGTAGTGTAAACTTATTATATGCCGAATTCTAACACTAAGAACAAATCTTTCGATAAACTGGTAATCTTCTTTTAGTTATGTATTAACCAAATTATTTAGAACAAACGTTCGTATGACGCAAGCAAAGAAATTAAATAAAGAACTGGGGACAAAATGAGAGGAAGCTCACGGAATACAAAAGTCTCCAGTGATGGACATCAGAAAAAGAAAACCACTCAATGCAATTATATAAAGAAAAGGAAACTTCTCTCAAACAAAATTACAACTCGTCTTGTTTATTAATTACGCTACGGCCACAGGTAAACTAAATACGGTGTTGCATTTAACTTTTTTTGCTTTAATTTTTTTCCTTTAGATTTCTAAACGTGTACCTGACTGTCTTCAACATGTCGTGAATATTTTTATTTCGTCGTAAATTCACATCTCGTTCCCTATTTTTTTTTATGGTTGTAAAAGTTTCTTATATTTCCATGATTACATAAATTTTGGAAAAACACAGTAAATTGACGATAACAGTTAAGATATGGTAAATAAGGGCGTAATTACAAGAAACGAAAAAAAAACAAGCGACAACATGAGTAATTTCTGTTGTTTGGGTAAAGTAAGGGTATTTTTTTTTAAAAAAAAAAAGTAAATAACAGTGGTGCTGTTGGACGTTGATATTTCTAAACAAGCGGGTTTTAATCGCCCCGAAAAAATAGTACCATTTTTCCTACTAGAGTGTCACACACAATAAATACGTGGAATTTTTCTTAGAATCATTCCAGTAAAACTATATCGTAATATTTGAGGTAACTTCCCAGAAACAAATTCATTTTACATAAATAAACGAATAGAGGAGAAAATATACAAGATAGAATAGCGTGTGCAATTAAGATTACGGAAGAAACCAAAAGAGAATGGACGGAACGCGACGGTCACACTTGTCAGAAGGATGCAACGAAACTGAAAAAGATGCGAGTATCGCTTTAAATAAAATAATATTACAGGACAAAAGAAATTACGAGGCAGACAAGAAAGACGGAATACGTTTAAAGATTAAAGTAAATTGCGTGTTTTTGTGTCCAGACAATCCGTTTGAGCACACTTCTCAAAGACAAAAGCAAAAGAAAGAGATTGAAGATAAGAAAGAAACCAAGAAATCACTGAAAGGAAACGAGAACAAAGGAAATAAAATGAATGATGAGACCTTCCGTCCTGATAAATTGTCTTCCCAGATTTGTAACATTGTTTCCGCTTCGTTTACCAAAACAAATTTGTGGGAGCTGTGTTACGATGAATAGGGGTCCTTGCGAGCAATTTTTCAATATGTGTGTGTGTGTGTGTTTGTGTGTATAATTTTTTTTTTCTGATATAATGAGTGGACGGCGCCTGTGAGGCGGACGTTCTATTCAAAGTATCTTGTAATTACAGACACCCACTTGCCACGAAATTAATGCGCGTGTCGTATTTAGAAAATAATATAAATAAAGAACTATAATAATCCTCTGGCGAAATAGTCGGCATCCTTTCATCAGCAGTATAATTACCCCTGCATTATCCTCAGATTTGAGTCATCCGTTCTGGCTTGATTGCGTGGTGGTTTACAATAAATGTACGTCATCCTAGTCAGAGAGAGAGAGAGAGAGAGGGTGAGTGTGTTAGGGGTGGAAGCGAACGGATTAAGTCGTAATTGCTACTTTCTGTTTATTCCCTAACGAACGTTTTTGTGACACTGAATACGGAACAATTTCAATGTAAATAAGTAGAAATGATCTAAGGACTTAAAATCTCCGTCAGCATATAGACATTACATATATGCGTGTATGTCATACTTATATTTGAACGCCGTACATTGCTTACATAAATTATAATTAAAAAAAATTACGTCTGACCAATAATAATAATAAAGATAGCCAAATACAGATAAAATAAGTGATAATATAAATACCACACAACGTTTCTGGGATTCTTTGGAGTTTTGTCAACTGACTAAGGGCAGTTGTGTCGCTCTAGGCTCTTCTTAGCACCGCGTTCCTCGCGCACTTATTTATATATACCTGAAAAAGTATTTAATTCTATATTAATTATTAGTCGAGAAATTATTTGACCTAAATCTAACTATTTCTGGTTCAATAAATATTTTCGACCGATAGTGAATTAATACATTGAACTTTATTGCATCAGTCCCAACAAACAATACCTCCGAATTTATTCTTAACTATACTACTTTATTATTGCAGGATATAATAGTCCCTCAGTCTTCAGACATTAAGAAAGATTAACATTCACAATGTAAACCAATGGTCGCCATATTGGAGTCAATAATATGACACGAAAATTAACTTACATTTTCCGTAAGGATCGTAAAGTATGTCGTATTGTATTTTTATCATCATTGTATGGAATATTGCCGGAAATAATTAAGCTTTTATTCCATCAGAATATTTCGGCTTTATTTAATTACTAAATAAGTCACTATTTTGCTGTCGCGCAATCACGAAGTAACTCTTTCGCGTGTTCAGTGATTTTCAGTAATTTAACACAAATTGATCAAGTTTTTCAATTATAATTCTTTCCACTTTCACTCTAGGGGTTTCTCACCCCAACTGTACTGTTTCTCGTCGTTTTAACTATATGTGTACCAATTTTTGTTGCAATCTGACGACGTATTTAAATATGTATAGAGATTAACGTAAATATATACATGCCTACATACAAATAAACATCCTTTTGTTTTATTATATAGATTATAAATTGTTACATTTAGGACAAAACCTCTTTAATGAATAAGAAAGGTAGCCAATTCAGGCAAAAAAAAGTTATAATATAAATACCACACAACGTTTCTGGGATCCTTGTCTCTTTCGTCAGGTGCGAAGCTGAGACTAGAGCGACACAACTGCACTTTTCAAAGGGACAAGGATCCCAGAAATGTTGTGTGGTATTTATATTATCACTATCAATTTTTTTCATTTTAACAAAACCTCTTTATCTCAAATTCTTCCTGACTCTAACTGATTAATTACCATAGGCCATTATACAATGAAAGCCGGGAATTTAAATATATATATATATATATATATATATATATATATATATGTATATTTTGAAATTGTTCCTCTTGATTTTTTTTTAAGTAAAGTTAAACCACAAGCATGTACTACAAGAAACAACAGTTTCAGTGTCTGCGTGGTTAAGTGACACGTTTTGTCCTTATAGTTACCTAGTAAAAATTTGGTTAACCATTATTCAGTCTTGTAGATCTCTCTGGCGTCCGTGAAACATACAAGTAATTCCTTCATCCGTCGGTTCAGTGGCGTCAGCTTTTCCGGAAGCAGTGTGACGGATCGATTTCCCCCTTTCCACCTTCTATGGGCAAACTTTCTCTTGCATGTCTCGCGTGCTGTGCCAGTTGCTCCCAAACTACAACCTTAAATGACTTGAGGGAGATTTCTCACCAATTAAAGTCCTCGGCTTTAACACATACTCCTCACGCACTATTCGTTCGGAACTCCAGAAGGCTTCATCAGACCCCGTCAGCCCTTTTAATGACGGACTACGTCACCCCTGCCACTCTTCTTTAATGGTCTCCATCGTCAGTCATGAATAATGATCGTCCGTTAACCGAGGCAACACTCCCGAGCCTCTTAAGAGATGACGACTAGACGAATGTGCCACAGGTAATGTGTGCGTAATTCTCCGCTCGCCTTCTGAGCTCTGTACGAGCACAAATTAGCTGCAACATCAATTCCCTAAAAGCGTATACACTAGACTCACACCTCCCCCGCTGCGACAACAATTCGCCTTATGCCACCACCCCCCTCTGGTCTAAATTACCGCAATGTATTATGCTTATATTAGCGAAGGGCTGGAAAGGCCCGCACATTATAATTAACCAATTACGCTTACATTAGTAGTTTACAGAAGTTGAGACTAGTTTCCATCCCGGAAAGGAAGAGGGGTGTTACCGGAAGGCTGTAGTGGTGGGGGTGGAAATGCCTTCAGGGGGCGGCAGAAGAGGGTTATGAACTGCAACATTACGTGGCTAATCGTGATGTATGTTGTGTACCGCGGGGATAGGAAATCGGCCTCTCTCTCTCTCTCTCCTCTGGATCCTTGCTCCTGCAGACGGCAAATACGTCGACGGAGTTCTCTACACATCCAAGCTTCTGCAATGACCAATACGTTTGTAATGATCTTAAATCTGAATCACCTAATGTTTTCAACCACAGACAACCAAAACACTTTAATTAATATAATTATTATTTTATTAATTACAGAAACATAAATAAACAAACTTTAAAGACACCGTATAGACAAAAAGCGAATTTCCAAGGAAACTCTTATTTAAATTTCAAAACATGCCATGTAGTCACGAACTACATTCAAAATATAAACAAATGGTCGCCATATTGGAGTCACCAAGATGGCACGAAAATTAACTTACATTTTGCGCAAGGATCGTAAAGTATTTCGTATCGTTTTTTTTATTATCATTTATGGAGTATTGCCGGTTATAATTATACTTTTTATTCAATCAAAATATTTATTCTTTCCTTCATTTCGAAAGGAGTCACTATTTTGTTGTTGCGCAGTCGCTGTAGTAACGTCTATCTCTAACGCGTGGGCTGTGACGTCACGGTCTCTTGGCGCGCAAGTAGTTTAACACAAAATGATGACATTTTTTAATTATAATTCTTCCCATCTTCATGATAGGGGTTTTTCACCCTCGCTGTACCATTTCTCGTGATTTGAAGGACATGTGTACCGATTTTTGTAGCAATCTGTCCACGCGTTTAAATCTGTATAGAAATTAACGTAAATGCATACATAGATCCTTTTTTAATATATAAAGATGGGTAGATTGAGAGACGACTCTATTCACAATCCAAGCCACGGGTGAATCGACTGACTAAATCGTTGTCGATGTCCAACTGCCTACATCCGCGGGTGCGGTGTAATCCCTCAAGTCCAGGACTCCTGGGGATTAGGGAAGAACCATCTCCCTCTCTGCGTCCCGGAGCAATTAGCAGCCATTTCGGTGGCGACACCTGCCCCTCCACATTCCACAGCACGGTGATGAACGACGCGGTCAAGACGAGGATAAATGGCTAACGCACCTAGGATGGCCTGTTACGCAAGGTTGCCTACACTGGTAGGAGAAACGGCGACCTAAACCCCAAGGGCAAATACAAAAGTCGAAAATGTGCTCCCTGATTTGAATAATTGTTCTGAATAAATCGTTTTATTATATATTATGACATATACTCGCCTAATTTAATTACAAGCTACCAGTATTATATTTATGGAAATAAAATAAGCATGTTCCTTTTAGTCATGGGATCAGGTAACATCAAGGATCCGGAAATTGACAATGAGATAATGAGGATACGTTTTTAAGTAGCGCTGAATTAATATTAGGATCACAAACCAAAACAAACACTCAGATATATATTTGACAATTTTACAGAAATAATTAATTTATATTAGCTAACTTGACTGCATCCATTACAACTAGTTTCATGCATGATCGTGTGAGTTTGGAAATCTGCATCACACAACTTAATGATGTTGCAAAAAATAATATTTCAGCGACTGGATCCTTCAATTTGTCCATCTGATAATCAATTTAATTTATCTACTAGAAATTATTTATCGCAAACTACAGTATTTTTAATCTAATTAAATTATTTAATATATGGGTCCGATTCATACAGAACGTCCCTTATTATTAATGTTTTAATTCCAAGTCTTCTCCATTTTCCCAATTCTTCAGTCATAAATAAACGAAATTGATTACAATCTTAAATTGGCATCCAGAATAAAAATTAACCATTATTAGCTGGTGTCACTCTAATTTTGACTTCTCAGAACTATAATTTTGTTCTTCAAATCAAATAAATTTCAATTATCCAGTGTTCTCTGATTTTCACGTCGCCTTAATTTCTTAAATAATTCTAAACTCCTAAGTAAATTATTCTGTAAACTTCCTTGACAAAATTCTTCGTTGTCTTTTGAAAAACCAATTAACGTTAAATTGTGATATTAAATTTGTAGTTTTATAATAGGTTCTTCGTCTTAGACAGATCTAAAATTGTGGTGTTTCATGAACCAGGTTTTATTTATCCGAGTTCATTGAACTAAAAATTTAGAAGCATTAATATCCCACAAATTGTAATAGAATTATGTGAAAAATTATTCAACATTACTTACAAATCATTTCTTGAAATACAAAGACATGCTTAAAATCTTGAAAAATGTTTATATTTGCACCCAAATATTTTCCAAATGTGCCAATTATTATTTTGTTAATACGTTTCAATTTTTTATGTTAATTAAAATAAATTTCTGACTACTACAACCATTTTTCAATTACGAAACAGCTTAATAATCGATAGTAAACTTTTATATATTGAAATTAAATAGAAGAATTTCGTCATGCAGTCTTCCCTCCATCACATTACCTATTAAAAACTCCATTTAAGTGCTACGAGATAGCTTTTCTTATAGATATTATAAATCGAGATGGATCTAGATCCCGCGTCCGCTTTCCCTCGTCTGCGATTTCCGACCGGACTATCCAATAAATCATGATGGCGAAAAGTGAGCTGTGAATCGTTGGAATGTAGAATGACAGGAATCTGCCATTAATATTCTCCGAGACGTAGTGAAAAAAAAAAAAAAAAAGAGTAGAGGAGGAGTAGGGGGTGTGTGCTCAGATAAATAGCGCGCGCCCGGAAGTTTAAAGCTGCCGGGGAGATTGAGAGAGAAGAAGACGAAAGAGAAGTGGAGGTGGGGGGGAAAAGGGTTAGGCGTTTCCATAGCAACGGGTTCTGCATCCGGGACGCTCGTTAAAAAGACGTGGAGTCGACTTTTTCCTCTTCACACTGAGGAGCAAACAAATAAAATTACGATTAGACTCTAATTGATAAATACAAGTCACTAACTGCGGAGGTCTGAACGCGACAAACAAACGGATTTTGAAGAAAAAGGCAGTGGTAATTAATCAGTATCTACAATACTTCATTAACTTTATTTTGCAAGAATTTAAAGGAAATATTCGTACGTTGTTTAATATTAAGATATTTTTAGCGAGTCGTACAACGTGCGTCGTAGAAGTAGGGAAAGATGGAAGGGAGCATTGTCGTCAATTGGGAACTCACCCTTGCAGAAAAACTGGAACTACGCTACAATCTTGATTTGAAATTTCTTGACAATGGTGAGATATTATTATTGAGATTATTCGGGTATTCTATTGTCTTGGAGGAGTAAAAAATTGAGAAAGAAAAAGGAAAATAAAAGAAATGAAGATGTAGAGAAATATTTCTTTGACCTGCCTCTTTCTTGTTTCTTGGCTTTTCATTCCTTTTATTTTCCTTTTTCTTTCTCAATTTTTTCTACTCCAAGACAATGGAGTACCCGAATAATATCAATAATAATACGCTACTATCATATTTAAAAACATTAATTATATTCTTACGATGGGATATACAGTAGATACACCCTCTACTTATCGTCACTTAACTTTTACGGATGAGTTTTTTTTTTGTGTAGGCCTATAGCACATCCTGAGTTGAACGCATGTCGTAACAAAGGTTCGTGTTAAAGAGTGGTCCGGTCTACACCCCACTACAATTACAGGGCAGTGGGCCACTGCGCATCTTAATCATGAGACGACTTGCAATTTCTCGCGACCTAAACTCAATTGTACCATCTTCAGACTGTGTTTGAAAGTTTTGTATTGAAGTTATAAACGTTTCCACAACCTGAAGAGGGTAGAAATATGTACAAAAACGTTTTATAAATAAATTAAAAATATTTTTATCTATAAAAAAATTATGTTAATAATCGTTAATCTTATAATAAAAATATTCTTTAATATTGCCCTTTATTAATGTTTTGTGCCAATGTTATAATCGGAGAACTGTTGATTTGAAATATGTTTCGAGACATGCTTCGATTATGTTTTGTTATAATATTGTTATGTCTTGTATTTTTCTGCCTGCAACATTGGTAGCCATGCTTTGCAATTTTTTTTTTATTTCTTAATTAAATAATTAAAATCTGTTAAGTTTTATCTGGTTTCACGGTTGAGATTAAAAATAAACGAGCAGTGTTTTTGAATATAGTCGTACAAATATTGCTTCAATGATAAAAAAAATTAAATTAACACATTACTGACAATTATTGCGTTACACCGCACATAAATATCACCGCAGAGTGACACACGGACGGGGATAATCGGGGTGTCATGTTAATAGCAATTTGAGGAACACAGAATCCAAAGTCCGTCCGCATACTTTGTGACGGTTGTCACCATTGGCAATTCAACAGACAAGTTGAAAAATAAAGTTAACCCCCCCGTGATCGAACATCGATCAACCAGCGAGTGAGTCAGTGAGTGACAAAACGCAAAGTGAACGGCAGGCTCATGTCAAAAGCCCAAAAACCAAACCTCCCAATAATCCACTTGACAAGTGATTGATGAAATTTAAACTGCAGATATGTCAAATAATTTAAAATGACAGATCAGAGGGAGTGGATTTGGTGCGGGGGTCTACCCTTGACATCCGACCAGATTCACTGGGAAATAACCTAATTTACGGACATCTGGAAACATGTCATTTGACGCGAATGCAACACCGAACGTAAAATAGTAACAATATCAATATTCTGTTCGTTGACGAACTCCCGAAAAAAATAAAATAATATTAAAAACTGGTGTCCTTGACGAGAAGTTACAAACGTGGCTCTGTTTTCAATTTAATCACGTCAGGTAATTATATAAAAATAAGCAAGTTAATGGAGTATGTTCATTTGAGTAGGGGACAGATATAAAGAACGAATTAACTAATGCCAAAAAGACAAAATCAATATGGCAAGGACAATAAACCCTGCCCATACACGGAATAAATTTAATACGTGACATAAAAACAAAGAAAACGTTTGGCAGTTGTATAATGACATTTTTCTCTCGAAACGACGAAAGTTTAATCTTATATATTGTGATATAGATTTTTTTATCCGTTTATCGAATAATTCGACTCTACAATTCATAAACTTCAACAAATATTTACATAAATTTTATTGCTCCTTTGTCCACCATTACGCGTCTCCCCACAAAGATCTCCTCTCCTCAACCATCAATCCCAGAGATATTACATCATCTCTCTTTTTCTTCTTATACTCCAGCTAGTAGATAAAGTTTTAAATATTCATAATTGACATGCCACAATATATATATATATATATATATATATATATATATATATATATTGTATACCCCTCTTGTTGATTATTATTTTTAAATTTATTTTGAAACTTGAAAATTAATTATTTTGCCCCCATTGAATGCCCAAAACTATAGATAATTATGATTATAGGATTTTAAGTTAAACAAGTTAATAAATTTTATAAACAAAACAATTTTATTAATCTTGAATAAAACTCAAGAAATCTCTGTATATTTTTTATATCCTTTTACCTCAACAATTAAATTACACTAATAATCCGGTTACATTTTATAAATCAGACTCTGTACCCCAGGGTCTTTACTGGGTTGATAAGAAAACGGAAAACTAAAATTTACAATTTAAACAATGCAATTAAAATAAAATGAAAACGAAATCTGACTCATTACCCTTATTTAACAATTTACAGAATTTATTACTGAATGTCTACTTACAATTTTATTTGGGGTTTTCAGAAATGCCCTTTACTCTACTAGGCCCTTCTGTGCACAGACTTTTACACACACGTTCACTTTATCCTTTTTTGATATCCCGACTCCTGACAGCTTGCGTGGACTAAAATGTTTATTTTATGTTTAGGCACGGCCACCATTCAATTTGACCGAATATTTATCACCGCCTCCACGTCCTCCTCCTTTGCGGTCTATACTTCAACTCCTATGACTTTCTCGTTCAGATTCTGGCACCACACTCCACGTCCATCTCCTTTGCTAGCTCCTGTCCAACTAACTTTTATCTGCTTCCTCCTCTCCAGAATATTCCCTTGTTTTCACAGTTTTTTAGTTTCCATGTTCGCCAAACACCAACTGTTGGCTTTCTCACGCTCCGAGAGCCACTCAATACAATTAAAATAAACATTTTCTTTTAATATAATTGGATGTCCACAAAACTTCTGTCATTATGCCTTTAGGGTTCCGTCTTGATGTCTGTCAAAACCATTGGCTCTAAGAGCCGCTAAACGTCCAATTATAGTCCTCCCCTTCTCTAAGAGCCGATTATCCATCTTTTTATTATAATTATTTTTTATACAAACCACTCAAGAATCCCCAGTCTGAGTTGTTAAACAAATCTGATAAAATAAGAACAAAATTTATGTCCTTCTTAACTGGATATTACAATATATAAAATTTAAGAATATTACAATAAATATATAAACCAATAAGTTCGCAAATTGATTTTTTTACATATTTTTTAGTTCAATATTTACAGTGAGGCTTTAACGTGAAATATATTTAATTTGAAACTTTAAAGGTTGTATTTTTACGTCTGTCCGTATGAAATAGTTAATTCAGTTTTCTGACCAATTACAGACAAAATTTTTACCGATTTAAGGCAACGTTCCGGTACGTGTTTGTGCCTTCCTCAGGTCTTTCCTAAATATGCTGAAAGTTAAAAAAAAATATTTTCACATCATATTAAAAAACAACACAAACTTTAGAAGCACTTATTCACAAGCTACACAATATTTTCTAGCATTTAGCATATTTAGGAAAGACCTGAGGAAGGTACAAACATGTACCGAAACGTAGTCTTAAATCAATAAAAAAAAATATTGTCTGTAATTGGTCAGAAAACGGCAATATCTAATTTAAAACGTGTTAACTGAATTTCTTACAATTATTAAGATTTAAATAATCCTAATCTACCGTCAGTGACATCAGTTTTATATATTCTATGTAATTGTTAAATTAGGCTGGTAAACTGTATGTTAGAAACAAGTGGTCGCCTTCTGAAAGACTACAGACACAGATGGGATGAGTTGGATGACTCCTTAAAGAAGCAAACTTACTAATTTCAGTCAATTCCAGAAGGACCGGGTGAAATTTCAATTCAGAATATCAATACTCCAGTAATAATTCTTCTTTAACAGGACTTAGCATCCAGTTTAACATTTAGTAGACCGGAAATGGCCTTGCCGAATCCATCCACATACGCTTTTAGGAGAAGGGGGTGGGGCCAGGGGAGGTTTGTAATTCACAGTACATATCGCTCAGTATTGGAAAGAGAAACATTCCACGGTTCGTCGATCACATTTACCACTGAACATTCGAATTGATTTGTTTAATTAAAAATTCTCTTCAGAACCCTCCCCGACCCGCCCTCACCCCCGTTGTATCGTAACATAATCGTCGCAATCGAGCTACAGGACAAATTTTGAGAAGGGAATCAAAATCCTGTAGTTTTGCTGGAGAAATAATAAAAAAAAAGCAGAATGGTCGTAATAAGTGTAGTGTAGCGTACATTTTGAAAGCGTTGTGCGTATTCTTTCTCCTCCCGTGTCCTCTTGACCGGAAGCGCACGGGTTGGGAGGGGGCGGGGCGTAGGTAGATACGTGAGGGAAGAGCGACGGTAAATCAGCAAGGGTGGTTCGTGAGGGGATGGGTAGGAATATCGTGATCTGGTCGAGCAGTGTTATCTGTCACGAGGCACGGAGAGACGCTAAATCTGGGTCCGCTTTATCTGCCGGCGAGTAAATCCTGGTGTTTATGAGGCGTCACCAAGGTGGCGTGTGTCCCCACGCACTCGAAACCCTCTGCTCGGCCTCCACAAGAGCAAAAAATACATTTAAAGGCAATTAATTTAAATAATCAGTGCCTAGTATCCTTCATTAAATTCTTTAAAAGAAACTATTTAATTCAGGTTTTAAAAATTTAACATTACTTTTCATTGTGGCTTAATACCAAAATAACCACAATAAAATTCTAATTAATATTTAGAGAAAAAAAATTAAAAGAACAATTTACAATTGACAATAAACTATCTGGGTGCTTGGCCTTGCCCGCGTTGTCATAATTAAACTCATCGACATCCATAACCCCGGATTTGACTCCAAACTCGGTGGGTTTTGCGTTTTTATGTAACACCCCTCCACCCCCCTTGAAAGGAGTTGAAATTACACACATAAATTTATTTAAAACCGCTGTTTATCTCATTGACACCGAAAAAGGTTCATTCGAAGAAAATACCGGCTGTTTTAAAAGTCCACCCCCGTCCCTGATCATTAAACTGCAAGTTGAATATCATAATCAAAACTAGTGACATCCATAACCCCACCCCCACGGATTTGACTCCAATCTCGGTGGTTTTTTACATTATTTTTATGAAACACCCCTCTACCCCATCCCTAAAGGTTCTCCCTTCCCATGCCGATAGGGATTAAAATTATACTCAAAAATAATTGGGAAAACTATCTATCTCATTGTCACCGAAAACATTTCTTTTGGAAAAAAATATCGGCAGTTTTAGCATGTTTGAAAATTTCCACCCCCGCCCCTGGGAGTTTAACATCAATTTGAATGCCATAATTTAACTCAGTGACATCCGTATCCCCCGTATTTGACTCCAATCTCGGTGGGTTTTGCGTTATTTTCCCCTTGACCCCATCCCTAAAGCTGCTCTCCTCCCATGACGAAAGGGGTTGAAATTATACACACAAAAAAAACATCGGAAGAAACATTATCAACTTCATTGGCCCCCCAAAAAAATTTATCCGACTCAAGTATCTGCCGTTTAAGCATGTTTGAAAATTTCTCCCCTCGTCCCTCATACTGTTTGTTTCCGGTGATAAAGGAGCGAGTGTACGAAATATATAAACACGCATACGGACCATTTTATTTATTAGATTTCTACAGTTCAGGTTTATAAGTTTTGGGAACTCTTTTTCACAGGGGATTGTGATTGCTTATTGCTTGAAAAATTAACAACGTTATATTTAAATTTGCACCAGTCCATCTCAAAACTGTCCTCCCGCCTTCATATCAACTGCGTTACTCCAACTCCTTTAACTTAAATGACTAACTACTCCGTCTCGATGCAAGGTGGTTTTCAAACTTCACTCCCGATTCTAGAATAAAGTTATCGAAATGAGATACCGTCTGAGCCTCAGTTACTCAAAATTAATCTCTGGAATATTCAAAAGAGATTTGAAGCTATTTAATGCCTGTACAAGTATAAAACAGATTTTTGAACCATGTTTCGCCGTGCAGGCAAGTAGTATTCATTTTATTTTGATATCCATTCTCCTTAATTGATCATGAAGACGCCTAAGAATAACAATCCTCATCGATCATGAAATATTCAAACATAAACAACCGATCGCATCAGTTTACAGAAAAATGTAGTTACAAAGATGCACCACGTGACCGTAGAAATGAAATTCTTCGCAATATTGTGGGAGAATTTATATGACAAAAGGTGTTATATCTTAATGAAACAGTAAAATTATATGTGATTTTAACTTAGTTCAGTATCCTTCATGCATTATTTTTCTCTCTAATTAAAGGGTGCCTCCATTTTCATACACAAAAGTGATTAAGAAAACTTTCCCTTAAGAGCCTATTAATTTTCGTCATAAATTTGGTTTACGTTCATATTTTTAATGGTGGCTGCAAAAGAAAATGCCAGCCAGGGTTTTTTTTTTTTTGGAATACTACTGTTACTCTTATAGAATGTAAAAGTCTCAGATTCCCTTCGTTAAAAGGTAATCAGCCGCAATTAGACAGAACTGAGGGGGTAGTAAGTGATGTCAGAAACTCTTCATTATTTGAGAAACGAACTACCTCATTCTTCCTTTTCCTGTCAAAAATTATCTCCGTCTCTTTTTACTTCTATTGCCCTCTCGTCTAACATTTAATGAGTTGAAAGATCCCATCGCGTTCAATCGACTTTAAGTCTTTAACGTAATTAGGAGAATTAATGCGACATTTCCAGAGTACGCTCCAGAAAATGTCAATCGGGAGTTGGGAAAATATTGTTAAAGAATTTCCCCGTAATGAAGCCGCAGTTGTAAAACGACAAACATGTTAACACGTGACGTGGCAGATGATTCAGTAATTTTTGTAGAATTTATGGGTTATTATTATATAATTTTTCTGTTCCTCCTAAGTTCCTAAACCTATAATGGACACGTTTACATTTAAATAAAAAAAAAATTCCCAGTGCCTTTTCATGCAGTTTGCGATAGTTTGTGAATATTTATTTGAAGATGATATTTAAGAATACGTAATTCAGGATTTACGTTCATTAAACATCTCTCTACTATTTATTGTCTATATTCGCGTCAACAAATTAGTCACTAGCGACTTTCCATACCTAATACATGAAATTTTTTTAATTTTTTTTTTAGGGCAACAGGCTACATGAGGGTGATCCATATTGGGCAACTACCCTTTAATAGCATAGGAAGGGATTTGAAAGGGGGTATGCGGAAGGGTAGAGGAAGGTAGCCAAGGGTTAACTAGGGCCCCCAGACTATATTTTATGGATACTACCCGGCATTCGCCTAAAGAAATGCAGGGAAAACCCTAGAAAAACCTGCATCGGGTAGGTCGGGCATTGGGTACTTGTCCCACGCCCTTCCGATAGCGGGAGATGAATTTGCTGTGGGGACGCAGCATTCCCTTCTCCGTGCCTCGACCAGTTTAGGAGGCAGCTGGCCGACTATTCCAATGGGAATAGCGAACAACTCTTACCGTATGCCCAAGGTCTGTGACCCAGGAACATACACCTCTCAGAACAGGCCGAGGTGCCTCGGCTCGTGGGAACCTTAGTTCAAAAACGGAGAGGAAAAGGCATCCCCAAAGGTAGCCCCTTCGTATCTCTCCTAAAAGGTTCTACCTGCGAGAGATAATCCCTCACAGGTACTGCCTGCGAGAGAATAGCCCCCGCAGGCCGTTCAACCCCTTTACATGAAATTATTACATTAGATTCATATTATACATATATATATATATATATATATTATTCTTAACTTAAGATTCATCGTCTATTTAAAATACTTCTTGAATTCCGGTTTCCTTACTAAACTATACAAGGTTATTTATTGCCGCTTCTGAGGTACATATCTCCTATATTCTCTAATCATGTCGTGCTTTGGGCAGTCGTAGAGGACATCACTTGTCCACCTTAAATTCGTGTTTATGGATTTTTTAACTAGGACCCCCGGGCTATGGTTTAAGGATCCTATCCGGCAATTCGCCTAAAAGTAATGCAGGGAAAACCGTAGGTAGGTAGGTTGGGCATTTGGTACTTGTCCCACGCCCTTCCGTTGGCTGGAGAGGGGTTTGCTGTATGTTTTTGAAAAATCGTGTGTCCCTTATGTGATCCGAGCAAATTTTTTGGACAGTATATATAAGTGAAAAGAATTATAAATTTTTAGGCTCAATTTTTAGGGTCATTCGCAATTAAAGACTTGCATATATCAAAGACAAAAACCTGAGATAGACGGGGAATAACCCAAGGAAAGGGGAAAAAATCCCTAACTTTTAGTAAAATAAATCTAGTTATGTTTGGGACAAATATAATTTTATAATTTAAACCATTTTTTTACGTTAAAATATTTGAGAAACCAGCACAACTCAATGGATGGGTGTTTTTTAGTTTTTTTTTCTTCGTCGCATGGACAACCAGGGTCATTACCGAAGTTACATACAAATATTATGACTCTGATGGGTTTCCTGATTAAGCAAGTGCATTAGTTATGGACAATTACAATTGTATTTTTCCAACATGGATG
Organism: Zhengitettix transpicula; assembly: GCA_037074705.1. Classification (NCBI taxonomy): domain Eukaryota; kingdom Metazoa; phylum Arthropoda; class Insecta; order Orthoptera; family Tetrigidae; genus Zhengitettix; species Zhengitettix transpicula. The sequence goes on along the minus strand of CM073596.1, from coordinate 55,154,612 downwards.
AGTTTTGTGACTGGTAAAAAAAAATTATTTATTTGCAGTGTTTCGTCGTTTTCTGAGTCCCCTCAGACTATTTTCCATTTGGACCTCTTTTCCTGAAATATGCTAATCGTCGTTGCGTACGACCGGGACTTACTTGAAGCTTAGCTTCTCGCCCTAGCCTGTGAGCCTCTTATCAAAAGGGCAGGTAGGCATTGTGTCGCCGTATCTGGGCGAAACGATCTACCTGTAATGGCTTGTCCGTGACATTCTGCACTTTGTGTCGACGCATGTCAGCGCACGAAAATACGACGTCGACTCCTTCCATTCTTGCCCGTCTTAATTCTCCGCGCTTCGATCGTTCTTTGTGTCGCAGAGAGAATTTTGGACTTTCTCTACCACGGACACTTTCCCTGACTCAAGTTGCCACGAGTTATGCGTCTCTTAAAAGAATAATAGGAACAATTTTGTCACTTGGACCGTTAAAATTTCTTAACTCCATAAGACTTAAAGACGATTCGTAGCGTCAATTCAGAAAAAAAGAAACTGGATCTACACGTGAACGATAATACTTCAACTTGAACATTTATTTTTGTTTTATATGCTTCGTTCTAACTGGGTTAATTTAAAAAAATTAATAAGATTAAACTGAATTTGAAAAAAAAAAATTTAATCTTTGGTTCAACGATTTTAAAATGAAAAAAAATTACGTCTTATTGAAAATTAATAATAAGAAAGACAGCCAAATACAGGCAAAATAAGTGATAATATAAATACCACACAACGTTTCTGGGATCCTTGTCCCCTTTCGTCAGGTGCTAAGAAGAGCCTAGAGTGACACAACTGCACTCGTCACTAGACAAAACTCAAAAGTCGTATACAAATAAATTCACTTTCCTTTACTGATTCTACGAAAGAATTTTTTTTCAGGACGGGATAGATTTTTCGTTACAACTTTTACAATTCATCCTTGTAAACTACTGGAGTTTACAAAAACCAATTTCAGGTCCTTTTTTTCCGGATATGAAGGGGAAAAAAAAATATTTTAGTACCAACTGTCGCGCTAATATCTTCTGTTTATTCCATTTCCTGCGCAGTGACATCAATTTTCCCGGAAAATTGAAATGTCGACCCAAGAGTAATTAATTTTTAAAACGCAATATGTTAACTACAGCAGTATAATTATAAATCTGTTCAAATTGAAGCCTGTTTATTAATAACGTTTAAATTTCTATATCGATATGACATAATAAGTTTCAAATTAAAATAACATCAAATTTTCTTTGATAATTTTAAGTTCCAAAACATCAGTTTTCGTACAATAAAATTTTATTTCCATTTCCTCAAAACGGCTAATTTTTATAAAGTAAGAATATTTAAAAGAATTAATTACGATATTAATTACGTAACTACATAATTACATCTGTACTAAGGTTTCGTATTATAATAAACACATTAAATTATTGTTCAACTTTATACATCAAGGTTCATCTGAATGCGGGTACGCATATTAGATAAATCATTTCAGTCTCCTTTAATAAATTAATTTATTGTACAACTCTCGCCGTTAACAAAGCAAAAGAAACTGAACAAAGATAAAACAAACCCAAAGATATTAATCCCCTTATTATTATTATCAATTTGTAAATGTAATAAGTTGATTACAATACGAGTCTGAGCAGTATCGCAGTATTGCATGCCTTACATGACACGTTTGGCCTTTATAGTTTCTTGTAGATGGAAATAATACTCTTATTACGTCCTAAAGCAAAAATTACGGGCGGTTAATAAAAGAATGAAAAAATTTACGTGTAATTGAAAATAATGAATAAGAAAGATAGCCAATACAGACAAGAAAAAAGGTTAAAAATAATCCACATAACGTTTCTGGGATCCTTGTCCGTTTCGTCAGGTGCTAAGAACAGCCAGCCTAGAGAACTTTTGAGTGTTGTCAACTGACCAGTGCAATTTTCTCTAGGCACTTTTTAGCACCTGATGAAAGGTACAAGGATCCCAGAAACGTTGTGTGGTTTATTTATTACCGTTTTTTGTCTGTATTGGCTATCTTTCTTATTCCTTAATAAAATAAGTTGATCTTTCACTAATGGAATGGATTTTCTGGCTCAATCAGCTTGTTTTAAAAAAAAATGTTAAACACTCATTGTTAATACTTGCACTAGAGAGCTTAAAAGAAAAACCTAAATAACTGGTCGAATCACGGAGAAGGGAATGCTGCGTCCTCACAGCAAACTCCTCTCCCGCTATCGGAAGGGCGTGGGACAAGTATCCAATGCCCGACCTACCCGATGCAGGTTTTTCTAGGGTTTTCCCTGCATTTCTTTAGGCGAATGCAGGGTAGGATCCTTAAACCATAGCCCGGGGGCCCTAGTAACCCTTCCTCTACCCTTCCGCATCCCCCCTTTCAAATCCATTCCTATGCTATTAAAGGGGAGTTGCCCAATGTGGATCACCGTCATGTAGCCTGTTGCCCTAAAAAAAAAAAAAAAAAAATTAACTCTCAATTTTTTTTTCTTACTTCAAAAAACGGAGAGGAAAAGGCATACCCAATGGTAGCCCCTTCGAATCTCTCCTACAAGGTTATGCCTGCGAGAGAACATCCCTCGCAGGTTACCTGCGAGAGAATCCTCTTGCTTGCATCCTACTTGCTTTAGTTATTTATTTATTATTTATTTATTAATTATTTATTATTTATTTAGTATTTATTTAGTATTTATTTAGTATTTATTTAGTATTTATTTAGTATTTATTTAGTATTTATTTATTTATTTATTTAATATTTATTTATTTATTATTTATTTATTTATTATTATTTATTTATTATTTTTATTTTTTTATTTTTTTTTATTTAGGGCAACAGGCTACATGGAGTTGTCCAACGTGGATTACCCTCATGTAGCTTGTTGCCCTAAAAAATAAAATATATATATATATATATTTTTAAAGCAAAGATACTTAAAAATTTTTACGCTTGGCAGAAAGGAAGGAAAGCATCTTGAGGAAACCAATAAACGGCATTATGTGTTTACTGTTAACCGGTGTGATTCACTCTTCTACGTAAAGTGACAACCGCACTCGTACACTTGCATAAGTAAGGAACTGTTCTGTTGTGACACTTTGCCTCGCAAAGTGATTGTGTGTGTGTGTGTGTGTGTCTGTGTGCATATTTTCACGTAACTCTCTCATCACAGTCAAATATGTGCTTTACATTTTACTCTAGTTCACAAACTGCGAAATTTTCCAAGGCAGCAACGAAAACTGTTTGCTTTAGAGATTTTCTCCACTTGCGGTCTGTACAAATAATGTTTTCCCGACATACGTGCGTGTTACGTATTCCTGCATATACTTTCACATCCTCCACCACGGCGAATTATTCTGTCTGCCCGTTGAGGAAACCAAACATGGTGATGACTATTTGATGAGGTTGATAACCTGTGTTAAGAAAAATGGAATTCCACTAACTCTCACACAGAAACAGAACGGATGGAAAAAAATAATGCATATTTATTTAGCTAAATCATTACTCTTCAAAGGAACCCCTATATTGGACAGAGCTCAACTTCCATATATATCAGACATATGAGTACTGAAAAATATCCTGTAAATGAAATTTAAAATGGCGGAAATTGTATAAATGTGATTTTTAAAGTTACCTAAATAATTTCCTATTTTTTTTATAATCACAAGGACGTAATAGCAACTTTATTTACAAGCAAAACGGAAACATAAAACTTTATTATACCAATTTACAAGGTTTATACGTGATCCTACGTACTTGTTGACACGTGTTGAATATTAATTTCTTAATTCTGTAGAGAAACGTTTAAATGGAACTAAATTAACTGGGAATTTCATAGAGTGATGGGTGTAATTAATTAGGAGGCATCTCTAGCCTAATATCAGCGAAAAATACTCTAAACTATAACTATATCATTATGACAAATTTCTAAATTAAACTTAAGGGATATTAATTAAGTGAAAGAAAATTAAAAGACTTGATGTCAAAAGACGAGTACATCTAACAAATTTCTTTATTTAACTTTTTATTCTGGTTTACTTTCCCATCAACATTTATATATTTCAACAATTTCAGATAACTGTAGATTAAATACACTACATTCCGAAATTGAGGGTCGGTGTCGCGGTTTCCGTCAGGAAGAAATAACTCACGATGTTCATATTGCAGCACAAGGCTACGTGATGACGTCACGCGGTGACGTCACTCCTATTTCCGTACAACAGCGGAATTTTCAAGTGCCTATGTCTTCCAAAATATACGTTTGTGGTGGGCTTAAGGTCAAATTAACTAATAATATAAGGTTTGTTGGGCGCCACCTGCAAGAAATTATTCACTCGCAGGAAAGGAAATACAATATTTAGTTAATATAAAAAACAAGAATTTATTTTATCAGAATTTATATACTCGCCCACACATTCTTAAACACGAAAGCTCTCCAGCCTTGCCAGGGATGCATGTACCCCCCCCCCTTTCTCAGGATTAACCGTGGTTATGTTTGTGGCAAACCGACGCGATACCTGGAAGCATGGAATGCGACTTACCAGGTCTGCAGTTCGGACAGGGTCGATTCCCGTTGGTGACTCTCTCTCTGCAGCAGCATCAGTAGACGACCGGGGACCCACGTGTAAACCAAAATTGTCCAGCATCAACTCTCTCTGATGGTCCAGAGTGATCTGCTCCCGTGTTTGCAGACTTCTCTCTCTCTCTCAAAATCCCTATCTCCTGGTTGGTCCTTGTCCACACGTGACCCACTTCAATCTATTTTAGGGCCATACCTTCGCGGCCGTCTACCCCTTTCTTGACCGACCATGGCCTTGTTTGCGGGACTTGCGAATTTTCCAAATCCACCCCGCCATTGTCTTCTGTCTGCTGCTCGACCCCGGCAAGCCACGTTTCCATGTTTCCAGCCAGTAATTTAGGCAAAAGTTATAAAAATATTTTGTATACAAATTGAAAACTAAAGGCGCACCATACGTTTTCGAACAATAAAAAAAGTTTTCAGGCTTATTTTCAGCAAATAATTTTTTTTAGAAAGGAATCCAATCTTTAAACATCTTCGTATCCTCCCCGTGATATTTCTTAAAGGACTGCCGAATATAATAATATATATTGTAACTAAACTCATTCGTAAGGTGTCGTGTGCGTCTGGGCGTTATCGCTGAGGAATTTATGTATCTTCGTTTGTTACGTGACACGTTTGGCCTTCATAGATTGATATAGATGGAAAGATTCCGTGTATGGAATAAATAAAAAATCTCGATAGAATTAAATGTAGATCTGGATAAGACATTCGATCATTTCTCCTAGCATTTGACAAAAAACTCTTGCTGTGATTGTCTCTATTTCTAGTACTTGACATCTGACGTCTCACAGATAAAGCTCACCTGACGGTAGTGTGTCTCTTGCTCTTGTGATGGTGTTTGTTGTTGTCCTGTCGTGTGCACGCAACGCACGGGGATCTCCTTTTCCCCGGGCAAGACGCATTGTTCTTTGTTAATATCGAAGAGAGCTTTGCACTGTCTGCAGTTGACAGTTTCTTTTTCCCTTCCCTCTCTCCGCTTGCGATGAGTTAGGTGGCGCTCTCTGCAAGCAAGTCCTGTGAATATTTCATGGCCGCATAATGTACGTCTCGCTCCCGTTCATACTACACATCCACGTGTATAATAAATCTCGGACGAACCTCAGCGAAAATAAGCAACAGCTCCTTGCTTTGTCGGGGCTGAGGAGGAGGAGACGCCGGGTCTTTAAGGACTTATCTGAGAAATGAATGTCTCCGTGCGTACGTTTTCTCTCCATTAGGACAGACGTCTCGAGATGACAGCCACGGAATTAAATGCACATCTAGGATCTCGTGAACCTATTACGGTTTCGTGTTATCACTATTCCTTTAGCTACACATCTCAAATATAAGACGTTGTCATATTAAATTTTGGCATGGAAAAGTACGGCCCAGAGAAGAATAGTACTGTTCCGAGTTTTTTTTAGGGCAACAGGCTACGTGAGGGTAATCCACTTAGGGCAACTCCCCTTTAATAGCATAGGAAGGGATTGAAATGGGGGATGCGGAAGGGTAGAGGAAGGTAGCCAAGGGTTAACTAGGGCCCCCGGGCTATATTTTAAGGATCCTACCCGGCATTCGCTTAAAGAAATGCAGGTAAAACCCTAGAAAAACCTGCATCGGGTAGGTCGGGCATTGGGTACTTAGATTTAGTTAAACGACATCAAGAAACAAATTTTAAGATTTTTTTAACGCTGGGTATTTCATTCTGAACTGTAGTTAATAATTGGTCTCCACCATGGAAAAACATATCTTGAATGGTTTACGAGCGTCTTCGAACCTCACAATATAAGCAAAACATTGACGTTATAATAGCAGATTAATCTATTAAATTGAAATAGACAGAAAATAGAGATAAAAAGTGTCAGAATTGCCTGCGAGTTGGTGTCGCCACGTTGGATTCAAAAAGAGAGATGCGGGTGCCTTAGGCATCTGAAAATTTGACACTGTTTAACGTGGAGACAATTTCTATCTCTCTTTTCATCGTCCTCATTATAATAAACTCTTTAATTATTATTATTATACGTTTAACTTCAAGGGTGCAATTCATCTGAACATATAAAGCGAGGTACGCGTATTAAATAAATAAATAAACTTTATATGGTTAATTAATTTATTGCTCACGCCAGTACATCACCAAAGCAACCAAACAAAAACAAAGATAAAACGAAACTAAAAACTGACCCAAAGATATATCCCCTCTTCTTATTATTATTATCCACTTATAAATGTAAGTCCACATTTCTTAATAGTATAAATTAATTGTAAATATTATACTGTATTTTTAGTTATTTACTGGAAGGAAAATTTATGTAACCTCATCTGTAGTTTTATTTAATTAATTGTAGTTTTATGTAATGAAATAAACGTTTTAACCAACCGCAGAAATTTGGAAATAATAATAAGGGTTTTTTCATGTTTTTATGTATTAATTATTTGTAAATTTATTTATTTAATAATTTTTAGTCCGTCTTGAAGTTAAACCAATTACAAAATTGTCTATTAGGTTCGCTCTCTCGAAGGCAAGCGTCATTGAAGCGACTGTAGCAAATAATCCTCTAGCCCTAAACATTATATGCAGTTTCTGATTCGTTCACTACATCCTTGTTCTATTTAAGGAACCTGAATTATACGAGTAGACGAAATGTCGAATAATTCTATTCCGCGTTAGTAATTCGACTCTTTTGGGGTTTTTTTTTGGTTTTTCGGGGACGGGGGGGACACTTGGAGCAACACAATAAATAACCATGCCTTATACCTACGGTTAATCTGAAATACTGTATGTATTTCCTGACGGACAATATTCTAAACAGTTAAAACTATTTCAATATCACCAATTTTGAATCAACCAATGGAGTGCTCAGTTTTCACTGCTCAAACTTATACAATTAAATTAAATCAGCATTGCGATTAAAATAACCTTGTGATTCTGTAAGAGTCTGAATTTTTTAAGACAGTAGATGGAACCAGACCACTGGCAAAATTAACTAAACAATCGTTCGTTTCATACGTAATATCGTAACAATATTTTCACGTGCACTGTAATTGGCCACGAGGAAAAAATGAATTACAAAAAAAAAAAAATATATCGTTAATCAGGAGAGTAGCGGCATCGGCATGGAAAAGAATTGACTGTATATTTTATTTCGAACAGTGAAAACGGTCCATTATTGAATACACGATTCACGTGTATGTGTTGCGTTGCGTTGCGTTGGCAATACTGGTCCCACACGTCTGCACCCAGTTAAACGCTTACTACCACCAAAGTAAAATCAGGTTTTTAAAATTTAATCTTCGCAATCTGGCGCGCAGTTAATTGCATTAGAGAGAATGATCAATAAAAATGCCGTTCCAATTATATCTCTGGGGCTCTCGTCTGTGTGTGTGAGTGTGTGTGAGTGTGTGTGAGTGGGGAAAAAATGGATGTGCACGGGACGCACACTCATGCACACGTACGCAGACCGAAAATTTCTGGTAAAGAGATTAACGTTGGTTGTGTGGGCGGGGGAGGTAGGGGAGGGGTCCCCGATTGTAAAATACAGCGTTTAATTCAATTTCAATAATTAGACTTTGGAGTATTCATGTGGCTTTTATACAAGCGAGCGCCGAGTTGCGATTTGCGTCTCTTCTGCACTGTACCACAGTTACTACGTGCTGGGGAGAGAACACAAATAATAATCTTCTTAATGGGGCACGGGTTGGACATTAAACTACCGTGTGACAGATGCCACTGTCCCGATGGTCACAGCCGTCCAATTTACACGTTCATCGCGTCATTACGCCCTGACGCCGGCCAGCTACAGGTTACGTGAACTTCAAACGTTCCCACAGACGGGAGATAAATTCCCGTGGAAAGACTCGGTTCCCACACGGTAAAAATTAACGTTATGTGTCATGCATGCGTGACTAAAAAAACAGTTGTCAATTGGTGATCATTTCGATTATGAAAAAAGATTATGATGATTAATCGGAAAGGAGTATTTAGACGACTGGAAAGTTTCCCGTATTAAAAAAAAGTGTATTAGAAAAAAATAAATGTTTAGGGTGATGGTGATTTGACTCTCTGCAAGTCAGCCAGGAGTAGTGGATGGGATGGTCATTGCCAACCAGAACAACTGTAAGCCCAGGAATACAGTAGCAAATAAATGCGCCACGTCATGGCCTCAAAAAACATCAGAAGTTTATGTCCGGTGAACATCTGGACACTGTCTAAATCACATGAAAGACAATTACTCAGATTTGAGATCTTGAGGTTCGTCCTCGGACCAGAATATAATATCTGTTTAATTATGAATTGTATAACTTATGCAAATGGCGTCAGACATTGTCAGATGTATGAAGACCAGGCAGGCGGCCAGCGTGGGCGGGATACCGAAATACTGGACTCAGAAAAAAATAGGAACGATGGTCCTCAGCACTAAATAGGGAGGAGTGGAAGAAACTTCTTCAGAAGGTTAAGTCTTAAAAAACAACTATCATGCTTTTGATTATGATGATCATTGACTGGGGTTGATCATCCGATGGATTGATGGCCGCTACCAGCTTCTCTGCAAGTATGAACTGATAAATAAAAGGTGACCCATAGTTCAGACGCTCCTCACAGCAACAACTTTATCAAATTATATCCTTGGTGTATCAAAGTGTATATTTAATAGCCGGAACCCTAGTTTTATAAAGTTAAGTTATTCCAATTTTTATTAGCCAAGGGTCAAACCGTACTCTGGGGATTTTTTTGTCAAATTCATTTTACTAATTTTTAAAAACGAACACAGAGAATAAAATCGATATTTATAGGGAAAACAAAAAGATAAAATGTACAGAAACATAGGAATGTTTTTTTTACCAATCAGATGATTGTCGATGCTGAGGCCATAGAAATTCCTTTTAGTGAGATAATAAAAGTATTCGTTTTAGACCACTGTTTTGCCGTTCGGTTCTTGAATCATGACGTTTGAAGAACTTATATGATGAAGGCATGAAGTACCAGTACCCCAACCAAGGAGGTAATTGGCACGTTTTATATTTTCTATAATACTGTAAAGAATTCTTTTCGTGGGCTGGGTTATTTCGTTAAAACAAACTAAATATTTTATTAAAGTTAAACATGAAAACTCTTATCTCAGGCACCTGTGGTTTTTACTTAGAAGAGATCTGCTGCCCGTACCAAATGCGTACTGCTATTCTGTGTTGTGTTGCCTGCTGTAGCTCTCGTAAAAAACGTACTGGCGTCGACTCAGGGGTTGATTGCTGGCTAAGGCGTCGGCCTCCGGGATTGAATGCTGGCAAGCCGTTGTACTAAATTTTGTGCTGCTATTCTGTGAACTCTTCACTAACCAATTGTGGCCCCTTTCTCACGACTATTCAGCCTCGAACTATCTCAGAACAACTTTACGGAGCCTCTCTTAATCACATCCACCAGCTTCGGTGATCGCAGAACAACTCCTTTCAAAAGCTTATCTCCTCCCTTATATCCTCCTAGTCTTTTACTTTTTTCATTGTTTGAAAACTTCGTCGCAGTTCCAGTTGACAGATTCTTCCATTATCACAAGATTTATTGCACGCAGCTGCAGTTCCGTAGTCCACAATGGCTAACTACTCTGTCATGTTAAGGCCAACAATCGAGACAGGACACGAAATTACTAGGGTGGCAATATTTATCTCCTCAACCCCCCCCCCCCCACGCACGTGCACGGTTTCGAATCCTCAAGACTACACAAACAACACTTCCAAGACAAACCTTAAACCTAAATAAACGCGTTACAATACTTTATTTTTTTAAAAAAAAGAAAAGAAAAAGGAAACCTCAAAAATAATAAAGTACTGTTTCTGTCCCACCTTTAATATTTACTCTTTGTAACCGGGATGATCTTTTTTTAACCATGAGTCAACTCCTCAATATATGAACAAAATATGAGTTGATATTATTTCAAAGTTGTATAATTTAATAGTTTGGGCGTCTCTAATCGCCTACTGTAGTCGAGATGGCTTCCTGGGAAACAGGAGCATCCCCTTGCTTTGAGATGCCAGAAACTCTCTCATCGTTATCGGAGCGGTTTCAATTCGTCATGCTGATATAATCAAGTAAATGGGGAAACCAGTTCCTTTTGTGCGTGCGGCTGGCACCGACCACGCTCGCTTTACGAAGGATTTGAAGTGGGTCCTGGCCGCCGGATCCGGCTACCACTGCGCGCTCTGCGTTAGCGGTGAATAGAGTGCCCAGTGTGTGAGTGTGTGTGTGGGACCACCACGGAGGACCGCAGTGGTGTGTACACTGCTCTCCAACCTCTGAAACCGCGCCACGTTGCCCGCGGTTCGGCTTTCCACGTAATAATAGTCAGCGGAATCGCTTTCGGAACAACGCCCGGGTCTAAATTAAATTTCTCCTCGTTTCCTGTGTGTGTGTGTGTGTGTGTGTGGTGGGACTCGGCTTCTCCGCAACAGCCTTTTTTCCTACCCTCATACATCTCACGGACCGTTTCAATTATTTCATTCAGCGTTTTAAGAGTCGATTGCTCTACATTAATTAAAAGTCCACGAATACCTGTCTCCAAAAAATAAATATTTTAAACACACGACTCTTAAACCATTTTGAGAGTCCAGCGTAATGGAATACATAAATGCCCTGTAGTACTATTATTATTATTCTACTTCTTAAATCTAGACTGACTCCAAGTCTTCTTCACTTCTGATGGTAACTGAATTCCATATATACTTTAACGTAATATTATTGAAAAGAAAGAATTATTCTCCTTAAGCATCCAACAAGAAAATAATTCATTTATCCGTTAACAATATTCGGTTTCAGCAAGCAGCTTCTTGAGTCCCACATTGAAACAATATGTTTTTGTAAAATAACACAACGACTTCCACTACCTTCTCTCGCTGATGTTATAGTTTTACATAAATATTCGAACTTGAGAAATCGGCATACAGTAAGAGTTGTCCATTATTCCCATTGCAACAGTCGGCCACCTGCCTCATAAACTGGTCGAGGCACGGAGAAAGGAATGCTGCGACCCCACATAAAATCCCTATGCCTCCATCGGAAGGGCGTGGGACAAGTACCTGATGCAACACTTTTAGACGAATTGTTGGGTAGGATCCTTAAACTACAGTCCAGGGGCCCAAGTTAACCCTTGTCTAACTTCCTCTACCCTTCCAACCCCCCCTTTCAAATTCCTTCCTATGCTCTTAAAGGGGAGTTGCCACCATCTGGATTACCCTCATGTAGCCTGTTACTCTAAAGAAATGTCAATATAAATTTTAATTTGAATTATTATGGATATTCTATAGATGCAATGCTAGTAACTGGCTTACAAATTGTAAAGTGAGGCTGAATTTTAAGCTCGATAAACAAATGGGCTCAGTGAGAAACGAAAAATCATCCACATTGTTTTAAAAAAAAAGGGGAGTAACAGTTCTCGTCTTGTTTGTATTTTAAGACTTGCACTAATTTTATTAATATTTCTTTCAAGTCCTCCTTCGTAAAAAAAAAATTATATTCCAGGATAATGTTACTAACTGTTTGTAAAAATAACACATTGACTTCCAATGCCGTCTTTCGCTTACGTTATTATTTTTCCTCGTGGTCAATTACAGTGCATGTCCAAATATTGGTACGACGTTACAAATGAAACATACGATTGTTTAGCTAATTTTGTCAGTGGTCTGCTTCCATCTACTGTCTTAAAAAATCACAAAGTTATTTAAATCACAATGCTGATTTAATTTAATTATCTAAGTTTGATCAGTGAAACATGAGCACTCCATTGTCACATTCAAAATTGGTTTATATATATATATATATATATATATATATATATATATATATATTGTAATGTTAATTAATTAAGGCATTAATTGAGAAATTAAAAAAATAAATTGTTTGAGAAATATATTCTTACGGCGGTACAGAACACAGCAACAATGTAGCCAGGTATTGTTTCCTATGTCGGAAGAGGCAAGGCGCGCTCAAAATTTGCGAGACGGTAGTTCAGTTGGCTGGAAGGTTTCGTCAAGTACAGGTCGCATTAAAATATTGAGGAGAGAGTTCACGTTATGATATGGCGGAAGGCAGGTCGCATTCAGAGTTCACGTTACGGTAGAGTGGAGTTCACATTAAGATACGGTAGAGTTCAGTCCGCATTTTGGTTCCTCAGCGATCGGGTGGTCGTAAAATAACTTTTGGAACCTTGGAGATTGTAGACGTACCGAGAGACGAGGACGAAAACGAAAGACGAGAACGAGAATCGAAATAAACTTGCAGAAAAGCATAGACAAAACATTCATTTGAGCAGAACTACGAAACCTGCTAAGCGCAGACAGTTTTGGTGAACATAGCCAGGCAGATAATTAGCAGGAGTCAACCGAGTGACGGAGAGACGAAGAGGAGGTTCCTGGTACCTGATTTTGATCTAAAAATATTTATTTAAGAATCAGTGAGTTTTAGTAGAAACTGTGCAAAAACCCGTCATAGTGCTTCGTAAGTCAAAAGTATCCTGGAATGCTGGGCAGCCGTGAGTACCAACATAAAACAATTAATTATGCAAACCGGATTAAAAGATAGACGTCAGATTTCGTTCTCTTCCTTTGATAAAATTTGTTAAGTTGAAGCCATCTTTTAGTATAATTTCGTCGACAAGTAAATTTCGTCTTTGTTAATTGACGAGTAAATCTTTTTATTTAAATTTGTGTTGATAAGATTTCTAAATAAATGATTAGCCATTATCAAATCCAGTAATGACCCTGAGATAAATTCTATTTGTAATTATTTGTGTAATTATTTCAAACATTGATAATAAATTTGTTTGTTTGTGAAATAAATTCTTTCATTTAAAAGTCCATCCATTTTGTATATTACAATATATATATATATATATATATATATATATATATATATATATATATATATATTGCATAAATATTGTAACTTGAGAAAATTTCAATAAAAAAATTAATTTGAATTATTATGGATATTCTATAGATGCAATGTTAGTTACTGGCTTACATACTGTAAGAAGAGGTCGATTTTTCAAGTTCGAAAAGCCTGGAAAAATATTAAAATTAGTAACCCATGAAAATAAAATAAATCTACGGGGAAAAAAGTACGTTTCGAAAAGGATGGAAAATAGCAGAATAAATTTCGTAAGAGAATGTTTCGACTTCATCAATTTCTTCCTGGGTTGTACGTTAGGATAGGTCTGTAATTTTGTGGAGAAGTCTAATATCTAAGATGGATTCGTACGACAGTGCAGGCAGGTTGCGCTTGACGCATGTGTTTGTTTGCAACTGACTACTTTGCGTTGTGACGCAAGCTGTTTGCACATCCGCTGGAAATCTAATCACGGAGACGAGAGACAGAGCTTCTCTCTGTTTATCCAAGCTTGGGGATAAGCGAGATCCAACAACTCGCCATCCAGCGCCCGTTACTAATCCTCGTGCCACACTGTTTCGTCAGATTCAATTTGCGATAATTAGGAGCCCACCGAGATGTATAAAGTAATTTGCCACGCCCCTTCCCTTCTCCTCTCACCGCGATCACTATCTGCAAATATACTCTTCCCGTCATATCCGCAGTCGTCGAGGAAATTCCTCGCTGTTTGTGTGGCTACGAACACTCGATGGACGTGGGTAAACAGCTGGAAAACCGCCAGTTCCTATCCTCAAGAAACCCCCCACGCCATCGATATATACTTTCCACCTTCCATATTCTCCAAATGTATGACACAACTCAGATAAATCCATCCCTTGCCTCATAAACTCCAGTTTTCATCCCCTAAGATGACTTCTTAGGTTTAACCCAGCAGGAACTTAGTCAACCGCTCCATCTGGTCCTGTATATGGTTTAAGGGAACGTAAACTCAGAGGAAATTACGAACTGACAGATCTGGTGGAAATAACTTCTGGAGTCACCCCCCCCCCCCCCCCACCCAGGGAAACGTTATGGACCTTTAATGCTTTGAGCTTATATTCGATCACATCTCAAGAAATTGTCCGATACGATTTGTAAAGTTATTCGTTTTTACGTAACCGAATTATTAAAAAAACGATTTTTAAACAAGAAACGAATAAAAAAATAATGACAATATAATTAAATGTAGTAGCCAACAAGTGAGAACAAGTTTGGTATTAAATATTCAATTCAAATGATAAATTGACATTGAAATAAATACAAATAGAAAAATACTAATTCAGACTCTTATTTAAGACTTGATCAAGTGAACGTAATAATGAGACCTTAATAATTAATTATAAATTATTACACAAAATATTAATACATAAACGGTCTCAAAGCCAGACCATGCATTGTAAAATGTATTCAATTTTTTTCTATCAAATTAAATTTTTTAAGCACTAATTGAATTTCTTACCAACTTTATACAATCAAATTAATACAAAAATTAAGTTCCGCTGTAAACATTTTTGACACAAAAATTAGTTATAAATAAAAATTGATACTTTGACTTGTATAAAATATAATAAGTGTAAAACGGCCAAGGGTCAGAATATATAAACATTTACAATTAAGTACGAAGCGTTTCTCTGACCGTTGCCTAGTGACGACTTCAGTTGTATATTATTAAAGAAACACTGGAAATGTTATGTAAATTTTAGTAAAACAATTTAACTGGAAAAATTTAGACTTCCTTCATCAAACTCCATGAAATTTTTTGGGCCATGGAGGTACAGAGAGAATGTCAAATTTTTTAAAAATGTTATTTTACTTAAATTCAGATCATATTTCCAGTGGTCCTTTTAATTATTAACAAGTGAAGCGATCCCTAAGAAAATGGAAGAAACTTTTTTTTCTTAATCGTAAATTTTAATATTTATAAATTCTCACTTTTGGCCATTTTGTACTAATTATATTTATACAAATATTAATTATTGAGGTGAAATCTTTTACAACTGATATTACATCAAACAGGATACGTACGATTGTTCATAGCATCTATGATTTCTTAATACGGAATCTCTGAGAATTTCATGTTTTTTTATATCTTTGTATCTCTAAATTTCTCTCTAACCTCAGTTTATGTACAATAAAGATCTACAGGCAGATTGAAACGACCCAAATTTAATTTTTTTTAAATTTCGTTTTTATAGCTTATAATAAAAACAATTATTATAATTTTCGTTTTTTTGTAGCCTATTGCCGTGCGTTAAAAAGCGAAGGCTCGATTGTAATAAAACTGGTCTCTTTTTCTACATTCTGAAATTCAGATACGATTCATTGTGATTTAGTTCGATCATCCGCTCCCGTTCCTTGCTTGACGCATTTTACGAGGGCGAGGGTATCTCGCTAAGGGATTAGAGACACTCTACAAGTGGTCTATGGCGTCCGTCGTTTAGCGTCCGATCCGGTTGTCTCCTCTTTTGTATGTCAGAAGCGATTTGAGGACGGAGAGGAGAATGTCGGAGAGGGTATCGAGGGGAAAGGTTCGCCTCCCCCCCCCCCACACACACACAAAAAAAAATACATCCACCCCCTTCCTCCGCGAAAACCGTCCACGCGGACCGCCCACGCACTAACGCACAGTGGCAGCTAACCGCTTAAGAGGATTTGTATCATCAATAAAGCACGACTCAATCGAAAAAGACCGGCTCGCGGCCATTAGGGAAAAGGGAAAAATCGTGTGGGAGGGGATTGAAAGAAGGGTCCAGCCTACCCCGTGACTGTATTTATGGCGTTCGACTTTTCTTTCCTTCTCTTTCTATCTCTATAGCCAGTAGCCGGCAAATCCCCGAAACCAAAAAGCTTTTCTGGTCCGCCTAAGCCCACATGGCTTCGATCCGTTTCGCTCCCTGCTATTGATACCACTAACTGTAAATGAATATTAGTTACGTGACTGGCCTCGAGGGTTTTAATATTGCAACATGCATTTACGAGGCTTAGGGTAGTATCAAGAGGTACCTCTAGTGGAGGACTGACACACTGAAACAAAAAAAATCTAAACGATAAAATAATTTTCTTTATTTACGACATACCATAGTAGAAATAATTAATGTATCCAATCTGTTGTAACAAGGAATTATAAGGTAATTAAATTTATAATCAATTCATTAGTTTGGAGATCGAAAATTTTAATATTTATCATTTCCAAAAGTCCTGGAATTTTTCTAACCGCTGAAACAACAAACCGATTCAAATAATCATTTTACTCCAACGATATTCTACAATTTTTTTTAAAAAAAAATAACGCATTTAAATAACCCATTTACTAATTGACTTAAACAGTTGTTATTTAATAAAACTTCATCTTTCGATTTTAGTTACAATTTAGGTTTTAAATAAATGTATCCAATAATATTCCAGTTTAATATTATCGGTAACTGTGACCACATTCTTTCAAAAACCACAATGATTTTCACTTGGAAAAAAAAACATATCCTCGTCAAGGATAGAACCTGCGACATTTCCTGAACCATTCTAGCAATCAGTTGGATCAAAGTTAAATTATCATCTGTTCACAAATTGTCCAGTTAGATAAAAATTGATCATTTTCCTGATATTTTTTATGCACGTCTTTAAACAAGGGAGGAGTTGAACAACTTGTGTGTTACTTGTTAGACGCCTTGTAATTCGAGGAAGTGCTTTCTTTCACAACTAATCAAAGTCTAATAAAAGTTCCGGATTAAAGCTGTTTGGCGTGTTGCAGACAGGAAGGGGCGTTCAATTTTTTTTTGTGTGTGTGTCGAGGACTGTACATCTGACTTTTCCCGCTTTCTACTCTTTCATCAATATTCTATTAACGAAGTGAAACGACTCCCGCCGCATTCACGCTCGCCCCCAATTTAAGCTCTTATTTACAAATTAGAACAAAATCAACTGTTCAATTATTAATTTTGTATTACGCAGGGGTAGTTTTTCGTTTTTAATGAGAATTTTCCTTGGAATTTGTAGGATTATGTTTTAATCGTATTTACTTCGGTCAAGTAATTTATTCTGTGAAAATCAGGTACAAGGTAGTTTATAATCTATATAGCTCCCATTTTGTTGTAAACAATAGGCGTCTTTGTAAAGTCTGATACAGAAACTAGGAACATTACGGACCCGATTACGCTATCCCGAGGCTCAATTAAAATATCAACACATGTTGTTGTTTTTTTTTGCATTATAGTTGCTGCACTGGGGTTTTAGTAGAATATGTGCTACTCTGCTTGTCGGTTACCACTCCAATTATAAGCGCCAGCGGAATATTACAAACGTTATTTCGCAGGAATCGCGTTATTCAGAATTAGTGCACATAAACGCTGAGTAATGAACGGTGTTAAGCTGATGTGTGGTTACTTGCGCAGGGGTGGGCGGGTGGTATGGGGTGTGTTGGATAAGCGTGCGCAACAATAACTCACATCTCGATTTCCGCGGAGCGGGAGTGGGAGAAGTCGGGACGTGCATGATTCGCGTATACAGGTCATGTAAGGCCGCAGAAACAGAACGCACACACCAACAAAACTACACGGTTTAAAAAAGGAGGACAGAATCCAAGTGCTTACAGTTTCAGTTTCGAAGGCAGTTGTCAATGATATACAAGAAGGATGAATTGTACAGAAAATGTGACTATAGTCTGCGCCACGAAAATGTAATACCAAGGTCACGGACTCTTCAGGCTACGTTGTGTGCAATAACTTACACGCGCAGCGACTGTACGTTAATGGGCAAGAAAGGGTACGTAATCTGGCAACACCGCTGGACGAGGGGTGGTTATCTAGTTGACCTTGATATTACATTTTTGCGGAGCCGACTATAAGCAGGTATTAGCGCGTAATTGTTATGAATTTATCATGCAAGACTTGAATCTATTGGTTTAGTATAAAAAAACATAAACCAAATCCTCATTGGTAACATTAAATTCAACTCTCGTACGTCACATTTAATAAAGAACCTTTCGGCCATTTTTAAACATACAGATATTACATATAAAGCATTAACTACACAACTTTAGGTCCATCCAAAACGTACCTGTGATATAATATCAAAACTTGTTGCACTGGAACACTTTGGACAACTCCTTTTATACAGCTGATTCTGAATGACCTCAGCCAACGTCAGGATTTCCTAAATTCAATATTATACTTTATTTTTATTTTAATATGCGAATATTACATTTGAAAACATCTTTTTAGCCCCGTTACCGCAAAATTTTAGTTCTATATACATTTTTTAATCAATTCATTTTTTCCAATATAGGGACTTCAGTCCCATCTAGCGGCTGTTTTTCATACTAAAATCACAAAACCACTCTCCTCTTTTTTTATCACAAATTTTGTGAATAAGCCTTCATCACAGATTGTCAGTTTCAGTCAACAGTCTAATAGTTTCTTCTTCTGATGTCTTTCGATTCATCGTTATTACCAGTTGTTGGGTTGATAAAAAATAAATCTTTCCAAGGAACTACCGTAAAATGTACAATGTCAAGACTTTGCTGAAGTGCAGATCTGCAGAGAACATTACAAGGTTCAACAAGTGGGAGAAGTAGTACAGATTTACAGATATGCAGAGAGAGAGAGAAAGCAACTAGCGGCAGTGTTTATGTCGGAATCCATCCGCCTAAGACCGTAATTGTAAAATTTAAAATTGACAAGGATCTAAAGAAAATTATTTATAGAAGGTCTACCGGAATATTGGCTGCCCTTGGTAAAGATAAGAGAAAATATAAAATCGTTTAGTTAGAAAATTCAACTCCTCGTCATCAGCCGTTTAGCATCTGATTTTCACTAAATCATCAGATCTCAAATGTAAATATACTAAAAGTAATTTTCTTATTAATTTTTCTTTATTCCACCCATATTTAATCAATATATAATTTTTTTTAAAAAAATTATGAAGTATTTATTTAACAATTACGTAATTGAAGGAGTATTAGGCTGGAGCCTTAATTATCGCCTTTATCAATATTTTTAAAAATTATTTATATGTATAAAAATATTTCTGTTATTATTTTATGAGTTTTTTTTGGGGGGGGGGGGGCAACAGGCTACATGAGGGTAATCCACGTTGGGCAACTCTCCTTTAATAGCATAGGAAGGGATTTAAAAGGCGGGATGCGGAAGGGTAGACGAAGGTATCCAAGGGTTAACTAGGGCCCCCGGGCTATATTTTAAGGATCCTACCCGGCATTCGCCAAAAGAAAGGCAGGGAAAACCCTAGAAAAACCTGCATCAGACCTCGTGACAGTTGAAACAACTGAATATATTTGAAATATGGAAACGAAACATGTTTAGTTTAAATAAATTAAATATTCAAGTCTGTAAAATAAAGACTTTATTTTATTTAAAGTAATAAACTCTTAAACTGTTAATTACAGTCAATTAAATTGCTGACTGTGTTATTTTTATTATAACGCCACCACAAAAGCAACGCTATCGGATTTATATTTTGTTACTCAACCTGCATCATGAAAAGTCATACGATATGTTGCGTAAATAAAATAATATTATCGATATTAAAAACCAGCGATTATGAAACTGAGGATTCGGATAACAGAGATATTAAGAAAAACGTAGCGATCATTTATTTTGAACCCCGTGTAGTATCGGATGGATTTATTCGTATTTATTGTATCTCTACACGAGGACACACGTGAAAAATTTAATCTTTCGACACCCTCTAAAAGCATATTTATTGGTATACGCGTCAGGTTTCACGGTTTGCGTTGTAGTCACTTTTTTTTAGTACCCATAATATAATATTTCACGCTGTAATAAATTCTTCATCATTGCCTCGACACACAGCAGATATATTAGCCAGGCGAGAATACAATAGCCGGACAGTGTCAGGTGAACTAATAAAAAAAAATTTCCAGAGTCGTCCTTTTTTTGTTGTTGAAAGCTTCAAACTGTGTGTGCGAGGGTGTGTGTGTAATTATGGTCATTGTTTCGTGTTTCATAGTTTTCTGTATATGATGTGAGTGGCGACTGCGGGATACTTTTTTTGTACGGTCGTAATTTAAATAGTGTAATAAATCGATTGCTGTTAAAAAAAAATTATTCCGCGAATATTTTGGGGGTTTCATCATCACCATATTGCTCTTATTTCTTCATTAATAATATATAATAATTCAATTTTCATTTCGAGGGTTTTGTCGTCTTGAAAATTAACGAACGTAATTACTGATGAAAAGAAAAAAACAATCGCGACACTTGGGAATTTTAAACGTCCATCTAATGTTTTCTAGTTATTTGTCATTCAACATATTTTCGATATATTATTGTAATATCGATAAGTCAATGATGAAACACGTTGTCATTTCTTACTTTTCTGTCTAATTACAGCACTTAAACACCTTTGTCATTATTAAACTATTCAATAATTTTATTAATTAATTAATTAAATAAATAAATAATTCAGTTACAGATGTGATGTAAAAATAATGTATTGTAATTTCTAGTTTTTTTAATTAAGTAATTTTTCCCTTTCTATTAGACTTCAAACAATTATCCTATATAGAAGCCTTTTTTCCTATTACATAAGAAAGTCTTCAATGAGTTTTTTTTAAAAAAATTTACTGTTAGTTACTTCTTTTCTTTGGATAAAAAAATATTTTTTCAAAAACGATTAATATCAATAATGGAAATTTATCTTTATGGCGACTTTGTAAAAGTCATTATATATTTTTTTGGATGGTCAATGAAAAATTTCTTTTTCGGACCATAAACATGTCCAAAAAATTTTAATTTAACATTTTTTTATTCACATAATGATACCATAAAATTCAGTAATATTGATTGTAACGTATGATATAATTGTTTTTTGAAATTATAAATATTTTAGTATAAAATTGGCAATTTTAATTGGAACAAATTTAGATTCACATTTAATTTTAGAATTGGTAACATTTATTATTACATTGCAATAATGTAGAAAATTTATGATTTGAATATTATATTTTTTAAATTTCTAATGTAGAAGAATATGAAGAAATAAATTTTGTAAATTTGTGATTTAAAATATTGTTTGTTCATTTCACCGTGTTTAGAAAAAAAAATTTAACTATAGAAACATAAGAAAATGATTTCAGTTAAAATTTGATATAATTTCTAAAAAGGTACTGAAACGTCGTTGTTACATTGAATAAATTATTTCCAAATGCTTGTAAATAAAGATCTTAAATTATTTAATTTATTTCATTAATAAAAACATATAAATAATGTGTCAATATCAACAAAAGACCGATAACAGAATCCATTGTGGAATCTTGCTTGAAGTAAAAATATGGAGCATAAATTTGTAGTAATCTGAGAATTTGGATATAATAATTATTATTACTTAGTTGTCGTGAGGGTTAATTAATATTTACAGCGCATCAGTCACATCTTCTGTTTGTATTTCATTTTCAAAACAACAGGATTAGTCAATACATGGAATTTCCATTTCAACTGCACTTTTTTGATACTCATTAATTAAACACACTGTTGGCCAACGAAGCTGAAATTTCCTACTAATTTCACTGTCAATTACCCAGAAAGCAGACCAAAATCCTATTTTTAATAAACTCCTACACAACAGTAAGCAGCTAAAAGGTAAATAAATATTTAAATATATTTCTGTTTAACCACTCCTCTCTATTCATGAATTGACTGGATTTAGATTAGTATTACAGATAAACATGTAATTAATAATAATCATATGATATTAAAAATTAATTATAGGGAATTTTTTCCGTTCAGTTCATGCCTCGTTCCACATTCTTGAAGCCCAGTTTATCGATGAGTCCATAGAATATGATAAAATATCTTTGGAAAAAATAAACGGTGCCATCTCTGACTTAAGAAAGGCTGTAAAGATATTTCAAACTAGCTTTATACAAAACAAAGTTGGGTAATACATGTCAGTGTTTGCCTTTACAACTAATGTTATCGTTTACGTCTTAGTGTTGGTAACAAGTATTGCACAAAGAAAATTTGATGGAAAAGGTTTCAGATATTTGAGAAAACATTCAAATGTCTGCACAGTCAGGCCGCAGAGGTCTTGATGAAGAAGGTACAGTAGCTATATTCATGACTGATGAGAAATTCAGCCCAGGGCCTTCCTGATCCCATCAATTCAGCATTCTTAATCAGTTAAGAGTAGAGGAAATCATAATATAAGTTAGAGAAATTTTAGAATCAGTCATAAATTTGAAAAGGTGAATGGTCTTCAAGAGAAACTTGACAAGATCATTATCATGGCAGAATAACAAATTACAATATTCTATTGCTTTATTGTTTTAAATTTTGCTTGATGAGCAACAAAACAATAGTTACTCTTGCTGCCGGCCTGACGAAAAGCTTGCAGAGACTGGTGGGAGAAAAAAAAAATCCTCCGCCTCAACAACATAATTCCAGACACCAGGGTGAGTGGAAAAAGTGAGATGAGGGGGTTGGGTTTGGAGGTAGAAATGTATAGTATTGTGTGAGTGTATGGTAGAGGGGTGAGGGAAAGCTGATATATGGGCAAGCGTTCCAAAACGGCGAACTTGGGCGGTGAGAAATGCGCATTTGATGCGGCAGACATTTATTTCGGTCCGTTGCCTCCAACCCGCAAATCCCTCCCCCCCCCCCAACCCCTCATCCGACCTACCTCCTTCCTTCTCCGTCTGACTCAAATGCTTCTTCTCCAGCCGGGGGATGAAATATGGAGACTTCATATCTGTTGAATCTGAAGACTGAGAATGCACCAACATGCGACAGTTTGATGGATCCCGTAAGATAACCCTCACTCCTTTTGCCATCTAAGTTCTCCGTACTTCCTCTCCTCTGCGTGTCACTTTCATTGTGGTAGAGGATTGGACCCGAAAGCAGTTGTAATAATAATACTTGTACTGGTTAAACAGCACCTAACACTTTTTCCTTCCGCTCTTGAGTATGACGAGAGGCAGAAAATAATTTATAAGCACAAGAATACACAGCAAAAAGAATAATGGCTGTTTGCTTGAGAAACTTTTACTTTTCTCAAACAGCAATATGTTTCTTGGATGAGAGTGACATTAAACTTCGACGCTCGTGAAAAAAACAAAACAACGTAGAACGCACACAACTTGTAATCTCTAGCCATTTCACTGTCGTACGCTGACGAGATTTCTCAGTCTGGCTCTGCATATTTGTCTCCGTATCATTTTATTTGTGTTGGAAAGGTAAAAGAAGCCGACATTCTCTTCAGAATTCTGATAACATTGTATAAATAATGCAGGGTAGTCGTCTTAGAAATCAGGTTACAGCAAAAGATAAGTATAAATCCAACAGTTCCACTTTTGAAAAAAATAATCTTACCTCACCCTATGAAAAATTTGATTAATTTCGTATTAAGAAAAAAAACCTATGGTTGTTCCTCTCTTTTCACCAGAGAATTAGTACTGTTAAAATACAAATCATTTATAGGTAATACCCGTTAATTTATTTTTCTCATACATTAACTCGATTTAAAAATAAAAAAATTACGTCTGAATGAAAAAATTATAATAATAAAAAAGATATGCAAATACAGACAAAATAAGTGATAATATAAATACCACGCAACGTTTCTGGGATCCTTGTCCCTTTCTTCAGGTGCTAATAAGAGCCTAGAGCGACACAACTGCACTCCTCAGTTGACAAAACTCAAAAGCGACGAAAACACGCTTCGACAATGGGTTAGCGTAACAATGAGGGAGCAACGAAAATGGGAAAGCAGAAGGTTCAGTTTAATAATAAGAGATCGTAGCAAGTGTTGAGTTTCACAGTGTCTGTATATTAATTGCTGTAATGTTTGATTTAATGTGAAGCATCTCTGATATGAATCTGGTGTCAATGTCTAAAATCTTAGCATTCAAATCAAATATGTGTTTAGAATTGATTATATGTTTGGATACTACAGATTGTTTGTCGTTTGGGAAGTTTGATATTAAACATATGTTCCTTGATACGAGCATTAACGGAACGTTTAGTTTGCCCTATGTAGCCGCAAGAGATTTTGTAAACTACACCATGTACGCTGTAGGTGTCAAGTTAGGTCCTTGTGGTCTTTACTCATGTAGGAAAGAGTATTAGAAGATATTATTTAAAAATTTGGACGAATTTGTGATGCAGAAATTTGTAATAAGCGTGTACGAGAAAAAAATTGGATTGAAGTGTTTTGGGACGAGTGACTGTTTATCAACAGTTTTGCCTGAAATTGGATATATTTCTTTTATCGATTTGTTGTTCTATTCTCTAACATACTATTATATTGTTTAATGTGGACTATTTTACATTCATTGTTCCTTTTATTGATCGAGGCCAAATTCAATTTCTATAAATATTCCTCTTCAGAAAAGTTAATACCCCTTCCGGAACACAACCAGCAATACTGCTTTGGTTCAGATGAGTTTAGTCACGTTTTTATTTCCTACAAAAGAAAATAGGTCTTAACGAGTAAAACGCACAAATGACCAATTTCCATACTGACTTTCTTCTCATTTTAAATATATAAATTATAAATATCTGAGGGGGGGGGGGGAATTCTAAAGTTCCAAAAAGCGTATCTGTACAATTTATGTAACTCTGAGCCAACTGATTGTTACGATGGTTTCAGGGAAGATGTTTCAAATATTTTGTGTTTAAGATACGAGCAAAGTTCGTAGTGTTGTGATGTTTTTACCAGTTACCTTTAATCATAAATTCTATTATGCGGAACGAGTTTCAAGGGAATGTCAGTAAACCACTGCTTTACTGCTGTTTACCCAATAATTAATTTCTGTAAACCATACAACATCTTTCCAAATTCAATTTTCTCCTCTTCCAGCTTTTAATTCGCTCCGTAATGGAGGAATAATTGTTTTATTTTTCAATTTTGAAGTTAATTTATAGAAATAATTATAGTTAACATAACCAGTTTTAATTGTACACCTGTTTTTTTCTTCTCGTTGATTAAAGCTTACCGCCGAAAGTAATTTAGATTCGTACCTAGGACAACTACCTCACTTTATAATTGTCTCGAAGTGTCTCCGCACCGGAAACTTGGAAGGGGTAGCAAAATTTATCAGCCCCTCCGTCCCCATCCCTCTGAGTTAAGAGAGGCGAGGTGTCGAGTCTTATACTTTGTTACCTAAATTGATAAGTGAATTAAATGATCTTCCGTCCCTCTTTCGTTCGTCGTCGAAGAGAGTCTCTCGGGAGCGTACACACAAATGAAAACTTGCGCAGTCGAATTGTTGGTTGGGAAAAAAGGGGGGGATGGCTGGAACAGTCGGAGTTGTGGATGGGGGGAGGGGTGCGAGAGGAAGACGGAACCACCTCCAGCGTGATTTTATTAACAGATTTTAACTTAATTTGCGCTCGCTCTAATTTATCCTCTGCCGCGAAGTGTGGCTTCCCCAAAGGAGACGTAATGAATGAAACAAACAATCTCATTCAAGAATTAAGGAGGATGTAGGAACTTCCTTCGGAAATTCATGTAACTTCTTTAGCCGGTCAGAAACCGAGGGATCACACAGTGTGTCGCACACTCGGTGAACGTCTGACGAGGTTTTTTGAATCAAAAATATTTATAACTTAAACACTGTTGCGCCAAGGAAACAAATACAGAGTACTATACCTCAACTCCAACACTCTGGAAGAGCCGATGACGTGTTTGTGCCCAACGTAGTCGGTGGCCTTTCAGTAACAGGCTCGATCTGAGTGCAAAAACTGTTTCTGGTTTCATATCTGTGATTTTTCGTCCCACATAACATTTTTCCCCTTAAAAAAAGGAACATTGTCCTACAGTCAAGCAAGAGGAAATTCCAAAAAAAGCAGTGAAATATATTGGTATTTACTTAGACACTAAGCTTAAATGGAGGGAGCATTTAAATAAAAATAAAAAGCAAATAGAATTAAAAACTTAAGTGTTAAACTGGCTGATTGCACGAAAATCATAAGAAAACAAACTACTCGTATATAAAGCAGTAATAAAACCTATATGGACTTACGTAGTAGAACTCTTTGGTTGTGCAGCCAATAATATCAATCGAAAATTCTTCACACTGTAACAAATGCTCCCACTTAAGCTTACATACTGACCTCAACCTACCATATGTAGAAGACGTCATCAAAGATCGCAAAGACCATACGAAACTTGAAACCCACCCAAATCCACTACTAGAGCCGTTACTACAGCCTATGGACAACCGAAGAGATGCTGGCCGATGGACTTGAATAGAAACTGATATGTAATCTGACTGATAAATTTTAAAAATATATATTGTAGAGATCAACAATTTGTAATGTACGCTTTTTCTTTAATATTATTGCCGGCGTAATTATTGAGGCCAAAACATTGTTTGGCGCAAGAATACAGAGACTGAAAATATTTTTACGCAATTATTGTCGGATACAGCGTTTGTAATACGCACAAAACTTTCGCGGAGACATTCAGTGTGTTGTGGGAGCCTGACCGGAGTGGTCATGACGAGTCCGAGTTGGTGTTGAGAGGCTGACCAGTGTTGGTCACGGAGTACGAGTCTGGTTTACAGTGCAAAAGATAGTTGCTCGAGAGGCACCGGAATTTTGTGGTGATACAGTAATTAGTGTTATGGCCTGTAATTAAATATTTTCCTTAAAAATAAAATAACTGTGGAGTGCAAAATACGGTACCAGAGCAACGCTAAATAAAATGTTGTGTAGAAACTTGATTTTGTAAACTTTTATGTAAATATAATTTACCGTCATATTTCTCTAGTTTTATTTTGCCAGATTATTTTATACATTTTGTTATTGTAAACATTTGGTAACTCTATTGGTGGAAATTGTAAATCAATATTAGAGGCCCAGTAAGCAGCTCTGAGGTTATGAGTATCATTAAAGCTGTTGTAATATTTTTAAATATAATTAAATAAAGATGTACAAAAATTAAAGTAAATTGAAATTGTAATAAATATTTTTTTGTTCTTTATTTAAAAAAGGTTGTTTAAAATCAAAGAAAAAATCTATAAATTATATTTTCCTTTTATTAATTTGGTTACAACATAATTTTGCTCAACAACATGTTGGCTTTAATTTTCATTGATTATATGTTTAAATTAAATATTACATAATTTGGCACCAACGTGTTGGCTTTATTTTTATTTTAAAAATTGTATCCTACAATATATATATATATATATATATATATATATATATATATATATACGTGATTTTGACCGTTGGTTTCAAACAACTAACATTCCCATTAAAGTTTCAACCAAATATTTCGTTTACCGTAATTTTAGCTTTTGCTTACAGCATGGAAAAATTTTCGCTGACTTTTGCACGCGCTGCCGTTAACTTTATTAATTTAGTCACTGCGTGATTTTTGCGATACGGTTTCCGGGGGGGGGGGGGCGTGGGGTGGTGGCGTCCGACGACGGTGATGGCAACAGTGTCACACAAACATCGATTTGCCCTAGCAGCAGTTTTTTGCAACCCCCGTCCCTGCGTTGACAACTCCAATTGCAGCCGATCACAATGCTGTCGCGTCACACACAGAGATGTCATCTTTTATAGGCAGCAGATGCGCGGGACATCGTTTCGCTTTGCTGTGTATCTGATAATGTGCATAAGGAGAGATGTGTGTGTGTGTGTGTGCATCAATGTGTTTTTTTTTATTGTGTAATCCATACTGGTCGCTTGAATGTCGGTTTTGGGGCAATCCTACCCGCACCCCACCCTAACTCATCCCTTCCCAATCGCTTCCCTCTCTCCTTTCGGCTCCTGCTGTCGTTTACTGCCTCGAGTGGTGCGATTTATTGGCCTTGTAAAACTTTTTTATTCCGCAAAACTGGTTCTGTACTTTTACGATCTGGCGCTGTCCGACTCGCTTTTACAGTGGTGTGACAAATATCTTTATGGCTATCGTCGTTACGTCTAGTTTTTCTCTCGTTTTCCCTCTCTCATCATTGTGGAATTTTTTTAAACAAAAACAGCATTCGGTGGTCTCTGCACTATTTTTGAAAAATAATGCAGATTTCGTATGTATAACCGTTTTCTCGTGAATCTATGAGAAACAACATTTCTAATTTCTTTCTAAACTATACTAACACTATCTTGTTTGACCAACCCTTAAATTTTATTTTATTTCAAGATAAATATAATTAACAAAAAATCATTTGAATTTATATACACCATTTATCAAGAAAATTTTTGTCTGTTTCCAACAACTTCCAGATTTTTTTTTTGTTAATTACATACAACTGAAGAGGTTCCTGAACATAGGGAGAAAAGAAAAATTTACGTCCGATTGAAAATTAATAAATAAGATAGCCAAATAAGACAAAAGAAGTGATAATATAAATACCACACAACGATTCTGGAAGCCTTGGTCCTTTCTTCAGGTGCAGAAAATATGTAAGAGCCGAGAGAGAGAGAAGTGCAAAAAAAATCTAGTCAGTTGACAAAAACAAACGTTTTGTAGTAAACGAAAATTTTAATAAATTCTGACGAATAGCCATGGTGCATTTATACAAGTCAAATTAAGACTCAAATTTTAGAAGAGTATTAATGACTGTTAGTTAATATTAACAAAAGAAAATGGCTGACAGACAAAAATTTAAATCTCCTCGACGTTCAGGGCAATCAAGGAACCTTCTCAAGTAAGACAATGTATTTATAATATAAATAAATGTAATTAATATATTAAATATAAAATTATAGTACTCCATATTATTGTTAGCTTAACAATAATATATATGGCTACGTTGGCCATTATAATTTTCGTATATATAATAATAGCAGAGCGGTCTTCACAAAATACTATTAAAAATTAATTAAATTTTAATTAAAATTAATTTCGTGTCATTTCAGTGCAGTAATGTATATATTCTGTCAACTTCAAAAATTTATTTAAATATTTAACGATTCTTATTTTTAATCGAAATTTAGAATCCCAATCTTATTATTGAATGATTTACTCCTGACGAGATGATTTCTGGCCAGTTTATAAAAATGGTTCGTTTCAGTAGTGATGCTAAATCATGAATGTCTCAGTTTCTGCCTTGTGTAAGTTTCATGTGATATGGTTTTTGGTTAAATCCCTATATGTATACTTACAAAAATTTATTTTTTAGAGTTACAAGCTACATAAGGGTAATCCACATGGTGGCAGCTCCCCTTTAATAACATAGGAAGGGATTTGAAAGGGGTAATATGGAACGGTAGAAGGGTAACTAGGACCCCCGGGCTGTTGTTTAAGGATTTTACCCGGCACCAGCCTAAAACTGATGCAGGACAAACCCTAGAAAAACCTGCATCAGGTAGGTCGGTCGTTGGATATTTGTCCCACGGCCTTTCCAATAGCGGGAGAGGAGTTTGCTGTGGGGACGCAGCATTCCCTTCTCCGTGCCTCGACCAGTTTAGGAGGCAACTGGCCGACTATTCCAATGGGAACAGTAAGGTTTTCAATTATTATAATAATACTCCAGAAAGGTTCTGCCCCTAAATGATAAAAAAGGGAAAACAAACGTTGTGTGTGTAAATAAAACTTCCATACAGTGGTGCCTCGGGTAGAGTTGCCACAAATAAACACATACGGAGGAAAGATCGTGTTAAGTATCAACGGGAGGAAACTGCCTCGACAACGACTTGGAGAACGAGATGTTACATTCCGACCAATTCAACGGAGTGACAAGTTTAAAGAGAGGTAAATCCACCTCACGAGGATCTCTTCGTCTGTGTAAGTCCCGAAATGTGACGTCGCTTTTTCTCGTAATGTCGGTATTGGCTACAAATCCCTGGACGTCACGACTCGGCGTGGGTCAATCCGTCTTCAAAAGACGTCACGACCAATCATTGATCACTTCCGCAAATATGACATATATATATATATATATATATATATATATATATAAACAACAATAAGATGGAATAGAAAATGATTTGTCCAATTTGAAGCAGTATGAAATAAAACAGGAAGCATTTTGTTCCAATGTAAAAATAAATTGTTGATGCTGTAAATGGTTTATATTCTCATTTACATGGCAGAAGACTAATATAATATAATCAAAGCACATTAATGTAAAGAATATCACTTTCTGAAATATTATATAAGGGTTCTTAAATTATTAACAAATAATTGGCTATTTAACGTTTTTCATGTGCTTTTTGTGCTTCTGGAGAAACTTATACAGCATCTAATGGGATCAGCGGTCCGTAGCTTCGGCTCCAGAAACCCGTTGTTTACGTGGACATTAAAATTCTTGTGTCAATAATCGTGGTCTACCAAAAAAGAAAAAAAAACATTCTGGTTATTTTCAGCAATGTTACCATACTGTAAATAATAATAAAAAATACATAATCGCAAACGCCGAATTTCAAACATTGCAACGTATTACTTTCAAATTATGTCTCGAAACATTTCAACACAGTTTCCGCCTTACTTGAAGTGGATTAACGAGCATTCAGATTTCTTCTGAAATTCCAATTATCTTCTTGTAACGTCTCTGCCTCAAGCGCAACCATGTCATTCTTAATTTTTACAGCAGTAAAATTATGAAAATAATTTAAGACAGAAGTAGTAAAAATAAATCCTGCATAAGCAATGATTTATGCAAATAAATGAAAAGGAATATAAATATAATTAAAGAACAGGATTCCCTGATTCCCTGATCTCAAGGCCGACAGGAATTACCCTCAAATATTTATCTCCCTTATATACTGATCTTCAGTGCCTTTAATTCTTCTGTAAATACTTGAAAATTTCTCCCATTTCAAATTACCGAAAAAAATCAAACAAAGTCACCCTCTAGAAGAATGATGTTATTATCTTCCCAAACACTGAAAACTAAAATATCCTTCATTATTTTATCATCAGTTTTGAAGTAACTTTATTACTATTTTAACTACGAATGTCATATTTAAGTTTCAAGTAAAAACAAAAAAAATCAAATAAACCGTCAGAAAAAACTGCAGCATCAACATCAAAGTGTTACGTAAGTTATTACAGCCTGGAATAATTTTTTTTCTCTCTTTCAGTAATAACACTTGAGACTTTTACGTGTTAAAAGAAGTACCAAAGGACTGAAGTGAGCTCCTGAATATTTTTAATAAAATGTAATATCCTCTAATATTAATTTACGAACGCGTGAGAGTTTCGTTTTAGTGTATGTCGCCTCTCGCCAAGAAAATAAAAACTAATTAAAAATTAAATTAACTTAGATAGCTCGTGAAAATAACAAAAAAAAACTTACAGAGAAATCTAACACAAACATTCTTCCTGTGAGAATTAATACTGTTTTATTATAATTGTTATTCATTTGCGCAGGCAGAAGGAGTGTAATTAATGGAAACAGACGCTGTGACACGAACTTCGTCTAATTTGATTTTTAAAAAATTTCGGTTATTTGGATAATATATCATAATATACATCTTAACATCAGCTGCAATAATATACATAAAAGACTTGCAAATAATTACTTATAAAGTGCAATTTTTAGAACCCAGACAAATTATTTGTCATTCTCGAAGGAATTTCTTTCTCTGTTTTTGTTTTATAAAAATAGAGTCAGTATTTTTAAGGCCAAGTCCAAGAGGACTGTTTGAGAGAAGTTGTGATTGTTGTTTGTGATTCAGATTTGGAATTACGTTTGTCTAGGTATGGATTATATTTTATTTACACCTTTAGGCCGGTGGATTCCCTCGATTTTTATCTCCTTTTTTCGTTTTCTGAAGATGCTTATGAAAATATATTTAGTATTTTCAACAACTTCTCGGTATAATTCCGTTCCTTCTGTGTTTCAAATGAGACTCTTCCAATCCTTTTATTTTTAATTATATTTTCATTGGCTCAAATTCATCTTAATTTTCCGCTAATTTTATTCCACAATTTATATTAATTTTTAAATGATTGAATCAATAATTTTCTGTTCCTTATGACATGTCATTTGACGTAAAAATACGAAACAGGATGTTCTACTTCGGCATTTAATTCATATTACATATAATACGCTAAATTAAAAAAATATTAAAAATATATGTGTCTGGTTCAGTTCGTAACATTTAAATTGGGAACATGTTTTCGATGAGAGCCGTGCTTTTTACTTCTGACTATAATGCCGAATTAAGTAATCAGCTTGTAATGGGAAGGGAGCTTAGTCCTAACAAATCATGCCTTCCAAATTACCAAAAGCAAAATGGCCACGAAATTCGAGGGCAACACGGTGGACAAGTGTATCATAATATAACGTGTCATGTAAGCTGACACTCTTCTTTGACGAATATTTTATTCAGAAAGAGAAATAAAGTAAACCGTGTTAGTCTTTGCCAGGGATTTCTTCAGCAGCATTTGAGACGATTGAGTTGATCACCAGCAGAATCCAGAAACATGGGCGGTTTTTTACGAGTGCATGTTTGGACGGGTATGATGGTGATGTGAGATCACGATGTCAGCAAATTAGCGCAGGACCACGCACTGGAAGCGATGACAGACTGACCAACTGGGCTCGGCCACTGTTTGACGACAAAGCAAAGTGCAATCGCCAGAAAATACGTCCGTGATAGCAATTACCAGGCAACGTCAGCAAAGGGGGATGAGGGGGGTGGATTTTGGCGGCTTATCTCGTCCAAACTCCCCATCCTCCATACGCCCGCTTTCCCTTTCCAGAGAGCTCCCAAACGTCACACGAGCAATTAGAGCGTCCGGTTAGGTCTGTGTGGTTTCGCAGTCAACCCTCCCCTTATCCTCCCACACACACTCCCCAATCTACCAACCCCTATCTGACTAATCGCCGGGGTGGCTAATTTCATCTATTCCGGGCCGTTGTTGTGGTTGTGGAGGTGTGTATGTTTCTGTGAGCGTGTTTAGGTCCCTCGTGTGATCGTCAACAAACAGCACATACAAACACACAAATTGTTTTCAGTTCGTAAGGGTGGTTCGGTATTTGCTGCGAAATAAACCACTTTCAGGTCATTTTTCGTCTCTTTATAATTATCACAGAGTTTTTTCTTTGCATTCCAAGTTCCAATAACAAGCCACTTTTAACGTTCAGTAACATATAGTTTAATAAAAGTAGATGATTTAAAACACCACGACACTGATTTATGATTTTTTCACATTATTACCATCAAATACTGAGAGTGTGACATATTATTTTACGGCAGTCACCGTTTACTTTGTTTATTTCTTACGTGAGATAAACAAATATGCCTGTGAAACTAACGTCCTTGGTTGTACTGACATCGCGGGCCGCGAGCAGAGATTCTATATCACTGTGATTAGTATTTTTCTTTTAATTTTACGACGGAATGATTTGTCAATATATTTGAAATACTGAATTTTTAAATATGAAGATTACATGTGATCCTTCTGGTGAGAGTTTTATTTAGGCTTATATAATTTTTAAAAATTAATCAAGCCAGGCTAAATGAGGGTGATCCACATTGGGCAACTCCCTTTTACTAGCATAGGAAGGGATTTGAAAGGGGGGACGCGGAAGGGTAAAGGAAGGTAGCCAAGGGTTACTAGGGCCCCAGGGCTATATTTTAAGGATCCTACCCGGCATTCACCTAAAGAAATGCAGGGAAAACCTTAGAAAAACCTGGGTACTTGTCCCACGCCCTTCCGATAGCGATAGAGGAATTTGCTGTGGGGACGCAGCATTCACTTCTCCGTGCCTCGACCAGTTTAGGAGGCAGCTGGCCGACTATTCCAATGGGAATAGGGAACAACTCTTACCGTACGCCCAAGGTCTGTGACCCCGAAACATACACCCCTCAAAACAGGCCGAGGTTCCTCGGCTTGTGGAAACCTTAGTTCAAAAACGCAGAGGAAAAGGCGTACCCAAAGGTAGCCCCTTCGTATCTCTCCTAAAATGTTCTCAAAAAGAATTCTTGTTTGATTAATCCTTCTAATTAATTTTTTGTCTTGCATGTGACTGGGAGAACCCGTGCGTCGCTTGATGACGTAACTGGATATCGCTGAGCTGGCCGCCATCAGAAACGGTATGGTTGGTGAACTAAATGGTGTAGGTGGCAAAACCATTGGCTTGAAGAGAGATAACCCCACGGGACCCTGAGGTAAAACTTCGTTTGAAATAGTCAAGATTTGTTCTTCGAAACCAATGTTCAGTGAACGGGATATTTTTGTTATTATTTACTTTGTGATTGTATTTGTATACGTTTGTTAATTTATTGTCAGAAGAGAAACACTAAACTACTACAAATAGAAATAAATCTTAAATCCTTCATTTTGTTGTAAAACGTTATGTACTGTCTATAAAATCATCTGTAATTTATACAAAGTTTTAAAGAGATAACTGATGAACAATTACCATTAGAATATTCAGCAGACATTGTTATATATATAACTCTTCTTCAGTTAACTCTCTTGCACCATAATCTGGTTATTTATGAAACAATAAAATCCAATAACTGAAAAAACAGTTCAATATAGCTTGACAGGAAGTGCTCCATGAGAAATATGTTTTAGACTATTCTCTTTCATTTCTAAAATTAGCAGTGTTGTTAATAAACCTAATAAATACTTTTCAAAAAAGAAAACAAAAATTTATTTCGATTCCTGGTCCGGTCAAGATTTTTCCATCCTGACACTTAATTCAATTAAATTTCATGGCCTCTACGTCATGAGCTTGTGAAAGCTTTCTCTCTATTTTTGGATTAAAATTTATTTTGACTTTTGTTTTTACATTGTACATTTCTGGAGGAATTTTGTAGTTCATCTTATGCCATAACGGACATTTATAAAGCGAGTCTAGTTTTCCTCATGGGCTTCCTTTGTTTGTATCAGCATAAAATTTATTCCGTGTACCTTAAACTTTTATTTTAATTAGCCGTGGAGATATATAAAAGCTCTTTTTATTAATCCGATGATATAAAAGTTTGAACATTGTGATTTGGAAAGATAAAATCACTTACACTTTCAGATTTTCAACGGTTGTCTTTAGTTAATGGAATATTTCAGAGGGACTTTTCCAGCAGCGATTGAATGGAAAATGATTCTCCTTTCTTCTACAAGAAAATTTCTTGTTAAAAGTTTGTAACAGCAACAATGATATAGTAACATCGCACCGAACGGGGGAGGAGGGGAGGGTGGTGAATTTATTAATTAAAATATGACATCTCTGGGTCCATACACTTCATTATTCCCTCTGGTTTCCTTAAGCGGAAGTGGTGGCGGGGTTGGCCAGAGCTTTTCAGATTTTAATTGAATTGTGAATACTGTGTAAACTTCTCATTTAAATGATCTGGTTTACACGGGAGCGCAGGGTGTTTCATTCGGAAGACAAAAGCCTCACTAGTTTGTAATGAAAACACTGAGGGGCGGAAATTAGGACCCCGCGGCAGGACTAATCCTTCACCCCGCGAGAGAGAGAGAGAGACGAAGGAGAGTTGGGTGGGTGAGAGATGTGTGTGTGTGTGTGTGTGTGCGCCAAGGAAAGAGGGAAAACGACCGCGGAAAACAAGGCGTCCTGATTACGGTCCTGCTGAAATTTAAATTTGCCCCCCGCATCTGAAGGGACTAGCCGTCTCTTTGATGTCTACAAAAAAAAAAAACAAGAGTGAAACGTGAAGAATTGGACACCTTAAGCGACAAAAAGGAAAGTACCACGTCAGGGACGGACGAAAAATAAAACTGTGCCTTTATGTTTGAAAAACATTCTGTCCAATCCCGTGCCGGTTTCAATAAATTAATATTAGTCGTGACTCAGGGACATTGATGGATTTAACAGTTCTGTTATGAGATCAGTGCATCGGTGAATTTTTAATTGAATGCAATTTATTAAGTCTCCTAATATACTGTAAACCATCCCCGCATCTCCCTAAAATTCAAAGTATAAATAGATTTATACAGTAAAAAAGACTAAATACTGAATAAAGCCTTCTCGGGCTTCTAACCGAGTAAACAATTGTATTTACCACGTTTCGATTACGTTCGCTGCCATCGTCTTCTAGAAATACTTTTTTAATCCGGTGTTATCGGGCCTGTATTTATAGAGGAACGTAAGTTAGCCCCACCTCCATGTCACAGGCCGGCATCATGTGACTTTTAGTTACTCAGCGCTAGCGCGTTCCTCGTCACGTGACCTCGTCCCCCTTTGCTTATTACCTTATAAGGCCTGATTCGTGACAAGGCGGGATTCCAGGCGTTTCTTACCACAAAGCCTGAGTCTTTGTTAAGTAAATCCATCAATTGCTTTTAGAAACTCACTGTCCCAGAAGTCTTATACTTGGTTCAGGATCATTATTTTTGACAGCCTGTGCTGATTTTCCGGTTGCTTTAGTCTGATCGATCTTTCATGATCAGTTATAGGTCTCAATAATAAAAATAAATGAGAGGAAAAAAATTAGATGAACCTGCTACAATCACTATAGCACGGGGCAAGAAATAGACGCTACAACCCCCCGTTGCTAACTTTCCTCCTATTTTCAACAGCAGTCGAATATATCACAAAATGCTGGTCTGAAGCATCAATTAAAAGTTAGTAAGCATCCACCAAGTATATTTTAATGTAATTATAAGTTTTAAAAGTCAGTGCAAATTTTAATCAGTTATTGGCCTAATAATGTGACGATTGATAGTCCAATATTAGTAAATAGTTTCTGATAATACAACGTTTTTTCTTGAAACGACAAACAATGGGCAGCAAAGATAATTCGATAAAAGAAAAAGAAAATATTTCAAAGCTGAAACCGAACTTTCTGCACCAAACGCTTAACCAACCTCCATTGTGTGTGTTGCGTGGATGAACGTGATACATGACAAAGTGTGGAATAGCTTTATCGCATTATTTTCTGCGTTTCCTTTTTTTTTTAGTAGGAGTTTTGTCGACACACGCGGCATTACTGTGCTGTCTGACGTCGTTCGCCTTTACGCAGGTGCCACAGACATTTTTGTTGAGCGTTTCCACCTAGCCTTGTCCTTTATATCGCATTAACCTTTCCGCCTCGATAAAGCGACCTATATCGCCGTAGACGACGCGCATAATAATAATATTGTGTCGATTATAATCGAAAGAGCCGTTCGCTACGCCACGCTTTAACGCTGGGGTAATCTGCGCGCCCCCTGAAACTATCCCGCTCCACCGACGTGTAAAAAAGTCTTCTAAAGTGAGATTCAAGACGGAAAGAATTTTAGTCTTCAGACGGGTTTGTTGGCACTCAAAAATATATATATATATATATATATATATATATATATAAACGAGGTAAATACTTCAAAAAGTTTAAAATGGATGAACGTGATGTTTAATTTCGAGTATAATGTTTGAAAATTTCAGACTTTATTGGAGAAGTCTGCCCTACAAAACAACTGGATGATAATTAATTGCGGCACCGTGGACGAATTAATATATTGTGGTGGGAATTTTATAATTAATAACATCGCTTTCAATTTCCGTTGCTTCCTTCCATCAACACGTTCTCAAGTTCTTCCTGACTTAAATTAATATAAATTAATTATTTAGGTACAGGAAGAACTTGAAACTGTCGTGATATTGTTTAACATGAACGTGAGAAATATAAACTGATATTGCGTTATTCGTATTTCAAGATTCTGTACTCAAGTTTTAATACTCACAAATGGTTTACTAATTATGTGTGAAATTCTTAAAACCTGTAATTAATTATTCAGATTGATAGCGAATTAAAGTGGACTCACCATATAGATCTGCTTGCTGGGAAACTCAGTTCGGCTTGTCTCAGAACCTTAATGCAGCATGTTTATATCAACACAACGAAAATGATGCGCTTTGCGTATTTTCATACCCTCGTGCATTGCAAATTGGGACAATTGCTCCAGGAGCATTGAAATATTTAGCGTGCCATTAGAATACTTTCTAATACAGATATTAAATCCAGTTGTAAACCGTTTTTCAAAAGTCTCCCCAGTGTGTTTGCTCACAAAATTTTTAAAGTTTGTTAAGCAGAACAAATGAATGGTGAGTCTCACGATTATGAGAGTAGAAATCGCTCAAGTGTAAGTAAGATCTTTGCTCTCTACCAGAGACGTATTCACCACTCAGGGATAGTTTTATACAATAGTCTTCCTCCAGATGTAAAGAACAATAATAACTACAAGAGTGTTGGGATTCAATCTCAAAATATTCTACTGAAGCCATCGGTGTTTTACTCAGTACAGGAATTTCTTGATCGTTCCCGTAATAATTAATTTTTTTAAAGGAAAAACTGCAAAAGTGTTCAATGTGCTGCTAATAATAACGACTTATTTCATAACTTTCTTAGTCTCTGTTTGTCTTTTCTGCTCTTTTGTTTGTTTGTTTTTTGCATTTACGACCTGGAATTTGCAGATTCCTCGTCGCTCTGTTTCGTGAGGTGTCCGTCTTTTGTGTTTCCTCCTAGTGTGTGCGTTTTTTTTGTTTTGTTTTTATTATATTTTTATTAGCAATCAGATTACTAATGATCTTTAAGCTAATTTGATAACATGTACAATTAAATAATAGGGTCTTGTACTGATGTCGTGGAGAGGTGAGGGTTCAACAACTCCACCTCAGTTTTTATTGCAGTCTATTGGCCAGCATCTCTGCAGTCTTCGGTTGTTAATTTGTTGTAGTAACGGCTCTAGTAGTCGATTGGGGTTGGTTTGAAGTACAGTATGGTGTTTACTATTTTTATCTTTGAAGACGTCTGCTACATATGGTGTATTGAGGTCAGTATGTAAACTGAAGTTGGATACATACCAGGGAGCATTTGTAATAGCGCGGAGGATCTTTGCATGATAGCGATGTGAGACTTGGCTGCACATCCCCAGAGCTCTATTCCGTACGTCCATATAGGCTTTATCACTGTTTTGTAAATGAGTAATTTGTTTTCTACTGATAATTTTGATTTTCGTCCAATCAGCTAGTTTAATAATTTAGTTTTTATTTCTATTTGCTTTTTCTTTTTCTTGATGTGATCCCTCCATTTCAGCTTGGTGTCTAAGTGAAGACCGAGATATTTGACTGATTCTGCTTTTGGAATTTCTTCCTGATTGAGCTTTACTATAGGACAATGTTCCTTTTTAAGGGTAAATGTTATGTGGGATGATTTCGATGCATTTACTTTTATTTTCCATCTTTTTAGCCAGGTCTCTATTTTTTGTAGATGTTCTTGAAGTTTCTGTGATGCGGAATCAGGGTCTGTGTGTGTTGACAGTATTGCTGTATCATCAGCAAAGGTACTTAGTGTGTGCGTGTCTAAAGTTTGTGTTTATTTTTGTGTGATGTGTAATTCTAAATTTTATGATAGTTAATTCTCGATTCATTAATTATTTAATAGTACGTATTGAATTTTTTATTAGAACTGTACATTTTATATTATACCCTTAGTATAGTTAAAGAATTATTATTTTCGTTATTATTAATATATTTTACCTTTGTTGAACAGGGAAATTTGTGTTCCAGAATTTTATTATTTTTATATTAACTTATAATTATTTATAATTGTAGCATCCAATTATTATATTTTATTATTATGTATTGAGGTATTCTATTTCCTCATACGAGGACTAATGGAATAAAATAAATCAAACCAAAGTCCATTTAACTAATTTAATTATTAAATTAAAGAATAGGTGTTTTTAAATAATTAAAAATTATTTAACGCTCACTTCTCGCTGTTCTTTAAACCGTATGAAGTTTATCAATCATTGTCATCAGTAACCAATAATAATTTACCATGCTTAAAACGTGCCCCCTTTTGTTATCTGTCCATGTTATTGAGCATTTCTCTCTTCCATCACGTCCAAACTAAACCCTGATCTCCATCCCAAATGGCTCATATAAATGGAAATTACTATGGTTGAATTTTAAATTCATTTCTTTTTATGTATATATATACAATGTGGGTACTAGTGTTTTACGTGTTGAATGTTCTCGCCATTTTTGGGAAATTTATGTTGCGAAGCCCATGTAATTAATTTACAAAGAGACGGAACGCATTGCAAAATACGTGCGTTTATTTTAAAGAATGCGGTTGTGGTTCAAAATGTATTACTCAAGATTAGAAACAGAAATTTACGCTTCCAAAAATCATTAATTCCATGACAATTAATCCGAGATTTGGTTTATACTGGATAATAACAAGCACTGATAGTTTTAGTATTAACTAACATAATCCTTCCTGTTTAAAATTTAATTAAAAAAACACGAAATGGATTTTTAATTATTTATCGAGACTGATTAAAAACCTGTTGTAGTTATATTTAATAAATTGTTAAGGACTTAATCAGGAAGAGTAATATCATTTTCAGTGAGTTATCCTAATGATATTCGGTCCGAAAACGTTCATAAAAGGATGAGTTCACAAAGCTTCTTTAGTTTTATGACTGTGGTTTTTTGAAACTTTACCATCCTTATTATTTATCGAGCATTTCTTTGTCATGTTCACTGTGATAGAATTTCTCTGACGAAAACTGTGGACCGTAATTAATTTTCTTGGGCATTTATACAAGTTTAATCAAATTATACTTAACTTAATTAATCTGTCTAATAAATAAAACAGTGTGTTTGTGTATATATATATATATATATATATATATATATATATATTTGTGTGTATGTTCCTTATACAAATCTTCACCGGTGGAGCAAATTTCATACACGTGTCCTTTGCCACCAGTAAACAAACACTGTCGGAGTGAGACGCGTCTACCACACCCAGGGACGGGGGTGGAAACATTCAAACATTCTAAAAACAGCCGATATTTTAGGCAGATAAATATTTTTAGGGGTCAAACAAATTGATAGTTTCCACCGATGTTATATGAGTATACTTTCAAACCCTTTTAACCTTGGTGACAATCATTGCTATACTTCATTATGACGGAGAGAAGTGGAGTTTAAATAATTTTTTATATTGGTTGTATAATTTAGAAAACCCTCTAATTTATTTTAATAACTAGCTGGGTGCCCGGCGTTGCCCGAGATGTCATTTAGCCATAACCCCGATTTTTAGTTATTTTTATGGAGCTCAGCCCTACACTTCATGGTTCTCTCTTCCCAAGCCGATAGAGTTTGTAATTATACACAGAATATAATTAGAAATATTATGAGTCTCATTGACCCCGAAAAATATTTATTCGACGCAAATATTGACAGGTTAACATTTTTGAACATTTCTACTCCCGCCCACGTCCAAGCAGCCATCCCACCCCCACCCACCTCCGCGCGTTATCCAGGTTGTCATATATAAAATCAGTGACATCCATAACGCCGATTTGTCTCGAAACTCTGTTGTTTTCGCGTTATTTTCTTGTAACTGCCCTCCACCCCACCCCTACTCGTTCTCCCCTCCCACACCGAAAGGGGTTGAAATTATATACAAACAAAGTCGTAGAAATATTACAAATATAATTAATTATAAATACAATTATTAAAAGCACATATCGTCCTCAATTGCATGTTTAAAAATTTCCACCCCCGACTGTACCCGTCCCTGAGGGTTAAATGGCCAGTTTAACGTCATAATTACACTCAGAGCCACCTATAACCCTGAATTTGACTCCAAGCTCTGTTGTAATCGCGTTATTTTCTTGTAACGAAAAGTATGGGACTGGTATTTTCCAGAGTGTTATGCTGAAGGCAGGTGAAAATTTTATCTATTATATAAGCTTGTATATTATATACTGGTACAGCTTAGCCCCTGAGTGGAGGTATACCTTTATACGCTTAATTAAGTATGAAATAGGTTCACAAATACCACCGCTTCCGATCATCTACTGAACCTGTTCGAGGTTAATCTCGCCGTTTCATGCATTGGCTAGGTTGAGATCGCATCCTAGGAGATCTCATTCTCCTCCTTCTTCGGTTCCTCCTGATTTACTTCGCCATGGCCTTCGAGGAGGTGTTTCATGAGGGTGGGTTTGGGGGTTCTGATTTACTTCGTAGCGTGCTATAGACCGCCATGATGGATGTCCTCATTCCAGCGCTGTCCGCGGAATATTAACTACCATCGCCTCTCTACTCCAC
The DNA here is from genome assembly GCA_037074705.1 of Zhengitettix transpicula. Taxonomy (NCBI): domain Eukaryota; kingdom Metazoa; phylum Arthropoda; class Insecta; order Orthoptera; family Tetrigidae; genus Zhengitettix; species Zhengitettix transpicula. Next base: position 55,112,173 of record CM073596.1, on the reverse strand, counting down.
GCTCAATATCGAATCTATAAAGTGGCGTTAATTAACTTAAAAGTGTCATAAATCATCATACTTCTCTGTCCCCCCGCTCGAATTCGAAAAATATATGTTTTTTTTCCCCCTGTTTGCTTCAGCGAGTAGACTAGTGTCCAATCAGTATCCTCTTCCATTTTTGTCGGAGTTTTGTTATCCCCGCCATTAGATTAGCATCTATGCACTCAGCAGTCGCAAACGATTTAACGCCGTGATTAACCTCCATGCTGATAGTTTATTTAATGAAACATATCGTTATAAAAATTTTCAATATTCATATATTATAATTGAACAAATACTTTATAATTATCCCTATCTCCTATTATTTCTTCTCTGGCTTAGTTATTCACGTTATTTGCTTTTGTATGAATCAGCCATTCGAGTTCTTAGAAGCAGATCCGTGTATGTGTTAACGTATTAGAACCAACAAATTTTTCCATAAATTAATTTAGTACGTAAATAGTTATACCGACTTCTCCCCTTCAATCCGTCCTTCGACCGACCACTTCATTCTTCCATATTTCTCCCTACAAATTCAATTAAAATGCTGCCAACCTGAAATACTGGTAATATCCGTTACAATTACTGGGATCCCCTTGTGTAGATGCAAGCCCGCGAAACTAGTCCAATCGCAGAGATTTTACGGCCTTTCAAATTATGAAGACTGTGTTTAGAACGAAAATCGTTACGTCGACAATTTAAAAATCGTGTTGGGTGATACCATTAAAAATACATACGAGAAAATATTTCTGAACGGAATATTTCTTCAAGAACTGAGGAAATGCTATCCATCAAGTCTTAAGTCTATGGAAACTGAGTTAACAGATTAGGATAGAAATATCTCGAGAGGACCGAGTATCAAACGGTCATTCCAACTAACCTCGTGGACTCCCGCGCGATGGATACAGCGACGGTCTAGTAAGCGATGTTCCTGGGTTCGATTCCAGACCCTGATAAAAAATAAATATTTAAATAGTAATTTATTTAATTATAAATTTTATGGTATACATACATCAAGTATTGTTAATATTTTTTTATTTATATTTGAGTTAGCAAGCAGCTTAAGGGGTTTTTATATACATATACATCTAGCTGAACATTTTTATGAAATTCTGCGTTAGTTTATTTTAACAAAGAGAATTCGTATGGCTTGTTCTTAATGACCAAAAATTTATCTCCTTATTTTCCTAGATCAGGCTGAGTTATCTGTACACTTCCTGAATTATAATTTTGCAAAGCTTCTATTACTCTTTTTTTTTTGTATTTCAGACGCTCTTTAGTGCTTATCTTTTCTTAATAAAATTGATATATCGAGGTTTCTATGACTATTATGCTACTGGACTAATAATTTTTACCCACACACCATATATATATTTGTCGACATGCAAAATAAGTTTATTTTTGCAGTTTCTCTATTGATGCTAATTAATTGTGGATGAGTGTTTATTATAGCAAAATTTTTTAATACTAGTGTTGTGAAATAACCCGTCTTTATATATATATATATATATATATATATATATATAAATTTGGGATGTATTTGAGTCCAGCTGTGACGATGGAAGAGAGAAAGAATATCCAATTAAAGGCGCAAACCGACTGTAAGTTCCTTTTTCTCCTCCATCTGCATTTCTATAACTTTAGCAGATCAGAATATTTAGTGGAGCCGCTTTCCTCTCTTATTAGAGGATAGAATCCATTATCTTTACTGCATTAAGCAAGCCCTCTTCGGGTTCAGATTTTTAATGAACGTCGTCGTTTTGCACGGAAGAGAATTTTTTGCATTTGGGTAGATGGGATGGGGCAGGGTTTTGTACGAGGGGTGAGCAACTGAGGAAAAAAAAAACCTGTAGGCGAAACTTAGTTAACTCGTAATTTTCTCCCGTGTCCTTCTCTCTCTGTCTAGGGGTTGGGTAAGTTGTTCAACGTGCCGCAAAACACTCTTGCTGTTTTTTTAAAATTTAATTTGTGTTAGCAGTAAAATGCAGGCAGCTTAAGGGGGTTTATATACACATACATATTCCAGTTTAAATAAAAGTGGCTATTGATAGTGCTCACCCTGTTGAGCACTACATTTCACAGCTTAAAGAGACGGGCTTGGCTGAAACATTACCCAACTATTACCAACACTATTTCAGTCCTCAGCAGCAGCAGTGGTTTACGGATTTTATTTTACTCTTGCGACGAGGGTAAAAAAAAGAAATTTAGGGGATTGTGAACGCTAAATAATGACGCCATGTTCTAGATTAGAGGGTGGTGGCTGGGTTAGCGCCAGAGAGTTTTTTTAAAACACCTACCTCCCACCACTCTTCTATCTCCCTTTCCCACCCCATTTTTATCTGGTCTTCCGCAGCCCACGCATGGGCTCTTGTCTGTGCTTGACTTTATTTTTTTAACGTAACAGATTTTTTTTTGCGTGCACACATGAGCGTGTGTGTTTGTGAGAGGGAGTTTTGTAGTCTTTATGAGGCGTGAGGGGGATGGATATCGGGGCCGAGGGTAAAAATGGTCGAAAGAGATTGTAACTGGCAGATAAAAAGTGGGTTCGGTCGCAAGCCCGGAATACGTTACAGTGTATACAGAGGGAGACGATTATGTCCGAAAATGTATGTATTGTTTGGGGAATTGTTCCCGGTTCCACTGCGCACTTACCAATGCTGATCCCGTCTCTTTTATTGTAACTAAAAAAGCTTTTGTCAATGAGGACATTGTACTGTTGTCTTCATGAATAAAGATCACATTGCATAACAAACATTATTTTAACTTAGTTTGAATTTATCCTCCAATTGTAGCATTCACTTCCTACACATTCATTAATAATGATCAAAAACTTTAGTCTCTCCTAACGTAAATCAGCTATTTAATTAATTATATAAATATATAAATTGGTTTATCAAAAAAATTAATAAAATCCGTCATCCCTTGCTAAACTCTACACTTACATGTTACGTTCCATGTCTCTCCGAGAAGGTCTACACACAACTGCCATCTACGTGAGAACGGACGAACTATAAATCAAAACAGACGCGAAATATATATTTATATGAGTGTCTGTGATAAAGAGAGAGGATTATATCCAGGTGTTGAAAATAAACGTAATAAAACACCCGTTTTACCTTTTCGAGATTAAATACTTTGCTGCTATTTGTTTCCAGTTTGCCGGAATAATTTGGTCTACGACGAATTCAGTACACAAGAGCCATCTATGTGAGACAGAGTAAACTATAAATGTCTAACCTGCTGGCAACATCGTAGCATTGCAAACTCGATCCAATTGTGTATTTTTCACCCTTAAAAATTAATTTTGTGCTTGGCGATCAATTTCTCTTCGTGAGCCAAGGCAATACCAATATTTTCAAGAATATATAAACTAAAACTATTTATTTTAACTAAGCAATTACAAAATTCAGAAAAAAAATATATTATACACAGGACGCTTATATATAATACAATTTTTTAACATAATGACATAATTGAATATAAAAATTTCATCAATTGACTATAATTCAAGGTATACAAATCTATATCATTATACAAATTCTGGTTAAAGGCTTATTCTGCATATAGTTTGATTTATAATATTTTATCACAAAATATATTTCCCTGTCTTTATTAATTATTTTAATGAATCTGATCAATCAATCATATTATTACATATTTTAAAAATAAATTTTTAGAATCATTTGCCATTCTAAAAGACTTAATATTATTAATGAAATAATATCAGCCTATTTTGAATAAAAATTCATAACATTATAATAGAAAAAAAAATATTAAAATAGACACGACGTTTCATCCCTATATTTTAATAAAGTTTGATGACTGTTTTCTCTTAGTTTAGATTAAATCTTTCGTGTTGTTTCCATTTCACACGAAATAAGATATACTGGAAAATCATTACACAAGCGTCATCTATGTGAGACAGAGTGAACTATAAACGTCCATCCTGATGCGAACATAATAAGGGGGAAATGTGCAAAATTGTGCTGTGTGCCCCTGAATACATATAAATAAATTTTCTGCTTTGTTACAGTTTTTGTGATGTTACAAGAGTATTTTAAAATAATTTTAACGACTGCTTTCCCTGATCTGTGTTAAATACTTCATGTCGTTTCCAGTTAACCGGGAATTTGATCTGCGAGAAAAAAACACGGGCCAAGTCTGTTCCAAAATTTTATTGAGCAGACTTGACATAATTTTTGTTCTTTGTGATCATATTTGTCTAATGAAACTGTTATAAAACCACGAGGAGTATTAAAGCGTCGGAAAGAACTATGATGTTAGACACTTGCTTCCCTAGTCCGGATTAATTAGTCTTCACTCCCTGGCATTGGGATAGACATCATGAAATGAGATCTGAAATTAAATAAATGTAATGACCAATCAGTCAGAACAAGTTTAATACCAAATATCGAATTCAATGACTACATAAATATGGATATAAAAAAAACGAAAAAAAACTACGTTTCGTCTCTAATTTGGACTTTAAAAGGTTGAGACCCTAAAAATTATTTTTTCAAAAATAAAGAATTTTAAAATTTGATGGAAAAATTATTTTCATATGTTGAGAATTTTTTTAATTAATAAATATAAAATAAAATGAAATTTACAATATAATTACATAAATCTTTTGTTAGTAGGCCGAAAAATACTTAAAATTAATTTGGAATAATATTTAAAAAAAACAGGGCGCAGCTTCCATGCCTGTTGTCACCAAAATGAAATATAACATTGAATTTTAAGACTTGTTTAATTATATTTATTGGTAAATTATATTTATTTATTTTGTTAATACATGTCAGATAAAATATTAATTTCACATCTGAAATGTGATACGTCAGAAAAGTACGATCGGTCACATAACCTTCCAGTGCTTTTCCAGTTATTCAGCGATGGTAAATTATTGTAAGTAAGCGATATAAAATTGATAAGCTTCTTAGCGTAAATCTGTATAAATTGTTCGTATTTGGTGGTTCACGTCTTCTCCGGGTGGACGGACGTATTCCGGAAGCCAAGCCGGGTTCGTTACCTGCGGCTTCTTCCTGGCCTCCACCCCTATTAGGGCGGTCCTTTGAGGGTTGCTGGTGCGACGCAGATTCGATAGCTTTGCGGCGTCTCTCTCTTCCCGGTGAAAACTTTCCCTATCCGAGGCATAATTCGATCACGTCAATTAAGTTAGCTGACGGCGCTTGTCTGTGTGTGGTCTACAAAGGCGAGCGTGTGTACCTCAATCAACAACCCCCTGAATCATCCTCGGACAAGTGTGTGTTGACCTCGCCTTCGCTGACCATCACGTCCGGTACGACAAACTTTGCAAACAACTCGACAACAGGCGTTCAGAAAAGGATACAAAATTTTAATTTTCACTTCCAAAATCTCTCTGCATCACTCTATTTATATATCACATTATGTATAATTGAAAATATCAGATATGAACGAGATTGATTCAAAGTTCAGTGGCATCTAAAGGCACGCTCACCGACATCAATTCCAGAAGAACAAATTCAAATTCAGGGTTCTTTAATTAGTCCGTTTCTTTTATTTATGTACTCATAAATAATATACATATGATATATGTATATATATATATATATATATATATATATATCATATTCGCGTACTCTGCAGATAAAGACATGGAGCCTGGAAACTGAAATTATAATCTCGCTGTTCAACAAACTAGAAATAAATTATGTATTTATCGTTATAATTACTGTCGTATAATTCTCATGGAAACATCACACTAAGAAAATGTGAATCTACAACGTCTCACTGTTATAATGAATAACCGACAACCTCAGAACGATTGGTGAAAATATTTTCACATCTCCCACTCAAGCCAAAGTTCTTAAATTATTATTATTATTCATGTTACCTCACGGGCTTCTGACGTGAAAGTGTCGAAGTAAGCAGGCTTAGCGACGTAAATTGGAAACACAAACTTTGAAGATCCTATTAGTCTCGATGAAATGGTTGAGATTACTTTTACGCGACCTAATGGCGTGTAGCTTTACCGGAAATTGTCAAAATACTTTACAGTATAAATAAAATAGATTTTTTATCTCTAACGTATATGCCGTAATGTTTGAGAATTTTCTCCTTGGATTGAAGCTCTAATAAAATTCAAATTACAGGTATTCGTCAGTATGAAAAACGCGATTCTATATCCCTCATCCAATTTCGAAAAACATTTTCCGCGATAATTTTTCACGTGTAATATTTCACTAGAATTTACATTTTCCATATTTATCGTCTATCAATGTTCACAATTTTGTTTAAAGCTTTATTTCTGTAAGTCTCATTCCCTTACCCTATTTCATAAGTTCTCCGCTCAAGCGTTTATCATCATTCAAGAAAATTTTCTCTTAAATGTTTCGAGTATTTCCTTTTCCCATATTCGATACGAAAATTCCTCTTTACTTTTCATTAACAATTCGTATTTATCATTTTACCACTAGTATTTTGACATTTTTTGTGTAAACAGATTTTGCATTAAAAACTTCCCATAAATTATATTACGAGGTATGATCGCATACAGGCTCAAATCTATTTTCCCATATAAGTTTGACTTTCCTATTTAATTGCCATCTGAAAGGTGTTTTTTTTGTCAATACATATTTCCATCTGCATATGAGATGGGCACATAATAATTGTAATAATTAAACATTTGTTTGGAGATATTAAAAAATTACACATATAATTACGATATTCAATAATTAATATTAGTTGTTATAATTATTACTATATATTATTAATAATTCAGATTTGAGTTTTTTCCTCAAGGTTGTCATTGTCAGGGGAACTGAAGAACAGTGGAAATTAAATATATGACCAAAATATTGTTATTGTCCAGCAAAATATTATTTAAGAAATAAATCTAAGATACAAAAATTGACTTTCTAATATTTTTATACATCCCCATTGATTACATTCCTGTTGACAAGTTACCTAAATTTGAAATTTAACTTTCTTGGGAAGAGTTGGGTACATTAGTATGCTTCTGGTAGCTCCACACTTACCCCAGGAATTATAGCAGACTTTAATTTTTTTAAAAAAAATGCAACAAATACAAACATGTAGTTAGTAACACTTTCTTACACAGTATATTAAATTACATTTAAATAAAAATAAGTTAATACAAGATAATACATAAAATTGAAAAATCATCGAAACATCATAAATAAATTTCTATGTGAATAATTTATAAAATAAGTTGAATGACATATTCATATGAATATTTCCATCTTAATAGAATATATAACTTCCACATATTTGTAAACTGGGTCTTCACATATTATCTCAATAAGGGAAAGTGACACAGAGGGCTTAGATATGTTGATGTCAGGATGAATCAATTTGAATTCATGACAACTAGTTCATCTTTGCGGAATAAATTAATGTTTGTAGGATTCTCTACATAGAAGTTTATAAATGCATCTTACTTCTTTCTTTTGAATAATAACCAATCTCTTCATATTTTCTTCATGTGTTGACTTCAAAATGTGTATACCTCAATTGAAATGGTGAAATATTTTACTAGTTGATATATTATATATTTTTTACAGATACCAAAAGAACATTTACTTATGCTTCTTTATTATTTACTTACTTTACATGATGTCATGATGTCAGTTTTGAATACCACAACATAAAAACATATATACTTATATGTTATTTGAAATGAATTGTAATTTACAAGGGCGTTTTCATTTTTGTCTTTATGTTACAGTTGTATTTCAATAAATAGATAAAAGGAATTTAAAACCATTTCCTTTTATGTCTTCATTATTTTATTGTCAAGAAATTTATTGACAGCACTCGTCAAGTCAGTTGTTGCATTAAAACTAAGTTTACTTGGCATGCAATAAGATATATCTAACTAAATGTGCAGCAGCTTTTTGTGGGCAGCTGAAAACTCCCTATTTATTTCCACCTACATGAGTATTTGTTAATCTGTACCTGTATTTTCATCTATGCAGACTGTGTGAGCAGTACATCATCTATGCATATAAAGGTGCCATAAACAGTTGGACAAATCTATGAATTCCTGCATAGTTGCTCTCTTATCTATAACACTGTATATAATACAACAATCATTTCTGTAACACCATCAAGGCTGTTCTCTCACAGGTGAACCTTCCCAGAAAGCTCTGTAGAAGGCTACCTTTGAACAGATTTGTTGGTTTATAGATTCTAATAGTTTTGATCATAATCTAACAACTATGTTTTTTTAAAAAATGATCACTATTTATTTCTATTATCTCTTATTCACCAATATCAATTGGCTGAGGGTACTTAGGAATTTCCATATTGACCTACGTTGTCTTATCAGAATGTTCTAGACTTTACAGATGTTTTCATATATAAAAATCTTTCAACAGGTCCAATAATACAAGACATAAAAAACTTTTATTTCATAAATATCCAAATACTGAATCCTTTACTAAGGCTCATAAACAAAACAGTAATAGCATTCTGATTATTCCTAAACAATGTTATGCCCTATGTAATGCACAAATATTATATAACTGTTAAAAAACTCACCATTGATAGAGAATAATTCAAGTTAACTTGAATATAACTTGAAAATATTCTCACAGATATCACAACTCTCAATGTCTGACAAAGAAAGACCCATTTCCACAACCGCTTGTTTATAAATAAACATAATACATTTTCAATCTGCAGACAAGTGAAAATATTTACTCCAAATATAAAAGGGAAAATTATTCAAACTGAAACAATCCCAAATAATTTAAATTAATTATATATGCTGGAGATTCAATATGTATGCACTGAAAATCTTTATCCACAGAGTAAATAGGGCAGTTTAAATTATCATCGATAGAACGGCTACTTTCTAAGTCATCATTTCGATAAATATTTTAGCACACATAATTATGTGTAAAAGTAATACTGAGTTTAGAGTTTTGTTATCATTGCAATATATGCTAATTTCCAGATGTTACTATTTTTCATCGTGTGGAACAAATATTTCTTCTCTTCCTTAGTGACTTTCTTATTAGAATTAATTTCTGACATAAAACAGTTGCATTTGTTATATAATGGCAAACCCTACTTGAATTCTACACTAAGTATTCAGCTGGAAAGAGAAGTATGGCATTCATTGAGGATAGAGAAAGATTTTAATCACCAGAATAATGTTATTCATATATTGTGGCACGATTCATTAAATCAATGCATATGATACAAGAAATAAAAATAACTTTCTCAAGCAATCAAAACCTCTAATGATCCCACAAAAAGTAGCAAAAAATAATTCAATAAAGGTTAATTGAGAACTAATTACATTTATAGTTAGCCACTTCTTCTACTCTACTCATAAATGTACATAGTAAGTGTATCCTAGTATAGGAGTTAACATAGCCATAGTTCCTTATAGTGCATATGTTAATAGGTAGTTTATTATAAATCAACGTAAATACGAATGAAGCGCTATTAACCACAATGCAGTTAACATATATTTTAACATTAATTTGCATATGTAAAATCATAATTTATGTACAACCACTGACTCCTTTCAAATCCTCGAAAAACTGCTTCTCTTTGGGATCTATGGAATATAATTAAATACTAATATAACTAATACTACATGAAGATGATGGCAGTGGCCATTCAGGGCAGAGACCGCTATCGAAACTTCATGGAACTACAATGTTTTCACCCTGTTAGAATCCAGAATACAGTTTGAAAGTCACATACACCAATCAAGTTTATTATTTATTAGATTGGTAATTAAAAATTTGTTTAATGTGAAAACTTTTTGCAGGATTATATGCAATTAGGACGATTAAGAAAACAAATAGCATTGGTACCAAACCTATTTAAACATCAAGGAAACTATAAATGACAGTCAATAATCCTAAATTCATGATCAGATTATTAAACATTTACTGTAAGTATTTAAGAGGACCTGGTTCTTTTCTACAGATCCTTAGATGTACAGATGCATAAAAATTGGAAATATCTCAGTGGCATTCTTTCCATACAGATTATTTCCCTTTTTTTTTAATGTTACAATTATTTTGCTCAACATATCGTTGACTGATATTGCAAATAGGAAAAGTGAAAGTAAGGTGAATATGTAATTGATGAATAATTATTGACCGAAAGAAGATAGATAATTTTTATTACCTTTGTGGGGACGAATATTCCGTGTCCCCACGCGAGCAAGAGGGTCCCGTTACGCGTCCCGTTAGGGGATGCAAACAATGCTCCCCACCAAGTAACGGGACCCTACCGAGCTCCTACAGCGTGCACACGGAGAGCGCCATTCTGTTTCCGGCTCTCGCGCGAGACATTACCTGTGCTTCCCGACAACGGCCAGAGTCGCACCACGTGGTGGAATAAAGTTTTAGTTTAGGAGACCAGGCTTATTACTCCCGGCTCCGGGAATCCTAACCCTGCACGAGTCTCTCCTATATTGGTGACCCCTACGATGGACATTTTGAACAACAAAATCGCCGAGCTACAGCAGGAGATCGCAAGGCTGAAGGAGGATCCACGTGGCCAACACCATGACGCAGCACAGGTCTGTAGGATCACACCGAAGCTGCCGGCTTTCTGGGCGGACAATACGGACGTCTGGTTCGCCCAGGCGGAAAGCCAATTCGCCATCGCCGGCATCACGCAGGACGCCACCAAGTTCAACCACATCGCAGCTCACCTCGAACAAAGATGGGCTGCGGAAGTCCAGGACATCCTCGTCAACCCGCCAGCAACAGGCAAGTACGAGTGTTTAAAGAAAGCTCTGATACAGAGACTTTCGCCCTCACAAGAGCGAAGAACTCGGCTGCTGCTCAGCGAAGCCGAACTTGGCGACAGATCTCCGTCGCAGTTCCTGCGGTACCTCCGCAGCCTAGTAGGGCCTACTCAAGTGTCGGACGATTTCCTGCGGACGTTGTGGCTGCAGCGCCTGCCGGCCTACGTACAGGTCGCGGTCCAAAGTCATATAGACGCACCGCTCGCCACGGCCGCCCAAATCGCTGACAGGCTTATGGAGATTCCAACACCCGGTCTTCCACCGCACGTCCACGCTGCCAGCACGAGCTCACAGTCCACCAATCAGGCAGATGAACTCCACGGCCCATCAGCCCCTAGCCTCGAGCAGCGCCTGGAGGCGCTCACCGCGGAAGTCGCAGCCCTACGAGGCGAACGAAGGCCGCCAGCACGCCGTCAGCCGCCCGAACAACAGCGTGGCCGCCGCGACAACGCCAGCACCGGGAAATGCTGGTACCACAGACGGTTCGGTAGCCGGGCTCAACGCTGCGAACCCCCGTGCAGCTACACCCAGGGAAACGAGTAAGGCAGCCGGCTATTGCAGCTGCCGGCTGCCCATCCAGTGGACGCCGTCTCGTCGTTAGGGACCACACCAGCGGACATGGGTTCCTAGTCGACACCGGTTCCGACTTATGTTGCTTCCCGCGCAACCTACTCAAGGGCCAGCGCGCGGTCACCAACTACAAGCTCAGCGCCGCGAACAGCAGTACTATCAACACGTACGGCTGCCTACCCATGCGAATCGACCTGGGGCTGCACCGGGTGTTCGTATGGCGTTTCGTCATCGCGGACGTCGCGTTGCCAATAATCGGCGCTGATTTCCTGGCACACTTTGGACTTCTACCGGACTGTCGAAGCGGGCGCCTGCTCGACGGGACGACGGGCCGCGTCGTAAGCGCGAATAAGGACCGATCGCCGCAACCCAGCGTCAGGGTGCTGACGACGTGCTCGCCATACCAGGACCTCCTGAGCCGATTCCCGGAGCTCACGCGCCCGGCCGGCGCGCCCCGCGTTGTTCGTCACACCACGGTTCACCACATCCGGACGACGCCAGGACCCCCAGTTTCCTGTAGACCACGACGCCTGGCACCGGAGCGGCTCCACATCGCACGGGCAGAATTCGAGGCCATGCTCGCCGACGGGACCGCGCGACGATCGAAGAGCCCGTGGGCATCGCCGCTGCATCTCGTGCCTAAGAAGAAAGACGGAGAATGGCGCCCATGCGGTGATTATCGCGCGCTGAACGCGCGAACCGTCCCAGACAGGTATCCCGTTCGGCACGTACAGGACTTTGCTATGAGCCTTCGAGGAAGCAAAATATATTCTGTCCTCGACCTCGTTAAGGCATACACACAGATTCCGGTGCACACGACGGACATCCCGAAAACGGCCATAACCACGCCGTTCGGGATGTTCGAATTCCCGTTCATGACCTTTGGACTGAGAAATGCTGGACAAACGTTCCAGAGGTTTATGGACGAAGTGTTACAGGGGCTGGACTTCTGCTTCCCGTACATCGACGACATTCTAATCTACAGCGCGTCTCCAGAGCAACACCGGGAACACCTGCGAACCGTTTTCCGCCGATTGTCGCAGCACGGCATAATCGTCAACGTGGAAAAGGAATCCTAACCCTGCACGAGTCTCTCCTATACCTTCATTATCTTCAATCAACTTGGAGGCAATAAGTAATAAGTTCAAAAGTGGAAGAAATCCTTGTTTAATTAAATGGTGGGACTTATTTCACGTTTAGTAAAAGCGAGCAAGTGCTGTGAAGGAAAAGTTAGTAGGTCTATAAAACAATTAGTAAAAATAAGATTTAGTTTAACCGAACAAATTGGATGAGCACCTCAAAAATCGTCATTAACATTAATTTGCATATATAAAATCATAATTTATGTAGAACCACTGACGCCTTTCAAATCTTCGAAAAAATGCTTCTCTTTGGGATCTATGGAATATAATTAAAAACTGATATAATTAATACTACCGAAGGAATTAAATATCACCAAAAATTTAATTTTTATCTGACATATTGGCCATATTTTACATTCTCCATCGAACCAAATAAAATTGGTGTATTCAACAAACAGAAACGATCTGAGTTCCCAACAGTCACGTCCAGTAAAATCCTTGACTTTATGAGGTCAGTTTTTGTCCTCATTATTAATTAAAGACGACGCCAGTTTAATAGACGAAACGAGTGGCATCTTGATGGAAGTGAGTCTGTCTAACGAGTCGGAGGGAGGGAGTAAATAAATTATTTCGCGAGACGTACTTTTCTCTATTGCAGTTTCACAGTGAAAGCAAACAAGATGAAGGCCTTCTGGAAGACTCCTCGTCGGAGAGAGAAGGTTTGTAAAAGTGAATATCAGCAGATTACCAAATTTCAGTGCGAAATCTTGAGAAGATGTTTTTGCAACTTCATTCGGTAGCAACCCTCCTGGTTCTAGGACCTTGTCACTGTCCCGAGAAAAGGTAACAAGGACTCAAACAGCTGGTTAGGATTGTCGTATGAGCTATTGGGAAAATACATAGAAATGATAGCAGTCATTAAAGTCAAATCACGACCTTCATGCTACAACAATCAGTTTGTTCTGATACAAATTGTCTTGTCAATTTGTCGTCATCAACGAGTGCAGCAGTAGGTAAAAAATAATTATATAACTTTAGCACGTCGTGTTTTCATTATTAGATATTGTCGGGTTTCCCCATTGCCCAAATCCGTTTAAGTAAATTGGTTTAAGAATATCAGAAGTTGAAAAGGAATTCTTAGCGAGGGAAGTCAGGTAGAGAAACTGATAATATGAATGAAATAGGGCAAAGACATAAAAATAGCAAGAAGAATTACGAAGCGCACGTTTCGATCAGTAAACAGTGTTCTTTTTCAGGTATTCAGTGCATAGGCCTGATAGTCCGAACATACCTAGTAGACTACTCGGCTCAACTCTGTCCTGGAAGAGACAGCGATCTCAGCTTTCTGCATCCCGAATGTTGAAACAAAATTTTATGTCCTTGTTCCGTATCGTAGATGTTTTGTTTCCGTCTCTATATGGATGTGTCTTTCAGGATGCTGAGACTGGTGCTACGTCTCTAATAGATCTGGGTCACGTGGTCAGAGCCATCCAGAAATGTGATAACGAAGGTCTAAATTCCCTCATGAAGAAACGTCCTTCGTTGGCGAACGAAATAATCGGGCGGCCGTACAACACGACCCCACTGATATTGGCATGCAGGTAAAAGTACCCCAATAACTCACCCTCTTCACCCGGCCAGGGTAACAAATGTTGTGTGAGGCGAGGACATAGAAACGAACGGAGTGGGACAATTGAGCAAACGTGGCAATAAACCTGTGGATGGAGAACGGGGATCTACGTCATTTTATCCGTGATATTACAATTTCTGTAGATAACTATTGAGTGTTCCTTAGAGGTAATATGAAATTAGTGGGAGAAATGTAGATTACATTGATACTATATCATTCAGCTCAATTGCATTGATGCGGATCTCCTCACTACTGTATTCTTTTTTAAAAAAAAAAATTATGTCAATGACAGCCACCCAGGCCAAAATAAAACTAAGGAAAAAAATAGGTATAGATTCTGAATTAAAAAAGTAAAACTGATTACGAGAAAAGTTCTAAACATATACGTATAAAAATAAAATTAGTCATGAGGGAGAAAAAGTAAAGCAATTTAAAATATAGACGAAAGATGAAGAATTATTGTGTAAATACTTGACGTACCATAAAAATGGTTAAGATTAGTTGACCCCTGTTAGGAGAAGGCGTCGCGAATTTAGCAGTTTTTTTTTAGGGTAACAGGCTACATGAGGGTAATCCACGTTGGGCAACTTCCCTTTAATAGCATAGGAAGGGATTTGAAAGGGGATGCGGAAGGGTAGAGGAAGGTAGCCAAGGGTTACTAGGGCCCCCGGGCTATATTTTAAGGATCCTACCCGGCATTCGCCTAAAGAAATGCAGGGAAAACCCTAGAAAAACCTGCATCGGGTAGGTCGGGCATTGTGGGTGGGCATGTATTTTTAACTTTGACATTTCTGAACGTAACTGAAATATTTTATAGATATAATTTATTATAAAAAAATTAAAATTATTATGTCTTTCAAGAAAACTAAGAGAGGATAATAAGGTTCAATTTTTCACAGCACTTCTGTATATCTTTATCAATACCGTAATACGTTAACAAATTCTCAGGTTTTTCAACCTGATAGAAAATAAAAACCAATAGTGACTGTTGGCAGAAGTGGAAAACTCTTCTTTCCTTTCTAACATAATCGGCCCCTCCACTGTCCCGTGTTCCCCAATGCAGAACAACTGGAAATCTCTCTGACGAAGAATTCAAAGACAATGAGCGAGAATGTGTTCAAGATAAGCTCTAACCATTTCTGTAATTAATTACACACCGGGTTTATCAGATCGGTCGAGAAATTGACGAAATAACAGACATATTTCTCTCGCGTTATTCACTGGTGAAAGAGACGATTGTTGACTTCTCCTGGTGTATTAGAGATAAGGAGCAGCGTAAATTATGACCTCGTCAAGTAATTTTGACATCTGCTTCCCGCGTAGGTTGAATCCGAACACAGAGGAAGGTTCCGAAAGCTTGAGGACGCTGCTGAAATTCACGACGAAACCAAATGCCCGAGGCCCTCGAGGTCTCACGGCCCTTCATGTCTCAGCTCAGACCCGCAACCATAGGGCCATGGACGTGTTGTTGTCGTGGCAACACGTGGAACGAAAAATAGACGTAAACTGTGTCGACGATTCGGGGAATTCAGCTTTACATCTCCTGGCTAAGACGACGTCGATGGACGGGGACGACGATCATCTTCAGCGATGCGTTGGTGTCCTGCTGGACCACGAAGAATTCGACGTGTACCACGTTAACCAGGAAAAGCTCTCCGCATTGGCTGTGGCGGCCTACGAAGTAAACCAAAACACTTGTTTGTTTGCTAATGGTCGTTCTCCTTTGACCTTACTATAGATTTTGTGTTTTATTTTTTTCAGAAAAACTCAGTTTTCGTAGACACTCTTCTATCAAGTACTCGGTTCAAAGTGGATCTATTGTCGGTGAGGGACCAGGTGGTTCTCATGGATCGCTGTCCTAACCTCACAATGAAAATGCCTCTAGCAAAGAGCATCATGGAAGTGTTCGATGCGGCGCTGCAAAATAACGACGAAACACAGGCCATTGAGAATCTGACAGAGTTGTTGAAAAAGACTTCCGGAAACCAAGAAGATGTCAGATTGGTTCTAAATGCGACTTATAAGTCGTTGACCCTGCTGCAATACTCCTGCGAGCAGGGAATGACCGCTTTGGCCGGCGAGCTGCTAATGCAAGGGGCAGACCCGATGTCTTTCGCGGATGGTAGCGTCCCACCGATAGCTTCGGCAGCAATCAATGGAAACGAAGGGATCGTGAGGTTGTTGCTGGATAGCGAGGCGATCAGATCCAGTCCTGGAAATAATGCTCTACTCACGGTTCTCAAGCAACAGAAGTTCCATTCACCTTCCAACCACGGCAAGGAGCGTTGCTTCGATTTGATCCTAGGCGCCATCGGTGACAAGGAGGTGAACTTGTCCGATGAAATGGGGAACACGCCGCTACACTTTGCCGCTATCGGCGGAAACAGTCACTACGTGTTGAAGCTGCTCATGAGAGGTGCTTATCTCGCATCGGAAAATAAATTCGGGAAAACGCCGTTGAGATATATCGAGCCAGATGTACTTAAGGCTTACTTCGACCAGCAAGTGGCGCCCAACGTAGGATCGGTCGTCGAGGCAGTTCAGGTCATCAATTATTCATTTCTTGTACCACCATCGACGGCAATAACATCGTCGAAAATCGTTCCACCGAGTTCGCCTCAAGACCAAATTCCTCAGCTGAACGTTCTGATGCACATGAGCAAATCAAAGGACCTACAACAGTTTCTGAAGCACCCTGTAATTCTATCTTTTCTGCATCTCAAGTGGCTTACCATAAAAAGCTTCTACTACAGTCATCTTATTTCGTTCGCTTGCTTCGTAAACCTGATGACTTGGTTCATGCTGTTCGGGCTACATTCCTTAGACGCTGATTTCGAAGACTTCGTCGGTTTCAACCAGTCTTTTGGTTTCAACCATTCTGTCGGCGCCGGCGGTGGTGTCGGTAACTACACGAAAAGGAACGCCATGTACGTTTCCTTCTCACATTCTTTGGCGTTCGTCGGCACGACGCTCTGCATCATCTCCTTCTTTTACCTCATCACCCAGAAGATCTTCGAGTTCTGCATCATGCCAACACGCTATTTTTCCACAGTAGAGAGAACCTTCGAAATGATCGTACTGGTATTGTTCGCCGCTTTCTTGCTGAACAGCGAGTTCGGGTTCGACGACGATATTTCGTCCCTTTTGGCTTCAGTGGCCATACTGGTGGCGTGGTCCAACTTGTTCCTGGCAGTCAGCAAGCTTCCGATCATGTCCACCTACATCGGCATGATGAAGACTGTGGCCTTGAACTTTCTTTGGTTGGTAGGTTGGTGCTCACCTCTCATCTCTGCATTCGCCTTCAGCTTCTACGTGCTCTTCAAAGACGCCGACGGAGACAATTTCTTCCTGAACCTCTCTTCGTCGTACTTCAAGACGTTCGTCATGCTGACCGGCGAGTTTGACACGTCAAATATTCCATTCCAATCATCCCCTCTTGTTAGTCACCTCATCTTTCTGATTTTCGTCTTCATTTTGGCCATCATATTCTTCAATTTGTCCATCGGAATAGCCGTCAACGACATCCAGGAAGTGAGATCCGAAGCGGAGATTCTCGGCTACGTGTACAGACTGAAACTAGTTTCCCGCGTGGAGAGAGGAACGAATAAAAGACACGGGTCTCGGAAAATTAAATCCAAGGGTTGCAACAGTTGCTTTGGTAAACTGTTCCATTTCTCCAAACTATACCCGGATGAAATCCCGACGGAAGTGAACGTTTTTCATGACGACGAAGATAAACTGTGCATAGCTGCACAAGGGTGGAAGAATGTTTTTTACGTCGAAGACGAATTTGAGGTCAGTGTTGTCAAAGATCTGTGTAGGCTTCTACACAAAAATAAAGTAACTTAAATGTCACCGTAATCTCCATAAACATACACAAAATTATAAATAATTTTTATAAACTTACACACCTGCTGTCCTTCAATGATTTTAATCAATATTACAAAGAATAAAATATTATTTTTAAAACATTAAATGAATATTATTGTTTAATAGTAACCCTATAATCCTAATCTGACTCCCGAAACGGCTCTTTCATGAATAAATTTCAGAGGGAATAAAATCACATCTAATATTTATTTTATGTACGTAAAACCCAAAATTTATTGACACACAGGTACAAAGTATTGAAATTCTTGAATAAAACTATTTATTTATTTATTTATCTGTAGTATAGAAACGTTAAAATAACATATTATTAATAATTACAAACCAAATAATATGACCGAGTCCTGACTTCCAAAAATAATAAATCCTAAATCATTAAAAATTAATGTTGTTCCAATCGGTTTCTGTTCCTCTCTTAAATGTCAGGGTTGATTAGTGAATATAGACGCAATAAGGTGACAATTTATAAATTCGAATTTTTAAGTACAAGCACGTTAAAATTATCACAAAATAAGATTATTACTCGTAGAATCCAAAAATCATTATGGATAATATAACAAAAATTTAAACACTTGACGGTTTGTTTATTAGCTCTAATTTTACGTAACACCTTCAGAGACTGAAATTAGTAAAAATAATTACGTGCGTCCACATTAACATCTCAAATCACTTTTTTCTATTATAAAATAGAAATTTGAAATCAAACAGAATTTAGAAATAAAGTTCCCAAAATCGAACCGTAAACAAGAATGGAGTAGAAAATATATTAATATAAAAATACAGTAAATACCACCAACGTTTCTGGGATCCTTGGTCCCTTTCGTCAGGTGTGAAGAAGAGCCTAGAGCGACACAACTGCACTTGTCAGTTGATGCAATGACAATGGGAGAGCCGAAGGGGTAGCATAACAATAAGGGAGCAACGACAATGGGAAAACAGAAGGTTTAGCGTAATAATAAGGGATCATAGCAATTATTGAGTTTAATAGTGTCTGTTTGTGCATTGACAGCTGCAATGTTTCCCTTATTATTTTCCCATTATCCTTGAGATTTCGTCACTTTTGAGTTTTGTCAACTGATCAGTGCAGTTGTGTCACTCTAGGATCTTCTTCGCACCTGAAGACGAAAGGAACAAGGATCCCCGAAACGTTGAGTCGTATTTATATTATCTTTTCTTTGTCTGAATTGGTTATATCTTTCTTATTCATTATTTTCAATCAGACGTAAATTTTTTTCATTTCATAAAAGTACAGTATGTTGATAAATCACTTTGGTAACTTCCCGTATATGGCTTTGAATGACACTAATTTAACGACATAATTATTCAAGAGCAGTTAAAAAATTAAGAGAACAACATATAATTACTCTGAAGTTGTGGTGCTCATTTTTACCGCTTTTGAGGACAACATGGTTTCTGTTAACAATACGACACATTAACCATAACGGTTAAGTAAACAGCTCCTTTGGTACAAACTAATCCAGTCGACGAAAATATGAAAACAAATTAGTGCAACTAAGTACATAATTTCTTGTGCATTTCATGACATAGTTTTTCCAAATATTCAATTTTGTTCAGCAAGTTTCTTCTCTGACTGTTTTCATTCCTCCTGAGTAAAATCATATTGATCGCTTCTTTGATGACCTTTTCACCGATGGTCAGGTCCCTTCGACAGCATTTTCGGTTACCAAGTGCTTCAAACGTATAGTGACAATCACTCGTCTGCCTCGATTGCTCGTTAGGTTTCACCCGGTATTTGGTCTTCTCGTGGAGATCCCTGACCAAGGAAATCTTCCGAGCGCATCCGAGCAGCAGGCAGACCCAGGGCGTCCACCGCCTGCACCTGCAGCAACAGCGACACATGTCGGGGGTTTTGCACCAGGCCGGGTGTTGCAGGTAGAACTTCTCCACATAGTACAGAATTTTGGCCCGGGCGACGAGGCCCATCAACTCGGCGTTGTCTTTGATCTTTTGCGTATCGCTGACAGCCAAGCCGTTCAGCAGGTTGAATATGATGATCACAACGAGGAAAATGAAAGCTAGCAGAATGAGGTAGGAGAGAGCGTTCTCGGGTTCATGTTCGCCGTAGTCTACCGTCGCCATGACGACGGTGTTGTAGATTTCCAAGAGAATTCTGTGGAAGAGGCTAGTTCCATCGTCAGGGATCCTGGACAACGCGAGAAAACTCAAGGCGAATGCCAAAAGTATGAGCGAGTAGAAGCAGAGAAATTGAAAGAAGCTCTTGCAGACCTTCTTCAACATGCCTAAGTGGACGGATAATTTGGGTTCCTTGCCTAGCAGCAAAACAAATACAGTCCAAGAAAGCAGTATGGAGGCGGCGGCTAATTGATCCGAGTAACGAGGAAACTGATTCGTTAGTATTAAAAAGCATAATACGATAAGTGATATTTCCATGTAGTTTTCCCAGTTCTTTAAATATTGACCTGGCCAAACAATAAATTGTAATAGTTCCCTTACGACGAGAAAAACCTGCATCACGTATATTACCACAGTCCATGTCTTGGCAGGATGTTCAGAAGCTTCGCCACCACTAGTTTTAGAATTAGATAAAAGTAAATAAGCGTTTAGGACAAGCATGTAAAATGAGTAACAGAACAGGTTTAAATAAAACAATGATCTAACAACCGAAGACCACTTTAGAGATATGTAACTCGAGAAAACAGGGTGTTTCAGTATAGGTCTGAGATGATCCGAGTCACTGAAGGCCACCAGCAGGCGAGACTCCAAGAACGGGTAGACGTGACCATCGACTGAATTTTCTAAGAGCGGTGGTGGTATCAGGACCGTGAAGTCATAGTTGATCGCGTAATCTTTGTCGGTAGGAAATTTGCAGTTGTCCTTGACGCAGCCATCTAGGAATTCCTGGATTATGTCCATCGGCACGTTGGTCAGGGCCAGTTCACCAATAACGTTCTTCTCGCCGATGTAAGCGCCCTTCTTGAGGAGGGCCATGATGTAGTCCTCCTCGCCCAAGTAGGTGGCCAGATGAATCGCCGTGTTCTGATGGACATTGTCGCGGGCATTGATAGCCAGACGCTGTCCGTCCTGTTGCATTAGCAGGTCGAAGCAGTCGCGACGGCGCTCTTCGGGAGAGGCAGCGCCGGTGCTCATGGCCGTTACGCCTAAGGAGTCATCCAAAAGGGCGTGCAGGGCTGTTCGTCCATTGCTGGCGACCAACAACGTGTCCGGGTTCTTCAACAGCAGCTCCAATACAGCAGGGTATCGCCGTTCGGCCGCAACAAACGACGGCAATTCGTTCTTCTTGTAGCGCGATGTGGCGTTAGGGTCAGCTTTATGCTTTAATAAAGATTTCACGGCCGACACAAGGCCATTGAAACAGGCCGTCTGCATCAGCGACATTAAACCGTTATCCGCATTGACATTGAAGACGGTGTTCTTTTGTATGATATCCTCCAGGGACGACACAAACTCGTCCTCGCGTGGTGCATCCAAATGTTCAAACATGTCGAATTCAAGATCTGGGTCAACAGTCCCAGGCGCTGGTAAAAGGTCCTCGAGATCCGGGAATAATTTCGCTATCTTGACCCTCGCCGACTCTCCTGCGTCGGGTGTGGAGTCGACGTCAAATGATTTGTCACTTTCCAGCATCTTCTTTATGGTCACGTAATCTTCCTGTAAAACATACATTCAGAATGTCAATCTCCAATTAAGGTATTCAGAATATGATAAACGATAATGGAAGACTGTGGTTTCCAAGATCATTAAGTATTTAGAGGAACAATTGGATTGAAAATTTTCACGTCCATGTGATAGACCATTAAAACCACCTTCTGCCCAGCTTCCACTCCCAAAAAAATAAATCTTATGTTACCTTTTCTGCTGCGAAATAAATAGCCGTGAAGCCTTGCCGGTTCCGATGATTCACTCCGAGGTCTCTGTGACTGAGAAGCAGATTAAGATTATCATAATACCGAGCGCGCACGTCAGGTCCTTGGCCCTTCTCGTAAGCTTCAACCAACGTGTGAAGAACTGAGTCACCCATGTCGGAAAGGGAATTGACGTTCACTTGAGCAGACAAAAGCAGAATACTCAGAGAGTTGTTCCGAGAGAAAGATCTCGCGGCGACGTGTAACGCGTTGAAGCCAGTCGTATTGTTAACTTCCTCGGGGTCACATTTGGTGAGTAAATATTCCAAACAAGCCCCGCCATCCTCAAAAGGAACACTGGAAATTAAAACACAAAAAACTATGCATTATTTACATGTTATTTCATGACAGAATTGTAACATTATTTAATTTTTTTGTGTGTATTATAAGTAAAGGCGCCCATATCAATAATATTTCCGTCGGCGGACGTGGAAACGGGGGGCCGTACGGGGGTTAAAAAATATTTTTTTGAAAAATAAAAATTATTAATTGGTCGTTGGAGTGTGTCAAGTAATTGGTTACTAATTTTCTACGTGCGGTTGTGCCGTAATATTTAAATATCTTTAATCTTCACAGCGGAATCGACTGCCTAAAATCACCACTGACAATTAAATCAAACTTTAAGTATATAATATAAACCTAAAATATACTTATATCTAAATAATCAATTAATTTCAATTTGAAATACTTCTAAAGTCGTAAAAAATATATAAATATAATAGCCAAACTGTCCCAATTAGTGACTTCATCAGGTGAACAATGCCGAAAATAAACTTGACAGTTTAATAATTCTTCAAAGATCTTGAATATTCTGATTAATTTCCAATGATTGGATTCCTAAAATTATTTAATATTGTATAAAAGAATTTTGAATAAATTTTGAACCATAAATATTTCTAGAGTTTTCATATGTCATCAATCCTCGTTTCAATATTCTTGTAACCCTCGATTTTTTTTAAAAAATAATAATGATAATAATAATAATATAAAAGCATAACAAGAAAACAGAAATTTAAGAGCCAGTTAATTTTTATTTTTCTTGGCCCTATCGTTCAGTGCCTACAAACCTGCAAGCGAGTTGCAGAGGTGTCGGCTTCGACTTTACTCCGGGTATTCTTTTGTTGCACAATTCTTCGTCCGACTCGAGGATTTTCTTGACTGCCTCCCGATCACTCCATCTGATTGCTTCTGCTAATCTCTGACTAGGAGGCTCGCTACATCTAAACATCTGAAAACAAAATAAGTTGGAAAATTTAGAGGGAAAATCATTGATTACTTCAAGCGGGATCTACTGTTAGGGAAAAACTGTTAGGGAACACATTGTTTTTAAGGGCAACAGGCTACATGAGGGTGATCCACATTGGGCAACTCCCCTTTAATAGCATAGGAAGGGATTTGAAAGGGGGGATGCGGAAGGGTAGAGGAAGGTAGCCAAGGGTTAACTAGGGCCCCCGGGCTATATTTTAAGGATCCTACCCGGCATTCGCCTAAAGAAATGCAGGGAAAACTCTAGGAAAACCTGCATCGGGTAGGTCGGGCATTGGGTACTTGTCCCACGCCCTTCCGATAGCGGGAGAGGAGTTTGCTGTGGGGACGCAGCATTCCCTTCTCCGTGCCTCGACCAGTTTAGGAGGCAGGTGGCCGGCTATTCCAATGAGAATAGCGAACAACTCTTACCGTAAAAAATTCTACTGAGCCACTCCTCTACTTTATAAATAAGAAATTGTAAACATGCACAAGAGTCCTTATAAAAATGGCGGAATAGGGAAAATCAATAATAGGCATTGATATTCGACGTAGATGTAGATATTTCGCGGGATTGGTTCAGTAAATTCAGTCTTGTAAAATTATAAAACTTCTTTATAGATAAAAGAAGGAGACAATTGGGCTATTAGATAGAGAAAAGAATAAGTTAACGGAAAATGAACGGAAAACATTTTTTAGTTAGGTATAATACAAACTAGAGCCGGTGTTTGAAACTGGGACAATCAATCCTGATGGCTGATATTTTTTATAAATTGTCAATAAATTTTAAATGGAACACATTTAGCATTTGTTCAATTCTAATATGTCGCGGGTGATCGAAGAGAACTAACGTGATACAAATATCACGTTTATTCAAATGTAAAACCTACAGAAGGTAAAGTGAAATGGACGTATGAAGACATGAAGAAAATCCTAAATTTGCGGCGGTCAGAAAACAAGGGTTGTTGTAGATGCCAAGGAAATACCACGGGAAAAATTGAGGAGAACGAACACATGGCAAAATTTCCCATGTTGTCATTCACTTACCTCCTCGACGATGCTTTCACCAAACACCAAAGATAGGTTTTCTTGAAATCACGTCTACTTTCTCGTTATGAATTCAAAATCTTCAAGACTCTTTCACGGAGTCGACTTGTTATTTTTTCCTTGAGATATATATATATATTATCTTTACAAGAGATAAATGAGTCATTACGACTTTCGTCCCTGGCTTTTATTCACTAAACAGTGTCTTCATTACGTGTGTTATCATTATTTATCTGTACAGCATGTTCAAGAGTCAAGATAAAATTTATCTTGAAATCAAGTGATTAAAGATTTTTTTTTTCGGTAAAATTACCAATGTTAACGTTTTACCATAAAAAAACACACATTTACTTCAGAAGCTTTCGGCTACTTTCTTCCACATTCAACTGTTGATCGTTGTATCATTCATTACTGTAACTGGAATTATTTATAACTTACTTAAATTACATATTGATATAATTTACTAAACGTTTAGCATAGAACCGATTAGTAAATTGATATAAATGTTCAATGTCCGGACATGTTTCGTCCTATTTGTACGTATGGAGTATTTGTCTCGTGCATGTTGTGTTATTCGTCAATTCGATATATTTTCTGGTCTCTAAATTAGGTTTACAATGTTCGCATATCATTTTCCAATATCACCCGTCTATTTTATCACCTTAAATGTTTTTTCCTCATGTATTTTATATTTTTATTTTTTTGCTTGTACCGACATGAATGTTATAGTTTCTTCGCTTTATTTTATGTTATTTACACAGTTGTATATTCTCTGTTACAGATTTATGGACGTTTGAACTATGTACAATTTTTCACATTTAATTTGATAAATTAAAACTTAGCAGGTCCTTAATCTTTATTCTTTATTTTATTTTAAGAGAAATAATTCACAATTATAGCTTGTAAAGAAATTTAAATTTGTTTATGCCCCGTTATTCACTATTATTTGTTCTCGGGCGGGGGCGGGGGGGGGGATGGACTAGAGGCTAAATTATTATTAAAATATATATCTGTAATTTTGTTTCATATTCCGGTTAATCCTCCTCATTTGGTTTTTTATTAACAGAGTTCCATAAATCTATTAAATATATTTGTCTTTTACCTGTTACATTTCGGATTCTCCACGATATTAATTTTTTGGCACTGTTGATTTTTATTTATTTGCTGACCATAGAGTAATTATTAAATATTTGAGATAAAAATTATTATTATTATCGATATAACTTTGATTACATATTATTTTGTCGTGGTGTTATTCGACTGTACGTTATATTTTTGTAGGATTTATTTTACAGTTCTTTGAAAGACTGTAATAAAAATTAATCTGTTATTTTTTTGGTAACATTTTGGTTGATAACTCGGTCGAATGAAATTACTAAATAATTTACGTGGGTTTTGTTTTTTCCGATTCATGTATGGATGTAATTTTGCGATAAATAATACCACTGATTGCTTTTTAAAATAATCGGGCTGTTTATCTATTACAATGAATGAATGATGAGCAAGTTCGGTTCAGATGCACAGTAGAAGAAGGGAGAAGGTGTAGGGGAGCGTTGTCGTCAGTTGGGAACGCCCCCTTCCGGAGACTTAAAAACATTAATAATATTCTTGTGAACATGACACACACACACACACACACTTCCACTTGACATCTCTTAACTTTGACGGATGGGTTTTTGTGTACAATGTATCTTGAACTGTACACAATATATTTCAAAGCGTCAATGTTTTCAGTATAGTTTTTTTACGCTACCAAGTACATGTACAACTTAAAAACATATTTTGTTTAATAGCTCGTCCGTCATTCTGAAACGAAATGATTGTCTTTGAAGTCGTTTTTCTTTTACTGCGTCCATTCATCGTAATATGGCAGCCATGAAGTTCTTTCGGCGAAATAAAATCTCTAAAATGAAACTGGAGAGAACAGAGGTTCATATAAAAATTATAGGACGGGAGATTCAATTAACATTATATATAATTATGAAATAAAATTTTATTTTCCTTTTATCTCGGCATATATTGATAATTTAAAATCAAAATATTATTTACAAAATATAAATTCAAATTTAAGCATATTCTATACGAAGTAACAACTTGTTATATAAAAATTCCAATCCCTAGTCAGTTTGGTAGTGTAATAAAAGGGGAATTTTAATTCAAATCCCATGAGAAATAATTTAACATTTAAACTGGCACATTAACAATACTTCAGTCGTACACGAGAAAATTCACATTGAATTCTTTACTGAAGTATTACATTTACATCTATGTTTTTGAATCGTTTCAAGAAATAGAAATTTAATTATTATTCCATTTAAATTTTAAATATGGAATTGCATAAAGTTTAATAGACTTACCTCAAGAATATAAAATAGACAACAATGCTGTTTCGGCAATATTAATCAATTTTCGTCCATTTTAATACAACACAACTTGTTAAGTTTAATACTATTATTGCACTTCCTCAGCTCTTTAATATAGAAGCGTCCGCCATTTTAATAATAACTTAAATAATGTGTCATGTTTATTTTTGCCTATTCGCAGTGTTATTTTTTAATATTTTTTTATTTGAATACTTTTTTTGCGGCTCATAAATTTAATTTTATATATACTAAACATAACACACTTAGAAGTTATATAGCCAAAACACAACTCGCATATTCAGCTTCAGTACGATGATCAAAAAGTACTGCCAAAAGATTTGAATTTTTTCAAATAATAGAGCAAATATTACTTCCGCTATTAGAGAGCAACGATCACCCAGTTAACATTTCGATTGTACGATAGTGTTCATTTTCTGGTGCCACATCCGAATCTCGTCTTGCAACTTGTGGAACATTTCTTCAAACTGTTCTATTTTGTCCTGTAGGATACTCTCCAGACGATCCACGTCTGACATTTGGTTCTTTTCTTCCAGCAGACTCTTTGCCTCGTTGATGACCTGTTTCTCCAGTTTGTACTCGGTACATGGACTAATATTGCAACAGGATTCGGATTTCCGGTACTTTTCATCATCCGACTTGACCGTCTCCGAGAATACAATCTTTCCGTCCTGGTTCGGTAAAACCCGGATGACGTGTTCCGGAACCAAGGAGCTGAAGAGCCTCACACGGCGAATCAGCGAAGGGAACCGGTGAAGGTTGAGGAACCTGAGATTGACAACCGGCAGGCAGCAACAGTTGCAGCAACAGCAGCAGGTTGTTGGTGTGTTGCACCAGAGTGGATGTCCCAGGACCATGCGCTCAGTGTAGGACACCAACTTGACGCGAGACACGTAACCCACCAGCTTAGCGTCGTCCTTGATTAGTTGCGTGTCGCTGACGGCCAGGCCGTTGAGCAAATTGAATAGAACGATTGCTACAAGGAAGACGAATAGAACGAAAACAGCGTGACTGGTCACCGGAAATAAAACGAAAGGAATATCTGACGCGTCGAATTCGCCCGTGACCATTATGACCGTCTTGAAGAAAGACGATCCCGGATGGAGAAAGAAGTTGTTGTCCTCGCTGCTGGATCTAAATAGCGTGTAGAAGCTCAACGCGAACGCGAGGATCAGGAGGGAATACCATGCGAGGAACTGGAGGAAGTTCTTCGAAACGGTCATCAGCATCTCTATGTTGGTTGATAGTCGAGGGTGTTTACCGATGAGCAACACCAGCTCGGCCCAGGATAGCAATATCGCCAGAGCTGATAGGTGAGGTCTGACCACGTCGGCATTGTCGAAACCGCCGAAGAGCACCAGAGCGGTGACTGCGATAAGCGCTGCCTCCAAGTAGTTTTCGAAATTGAAGATATAGTGTTTCGGCCACATGATTAACTGAAAGAGTTCCCTGAGTAAAAGTACCACGAATAGCACGGAGAGAATCCACCATAGCAGAGTTTCAATTGCACCTGACTGTTTTTCAGAAACCATGGTGACGTCTCCTTTGGTTTTGGTTTCTTCTACGACGTTACTGCTATTTGTATTTTCTGGTGTAACCACCTGGTAATCGTAGATGAAGAGGATATACGCAGTTAATAAGATCACAAAGACTGCATAGACGAACACGTTGACGATATAAAAGGGTCGTATTGTGAACCACTTGAGGGAGAGAAAGCTGGTAAATATTGGGTGCTTCAACAAAGGTCTCAAATCAGGGGACTTGCTGATGTACAACAGAGGGTTCGATTCCGGTTCTGGATTGACGTGGTCGCGGTTGTCGAATATCATCGAGGACTCCTGGTCGGACGTCGCATCTAGGTGGTTCTGGTCAGAACTAATTGGAGGTGGAGGTGGGACCAAGAAAGAGTAGTTGAACGTGATCTCAAACTTGTCATCCCTGGGGAATTCGTCGTTGCTATTAACACACTCGTCCAGAAAGCGCTCGAGCGTCGTTGATGCGATATTGGCCAGAGGCAATTCGCCAAACGCATTTTCGCCCCCTACGTACACGCCTTTCCGAAGGAGAGACAGGACGTAGTGTTCTTCCCCACTGATGGCTGCCAGATGCAACGCCGTGTCGCCGTTCCTGTCACCAGCGTTGACGTCGAGGCGTTCGGCGTCCTGTGCCACCAGCAGGTCGAAACAACGACGACGGTCAGAGTTATGCGGTTCCCACTTGGCGTTCTTGAGGACTGCGTGCAGTGCCGTCTCACCGGATCCTAAACATCTGTTGCGGTAAGCGAACAGTCTGGTATTCGGATACTTTAGCAGCAATTCAACGATGCGGTCGTAACCGCCGGCTGCTGCAAGAATGGACGGTAAAAGGTTCGGTCGAGACGCCGACGTCGCGTTGGGGTCGGCTCCGTTTTCTAGAAGGGTCCGGGCGACGTCCGTCATGCCGGCGTTGCACGCGTACTGGAGGAACGACCAGCAACCGTTGTCACCGTTTAGAATCTTGCGTTGCAACTGTACATTCTCTTCACCATCATTCTTGGACAGATTATAAAGTACCTCGCCCAGCTTTGTGACGAACGCGGAACTCTTCCTGGCGCACAGTAGATCGAACAGAGTGCTGACGGGGTCCACCTTCTTAATCCCGGCTCCTTCAACTGGCAACAACTTTTGCAAGTCGGAAAAGTACTCTGAGATCAGTTTCCGGGCCGGGGGGTCTCCAGCATCGACGTCGACTCTACCACTTTCCAGCATCGCCTCTACTGCAACTCGGTTCCTCTGAAATTGAAAATATAACGTATCGGTTATTTATTTATCGGCGATCTATCACTCCAACACAAATTATTAACGTAATTCCGATAACATTGAGGACGACGATAAAATACCTTCATAGCCGCCCTACTGATGGCCGTCTTATTTTGGCAATCTCTGTGATCGACGTTGAGCGTTTGAACGTCGAGGAGCAGATCTATACATTTCTTGAGCTGATGAATCCTGTTGGACGTCTCAGGCTTAGTCTTTACAAGCGCGTGAAGGACGTTGCCTCCGGAGGTCGACCTCGCGTTGACATCGACTCTCCCGTCTTGGAGGAGGATCTGCAAGGCCTTGAAGTTGCACGCCTCCGCTGCGAAATGTAGAGCCGTGAACCCGTCTCTGACGTCGTTGGCCTGGTTGGGGTCACTGCTTTCGTACAACAACAACTTCAGACACGACTCACCGTCTTCTTCGACGTCTGGGTGCAGCCTACAACAATTTAATTAATTTCAATGAGTATGAAAAGAGACATATATTGATTATGCAGTAAAAAAAATACATTTTCAAATTTTTTTGGGGGCTAATAGTGTTATACTTGTTCGCTGAAACTGTGCTAGCGAGTAAAATAGTAAGCACAATAAACTCAGTTAAATCTCGACCACAAATAGTTGAGCCTAAAATATCCCTTTGAAACAGAGTCTCGAAATTATAAACGCAGGTCATTAATGGTTTAAATAAAATTTTCAGTGTATAGAATTGGTTTATATTGATTTGTCTTGTAAATTGTCACCATCACTTTTGTGTCTAACTCACTTGCTCGCCAGTTGGAGTGGTGTGATGAGGTGAGGTGGTTCCAGTGGCTTGTCCCACGCCAATGCCTTGGCCTCAAGCAGTCTTCGGAGCACGTGCACATCGTTGTCCTTAATGGCCTGTAGAAGCTGCTGCTCTGGTGTCACACACCCGCTCAACATCCTCCGTAACTTAGGCATCTGGAGAAAGAGGAGAAAAATGTCAGGTTAATAGTTTAGCAGACACTGGACGAGAAATATTAAACCTCTTTACTCACTTCCTGTATGGGACAGAACTATTTGCTATGTGTCTGTTTAATTAAACAAAGATAATAATCGTAAAGAAATTTACTGGCGTCAACAAGAAAAGCTGCTAAGAAATTATTTATTTTTCCTGACACTCATCATTTTGCATATTTACGTGCAAAATTCTTTATTTAAAGTTTCTCCACAAGATCCTTTTTCATTTTAATTTCATAATTGTTTAGTATTTATATTTTCGTTAAGCTCTGAGGAGGATAATTAATGCACTGTACCATTAAAATTCTATAAAATAAATTCAGTTCCTCACTACTACAGTTTCTATGAGAAGTAAATAAGGAGACAGCAAAAGAAATGTAGGAGATTTGTTTTTACAAACAATTATATTTTATTGTAAAATCTGTTTCTTTAAAAAATATATATAAATAACGACCATTAACATACGGTTTTATAATTTTAAAAAATTCAATCTGACAGCAGCCAAATGAATGCACAAATGGACACAGTAAATATATATTTTTTAAATATTAAAAAGGATTTTTTAATCGTCGTTATTTATACCTTACAAATAATTAATTATAAATGTACCAATTTCTGCTTTATAAACCAATTTTCTTACTTAAATTTACGTGTAAATTTGTATTTTTAAAATCCTTCTCTCTGTTTTCCTTATTCCACTATTTTCCATATGGTCATTGATTAATCACTGAATTAATTACAATCATTTCAACCTATATTCTTTTAATTTTTCGTCTGTTCTTAATATACTTTCTTCGTAAGAATTATTTATTCTCACCGGATTTAATATACAAGTGTCTGGTTACTAATTTAAGACTGACGCCGCTCATCCCGATAAAAATCATTACAGCTTGAGTTTCATGACAAGATGTATTTAAAAACTGTTATCTGGATGAGTTTTTTTTCAATCTTTATATATTTTTTTAGCTCAATTATTAGAAATCCCGTTATATGTGTTCAAGCTATCCCCAGTTTACACAAAATTAGGCTAACTAAATAATTTTCTGCCGCTTTGAATAAAACAGAATTATTTTTTCTGACAATTTATATAGAAGTACCTTCATTTATAATTATTATTACAAACACAACTTTATTTCAGTATCTCTAAAAGTAACTTTGTTGAAGGTTAAACTGAGGTCTCAAGGTATTGATTAGCGAAGGAGTAAGAGGTCTTCCCTCTCCTTATCTTCCTACGAGGAAGCTGGGTGTGGAGCAATCCTGGAGAAATACCTTCATTCCCCCCCTCAGAGCTCCACGCGTCAGCCGAAACAAGTAATCGAAACTCCGAATCAGTTAATAAGCTTCTCATCGTCGAACATGTTATCTAAAATAATACACTTAAGGCATTTCAATAGATTGCCGTAAGTAGCAAACTCAATAATTTTTTACTAATTTGCTGAATGAAGTAGAAGATAGAAAATATTTATTAAATTAAAGAATCACATTCCCGTCAGCTTCGGAAAGAAAAATTAATAATAAATTTATAGAAAATAATTTTATATCTTAATATTGGTTGAATCATAGACAAAGTATAGGTGATATATTTAAAAAAAACTACATCTAACTTATTTGTATCAAAATTAAAAATTTTGTGTTTGTATTCTGTAAGTATTCAATATATTTGGTTTGAAGGTAGTTTAATAAATTCTGTTAAAATATATTTTCGAGTGTTCACTTGTTCTTGCTATTATAAGCACATTATGTATACAGTCGCCCAATTCATCCTTAATAACTGGACCTGGAAGGCTCAAACAGTTCGGAAATTAATTTCTTGATTTTAGTCACTGTCTTTTACCAATACCTTGTCAATTGGTATTTCTCAAACACGTTGTATTATTGTGAAGGGGAAAGAAAATAAAAAAAGTTCTGATCAGAAATTTAATCGTAGGACTTCTTTGTAATTACGTCGTAAATTTGGACGATGACAGGTGCGTAGAAATAATATACAAGAAAATAAACACCTGTGACTTACTGGTTAAGGTATACAGATTGTAAAATAGTGAGCTCTTTTGTCAGAAAAATCATTTTAATTGTTTGAAAAAAAACTATTATTAAAAATAATGAATATTATTCTATAAATATATATTACAAAACGGTCTTGGCAAAGAAATGATTATTAAACACCAGCAGGTTCAGGGATTAAAAAAAAAGGGGAAATGGAATGAGATTTACAACTATTAATTTCTTTCCATTTTATAAATATCTGTTGGTCGGAACCTATTATAAATTTATACGTTCATACGTCCGTATTTTAATCACTGTACTCTTTCGCCGTAGCAACTTCAGACGTTGATTGAGTTGGCAGCAGTGGGGACTCCCACGCGTTTTTGACAGCGGTTCCCGCAGATAAGGCGAGAGATGCAAGGGAAGGGAAAAAACTAAATAGGCTCATTGTGGTGGTCATCAACAGTGACCCGCAGTGTCGAGGCACAGTTCTTCTGTTTACTGGCAGCAGCAGGAACTGATTACGATGGAGCCGTCCATGTTTTCTATGCACACCTCCAACTATATTTTCACAATTCTCTCTAGGCTCGATATAACCACTCTAACCGCTTTTCCTAACTTTGTATATTACTTACATGTCCCCTTTTTTCTAATATCTCGGAATATTAATTCCCTATTGACCCGACTGTTCACCATCACCTACAAGTCTGCCGCCCACTATAAGAATTCCATTCGCGTGCCTCACTAAGTGCTTAGTCAACCAGACGAGTTAACACGTTTATAGCTGATTCAGCGTTGACGATGTGTAAATTAAGTTCCACCTTTTACGGTCTTCAGAAATAAGTTAAAAAAGCATGAACGTGATTGATACTTTCATACCTCTGTGATAAGGCAGTTAAATAAACGTGGACGAAAGCGAACCGACGAAGATCACGATTTTGTTGCAAGGAACATAAAAAATTTTTTAAACAAAAATCGAGAATATTATTAAATAAATAGTTTATGATTGTAGGTTATATTTACATAGTTTTTCTTTATTTTTCTTCGTTAGGGTTCCGTGTACTCTATCGAGTATTTATTTAAAATAAAAAGAAATAGAAATTTTTGCATTGTATAAAGAAAAATATATGAAAAATAGCCTTGTGGGAAAAATAGTAATTAAATCTAGTGTAATTATTCTGATTGAGGATTGAGAAGTTAGAGGTACACATTCGATACTCTCTTTCGAATCCCAAGAAGAGGCTGATAATTATTCAATAAAAAGCACGAGGAAATTCGTTGTAGAGTTCCAAAATATAATAATTTATTATTAAACAACCGATGAAGATTCGTAATCCCTTTCCGCTGCGTGCGGCATGTCAGCATTATGACGTCAGCAACAGCACGAAACAAAACACGCAAAAACCATCTGTGTCAGCTGCGCACCTTATACAGCAAACAGGCTACTCTGGATCTCTCCTTTCTTATTGCCTCCAACGTCGGTAGCTTTCTCCGGGACTTTCCAACTGGATCGTCACCTTAAAAGGGCAAAAAACACTTTGTTCCCATTCATAAATGACGTCTAATTCTGAATTGTCCCTTCAACCGTTTGAAACTAGTTTATAAAAGAATATTACACTATTCCATTGATCATCTGGAACTACGACTCTCCGTTAGTGCCTACTAGCGCCAAGTTTGAATCAGACAGATACGAAACCAAAGGCGTAATAAATTAATATCAATGGATTTTTTTTCCCGTTTCACTATAAAAGATGATACGTATACTCTGATTAAAATAAATAATATTAAATGATTAATCAGCGAATACATATTGCAAAGTAACTTTTACAATGACTATTC
This sequence comes from Zhengitettix transpicula, assembly GCA_037074705.1. Classification (NCBI taxonomy): domain Eukaryota; kingdom Metazoa; phylum Arthropoda; class Insecta; order Orthoptera; family Tetrigidae; genus Zhengitettix; species Zhengitettix transpicula. Next base: position 55,078,024 of record CM073596.1, on the reverse strand, counting down.
CAATTAATAAATGTTATCTGACGATCTGTAAACTTATTGACAATGCCAAATAATATAAAAGTCTGTGTTCTTACGACCATACGAATAAAAAGTAAAATTGAGAGAGAAACTAATTAATGAACTCTACAGAAATTAAGATAAAGAAACTGACACAGCATTCGTATTTTTATTCTCCGATGCCAGAGTATAATTCTTGGCGATGATTCAACGTTGTAATAAATGGTTTCTATGATCAAAATCGGGTCTTTTGATTTTATATAACGTCAATTCCAGAACAAGGAGACATGCCAAAGTACAAAGTATCTGAATTGATAACTCCAGCAACACTATTTTTTCCCCTATGTCTTTATAAATCACCAAAACCCCATTCTCTCCTCCTCTTTCCTTAACTCTGGAAAATCAGGACGAAGAAAGCACTTAGCTCTTCCACTCTCTTAACTTCCAACTTCCGGACCACCGGAGAAGGGCGGATAAGTCAAGCCATTAGCGAACGTTGTGGCGAAAAGCAATTGTGGTGGAGACAGGAAGAGCACGAAATCAGATTCCAGTGTTAAATGGCCACTGCAAAGCGATACAGGCTTCACTCAAGTTCGAGGGGGAACCCTGTCTTAAGGGTGTTGACGAAGTAAGAGTACACCAAAAACTGATTTTATGTACTGTCATCCTATACGTAGAGGACAATAGGAAATGTAAAATAAATATTCCATAACTTATTAAACCAACTATAAAAAATTTTCATCTAAAGACGACACGACATACATTTACTTCTGAGTCTAATAATTATGACGTTTTATCCATTAGTATTATTAAGAGTGAGATTATTTGATAAAAAAATCAGTCTTGAATTTATTGGAATGAGACTGAAATGATCCTTAAATCTATCTATATATATAAAAATGAATTGCTGTTCGTTAGTCTCACTAAAACTCGAGAACGGCTGAACGGATTTATCTTATCTTAGTCTTGAAATGTTCGTGGAGGTCTAGGGAAGGTTTAAAAGGCGAGAAAAAATCGAATAATTTCCGGGAAAACCCTAAAAACAGCCCTTTTCTATTTCCCATACAAACGTTTTCTAAATAAAATACAAATCTACACCAGTCGAGAAATTTTCACCAAATTTTGTACACGTGTTCTTTGCGACCAGGAAACAAACACTGTCGGGGTGAGACGCGTCTTCCACCCCCAGAAGCGGGGATGGAAATATTTAAACATACTAAAACAGCCGATATTTGAGTCGGATAAATATTTTTAGGAGTTAAAGATATTGATAGTGTTTCTACCAATGTTATCTGAATACAATTTTCATCTCCTACGCCCTGTAAAAAGGACACCCTTCGGTTGGGGTGGAGATGCTTTACAGTAAAATAACGCGAATACAACCGAGATTGGAGTCAAATCAAAGGTTTTGGAAGTCACTGTGCTTAGTTACGACATTCAAATTGGCATTTACCCCTCAGATGCAGGGGTGGGGGGGTGCAAATTTTGGAACATGCAAACACGGCAGATATTTGCGTTGAAGAAATATTTTTCAGAGTTAATTATAATGATTAGGGTTCGAGTAGCGTTACATAAAAATTGCGCAAAAGCAGCCGAAATTGGAGTCATATCGGGGGTTATAGATAAATGACATCTCGGGCAACGCCGGGCACCCAGCTAGTTTTTTATAAATTAAAATATAAAAATTGTGCTATATTATGTGAATATTTCAAAACTTTATGTTATTGTAAAATTTAAATTTTTATATGTAAAAAAAAACATTTAATTTCCTCTCATGATAGAATTTTTAGATTTATTAAGATTGTGTACAAATAAATGCACACATATAAGAGGGGAGTGGCCACTGTGTGGATTATCCTATATATATATACACTTTCTTCTCCTCTTCTAGCGTCGGTAAATTACTATTTTAATTATATAAAAGTGTATGTTTAAAGGGTGTTTGTTTGAGCGTTTAACCACGCATTCAACAACCAGCGAACGACCAAAAGACATCGTTTGTGAAACTTCATTCACGTCCCGACTGAAGCGGTCCACGGCTGACCTTGCTTCTCGCCTGCTCTCTTGTATCACATCTCCCTGACACTGAAACCACATCGCATCAGTGGCTCTGCCTACGAGGCAACCAGACGTAAGCGTGACGTCACTCTTCCAACACGACTCTGGAGAAGTCACTCACCTCGTAGCTCTGACGGTTCTTCGACCCATGGACACGTCTCCTCAATTTGTGACGGACAGCATCCGTCCACGACGGAGCAGCCATGGCTATCGTCCTCTTTCCTGCAGCACTGCAGTGAAAACTGCTGCAGCCAACAGATCCTCACTACTGTGCGCAAGGCGTGCCAACCTCCGCGGATGAAATTAGGTCCGTCAAAGCCGCTAAAGGGGCCCCATCGTGAACGTGAACATTTATAAATCCACACAGGTCCACCAACCCACCCACAAAATACCCATGACTATAAAACAATTTAATTTTCATGACTTTCTGTATCCAGAGGCTTCTCGAATATTCGAGCCCGATTAAAATGATAGATTTTATATTAGTAAAACAGTCAGGCTAAATTATGTATATTAAAACAAAATTATATAATCATTCATAAATGAAAATCGTATCTTTAAACAACAGTAATATCTCAGAAAATTTTAAATCTATATTCAAACATTAACCAAATTTGATCTTATCACCATGGGATTGGTAAAAGTATAAATTTCTCTATAATGCTCTGCCGCAAAAATATGTCTCACTCTAGAGATACTGGAAGGAACTTTAAATATTAAATTTATTAATTAAATTAACGCGATCAATATCGTTATAGACTAATTTAAAAATAAATTTTAAATTTTCAAAGCAACGTTCAGATTCCATAGATGGGACTTTGAAAGCCGTAGCAATATTTTTATAATAATGTTTTATAAACGTGTCATTCGAAAAATAAAAATTGTACAGTTTCAAATTTTCTTGATAAATTTGTTAGTGAAGGGAGACCAAACATTAATATTGGTTTCACCAACTATACATATAACATTTGAAGAGTTATTTGAGAACAGAATAATTTTTTTTTCTCTTCATAGAAATAGTATTTGATATTAGAAATATCATTGAAGTATTCTTGTTAATAAATATTGTATTACGTAAAATTTTGTTATAAAAATGAGAAGGAAATTCCTATCAAATTTATGAAATTATTTTTGTTGATGGTAAGCAATGTCCATCGATATGAAACAATACATGAAATAATTTAATGAAGTTATTCGATTGACTTCTGCGCTTTGTTTCATGTTGCAGCAAAATTTGCTGTTAATATTAATATGTTTAGAATAAATAAAATAGCCGAAAACAGACGTTTAAAATTATTATTTAATTAACCAATCTACACGTTTCGGTCCGGATTCCATAGACAAAAGGTAGGTGAAATAGTGCATCGATATTAAATTAAATTAAGATACTTCATTAACGAACTAAAGTAGCAAAGACATTTTATTATGTAGACCAGCTTTTAGAGATTTATTTATTTATTGAGGTTTGACGTTTATAGAGTTCGATCCATTTTATAAAAATTTTCCGTATAAGTAATCGCGCTTAAGATCAAAGGTTATCAAATTTTTAAAGATTATGGAGATTTCCAGGGAGACGTTAAATGCGATGATGAAAGGAATTAATAGGAATGGCTTAGATAAGAACCGTCGCCTTTCACTGAAAAAAATTCAATAGAAAATACAAGACTGATAAACTTTCAGCACGCGTCACTCACGCTAACCCGATTAATGGTCCGATGAAATGGATTCCTTGGTCGTTGGTGGCACCAGTAATGAAGCATCTCTTTCATTTATTTCATAATTATATATATTTAAGTCTCTTGCAGTGTTGGTCACAGACCTTGGGCATACGGTAAGAGTTGTCCGCTATTCCCATTGGAATAGTCGGCCAGCTGCCTCCTAAACTGGTCGAGGCACGGAGAAGGAAATGCTGCGTCCCCACAGCAAACTCCTCTCCCGCTATCGGAAGAGCGTGGGACAAGTGCACAATGCCCGACCTACCTGATGCAGGTTTTTCTAGGGTTTTCCCTGCATTTCTTTTAGGCGAATGCCGGGTAGGATCCTTAAACTATAGCCCGGGGGTCCTAGTTAACCCTTGGCTTCCTCTACCCTTCCGCATCCCCCCTTTCAAATCCCTTCCTATGCTATTAAAGGGTAGTTTCCCAACGTGGGTTACCCTCATGTAGCCTGATCTCTAAAAAACAAAAAAAAAGTCCATACCTTTTAATACTCATTTCCAAAATACTGTGGTCAACAAATACGTCAATTCCCCTATTTTCTTCTCAAGGTCTTTCAATCATTATTTTTCCGTCATTAATGAGTTAAATTCTTTGACTATTTTCCTTATAATTAAAATTATATGTGTGTTATACCACATTTAAATTGGTATAAATTGGCATGCAATCAGAATATTTATTTATAACATTTAAAAAAAACATCGTAATGTTTCTTCACATAGATTAGGGACCCCTTCAGACGTTATATTATTAAAATAAAAATTTAAATATATTTTAAATGATTTAATTTTAATAACCAATTTAAGATAAAAAATGTATAACACGTCTATTAACCTCCAATGCCAGAAATCTATAAAGCCTTGGAACGTGTCTCTGGGTAAAATGTCTACAAGGGAGAGTAATGTTTTATCTCTCCACTTTTGGTATAATCCGGCTAATTTAAGCCTACTTAATAGCGTAAACTCATGAAATGAGAAGAAACGAAACAGACAGCAACACAAAGAGAGCTAGTGCGGAAAATTGAAAGTAACTGAAAAATTATAAAAAAAAATTCAGCGAATTGCAATTAATACTGAGCATATTATGATAACTATATCTATGGCTTATCAAAAAACGAAGATTTGGTTTATCTAAATATTCACCAATCCTCTGAAAGGCTATCTATCGAGATAATATATCTGTCTTCCTCCTAAACAGTAGCTGCTAATAATAGTTCTATGGAAATATGACATGACAACAGTGACTTTTTGTCGAGGTTGGCAACAAATCAAACAGGTTATGTATATTTGGTCACGTATCACGTACGAATAACATTATTTAGCATTGTTACGAACTGCGACTATTCCTTCAGTATTTACAAAATTATTTCTAAAATTACGCAGACTTCAAAGAGGTCTGAAGATATGATGTTTAGTTGCTCACCTTGAACTTCCGCACATCTACAGATAGACATCAACCTTCGTGTGAAAAATACCGCTCAGCTCTTCAGTAAAAGCATCAGCAGAATTTCCGGTACAACTTTGTCAGTTGTTGAATATCGCTGAAGTTATTTTTATTTTATTTTATTTTTTAGAGTAACAGGCTACATGAGGGTAATCCACGTAGTGGCAACTCCCCTTTAATAGCATAGGAAGGGATTTGAAAGGAAAAATTAGTCTATAAATTATGCAATTAGTTTTTTTATTATTTTAGACTGACGTACTTCAGTAGTTCGGGCTCTTGATACTTGTCCCACGTCCTTCCGATGACTAATTGTGATTTAGTAAAAAACAAATTAGGTGAGTCTGCATCAGGAATGGAGGAATTACGCACCGGATCTGGAGTCGACTCTGGTAAATCATTTGGAATAACTTCCGCCCTGTACGCGGAAGTCCCGCGTTCGGTTCTTCCATCGTGATGATTTAATAACTTACCGAATTCTAGATTTAACGACCGATTTAATTCAATAATTCATTGTTCTAAATCATTACAGGTGTTACGAAAATCAAAGATCGTATCGAATTTACTGGTGGTTGACCTAAAACAGGTTGCGATACCCAGAAAGATAATTGTAGAGAAGTTATAAAAAGGACAACTAGACAGAATAATTAAGCAGGTAATATGTAGATATGAGAGATAAGAGTATTCAGCAATTCATTATCAATCAGCAGATAGATAGTGAGAGAAAGATAGCCGGCAGAGAGATACAGCGGACACTCGCGCCGCACGCATAATTCATTACATTTTCCGGTTTACATGAGGTATAAAGTATAATAGGTCTCATAGATTCGGTTAACAATTTTGCGATTTAACCAATTTAGTTGTACTCAAATCAGTTTATTTCGAACGAGTCCATATTTCAGGAGAGGAGTTAAATTTATTTATATTTGAATTAATGAGGTTATGAACACCCTTTAAAATATTTCATAGTATTAAAATATATTTTAAAGGCGCTGAAAAGCAAAACAGTGATTTATTGTTTATTAAAAATGTCATTAGGTTGTACTCATTCGTTTTTTGGAGAACAGTACCGAATTTTTCGCCAGAAAACATGTTTTAAGCGCAATTATTAGTTAAATGTTGAAGGTAGTTGGACAACTTCAGGACCTGGATATTGTAAGTTGAACGCGTACGAAGAGAGGATGTCTGTGCTCTTTATATGGAATGAACTGGGCGAGGTGACAAAATACTAATATAGAGATGACCGTTATAGGAAGTTGTTCCATCAACACGTCCAGTGGACGTGAATGCTAAAGGAAAGAGTATTTTTCATTACAATGAAAGACGTAGTGACCGGATTTTACACACTGGTAACGTATTTGTGGATATATTATCTTTGTAAGTTTGTCAATTTCAAATTTATAACTTTATTAAATAAAAGTTTAATTTTTAAAATTCACCAATACGCATTAATTACTACAACGAAAAAAAATTGTTAATTCAATATGAGTATTTAGGACAATAGAAAGATAGAATTTTAATAAAATATTGATTCAAAAATATAATAATTAATTTTCCAAAATTTAGATTATTACTATTATCAAAATTTAAAAAAAAAATTGTCATGATTATATTTTACAAAAAAAAAAAATTCATCAGGTAGTTCGGGCTCTTGATACTTGTCCCACGCCCTTCCGATTACTATAATTTTTTAGATATGTACTTCTTTATCTGTATATTGTTCTTTGATTTGTTGTTGTCGACCGATGACGGTCCACATGAGAACCAGAACATATATTAATTTTTCTTTGAGACTGTGATTTCTTATAACACACACGTTAATATTTTATAATCGACATTTCTTATTAGAATTATATTTTACGCAATTCATAAATCCAGACAGAGCCTGTTCTAAATTTAAATTTTGATTCAAATATTATTACACAAAATATTATGATGACTTTTAACAGTGATATTGAAATGTTGATCACTAATTTAAACTGGGACAAGTTTCTCTGCATACGTGAGAATTTATTTATTTAACTATTAAAATTATAAACAGTATATGAGAACTCCATTAACAATGAAGGATATTAGTAATGAATTATATTTCATACACTATTAATAAGTGGAATATGTAAAGACTCGGAAATTATATTTCTAAATACGGTAGGAGTACTTTAATTATGCGTGTCTTTAACTTAATAAATTTAATAATAATGATATACTGTAGGTAAGCTATACAAATTAATTGAATATTAATAGGAATGTTATATATATAGTCATAATATTATACAACATTAACCACAAATCAAATTACTTTCATATATTTTTTACGGAACTAAACTGGATTTTCTAACTTTAAATTTTTATAACAGTGCCTGCATTTTTCATAAAAAAAATTAAACCTTTATTTAGCAATGGTTTAATTGAAATTCAGTTTGCTACTGAACGTATTTTTTTAAAAAAAAGATTCTTTCTCATAAACTAAACAAATCCCAGCTTTAAATATCTTTATTTCGAGGCGAGAATATTTTTTATTTAGTGTTGTTCCAGATTTATTAACTTGTGCAATTAAATTATACTTAACATCGCATCACTTTAAACACTCTCAATTCATTTCTTTCTGGAAAATTTTTTAACTCATTGTCCAGAAATACCACGGGAGTTACAAATATGGCGGCTTTAACGATTCTCGGAATTTACTGGCAAATATAACTTCACGGAGAACTTATTGACCCAAAAAAAAAACCGATTGCAAATGTGTTTGTAATTGCGACAATTTTTAGAATATATATATATATATATAAATTGTCTGAAAATAGTCGAAAAGATAAAATTACGAAAATGCGTATTTTTCAAATGAGTCACACAATTTTCTATACTTGTAAACAATTTAATTTAACATTAGTAAATATGACAATATTATTTTCGCGTTAGTTTATAGATGTGTAAAACGTGACGAATTAAAGAGAAACAAAGCACAGTAATTTAATTCTCCCCCCCCCCCTCCCGGTTAATTAGCCGTAACTAAATTAATTTATTTCTTACATTGCATTTATTTTCAAGAAATACGTAAATTATATTTACAAATATATTTTTTTAAAAAATAAATGTATTCAAAATAAACAAATAAGTGAGAAAATCGTTTAGTAAAGTGTTTCACGAGGATTTAACTAACTCTTATCGCCATAGTAAGGATTAAATAAGCTTAGTTTTTCAACAGAAACAAAATAACACGAAATACGTGATATGTACAAATTTAATTCTATTTTAGTAAATAAATATTTTCACCGGTTGAATACGTAAAATCATATCACGGAATTTTCGAGTTATTAAATTTCTGCAAAAGAACAACAGCTGTTTTTTTTTTGGTTTAAAAGTCCTTCCATAAAACCAGACGTTTCCTGTAGGATACTTGTATAGTATCAACAAACAATAATAATTCAAATATTAAAATTATAATGTTAGAAGTGCCTTAGATGTTCTGTAAATTGTCTGAAAAGTAATCATTGTATGATGAATTATTTTAAAAGGTGTAAAATGAAAATAATCCACTTCACTTCACACGTCTATTTATGATATACGTAAACTTTCTTGCTTAGAGGATTACGACGCACCTCTTCCGGGAAACAGGTTTACGTGACATTTCCCCCCCCCCTCCCCCGCAAAACGTTCGTCTGTTGACGTAATCAACTTAAAAACTATTCATGATACAGTTGAAAGGTATGTTGATTTAATTTAGTAACAATTACTTTCAATTTTGGAAAAAAAAATCGTTAGTACCCTTTGTACTTTTTATGTTTAATCTCTCACACGCCACATCTCTCAGCATACAACTTCTTATTATCCTTTTTTTAAAAAAGCATGTTTTCTAATTAATGTAAAATGATTTTTACATATGTCACGAACCAGACAAGGCATATCAGGAGTAGTAACATGCTGTTACAGCTTACCTTTTAAAAAATTAACGGATTGCGGCTCGGCACGGGAAACGGTGGTATTTAAACACAACAAACAAAAGGTTAATGACACAGCATTGTGTCGTTCGTAGGCACAACACCTCCGATCGTCTGCGTTGGAAGAACTGAAGAGCTTGTCACGTCGGGTAGGCCGATGGTATCTGCGCATGTCTCTCTCACTTGCTTCTGCCCGCATGCGTAACAAACACCTCGGCAATTACCAGCAACGAAAGGCTGATGAATGTCTATAATATTCGTAAGCAATTGTAGGGAATCGCCCTCAAAGCCAAGGACTCTATTCTAGTCTGGACCGAACTCACGTGAAACAGTTGCGTGTCCGAGTCGTACAATCGATTAAAATTGTTCAATATTTCGACTCAAAATAGACGAGCAGAAGTATCAAGGGAAAAATTCTGATCACTGTCAACCTCATTTGATTGAAATACTAATACAAATAATAACGACGCCATTTTCCGAGGATGAGTGTATTACAGAATAATTTACTCCCATTACGGAGTAAATATATATTACAGGAATTAATGTTGCAAATTACATTGAATTTTCATTTCGTCAGTTTTAGAACCAAGAATTAATCCTTAAATCATATGATACTATAGAACGTAGAAGTATTCATATTTCAGCATCACAGACTGTTTCAACATTATTAATAATATATTATTATTAATAATAAATTATTTTCATGTACACAACTGCACATTCTAAGAAGAGGATTTTTCAGTATACGTCGTAATGATTTGTAACACAGAAATTTCTAAATTTTGTGTTTATTGTTTGGATTGGACTATAAATATCTCTTTAACAGTTATATATTTTTTTTCCTCAAGCTGGTCATTGTTATGTTCGATTTAAGTTGTCATCTGGTACCCCAGAATTATAATCGTTTGTTCAGGAGCAACGAAAAAAACACGGGATTTTGACTGAGAGAGTCGTTTATATATATATATATATATATATATATATATATATATATATATATATATATATATATATTAGGGTAACAGGCTACATGAGGGTGATCCACTTTGGGCAACTCCCCTTTAATAGCATAGGAAGGGATTTGAAAGGGGGGATGCGGAAGGGTAGAGGAAGGTAGCCAAGGGTTAACTAGGGCCCCCGGGCTATGGTTTAAGGATCCTACCCGGCATTCGCCTAAACAAATGCAGGGAAAACCCTAGAAAAACCTGCATAGGTCGTCGTTTGGTGTAAATGAGAAACATAAAATGACTGTGGGAGTCGTCGAAGCATATATTTTTATTGGATGCAGTTTGAATTTCACTGAGATTTAAGTTTGGGGATCGGAAGTTATATTATTACAGATATCTCGACTCGATGGTCCAGACTCGTCTCTGATCAACTCGAGTTTTGTGGTACTAGGTGCCATTTCTAGGTGATCGAAGGAAATGATATTGTAAGATAACGATGGCGTTTATTTATTCTATTTGCGGGGGGGTCTCTATTACTCAGTAAAGAAGAGCTAGAAGTTTGTGAATAAATTTCTATATGACGAAATATTTTGGAGTGCGAGTATAGATTCATATTTGAGCCGAGGAGGAACCAAAGAAAATCATTTGTACCCTACCGTTTCTGAACGTTAAGTAATTTAAATCATAAAACTACTCTGGTTCTTTAAACCTTGAAAATTTTCTTTTCTATTCTTGACAATAGTTCAAGTGTACCTAGGAGTAGTAAAAAGAAAATTTGTAAATACGTACGAAAGAATATGTCACAAGAAACGTCCCAAACCCTTGGGCAGCATTTAATTAATTTTACACATCTATAAACCTATTTATTTTTTGTTACATAAACACATGAAAGTTGCATTCCCAATTAATTCTTCAACAGGCCTATTTTTTTCAGTTGTAACGATATGTTTTTTTTATGTCCCCTTGGTTTGATTGATCCAGGTTTGCTTGCCAACAGGATGCGATTGAAATGCGTGTTGCTTCCAAAGTGACAAAAAGACCTGCGTGTAAGCGGAAGTGACGATTGGGTGGGGGAGATTAAAGCCAAATGCGTGGCGAATCACCGTCAATAAACAGGACACAATGAATAAACGCCCGGACTCTCTACCTGTTGGTTCCGAACAGTCCGAGCAAGTGTTTAGCAACAATGAGTCGCTCCGTACGGCTATGTGGATCAGAAACACTGTACTGGTGCATCCTAACAAAATAATTTTTAATAGTGATAGTAATAAATAAGTTTGAAGACGTAATTGTAGCAAGGCTCCGTAATAAGATTGAATATTAAATAAGAATAAACATGGGACTGTAAATGGAAAAAAAATATTGAAATTTAATACGGTTTTCCAACAAAAAATATTGTGGTATTATCGCGCTGCTTTTTTTAAAAGAAGAATACACAGCGAAGCATTCACGTCTAAGTGACGTTTATTAATTATAAAATATTAAATATATTGTTATATGCTAATTTAATAATAGTATCAGGCCTCTAACAGTTATAGGGGACAGTGCCACCATGATGTGGATAATTAATTATTTATAAATTAATTTAAACAATTAACTTTTAAATATAAAACATTCAATACAAATTTGAATTTATTTTGGATTCTGTATATAAACTTTTACAAATAAATGCCACAGCTGTAGTGAAATTATTAATTCTTCAGGGCCGTTTATCGGGCATCTAACAGTTACAGTAATCCGCAATTATGACCGAATCAAATTAGAAAAAAATATTACGGAATAATGAATTAAATTTACAAGAGAGAGATGTTAACAAAAAAATCTAAATAATAAGGAAATCTGTTGGTACGTAATGTTTATATAAATTTTGGGAATACTAAATCATCAGACCTGCTCTCCTAAAACACCGCTTATACACTTCACTGGTCGTTTAAGAGGATTTTTTTTAACACTGTTCACAACCTAAATCACCACAATAACCACATTACCAGAGATAATATAGCTCTGTAGAATGTTTTAAACCGCCGCTGAGTTATATCTCTGTCATCAACTTATAATCCTTTTCAAAACCTTATTCCATAACTTTGGTTTCACTTTGCTAAATTTCGGACCAACTGACCACCGGACACGTCTCCAGAATTTTTTCATCCCACTTCTACCAGCCGACTGTACTTTACTGTCTTGGATATTAATACAGCCTCTCCACTTTACTGTTTCATTTAATACGCAGCCTCAACACTTTTCTGTTTCGTTTAATAAAGGTTGAACACAACCACTACAGGCTGGCTTCCTTGGCTTGTTCTCTCGTCCAAGCTTTCAACCGCAAAATACGCCGACAATAAAATGTCTCCAGCACTTCACATTCTTACGCAACGCTGACTGTTGTCCACAATACATGGCGCATAATTATTACGCCGACGATACAAATATTAAAGAAATTATTTAAAAAATCGTTTCATTACACATTGGTGGTCACCACAATAAATATATATATATATATATATATATATACATACAATATATATACATTGTAATGACTATTAATTAAGGCATTAATTGTAATTGATAATCTAAATTGTTAGAGAAACATTATTGACGGCGGTACCGAAACCACAACAGCAACAATGAAGGAGAGTATTGTTCATTTGTTGGAAGAGGAAAAATGCGCGCTCAAAATGAGGAGACGGTTGTTGAGTCTTGAGTCGGCTGGAAGGTTGTGCCGAGCACAGATCGTTTGAAAATCGACGAGAGATTATATTAAAAAATTCAGTCTGGAGTTGGCTGGGAGCGTTGGTCAAGTTGAAATACACGAGACCAAACATTTACATTTACGCAAGCAGAACTAGAAACCTGCAGTAAGCTGGGCAAGCTGTGAGTGACTCAACCGAGCGAGGGAGAGACGAAGCAGGGGTTCCTGGTTCCTGATTTTGAAATAGAAACATTTAAATTAGAATCTGTGAGTTCAATAGAAGCTGTGAAAAAACCCGTCACTGTGCTTCGAAAGTTAAAAGTATCCTGAGCAGCCGTAAGTAACAAGAGAACAATAAATTGTGTAAACCGAATTAAAAGATAAAAGTCAGATATCGTTCCTTTATCATTGAAAAAAAAAATTGTTTAAAGTAGAATCCATCTTTTAGTATTAATGTCGTCGACAAGCAAATTTCGTCTATGTTTAGACGAGTAAATATTTCCTTTTAAATCAAATTTTTGTGTACTTTAATTATTTCTGTATGATTCTCCGTTATAAAACCCAGTTGAGACCCTGAGAGATTGAGATCTTTTTTATTTAAAATTGTTCAAGAAATAAAATAAACTTGTTTGTTGTTTAAAAAATTACTCTTTATATTTTAAGCTATTTTATTAAATAATACAACATATATACATATACGGAATCAGAACTGTTGACTGATCTAATCATTGTCAAATTTACCGTGCTAATTTTCCAAAGGTGTATTTGGTAATGCATAATTATAGGCCAATTATTAATTTTCTATTCATTTTCAATAGTTGTATTTGGACGTCTGCTACCAATTAGGGTCGGATGAGTGTTACGGTCATCATAGACGTAGATTCAATGCTCGACCTACCTGATGCAGGTTTTAATGGTTTGTCCTGCATCACTTTTAGGCTACGGGATCCTTAAACTACAGTCCGGAGGGCCCTAGCTAATCCTTGGCTACCTCCCTCTACCCTTCCGCATCCCCCCTTTCAAATCCCTTCCTATGCTATTAAAGGGGAGTTGCCACCACGTGGATTACCCTCGTGTAGCCTGTTACTCTAAGACCAAATCAGGTAAAGGTTTACCTTCGCCTTGTCCACGACTCCAGTCATCGCGACGGTCATCTCAGCACTGTCCACGACGCCAAGTGCGCGGATCCTAGCAACCATATGTTTATGTTGACGCCGCCGTAATAGCTACGGCCTAATCCATTAAAAGCGTCGACTACTCTCGTTCTCACAATACAGCAGCAGGCCTTATCGATTTGGCAGAACAACACAACTGCTGATAAAAAGCGAAGAAAACAACTAAACCAATTTGATTAATTGAAAACAGTTCGATATTTTTGAATTTGTTGACATGAGCAACTTCGAGAAAAAATTTTATGAGCGACGAGTTTCGTAATGCAGACTGACAACGGTTTTGTTAATTCGCCTCGCATCCGTGGATTTTTGCTTTTTATCTTATTTACCATCACACTCTTCTCCTGCTAATCCAATATTCGGAAAAATTATTTTGTGACTGTAAAGCTCGAGTAGAGATAACCTTTAATATAATAATTAGAAAAATTAGAAAACCAAACAACAGGCAAAAATAAGTGCTAAATAAATAACACATACATTTTCTGCAATCCTTGTTGCTTTCGTCAAGTGATTCTCAAAAAAGACGCTAATATTTAATTATTCTGTAATTATGAGAATGAGACTAAAACTTAAAAATAATATACAACAGAACGAAATATAACATCACAGAATTTTAAATGGGTAATTATACATAATTTCCACTAAATAAAACAAAATTTTTATATTTTATATATCCGACAGTTATCGTTTAATTAATAAACAATATAGGCAATGTCAAAAAAATTAAAAATAGACAGATGTAACGAAAAATTTTCGGTTACAACTGTAATAGCTCTAAATTCATATTTATTCTTCTAATTTAAAATTGTGTATGTCCTAAAGATTTCCAAAAATGTTGACGAAACGTTGAATTCAAATAATTTTTTTTTTGTTTTAAAATTAAAAACTCAATACCATTTTTACATTTTAATATTCTTTTACAAATGAAATCTTTAAATAAATTATGAAAATATAATTTTTTGTTATTTTCAAATTTTTTTCTCATTCCTTCATTGCATAGTTATACGTAAAATATTCATAATTATATTTTCTCAATTTTATAAATTATGTAGATAATGATTTGTCCTATATTTTTTTTACTTATCCATTGTAACATAGCTTCAGTAGACGGGAAAAAAATTGTTAAGTATAAGCACGCTCCGAAAGAGAATATTTGGAGTTGTTTAAATGTAACGAATCTTGAGCTAGCTGAAAAACTAAGCAGACTCAGAAAAAAAGGAAGCTTTTTCATTTTTAATGGAATGGACAATTGGAATTGACAGACGTATATTAACTAAAGAAGTGACAAGTTGGTGATAAAAATATAGTAGTACATTGATAAGATATACTGTGAAGTGTGAAAATAAGTGTGGGATGAGCAGAACCTTTAACTGTTTGACAAATGTTCGAAGATATCTGTTACTAATAAGAGATTTGAGCAGATTATATTTTAAGATTAGATTTGAAATAGTGACGAGAAAAGGTTACAGAGTGCGTTTATAAAATATTTAAGTATCAATTATAAAAAAAATGGTCTCATTTCTAAAAATCAAATTGACCTTAAACATATCAACAACTACGCATTGAGAATGGGTTCGGACTTCGTACATGGAATGCAGATCCAGAGATGACAATTATTGTCGCAATGTCGAACGCAGACAATAAATCTGGGTGCAGTAGTGAATGGAAAAGCACTCAGAGAGCCTGAGAGGGATGTTCTCTCGCAGGCAGAACCTTTCAGGAGAGATACGAAGGGGCTACCTTTGGGTATGCCTTTTCCTCTCCGTTTTTGAACTAAGGTTCCCACAAGCCGAGGCACCTCGGCCTGTTTTGAGACGTGTATGTTCCGGGGTCACAGACCTTGGGCAAAACGGTAAGAGTTGTTCCCTATTCCCATTGGAAATAGTCGGCCAGCTGCCTCCTAAACTGGTCGAGGCATGGAGAAGGGAATGCTGCGTCCCCACAGCAAACTCCTCTCCCGCTATCGGAAGGTTGTGGGACAAGTACCCAATGCCCGACACTACCCAATGCAGGTTTTTCTAAGGTTTTCCCTGCATTTCTTTAGGCGAATGCCGGGTAGGATCCTTAAAACATAGCCCGGGGGCCCTAGTAACCCTTGGCTACCTTCCTCTACCCTTCCGCATCCCCCCTTTCAAATCTCTTCCTATGCTATTAAAGGGGAGTTGCCCAACGTGGATCACCCTCATGTATCCTGTTGCCCTAAAAAAAAAAGAAGAATGGAAAAGCATGGCACAGAAAGTTCTTTTTTTTAAAGTTTGCGACAGAAACAAACTACAGACAGAAGAAAATAAACCAGAGATCATCATTGAAAGAGGGACGACAGAAATTATCTTCACACAATCGATCCGTTTGCAGGGACACGAACGTTATTACTAAAAAATTCAAATCGATTGTGAAGCTATTATGACATATTCCCCTTTCCAACAATCGCCACTGTTAATAATTTATAAAACATTTCTGTAGTTCGTCACGCCATCGCATGACTGTCTCTTTGGGGTCGATAATGTTTACGACCTTCTCCAGTGCTTTCGAGCAACATCGTCACTTTTGTTTCGGAAGTGATGGGGCGGAATTGATGAACCCATTAATTTTACAACGTTGTGGCAAGTTGAAGAAAATCGACAGATATATTCACCAGAAAGGCTCTGACGGAGTGTATTTTGTATGCATCTCTACTAAATCAAAAAAGGGATACGGCAATTAAAAATTTATATACGACAAATTTGAAACATTAAAAATACAGATCAATAACGGTGCCTTTACGATCTACCTTCAATCTACCTCCACGGTGTTATTATGGATCAATTCCACATATATAATTCCCATTTTCACATAGCGTAGTCGCGTTTCTGGACGTTTCCATCTTAATGTGAAATAATGTATACAGGGAGGACTGGAGATTCCAGACCTCTTTTATGAAGTACGTGCTCAGACTACAAATCGGAGAAATCCTGCCATTTTCTGAGTAGAGAACTTTGCATCTCAAGTAACGCAAACCCAGCGGTATTTAGAACTATTCTCTTTCCTATAAGCATTTACAATATGACTCAATAAATTAATGAACACATTAAAAAAATGTAAGAAACCTTAGTGGAAAAAATTTCATAACGTAGACAACATTAATTCCGAAATATGAAAAGGTTTAAGTGACCTTTGACTGCAGTAACCCCTGAAGACATAACTGACCTTTTGACTGATTAAATGAGTTTGTAACAACACTTCATCAATCTAATCTCTTTTTTCGTCGCTCCAAAACCATTATGTTTTGACAATGTTTCAGGTGATTCTTCTCTCATACTGCCAACATTTGCATTTCCTGATACATTTTTAATATGATTCGTCTCTTGGATTCTCAAGTCACTGTCTGATCCTTTTCCAAACAATTTGTCCCTTACTTCCTAATTAGTTGGCATTAAAAAAATTAAACCGATCTGCTCCTGTCAAAGTTTGTAAATCATATTTGAGGGACAAAATAAAGTGAACATCGTAGCTGGAGAACATTGCCCAGTATTGTTACCGTGACAGAACTGCGCCTTGCACGCAGCTGTGGATTGTGTTTAGCTTCACCAAATATTTAGATTCTCCAAACAGCTGCATCTCTTACAGTTGTTACTGAGCTCCAACCGAAATTAGAACAGTCATAATTGGTACTTAAGATCGTATACAATAAATGGTGACGCTAAAAGAAGAGTGGTTTGCAAAATTTACTAAATTATCCTAAATAAATTGTAAATATAGAATGACATAAAATATCAACCTAACTTGAAATACAGTCAAAAATTTCAATTTCCACAACAGTGGTCTAAAGTTTCCTATTTTGTTTCTTGGCTCAACAATTCATGACTAAAACTGTTGGGTGTGTTTGGAGAACATGCACATTTATCAGGAAATTTTAAAAGACAGAAAAGTGTGTGAAGCTTGTTTTATTTACTCAATTGTCTTCAAAAGGTAAATATGAAAAAATTAATCACACCTTTCAATCAGTAAAATACTTAATCTTCAAGGAAAATTTTTAGAGAAATACAGAACAAGAATAGACTCGGTTTTGAACTATTTTGATGCTACTCACATTAGCACATATTCAATTCCAGTCCTGACATTTTCAGCAATTTTTTAATCATAATTTGAATATATTTTATAGTAATTTATAACTATCTGAAGGTTTTGTGAGTTTACGTCAAGCCTCAGAAAACAGAATACTCCATCATTACAATTATATTATAGTTTGCTAATATTAAAACATCCCTATCACATCGATAAAGGCGGAGGATTTTTTTTTTAGAAAAAAGAAGTCAAGTTGCCAACAAACTTTGAATGATGAAGATATTTTGTGTTTTTGGCAAAATGAACATTATTTATGTTAATTCATAAAGAAATTAATTTTTCAGATCAGGAAAAGTGACACATCCAAACCTTTGTAACATAAAACAATTCAAAATGTTATTAAGATGGTAAATTCTGATAACTCATAGTACTTAAGTTATGGTGTCAATTTTTAAGTTTCCCATTGCAGTAAATTGTTAAAAGGTCATGTACAGAAAAGTAGTAAAAATTTACCCGCTGCAGGTTTTTCTAGGGCTTTCCCTGCATCACTTTTCAGCTAATTGACCGGTGGGATCCTCAAATCATAGCCCGGGGTCTCTAGTAAATCCTTGGCTACATTCCTCTACCCTTCCGCATACCCCCTTTCAAATCCCTTCCTATGCTATTAAAGTGGAGTTGCCACCACATGCATAGCCTGTGAATCTAAAAAAAAATTTAACATGTATTAACAGTCAGCTACCTATTACTTCATGGTTCCTCAAATACCTTTTATTGCCAATTGTTTCTCTGAAGTTTATATGTTATGAATCAAATAAAAAAACAGAGACTTAAATATTATGCATTTTTATCAAATATAAATGGTCAGTTATAACAATATATATCAGATCTTTTATTTTATAAACAATTAATTTCAGTAAAGAAAATTCTAATATGTAACAAATTGTACAAATTTCATTGAAATAAAAGTATATATATTATGGTATAGTAAGAAGGATTAAAATGTACTTATTTTTACATTTCTGAATTGAAATCACACCCTGGAAGCTTCCTCAATATTCCAATCACATAAAGGTTGTTCTTGCAGCACATGAACAATTTGATTCCTTTTACGCCAAATCTCATAACTCTTTATGTAGTACCTATTATAAAAAGGTATATTTAATTATTATTGAAACACTGTTTGAGATATAAAATATTTACTTATAGCATAAATTATATTTTTGGGGTTTATGAAATTCCAGAGGGTATAAATGTGTAGTTTTCCATTTTATTTTTAGATACTTATTAGATAAATAAGTAGCTAAATAAAACTGACAAATATGAGTAAAATTAAATACAACACTTTTAAATTGAAACAAGTACTAAATATTTTGATTTCCTTAGTTATTTACAGTCATTAACTATAGAATTTTATATTAAATGAATTCTTGATATACATAATTGGATTATTTCATTTGTTTAACAATTCCATCCTTTCTAAGGATCTATTTTTTATATACAATATAATCATACTGAAGTCAAATATTTTATGAACACAGTCATGTAGACATACCTGATGGTGAATGAGAACCACAGAAAGTAACAGGCAAGTAAGAAAACTGCTAGGAGGATGAGACCTGACCCTTCCCATAAATTATCGTTGGATACAATGATTGCTCCAAAAATGCATAGGTAGACTGATGCTATGAGGAGAGGTGTCATGACCAAAAGCCATAGTAGATCAGACCAGTAGCCCTGTGGAGAGTAATCACCTTCACTCCTTACCCACTGTAACAATGAGGAATGAGTAGTCTACATTAAAATATATAAAAGAAACTACCATTTGAATTGAATATATTACTAGCATAATAAAATTTAGTTACAAGACAAGCAGTTTGGCATAAATACTAGTCAAATTTCCAGGAGAGAATATGTGTATGCTTAGTATCATGTATAATACAGATAAATATGTTTTAAGAATATTTGACCACTGCAAAGGCCAGATTTTAAAAAAGTTCCTGAAACTTTAATTAACCTAACTATTCCAAAATTATTGCAGAACTGACTCAAAACTCACATCAGATAGAGAACGAGGCAGACGAACTGTGCTAAAATTATAACCACAAATTTCACATTTCCCCGTGTCTGAAGTAGAAAGCCACATTTCCAAACACTCCAGATGGACCATCTTTAGGGTTCCAATACAATTGCAAGGAGAAATCAAACAGCCACCTTTCAAAGAAAGTACTTGATTAGTTATGGCAAACAAAAGAAAATATTTATTCCAAATTGAACTTGAAATATAAGTGAAATTTGTGTAACAGACTAGTATATCTACAACTGTACAAGTTAACAAATTATAAAAAAGCCAAAACCAGACAATAAATCAACAAAAATTTATTTATCTGTTTTTTACTATATTATTATTTAATAGTACTAAGACTGGTGATTAAATCATACATTCAGTCATATTTGAAACAGTTTTGCCTTTGTATTATAAATTAAATCCAAAATATGTATTGATAAATTACAACTAAATGTAATACCAATTAGATTATATTTCAGTTTTTTTACAATTCCTGACATACTTGTGAAGTCTAGTTCTCTACAGAGTCTACTAAACATAACATATTTTGAACAAGAATACCTTCATGACAAATCCTGCATTGCAATGTTATATTACTTGAGGGTGAAAAACTTTGGTTACTTTCCACATTACTTTTCTGTTCACATTCATTTTCTGAATTTATTATAACTGCTTCCACCTGCTAAAACAAAATTATCATTAAATGCATTTTTTAACTGCTTAAGCAAAATTATTAACATTACTGATTGCAGTTTATAAAATAATTGATTTGCCAAGGTATTAGTTAAATTATAACATTTTACACTAAGTCACTCAGAAAATTTATTTGGGATTGCTAGCAAACACTAAAAATTATCGAAACTAATTGATTCATTATGATCAGGAAGCAAGAAGAAACGTTGATTTATAAACATTTTATCAGTATATCTCAAATTTCTCTTATTGTCACCACAATGTATATCCAATTCCTTAAAATCTACAAACCATCCACATATATTCTAAATTTTGAACTGGTGGTACCATCACTGCTACTATGTACATGAGAAACAGTAGGTTTCAATGATAAAATGTTCTCAAATCAACTGAACATAAGAATTTAATTTTTTTTAAAAATTTGTACCCAGCTGGTACACAGTTTAGACCTTTCTTGCTGACCAAGGGAGCTCAGCCACTAAAAATTGGTACTATTCTGTCACCTCTACTCGACTGTACCAACTACTGATTTCAGGTAAGTTGACTTCGCTGTCTCTCCTTCCTATCTAATTGTATTATTTAATTTGACCTCGTCACATTTTCCTTGTGTATAATATTTATTAAGATACCTTATGGTCATGTTACAATCACCGAAAGTCACAATTCTAATATATGACTTTTGAAATTAAGACAATGTTATATTGCCATTTAGTAATAATGCTCAAGATATTTTTATGATTTTTTTATGCAATATTTCATTAGGGATGAATAGAAAAAGAGACTGTAAGAAAAGTGCTATAAAATTAATTGTTAATAATGGAAGGTTCATCTCGGTCAAGTTTGGTGTGTTCGATAAATATGTTCTTGAAAAGAGGGCAGCCAATTGATACATTCTGATGATGTATATTTCTGTTCATGTTTGCTGTCATGAAGTTTGTGCCTTAAGACAGAACACATCTCTAATCATTCAAGAGGGTTAAAAGGTTTGCAACCTTCCTTTTATACGTTGTTTTTTTTTTGGCGGAGGGGGAGGGGGGGATAATTCCAAAGTCATTTCAAAAGGAAGACCAAATAGAAGAATCACTCGTCAAGACTTTTGTTCTCAAAACGTAAAAAAAAAAAAAGCAAGGTGCATCTTTCTGTTGGTCATAATATAAATGGTAAGGAAATGACCATGAATGATGATTAAATAAATAAACATATGAAATGTTTTACTATGGGTTAATTTATTTTTACACAAGTAGTCATTAGATTTATTATTACATCAATGTTTTTAGCCACACTAAAATTCACAAAGTGATCCTGTAAAATTTAAAACCAAACTGCTGTTTCTCAACGCCAAATATATTGTACTACACCTAGATTGTAGTTGAAATAGAAAAAAACAGATTGGAATATAACTAAGACAGTTATACTGGATGTAACCACAGTTAACACTAACAGATAAACTGTTAATTCGATAAAGTGATAAAACCTACGTGGACTCACAGTATCCAGTTTTGTGGAACTGCAAGTAACGGCAATATTGAAATCATACAAAGGTTTCAAAACAAAGTGTTATGATTGGTGGTATGTCCCTAATACCAATATTCAAAACTTATCTGTATTTGAAGTGAAAGACTAAATATCCAAATTCAATAGACTGGAAGCTCACCCAACCAAATTAGTGAATAATGTATTGAACCGAATAGAACAATAAGACGTTAAAAAGACTTAAATATTTAACTAATGTAGTAATAACATTAAAAAATTGTTTCTAAGCGAAGTCTAGTAATAACTTAAGAATAATAAGAGAGCCAATATATGTTAACTGTCAAAAGAAGAACGTAACTGACGCTACGCTACATATAAAGATGAAAATAAAATAACGTCTTCACTACGCGCTTTGTAAAAAGTATGAACAAAGGAACCTGTAAAACTAGATATTTCAAAGTAACTCCGCAAAACACAAAATAATGGCACGTTCATATTTTTATTTATTTTGGAACCTAACTATACATGCTTACTGCTTCGACGAGTGGAGACTTTGGTTCCATTACGACTTGCATTTCTACTTCCGAATGACTTAAGGGAGTTGTTTTGGAAATACAACTTGACCCTATCGGACAAGTCGTAAATAGGAACGTAAAGTTGTTATTTGAGGCTTTTCGTAAATACCCTTGCATATTACATTAAACATGTATAAAGATTTATAGCACAAACTTTTTCCCATACGACAAACAAAAACTGCCAAGCGTAAATTATCCAATGTGAGGATGTCACACGTTTGAAGACAATTATGAATGCGGAAAAGTCAGGGAGGCGGCCAAAATACGGGAAACGTACAGAAATGGTCCAGAAATGATTGATATTTAATGGATCGATAATTATTCTCACGTAAACTTTAGTTTTGGATTTATCCCGGAACAGGACAAATTAGAGATCCCATCAAATGATGTTAATTAATCGAATTAATCACGTTGTATTCAGAGATCTAGTCCAGTGGTACTATTTGAATATGATTCTTTTCATAAAAGTTAACTAGTGGCGATTAATTACAAGGCGAAACGAGGGGCATCTAGAAGGAAGTGCAAGTTCCTTCTAACGAGTGGAAGCGGGACTGTCACTTTATCACTGTCACTAGTTAATTGAAAGAGAAGAGAGGAGAACAGAAAGGCAGAATAAGCTGGTGATGGAAACAGAGTACAGAAAATCGTTTGTTTCCCAGACAATTTGAAGAGATTGAAACGACAGTAATTAAACTTTAAGACGAAATTCCTATTGATTTAACAGTGATGTATAAATATGGTGTTTCCAAGGAAAAAACCAAAATTTTAGGGAAATAAAGCTAAAATCAGGATGTAATCTGTTTATTAATCTATTCGGGCATTTATTAATTTTGTAACTGAGAGAATTAACTCTCACTTTGAATTGCTTCACTATGAATCTCTTCGGTGTTTTTACCCTCCGGAACTGGTTGCGTAGAAGTTATTAATTTTTTATTTTCTTATGATCTGTGTCTTTCCAGTAATGACACTATTTTTAAAATTCATTTCTTCCTCTTAGTTTTCAGCAACAGTGATTTGCAACATTTCTATACTTATGACCAAAATTAAAACTTTATACACAACTAGATATTAAATTATTAATGTTCTAATTTTTCATTTATATTTTAATAACAATGCCAACTTCAGATGAATGTGTTGGTGAAAAATCTCCTGAAACTCCTGAAAATGTCAGTTTAGATAATATAAATAATAAAAAGGTTTATTAAAATTATTACAATTAATTCTAGGTCAAAACATACTTCGAAATGTTATGAAAAAAAAATAGCTATTCTGAGCAGGTTAGATAAATAAGTTAACAATAAATATAAAACGGAGAGCGCAAATTATTTTATAATATATAATCAGTAAATTTATTTTATTTATTAAGCACACATTACATTTTCATGTATTTCATTAAAGGAAATTTGGATCAGGGATATTGTGAATCCCACTGACGACGCTAAAATTTCATTAGGGAATAATTTTCTACTAGATGGAGGTCGAGTACAATTTCCTCAATGAATTTGGAGTATTTCCAAGGTCTGTTGATACAATTACCGTATTTACGACTGGCCTATAAAAAGTGTTCCGCAGGCGACAGCCAGTCGCAAAGTTGCCAGTACCTCAGACCAAGGTAATAAGTCGTTTAATAGCCGTCTGGAAACCCCCTTAATTCCTCCCTCTAGCACGTTTAAGGGCGGAGTGAAAAAAATAAAAGCAAGCTCCCACAGAGTTACCAGACCGTGTTAGACAGAACATCCAACGCAGTTTATTAGCCCAGGGAATAGTGAATTTTTTTTAAAAAAATAAAATTCATTTGTAACTGCTTCTCAAGATAATTAACTGAATTCAACGCCGTTTGAAACGCAATATAGTCCAGTCTGAGTGAAATTTCACTGTTGGGGGTCATAATCCAGTGAGTATCCCACACAATTATTATTCTGCGAAAGAAATGAAAGGTATTAACTGTACTGAGGGTGGCCCACTTACATCGTCACGCATTTTTACACTGATGTGTTTAAAATGCGGTCAATGGAAATTAATTACTTCCTTTCAATCCATAAAGAGTCTCTGTGAATTTAGGTATTGAAATGAGAAATAAAATTCATTATATAATTTTTTTTCCGAGGTTTTAATACGGACAAAACAACGAATTAATTCATGCTAATTATTTGAAATACATGTATATAATTTTTATATTTACATTTTCAAACATGTTTGCAGAGTGACTATGTCAAAACAAACGGTAAAATTAAATCACCTGTAATGCATTAGGGTTTTCCGGCTGCCATAGCCAATTTCAAAAACACTAATTAGTAGCGTCAGTTGTGTTTACGGTATGCTTAATGGCTCAACACTGTAAAAGACTAAAACATTTACCGATACTGTAAACAAAACATGTCCGGTTAAATAACTTAAATTGATAAATGGCCGTTACGTTGAGTTCAAGTGCGTTTGGATTATTAATTATGGCCATGGTACGAAACCTTCATGCAATGTAAAAAATTTAAATTATCGAAAACAGAAATTCAAATTTAATTTCTGTAAATCGATCTCGACGTCTCGTTTCAAAAGAAAAATTAAGATTGAAATTGTTGCGACATATGTTCCGAGTAGACTGCAGTGATGTACTTAGATTTTTCGTATGCAGTAAAGTATAAAAAAAATTTGAACGGCAAAGAGACAAACTGATGTAAATATATAAATATAGTTCCGAAAATGAAATATTATTAGGTATAAATAAATTTAATAACCTTTCAAGTTAAAATACGGGTGTAATTAATGTGGCTTTTTGTCGGGGGGGAAAAAACACTCGATTACAAAATCAGTAGACTGAAAAAAAATAAATGAAAAATCCTTATAGACATAAATATACCTTATCCTACTGGCCCGTTTGAATATGAAAATTAGTTCGCATTATGTCAATGAACGAATGTAATACAAATATTTTTTATAAGGATTAACCTGTATTGCCCTCAAAATTGTTTTTTAATTACGTCTTGTTTTGTGGATCTCAGAATTTATTTCTTCCTTTGATATATATATATATATATTATCGTTGTGTATTTTCAATCGCTAGCGTAGTTTTTTTCGTCAGCCATATTAATATTTATTTAATTTCGTATTTTATAATCACATAAAATGTCCCAGCTAATATCACGTTATTATATTACATTTATTAATTATTTTTTCGTAGCATATTTTTATGTGACGTTTTTTAGTTATCATTTGTCCAGTTTTTACAATTTTTCTCTGACGCTTCCATGATTCACTGACCACCAACGAACTCAGGGCGTTCACAATGCGTGGCGATTTAATTACGATTGAACCGAGACAGTCAACCCTGGAAACTCTGTGTCGACATCTCTAATCTCATCTTAATATAATTGTTAAAAGTTTCACGTAAAATGTTGGTTTTCCTTTTTTCGCTCTAAAGGATTATTTAAATGTGTGCTTGAGACTTCCCGGCCGTTCTGAAAATCCTCTCTTAATGACCACTGATGCGCCTGGTGTTTTGACGATGTTGTCGTGCCAGTGTTGACTATATGTACTAATATATAAAGCTTGGTCCCACGCACGGACTGAGACAGTAGTTCATCATCTTCTCGACCAACGACATAGTCTAAAATGGCCACCTCTGCTACTATCGTCGTCTATGGTGCGTAACAATGCTTGATAATTCATTTGAACATATCGGTCAAGGAGCAAGCTCCCCTTTCTTGTATTCGTCAGACTGGTTTGATACGGTTCTCTGTCTTACAATATTATTTGATTTACTTTTCACCTCCTCCGATTGGTAAAACACTGTAGTTTATATATTTTTTGCGCTATTTTTTCCTTCTATCGCAGATATTGCTATTCTTCAGTACTGCAATACGTGTCCTAGAAGTGTGGGTCTTCTACATTTTTTCCAATTACCATATAACTTATTTTATGCGGTTATTTCCCTTGTTCAATCAGAAGACTAACTTTATCATAAATTTATAGGCAGTAAGACGACACCATCTTATACATCAACGTTATAAATCCCAAAATATCTATGTGTCGTGAGATATAGCAAGCCGTACGAGATGCCCAGTAAACTGAGCCGAATCTTGCTCACATAAAGAGACAACAGACAATTCGTGACAACAGTTTTATAATAAAATACAAAAACGTTGGAAAACTGTTCATGTATTTTATTACCATACTTCAACAAACTCAAATAGACTTATGAGGATTGAACTCCTACCAACTATCTACAATTTGATGGAAGTTTGTGAAGGATTAGTCACATTAAATTTCCACTTTCTGATTTCTATATCTTTTATTTAGCGTTACTGTGATATTTGCTTTTTTAAAAAATATTAAATTTATCATTTATAGAAAATTAAAAACTTCTGTATGTTACTATTACACTATTTTATTCAAGGAAACAACTTAATTTTTTTTAATTGTGTAAGGTTGACTAAAATTTAACGATTTCTGACTGACTGCTCTCCATTTAATCCTTAAAACAAAAATGTTCCTCCACCCCCCCAAAATAAAAGTTTAGGATACTGTAAACTCCATCCTGAGAGTACGGTGTCCTCTTTGTTTCAGGTGTACTTATGGTAGTGTTCTTGGTAGTGGGAGCTCATGCTCAGTTGGGTTCGGTTCACTGCAAAGTGGGTTGTGCCTGCTCAGAGGAGTTCAGACCCGTTTGTGGAAACGATCTGGCCACTTACACAAACGAGTGCAAACTAAGGTGCAGGCAGTGCGACGTATTCGGTAAGTTCCCTTAAGGATGCAGAATTTCCTGTATAATTTCATCACATCCTTTCACCAGAAGAAATGGAGAATCTATGGACCTCCAGGAACACAACACTAAAATAAAGAAAAAATCCTGGAATTAGTTTTTAATTTATTGATTTTCAAAGGATCGGACTTTGTTTGATTTTTATTTATGCTAACACCGATTGCTGGCGCCCAGGCTAAAAATAATGGTTATTTTTATTATGGTGATCTGTATTCAATTTTTTATTTAGAATTGCAGCCCGTGAACTTTTGAATAAAAGACGATCAAGAGACTTGTTTTGTCCTTTACTTTATTTTTTATTTTTCAAACCTTCAATTGATGTGGACCAAGTTGGCTTCTACGGAACCCTCGAGCGGAACCAGAGTTAACACTTTATTTTTCACAGAATATTATATGAGGAATTAGCTACTATAATGGTTTTCAAATGGGAGCCGTTTTGGGCTGTCAACGAACGAGAGCAGAGAATTAGACAAACGTTACCACATCGTCGATAAAGAATGAGATTACTGCAGCTGCGTGGACGACAACATGTGACGACTTTGCACGAATTCGATTCGTCGGCTCAAGGAAGAGCTTCAAGGTCAAACTGCTCCCATTTGAAAAGAACTATACGTGATACTACGATTTTTATATTTTGTTAAATTATATTATATCTTATTCCATTATTTACAGGACACAGCTGAATAAATTTAGAGAAAATCTAGTTCCAGGGAAATTTTTTAATTCAACCTGCTTCCTTTATTTCTAATAATAATAATGATGTATTTAGATCCTGAAGGACGCCAGCCGTTTCAAATAATTTGACCATCTTGCTTCATAACGACTGAGTATTTTCTTCCTCAC
This sequence comes from Zhengitettix transpicula, assembly GCA_037074705.1. Taxonomy (NCBI): domain Eukaryota; kingdom Metazoa; phylum Arthropoda; class Insecta; order Orthoptera; family Tetrigidae; genus Zhengitettix; species Zhengitettix transpicula. The sequence goes on along the minus strand of CM073596.1, from coordinate 55,049,619 downwards.
GACATGTACCAATTTAGATATATTTAGAGCCTCAAACTTATCCTTTGTTCCAATATTAAGTTGAGCGTCTTACAATGACCTTTATCCTGTAACATGCTAAATTAATTTGATATACCTTACTTACATTTTCTTTTATTTATGTCCCTTGGATCCCCTTGGAAGGTGTGTATAGTTACTCTCTACTTAATCCCAAAGTATTTGTTAGGACTGGAGGGTTTTCTTTTTTCAGTGTAAATTTCAGAATGTACTTTAATGATAGTATATTTTTCGAGCCTCCTTACTTCTTCTTCGTGATTGTTTTATAAAAAAAATTTTTTTTTAAATTTTCAGGGTTGGCGATCCTATATGATGGAGTTTGCGTATTCCACGGTCCTTCCCACGTTGTGCAGGCGGCTGTTCCCGCCCCCGCAACTTTACCAGAGGCTGTTCCTGCCCCCGCAGCTTTGCCAGCGGCTGTTCCAGCCCCCGCAGCTTTGCCAGCGGCTGCTCCTGCCCCCGCAGCTTTGCCAGCGGCTGCTCCTGCCCCCGCAGTTTTGCCAGCGGCTGTTCCCGCACCCGCAGCTTTTCCAGCGGCTTTCTCTCCTCCTGTGATCTACAGCCCACCTTTTTACCCTTACCCAGTTAACTACGTCTACGCCAAGAAGTAGAGTAAGAAGAAGAAGAATCCGAAGCTGACACTGCCAATTTATTACAACACACCACGACGTACAACGAAGACATAGAATGGTAGAATTAATGGCTCAATAATTGTGATATGATACTAAATGGAGAAGGGTGCACGAATTCATGTAAAATAAATTTTATTATCAACTCAAAACTTGTTTACTATTATTAAGTCTCTGAAATGTTAAAGTTAAATTGAAGATGTTCTCTCCAAAGGAAAAAGCCTTGGAACTAATATGATTAGTGAATTAATATTTTCGTCTATATAATTAACTGTTGCGTGTGTACAGCGTTTGTGTGAGTCAGCCTTATTAAACGTATGATATTTTCCTCGCGAGCAAGAAAAAGTTTCGTAATATGTACTGATTCCCTTTAGCGTCAAAATTGGAGAAGTTTAGATTTTTCCCAAGGCTTTGTAGTTCAAATTTCTTCAGTATCACGAAGGGAAGCTTTTCTTTTCCTCGCCCACAGGACATAACCTCACGTTCAAACAATACGCGTCAACAATTAGGATCGTTCGTCCGTTCGGGCGTCCCCGTTTTAGTAATTTATTGCCACTACCTGCCAAGGATCTAATTGTGGATGAGTTAGGGGAAGTGGCTCAGTGAGGCATCAGCATATCTGGCCAACTGAGTTTCCAGGTCGCTAATGTAGGTACTAAGACTTCGTGCGACGAATTCAGGACCAGCGGCTCCTTTTGCCTTTCGTTTTCATCCAGTAGGTACGGTAAGGGTTACCGCGCGGGGGGAAAAAACCGTCAAAAATTGATGACGCTAAGTAAAGAAAGCACAGAACACTGCGAACAGTGCCACGGTTAAGGACTGTTAGGTAACTGAGAAACAGAGAAAACTAAAACAGAAATGAGACGAAAAATCAAGATAATCTTGTTAGAATAATATTAAAGTTGCCAGGAAATTTTAATTGAGAAACAGAATAAACCCTGTGTGAGCACCAACGATAAAATAAATTTCAGATCCACGTGGAAGTTTCTAGTGAGAAGAATCAATAGATAAGTCACTAGGAAAGAATATTTAGAAAATTAACGAAACCCGGAGAACGTGAGAACAAAATACTGATTTACGGTAAACCTAAAATTGAAAATGTATACCAATTAATTTAATTTCAATTCTATGAGACTAGTAATGGGTAAGTATCACAAAACAAGTTAAAACCCTCTAGGAGTTTTTATGACGAAGATTTTGTCAACATCAATTCCCTTTCAATCACTGAAGTAGAAAGTGAAAGAGAATTTCCAATGAATAAAAGAAAAACACCATGATGACAAGTTCTTAATTCATTCGGTTCATTTGAAACGTATTTTCCGTCAACGTGTGATGATAATTTTACAGATGAATCTAAGCAATAGATTTTAAATATAATGTTCAACGAAGATACTATATTTTTCTGAATTATCTGGCTTATGATTGACTCGGAAATTTATAAATATTTTTTGGTGAATCTCAATGTGGCTGTTTCAGATTCATTCAGTAACCTGTCTCTCGGAAATCATTTCCACTTCGCTATATAAACGAAAATCTTCGTCAACATTTGAATTTCTTGAAGAAATGGATCGCTCTCTATTATTATGATAAAGATAAAGAAGATAATTTTCTATGATGATTTCTATGATGATAAAATACTGAAATGCCTTGATAAATTTAAACTTCTGGTTTTTTGTCCGATGTTAATACTTGATAAGGTAGTCCGATGGACTGTGAGATGTTGAGGTGACGCTGGTCGCTTTTAATGGTAAACCCGATCTGGAGGACCAAGCCGTCGCGTCAAGCGGTGCCAATACACGTGTACGTGGTTGGTTGATGGACGTTTTGAGGTGGTTTTTGATTTGGATTAGTGTTCTGGCCACACTAATGGAGGCCATGCGTCACTTTCTCGACTGTGGTCTGTCCTCTCCGTGCAGGTACGCACATCCGTCAACGCGTGGGCAAAGTCCACCTCGTCTTCACGGTGTGGCACCTCACAAACGTCTTCAGGTACGCCAAAACTGACACCGTTCTTTTCTTCGTGTTTGTAAATATTAAGTTTGAATGGTAAATGTTTTTTTGGAGAATTATAATCTTAAATCAATAAGAAGATGTTTAAAAAAAACATCAACGGAACTCAGTGCGATTTGTTAAGAGAAAAATGAGAAAATATAGAAAAATCCTTTAAATAATAATATGATTAATGTTGTTCATGGAATAATATACTAAGTCGAAAAGTAATACTTCGACCTCTGACCATAAAAAAAAACATTGAACCACGACTTTAAATTTTTCTGAAAGAAAAATCCTCCATAGAAACACACTTAACAAAACTCAGGTTTACAGATGAACCTTATATCAACTTAAATACAACTAAGGTAATTAATTACAAAATGCTGATATAATAAACAGAGTGACAAAATATTATTGTTAATTCTCGGCATCTGATACAGCGCTGGTTACTTACGTGTCGACTTACTTATCGATTAAGATCGACTAGTTTTATAAAGCCTGAAGTCAACGAATGTATTACAGGTTGTGTTGACAACTTCCTGAGACGGTAGCAGTGCCAATAAGACATCAAGGATTTATTATTATCTCGTGTTTTATTTTGTAATTTTTTAAGACGTCATCGACCGCAGACATAATCTGTAGAAATCATATCGCCAAGAACAAATCGGAATAACTTGAGTGACGCGCTAAAAGTCTGAAAGTTATCTAGTATTTACATTTTATCAATTTAATAGTCTCATAACTGTTCCGATTCAGTAAAGGAATACATTTTTCTTATATTTATACATTCATGTAATTCCATACAATCTTTATATCAATAAAATACGATTTACTAATGAACTACGGACTCTTTCCCACCAACGAGGGATATTTATTGCTGTTGAAAATGCTGGGAAGAAATATATTTGGTGTCTGTGACGCAAAATGTTGACTGTCAGTTGCGGATTTCTTTAGGGTAAGCAACCATAATTTTTTTTTCCTGTAACATTCTTGAAATCGAAGGCAGAATTTGCACGCGATTGATTTAGGATTTTGAGAAGGGATATATAATGAACTCACATTAAATTCACAGTTATTTAAGATAATACTGAATCTATAAGAGACATTGAGGTGTTAACTTACGGTTGAGACAAAGAACCCAGGAATTTAGAGAAAATTGAAGGTTTATTTTGAGAAGGTGGACTTGGTTACGTCTTTTGTTCGACGAACAGACTGGAAAAGCCGCCCAGAGACAGTAAAATGCAGAAGTCAGTCGTGACCGTGTATAAAGTGACAAGGAACAGATATGCATTTTGAAATATTAAATTCAGAGACATTTTTAAAAATATAATCCTATCTCCTCACGAAACGTCCCTGAAGTAATGAGATCTTGCTAAAAAAATGTAAATTATAATTTGTCATATTTGTAAATTAACGAATCACTGATATTTAAAAAAATATAATGTCCACGTAAACAAAATAGTATGCAGATGGCTGTAAGGAAAGAAATTTAACGAAAAAGTTTTTGAGGATAAATGGGAAAGAAAACAATTTAGAGGATGGTTGGGATGATTTGCAAAAGTAAGTGATCCATCACGCTTTTTCCCAGTATTCTATCCACCATCTTAGTTCCTTTGTGACGCCACGACCGTGTAGTGTTGCCGACGTGCCTGAAAGTATCTGATTCTTTATAGAAGGAGCGTCTGTCTATTCACTGTACGGAATGAGGGACAGTGGAGGGAGGAGTTTGGCAGCCGTGACAATTCCATGGAGCCTCATAAAGTGTGCCGCAGACGACGGCATCGCCAGTACCTGACTATGATGGAACCAGCCAAAGTCGGCGCAGGTAGGACACAACTGTTTTTAAACAAAAATCGTTTCTATATAAATGTATACAAATGGTAAGTGACTAAGAGGATGGTCTCTGGTGCAGTCGATTTCTCTTCAGTCGCAGCTGTATTTTTGGTCACGGATTTGTCACATATATTCTGTTTCATCTCTTTTGGATCTATGGGAACAAGAAACAATTATTCGTCAGTTGTTAATTATTATTCACACTAGAAGCCAAATACTCATCAATCTAAAATTGCTTTAGTTCACCATCAACAATCACAAAGGGTAAATATTTTTGTTATACGATTTGTTTATTCTACAACATAATACTAGAGAAATATCGAACTATTGTTCAGGTATTTTATATTAAAAATGTCTTAAATTCCTCGAAGTAACCTTTGCAAAATAAAATAAAAATATATTTAAGCGTTGGGGACATCAGCGAGGAACGTTTCGAGGGTTACCCGCACAGTAAAACAAAGAAGTGTAAAAATCCTATCAAAAATGAAAATAAAATATAATTACATGGAAAATGTCAGCGTATATTTTTCTTTGTAGTTACTAAAAATATAGTTATTTAAAATGTAGTTACTTGAAAATTTTTGTCAAGAAGTGTTCATCGAATAATGGACAATTCTTTTAACCCTAAAGATGCTCACTTTTGGTCTGTTGGTTTTTTTTTAGTTACTAAATTTTTGGTTGTCAAAAACACTATATTGAAAAATAAGGTTCATTGTCCAACAACCAGCCTAAATATATTCATAGGCCTGGATAATAATTAATGAAAGACAGAATTACTGAATATGATAATGGAAGGAGTAGTAAGAATATTAATGGAGGCGTAGAACAATAGTTAATGGTTCCTTTTTGGCCATGGCTAAGACTGGACGCCCAATCGGACGTAAAATATCTCTATTAACTTTGGTAAGAGTAGATTCTTGCTATCAGCACCTTTTGGTATGTAACCCTGACGTTTATGTGGTCAGATGCTAGTCTTTGTTATTCAGGAAATCAAGTCTCGTCCCTGGTTTTCGGCCAAGACCCGGGGTCACTGCCTACCAAAAAGACGTTACATTTTCATGCTGTATAGATATATCGTCCATTCTTCTCCTTACGGGGTTTCCAACTGCCCTCGTTTCACCTCGATATAGTCCTTTACAGCAGTACAGTTTTAGAAACTTACTCATATATTTTTCTAGTATTCTTAAATTCGTCCCAGAATTTTTATGCTAACCTTTGTTTACAGGATGTCAACTTTATTTTTCTTGATATTAAATTAGTTATACTTTATAAAAGTATGACGTAAAGCTGTCCATGATGATCCATATTATTTTTCAAGTTATGAGGTATTTTCCTGTGAATAGCATGTATAAAATCTATTTCCAATCAGATTGTGAGATTAACAACTTAAACAAACATTTATTTTGTCCGTACTTTTAAAATTTGAATTCCAACATTTGAAGTCTTCGTCAAATTAGGTATCAGAAAAATCGTGTCAGGTTATTGATTTCTATATATCAAGGTTTCTGACATATGGCACCCTCATATCAACCACTTCCTATAATTCTTACTTGCTCGGTCTGTTACTTTCACCTCTACGAATCTATATATAACTGCCTCCAATCTTCACACGTCATTTCCCCATTCAGACGAGACACTCGAATAATGTCTCTTTGATTTAAACCCACCGTGTTTATTATATTTCAAATCCAAAATTAAACAGGCCGTAAATAAACTGGTTGACTTCTCAATCCGAAAGAGAAATGGTCTCTCTAATTACCAGCTTTCAATACGAAGAAAACAAAATCTGAATCGATTGTGCATCCTGAAAAGCGTAGTATGTACGCATTAGTTGCCACAGTCGCAGAGTTGATAGACATGTTTTGACGTCTCCTGTCAAGAGACCCCGAGCATGGTCTCCCTTAGTATGTGCCCCACGTACTAGCCCCCCCCCCCCCCCCCCGCCACCACTTCTCCACATGCACTCAAATCGCACGTGCGTACCGTTATTCACTCACCGCTCCAAGACACGCATTGTTGTTCTAGATACTTCCAACAATACCTACCTCAAACCCGCTTGAGTAGTTCTGCTTGTTGCCCAACGACGACCAAATTTCAAAATTAGAAGCATAGAGGAAAGATCAATCTTTCTAAACCTATATTTTTGGTTCGATATTGCATCAAGCGTCACAGACGATTAATTCATTACTCGAAAAAATTATTATTAACCCGAAACATGAGATTCCAAAACTGAATCTGGGGTATTTGTATAAAAAAATCATATTATTTGGCGACTGAATTCCTGAAACCAGTATGCATATAAGAGTTTAAAAAATTTTAATAGCATAATGCAACTGTGAAACTTCATATTTGTTGCAAAATCTCGTTAAGTGTTCCACTAGAAGAATTTGCGGGGAGGTTCTAGCTTCGGTTCTACGTGTTATATAAATGTGAGTTATGAAAGCTATGAAGACTGTTAATCACCTTAATCTGAGAATGCTAAAAAAGTTATTCATACTCATATTTTACGAGTATTCATTTAATTTTTCCAGTGAGTCTCCTGCTGCTGGCGTTGATTGCTCTGAGCGCAGCTGACCCTAGCGAGACCATCGATGACGCCCAATCGAGGGGCGATACGTATCTGGACGCGTACGCAGATTCCCACGGAGAAGCAGCCGTCGCCCCCGAGAGCCTGTACAGCACCCCCGGCCGCTACGGTCCCCCTAAACAGATCTACGGCCCCCCTCAGAACCACTACGGCCCACCGCACCAGGTGTACGGCCCACCTCAGTCTCTGTACGGGCCACCCACAGGCCCTGCAGGTCACTACGGTCCACCTTCGGGTCCCGGGGGATACCCACCGCCTCACCACCATCACCACCACCACGGAGAGCCTCACGACTTCCACCCGGCTCCATTTTCCGCGCCTGACATCCTCCCGCTACCCATCCTCACGCTGTTCAAGATCGTGCTCAAGGTCGTCATCTTCAAGCTCATCGTCAAATTCATTGCCATCATCTGCCTTCTGCTTTTCATCCCCAAGTTTGAGATCCACAAAATGAAGGGCAGCGGTGGCGGCAGCAATAATGACGACGACGACGATGAAGAACGTGGCTGGTACGGTACGTATCACCCATGTCTCATGTAATAATACTTGCAGCTCCCATACTCATATTGTAGTTTGATTGCCGGTGTATCGTTAACTCTGACGAAGACAGGGGAGGCAAAGATTTTCTTGTACGGTTATGAACTCTTCTACTCATTTAAATAACTCAGTACTTTAAAAAAAATTCGAATAAGTTTAAGAATCAGTGGGGAATGATTCTTTAAGACAATTATTGTGGGATTCTGTATTCCAATTTTCCACGTTTACTTATATGAAAAACCTTTTTTTTCACATCAGCTTGACGTGAAGAAAATATGGGAACTGATGTATTAAAAAAAATTGGTATACTTCAGGCTTTGATGATGAAGTAATCGATTCCCCGCTGGAAGACGAATAACGTTTTCAACAGTAGCCTTCGATCATTTCTCTTGGTCTCCGTTGCTCGTTCCACCTGAAATATTCTAGCCCTGTCTGTTTCTTCCTTCAGTCTTAATATTTCCATTAAATGGTTTCACGTCTCATTTACAGACCATGGTAAACACCCGTAATTAATCATTAAATAATCTGCTCTTTGTGGATCGTCAAGAATCATCGTGTATGCTCAAGCGATCAACATCCGACAGAGATGGTTTGCGTTCCTGACATTGAACCTCTCTCGTCGAGATCCTTGTAACCTGATTGAAATTCTTATTTTCTCTTAGTATGCGTTATAAAAGTAACAATAATCAAACCGAAAGCAAAGCAATGATTTTCAGAAAACGATTGAGAAATTGACTTAATTTTGTCGCTGGTGTTTTTTTTAGGAGGTAAAGACGATCTCTTCAAGAACGAATTGGCTTACCGAGTAAACTCTGCAATCGATGCGCTGACTGGCCGCTATGAACAGCAGTGCAGCTCCTCAGAAGATTGGGCCTGCCGTCTGCAGAGTGCAGCGCAAGAAGTCGACAAGAAAATGACGTTTGCGAGGTACGTATTCTCCACTGAAGTGAATACAGTGGATTCTCCTCTTTTTTTTGGGGGGGGGGGGGTGTAGACAGGCTACATGAGGGTAATCCACATAGTGGCAACTCCCCTCTTATAGCATAGGAAAGGGATTTGAAAGAGGGATGCGGAAGGGTGGAGGAAGGTAGCCAAGGGTTAACTAGGGCCCCCGGGCTATGGTTTAAGGATCCTACCCGGCATTCGCCTAAAGAAATGCAGGGAAAACCCTAGAAAAACCTGCATCAGGTAGGTCGGGCATTGCGTACTTGTCCCACGCCCTTCCGATAGCGGGATTACAAAACGATGGTAATAGGAGGATAATTAGTGATTAGAACTAAATCACTTAGTCCAAATCTTTCTTACTCCATTATAAATCCACTTTTCAGCCCTAGTACTTTCATAGTTTCAGTTACAAGCGCGAGGTTCAATAATTTTATAAATTCCTATTTAAAAATTCAAGTTTAAATTGGTTGAATTCTTCAGCTATATTTTTATCAGCAGAAAAAATCCCAATCCTCTCGCTTATATTAATTGACGAAAAATACTGACTTTGGTCACAATGTCATTTATCAACTTTACATTCCAAAAAATGAGTCTATTTGGTCGGTCGGAAACCAAAAGAACGATAATTACATTTACTTAATCCTTTTAATATACTTATCTCGTCTAATCTGTCGCAAACCTCGCTATAAGAATTAGGCTTTTGTCTGGACCATGGACCAATTTTGTGCATTCATACGTGGATTTGATTTAGTTACATAAAACAAAGAGAATATAGCTGAAAATTTTTTCTGTAGATAACTACGGGGTTAAAAAATATATTTTAAAAAACTCTAAATGTATATAATAGACCTTTTTTATTACTTACAGGTTGTTCAACGATTATCTACCGGTAAAAGGAAGCAATTCATCCGCTGTTACCCAGAAACAGTCGTCGACGGAGAAAAGAAGACGTTGAGGAACCAGAACATTTATTTATTTGAAAATATTTATTTATTTTATGTTTTAAATTATTATTATACACTAGAATGTCATCAAAACTCATTTAAATCCAATAGCAGAAGACAACATTTTAGTAATAAATTAAAGAAGCCCACCAATTCTGTTGCGGAAAAAATATTGTGTTATTTATCTTAGAATTTACCAGAATCTCACCTGTGATTAGCGCTTAAACTAAAAACGCCGGTCTTCGCCATTTCTAAATTTAATTCCCTCCCCTCTAATATAAATTCCGATTCACAACTGCAAAATGAATAATAATTTATCTGTAATGGTGAAAGTATATTTAGTTGACTCTAAATTATTAATCGATTTCGCTTAAGGTTATTATTAATTTAAAAAAAATTTAAATCTTGTTTCTAAGTCATCGTGGTTCATTGAAACTCTATAGAAGAAGACAATATTTTAATAATAATAATAATAATTTTTAAAAAGAAAGAAAACTGTTGATAAGTCGTCGTGACCTTATGGCAGAAATACTGTGGCAATTTTTATTTTTATTTAGATGTTTTAACGAAACAACATACTCTTCATTTCTGCAAAGTGTCGTCTGTATCAGTCATTTACCTAAAAGGAAATGAAGCGCTGATAAAGTCACAGCTTACAAAGTTTTGTAAATGGAATCGTTGCCAAAATTTTATTCCAGCCTGGGCCATTTTAATTGTGTAAATTGGATACTTACACGACAGCATCAAGAGTACACTACAGATAACCTATTCAGATGAAGAGGAAGAAAAAATATTTTAGCGACGTGGAATTCAACTTTAACAAGTGTAAATACGGATTACACTGTATGCGTTAGAGTAAACAGAAAACGGTTATGTAGCATAAGTGACAAGTGAGTGTCTCTTAACTTTGTCAGCAGCTTAACTTGACGCTATTTGGCAATCTTCCAGTGGGTCGTGACATTGGAACTCTCTTCCTTGTAATTCTATATCTTGCGTTTAATACGGCGCTAATTTCCACGAACAATTATTGTTTAAATTACTTGACAGCACATAAATAATTTTTTCATGCATAGAAAATATATATTTTATTATTTGTTTAATTTCAGATGTAAATTATATAAAATAGAGTATGTTTAAAAAAATACTGTCACTAGTTTCAAGGACATATTATAAATATCTTATTGCAAGAAAAAGGCAGTAGTAAAACTATTCCATGTTGACTTTAAAAAAGGGGCGAATAATTCGTCTCCTTCAAAACATTTCTCTTCGTAAGATACGTTTTTAGTGCACGTTTTACTATTTAATCAGGTGCTACTAATAATCGTACAGCACGCCACTAAGTCAACGATACTACTACTTTTTTATTTCTCTCGTTGCCTTAGTAACGCAACGTTCACAAATAAACGTACAGCACGCCACTAAGTCAACGATACTACTACTTTTTATTACTTCTCTCGTTGCCTTAGTAACGCAACGTTCATCTCATCCCAGTGTGCATCATTCTCTTTGCTCCTATACGTTTAATTTACCGAAAGGATTTGATCTGGAATTTTAGCAACCAACTTGTAATCTAAACTTGTTTATTAAGACATCACAGCAAAGAGTAAATTAACGCTTAAATATGTATCACCATGTTAAATTTTCCAAACACCATAATATAATTAAACAGAAATTATTTTAAAGATTTTCTTTAGTATGTAAATAAAATTATTAAATGGCACAAGTGACACATTAATGTTCCTACCCTTGAGAATAACGAGGCAATACGTGTCTCCAGGAAGCAAGTAAGCATATGATTGCTCATTAAATCAAATGTTGTCATTAGGTGCAACCTACACGAGTGCCTACATGCAAAAGCAACCAGTCCACCCGACAATTCACAGAACGCAATTACAAAATTCCTGTCGCTACGTCGTAATATTATAAAATCTCACTTAGATTAAATCAAGATCATATCGAATATATTTCACAGTTTAAAAGGATCCGACATATTATTAATGATGATTTATAAAATACATGATGAAAAAAATTATTTTACATATGATAAAAAAAATTTTTTACTGTTTTATGTTAACAATAATTGTTCCGAAAAATTAAAATTATTTTGGAGATGCCGGGGATCGAACCCGGGGCCTTTCACATGCAAAGCGAACGCTCTACCACTGAGCTACATCCCCCTTCATGGCCAATTGCGCGACGAAAGTAGCACAGGTATTTCTTAATTTGCTGGTTTTTTAATTAGTCTGGAGTTAATGGGCTGTGAATTGTGAAATTAATTTAATTTTATTTGTGCAGTAACAGAAACACATTTAATTTATATTAATTATATTTTAATTTGCCATTTCTACTTATGATCAGCTTCTATGTCCTCGTTTTTAAGTATAGTGTATATTATATCTCGCGGATATATTAACAAATTTGTTACGTTGAAAAGTCTTATTATACACAGTTCTAGATCCTGTAATGTATTGTTTGAGAGTTCCTTTATCTGCCGCTGTTGTCTCCCAACCCAAATATTGTCTTGAGGGTTCTGAAGATCCTTTTCTCCGTAGCAAACCGTACAAATTAATGCGCTGAGTTGGTCTTTCTAACAAAAACTGACAGTTTTTTCTGCAAAATATAAACAATGTTTTTTTTCCCCTGATCCATTCTTTTATATACCTATTTTTAAACGTCATGCTGACGTAACAACTTTTCTCACTCAGCCCGCAGCCGACAAACTGTCAACATTTTGTGACGCAGACACTCTGCGATGGTTCTTCCCTACACGACGAAGATCAATAAATATCCCTGCGTCTTGACCTTCATCATGATCCTGGTGCGTAGCTTTTATGAAACCTCAAGCATTTCATTACACGATTAATAATCCTCTAATTGCAGTTGACAATTGTCGTAGAGTGAATTGAAAGAACTTGTGAGAATGAAGTCGGTTCCTGGTCCCCTTCAATAAAACTATTCCAATTTCTGCTTGTTACTCTAAAAAAAAATTGAAGTGAGAGGACAGGATACCTGGGCTATCGGACTTCCTAGATAGATTAAAAAAAATTATCAACGGTGACGCCAACACAAATTGATGACGCCGTCTTACACAGTAGCAAGTAGAGCACGGTGTGGTCGAATCTTGCCTGGAAAGTGCGAAGAGGCTTTGGTGGGGGGAATACGAGGTCCTGGGCGAAGTAACAAGGACACACTCGGCTGCTGCTGCTGCTGTTCTCAGAGCTGGTTGGACCGCCATGGCCTCCAAGCGCACTCTGCTCAGCCTCTTCGTTCTCCTCGCAGGTCTGTAATCACTACTAGACATTAATATACTACATTTATCTGCAAGCACGGTCTGAATGTCGCGTTTACAATGATCACTGCAGTACAGTCATAAACAACCTCCGAGACAATTTGGAACACTTGTCCAATTTGTCCAATATTTGGCATATCTTAATGTTTCCTTCAGGCAGTTTCGAACGTCTGTAGCTCCATACTCATACATCGTACATGTACCATTTTCCACCTTAATTAAAAATACTGAACGCATTATTTCCGGGTTGGGTAAAAGGGCACTGATGAAATGCTACTGGTAAAAAACGATATTTGACAGTGTGTTGACGTTTTGTTCGTACAATGTCTATTCCAATTGTTGGAACACATTGACGTTTTGGATTAGGAGACAAAATAGAATTTATTAAAAATTTTGCGAAAACTAGAAAGCATATAAATTCATTGAAGTTCACTCAGGATGAAAGGAAAATACTTAGTAATTCTATGATCATAATGCTTGAGTGTTTATTCCATCACGGAAAAATAGAAGTAAATCAAGTAGCTAATCTTACGTAATTTTCTATACTACGGTTATAAAAATCGGCGACATGGCTGTTGTGAATACGTATTTATTTCTACATGAACTTGTATATATTGGGTCCATAATACGAGAGGAATAAATGGCCACTGTAAAAAAAAAAATACGAAATAGGAAACAAAGGTCCGGATATAGGGCAATTCTCGTTCGTAAAGAAAACAATCAGAAGCTGGAACTGTTTACCTGCAACAATGATGGAGCCTTGCCTTGTAAAGTGTCGATAGTTATAGAAGTAAAATAAGCCAAACAGTAGATTAATCTGTGTGTAGAAAAAGAGAGATACAGAAATTGTAAGGCTGTACTTACTGCTACTAATTAAATTTTCTAATTGTTAATTTATTATTAAGTTAATGCAATAAGTATCACTGCCACCGAGCTTCCCAAAGCAGTAAATAAAATAAACAGTAAAATACTAGAACTTGATTGGTTTTCTTGCCTGTAAAGGAGAAATGTATTATTACTAAGTGTGTGGAATCACCACATTCATTTATAATCGGAGTATCTGTTTTTTTAATGTATTTCTAAAATTAATAAATGTTTGTAGCTGCCATCGTGCTATGGTTAATACCAGTTGCGACCACTGAGGAAATTTTACGAATAATAAATAAGATGAGAAGACCTCTAATGGTACATGCTATCAGTAAATAGACTGTAACATACTGAAAATCATCAAAGAAGAATTGATTTAATAAATACAGCGTTCGGGTGGCACCCAGAGGAATGGGAGTTTTCCATTGAGACAGCAGTCTACAAGAAGAGTAAAATATAATGGTCCTATCTTCTTATCACCCAGTTGCCATCATGTCTAAAGTACTGGAAAATGCAGTAAAAGCGAGATAATAAATTTTATTGAGCATCACAACGCTCTCTGGTTGCAGATCGATGTAGTTACAGACGTGTTTTATTAAAGGGACCCTCAGGAGAGAGTTTCATCAAGGATTTAAATAGATAGTCACACAAGAGCAGATCGTTCAGTCTACTCTATGGATTCACCCTACTCAAACTAGGACAATCTTTGGAATGTAGTGATGGATTCTAGATTGTGAATATGGTATCTAAATTTATTACAGCTAAAATAACACTACAGATGGAACAATTGATTACGTCTTCGAAAATGTTTTTTAGCCACCAATCAGTGAGTGCTTGGTGTTGTCGGTTATTCCATCGCTCTTCCATATCTACGAGAAAGATCTGAATGGTAATCTCGCATCTACTTCCACTGTAATCTGAATCTTCAATCTCAATCGATCACAACGATCGTGGAAAATAAATAAAAGGATTCAAGAGAAAAATTATCACACCTGGACTCAAGATTGATGACTACACATAGTTTATGAGGAATGGACTTGAGTAAAACATCTTTGAAAAACGTCACATCCTACAGAAAAGAAATCTTAGCAGAGATTTTTGGAAGTAGGAAAGCGACCTTCATTAAAGAAAAGAGTGGCTAATAACAACTAATTAATTACTTAAATAATAAAAATTAATCAATAGAAATGAAAAACAATTTCAGCTGTGGGGAATACTTTTTATTCCTTGAACCGTATAAAATTATATTTATTAACAGAAAAAAGTTTAAATATCTGCAAAGCTAATTTTTTTATTCTGTCGACCAAGTGGGTTCGAAGAAACGGTAAGGAGTTTCGTCAATTGTTTAGTCTAATTAGAAAGGTTAGAAAATTAACATAATTGTCGCTAATGTAATTGGCACTACTTGCGATCTATATTTGTACTACTACAGATTTGTACAGTGCCAAAGAGATTTTTTTAAGAATGTCGATCGGTAGCTACTCGTCAAATTCAACCTCCGGTTATTTGTAGACCGACCGTGAATTCTTCTTCAACGTCTCAATTTAGTTCGTTGATTTTCGAAGACGTATTCATCATAAAAGAAAATCTTTAATTATTTAAAATCCATGATACTGGAGCAGTAAAGGAAAGATAAGGCCATAGTCATCGCTTAACGATTATGACAACCTGTCTTAGAATAATGAGCGATTAAAATTGGGAGAATTTTTTATAAGGAAAGTATAGCACCTGACAACTGTATAGAAAGGTATCTAGATTTAATGGACACGTAAGTTATATTAAATTCCGCAGAAGTAAGCAAAGGCGAAAAAGTGGTTTTGTTGTCATTTATTTAACGGAACCCCTTACAGAACGAGGAAGACCTCAGCCAGGTTAGATCATGGAAAAAGTAATAAAAAAACGAGAGGGGGGGGGGGAAGGTAAAACAGAGAATTGAAAGCATATGAGCACATTTGAGTCATCTAAGAGTACCGAAAAAATAGAGTGATGTTTTACGATAGAATCGTTAGCAGAAAGAGACTTTGTAGAAAATATAACCCAATAAAATTTAAACGAGTGTGACACACAGGAATAATAGAATCGACAGTTAAAGCTATGGAAGAGTTAAATTTCTTGAGTGGCATAACGCCCAGAATATTAAATATAACATTAGGATTTACGTGAATTAAATTTTAACTTACTCAAATAACAATAAGATTCGTGAATTTGAAAACTTTCAGTTTAATTACGGTTAACTTTTGATAATAAAAACAGTAACAGTGAATTAAATATTTTCCAGATATTTCAAAAGGCATGGAACATAATCAAAAAGGTCGATGGTTCGTACAGTTAGTGTGCATAAAATTCGAGTAATATATTACGTCGAGAAGCTTATTACTCGGTAGCTTTGGCCTGTAGAAACCGGAATTTGAGATTTATGGAGTGTTGGTAATTACAAGGCGGGTTCGATGCCTTGCAATAATGGTAACAAGTAGCGAGCTGTCGTCCAAAAAATATCCACTAGCACAGTGACATTATAGTTTTTCTTCCACTCTTTCGTCATCGGTTCACCTTTCTTCCGTTACATCCTTTTTTGTTAATAAAAATACAATGGAACGCCCAAAAATCATTAACCAAACACTAACAGACATTCCGCAATTTAGAGTGGTTGGTTGATTTATAAAAATCAGAACTGTCACATGTGAAGCAAAATCCCCCTGATGACAATGCGACCATTTTTTTTTTGTAAAAGGCAAAGCATATTAAGGCACACTCAAAGTCAATTCTTAGTCAGTGCTACCAAATGGTTATTAAATTTCCGAATATATTTTTGTGATATTCTGTACAGGTATTTATGAATCGTTAAAAAATTTTACCTGAATACCAATTGGTGCATAGTTATCATTAAATTATAGTTCTTTTTCAACTATAATAATGTAATTACAAAATATAAAGTCTGAGTTTACGTATACTAATTAGATACTGATAGAATCTAACACAAAAGTTGTTCATGTTCATGGTGAATACAGAGAATCTGTATAAAATCTCAATAGGAAAAATTGACTAAATATTTAAAACGTATAAATATATAAAACGTATAAATATGTCAGAAAATTTTTGAGAAAACTTAGAATTTGTCCTGCTTACTTTTGGGACAAAATGTAGTTAAATTTTAATATGAAAAAAATTGTAATTTCACCACTACATTTTTTTTATTATAAGTTAAGACTGTCAGATAATTATTCAAGTTAAAATGTAGGGTACAAAGAAGGGAGTAAAAATTTGGAGATACCGGGGATCGAACCCGGGGCCTTTCACATGCAAAAAGCTCTACCACTGAGCTTCATCCCCGTTTCTGAAAATCATCATTTGTCTAATTTTGAGCTTAGATCATTTGTAGGTCCTAAAAACTCGGCCGACAGTATGTCTTAATTATATATAGATTGTTAAGTGGACGTTACATTATCAGACCAGGGAACGGCAGGGCTTATCTGTCATGAAACCCGATTGGAGACCTTCCAGCATTTAATTATTTTCTTCCTGTTATATTGCGTTCTGTAAATTCAGTGCAGATAATTTCGTTCAGAGCTTATATAATATCCGACGAATGCTTGGACCTTGAAAGTAACCATTATGAATACCACCAACTCATAAGAGTATTTTAAAAACTATTTAAGATGTTTGTGAGGAAGTTCAACCAGTCTCCTGAGTTACGCAATGTCTTCGGAAACGCTGAGGTTTTGCAGTTGCGACATTATCCTTTGCAAGATAAAGGAACAGATTCACGTGGTCATCAACGTGAAGTCGTTAAATGAACTTGCGTGGTTTGTTTAAACCATTATTCCGTACAAAAAAAATGTTTCCTAAAGCTCTTGAAATGTTTTTCAACAAATAATCATTTCATTTAATCCGTTCAAATAATTGTAGGTAGCTTATATATGGGCTACTCAGTACATTCGGAAGTTGTAATGTTGTCCACTTAAATACAGTATCTCGCTGGATGATTAAATATATATTAGACTTCAAAACCAGAGATTTTTCAAGGCCCCTCATAAACTGGCCAAGGCTTGGCGAGGGGAAAGCTGCGACCCCACAGCAAACCCCTCTCCCGCCATCGGAAGGGCGAGGGACAAGTACCAAATGCCCGACCTACCTGATCCAGGTTTTTCTAGGGTTTGTCCTGCATTTCTTTTAGGCGATTGCCGGGTAGGATCCTTAAACCATAGCCCGGGGCCCCTAGTTACCCTTGGCTACCTTCCTCCACCCTTCCGCATCCACCCTTTCAAATCCCTTTCCTATGCTATAAGAGGGGAGTTGCCACTATGTGGATTACCCTATACATAGCCTGTCTACATCCCCACCCCCACCCCCCAAAAAAACAATACCAGTTTAGCTGAATGAATATATATTGTTTATATCAGGCTGATATTTAAATCAGCACATCTATTTTGGTGCCTCCATATACTTCCTTATGAACAATGATTTTTCCTCGACAAACACAAATTGAGCATATGATTTCAGTTTAATTTGGAAGAACCAGCAGTGTAGGGATTTCTCTAAAATATTAAATTATTTAAGGTAATGGAAGGCGGTTTGGAATTTGGAAGGAACCTTGATCGTTATCCCTTGGCCCAGAAAATTACAATCGAGTTTCGATATGTCGGCATCTTGATCACTCACAATTTTAAATAATTCTTCAAATTTCTCTTCACTATTTTCTATGTAAGCATTTACTTAGTATGGATAATCAACATTTATCTCTTCCTTTTCTAGAATTGATCTTTCTGCTATAACTTTATTTCTTGAGAACTTTGATCAACCTACTATGTTAAAACGTTGAAGGCTGTACATTTGTAGGATATGACCAATACAATGGAAAATGGAGGAAAAATACAGTCTTTCTCATGGTCCAAGGTCTCAGCTACCTAACGAATAATTTACCATGATCATCTTTCCTCGATGATTTAATTCTGTTTAACAAGCCTCTTTTCGATTGTTGTATTCTCGATCTTTAGGGTTGCTATTACCAGTATTTTCTGTTGAGGAGAGAGTAGAATGGACATTATTATGGAATACTAAATACAGTATACTGACACTTCTAATTTAAATATTATTATTGTGTCTTCTTTCTTCCCAGTGTGTTGAAGAGAAGTTGTGAGCAGAGTGGCCATAGTAATAAGCTTATTGATTGTATTAATGTCTGTATTGCCATATTTTTTTTATCAAAACTATTCTTAATGATAACTATCTTCATTTTCTGAAGAATGGCTATTAAGCATGCCAATTAATGAGAGCATAATGGTAAAGTAGTGGGTTCCAATAACTTCTCACTAGATTAAACAATTATTCAGCTCGAAATGGACTTATACTCGATTATTTTTTAAAAGGTTTTTCTTAATACCATTGGTCATATTTTTCATGATTTTTGTGTCTCAGGTAGACTATAATTGTTTTTCATTTGTCATAGTTTTGGCAATCTCTGCTGAAAGTGCCAAGGTTGCAAACTGTTACTGTAAGTGCGACCTCAAGTATGTTCCAATATGTGCAACAGACCAAAAGGGAAATGCAGAAACTTTTCCAAATGAGTGCATGCTCAACTGCTACACTTGTACTCATGACAAATGTAAGTATTTGATAGGAAGTTTCAAGTAAAAATTAGTTCAATTAGATTCTAAAAATATAATTAAATCAATCTTAAGGAAAATAAACCTTGCTGTATCTTTACATGCATAATACTTTTTATGAGTCTCTGCTAATATAAATAGTGAACTGCAACCCATAGATAAAGTTGAGTGAAATGGAACAAATTACCGATTATGCAATTGTTTGATTTAAATTTAACAATACGAAAGACAGCACATCTATTACATGAATGCTTTTCTCTCCCAAAACCCATTGATCCTTTCTCACAAATAACTGTTATCATCTGTATTTCTACTTATTATGAATCATTCGTCCACCATAATTAATGTTTATTGTGCTATTTTTTCAGATTTCAGGATAGTGAGGAAGGGAGAATGTCCAGATCTGGATAAGCCATCAACTGCTCGCCCCACTCGTCCAACTCTGAAGTTGTCCCGATCCCGCAGCTCACGTAATGTTCCAGCATACTGAGATTCCTGGTACACACTAACCATTGGAGTGCCTGTTATTGAATAGAAGACTTGATCTAAGCCTCACATATATGAAACAAATGACTAATATTATTTGTTTCTTAATTACAGACAAAACGTTCTGATTTGTAAATTTGTGTAATAATATATATTTATAATAACTCTATTTGACATAACAAAAGTATCTTAGGATTTGAATAAAATAATGTTCTTGTTGCAATGATATATCAATTCTCCTGAAAATATTTAATTTGTCTTCAGAAATGTTTTAAAGGAAAATGTATCGAACCATGAATTAAAAATATATTCTGGCAAATTGTAAGTGAATTCCATTTATAGTTTTTGAAAGAATAAGTCAAACATAGCTCATCAAATTAGTAAATTTAAAATTAGTAACAGTAAACATAATATTCAGAGCTGGAAAATGTTCTATCATTGGCCTTCAAGAACCCAGATTTTCCTTTTATTTTTGTTAAATAATAGTCAAAATACAAGCCTGTAACTTATAGCAATTTTGTGAAATAACATCTAAGTCTGTATTATGTTGATCTGCTTAGTATAATCTTGTTTTGGACTTTTTTCTCAAAACTTAAAATAAAATATTGTAATACATAAAAGAATTTTATAATATATAATCAATAATATATTGTCAATATTTTATAAGTAATATAATTAAGATTAATTTACTTGCTGATAGTGTCCAAAACAACCAAAAGGACAGAATTTATTGTGTTAAATTATTAATATTGAACACTAAAGGTTATGATTTATGAAACATACATAGTCAATAAATTATATAAAATACAAATTCACAAATCCTCCGCTCTACAAAATATTGCTTGTTTCCAAACATCAAACATGTGGTTAAGCAGACAGAATAATCCTGGTGAAAGCTGATAATGCATTTATTTACATAGATAAATTATTCAATGGTTCAATGCTTGTGGTCACTTAATGCTTGGGAATGTATTAATTCATTTGCATCTCAATGCGAAGTAAACTCATTCCTGTTAGTACCAAGAAATGGCTAACAGATGGTGTGGCAATGTAATTTTCACTTAATACAAGCAAATAAGATTCAAATAATTGAATTGCATATAATTGAGTCCTGTGTTCAATTGTGGTAGTCCTTAAGAATTTATGCATGGAATTTCATTGTCACTATTACTACACTTTACATGTAAATAATAATTATTGGTTTCTATTTCTTGAACATTTTGAGAATATTATGATACCTGTTGCTATATGAAATCGGTTTGATATTCTTAATAATTTTATATTAAATAATACGATGAAACATTTTTTAAAAATTATTAACTGCTCTTAGATTGTAAATCATTACATGACAGTATAATTATCAAGAGATATTATTAATACTGAAGGTCAAAAAACTTATAAGTAGCCAATAAAGACAGAGTTAGAAGCACCTTCATTATTAATTTATAAATTTTAAACTACAGATGATTTTATATTTTCAATAATAAAATCTTTGAAATATTGGAAATGTATTAATTCAATAACATCTCATTCTGGTTTTGAAGTCAATGATTTTGAAATACTTAGTGAATAACTTCTCAGGTGTTCCATTGTATATAGCAGAAGATATTATGAGTGGGTGGAAGAAGTAGGAAAGAATGATCCTACATTTCGAACAGTATAAACTCTGTTTGTCTACATTAATCTAATTCCTGAGAGTTGGTTACGAAGCCTTCGCATCTGACTGCTGTTTGGGATTCCCTACTAAATTTATTGGGTTCAAGGTGAGAGCGACATGGTTTTATTACTCAGTTGCTAGGGCCATTAACTTTTTATTGGAATGAATCAGGGATTTCCAAAGGTTGGGGTTGTTAACACTTAGCTGAGGATGATGGTGAGTTCATGGTGACTGGATGCATCCCAGGTCGAGGGATTAGGATCTAAAACTGGTAGATGTTGTATAGATATCCTTGACAGTGCTCCAGGCTTGTTTTGGCCTTGGGTCTGTATCAAATAATTTTTGAAATTATGACCTACCCTTCATTAAATATTATTAATATTAAAGATCAAACAAATAAGTTGCCAAAAAATTAGGTGGCGACTTCATTATTTATTTGTTGATTTTAAACTACAGATGTTTTTAATTTTCAATTTCAAAATTTGTGTATGTATTAATTATATCTCAATTTGAAGTCAATCCGTGCCTGTTAGTACCAACACATAGCTAACAGATGGCAGGACAATGTAGTTTTTACTCAATACCAGAAAATTTTATTAAAATAATTGAATTAGAAATAATAATTTACTGTGCTTGATTCTTCTACTCCTTAACAGTCTCTTTTTTTCATTAACGACAACGTTCCGGTACGTGTTAGTACCTTCGTGAGGTGTTCCGGCGGAGGTATTGTACGAAATAAATTCCGAGCTATTGATGTAAAACCAGACACTATGTAACTCATTAATGACTATTATGCTTCTTTATTACGCAAAACACTATTATTATTATGGTGATAAATTGCTATTCAGTGCGAGTGTCCCTTGCCTTTATACGGCCAGAGGCGCTCTTCAGCATAAGAGACATGATAATCTGACTTTTCCTCAGCCGAGGACTAATGGAACTAATTCATGTAATTCCAAACAAATCTAATCAATTACATAAGATTTTTTTGTCAAAATAATGAAAATGATCAATCAAATGTAGCTTAAATACAGTGAATACTGTTGACCATAACAATTTGGAGTCAGACATGTCGTTAACAACAGTAACCACAAAGTTAATCTGGCTTCCTTAAAGTGGTGTACCAATTTTAAAATACAATCAGCGTTCGTTTCCCTTGCGGTCTGGTCTTTTCCATCCATATTTCCTCCTCAAGCTCTGGGAATATAATAAACGGAGTCAAAGTTTTTGTTAGGGTGAAACATCGTCAAACTGACCTCATGTTTCCGCGTGTCATTTCTAAGACAGGTGATTCAGAATGCAAACACAGCATCAGCTCCTCCAACTCACGAGTCCAGCGACGGCGACATAGTAGGTGAAGAAATTATCGGGTACCTATTGTCTGTAGGGCATGTGGAAAGGAGTGAGGAGGGAACTCTACTACAAAGAATATGGAAAGGAAAACCAGGAGGAAGAAGGTGTGTAGGCAGACCAAGAAAGAAATGGGTGGAGAATGTAGAGGAAGATATGAAGGAGTTGGACATAAGAGGGTGGAGGAGGAAAGCAAGAGATAGAAGAGAGTGGGCTTCGATAGTGAGGCAGGCTCTAGCCCTGGAAGGGCTGTAACGCCAGGGTGTATGTGTATTGTCTGTAGTAGAAAAATTATGAGACAGTGAAAGAAGGAAAGGAGAAAGAATAATCTTACGTTTCGAACAGTATAAAATCTGTTCGTCTTCAGGGAAAAGGAGGCAAGAGCCCAAGTTAGCATAAACCTACTAAAAATCAGCTTATCGGTTATCGAGGCCTTCTAGTCTGACAGAAGAGTTTTGAACTTGCTGCTAAATTTATAGGCTTACTCAATTGCTGGAGGATTTAATCTTTGGTCAGAACGAATCAAGGATATCCAAAGGTCCGGGATGTTAACCCTTGGTTACAAACAGCCTCCCTGGAATGCTATGTGGGTGGCTGCTTTAAATTTCCTTTGAAATAATTGTGGTTCAAAAACAGCTGTGCGGAATTTGTGACAATTTATATTTATGTTTAAATTCCCATGCATTTTCGGCTGATTTTGATGTTTCTCCCAGTTGCACATTGTTTTTGTGCTCGTTGATTCTAATGTAAAAACATGGAGAAAGAAGTACCGGGCTCACGCTTAAGAAATCGACGTCGAAAAATAAATAAAGCAATGTCGTTGAAGACTGGCAGAAGAGTAATTGACTTAATGCTCGTGTTTCTGCTACGTCATTCACTTGGTGGGGTTCCATTTCAGAACTCTCTTCGTCCTTCGGTAATTATTCATATTGTCATTGAAAGCGCGTATTCCCAGTCTTCGTTTCTTGAAGATCTAGAATGCTTCACATTATTCATTCCCGTAGGTGTCGAGATGAAGTTGTCGAACTCCGAAAAGTGCTCAGGGTATCCGAGAAGGAAATACCAGAACTCCATGCCTGTGCTGATAATCATCTTGGGCGTTCAGTGTCATTACCAAGTACGGTAATGCTGCTTCTCGGAAAAGTGTTGAGCAAAGACGAAATACCTGTGTTTCAAAATTGAAATGAATCAGGCGGGAAAACCCCGAGAGGAATGGGAAACATGTCTTGGGACGTTAAAATGGATTTTCACTGACGATGCTGAAGGAATAGACTACATAAATAAATATAAGAAAAAAAGGAGATCGACAAAAAATTTGAGATCAAGAACTAAATATCACACTAACATGTCCCACTAGGACAATTAATTATGGTAACACTTTCGAATTGTCGTGATGGGGTCGATGCTTTGGACGTTGAAATAGTTTCACTTAAAGTTTAGTGGAAACTCATTATTTTAATGAGGCATGAGACTGATACATCCGGTTAATTTTTCACATTTAATAATTAACTGTGAATATTTTAAAATCATCAATGATGTAACATTTCAGTTTTAATTGAACTTGATATTAATTATTCTTGGAGTCACAAGTGCTATGAGCATTAAGACTGTGACGATTTATAATGTATCATTTCTTAAATTATTATTTTGAACGGAAAAGGAAATTTAATGAGAACGTATCTGTAAAAAACATCCGATAATTTTATTTTTTATTTTATTTTGTTAAGTAATTATAAACTGCAAACCTTTCTAGGCTAGTTTACTCCTTTTCTTCCAGTGATCCGGTTATCATCACTATTCGCCACTCATTTAGTTTTGTGTTGAACGTCCAGAAAAATTTAACCGAAATTACAGGAAATTTGAATCTCTAATTTCATTTTTAATTATCTTTACCAATAAAAGATCATTTTAGAAATTTTTACAAAACAAAATAATTGCTGTAAAATTGTTGGGAAACCTGGAATTCGCGTTCATCGGCCCAAACGAAGAAGAAATATCCAAACTTTCCTGTATTCACACTTTTTTGAGCACCTTTTCACTGAACTAGGAGGAGTCCCCCTGAGAATCTCCAAGCCTCGGGCCCCCTAGTTGGTGTTCACGTCGGTCATTATCTCAGGCAGTGTTCCGATGGATGAGCCTGTGATGCACAGGAAAACCCTGAACTGAACTACTGCGTCACAGAAGATCTGTAAATGTTGTTGTCCTGGCATGGCGCCCATTTGCGTACCTACGTATCAAGAACGGGCGTATCTCGGTTAAAAGAAAAACAACTAATCCACCTCTCTTATAAAGACGTCAGCGATACCACCACAACGTCAACAAAGGTTGGATTTTTGTTGGCAAAATGTCCGAATAATTATATCATGCCAGTATGTCATTGATTACACGATAGAATCATAGACCCACAGGCACTTGGAATTACAGTATAAAAGTTGTATTAATAATTCGAAGAAACACAGTAAAAACCACGATCGAAGCCAAGTGGTCAATAGATTCTCGTTTATTCTTATATTGATCGCATATTTAAACCACGTTGCCCAAGAGGAAGACAAGGGAGCAAGAGAAAAAGAATGTCATTATGAAAATAGAAATAAAAAAACAGGCATTCAATTAATATTGGGGGTTACACAAGTAAATGAAATAAACAACAACAAATACCTTCAGAGTCAATCTTACAATGATCGTTAATTTTTCAGAGTTAAATATGTATTCAGCAGTTTTACTTAGAGATGGAATTATTGGAATTTTTAACTGGACTGATGTCTTTAGAAATATTCTTGAGATATCCCATGGGCAGACAATTAATTTTGCTGGCCAAAATATATCTTCAAGGAGTATTTAAAAATTTCGGCGTTATTGATGGAAAGAAAACGTGAACACGATGTTGATTGGCAAAAACAGTAAAAAAAATGGCTAAGTTGGAGTTATAAATGAACCCCCCCCCCCCTGCCATTTAATTCATGAGAGTAAAGTAAGTTAATCATCAGTCCTTCAAATGATCCACTTTCGTTGTCTTCAAATATTTATTTTATTCTATTTATTTTTTTAAAAAAAAATGTTTATAATGAGACGAAAATAGTAGAACTATAAGGTGATTGGGTTGATGTTTCTCCTAAGATTTATCACCGCTTTGAATTCGAGGTTCTGGTTTCGTTCAAACGTTTAACGACGATGCATGGATTGACAGTTGTCGAGACCAGTCTGGAGCTTTCTCACAACCCTCTCGGTCGTATAACTGGTTTTGTGAGGTCCTTCATCTTGTTCCATCATGAGCAAAGCCCTTCTTTTCTTTCGTCTGCAAACGTCTCACGTTATGCATATTTCATTCAACGATACATTTCAGTCTTTAGACTGTTGTCCTACAATAGGGCTTTTAAATCCTGGGTTTCTCTTGATGTTAACTTTCTTCAAAGATTCCCCCCCCCTCCCCCATTTCTGTAGGATTCTATTTAAAATATCCCCTTCATGAATTATGCTTGGCTGCTTTCCTATCGCCCCTGTAGATCCAAAACTGAGAAACGCTTATCAAGAGAAAGTTGCAGGACATCAATAAAACACAATGCGGTCATTGAACGGCAAAAATAAAATAAAATTCATTTATAGCGAAAAAGGAATGATTCATTGAACCAGGGAATTGACGTCAACCCTTCTTTTGTCTTTGTGTCCTACCGCAAAGGATTTCCGTATCCTGCGCATAATTTTTTTTGTGATATAACGCGCTTCAAGATATCGAAGAAGAAACATTATCCATAATGGTTGGCTTCTGGTCGCGTCTGTCCGTCGGTGGTAAGTTTTTCTCCAGTCTTCAAGCAGTTGTTACGTTTGTTATTCTTGTATTAATCTCGACCAAAAGTTGAAATTTATAACACCAAAACTTTGAAGAAATTCTATCATTTTCGATGAGCCAATATTTGGCCGGTGTTTCTGAAGCTTGATGGAAAATTACTTGTCGGTAAAAAAAAAAGAGATGCTTGTGTTGAATCCGGTTTCCTGGAGTATCACCTCTACGGAACTAATTTTCAACCAATCATGAGCCAGCAAGAATCTATATCTCTAAGAAGCTTATAATTCAATACAGTATCTAATTTTATTTTTTCTTCTCAATTCCGTACAACCGTAGTCAAATATTCTTGAAAATTTTGTAGTATTTAAAAATTATTCGTTCATAAAATCAACCGTATTACATTAAAATCATCACTTCAAATAAAAAAAAGTTCCACATGAATCTAGTATTTTACCATTGTAGATCTAGATGTAATGAGGCATCGTTCTTACTGCACGCTTCTAGAGTTTCCTAGATCAAATATTCCAGGCTTCTGTATATTCCAGTTGTATCCTAAATAACAACCACTACCAATTATACCATTCATGACGCTCCTTCCTGTTAATTCAATTCACAATTATTATTTTTAATCGATTTAATTCCGTATTAATTAGGATTCTATAATCTGTTGCGAAACCGAGTTTCAATTTCTTTAATTATTCTTCTTACTATAACTTATACGCATACCTAAATATTGAGTGTCCAACAACAACAAAACAGTTTCTCTTGATTCATTCCCAGACATAATTTTTTGGACTCCCCAAATGTATCTAAGTTCGTTTATTGGTTCTATGAGTCAAGATCTAGAGCCTGAAGGGTCGAGGAAAAACTTTATGTCAGTCCAGAAAATATGAGCGGATTTCAAAATGATTAAATACCCGGGAAATGTCCACCTTTCTTGAGGAAGAAACTATTTGCAACTGTCCATTATCAGACGAGGCGAAGGAACATTAAGCGTCCACTAACACGATTGGAAATGGGCGAGTTGATGAGAATTAAGGTCGCACGTAGACATGAAAATTTATTTGATAGGAGCAAGGATATTTCGTTTCAACAAATTGGGTTTAAAGTGGGTCATACTCTTAGAATTTAAAATAATCTCTAACTTTCCAGTTCCACACCTTGGTTTCAACATTACCTATACGATCCGGCTAGGTTTAATGGAGAAGAATGGGGTAAAACTTCAAATGTCAGCACGCACCAGAATCTAAATAAATGGTTCAGCGAAATTAATTGTGATTATTTCCAGGAATATGTCTTATATTTGTTCCGTGATTCAAGGTTTCCTGGTGCTGAGCTTGTTGGTCACTTCTGGTACCTGCACGTATATGTGTCCCATGTGCACTTGTCCAGCTTTCTACAAACCTGTCTGCAGTTTTCAGTTGAAGAAGACTGGAAATGGCTTCCAGTACAGCTTCCGTACCTTCTCACAGTCTTGTGAAATGTTCTGCCAGAACAAGTGCTCCTTGGAAAGTGAGTACTCACATCTACTTGTCCTTACTCAACAAATTTCCTGATGTTATTTTGAATTTTTTTTGGGGGGGTAACTTCATCTCTTTCATCACATTATAGAGGAGCTCTTGGTTTGAAGCATTGGATTGTGGTGATAATGATTCTACCTTCTGTGAGGTTAAAAAATAGTTTTGTAGGGAAGAAAAGCTGATATCAACATCTGAAGGAGACAGTTAAAATTCTATTCACCGACAGGGATGGAGAAAAACATCAGATTAGCAGAATTTTAAAACAAATCCTTGACATTTGTAATTAGAAAACATCCAAATGTGACCCTTGAAAGTTCTGACACTTTTATTGGTAGACCATAGCTAATTTATTTATTTAAATTTCAGCTTTATATTTGTTAAATACAGACTTATTTCATTACAGCAAACGAATGAACTTTTTCCTAACCTCGTGTCTTCTTGATTTAATCTTTCAGAGTTCACCCATTTGCACGACGGCCGATGTTCAAAGGGAATAACAGCACACGCGTTCAACAAGTGGAAAAGCAGAACACTTCAAAATATAAAACGTCCTTTAAATGGCTAAATACAAACTATGTGCAAAAATTTGTGATTTTCTAACCAGAATAATTTTTGTTGACTGAACATCATAAATTGTGGAAATTCGATTCACCTTCAGTGCTTCTGAAGTTAATAAAACTAATAACTGGAATCAACTGTATTTAATCAGTTACCACCATAATATACTTTACACTGGAATACAGACTGAGATATTTTCACATATAAGCATGCAGAATCTCCAAATAATAACTTTGCACCAACAGTCTTTCTCCTCATCAGCAAGAGGAAACTTCAACATAAAAGCAAGAAATGGAATAAACTTATAGTTTGCTATTTTTATTAAATTAAATTTTTAAAAATAAATTCCAGCAAAACGTTCAACACAAAAAAAGGACATCTAATTTTTCCTCAATAATAATTAACCTGCTTTAAGTAAGACGGATATCCGTGTGAATTAAATTTTTGAGCAAGAGTTCAATATATTGAACACTGCTAATTTTTTTAAAAAGTATTGTCTAATCCGTTTGTAAATTCCCGTTCATTTTATTATTCATCTACACAAACTGTGAGATCTACTTGAAATCAACTTTCCTTCGACAACTGCTATGACGTTGCAAAGTCAAGATTTGGACGTTAAAAAAAACCCTGCATGACTCCAAAATGGAGTCAGAAATGATAGAAATAAAATACACTTTAAGACTTTACAACATATTTTAAAGACTACGGTCGTTTCAAATTCCTAATATCACGTGTGTTGCGTTGATGCGTCATTATTTACATTTAATTGGAGATTTGAAGATCAAGTCAAAGTGCAATCCTGTTTCCTGCCACCAAAATACAATACAAAATTCAAAATTTGTTACTTCTGCAGATTTAATATATAGCTAATTAAACCAATCATAGCTTCTCACTTTGGTTCACTTCACTGTGTCTGTGAACACTAAACTAGTCTGTAATTTCCGATAATAATAAAATAGGGAATTAATTAATTGGAAACATTAGAAAAAGTGTAAAATATTTTCGTGACGATGAAACAATTCACGGTACATGTAAGAAAGAAACCATTAAAATTTAAACTCTTTTGAAGTCTTACAAAGTTGTTAACAAGTTAATTAAAGTCGTATAAAATAGATTAGTGTAAGCAGTAATGGTAAAACCCAACGACGTAACAGGTGGAATATCAATAAATAAAAAAAGTCTGATATTCGGTTCTATTGTTATTATTACTATTGTAATAATAAATCATTCATTTAGAGTTTAAAGAAGCGGGATAATACTTTTTCCTCGTCGTAACCTGTTACACGAATCGGTGAGTAAGCTTTCTCAGGTGTTAGTTAATCTCCTTTGAATTCCCACTAGCTTCTTGATGTGATAATTTTGGTGGGAGGAATGTGACCTTGGGGTAGAAACCCCCGTCTTTTCTACTGTGGTACTACGCAGAAGTATAAAGAAAACGAAAAGCTTTTCCGCTAGAAAAAACTGGACCAAATCTCTTACATTAAAAAATAATAACAATCCTGGTGCAACCATTAATTCCATCTGAAGTAAGAACAAGCTACAAATTTTAATATATAGACGACTATAGCCACATATGCAGTAGGTTTGCTATAAACTAAAAAAAATATTCCAGGACATTAAAACAATAATCCTGGTGCAACAATTAATTCCAACTGAAGTAAGAACGAGCTACAAATTTTAATATATAGACGACTATAGCCACATATGCAGTAGGTTTGCTATAAACTAAAAAAAAATATTCCTGGTCATTAAAACAATAATCCTGGTGCAACAATTAATTCCATCTGAAGTAAGAACAAGCTACAAATTTTAATATATAGACGACTATAGCCACATATGCAGTAGGTTTGCTATAAACTAAAAAAAAATATTCCTGGACATTAAAACAATAATCCTGGTGCAACAATTAACTCCATCTGAAGTAAGAACAAGCTACAAATTTTAATATATAGACGACTATAGCCACATATGCAGTAGGTTTGCTATAAACTAAAAAAAAATATTCCTGGACATTAAAACAATAATCCTGGTGCAACAATTAATTCCATCTGAAGTAAGAACAAGCTACAAATTTTAATATATAGACGACTATAGCCACATATGAAGTAGGTTTGCTATAAACTAAAAAAAATATTCCTGGACATTAAAACAATAACCCTGGTGCAACAATTAATTCCATCTGAAGTAAGAACAAGCTAGGTTTGCTATAAACTAATAATTCAAGGATGTTCCCTTGAGACGTTTTACCAATTTTGTGAGACTTATTCGGAAATCTATTTTTAACCTTAATCATAATGCAAGTAAATTGTAAATCAAAATTATACAATCAGCAGGATAAAGAAATGTTCAGTTAAAGTCATTCAGAGAATTAAGACTATGCATTTAAAAAAGCATGAAATTAAGAATATTGTGGAAAAAAATTATGGGTTTGATTTGGAAAATTCTGTGGAAGTGGAGAAACAATTTGAGTCTCTCATATGATCTTCTAAGGACAAACTAAGAAAAATTATTAAGGAATCAGAATAAAAATTTCAGTAAAAAAACCCCTGAAAAATGCATTTAATATTTTGAAAGAAAGTTTGTGACACCGTAATCTACAACAACTTCTAAATGGCATATATATATAAACCGGAAAAAAAGTAAGTTGCAGTTGCAAAAATTGTGTTTTATCATAGCCTCTATTTTTTTAGGGAGAAAATTTCACAGTTTGTTAAAGAAGTTATATAAAATTAATAACATGGTAGATGCTGAAGCAAGTAGAGGGAATAAAGCTTCCGTTAGTATTTCTATATCTGCTTCTTTGGAAGAATTAACAACCTTCCGTAGGTAAATTCCTGAATCACTTGTCCACTAATAATTATGAAATTATTTCAATTAGCAAAACAAAAAGATATGTGTATTTGTTATTCACTTCCGTGTTTAAAAATGATGTAGTTTTACTACTATCATATTTTACTTGACTGAAGGATGATCTTAAAATCACCAAGAAAACTGATGATACTACAGAAAATTAAACCGTGTCTCATAAAGGTGTGAAAATTAATTTCACGTTATTTTTAAAATAAATCTCCCTGAACTTAATTTTTTACCATGGTTCTTTGTATATTGTATAATTTTCATTCCATGATTCTGCGTTAAGTGGCAGCTCATTAACTGAAAAATGGATTATATTCCAGATTGGTCAAGCCATCCGTGGATCAATGGATTTCTTCAGATCTCTCATTACACAGCCTTGCATAGTTTCCAGAACTCAGCGTCGACAATTAAGAGACGCTTTGCGATAAGATATGAATGGACGCTTCTATCTCCGTCTTGCTAACCGCCGTTATCTCATTGCCAGGAAGAGGCGGTGTCCATACAATACTAACTTTATATTTGGATGACCTCGGATGAATCATCTCGACGTCAATTCCACCGTGCTTGTGTGATTCACCGTCCATGAGTATTTGTGCGACTCTCTTTCAACTTCCGGTCTGAGCACGTGGATCTGTCAACGTCCACGCAAACCTCTATTGTCGCCATTTTATCAATGGGAACTGGAAAACGTAGCTGAAACTTCCGGTTATGCAACATCGTGTAAGACGCATCCGAAAACCTGTGCTGAATGATTAGATAAACCGTGGTGAGACAAGAAATAAAGTAGAGATTAGCAGGAAGGGCGTGGGAAATACTATGGTATTTAATATTAAAATTCAGATCTACGGGGTACGACAATAGGCCATTTGGAATAATAGATTAATTACCAATCCAGGACATTAAAAGATACAAGGATATTAACTTTAATTCATAACTTAGGAAAGGCGACCTGCAATTAATGAAAATGTTCACTAATTATGTTATATCAATGCAGTGAGGAAAAACTACCAGAGCTCTCACGAGACCTCACCATCATCTGAAGAACCCTTTTCCGGTTCTATTCGGCCTGAATTTTGTGAATTATATAACATTGTGACAGCATTTTTACTCAATCTTTTTTTAGTTAAATTAATTGTTTATTGAATATATATATATTATTCGAGTGTCCTAAGTCATTAAATGAGAGTTACCACCACCTGATTCACATAGAATCAGCCTTAAAAAAAATGAAAATTGATTGAAATATGGAAAGTAGCCAAATTTATGTCCAATTCATTGAGGCACATTAAAACTAGTTTTCTTTCATGCTATCACTATTTTTTTTTCCTTCAACTAAATTGAACAAACACAATATTGTTGTTGGTTTGATTTGATTTATTTTATTCCATTAGTTCTCGTATGAGGAAATAGGATATGTCAATACATAAAATTACAATATAATAATTGGATGCTACAGTTATAAATAATTAGAAGTTAATATTAAAATTTTAAATCCTGGAACACAAATTTCCCTGTCCGTCATAAGTAAAATATATTAAGAATCACAAAAATAATAATTCTTTAACTATACTAAGGATATAATATAATATTTACAGTTCTAAGAAAAAAAAATTCAGTAAGTACTAGTAAATAATTAATAATTTGAGAATTAAGTTTCATTAAATATATAATTACACACCACACAAGAATAAACACAAAACTGGACACACGCACACACTAGGAGGAAACACAAACGCCTATATATATATATATATATATATATTAGGGCAACAGGCTACATGAGGGTAATCCACTTTGGGCAGGGATTTGAAAGGGGTGATGCGGAAGGGTGGAGGAAGGTAGCCAAGGGTTACTAGGGCCCCCGGGCTATAGTTTAAGGATCCTACCCGGCATTCGCCTAAAGAAATGCAGGGAAAACCCTAGGAAAACCTGCATCGGGTAGGTCGGGCATTGGGTACTTGTCCCACGCCCTTCCGATAGCGGGAGAGGAGTTTGCTGTGGGGACGCAGCATTCCCTTCTCCGTGCCTCGACCAGTTTAGGAGGCAGCTGGCCGACTATTCCAATGGGAATAGCGAACAACTCTTACCGTATGCCCAAGGTCTGCGACCCCGGAACATACACCTCTCAAAACAGGCCGAGGTGCCTCGGCTTGTGGGAACCTTAGTTCAAAAACGGAGAAGAAAAGGCATACCCAAAGGTAGCCCCTTCGTATCTCTCCTAAAACGTTCTGCCTGAGAGAGAACATCCCTCGCAGGTATTGCCTGCGAGAGAATAGCCCTCGCATGCATTTATAGTATAGTGTGTGTGTGTGTGAGAGAGAGAAAGAGAGAGAGAGAGAGAGAGAGAGAGAGAGAGAGAGAGAGAGAGAGAGGGTGTGTGTGTGTGTGTATTGAGTTATGTGAAGTTAGAGGGTGGATTTGAATAGCTGTAAATATTTTTTGTAAAATATTAATATTTGAAAAAATTGTTTAAATTACTAAAGTAGAGGAACGAAAGACACTTTTTTTGTATTCTGATTGCGGTGGTCCTCATATCCAAAAATGTTTTCATATCCTCACACTGTTATTTTATTCTGCAATTCTTAAAGTCCCAAGTATTATGTAATTGTTATCTATATTTTTTTGACAAATGCCGATAAGACCTAAATGTTACACTAATAATGAGAAGTTCCTCAAGATGAGGAACATTCTAATCGTATACTAATTTGTTGCAATGTCCTGTTGACATTTGCAACTTCCACGTCGTCAGCTTCAACTTCATTGTTCTCTCCGTTCCTTATTTTTTTATCTGTCATTTCCCGCAGTGCTGATGAAGGCAAGAGCCGGATATGCTCTCAGCTTCCACTTGCTAAGAAAGAGAACCTCGTGGTTTTTATTTCATCCTGAACAAACTCAACACCGAATTCTAAAAGGAACTTTTCGTATTAAATGTGGTGTTTTGATTTGGACCATTGAGATATTTTATAATGATTTATTGTGCTTTAATTGTATTTGAGTTCAGTGCAAGTGATGATTATAGGAGACACGTAAGGCCTCATTAATTTGAAATCCAACAAAATAATGTCGATCTTTGTTTCACTATGTCCATATGCTGTTAGAAAAAGACACACAGTTAGCGTCGAAACGTCCAGATATGTTTTAACAAACTTTCTGTGTAATTGTTCGTCATATTAAATTTGTCTGGAAACTAAGGTCGTTTTACTATCTATTTAAAAAAGCACTGCTTACCAGTAAATGTCAAGCACAAACACTTGTATTAATTCCACGCCCTTTTTAGGTCCTCAAGACGATAGTGAACAGTTAAAAGGTCCGTTTTGAATTAATAAAATAATTAATGATCTTATACAGACACTTTTAATTTTTATCCCGACGACGTTTCCACAGCTTTTTGTATCAATCCTCCTCCGTAGGAAATTATCTGAAGAAGATACAGAAAGGTATCGAAACGTCGTCATAATAAAAATTAAAAGTGTCTTTATAAGGTCAATTGTTGTTTTAATAGTGAATAAGAAAGATAGCCAATTCAGACAAAAAAGTGATAATGTGAATAACTCACAACGTTTCTGTGATCCTTGTTCCTTTCGTCGGGTACGAAGAAAAGTCTAGGGCGACACAACTAACTACACTTGTCAGTTGACAACACTCAGAAACGAGGGAAACGCAACTAGAATGGGGTTAGCGTAACAATAAGGGAGCAACGACAATGGAGAAAAAAACTGAAGGTTTAGCGTAATAATAAGGGATCATAACAATTATTGAGTTTCATTGTTGAAGCATCTCTGAAATGAGTCTAAAATGTATTGCCAGTCAAAGTATTTATTAAGGTAAGGCCTGCGAGGGATATTCTCTCGCAGGCAGTATCTGCGAGGGATATTCTCTCGCAGGTAGAACCTTGTAGGAGAGATACGAAGGGGCTACCTTTGGGGATGCCTTTTCCTCTCCGTTTTTGAACTAAGGTTCCCACAAGCCGAGGCACCTCGGCCTGTTTTGAGAGGTGTATATTCCGGGGTCACAGACCTTGGGCATACTGGAAGAGTTGTCCGCTATTCCCATTGGAATAGTCGGCCAGCTGCCTCCTAAACTGGTCGAGGCACGGAGAAGGGAATGCTGCGTCCCCACAGCAAACTCCTCTCCCGCTATCGGAAGGGCGAGGGACAAGTACCCAATGCCCGACCTACCTGATGCAGGTTTTTCTAGGGTTTTCCCTGCATTACATTTAGGCGAATGCCGGGTAGGATCCTTAAACTATAGCCCGGGGGTCCTAGTTAATCCTTGTGATAGATAGCATATTGTAAAATGTAGGAATAGACGTAAATCTATCGTAGCTTACAGTAAGGAAATGTAATGTAATGTGGTTTGCACGGCATGTGTGTGCTTCCAATATATTATTATTATTGTTAAGAGAAATACAGGATTTAAAATTAGGAATGATACAAAGTCATATCTACTGAGCACTTGTTTCCATGCATGTTGTTTATGTAAAAAGAAACAAATTAATACCTACAATCTTAATGACTTTTTCACTGTAAAACGTTACAAGTGTTGTGATAAAAAAAATTAAATTTTCAGAGCTCGCTTTGGGGTAATCCTTGGTAATTTTATAGTTGAAGAGGATTTAGTCTTACACACAACGATGTAAAAAATCACATCCCTGAATAACATGTGAGCGTGTAAGTTGGAACACAGGAGTACTCCAAAGGGAAAGTATCGACTGGAAAGGTTATAAAACAAGTGAAAGTGAGTGTGTTTTTCGCGGAACTCATAATTGTGCTAATATTTGCTTCCTCTGAATTTACATTATGCTTAAAACCACTTTACTTCTAGACACAAAGTCCATTTTAACTCCTGCTCTGTTACGTTTACACTCATTCGTTAGCTACATCCGTGTTTAAATTATATTATTTCTCTCGTCTAAAACACAAACATCCTATGAGGAGGTCTTCGATGAGCCATTCAATAAGAACTCATTTTTCGTGATATTTTCATATCAATTCTTTAATTACGAATTAACAGTCAATATCCAAAATGTCTGTATTAAAAATGATTTGCAAAAGCCCGACTGGACCAACTGTTGATTTCAGTTGACTCTCTTTCCTATCTAAAAGATCTTAATTTCACCTCGTCACATTTTTCTTAAGTGTTATATACATATATATATATATATATATATATATATATATATATATATATTGTAATGCCTGTTAAGTGAGGCATTGTTTGTGATTGATAGTCTGGATTGTTGGAGGGGCATTATGTAACGCGTTTATTCAGGTCTAAGTTTTTCTTCGTCTTGGAAGTGCTGGTTGTGTGGTCTTGAGAATTCGAAACCGTGCACGTGCGTGTGGGGTTGGAGACGACAAATGATTCCTACCCAAGTAATTGCGGGTCCAGTCTCGATTGTCGGCTTTGACATGACAGAGTAGTTAGCCATTTGTTGACTACGCAACTGCAGCTGCGTAATATAAATCTTGTGATAATGGAAGAATCTGTCAACTGGCATTTGCGACGAAGTTTTCGAACAATGGAAAAAGTAAAAGACTGGGAGTATATAAGGGAGGAGATAAGCTTTTGAGAGTCAGTTGTTCAGCGCTCACCGAAGCTGGTGGATGTGATTAAGAGAGACATTGTTGAAGCAGAGTCGTGGTACGTTGGCTGAGATGACGGTGGCATTAAGGTCGGCGGTCAGAAAGGACAGAAAGTTGTCGAAAAATTGCTGTGTATAGTTGTAAGGTAGAGATATAGCAGAATAAATTCATCGAGATACAGCAGAGTAAAATCGTCAAGATATAACAAACTTTATTTTTCAAACCAACAGTACTTAGTAGAATCTGTGAATTTAATAGAAGCTGTGAAAAAACTCACCACTGTGCTTCGAAAGTTAAAAGTATCCTGGGCAGCCGTAAATAACAAGAGAACAGTAATTTTTTTTGTAAACCGACTTAAAAGATGTCAGATATCGTTCTTTAGTGTTGATAAAATAAACTGTTTAAATTTAAAATCCATCTTGTAGTATAAGTTCGTCGATAATTAATTTCGTCTATGTCTAGACGAATAAATATTTCTTTTAAAATTAATTCTAAATTTTGTGTCCTTTGAATATGTTTAAATGTTCTGCCGTTATCAAACCTAGTTGAGACCCTGAGAGTTTTTTTTTTAATTAAATTGTACTAACCTTTTGTTAAATAAAATTGTTTGTTTGTAAAAGTAAAATAATCTTTTTATTTAAACGTTCATTTTTTATTATTATTACATAAATGGATACCACAACGTGGGGCAAATTAATAAGTAATTAATTGATCATTACAATATATAAGGCAAAATAAATTCCTATTTTAATACTCAGTGCAGTGCTCCGTCAAGTACGTCGTTACTATATATTTAATTATTTTTTATAACACCGCCGTTGGATGACGCCAGAGTAGAAATCAACGATTTCATTTAGTCAGGTGGTTAGAAATAGTAAATACTTCATTATGCTTTGCATCTGTCGAGTGAATCAAGTTTGAAGTTTCTTTTTCAGTTCCGGGGGGGGGGGGAGGGGGGGGGGAAAATTCACTTAAACAGATTCACTAGCATTATGATAATCGCATACATGATTAATCCATCTTCTTCGAGCCGCTACGTCATCCATTGTTCTAGAATCTGAAGAGTGACTGGATGTTTCAATCCGGTATGCACTGGTTACATTTAATCGTGTTTCATTACCAATCCATAAACTTCCGTAAATCTCGTCAATATATACAACAACGATTTAGCACTAGTGCAAGAAAATTGACTTTTATAGGGAAGAGAGTGATTGGTGAATAAGACGGGTATTACAGGTTTTGACATTTCTTATAACTTCCGTTACACTTATTTATTCCGGAAGAAAGGTAAAGACGAAGTTTAACCGATCTCAGTACTGATAGGTTCACGATATTTGCCAGATGCTTAGAAATAGTCTAGAATAACGATTTTAAAAAAATTCAATGGTAGGAAACGCCGGGAATCCCTATGAGACTTCCTGCCGATGATCTCCAGAAACTTCTCCCGGAATGAGTGAAAACATTTCAAGTTTCCTCTAGGCTGGAGAGTGACTGAATGTTTCAATCGGGTTTGTACCGGTTTCATTAGATTACCAATCTTTAAACTACAAAAATGGGGCACAGAACAAGATAACTATGGATATACATAGCCCTTATTGTAAATTTTTTATTATTATTTATTTTTTATTATTTAGGGCAACAGGCTACATGAGGGTAATCCACATTGGGCAACTCCCCTTTAATATCATAGGAAGGGATTTGAAAGGGGGGATGCGGAAGGGTAGAGGAAGGTAGCCAAGGGTTACTAGGGCCCCCGGGCTATGGTTTAAGGATCCTACCTGGCATTCGTCTAAATAAATGCAGGGAAAACCCTAGAAAAACCTGCATCAGGTAAGTCGGGCATTGGGTACTTGTCCCACGCCCTTCCGATAGCGGGAGAGGAGTATTTATTAAATAACTGTAAAATAAGATAGTAGGCAAATAAAACACGACACTGAGAAGCGAAGTGTTACATGTAACAAGCAAAGAGAAATTAATTTGTGTGATACGTATTGTAAACGGACGACAGTGCTTTGGCGTGTTTTACTGGAAACGATGATGATTTTCAGTGTCGCCATTCCATATTAAACACCAGAATCGAAACAGCAGTCGACACAGTGGACAGAATCTTCGAAGATGGTTTCATCGGCGAGAGAGGACATGGTGTATTTTTTTTGGGGGGGGGAGGGGGGGATTGCGAAAGGAATTCTGTTGAACAGTACATGATGTTGGATGACATATTTTAGTAGTAATGGTGCTTGTGTTGAAAAATAAAATTGTTTTCACGATCAGCGCCGAGAACGTTTCAGATCACCATCACTGTTAAGTCCTCTTACAGAATCCGAGTCCAAATCCACACTTTTTGAAGCTTTGTTTCTTTGCGGAATCTGAATTGATCTTGAATTTTCTGTCGCATTCCTATTTTTCTCAAAGGGACACCTGTACTTTGTGAAGGTTGTCCCGTCGTCGGCGCCGCTCGTCCGTTTCGTAACTCCAGACATTTCCGCCGGAGTTCCGTGAGGTGTTAACCTTGCCATGTTTAACCTTCATCACTGACCGCGAGAAGAGAAATAGTTCTAGTCCAGCCTACGCTCACTCGGTTAGAGAGCGAATATTTATATCCCTCCTTTTACATGAGGATGTCACAGACTGGCCAAATAATTCAGTTTTAATAATTATGTAACTTATTTTCTTATAGTGCCTATTCTGACGTAGCTATAATCCGTCTTGTCACAGTGATGACGCGGCAGGTTCCCCAGGAAAACCTAAGTTCCTTAAACATCCTACGTAAAACAACAGAAAAATTTAAATAAAAAATTCCCTGCTCTTTACGTTGAATATAATAGCCAGCCAGAAGTAAACAAACATTTGCAAAGTTTCTTCTATTCGTTTTGTGCGTCTCCATTTCCTGCATTAAATCCTCCTCTCAGTATTCATCATTCACGCCGCGCCTCTTCACCTTTTCTAAGGATCCCCCACCAGACTTCCTGCAGGGATCTCCAGAAACCTCTCCTGTAAGGAGTGTACAACATTTGTAACAATATTTTACATGTCGTGTATAATTAAATTTATTTTACCAAATAATAAAAAAAATATATGCGAATAATTTTGTCCAAACGCAATCAGCTTTAGACGTTAACAGAAAAATATAGTTCAATTGAGTTCAGCTGCAGCACGAAAATTACAGATGATATTTTTATTATTGAGGTTAATGTCTGACCTGGTATGACTTATTACTATAACGTATCACCTGCGTTACATAATCACAGTATTCTCTGTTCCGATTAAAATATCATTGCTCTGTTATCGAATGGAATAATATATTACAACTAAAGTCAATCAGGTCTCTTAGGAACTCGGGTGAGATCCCAGTGACGTCTACCTTCTTCTCACGCTGTTTTGTCTCTCAATAACTGTTTAAACTTCAAAGGACGTATTTTATTCCCTGAGTTACATGACACGTTTGGCCTTTATAGCTTGAATTTGCTAATGGACGCCTTAAGGATTTATTTTGTTTTCCTTCCAGATTGTTACAGTTTCCGCAAACTTAACTTTCCCTTTAAACCTCCTTCTACGAAGATAGTTTAGTCTTCCTTAGTCTTTCCATCATTCAATTTTCCTTGTGTACTGCCATTCATTGAAAATAAAAATTCGTTTCTTAGTAAAATAGCTATGTTAATGAAACACTGCGAAAGAAATTAGGACGGAAAACAAGCATCCAAAAGATTTGGATTTATTTATTGATTGCAGTAGTCCTCGACTGTCCAAGTTATCATTATATACATAAACATAAAATACATTAAAGGGAAAAGAAGTACAAGAAACACATACGTATATAAACTACCACATACAAGAAAATACAAAACAAATAGGTAAAAGACAAATTGTTTAAAATAGACAAGTAAATAAATTTCTAATTTAAATTTTCGTGGTATCGAATGGTCTAACCCAGCCTTAGGCTTTAAATTAGCGAACCACCGCTGCTCGCCAAAACTGCATTCCGTTACTTGATCTGCGTCATTACCGAGAAAGGCCGAAAATTGCCGAACTCTAAAATGAAATAATAATTAAATACGAAGCCGGCCGTAAATCTTCGTTGCTTTATAATTATTTTACAACTTTTCTTTGTAATCATCCACAATATTATAACTTAATTTTTTTTAACTACATCATTTTTACCCTACTGATTTATTTTTTCAATATTTTATCTGATGCATAACAACAAAATAAATAAGTCAGAACAAGTACTTGAATGGTAAAATTGACAAACAATTAATTTTTAAGGTCTCACCCTCTTCAGCTATTATTATGTTAACTTGATTAAGTCACAAATAAGGGACGAAACGTAAATTAGCATTAATTTAATTAAAGTACATATTTAACTTGTTTTAACTTTTTGGCCATTATATTTATTTTTTCTGTGCTTCTTTTTATCTAATATCATTGTGTTATTGTGTTGTTGTTGAAAATTTAGCTTAAAGCTAATTACAGATACTTCAATTTAACTATCACTATTTTTTAACTCTAACAATTTTTTTAATATATTTACATTATTTGTATTCTTACTGCTCATTATATTTTTATAATTAGTTTTTGAGGGCTTTACGATAAGACCGAAAGATGTCTTGACTAGTAACCTTTTTATAAAAATTCTTTTGATAGGAGACTTTACTACATTCAAAGATTTGTTCTAACTGAATCCATGAGTCCCTCACATGGATTTTATTGATTCCAGAGAGATTTTTCACGCTTGACTTTTCTATAAATAAAGGAATATAATACATAAGATTATCTCCGGGAGCCTTTGTCTAATTTTGTATTTATTGTAAGCGTCTTTCATTTTAATATTTCTAAGCATTTATGCGGCTTTTTCAGTGATTTTAATACTTTCCTTTCCACGACGATGCCATTGACCGCGAACAATGAGGATCTGTCACCTTGGTCCTACTCACTGTTGAGTCACGGGGAGCCGAGGCTCTATTTTGCTCATAATCATCCTTTGGTACATCCCGATGGCTATTTGTGGGAAGGCGCGTGGCTTGTTTCCCCACCTCTTTTGTGTTTACGTCATAGTACACCAGGTGACGTAGTTACACGACTCTGTTTTATAGCAAGGACACGGCGGAGTTTCGCACAGTCAACACTCAGCCATGGCGTCCTCCAGGATCGTTCTCTTAGGTGAGACTTGCTGCCGATATTTAACAATCGTGTTCGTCTCGACTATAATATAGTCAATTCCTTGTGCAATTACTTCGAATGTTTTTTCTTTAAAGAAAAAAACAATGTTCTCAGATTAATTGAAAAGTGGTATCAAACCATAAAGGCGAAATTACAAGAACTTTCCATATATATATATATATATATATATATATGTGTGTGTGTGTGTGTGTGTGTGTGTGTGTGTGTGTGTGTGTGTGTGTGTGTGTGTGTGTGTGTGTGTGTGTGTGTGTGTGTGTGTGTGTGTGTGTGTGTGTGTGTGTGTGTGTGTGTGTGTGTGTGTGTGTGTGTGTGTGTGTGTGTGTGTGTGTGTGTGTGTGTGTGTGT
Organism: Zhengitettix transpicula; assembly: GCA_037074705.1. Classification (NCBI taxonomy): domain Eukaryota; kingdom Metazoa; phylum Arthropoda; class Insecta; order Orthoptera; family Tetrigidae; genus Zhengitettix; species Zhengitettix transpicula. The sequence continues at coordinate 55,007,038 of CM073596.1, read as the reverse complement.
GTGTGTGTGTGTGTGTGTGTGTGTGTGTGTGTGTGTGTGTGTGTGTGTGTGTGTGTGTGTGTGTGTGTGTGTGTGTGTGTGTGTGTGTGTGTGTGTGTGTGTGTGTGTGTGTGTGTGTGTGTGTGTGTGTGTGTGTGTGTGTGTGTGTGTGTGTGTGTGTGTGTGTGTGTGTGTGTGTGTGTGTGTGTGTCTGTGTGTGGCAAAAGAATGAGTTAAGACACTCTTTGGTTTAATTTACGTTAGTTATACAATAATCGATACAATAATCGATTTCCTTCCCCCAACTCCGAAAATCGCAACTTAAAAAATGACGAAATACAATTCACAGTTACTAAATTTATTTATTGTAAAGTTACTAAATCTTTTTAATAAATATTAATCAGGCCAAAACAGACAAGAAGTGTAATTTAATTAATTTAACGACGTGTTTCTCTCCGAGTTATCGATAAAGATCCTGAATATCGTAGATATATTTGTACAAAGGTGTTAGTGGAAGAGATGAAATTAATCAATAATCAAAGGCTGTATTAAAATCTTATAAAATTTATCATCTTTGTACGTTTTGACATTTAGAGAATTTTTATTGTGTGTAGCATTTCGGAAGCTAATCTACATTTGTAATTTATGTTTATTCCAGTTGAAAATAAGACTGGTGACTGAAACGTCTTTGGAAAAAATGACAGACATTTTATCGTGTGAAATTTGATATATATATATATGTTTCCTCTGCTTTGACCAATGTTTATTGATGAACAATCATTGCATTTTAATTAATTAATTAATTAATTAATGAACTTTGAATTTATCAACGTTGATATTAATCCTTTTTTCCAATATATTTATTTATGAAATCTTTAATGATTTTCTGGTGAAACTTAGGGGTGAGATGTTTGATAGTGTTTAAAAGTCTACCGGTACCC